>BSBN01000111.1:8357500-9687500 GCA_027924645.1 Cunninghamia lanceolata
AACATTAGGACTATAAAAAATTATCCTAGAAGAAGATGGTGACAAGCCAGAAGATTAAACAACAATGGGAGATAATAGAGCTTTTGACAAAATAGGTAAAGAATCTGAAACAGACATAGTGGGTAGGGGAGAAGAGACTTGAGTTTCCTCTAACATGTCTTTTGATGAAAACATGGTTTTATCCTCTGAATGTTCCTACTCATCTCCTATTGCTTCTCATTCATCCTCTCTTTCCTTTGCAGACATTTCTTGAGTATCCATTTGCTTAGTAGTGGGTTCCTCAATAGCCTGCTCTTCTATTTCCATTTCTTTAGCAGTAGACTCCTCTTCTATCACCTTGGCTTTATCCACTTTTGATACAAATTTTATTCTAGGCTTAGGAGCATTAGAATTACTGGGAGCATCACTCTTATTTTTAGTCCTTATTTCAACCTTTTTCCCTATTTACTCAAGAACTTCTTCTTCAGAGCCAATGATAACGTCTTTCAGTTGTATCCCTTTGCTTTGAAGCCATATGTTAGTGTTGGCCAAGATAGGCTCAAACCTCTTTCTCAATGATGTCACTTCTTTCTTAGACCATAACATAGTAGACAAATGAAATTTGCAATTTGCTCATTTACATACATTGGTCTTACAACATCTTCATCATCAACCATCCCCTTAGGGATTTCAGCTAAATCCAACTCTTCTATTTAATTCAAAGTTAATATGCTGAAATCCAATTTTTTGATATCTTCTTCAGTCCTCAAATCTGCCCAAACATCCTCCACCATCGGCTCATGAAATTGAGTTTTCCTTCTGATCTTGTTTCTCACTCCCTAGTTGTCAAATTTGGGTCTTCTCTTGAACTGCTTCATGGTAACCAACTGTATCTTAGTTTCTAATGCCTTAGCTTTTGCAGCAATAACAATAGGATACCTACCAATTTCAATAGGGAACCTAAATCTAGGCTTCTTCAATTCAGTCTATTTGTTGTGCACTACAATCATCTGTCTACATAATTCCAACAAGATAATCCTATCAGTTAGAAATTTTGGCAACATGTAAGCATAACCTTGATAATAACCAACTCTTAAATACGTAAAAGTTGGGAACTAAAGATATAAACAACCAAAATCATTGACAACTGTCCATGCTTCATCTAAAACCCTTCTTTTTTCTAATTGAGGATCAAATAAACAAATGAAGACTACAAAGAAGGCATCATTCACTCTTCTGAAATGATATATCAATCCCTTTAGAGTTAGCTAAGGATAGTATTGGTAGACTGGCACTACCCTCTAATCTCCATTAGATGTTAAACCTAGAAATCTTCTCATTGAGGTAGCTACATATACAAGATATGATCTCATATAGAACTTAGATGTGGTTGACACCTTAATTAGTTGCTCATGAAGAGCATTACTAATCTGTTCACCCCAAAAGATATCCTGCTTGCCTTGAAGGATGATTTTGATCTAAGGATACATCCATTCATGGAAAGTGGAAGAAGATGGAAGTCCTCTCACCCTGCTCAAAAGAGTTATCAAGTCACTCACCTCCTCCACAAACTCACTTCTGGGAAAAATCCTAGGCCATTTGGATAGATTTGACCTGGAAGTTTTCAACCATTTAGTATTGATAATCCTTTTGGATTTTTCCACATCTTTATCATATTCCCTCTAGGCAATGTTGAAATCTAGCTCTACAACATCCTCTGTACCAAGACACATGAAAATGTTATCCATGAACTCTACATCTAGTTTCATAATCACATTGCCATGGGCATCCACCACTGTCCTGTTATCCTTGTTATAAAAGTGGGTAACTTGAAGAACAAATTCAACATTATGGGCAACAATAGGGAAGGAAGCAACCAAATGGATATTACTATTTATAATCCTTTGCATGTAGTGACTACATTTATCTTTCTTTGTCTTCTCCACAAATTCGGTCATATCAACATGACCAATCTTTGTGTCTCGTACTTCACCCATGTTTGATGTGACTAAAGTGATGGGAAACACACCCTTATATTTGTACTTCATTGCTTTGGCTTTCTTAGGTCAAGCATAAGTCATTTGAAGATTAAGAACCTCTAGCAGAGAAATATAACTTGGCAATCTTGCAAGGGCAACTGTAACAATAAGAGGCATGATTTTGCAGTGTTAGGGAAAATAGGTACATGATGATACTTCATAGTAGAAAAGGTGATCAATAGCATAAGATCAAAGGGGCTAGGGAGAAATCAAAGTGAATAACGGAGTGAAAGTGGGCTAAGGATAGAAACTTGGAAAATTTCCCAGAGTTAGAAAATTTTCAAGAGAGTGAGTGCATGGGTGGTAAAAATCATCACCCTTGCATGTAGGGTATACTGCAGTTTATGTTAGGGTGGCAATTTTTCTGGCTCCTGCATGTGGGAGTAAGCATTTCCAAATATGTTCAGGTGGCAAAAAAGACCACTCTTGCATATGAGAGAAACTTGTATTTATGCTCAGTCAACAATTTTTTCTACCCTTGCATGTTTGAAATAAGTCTGCAGCTTAAGGGTAGATCAACACTAAACATTTACAATTGAAAAAATTAAATGTTTATGGGCAGAAATTTTTTCCACCCATACACTTTGGACAAAAAAATGTAAAATATCATGGGCAGTGATTTTCATCACTCATGCATTTGGTATAAAATGCCATATGCATCAGTGGTGAAAATCACCGCCCATGCATATGGGAACTATGGGAAGATCGTGTATGGGCAGAACAATTTACCACCCCTACACATAGGGAAAAACACAAGTGTGAAGGCAAAAATGAAAATAAAAATGTCTTATACCTTAACATAGAACAATGTAAGGCATGGAGAAAACCACCGATGGCTCAGGTGGACTTCAAACGATGAAACTGTTTAGGGTAAAATTAGGATTGTTAAATGTTTTAGTTGTTAGATGTTTCCATCCTTCTTTCACCCTTAACATTCAAGGACCTAGGGTCAAGTGGCCATACACTATCAAAACCTAGGTTGCAATGAGATGTAGGAAAACTTGGATTAGGATGTTTAATTATCAATTTTCCTTCTCTTATGATCAATTGACCATTAAAACCCTAATTATGTGAAAATGATAGTAAACAGATGAATTACAGAAAAATCTCTTATAGAAGGATGTAAAATATCAAATCACAGAGTACCTATTTCTAGGGCTCTGAGGTGGAAACGTCAGGGACACAGGAGCGGACGCCCAAGTCCAAGGCCTCAGTTTTTGTCAAGATCTGGAGACTCAGTCTGCAACTCTTTTCTATTGTTCTAGAGATCTTCCCATCACAGAAGTTGGAGGACTAATGACCAGGTGCCCTAGTCCAGGGGGTAGATTTTCTTCTTGTTCTGCAATTCCAACACTTTAAGATGTCTTCCTACAACTTCACTTTGTCCAACTCCTCAACCTATAACCTACAACCGTGAAAACTTTGGGAGGGGTTTAAGGTGTTTAGAGGCTTTCCTCAGTCAAGCCCTGGAGGGCACTTAAGTCTCCTAACACCATTGTCAGATAGAGAGTGTGAGCCCTTGTGAGGCAAAGGCAAAAACCAAAGGAAATGATGATGAAAACACAATATAATGTCACCTTGTAGTGAAGATCTCATGAGAGGAAGATGCTCTTTGATCCATGAGGAAATGGATGCTCAAATCTACAAACACAAACACATAAACCACACAAATCTGCTCTTGCAACACAATGAAAGTCTTGAATCACAAGTTGATAGCTAGTTGAAGTCTAATTGTAATCTAGTCTCTAAATGAATTCCTAATCATGCTTTTATATGCAACTACAAGTATTCCTGCCAAGATTCCATAAATTCAAACTTATTGTGTCAGCCTAGGGACCAAATAACGGTCATAAACTGGCACTAGAAATTTGGGCCTGACCCAAAATAGGGTAGGAGTAGGGCGTGGGCGCCCAAGTCCTCCCCCCTATTTCAGACAGGGTTCATTCCATCAGGATGCCAAATTATGAAGTAAGATGTCCTAAATGCATGCAAAAGACCCAGGAGCTAAACCTTATGAGGGAAAAGCCCCCAAGGGGACATTTTTTGACATTACATTTAGCCCCCACTTTAATGTATGTATAAACGCAAGGCCAATACATGCATTAAAGTACAGTCACAAACATAGCAAACACTCCAAGCATGAAGAAGACACAACAATCACATAGAAAACAGTAATAGACATGCAAACACGAAGAAGATAGTTATAGTCACGTAGAACATGGAGAAGATAGTAATGCATAGAAGACACATTAATGCATAGAAGATAGGAATGATTCTTTTCTTTTCTTTTTCTCATATATATGAAATGCAAATGTAAGTACTAGAAAGTAAACAAACCTCCCATAATGCAGGAAGCACTCATCACACTAGTCTTTATACTACATATATGGGGCAATCCACACACAAGACACACAAAACCTCCCAAAATGCAGGAAGCACTCATCGAGCTAGTCTTTAGACTACATATGAGGCAACAGACATGCCAAACAAAGCAAGCACGCCAAACACACACACTTGAAGACATAGAGAAAAAATGATAGACAAGTGATGGAGTGTACATATTTATAGGTCCAACACCATCTCAGTCACATTATAGGCATGCACCAATGATTGGGCTTCACCAGAACAATCATTGAAAACATGCTTAAGGGTTGAGTTAGTCACAGAACTGCTCCCTGCCTCTGTAGCGGACTTTTGAAAATGACAGGATGATGCAAACTGCTCCAAGAAATACACCATCCTTGCCTCTATAGAGGGCTTAAGATAAAAAGGATATACGCGATATCCCTCCTTCACAGAGGGATTACATGATTGATTGATTGCAAATAAACTCAGGATGCAAGAATCACTCATCGAGCTAGTCTTAAAACTACACCTGAGGACAAACACATTGCTAACATCTACAAAAGACATCTTACCTTATATATACCCCCAGCTTAAGGTGGTTGATATCAAGTATCAATATCAAGCACGTTAAGGTAGGAAGAAAACACACAAGGGAACACGAGCTCTCGCAAAGCCCATGCCCCCCAGAGGTGACATGTACTTTATGATCGCTAAATGTTCCCACAAACACATCCCTGCAAGAAACATGTTAGTGTCTACAAAATCATGATAAACAACAACATCAATGTATATGATTAACCACACAAAGAGTGAAGGTTATACAACAAATTTGGAGTTTGAGGGTAACCATGGGGCTATATCATGAAGCTCTAAATTGAGTACCACCAAGGCTATATTTAAAGACAAACAAAGGTGCATAGAGCAATAGTATTGTTATGGTTTGTAAATGAGATAGCATACCATCAAAATCACTATGCAGAAAGCATGAGTGATTCTACTAGCGAAGCGTCTAATAATTTATTACAACCCCATTGTCATATTAGTAACTAAGTCCATTTTTTTATTGCTCTCAAAAGGGGCACTAGGTTCATATCAGTGTAAATGTTTTTCGTCATCTATCTGCTAGATAGAAACACTAGAGGAAGAGAAACAATAAATAAGAGAAGAGAAATAAGTGTCTTAGGGATAGTCACATAGGAGGGTGCCCCCAAGTCCCCAACTGCAATGTTATTTTCATAAGGCAAAACACACAACAATGAAATCAGAGAGAGAGGCAATATAGAAGAATGATGATATAAATAGAAGAAGGTCATAGCAAAGGCAGTCTCCTGGTATCCTAGACCTTACAGGAGAATCACAGGTCATCCCAGGAGGCCTAAACAACACATAACACATCATGAGGGAAGCACATCACAAGAGAGATAAAGAGTTAGAGATAATTACCTGTAGGGTCTTTGTGCTAGAAGTCATCAATAATTAAATCATTTTATTTCCAATTGCAAACATAATGTATCATTGCCAAGTCTTTGTAATTATTCTTTTGTTCATTCTTAAATACTTCTTGGTTTGACTCAATGTTAGGTGGAATGTTTTCTTGTTGAAGTTAATTATTACACATATTCACTATCCTCTTAGGTGGTGGGAGAAGTAAATTATTTTGAGTGATCTCAACATCCATCCTTGAGGGACTTAGTGTGAGAGACTTCTCCTCATCGACTAGTGCTACATCCTTAGTGATGTCCAAGTGACTTGAATATTCAAACAAAGGAGGGACATTAAAGGTCTTCTCTTCCTTAGTGAAATCAAAGGTGTATGAACAATCAACTAAAGGAACAAGGTTGCTAGGATGATCCATAGAGGTTTCATGCATTATGATAGAGTTTTTATTGTTGTTGGATGAAATCTCACTGTCTACCCATGGAATGTTCTTTGTTGAAGGGATTTCTTCATTCACTAATGCTTCCTCTTGGCTAGAGAGAGCATTAGAATGACAAAGTGGTGATGGCTCTTCATTCGCTAATGCTTCATCTTGGCTAGAGTGAGAATTAGAATGAAGAATTGGTGGTATGATGTTAAGAGATGTATCTATGAAATCATCCTCTTGCATCCAAGTGTCCTCATGTAGAGGAACAACCTTGGGAGAGGGATCATCACATGTTTTAGCAATAGGTGTCATAGTGGAATTTTCCATAAAGTCGTCCAAGGCTTCATCTAACATTTTGAGGTCATCACTAGTATATATATTATTGATCATGAATTTAGTGAGATCATCCAATATCCAGGGGTATATTCCCATGAATTTTGTGAAGCTATCAAAATCAGATATATAACAAAGGATTTCATATGTAGAGCACATAGAGAGATCAACATCATGAATTTGTGCTATTTGTTCCAAAACTTGAGAATGTTTATTAGTGAATTTAGAGAAATGATCAATGTCTACTATGTATGCAAACAACTCTTCTAAAGAAGTAGCCATGATATATGTTTCTAAATCAATACAATATCAGATTTTAAAATCTTTCCGAAAGTATGGTGCAATGCACCTAGAATAAGTTTTAAGGCAATATTTAAAAAAATTTAGTGTTAAAGATTAAATAGAGTTTTAGAAATGTTTTTTTAAATGTAATAAAGCCATTAAGGGATGATATAGAGTGGAGGCCAAGTTTAGGCAAGTATCTTTAGTGGTCTGCAGTTTACTAAAGATATGACAGTCTATATTTAGAAAAATTAGTTTTTTAGTAAAACTTAGAAGTTTAGGCTATTTTGAGCCTTATTCCCATGATGGGAATGGAGTGTAAAAGATTATATACAATTGTAAATTCTTGGAAAAAGCAGTGGGGGTCGAAATGAAGGAGTTTTGGTTGAAGTTTGAAGAGAAATGAAATAAAAGTTTAGTTTTCTGCAAATTGTTTTACTTTTTTTCGTTGTTCCTGAGGCTAGTACGGCTCTATACAGAATCCAAATGGCACAAAATTAATTTTTTTGGAAATATCTCTAAGTCTTATTTATTTTGGCATTGGTTGCATCAATTTTTATTATCTTGTGTGAAAGTTATGATGAATTTGGTGATTGACACTTTCAGTTTTTTTAACTATAATAATCATCTTGTTTGGAATGGTACAGATTGTAAGGATCAAATGCAAGTTTGAAACCAATGGAAACAAATGTAGATATGAGTCTAGTTTCATATTATTTTGGTTTGGGAAATTTGTATTAAGAATTAAGTGAGTTATGCCATTTTTGGTGAGAGCGGGTCTGAAATCTACTAGGGTCTCCATCTCTATAACAATCTATTTTTGAAGTATACTTTCAAACGTAACTGCTACCCATTTTGAGATATGTTAAATAAGGGCCAAATGGGTATTTGAATCAGGTTTGAGTTTTTAGATATTAGTTCTAGGTCGAAATTTATGGCCAAGAAAACCCTATTTGGCGCTCCATTCCAAAACCTAAGGAAGAGTAGAACAGTCACCTTTTGAGGCATATGTCCAAAAACAACCTATGTTCCATGTGAGATATGTTGTGTAAAAGAATAATGGGTATCTAAATCAGTTTTTAGATCATGGGTTTGAGTTGTATTTTGAAATTTATGTCAAATTTACTTTATTTGTTGCTTTCATCAAAGCATAGTGAAAGTTTATTAGTTTGGGTGAATTCTAGCATGCCTCTGCATCAAATTGGTATCAAAGCACAGTTAGTAGGTCTTTGAAGTGTTCAATTGAAGAGGTAGTTTATCAAGATGCCTCCAAGAGCAAGAAACATGGCTCAAGAGATGAATAAACTGAAAGAGAAGCATGCTAGATAGTTGAGGGAGCTGAAGGAAAGAATGACTACCCTAGAACAAAATCAGAGAAGAGGAGTGGCTCTAGGTGATGAGATTGAGTCTGAGGAAGAAGAAGAAGCTGAGTATGAAGATGTAGAAGAAGAGTTGGACCCTAACGATCAGAGGATGGTAAAGCTACTAAGGGCAATAAAATAAGACAAGCACAAGATGAAGATAGATGTGCCAAAGTATGGAGGAAGCCTAGATGATGAAGAGTTGTTAGATTGGGTTGCAGCATTGGACAACCACTTTGAGTATGAAGAAATTCCTGATGATTAGAATGTGAAGATTGCAAAGACCAAGATGATAGGTCATGCTTTGTTATGGTGGGATTATCAGCAGACAGAGAGAAGAAAGCAAGGAAAGGCAAGGATTGTTTCATGGGACAAGATGGTGGCTAAGATCAAAGGTAAATTCTTTCCTAAAGATTATGAAGTTCAAATGTTTAAGAAGATTCAAGGTTTAAGGAAAAAAGAAATGGATGTTAAGTCATATACTAAAGAGTTTTATAAGCTGAGTATAAGGTCTAGTCAAAATGAAACTGAAGTGCAAAAGGTTGCTAGGTATATTGGTGGTTTGAGATTTAACATGCAGGATGAACTAGTGTTGGCAAATCCAAGCAATGTTGAAGACTGTTATTAGATGACAGTTAGAGCGGAAGAGAAGCTGAAAAGGAGACAAGATAAGTCACCCAGCGGTAGAGGCAATACCTTTAGAGGCAGAGGATCTTTCAACACAAAGCAAGTTAATGAAAGTCAAGAAGACATGAACAAGGCACAAGGACAAGGTGCTGATTTCAAGCAAGGACAAAGTACAAATTTCAGAAGTAGAGGTAGAGGAAGATTTGGTGGTGGAAGAAGTCCAAATACCTTTGCAAGTAAGTGTTATAATTGCCAAGAGTTTGGGCACCTAGCATATAAGTGTCCTGAAAAGCAAAATTTTTCAAATGATGGTGAAAGGAAGAGTGAAAGAAGGACTCAATTAGTCCAAGAAGAAGAATGTGGTAGTTCTAGTTACACAAGGTGTGATGCTGAAGCAGGAGAAGCATTGATGTTGAGAGAAAGAGCACTATTGAAGACCTCCAGGGAGAAGGAGCTGATTCAAAGGAGAGCATTGTTTAAGACAACTTGCAAGAGCAAGAACAAGATATGTAAAGTGATAGTGGATTATGGTTGTACTGATAATATGATGTCTAGTGAGATGGTAGACAAGTTGAAGTTGAAGAGAGTTCCTAGGGAAGTTCCCTACAAAATTTCTTGGGTGAGTGATCATTAGTCCATTTTAGTGACTGGGCAAGTATTAGCTGAGTTCAAGATTGGAGCATATGAGGATAGAGTACTTTGTGACATCCTACCAATGGATTGTTGTCATGTGATACTAGGAAGACCATGGCAATTTGATAAGTTTGCAGTCTATGATGGAAGAGATAATACCTTCACTATCAAGAAGGATGAGAAGAATTTTGTACTACTACCATTAGAGGAGCAGTCAAGAGCAACAAGTATGATTATGTTTGGAAAGAAGGAGACAGTAATACTTGAAGAGAATAAAAACAAGGAGTGTGCAAGCTTTTCAAGGCATGAAGTTGTTGAAACAACAAATAAGAAGTGTGGAGCTGATTTGCAGCCTATTGAGAAGAAAAATATCTTCATGTGGAAGAAGGAAGTGACTAAAAATGTGAAGTGTAAGAGTGTAGAGCCTGTGGTAATGCAAGAAGTGAGTGAAGGAGTCTTGGTAGGGACAATCATGTACCCTGTAGTGATGAGTAGATAGCCAAGAGAAGCCAGTGTAGCAGTTTGTAAAGTAAGCAAGTTGGATAAAGGCCTAACAGAGGTTGGTAAATGTAAGGTTACAGTGGACAGTGGAAAGCAGAGTATGAAACAGTGGTGTAAACAAGAAGTTGAGAAGACAAGTTTGAAGACAACTGAGAGAAGCATAGTTGCTGATGATGACAAGGTCAGAGAACCAAGAGTGGGACATTCCACAAAGAGTGTGTATGGTCAAATAACAAGAAATGGTGGCAAGCATGCTATGGAAAGTGAAGAATCAAAGCAAAATGGACCTGTTGAAGGCAAGTATGAAGGTCAAAGGTGTGAAAAGCTGCAACAAACTTTCCAAGAGACTTGGAAACATTTCAAGCCTAGGTGTATAGTGCAGTGCACCTAGAATAAGTTTTATGGCAATATTTAAAAAAAATTAGTGTTAAAGATTAAATAGAGTTTTAGAAATGTTTTTTTAAATGTAATAAAGCCATTAAGGAATGATATAGAGTGGAGGCCAAGTTTAGGCAAGTATCTTTAGTGGTCTGCAGTTTACTAAAGATATGACAGTCTATATTTAGAAAAATTAGTTTTTTAGTAAAAATTAGAAGTTTAGGCTATTTTGAACCTTATTCCCATGATGGGAATGGAGTGTAAAAGATTATATACAATTGTAAATGCTTGGAAAAAGCAGTGGGGGTTGAAATGAAGGAGTTTTGGTTGAAGTTTGAAGAGAAATGAAATAAAAGTTTAGTTTTCTGCAAAATGTTTTTACCATTTTTTTCTATTCCCAAGGCTGGTACGGCTCTATACAGAATCCAAATGGCACAAAATTAGATTTTTTGGAAAGATCTCAGAGTCTTCTTTCTTTTGGCATTGGTTGCAACAATTTCTATTATGTTGTGTGAAAGTTATGTTGAATTTGGTGATTGACACTTCCAATTTTTTTAACTGTAACAATCATCTTGTTTGGAATGGTACGGATTGCAAGAATCAAATACAGGTTTGAAACCAATGGGAAAAGATGTATGTATGAGTCTAGTTTCATATTATTTTCATTTGGACAATTTTTATTAAGAATTAAGTGAGTTATGCCATTTTTGGTGAGAGCGGGCCTGAAATCTACTAGGGTCTCCATCTCTATAACAGTCCATTTTTGAAGTATACTTTCAAATGTAACCCCTACCCATTTTGAGATATGTTAAATAAGGGACAAATGGGTATTTGAATCAGATTTGAGTTTTTAGATATCAGTTCTAGGTCGAAAGTTATGGCCAACAAAACCCTATTTGGTGCTCCATTTCAAAACCTAGGGAAGAGTAGAACAGTCACCTTTTAAGGCATATGTTCATAAACAACCTATGTTTCATGTGAGATATGTTGTGTAAGAGGATAATGGGTATCCAAATTAGTTTTTAGATCATGGGTTTGAGTTGTATTTTAAAAATTATGTCGAATTTACCTTATTTGTTGCTCTCAGCAAAGCATAGTGAAAGTTTGTAAGTTTGGGTGAATTCTAGCATGCCTCTGCATCAAAGTATGCCAAAGACAAGTGCAAAACTATATGTAAAAATGGCCTTAAATGCTTGATTTTTTGGTACTTTCTCAATGTAAATGAATGAAAGAAAGGGTTTTGTAAGGATTTTGATCAGAGGAAGCAAATTATATGCCTGATATCAGTCCAAAACAACAATAAGATCCTTCACAACACACTCTTGGTGCTAATGTAAGATGACGATAAGTCAAAATATAGTGAAAATATGTCGAAATATGAATTTTTTTCACCAAATCTCGATGCAAAAGACCATGACAAAGGGTCTTGTAACGAAAATTATGATGGAAAGAAAACTATATTAGTAATAATAGTCACTTAATGTCAAAATACCTAAAACAACACACTTTTAGTGCCACTTAAGGTCAAACCATAGTGAAAATATTGCAAAAATAACCTATTTTTCATGGTTTTTCAATTCCAAGACCTAGCAAAAGGGGTATTGTAATGAATTTTAGGAGGTGAAGCAAATAAATCCAATGATATCAGTCACCTCAATCCAAAAACATTGTCACAACACACTTGGAGTGCAAATTAGGCCAAACCCTAGGGCAAAAATAGCAAAAATGTGTAGTTTTTCACCAAGTTTTCAATGCAAGAGGCCAATTAAAAGGTGTTGTGAGATTTTTTAGGAGGGGTAGCAATTAATTAACCTGATAACAACCAATTACTGCAAAAAATACCCTTCACAACATGCCTATGGTGCAAGTTTAGAAAGTCGATAAGGCCAAATCTAGTGAAAATTGATGTTTTTGAAGCTCTAGGTTTGAGATCTTGACACAAAATGTTATATGAATGCTTTGAGATCTGTTTTATGATGAAAATGAAATATTCTCAAATATGAAGGTTTTGTGAGGGTTTTTAGGAGGGGCAGCAATTAATCACCCTGATAACAACTAATTAGTGCAAAAATACCCTTCACAACATGCCTATGGTGCAAGTTTAGAGAGATAAGGCCAAATCTAGTGAAAATTGATGTTTTTGAAGCCCTACATTTGAGATCTTGACACAAAATCTGATATGAATACTTTGAGGTCTGTTTTATGATGAAAAGGAAATATTCTCAAATCTAAAAATAAATTCCAAGCTTGAACATGCAAAATGCCAATGCAAATCTAATGAAAATGTATGAAAATTGCTAGTTTTTTGTTGAAATTTTCTATGTAAAAATGCAAATATTTTAAATCTAAATGCAAATTTACACTAGAATGAAAGACTACAGCCATATTATAATTTTAATGAGCCTCTAAAATTAGTAGAAAAATCTAAAAGAAGATTTTGCCTACTAACCCTAGATTTTGGAATTACTAGGTTATATGAAAATTGTCAAAATTTCTACAAAAGCCTAGCAAATTTATGATGAAAATGCAAAGAAAATTACTAAATTTTTATATTTTTCTATATTTTACATTAGATTTGATGTAAAAATCATAAATTAAGGAAATTTAGAAAGAATTGATGCAATTTAGTAACCTATATGCAAATGTAAGCTAGGGTTTTCAAATTTTTGCAAATTTTTCAATTTTTTTGTAATTTTCTCAATGCAATAAGATGAAAGACTATATGAATGAATGAAATCGATCCAAATCTAAAGACACACACTCAACAAGTTGCAATTTAAGTCCAAAAACATGGGTTCACCAAAATGTTTAAGGTAAAATTTGGATTGTTCAATGTTTTAGTTGTTAGATGTTTGAATCCTCCTTTCACCCTTAACATTCAAGGACCTAGGGTTGAGTGGCCATGCACTATCATGTCCTAGGTCACTGTGAGATATAGGGAAACTTGGATTAGGATGTCTAATTATCAAATTTTCTTCACTTATGCTCAATTAACCATTTAAACCCTAATTATGTGAAAACGATAGTAAATAGATGAATTATATAAAAAGCTCTTGTAGAAGGATGTAAAATATCAAATCATAGAGTACTTATATTTAGGGCTCCAAGGCAGAAAAGTCAAGGACACATGAGCGGGCACCCAAGTCCAATGCCCCAGTTTCTATCGAGATCTAGAAACTCAATCTACAACTCTTTCTTGCTATTTTAGAGATCTTCCCATCACGGAAGTTGGAGGACTAATGAGTGGGTGCCCTAGTCCATGGGGTAGATTTTCTTCCTGTTCTACAATTTTGACACTTCAATATGTGTTCCTGCAACTTCACTTTGTCCAGCTCCTCAACTTGTAATCTGCAACCATGAAAACTTTGGGAGGGGGTTGTGGTGTTTAGAGACTTGCCTTAGTTAAGCCCTGGAGGACACTTAAGTCTCCAAACACCATTGTAAGATAAAGAGTGTGTACCCTTGTGAGGCATAGGTAAAAACCAAAGGAAATGATGATGAAAATACAATGTAGTGAATATCTCATGAGAGGAATATGCTCTTCATTCCATGAGGAAATGGATACTCAAATATGCAAACACAAACACATAAACCACACAAATCTACTCTTGCAACACAATGAAAGTCTTGAATCACAAGTTGATAGCTAGTTGAAGTCTAATTGCAATCTAGTCTCTAAATGAATGCCTAATCATGCTTTTATATGTAACTAAAAGCATTCCTACCAAGATTTCGTAAATTCAAACTTACCGTGTCAGCCTAGGGACCAAATAATGGTTATAAATCGACACTAGAAATTTGGGCATGACCCAAAATAGGGCAGGACTAGGGTGCGGGTGGCTAAGTCCTCCCCCCTATTTTGGGTAGGGTTAAGCTCAGGGGGTCCCCCTAGGTCCTATTTGCCATAAAACACAAGGTTCATTCCATTGGGATGCCAAATTATGATGTAAGATGTCCTAAATGCATGCAAAAGACCTAGGAGCTAAACCTTATGAGGGAAAAGCCCCCAAGGGGACATTTTCTGACGTTACCAAAAAAAATGAAACATAAAGATTTCAAACTGAAACAAAAACAAAAATGAAACCCTAAACACAACATGACGGGAATGAAAAATCAAAACTGATTTCTAAAAGCACAAATAAATGAATTGAATCATGCAAACCCTAGTGCATAGAGAAAAGAGGAAATAAGAAACTTACCTGTCGGTAATGATAAGAAAGAATCGACAAAAATCTAACTTGAATTGTTGAGAAATCTAATCCAATACACCCATGGGGTAACTTTGAGGGTTTGTAGACACTCAGAAGAGACTTAAAAATTAAAAGACACAAATAAAATGAGTAATAAAAGTATTTAAAACATATAAAAAGTTTCATTAAACATTCACACATAGTACATTAAATGCACTTAGTGTGAACTTGAGATGCATGGGCGGCAAAAATTGTCACCTCTACACTTGGGGAAAAACCAAAACACATGTAATAGTGACAAAAAATGCCACTCTTGCATGTAAAGCTTAAAACCCAAAAATGCAATGGTGGTGAATTTCACTGGCCTTGCATGCAAAACAAAATTTTTCTAACTCCCCAAAACTATCAAACTCACTTTGTTTGACAAGTTTACTCACTCATTTAATTTTTGTAAAATTCAAGAAACCAAGTTGAGGAGATACTCAAATAGATTCTCAGGAGTTAGAATACCTCATATGAGGACAAAGATTTGCCTCAAAATATGTGCTTAGAGTTGTAGGCTATGAAATAGATAAGTTTCATAGGGGTCATCCTAAAAATGAGCATAACTAATTTTAAAGATAACAGTTGGCTATAACTGGGGAGCTTCCTTTGATCATTCTTTGAAACAATCAAAGGGAGAAGAACTCTAGTCTCTAAGTGCTTTCATCCATTTTGTTGGATTTTTTCCTAAACTAGATGCTTCCCAATTATCCCTACAAGGTAGCCATCATTGATTGATAGGATTCCTGGGCTAGGGGCCAACAGTACAGGAGATAGACTATAAATATCTCCTCTTCATCTTTAGGTTCTGCAGAACCAAGGGGGGTATTCCCTATTCAACATCCATGAACTATGCCTATGAACTTATTGGGATGTTGACACAAAGAAGATAAATCCTCTCTTATGCAAACCAAAACTATGAAATAAGTGCAAACGGGCTAGCTTTGGGCCCATACTCAATTGTGAGATAGAGGATTTTGGTCCTAAACTAGTTCTAATGTCCTAAAGATTTGCATTTGATGTTTGAGTTTGTATTTTTTATTTGGATGCAAGAATGGGATTTTGGGTTGCAACCTCAATACAAGACCATACTGGTGCCTATCTTGGGCTCGGAGTCAATAGACATACACATAAGAATGATTACCATAACCTTAGGTCAATATCTGAGTTTCAAGGGGAAAATTTCTAGTATCTACCTTACTGATACTTCCCAAGACTGAGTGTTCAGTTATTCATACTTAATGGTATCCCTGTTGCAACATACCTTTCCCAATGGTTAACCTGAAAAATTTAATTTAATCCTTGAACAAAAGTAAGAGATTAATCACTCAACATAGAAGATCTATGTTACTAAATCCTAAGTAACCCTTAGCTATTCAGATTCAAAGGAAAAGATGCTCACAACTTGGAGACAAATGACCAAACACATGCAATAGAGCATTTCTCATATAAAAATAACATGAAACCAGTAAACTTATGCATAAAACATACATGTGATTCATAAACTCACAAGACACACAAT
The DNA here is from genome assembly GCA_027924645.1 of Cunninghamia lanceolata. NCBI lineage: Eukaryota > Viridiplantae > Streptophyta > Pinopsida > Cupressales > Cupressaceae > Cunninghamia > Cunninghamia lanceolata. The sequence goes on from BSBN01000111.1 coordinate 8,373,598, forward strand.
ATAGAGCGACCAACAAGAATGTATCTTATTACTCCACCAAAATTTTGCCATATCTTCAACAACCAGAAATGAGTAACACAATTTGCATTTTATAGCATGACTGTGCACTCAGCAATCACATCACATGGCATTTTCAAAATTCCACTAGATACACTACACCATCAGAATGGCATTATTCAATGCAGTAGACAGAAGAAAGAGGGAGAGCAGGTGAGATCAGGATGTGTGCAGTCACTTGAAGATTTTCCCATTGAAAATAATGGTTGGCCTATCAATCATTGAGCAACGTCTCTACACCTCTGCTATTAATGTCAACCTACCCGCAGCTCCTCCTGAAATGTAGTAGTGAATGCATAAGAAGCTTTCCCATCTGAAAAGTGGCCACAGATACAAAGAAATCCTTCACTGCATGAAAATTTAAAACTAGCCGTCAATTTCCTCCCTATTGCCAAAATCTATGGCCCCAAAACATGCTGAAAAGTCACCCACCTATAAGATCATGCCACGTAGGCACCCTATGCTTCCATCGCTGACTTTTTCACCATCGCGACATACATTTTGCCTTTTTCACCTTTTGCCATTTTCGCCTTGTATATTGCATATACAAACGCAATATACATTCTACAGATTTCAAATTTTATAAAACAGATTGGAACAATATTCCAATCTGGGCCTTGTATCTCATTCTTTTGTATATCAACATATACAAACGCCATATACATGCAAACCACGAATGCTAGGGCTAAACTCACTAAATTACATTTTTACATCGGGTCTGGCTTGTATATCGCTCCCTTGTATGTTCGCCTTGTATATCACATATACAATGCAAACATACAAGCCAAACACATACATTCACCTAGACCTATGCATTTATCAACTACATTGCAAATATTTTCGGGTCTGGCCAATGCATGTTAGGAATGCATGTTCCTTTGTATGTTTGAACATATAATCACACTTGTATGTGCAATCAATGGGCTGCACCATTTGTATCTTCTTCCCTTGCACATTTTCTTTGCATGCACCTGATGTACATTCCATTTTGTATATCTGCGGGCCCTACCTCTTTTATGTCGCATATACATTCACCTTTGCGACTGCCTTTGTATGTTGCCGAATGTACAAGATCCCTTGTATCTTTGCATTGTACATGTTTCTTCTTGCATATGCATCGGCCAATGTATCTTTCTGTTGTATGTGGTGAATGTATATTGCACTTGCATCTCACACATACAAACCCTTTTCACTGTAGCAAATGCATGTTGGCCTCTTGTACATTTGCAATGTACATTCCCAATGTATGTCGGACATACATTCACCTTTGCATCTTTGCGGTATACATTGCCCCTTGCATATCTCCAATGTATCTAGCTGTTGTATGTCTAAACATACAATGCGATGTACATGGAATCCCTTAGATACAAACGTAGCATATTCCAGGATTTTACAAAAGATTCCTCAATGTACATACAAACCCGATATGCAAGAAAAGAGGCATACAACTGATTTTTTCCATTTTTTGAAGGCCGATTGAACATACAAACTGTCTTGTATGCCCGAATGTACACTTGAACCTGCATGTATATACAAGTGGCCTTGTATATACAAAGACACATGCATACAACAAATTTTTGCACTTTTCAATTTGCAAAGGCTGAAAGACTTAGAATTTTTTTTTAATTTTTTAGGAAGGTGCCTGCGAATTCAAATGCTCAAAATCCAATGTTGCAGTAGGCACCAACACATTCCATTGGTCTATAGTGTCAGGTGACACAAAAGACACAAAAACACAAAAAAGATAAAAAAAAAACCATAAAAACTGTACAAAAATAAATGAACTTATCTATCACTTTATTGAGTGAAAAGATTCAGATGTTGCCTGTTGTGTGGCAGCAAGAAAGGCGTGCCATCTTGATATTCCACAATGAAACTATTTTCACCATAACATTGATGAATGAAAAATGGGCCTCTCCATAGGGAATAAAACTTCCCATGCATTCCTTTTGGCTCTCTCCTCTTGTCCCATAACAAGATTTGATTCCAAACTTGAAAGTCTCTGAATTTAGCCTTCTTGTCAAATAGCTTCTTTACTTGACTTTAGTGTTTTGCAATGCCATCCACCACTTTGACTCATTGTTCTTCAGGCTTCAAGAGGAACATTATGTACTTGTCAATAGAACTCTCAAAGTTCCATCTTTAACTGCCTTTGCCAACTTTAAAGCTAGCAGCTCTAAAGTAATTGACCTATTTCAGCATTCAGTCCATACAATAGCTGAAAAGGAGACATGCTAATTGCTCTCTTTGGGGTAATATAATCTACCCACAAAGCATCAAACAACACTTTGTGCCAAGTTCTCTGATTTTCATCTACCATCTTTCTGATGCTAGGGACCAGATTCTTGTTACTAGATTTAGCTTGACCATTCCCTTAGGGGTAATAGTCAAATGAATGAGAAAGAAAAATGCCATATTCAAAATAGAAGCTAGTAATTTCATGAGAAGAAAAACATGTAGCATTATATGCTACAATCTTGTTTGGAACCCCAAACCTAAATATTATGTTTTCCTTGAGGAAACTGTAAACCACTTCGGAAGTAGCATGCTTAACCGGAATAGCCTCCACCCACTTTGTGAAGTAGTCAGTTGCTATAAGTAGAAAACTATGTCTTGCACTTGATGTTGGATTCACTGCACTAATGAAATCAATACCCCATTGCTGAAATGGTTCCTCAATGATGACTGGTTTAAGAGGTAGAGTAGCCAACTTGGGTTTCCCACAAATTGTTGGCAAAGTTCACACTTACATACCCAATCATATGCATCTTGGAACAAGGTTGACCAATAATATCTGGCTCTTAGAATTTTATGAGCTATGACAGGTGCTAAAAAATGCCCATCAAATGCTAGACTATGGAAAGATTCCAAAAGCTTTCTTTGCTGGACCTTATCGACACAGCGGAGGAAAATCCCATCAATGCTCCTCTTGTACAAACCATTGTCCCATAAGATAAAATTTGTAGCTTTGAGCTTAATGGTCCTTTTCTCTTTATAAGAAAAATGTTCAGGATATTCTCCATATGTGAGAAAGTAAGCAAGATTTGAATACCATTCATCTATGGTGCTCACAAAAAGAATAGTGGGAACTTCTTCAACTTCTACTTCCTCATCACTTATTTCCTTGGGTACATTATCAACATTAAGCTGACAATCCTTTTCCCTGCACAAGATTGGTAGGCTTAATATCAAGGTCATATTCCTAGATCTTGGTAATCTAGTTACCTCTTTTTCTTCCAAACTCCTGTTGAGTTAGAATAGATTTGACTACTGAGTATGGAACCAATGCAACAGTATGGGAATTCAAAATGTAGAAATGAAAATGCTTAACAACTTTCACTACGGCATATGCATGTTTCTCCATAGCATAATATTTAAGTTCATGAGATTTTAGAGGACAACTCATGAATGCAATAGGAGATTCAATACCCTCCTCATTCTACTGAACCAAGATTGCTAACAATGTATGCTCAGAAGTATAACTATACATAATGAAGTCCTTGGTATAATTAGGACACAACAAAATTGGAGCATGGGCAATGGCTCTTTTAATGTCCTCAAATTCTTCTTTACCTTACACACTCCAATGGAAAGTGGACTTACCATTCATCATATTAACAATATAACGAGTCTTTTCTATGAAATTAGGAACAAATCTTTGCAAAAAACTCACTTTTCTGAAGAAAGAGTGAACAACTATCTTACTTAAAGGTAGAGTAAGAGCTTGAATGGATTTGACCCTTTCCAGATCAATCTGGTACCTTCCTTAGACACCACATGTCCAAGTAGTTTACTATCAGTTACCCCAAAAATTGATTTTTTGGGATTGAGTGAAATTCCATGCTGATGGCACCTTTCTAGAACTTATCGCAAATGGTGGGCATGATCTTGATTCTTCTTTGAAAAGATAGTTAAATCATCAAGATATACAACAATAAACTTACCCATTTCATCATGAAATTCCAAGTCCATTGCTCATTGGAAAGTCGCACCAGCATTGATTAAACCGAAAGGCATCCTGCAGTAAGCAAAAGTACCTTAGGGAGTTGTGAAAGAGGTTTGTGCTGATCCACTTTGCTCACCTCCACTTGGTTATAACTCAAGAAACCATCTAGCATAGACAACATCTCTGAACTAGTCACCATTTGTAGAACTTGATCCATTACCAAAAGAGGCTAATTATCCTTTAGAGATGACTGATTCAAGTTTTGGAAATCCACATAGATGCGAATTTCACCCTTCTTTTTCCTTACTGTTACTATGCTAGCAATCCATGTGGAATGATGAATTGGGAAAATAATTCTTGCATTCAACATATTTTGAATTTCTGCTAAGATCTCACCTAAAATTTTGTGGTTATACTGCCTTTACTTTTGCTTGTGAGGCACATATCCCAACTTGAGTGGAATCTCATGTTGGACTTCTTTAGGTTGGAAATACTTCAAGTCATCACAAGAATATACAAGCACATCAATATAGTGATGCAAAAGTGTCACAAACTTGAATCTTTCATCAGCTGTGAAACATTTCCCAATGTTGACCATCTAAGGATTAGCTTCTGTACCTAGGTTCACCTATTGGAAAGACTTCAAGTCATCACAAGAATATACAAGAACATCAATATAGTGATGCAAAAGTGTCACAAACTTGAATCTTTCATCAGCTATGAAACATTTCCCAATGTTGACCATCTGAGGATCAGCTTCTGTACCTAGGTTCACCTATTCAATTTCTAACGAAGAACCCGTTCCAATCTGTTGTTGTTGCTTGATGTACCAGTCATGTTTATCAAATAGTGTCTCGAGAGAAACTAAAACTTTGGGAATTTTGTTCCACTTTAGCTATAGAAACTCTTCACTGATCTCTGAATCAACTTTAGAAATAGATTCTCGAGGAGGAGAATGACTACCTTCAAAATAAAGCTCCTTGAAGTTATCTACCTTTTCTAGAAAAGCAATGATTTGATCATCCCCATTAAAAACCTACCAGTGGTTAGAATTATCTGGGATGCTTGGCCAAAAGACCAACTCAAATGTGTATTTATTACCCTTAAAATCCTTGTGAGGAATCATAAGGGTGGCCGAGAGATCCAATGAATCTACATGACCATTGAACTCTCTTAGTACTATTGAGATCTCAAAAGCATCAAAGTCCTTAATGCAATCCTAGACATGATAGCGGTAATGCCTTAGCCTTTTGTTTTTGGTTTGGTAAAGATTCCTTACTTGGAACATGAAAAGATCTGCATCTCCCTATGCATGGAGATTCTTGATTGCTTTAACACGGGAAGCTTCCATGCCTAGTAACAAGGACTCATACTCAATAGTATTGTTGGTATTATCAAATTGTAGATTGTTGGAAAAAGGAAAAATGTCTCCTTGAGGAAATATAAGGACTATTCTAGCCCCTGATACTGTTGAAGTATAGCTACCATTAAACTCTAAGGTCCAAACATCATTTGAACCTTTTGGTTTGACATTACCATGACTAGGAGATTCTTCATTTGAAAAAGAAAAATCCTCCATTTTCATGCTTTTATTTGAACTATCATAAGATGTATTAGAACAATCCTCCATAGTCAAAAAGTAATTCCCCATACCAGAAGACTCAAAGAGAATTTGCACTTTGGGATCTTTAGATTTGGTGACGATATATTTTGTTTCCCTTTCTAGAAGAAGTTTCTGCATAACACCTTTAACAGGTATCGTTGCTTCAGATAAATCCATGTTCATTTCCCCACCAACATCTTTACAAAAATTTCACCCCAATATAATTCCATATGAGGTAGGAACATCAGCCATTGAGATAGTCATTTTGATCCTTTACTTTGGAAAGGCATCGAGTGCAAACTGTGCATCCTTAATTTGACCAATAAGAGACACTTGTTTGGTTTCCATTAAAAACATCTACCAAAAGTTTTAGTCAAAGTAAATCCCAGGGCATCCGCCACCTTGGCAAGCATAACATTATTAGAGGCACCTGAGTCTATGACACAGTTACTAATTTTGTGACTATTTATCAATAGAGAAACATAAAATGGTTCAATTTTCCTAGTGGAATTGGTAGTAACTAGATTATTGTAAGAGGCTCATGTCTTAGAAATGATAGGAGTATGTTGGGAAGAATATTTCCCTACAAGAGTAGCCTTATTTTTAAAAATTGGGCTAACTATTCAAATTGATCCAGATTAGCTTGCAAGTATTCAACCTTAGACATCTAAATTTTTTTCTTCTTAGCATGGTCTATTATATCAAACAATTGATATGATGGAGACACAACAAAAGGATTATTTTCATGTTGAGGTTTTGGAATAGGGGTACTAGTCTGAGTAACAAAAGAAGATGGAGCATTTGAAGTACTTACTTGTTTTTCACCAACTAGATCTCTAGGTTGATAAGGAAGATGTATTCCCCTATTATCAATGGAGATTGTAGGATGAGGATCTTCCTTTGAATTTCCTTTATCATCTACTTGTTGATTCAACTGATTTTGAGATTGTGTGAAAACAACATATGACTCACCATATGCATCTTCTCTTTGTTCAACATCATCCTAAAAATTTAAGAAGCCAATATTTCAGTCGCTAGTTAACTCTTCTTCTCCTTTTGTGAAGATATTAATGCAATTATCCTGAGGTAAATTAGGTTGAAAGGAATTATATTGTTTAGCTTCATAGTATCCAATTGCTGCATTGATCAGTGGAGCCTCCAAAGCAAGTCTTCCTTGTGTAGGAGGAAGCCTATTTTGTGCTTGGTTTCTAGCAACATTACCTTGGTATGGAGCATTTGGAAATGTTGTCCTTGGTATGTCCCTATAGGAAGGAGTGGACATACTTTGATGCATTTGCTTTTTCAAAGCTAACAATTCATTAACCAACTTCAGCACCATAGGATCAGTGGTGCTAGTGGAAGAAATGTCAGTAGAGGATTGCCCTCTACTTCTTTTTGTGTCCTTTCTTATTTTACCAGCAAGGATAAGGTCATCCTCAATCTCGGTAGCCAAGGATTGAGCTGCTGCCAAGTCAGCTAGATTAGTCCACCGCAGAAGAAAACTCACTTCTGGTAGTTGAGTGTTTATGAAGAAACACTTTAGATTTTTAGCTGCGGGCTGAGCAATGGCCGAAATTTTGTTGGTTATCTTATTAAACTTCGCAATGAACTCACACATGGTTTCTTATGGTTCCTTCTTCATTTGAGTAAGCTAGGCCAAAAGAGCATGTACATCTTCGGCAAGTTTAAACCTAGCCTCAAACTTGGTTCATAGAACATTCCCTCTAGTGATGGTTTGAGAAGGGAGGTGATCAAACCAATCTTTTGCGACACCTTGAAGCATCTCAACAAAAAGTCTCATAGATACATCTTCATGTTCTAACCCCAGAACACCACATGCAATGTGAAAAGCTACAATATGTTCATCAAGGTGAACTTTTTCATCACCATAGAACTTTGGATAATTCTTTATTGAACTATGGGGTAGATCATGCAATGGTGAAGTAAGATTCAAAGGCCCGAAAGCATTTCCCCATGGAGCTACAGGGGGAGGATGAGCCATTATGCACCTATTAAAAGGTGGAATTACAAACCTTGAAACTTGTACAACTGGTGGAGTCCTATACACACTTGATGCTTCACTTGGTATAGGTGACCTTGTGTTGGTAGGAGGAAAACTCTGTGTATACTGAAGTTAAGATTTTGGAGGCAAAAGATTGAAATTATTTTTCTGCATTAACTCAAAAATAGGATCAATAATTCCTTGAGCTCTCCTACTTCTTGTATACCTTGAGTCTACTAGAATGTAATATACTTAACAAAGATAAAAACAAGAAAAACTTATTACAAGCAATGAGGCCGGTATGCTTCAACTCAAAGAGTGTGGCTCTAAGTTGTACATTCATTCCCCCACAGAGTCGCCAAAAACTATTGGGTGAATATTTTGTCTTTGGTTAACTAAAGGCAAAATGGTTATATCAACCATAGTGTGATGAGATAATATATCTTCTCTCAGCAAGGGGAGGCTCCCTTTTATTTCCAAATACAAACTAATAACTATTACAAACTTATTTATACTAAAAACTAACTTTGGGGTGATTCCATATCATCCATTTCTCTTTTTTCAGAAATGGTGGTTACAATTCTCAATATAAAACTCAACACAAAAGGATAACTAAAACAATACTAGTATATCTGAACCACAAAGAAACCCACGAAAACACAAATTTTCCTATTGCTTTTTATGCTTGAATGTAAAATAAGGATTCTGGAATATAATGCAGCCCAAAGTCTTTAATGTATTCCACGATATAACAAAATGATCAAAAGAATCAACTTGCAGCTCAAAGTCTTCAAGTTCACTCTAAACTTACAAATATAAACTAACTTCCACAAATGAAATTATTATAGCTCAAAGTCTACCAATATCAAATTTGGAATATCTCTCAATCACTTGACACACACTTTCACCTTTCAATCACTTATCAGTTATAAGGTAATAGAAAAGATGTAAGAACAATTCTATCACTTGACAAATTATATCCAACATAAAGATTGGGTACCAACTTGCTTTACTTATATTGATTTTTCTTGAAAATTGATTTACAACAAAAGCTCAAAGTCTTAAAATTGCTTCTCAAATCTAGCAGAGTTTTACTTCAATAGACAAAAGATCCAAATTACAATAGAGGCCCTCTTTATTTATAGTGAGAGGCCATGAGATAATCTAGGAAAATCTAACTACTTTGACTTATTCAACAAAGGAGTCCTTATTTATTTGGGACTTCCTATGTTTTTACATGTAATTACATATGGAAAAAGTACATGTAAAAGTCTCCAAAACTAAAAACAAAGTACATATGAAAATACAAAAATAAACTAAGGCATGAAAATTTCAATCAACTTGCATCCCCATTCTTTTTTAGATAGGCCTCATACATTGTGAATACTACTTGCATCTCTAAGCTATCTGGACCAGCAGTGTTCTTGAAAATCACTCAATCCTTAGTTATTGCATCTCTTACTAAAGTGGCTGCTTTCTCATAATTTGTCAACTTATTTTCTAGATTATCTAAAGTTAGTTGATTATCCAACATATTATCTAGAGAAGTGACTAAAAAAGCACTATCTTCAAGCTCCTTCTGAACCATTTTCTTAAATACTTGAACAATCTCATCACTAGGAATAAAATGATGGTCACCAGTTGTCAATTTACATGGGAGTTCCTCCAATTTGTCTAGAAGATTAACATCATTGTCTACACCAAGTTCTCTGGCACACTCAAAATCTTTGATCAACTCTTTTAAAACATTAGTTCTATGAATTAATGATTCTTTGGTCTCAACATAAGATTCACACTTTGAAATAATGCTAATTGATATCAAAGTTTTCACCTTTAGCTTCTTCATCTCAATCCACTTCTCAAGGCTAGTATCCAAATACTCAATGTCTTGAGATATTATATCAACCATATTATCTAGCTCTGACCTTATCTTTTCCATTTTTCTCTTCTTCTCAGCTGCACTTGTCAGAAGAGACACTCCTTGTGTATGCATTTTTTCAAGATATTCTTCAATGACTCTTCCCTTGACATGAGTCTTTTCTACCTTTTGAATAACATGATCCACCAATATGATTGCCTCAGGGGTCACTAACTCGAATGACAAAGTAATCTTTCGCACCACTGCAGCTAACTACTCTACTTTTTCTTTGTAATGATCTTTTATTTCCCTCTTATGATCAAATTTTAGAAGTAAGGAATTGAGAGTAGACTGAACATCAGCCTTCGCACTTTCATGTGTGATTTTTTCTAGTTCAATTCTAGAGATAGAATAATCACTCATTCTAAAATTATCAATGGTTGCGTCTGGTGGTGGCCAAGCAATCTCCACATACTTGTGGCCTTTGTCTTCTAATAGATGAGAAAGAGTCTTGGGCTTCTTTTGGGTCTTTTCCTTCACTGGCATTAGCTTTCCAAAGTCAAAGTCATCTGGGGAGATGGCCTACTTTTTCCTCTTAGGAGTGTAGGCTAAAAGCCATAGAGGAAGCACTAATGTACTGACATTTGGATCTAACTCCATTTCTGGTGCAGAAGGAATTGTACTTACACTTGTAATAGTGACAATTGGAAGAGTGTTTGTAAATACAACACCTGGTACATCCACATTAACAACCTGCTCAGCACCTAAAACAAATTGCTCAAAAATTGAGAATCACCAATATCGTAGGAGGGTGAAGACAAGCTCAGAATAGACCCTGAAGAACAAAGGGCAGCATCAAAAGCAACCTTAGGACTATCAAAAATTATCCTAGAAGAAGATGGTGATGAGCCAGAAGACTGAACAACAATGGGAGATAATGGAGCTTTTGACAGAATAAGTAAAGAATATGAAATAGACATAGTGGGTAGGGGAGAAGAGACTCGAGTTTCCTGTGACATGTCTTTTGATGAAGACATGGTTTTATCTTGTGAATGTTCTTACTGCTCTCCTTCTATTGCTTCCCATTCATCCTCTCTTTCCACTGTAGACTTTTCTTCAGTATCCATTTTCTCAATAGTGGGTTCCTCAATATTATGCTCTTCTATTTCCATTTGTTTACCAGTAGACTCCTCTTCTCTCACCTTGGCTTTATCCCCTTTTGATACAAATTTTATTTTAGGTTTAGGAGCCTAAGAAGTACTAGGAGGATCAATCTTGTTTTTAGTCCTTATTTCAACCCTTTTCCCTTTCTGCTTAAGGACTTCTTCTTTGAAGCCAATGATAAATTCTTTCAGTTATATCCCTTTGCTTTGAAGCCATATGTTAGTGTTGGCCAAGATAGGCTCAAACCTCTTTCTCAATGATGTCACTTCTTTCTTAGACCATAACATAGTAGGCAAAGGAGAATTTGTAATTTTCTCATGTACATACCTAGGACTTACAACATCTTCATCATCAAACATCCCCTCGAGGATATCAACTAAACCTAACTCTTCAATTTGACTCAAAGTCAATCTGCTGAAATCTAGTTTTCTGATATCTTCTTCAATTCTCAAATCTGCCCAAACATCCTCCACCATTGTCTCATGAAATTGAGTTTTCCTTCACATCTTGTTGCTCACTCCCTTGTAGTCAAATTTGGGTCTTCTCTTGAACTATTTTATGGTAACCAACTGCATCTTAGTTTCCATTGCCTTACCTTTTGCAGTAGTAGCAACAAAATACCTTCCAATTTCCATAGGGAACCTGAATCCAGGCTTCTTCAATTCCATTTATTTGTTGTGCACTACAATCATCTTTTTACATAATTCCATCAAGATAATCCTATTAGTTAGAAATTTTAGCAACATGTAAAGATAACCTTGATAATAACCAACTCTTAAATAGGTAAAAGTTGGGAACTGAAGATATAAACAACCAAAATCATTGACAACTATCCATGCTTCATCCGAAACCCTTCTTTATTCTAATTGAGGAATAAATAAACATGTGAAGACTACAAAGAATGCATCATTCACTCTTCTGAAATGATGTATCAATCCCTTCGAAGTTAGTTGAGGATAGTATTGGTACACTGGCACTACCTTGCGATCTCCATCAAATGTTAAACCTGGAAAGCTTCTCATTGAGGCAACTACATATACAAGATATGATGTCATATAGAACTTAGATGTGGTTGACACCTTAATTAGTTACTCATGAAGAGCATTACTAATTTGCTCACCCCAGAAGATATTCTGCTCACCTTGAAGGATGATTTTGATGTAAGGATACATCCATTCATGGAATTTGGAAGAAGATAGAAGTCCTCTCACCCTGCTCAAAAGAGTTATAAAGTCATTCACCTCCTCTACAAAGTCACTTTTGGGAAAACTCCTGGGCCGTCTAGATAGATTCAACTTGGAAGTTTTCAACCATTTAGTATTGATAATCCTTTTAGATTTTTCCACATATTTATCTAATTCCCTTTGGGCAATGTTGAAATCTAGCTCTACAACATCCTCTTCACCAGGACACATGAAAACCTTATCCATGAACTCTGCATCTAGTCTCATAATCACCTTGCCATGGGCATCCATCACTGTCCTATTATCCTTATTATAAAAGTAGGCATCTTGAAGAACAAATTTAGCATAATGGGTAGCAATAGGGAAGGAAGCAACCAAATGGATATTACTATTGATAATCGTTAGCATGTAGAGACTAGGTTTATCTTAGTTTGTCCTCTCCATAAATTTGGCCATATCAACATGGCAAATCTTTATGTCTCGTATTTCATCCACATTTGATGTGACTAAAGTGATGGGGAACACACCTTGATATTTGTACTTCATTGCTTTAGATTTCTTAGGTGAAGGATTAATCATTTGAAGAATGAGCACCTCTGGTAGAGAAAGATAACTTGGCAATCTTGCAAGGGCAACTGTAACAATAAGGGGCATGATTTTGCAGTGTTAGGGAAAATTGGTACATGATGATAGTGCATAGTGGAAAAGGCAATCCATAGCATGAGCTCAAAGGGGCTAGAGAGCAATCGAAGCAAAGAATGGAGTGAAAGTGGGCTAAGGATAGCAACATGGAAAATTTCCCAGAGTTAGAAAATTTTCAAGAGAGTGAGTGTATGGGTAGCAAAAATTGCTGCCCTTGCATGTAGGGTATACTGCATTTTATGTTAGGGTGGAAAATTTTGCGGCTCCTGCATGTGGGAGTAAGCATTGGCAAATATGTTCAGGCGGTAAAAAAGACTACTCTTGCATATGAGAGAAACTTTTATTTATGCTCGGGTGGCAATTTTTTCCATACTTGCATGTTTGAAATAGATTTTTAGCTTAAGGTTAGATTGACCTTAAAATTTTCAATTGACAAAATTAAATGTGTATCGGTGGAAAATTTTTCCACTCGTATAGTTTGGGCATAAAAAAGGTAAAATAGCATGGGCAATCATTTTCACCTCTCATGCATTTGGTATAAAATGCCATATGCATCGGTGGTGAAAATCACCACCCATGCATATGGGAACTATGGGAAGATCATGTATGGGCGGAAAAATTTGTCGTCCCTACAAGTAGGGAAAAACATGAGTGTGAAGGTAAAAATAAAAAATAAAAATGTTTTATACCTTAACATAGAACAATGGAAGGCATGGCAAAAACCACCGATGGCTTAGGTGGACTTCACATGAAGAAATAAAAACAAACATAAAGATCTCAAACTAAAACAAAAATAAAAATGAAACCCTAAACACAACATGACGGGAATGAAGAATAAAAATTGATTTCTAAAAGCACAAATAAATGAATTGAAACATGCAAACCCTAGTGCATAGAGAAAAGAGGAAATAAGAAACTTACCTGTCGGTAATGATAAGAAAGAACCAACAAAAAACTGACTCAAATCTTTGAGAAATCTGATCCAATGCACATATAGGGTAACTTTAATGCTTTGCAAATGCTTAGAAGAGACTTAAAAATGAAAAGACACAAATAAAATGAGAAATAAAAGTATTTAAAACATATAAAAAGTTTCATTAAACATTCACACATAGTGCATTAAATGCACTTAATGAGATGCATGAGCGGTGAAAATCACCACCCGTGCACTTAAGGAAAAACCAAAACATGACATGCAATAGTGGCAAAAAATGCTACTCTTGCATGTAAAACTTAAAATCCAAAAATGCAATGGTGGTGAATTTCACTGCCCTTACATGCAAAACAAAATTTTTCTAACTCCCTAAAATTGTCAAACTCACTTTGTTTGACAAGTTTACTCACTCATTTAATTCTCGTAAACTTCATGAAACCAAATTGAGGAGATACTCAAATAGATTCTCAAGAGTTACAAGACCACATATGAGGACAAAGATTCACCTCGAAATACGTGCTTAGAGTTGTAGGCTACGAAATGAAAAAGTTTCGAAGGGGTCATCCTACAAAATGAGCATAGCTAATTTTGAGGATAACACAAGGAAAAGGAAAAGTTTTACTATTTCCAAGAGCAAATTTGGTTTTCTAATTACTATAAATTGAATAAAAAAATTAAGGAACCTGAAAGAAATGAAGATTTGTGTGACTCCACTACCCTCATAAATCCTTGATATTAGCAACCTCGAGTTCTTTTGAAGCAGTGGGAGATCCTCTTGATGACAAACCAACACAAAGAAGAAAAAAGAAGCTTGTTGAAGCTTGAAAGAGCTCAATGAGAGCTTTTGTTAAGCACAGTGGCATAGAATGAAGCAACATAACGATGACTAGTTGAACAATGAATAAAGCAAGAGGCACCTTCATCTTGTAAGAGCATTTGATTGCTATGTTGGAGAGCAAAAACTGGCAAGTGTTGTGTGCATAGTGAATTTGCCTCCCTTTGTACTTGAGGGAGGGGTGTATTTATAGGTTTGATGAATGGGATTGATTCATAAGTTAACTCATTTGATTGATGAGTTAACAAGGATTGATTGGGGAGTTAAAAAGGTTGATTACCCAGTGAACTAAGCTAACTATGGAGTGATAAATCAATAATAGCTTATCACTGAAGAGGAAATGGAGATGTGAGGATGTATGAGACTGATTGAATAGTTAATTTTAAATCAAATGGAGTTATTTATGCATGTCTGGGTGCATGAAATAGTCAACTCCATATTAGGCATAAAAAATCATGTGAACAGGAAGAAAAATAGTTGAAAATGAAGCTAAAATGAATGAGAAACTCAAGTTTTTCTGTGGCTATAAATATGACAGGGTCGCCCCTTGTACCAGTAGGGTCACCCCTGTGTGAAGATGAGTTTCCCAAGGGGAGATCATGGGTCACCCGGGAGCAACCATGGGTCACCCGCAGGGAGACCATTGGTGTCCCAAGGGAGAGCTGGACAGAAAGGGGTTTTCTGGAGAACAACAAAAGGGAGATAATTGTCATTCATGAAATTAAAATGAGATGAAAAAAACAAAATAAAAGCATAAACAAGCCTTATACCCCACTATGATTCACCAATCCAAGATAGCGTGGTAGAAACATGTACCCAAGAGCTCCTAGATTTACCCTAGATAATGGATTTAATGTAAAATGCTCAATCTAATGCAACTCACAAGCTAACTCAAGAGAATTTTTGGCATGATAACTATACTTAGAAATTGGATGATCAAATGGCTTGGAGGATGTTGTATTTATAGGCATTTTGGAGATATTTTGATCCAACGGTTGAGATTGATTTGAGAGATCAATGGTGGAGGATGAAGATTATGTGGAGGGCCTAAATTTAATCTTGAAAAATGAAGGGATGAGAATAAAGATAATTTTTTAATTCATCTTGGGAAGAGGGGTCCATAAATGAGGTTGGATGAGATGGATTATTTGTGAATTAAAAAATCACGTGGGGAAGATTAAAATGAATTTAAAATTCATTTGGGGAAGAGTGGATATTAATGAGTTATGACATGTGTAAGGTGTGTAAGAGGTATTTAATGAATATTATGACAAATGTGTATTAAAAATTGGTTTATTTGGCATGGAAATCAATTTTTTATTCATGGGATGTGGGGAGAAGTGTTAATGAGGGTTTGACCAAATTAATTGAGGTGATTAACCTAATTAATATGGCTTGAATAAATTAGGGAATGGATTAGTGAGGTGTTTATATTAATTAACTAAGGTTTCATTTAATTAATCCTAAGGCTAGGATGATGTAGGTTAGAGTAGGTAATTAAATAATGACTATTTAATCACCTACATTAGGGATAGGTTAATTAATGGGCTGAATTAATTAGATAAACATGATTTACATAATTAATTGGATTTAGGGGAAAGGGAGAATTAACCAAATAAATATTTCATACTTATTTAATTAGTTGACTAAGGTTGAACCATTGAATTAATTAAATGAATCCAATTGCAAGGGATAAAATGATGAAAAATTAGGTGATGAAGGAATAATTAACTAAATAAAAATTTAATTAATTGATTAGAAGGGAAATTGGTATGTTTAGGGATGTCAAGAGTCAGTTCGATAGTGAAGACATTTTTAGGTGTCTACATTTGCCCCTCTTTGATGTGGCATCTGGACCTAGCAGGGAAGTGGCGTTAGGTCAAAGAAAAATATGCCTCAGCTACTGGGAAGGAATGAAATGTGTGAGGGATGCCCCCTTGAGAGGTCAGGCAAAAAAATAAATTTTTTTTAGATGAGCTCTTGAAAGGATGAAAGGGAGGTGAAAGTTGAGTAGGGGATGGAAAAATAGGATGATAGGAAGAAAAATGGAGGAAAATGGTTATGATCTGCACCCTGGGGAGGAAAAACTCTGTGGAGGGATGACATGGTTTACTAGAATTAGAGTGGTCCCTAAGAGTGCCACATTTGCACACCTATAGCCACTTAGAAAAAGAAGAGAAGAAGAGATGGCTGAGCATAATCCAATGTTCCTGTGATATAGACACATTTTTGAGCACTTCCTACCGTACGGGAGACCACTGCAGGCTGGACCGCAATTAGGGCCTAACCCTATCTTTGTCAGTTTTTGTTTTTATTGCATTTTTTATGTTAAGAAATAAGATTTTAGGGTTTTAACACTATCAAGTTGTTGCCTAGTGCAAAAAGGGGTGCGGATTAGTGCTATCCTCTGGATTGGAGCTATCCGCTTGGGATACGAAAGGGTCGGATTGGCACCAAAATGCCACGTTTTGGTGCCATTGTCTGTTTTAGCACCATATTGCACAAGGAAAGGTTTTGGCGGATTAGCACCAAAAGGGGGTTAGGGTAGCACTATATTCTAGATTAGTGCAAAGTTATAGAATAGTGCTATCTGTTAGATTAGCGCTAAATGGGGAATTGGCGCAATCATCTAGATCGACGCAATCGGGGAAAGTGGTATAATCCCTTGGATTGGTTGTAAAAGGAAATGTGGTGTAAAAGTTGAAAATGGCACAAAATCTCTGCGCAGTAGCACTATACATTGTTTTAGCACTATATGGGGTTTTGGTAGTGCCATTTGTAGTGTTGGCGTAAAAGGGAGGAATTTTGGCGCTAAAAATGATTTGGCTGCCAATAGAAGAAATGTGATAGGAAAGATTTGATTTTGGAAGAAAAGATAGGTTTCTAACAAGCATTTGTGGATGTAGGATATGAGATCTTTTATCATGTACTCATGGGAGCACCATGTTCCTATAGTTATGGAGTTGTTTGATAATTTTGATGATGCTACCCATGGTCAACTAGTGGAGCTAGGGCTTCTGACACCTGCGTCGATGCCAATACTATGAGCTCATAGAGCTCTGATGACAATGCTCCTAGTCTGTGGTATTAGCCTGAGATAGGTTCTTTCCTACTTCCCACAAGGGAGATTACTATTATACTTGAGGATGTTTATCTCATCCTCAAGATTCCTATTCATGCACAACGGGTGATATATGATACAGGGAGGGGATGGAGGGCCCTACTTAGATTTTTTACTCATGATCAGATAGTTTTGGTTTCAAAGAGATAGGATATGACCTATGATGGGACACTTGAGGTAGGTGCAGACCATTTCACATTATTCCTATGCTCATTGATTGGTGGCATCGTGATGCTGAATCAGAAGGGGAGAGGTTTTCTAGTGAGATGGGGGGAGGTGATTGAGGGTATGGTGCAACATGCAATGGTTTATGCCTGGGGGCCTTGTATGCTAGGATAGTTATATCATGAGATGCATACCACTGTCTACCATACTAATTCAACACTATCAATTGGAGTCACTTTGCTTCATGTGTGGGCTTGGGAGCATATTGCAGTTATCAGGCCGAGGTGTGGATATTATCACTAGCCGTTTGAGGCCTATGTATTTTTGTATCAGGATGCAGAGTACACATACACAGGACATGTTTGATATTGGTAGTGGGTTTTGGATGACATGATTTGGGTTACTTGGTGACCCTATATCGGTGTGGAGCCATGGCTAGATGACGATGTTTATATGCCATACACATTTCAGCAATAATACTTGATGGTTCGAGGTGACCATACTATTTGTTTAGGGGAAAATTGGATTTGTTAATGTTTTAGTTTTTAGATGTTTAAATCCACTTTTCTGCTTAACATTCAAGGATCTAGGGTTGAGTGGCAAGAAATATCATACCTTAGGTCACTTACAAATGTAGGGAAACTTGGATTAGGGAATTTTATTATTAATTTTCCTTCTCTTATGCTCAATTGACCATTTAAACCCTAATTATACAAATACGAAAACAAATTGATGAATAACAAAAAAAGCTCTTGCAGATAGGAGTAAAATACCAAATCATAGAGTACCTATTTTTAGGGTTCCAAAGTAGAATAGTCAGGGACACTAGAGTGGGTGCCCAAGTTCAAGGTACCGGCTTCTTTGTGGGATCCGGACCTCCTTCCAACACTGATCAGCCCCATAACTTTTTTTTCCTAAGATCTATCTACAGAGGACACTAGAGCGAGCTCCCAAGTGTTGGAAGTGCTCCTATGTCCTGCTTTTCTTCAGATCCTGAATCCTTGATGCTTGCTAATCCTTCTTGCAACTCCACTTTTCCAAAATGTGACACCTGTAACCTACAATCACAAGACTTGGTTTGGGGGTTGTGGTGTTTAGAGACTTGCCTCAGTCAAGGTGCGGAGGACACTTAAGTCTTCGAACACCATTGTAAGATAAAGAGTGCATGCCCTTGTGAGGTAGAGGTAAAAACCAAAAGAATCAATGATGAAAATATAATATTATGTCACCTTGTAGAGAAGCTCTCATGGGAGGAAGGTGCTCTTCATGCCATGAGGAAATTGATGCTCAAATAAGAAAATATCAACAAATAAGTCTGCTCTTGCAACACAATACATGCCTTGAATCACCTTGAGAATGCATGAACATCACAATTGTCCTCTAATTGAAATCTAGTTTACAAATGAATGTCTAAGCATGCTTATATATGCAACTTCACACACTCCCACAAAGATTTTCATAATTCAAACTTATTGTGTCAGTAAAGGGACCTAATAATGGTCACAAACCAACACCTGAAAATTAGGGCTGCCCCAAAATAGGGTAGGACTAGGGTGCGGGTGTACAAGCCCCCCCTATTTTGGGCAGGGTACAACTCAAGGGGTCCTTCTAGGTCCAATTTTCCATGGAACCTAGGTCTCATTCCATTGGGATGCCAAAATATGAACTAAGATATCCTAAATGTATACTAAAGACCTAGGAGCTAAACCTTATGAGGGAAAAGCCCTCAATGGGACATTTTCCGATGTTACATTTAGCCCCCACTTTAATGTATGTATAAATGCAAGGCCAATACATGCATTAAAGTAAGGTCACAAACACAACAAACACACCAAGCACGAAAAGACATGCCAATCACATGGAAAACAATAACAGGCATGCAAAACATGGAGAAGACAATTATAGTCATGCAAAACATAGAGAAGATAGTCAATGCATAGAAGACACATTAATGCATGGAAGACAGGCATGCTTTCTTTTCTTTTCTTTTTCTCGTATAAATGAGATGAAGATGAAAGTATTGGAAAGTAAACAAACCTCCCATAATACAGGATGCACTCATCAAGCAAGTCTTTAGACTATATATATGGCGCAACACACATGCAAGACACACAAAACCTCCCAAAATCTAGGATGCACTCATCGAGCAAGTCTGTAGACTGCATATGGGAAAAAAATATGCCACACAAAACAAGCATGCCAAACACACACACTTGAAGACATGGAGAAAACATGGTAGAGAAGCAATGGAGTGTACCTATTTCTAGGTCCAACACCATCTCAGGTACATTACAGGCACACACTAATGATTGGGCTTTGCCACAACAATCACCAAAACATGCTTAAGGGTTGAGTTAGTCATAGAACCACTCCCCACTTCCATAGAAGACTTTTGAAAATAATGGGATGATGTAATATGCTCCAAGAAATACACAATCCCCACCTCCACAGAGGGCTTAAGATAAAAAGGATATACATGATATCCCACCTCAGCAGACGGCCTACATGATTTACTAATTGATTGCAAACAAACTCAAGATGCAGGATGCACTCATTGAGCAAGTCTCTAGACTGCACCTAAGGACAAGCACATAGATAACATCTACAACAAACAACTTACCTTATATATGCCCCCACCTTAAGGTGGTTGATATCAGTTATTGATATCAAGCACGTTAAGGTAGGAAGAAAACACACAAGGGAACACCGACTTTCGCAAAGCCCGTGCTCCCCAGAGGTGACATATACTTTATGATTGCCAAATGTTCTCACAAACACATCCCTAAAAGAAACATGTTCATGGCTACAACATCATGATGAATAACAACATCAATGCATATGATTAACCACACAAAGAGCTAAGGTTATACTATGAATTTGGAGTTCGATGATAACTGTGAGGCTATATCATGAAGCTCTCTGAATCGAGTACCACCAAGGCTAGATTCAAAGACAAACAAAGGTGCATAGAGTAGAAGTATTATTAAGGTTTGTAAATGCAATAGAAACATCATGAAATTCACTACGCAGAAAGCATGAGTGCTTCCAATAGCCAAGCATCGGATAAGATATACAACCCCATCATCATATTAGGAACTAAGTCTATTTTTTGATTGCTCTCGAAAGGGACACTAGGTCCGCATCACTATAAATGTTTGTTGCCATCCGCACACTAGATGGAAACACTAGAGGAAGGGAAACAATAAATAAGAGAGGAGAAACAAGTGTCTTAGGGATAGTCATGTAGGAGGGTGCCTCCAAGTCACCAACTGTGACACTATGTCTGTAAGACACAACACACAACAATGAAATCAGAGAGAGGCAATTTAGAAGAATGATGATACAAATAGAAGAAGGTCACAACAAAGACAATCTCCTGGTATCCTGAACCTTATAGGAGAATCCAAGGTCATCCCAGGAGGCCTAAACAACATATAACACATCATGGGGGAAGCACATCATGAGAGAGATAAAGGGTTAGAGATACTTACCTATTTGATCTTTGTATCAGATTTGGGAACTTGCAAACCTCTTGGAGAGGTACTTGATCATGTTGACTATGAAGTTTGCGTGGTTTTTATGAAAGTTTTGTTGATTATCATGTGATGCTTGATTTGTTACTCCTTGTGTAGATATAACTTTTTGTTGCTTATGAGGAGGGGAACCACTATTTTCTCCAATTTTTGATAATTGTCTAGCTCTTTTCTAATTTTTATCGAGTTTTCATTGTTGAATCTTTCTAGCATGGGGACAAAGATCATCTTGAACCATATTACTCATTAGTATTGGTTGTTGTTCTTGTTTTTTAGGTGTATCTTTATTATCACCCGATCCATATAAGGATAACGGAGGAGGAACCTCAACATAAATTCTATTTCTTTGAGGATGAGGTGGATTGTTTATTTTTTTCTTGTCCACTTCAATCATTCCCACAATGCTATCATAGTCTAAGTAATCATCCTCATCTACTTCCATTAAACCCTATTCCACCATATTGTTTTCAGTATGTTTAGGGAAATGATTAGTGAAGATTTGTAAATTTTGATTCGGTGGAGCAACCAATTTGTTTCCATTTTCATTCACACCCGATACCTGGGTGACATTTGAATCAATCAGGTCCTATATTTCATGTTTAAGACACATGCATCATTCAGTGTCATGTCCTTGCATCCAATGATAATGACAAAATGCATTAGCATCAAAGTAAGGTCCTTATTTACTAGGATCAATAGGCTTGATTGGGGGAAGCTTCAGAATGTTATTACTCATAGCTTGGTTCATGATAGAATGATAAGACTTAGATATTAGAGAAAACTTTCTTGGTTGATACGATGCTTTCTTTGGATTATTTATAGTAGACACATTTGTATTTGGTCCATTGATCTTGATGAAACTCCTATTATTGTTCTTCTTAAAATTGTTTTGTGATGATCCACCTATGGATTGACCAGCTTGAGCTGATGAGTTTTGGTTTTCATACTGACTAGATGAAAGTTGATAATCACGAAGGGTAGTGTACAAATGTTGGAAGGAGTTATATTTCATCAAGAGAATCTTATCATGAATATTATGTTGTAGATTTCATCAGGAGAATCTTTTGAACATCTTCATCTTTCATTTGATATTGAATTTATGCATAAAGTCCTTGGTACCAACTAATGAATTCAGTCAACTTTTCTTTTGGACCTTATTTGCATTGAACCAAGTCAAGAAGAGTGACTTGGGGCTTGATATTTGCTTGAAAATGTTGTAAAAATTGATCAATCAACTGCAAAAAGGAGTTTATTGAATTCGAAGGAAAAGAGTAAAACCATTCTAAAGTAGTATCTTTGAGAGATCGTGGGAAAAATTTTGCCAACAAATCCTCTTCAAAATAGAAATCACTACACATAGCCGTGAATGCTGCCACATGGATATTATGATATCCTTTTCCACCATATTTTTCAAAGAGAGGAGTCCCAAACCTCTCAAGCATAGGGGTTCTCAAGATTGCATAGGATAATGAATTATGGGCATGATATGTTGGTAGACTAGGCTATGAAGAGTTTGTCAAGTTTGTTACCTTTTGTTGTAAAGTAGTCATGCCCTGTAAAAATTGGTTTATGATGGCATTGTTTGGAGATGCAGTTTGTTGTGAGAAATTGGAACCAAAGTGAGGAGGTGAACGAGCTTGAGATATGATATGTGGAGGTTGAGAACAGGTCAATGGTTGTTGAACATATTGATAGGTTGAAGATGGTTGGGAATAACTATGTGTGATGGGAGGTTGAGAACAACTATTCATGGGAACGGTCATATTATGGACCTAGTTCTGACAATCAAATCCTATAGCTTTGTAATTGGTGCCATTAGATACTCCAATACTAGTGGTAGCATTACTACAAATATTTGCATTAGTTGTTAAGATCTTTGATGTGAAGGTTGATATTCATGTAGTCGGTATAGGTGCTAAGACTTGAGTATGCAATGACGATGATATATTATTAATGAATTTTGCACATTCACTCACTGACATTACATTAGTTTGCATAATATGTGTTAAACCATGAATAACATTAAGTCCATCTTGTCCTTCTTTTATCAATTCTCTTATATGATGAATCATAGGTAAGGCTTCTTCGGCTATTCTCTCAATTTGCACATATTCTCGAAATTCAGCAAGGTCTTTATCAAGCTTATTGACTTGTTCCATAGGTACATGTCCTACTACCTCAATAGAATCCTAAACATTATGAGATATTTGGTCTTCCATAATGGTTGGAGGATGTATGGTATCTTGCATAATTTGAGTTTCTCCCTTTGTAAAGAAGGTGTGCAAAGGATTGTCAGAGGTAGGGATATTGTTTTCATCAAGAGCACTAGATCCCATTAATATTTTACTTATTCTCAAAAGGATATTGTTTTTAGGATAGTGGGTCATAAATTTTATGTAAAAGCACATGACACTCAATGCACAAACTAAGATGACAAACCCTAAGAGAATGATATGTTTGAAAGCCAAAACTGCTTGGAATTTGGCACTTTTCAATGCAAATGAATGAACCAAAAGGTGTTGTAAGGATTTTAGTCAAGGGAAGAAAGTTATATGTCTGATATCAGTCCAAAATAGAATTATGTTCCTTCCCAACAGACTCTTGATGCAAATCCAAGATAATGTCAAGTCAACTAAAGTGAAAATATGTCAAAATAGGCACTTTTTTCACCAAAACCCAACGTAAAAGAGCATAACCAAGGGTGTTGTGAGGAAAATGATGATGGATAGAAAATAATATTAGTAATAACAGCCACTTAGTTTCAAAATACCCAACACAACACACTTTTAGTGCCACTTAAGCTCAAACCCTAGTAAAAATATAGCAAAAATATGCTATTTTTCAAAGTTTTTCAACTCCAAGACCTAGCAAAAGGGGTTTTGTAAGGAATTTTAAGAGGTATAGAAAATAATATCAATAATATCAGTTATCACAATCCCTAAAATTGATTACAACACACTTGGAGTGCAAACTAGGTCAAACCCTAGGGCAAAAATAACCAAAATGTGTAGTTTTTACCAAATTTTCACTACAAGAGCCCATTAAAAAGGGTGTTGTGAAGATTTTTATGAGGGGAAGAAAATTATTACCCTAATAATAGAAAAATAATGCCAAAATACCTTTCACAACACACCTATGGTGAAGTTTATAAAGTCGATAAGACCAAATTTAGTGAAAATCGTTGTTTTCGAAGCCCTAGGTTTGACATCTTGGGACAAAATGCGATGGAATGTTTTGAAGTATGATTTATGATGGAAATTAAATACTCTCAGATTTGAAAATTATTTTCAAGATTGAACATGCAAAATGCCCATGCAAATTTAATGAAAATGCATCAAAATTGCTATTTTTTGTTCAAAATTTCTATGCAAAAATGCAAATATTTTAAATCTAAATACAAATTTACACTAAAATGCAAGACTAAAGCCAAATGTTAATTTGAGTGAGCCTCTAAAATCAGTAGAAAAATCTAAGAAAAGATTTTGCCTACTAACCCTAGATTTTAGAATTACTAAGTTATATAAAATTGTCAAAATTTCCACAAAACCTTAGCAATTAAATGATGAAAATGCAATGCAAAATTTTGAATTTTTGTATTTTTCTATAGTTTATATCAGATCTGATGCAAAAATCATGAATTAGGAAAATTTAGAAAGAATTGATGCAATTTAGTAAGCCCAGCAATGAAATTTTTTTGAATTTTCCAAAATTTTCAATTTTTTGAATTTCTCTCAATGCAATATAATGAATGACTATATGAATGAATGAAATCAATCCAAATCTGAAGACACACATTCAAAAATTTGCAATTTAAGTCCAAAAACATGGGTTCAGCAAAATGTTTAGGGGAAATTGGATTTGTAAATGTTTTAGTTTTTAGATGTTTAAATCTGCCTTTCCTCTTAACATTCAAGGATCTAGGGTCGAGTGGCGAGCACTATCATACCTTAGGTCTCTTACAAAAGTAGGGAAACTTGGGTTAGAGAATTTAATTATCAATTTTCCTTCTCTTATACTCAATTGACCATTAAAACCCTAATTATGCAAATATGGCAACAAATTGATGAATAACGGAAAAAGCTCTTGTAAACAGGAGTAAAATACCAAATCACATAGTACCTATTTTTAGGGTTCCGAAGGGGAATAGTCAGGGACACTAGAGTGGGCACCCAAGTCCAAGGTACTAGTTTCTTTGTGCGATCCGGACCTCCTTCTGACACTGATCAGCCCTATAATTTCTATTTCCTAAGATCTTTTTGTAGAGAACACTAGAGCAAGCACCCAAGTCCTGAAAGTGCTCCTGTGTACTACTTTTCTTCAGATCCTGAATCCTTGGTGCCTACCAATCCTTCCTACAACTCCACTTTTCCCAAATGTAACACTTGTAACATTTAATCACAAGACTTGGTTTGGGGGTTGTGGTGTTTAAAGGCTTGCCTCAGTCAAGCCTCGGAGGAAACTTAAGTCTCCAAACACCATTATTAGATAAAGAGTGTGTGCCTTTGTGAGGAAGAGGCAAAAACCAAAGGAATCAATGATGAAAACACAATATTATGTAACCTTGTAGTGAAGATCTCATGGGAGGAAGGTGCTCTTCATGCCATGAGGAAATTGATGCTCAAATCTACAAATATCAACACACAAAACACACAAGTTTACTCTTGCAACACAATAGAAGTCATGAATCACCTTGAGAATACATGAACATCACAATTGTCCTCTAATTGAAATCTAGTTTACAAATGAATGCCTAAGCATGCTTATATATGCAACTACAAACACTGCTGCCAAGATTTTTGTAATTCAAACTTACCGTCTTGGTAAAGGGACCTAATAACGGTCACAAACTAACACACAAAAATTAGGGCTGCCCCAAAATAGGGTAGGACTAGGGTGCGAGTGCCCAAGTTCTCCCCCCTATTTTGGGTAGGGTACAGTTCAAGGGGTCCTCCTAGGTCCAATTTGCCATTGAACCTAGGTCTCATTCCATCGGGATGCAAAAATATGAACTAAGATGTCCTAAACGCATACTAAAGACTCGGGAGCTAAACCTTATGAGGGAAAAGCCCCTAATGGGACATTTTTTGATGTTACACTATTGATATGTATCTACCATCCCAAGTCATGTGGTAGTTTTGACTGCAGCAGGATGTTCTGCAGCCTTTGGCAATATTTGCACAGACTCGTCAAGATGCGCACTTGTGGGCCCCAACCATACAGCCATAGGTAGCTATAGGAGATTTTGCAGCACTGGTATGATTGAAGTGGGATTGGACGAGTGAGGTTACAGATGTGGGTACCATGCCTTCATATGAGACATGGTGGTAGATGTGGCTACCTGCGTGATTTACAGATCTGACGAAGGATGTAGTTATGGCAGGGATGATGATCTGATTGGTGTTTTGGTAGCAACAGCAGCTGTGCAGGTAGGGGCTAGAGGAGGGGCATAGGAAGGTGTTGGGGGAGGGGCACATGTAGGTGTTGGTCAATAGTTGCCCCAGTAGCAGGTGCATGTATAGCAGGTACCTGTAGAGTAGGTATAGATAGGAGAGGTGCTGATGTTGAGGGCACCTTGACAGTGAGGGTCTAGGTAGTAGAGGTAGCGAGTTGATAGAGAGCTTATCCCCTACCACAGGTACCACTTCAGCAGGGGTAGGTAGCTATAGCTGCATAGCAGTTTCTTGGATCAGAGACAGGGGGTTCAGGGACGGGTGGAGGTTCAAGGCCATGAGAGCATTCATCTCATTGGCAACCTCAGAGTGCAAATGAGGAGGAGCTAGAGACCCTGCAAGGATAGATTTCCAGTCTAGAGGAGACTTTACAATGCCGAGATGCTAAGCTAGTGTAGTTGTGATGCATGGCTGCATTATTGGATGGGATAGATGGACAGATGAGTGCACTGCAAGCACAGTTGATACAAGTATAGGGTGAGATAGTGACCCTGATAGGCATGAGAGATGGAGAGAGGTTCAGAGGTAGCCGGCAGAGGTCAAAGCTCAGTAGGCAGAGGTGAGAGCTCAGCAAGTAAAGGGGAGAGCTCAGTAGGTAAAGGGGCTGGTAGCCAGCCTATAGGGAGTCATGGCAGGGATAGGCATGGACCTTGTATTGACCATGATGTAGACATAGATTGCTCAGTTATAGGCATAAATTGGGGAGTTGTAGGGATAGGTTATGGATCAGAGTCATCAATCTGATTATTATCATGCTACTTATTATTCACCTATTCAAGAGGGTCATAGGATCCTGAGATTTAGCCAACAAAGCGGGTCTCAGAGGTCTGGGTCCCACAGGTCTCGATCCATCCAGTCAATGTAGTAGCTAATGGACCCCCCATTGTAGGTATCATAGCAGCAACAAGGGCAGGTGCCTTCGCCACCACCATAGTAGCATCAGTGACACCCTAGATCTCCCACTGAGTCAGGTAAGGGATCGTTAGTCCAAGGTTGATATATATGTGCTATACATTTTGAGCCCTTTGAGGCTTATTGTATCATGACTTTGTATTATTTTGAGTGATGTACATTATGATTATGATTATGTATTATGACACATGATGATCTATGATGATGCTGATGATTTATGCATTTATGATGTGTTATCGATGTATGCATTTATGTTTCCTACCGATGCTTATATTTATGGATGCATTATGTTGATGGATGTCATGAAGTCATGGATTATGTATATATGATGATGATGTGATGATTTTATGAGATGCTATGGATGTACTACTGATGTTATGTGATGGATATAATGTTATGATTTTCCTATGATGGATGTTCAGTTAGATTAGATGGATGCATAATGTGAACTATAGTTATGCAGTTTTGTGTGATCAATCATATCATATCAGTTACTAAATCAATTCATTTGATGCATTGTTTGATTATGGATTATGATGTGAATATGAAATGTAAATAAATGCTCAGACTAATAAACATTTATTATGGATGCAAAATTGAAATATATGCTTATCTTAATAAACACATATTATGTATGCAAATAGAAATATGAAAATGTAACTAAATGATTATGAAATTCCACTACTGTATGCAATGTAATGGCATATGCAATGATCAAGTCATGATACACATGATGTTTTTGTTCAACCCTGGGTGATGTGGCTTAGTGGTAGGGGAATAGGTGGGGAGGGGATAAGGGTTTATGGAGTAGGTAAGGGTAGGATTGGTTTTGGTTAGATTGGGGGAGGGAGTGGGGAGCATAAGGAAGTTGCTAGGCCATGATACACCATGACATTGATGGGATATTTTTTTTAGTTGGGGATGTGTTAGCTTGGTTGCGATGCATGAGAGAAGATTCAGGGGGGAATTGATGGGGGGGAGAATAAAAATCTAGGCCCAGATAGTATGGTTGGATGAGTGATAGGAAGATGATTTGAGCTAGCAATAGTAGTTGCATAAAGTTAATTAAGAGCATTTCTTAGTTTATTATAGTAATATAAGATACACTTCACAAAGGTATGAGATGACCTAGGTGATGATATATCTACTAATTGCATGGACTAGACCCATAAACAATAGGTTGATTTCATGTATTTCAAAGGTAGTATAACCTTGACTAGCTGAGGAAGGGGACTCATAGCCGTGAGTGTTCATAGTACATATAAGGTAGTAATGTTTGTATAGGCAAATGAGACACATCAAATTAGAACTGACCCAAGCCTCAAGATATGAATACTATTCTTGGAGTAATGAAACCAACCAACAAGGACAACATACAGAAACAATGACCATGTCTACTCTAGGTGTTCTCCACCATGTACCATGATATAATGAGATCAAGGTAGCTTTGGAAGTGACCTAGAGTGAGGCAAAAAGATGAAAATCAATAATTAAAAAGACCACCAAAAGATACAACATCTATTGTGTTCTCTTGACAAGATAAGTGTTAATAGGATGATAGATTCTTGTCCATTGTAGGAATGACATATCCTAGGATGCAAATCAATTTGATTTTGTTGGATAATTTTTGAAAGGTGGGAAAAAGGACAGTTAGGCCATGTGTTGGTTTATAGTTGGTATGTTGATTGATGATTTTTGTGTGAGTCACAGTACTCTAGATGTATGCTTAGTGTGTGTGTCATTTGTTGGATGTCCCAAGCTCAATGAATAGGGACCATAAAAACGGGTTGGATGGGTGCATCTTATGTACCTAAGTACTAGATACTTCCTTCATATTCTAGACTACCTACATACCCTATGTCCACGGTGTTGGTGCCTACATGAGTATTTAGGTTTCAAACATTTAAGTATACAAGCACATGTTGATGATTGTTTTGATGCAATCATAACAATAAGTTAAAATTCACATGAAATGAACTGAAACTATACTTGAAAGATAAGAAGGAATCATTTGAGATTCAACTAATCCCAAGTCTACAATGGTTCGGTTGGTCAAGTTCAGTTGGTCAATGTGAAGCTGTAATGTTCAAGGGGCCTTACGTAGTTTAGGTTTGTTTGGTGGTTTACTGGACTAAGAATATGCAAAAAAAAGTCATGAGATATGTCAATACTTTTCATTCCTTTACATAAAAGTGATACTGTACTGCAAGTTTTAGATGGTTTTCTTGAATTTTTGCAGCTTTCTTCTTTATCTATTTATGAAAACTGTCTACTTATAGCTCTGTTATGCATGCTTCTTCAAATTTGAGACAATTTCCTTTAGATTTCTACGTTTTCAGCTAAATATTTCAGATGGGTTGGAAAAAGTTAGAAAGATCTAATCTATACCTCATTTAATCTACCGAAGGATCTAATTGTTTCTGTTATGCACTTTGTAAATACCACAGTAATTTGATCAAATCCATAGTAAAAACCTTAAATGCAAGTTCTAAGCATTTTCACAACCATACATTTAAAATTGCAAGCTCTCAAAGAAAATATTTCAAAACACAAAGAAGAGCAGGAGAACACTCAAAAGATAGATGCAGAACTCCAGATTCTATTGTATTAGAAACGAATAGTCATACATGATTTACAATGTAGGAATGACTCTTAGTTTCATTGATCATACTACAGAGAACTTACAAGCTTTACAGATATAGTAAGATAGCCAGACATTCCACGCGCACCTTACTACAGACAAACAGGCGACCTCCTTCTTCTACTTCTAAACTATGCTAACTTGCTATATGATCCTAAAAGAAAATCCTGTTGTAGCCCTGTTGTTTTCCTAAAATCCCTATTGTAAAGTATTACAGTGTAGAGAGGCACAATATATAGACATTCTGATTGTCCTCACTACAGCAAAAACCTAACTGAACCCCTGGTTCAAACCCTTGGTTACAGCAATAAATACAGGTGAACCAGCTCTTCAAAATATCTCTGAGCAGTGTCAAATCTGGGCGAAATATTGCCCCTTCTAAGAAGTTCCGGCAGCTTGGCAATAACTTTTGTTTGTCTGTTGTAGTAATACCCTCAGCTGCAACCTTGTTCTTCACTTGAATGGCCTTGACTTCTTCGCACTTCATCCTTATCTTCCTGCTCCTGAGATCGGATTTCCTTCCTTCATGAGGTCACTGTGTTGACTTTCCAGCTGCTTCCTCAACTGCAAGCCTGCAAGACAAGACAAGCAATAAGTATTTCATTTATCACATAAACAGCAGGAAATTAAAATAATCATTTAAATCTAGGTGACTGCGCAAATTTGTGGAAATCAGATCCAAAATACTCTCAAAACGCGTTCAAAACGCATACAGACTGCTTAAAACCCATCGGGTCAACCGTCGCTGACCGGGAAAATGCCACGGGTGCCAAAAAACATTTTAAAACTCCACCGCTTCATTTCCTGCCCATCGGCGTGTCAAAAAATGTATGGCCGATATTCGCTGTTTGGCCGATGTTCACTTCATCTGCATGATATTCTGGAAATATGATGCTCTCCCTTTCAAAGGTCCAGATGACGTCATCAGGATGTTTCGCTTCTGTATATTGGGGAAAAGAATGACATCATCATCATATTCATGTCGAAGGAAAAGAGGAGGATATGAAATATGATCCTGCTGTTGAGGAAAGGAATATGATGGTGACGTCATTGTCATATTCGGGCTTCGTTAAAATGCAAAAGATGACGTCACCGTCATGTTTAGTTAAGATTAGGGGATAAATGCAATATCGGGTCACCTAAGGAGCATGATCAGGATGATGAATGTAATATGACCCCTTTGCGGCCAAGGTAACCCTCTCAAAAGATCAGGATGATGATGATCATCAGGATATCCGGGGCTTTTGTCGAACTTAGAATAAGACGTCATCATCATATTCGTGAACCGGATCGTGTTTTGGAAAATATCCTGCCGAAGGGAAATGTGATGATGATGATCATCAGGATATTTACTTCTTCGTTTATCAGATCGGGATGACGTCATCATGATATCCGGGGCCTTTGTTAAACTTAGAACATGACGTCATCAGGATGTTTCGCTAACCGGATCATGTTTTGGAAAATATCCTGCCGAAGGGAAATGTGATGATGATGATCATCAGGATATTTGCAAAAGGTCATATTTCTCGGCAGGAGGACTTCATGAAATATCGGGTAGACAAACAAGATCATGATGATCTTGACAATATGACAGGATAAAAAAATACGATGATCCTCTTCATCGAATTATCATGATGACGTAACCATCATTTTCCATCTTCAAAACATGAAGATGAGTTGAGGTCATCATCAGGTTAACGCTAGGGTGATATTTAAAATATGATCATGCTGTTGAGGAATGGAATATCACCTTCCCTTAAAAGATAGGGTGATCATCATGATCATGCAAAAGGAGATCAGAAGGATATGAAGACGTCTTCATCATCTTAGCGAATTTCAGCAAATATGACCCTCTTGTGAAAGATCAGGATGATGACCCTCCGATAGGATTTTGGCATGCGCACGCAAATTATGCAGATGGTGGATTTTCTAAGTCAGGGTGACTATTATAATATCATCATGATATTAT
The DNA here is from genome assembly GCA_027924645.1 of Cunninghamia lanceolata. NCBI lineage: Eukaryota > Viridiplantae > Streptophyta > Pinopsida > Cupressales > Cupressaceae > Cunninghamia > Cunninghamia lanceolata. The sequence goes on from BSBN01000111.1 coordinate 8,405,614, forward strand.
AATATCAGGCAATGTTAAAATATCAGCATGATGCTCATGATACAAAAGACCGCTTGATGGGGAAAACTTACTATGACTTAAAGTTGACGTTCGGATATTTAAACCTCAGGATATTATCGGGGGGGCGCTTCAAATATGATGATGATGTTCTTCATACAGCAAAACTGAGTTTATAAAATATGACCCTCCTAAAATCATGATGCTCACGATGCGCATAAGGTCATTTGACGGGTAAAGGGCACTATCACCTAAGATTGACGTCCGGATATTGCGACTGCATGATTTTTATCGGGTGATAGATCAAGATCATGATGACCTTGACAACATGACTAAAAATATGATGACCCTCCTGCAAATATCAGGTTTGACCAAAACTTTGACTGTGCATAACTTCCACATATGGACGAATTTTCAAGCGATGTAAAAGGCAAACCTGCATGGAATTTCAAGCTCTTTCTAAATATGAGGTCACAGAAACAAAATATGAAATTTGACAAACTGACCTCATGATGACGACCAACCTCATCCAATATCATGATGATGATGACCCTGACTCATTTTTACCAAACCGCCAGAAAGCAGAAAAACACAAGCAGAAGCAAAAAGCAAAGCGACAGCAGGGGTCCTCATTTTGCTAAGGAGCAAAATGGGGCGTGTTGTGAACATCACAACAACTAGCAACCAAAACAAAACAATTAAATTCAAAGTGTTCAAGGAAACTAGATGAAATGAACTCATAACTTCCAACTATCTTTCTTGCAAATTACTATTCAGCTTGAGACTCAAAGTATTCAATAAAGATGCATGAATTTCCATTTTCAGTTTAGTTGTGTGCACGTGATTAATTATCCTCATCTTGAAGATCGGTTGAAGAAACCAGTGACTGACATTAGCCTACGTAGGTGAGGATATTCCCTCATAGCCGACCGGATAGAGCCTTGCTGCCAGCGAGCGTCTATATCCCCGGCAAGGTTATCGTTACAATTCTCCTAAGTAGAGCCCCACTGCCAGCGAGCGTCCATAGCCCCGGTAGAGTTACTTAGCTGGCTTAATCTGGATTTTCAGTATAATCCGCTTTATTTATTTATTTATTTATTTTTTGTTTTCTAATTTTGAAAGATTTCATAAGATATAGCAATTTGTAACTTCATGATGCAAGGAGTGGACACTTGCTGAAATTAAGCTGAGAATTGTAATGGTAGCAAGGGTGACCTCTGATTTTTCACCTAATATCTACACTGGTAAGTTCAACAAACCCAAGGATTTTAGGTGTGTCATCGTGAGAAACCTGCTTCGAATTCTGAATCACATTTATTGAATACAAAACTTCAGAAGATGAACAACTCTCTACATTCATGACAGTGACAAATTATGTGTAAATTGCAAATGGTTAACCTGAATATCCTAAATTTTATACTGTTTTGAATGGTTGCTAGTTTTGCTCCTTAATACCCTAAAGTAAAATAAAGATCCCTACTGAGGAGACAACAAACAAACCAAACAAACAGGCTGTACAAACAACACAACAAAAGAAAAAACTATACAAACAGGAAGAAACAAAAAGCAAAAACAAACAGAAGACAAGCTATACAAACAGCCAACCCAAAAGAAAACACAAAAAAAGAACTGTACATTACCCACAGCATTCTACATTAAGAAAAAAGGACTGCCCCCCCTTTTACCTCAAGCCTGGAAGTAGTGTTTCAAATGCTGGCCATTAACTGGTAATGGCATATCTTCTCCAGTCAAGGTCTTAAGTCTAAAGGTGTTATCTCCTATTATTTCTGAGACTTGTAATGGACCCAGCCATAATTTATCGAATTTTCCATGGCTTCCTTTCTTTTCATGTGCTTTGTCCCAACACAACACTAAGTCTGATATCCTAAATGTCTTGACTCTTGCCCTTTTGTCAAACCACCTCTTAACAACCGCTTGGTGTTTGGCAAACTTCTCGAGGGCTTGACCTCTTTTCTCCTCTAGTTGTAACATTTGCACTATTTTGGCTTCCCTATGGTTATCAAAGCCTAGATATTCATTAGTAAACTTCCAGGTTGGTATTCTCAGATTAACCGGAAGTATGGGATCAGTCCCATAAACTAAGTGATAAGGTGTGCTACCTAAAGCTGTTTTAAACTTGGTCCTGTCTACCCATAATGCATATCTTAACAGAGTATTCCACTCTCTAGGACTTTTGGCAATTAACCTCTTGATTATGTCTAATAAAATTTTGTTTGTTGATTCAGCCAATCCATTACCTTGAGGGTAATAATTTGAAGAAAACCTTAGAATAATCCCATATTCAAATGCCCATTTAGAAAATTTTAAAGAAGAGAAAGCAGGGCCGTTATCACATACCAATGAATAGGGCGTTCCATACCTGGTGATAATGTTTTCTTCAAGGAACTTGATAACTACCTCAGTTGTGGAAAATTTGCAGCAGGTGGCCTCAGTCCACCTTGTACAATAGTCTGTTACCGTCAATATAAATTTGTGTCCTGTAGAAGATGGGGGATTGATGACTCCGATAAAATCCAAGCCCCATTGTGCAAACGGTCTAGATTCGATCACAGGTTGCAGTGGATTGGCCAGATTTCTCCCTTTGTCTGCTGCAGTCTGACAGGTGTGGCAACTTCTGATGTGACTCTTAGTATCTTTGAACATAGTGGGCCAGTAATAGCCCGCCCTCAGTATTTTGTGTGTTGTAGCTAAATGGGAACCATGGTCGGTTCCGTACTTGTCATGTAGTTCTGTCAACACTCTATCAGCTTCAGTTCTGTTTATGCATCTCAGGTAAATTCCATCATGGTTCTTCCTGAATAGAAGACCTCCCTGCACCATATAATTCTGTGCCTTAATCTTCAAAGCTCTCCTCTGAGAAGCCTTCATCTTGCTTGGGTACTTTCCAGCTATCAGGAAGGTGCTTAAATCATCGTACCAGCCTGATGCGTCTTGGGAATTCAATACATATTGTTGTTTTATCAGATTTGGATCCATGTTTGTTATTGTTTGCACCAACGCCTGCCCTTTGACCAGCTTTGCAGGAATGATCTCCATGTCAAATTCTTGCAGTGTGGTGATCCATTTGGCTCTTTTTTCTCCAGGCTCGTTTTGCATCAGCAACATTTTTACTGTTGCGTCTAGTACTATGGCTTTAATCTGGCTGCACAGAATATAGTGTCTAAATTTTTTCATAGCCTTCACTAATGCGAATGCCTGTCTTTCGATATCTAGATATCTCAGCTGTGCATCCTTCAGAGGCGTACTCATAAATGCTATGGGCCTCTCTCCATTATTTTCACCTTTCTGTGTCAAGGCAGCCGCGACAGAATGAGAAGATGCAAAGGAGTAGATGTAAAACGGGCATGTGTAGTCTGGACTTGCCAATACAGGGGCATCAGAAATTGCCTCCTTGATATCTTCAAATGCGGCTTTGGCCACTGGCGTCCATTCCATCTGTGCATCTTTCTTTAACATAGCATTCAACGGCTGCATGATCTCTGCAAAACCTGTTATAAACTTTCAAACAAAGTTAATTTTACCAAAAAATGATTTCAATTCTTTCCTACTGTTTGGTATTTGCAAATTTTTTATGGATTCTATTCTATCCAGATCAATTGAAATTCCATTTTCAGAAATGACATGGCCTAATAATTTACCTTCAGTTACGCCAAATATACATTTCTTAGGATTAAGGGAAATCCCATACCTTTCACATCGCTTGAGTACTTTCCTGAGGTCTTCAGCATGGGTGGATGCATCCTTGGAATACACAGTTAAATCATCCATATACACAACAATGCATTTACCTGATAATCCACGGAATGCAACATCCATGGCCCTCTAAAAAGTGGCACCTGCATTAATTAGACCAAAAGGCATTCTTCTATACGCATAATTTCCCCATTTGCAAGTGAAGGTGGTTTTTAGTCTATCTTCTCTGTCAATTAAGACCTGGTTATAACCTGAAAAACCATCTAAAAAAGACATCATCTTTGCGCCATTTACTGCTTGCAGTACCTCATCTATTGGGGGCAAAGGATAATTATCCTTTTCAGATGCCTTGTTTAAATTTCTAAAGTCTACGCACAACCTGATGTCTCCATTTTTCTTCCTCACTGGTACTAAGTTAGCTACCCAGACAGAATGTCTGACTGGGAAAATTATTCCAGCGGACAGTAATTTTCTAACTTCCTCAAAGATTAAAGGCTCTAGAATGGCGTTTACAGGCCTCTGTTTCTGCCTAAATGGTTTGACTTCTTTTCTTAAAGGTATTACGTGAGTTATGATGGACTCATCAAATGTTTTCAAGTCTTCGTAAGTCCATGCTATGACATGTTTATATTCTTTCAGAACGTCCAGAACCTCTTTTCTAATTTTCTCAGAGCAAGCTTTCCCAATTAGTACACTTTGTGGATTTAGCTCAGTCCCTAAGTTATGTAAATCACACCTACCCCCTTCTGTTTTGGGTAAGTCTTTCTGTCTTATTACCCCGTCGAAGTCATAGATGTGTTCTAATTCAATCACTCCTTTTGGTAAGAAGTTGCTCTTTAAGTTGATCATATCTTCTTCGTCCCATGTCACTTCAGGCCTTTCTTGTTCATCAATGATTTGGGCCTCAAATGCCTCATTACAAGTCAAAAAATTAATAATTTGCTGATCCTCTCCAAATACCTGAAAGTGTGTAACGTTGTCTGGTATACTGGGCACGTTAACTAGCTCAACAGCAAATCATCTTAATCCTGACAGTGTCAATGGTTCTAATGTACTAGCAGCAACTGCTAACGCATCTGGCCTATGGTTCAGCTCTCTAGGAATGTGCTCTATGTTAAAGGCATCAAACGAATCCATTAAACCCCATACTCTATGTCTGTAACTAATCATTTTCTTATAATTGCAGGCATATAGTTTCCTCACTTGTCTGACTACTAATTCAGAGTCTGAAAATACTCTGATGGTTTTTACCCCTTTCTTGATGGCCATGACAAGTCCTAAAATTAGGGCCTCATATTTAGCAATATTGTTAGTGCAGGAAAATTGTAATCTATATGCTGCCAAATGTGATTTACCTTGAGGATTTATGAGTTCAATACCCGCACCTGCGCCCTATTTTGATTTGGACCCATCACATTTTAACGTCCACATGCCATCTTTACTTTTCTGATCTTTTACCTTGGCATACTTTGTCCCTTTTATTGCCTGTGGGGTGTTATCTTGTTTATTCATGGGTTTTTCCGTTTGGTTATCTTTCATATGTGTGTTTTTAGTTTGCAACTCAGAAAGATAACTACCCTTGTCCTCTATTTCTTTTCCTAAATCTGGAATCAAGGCATCTATATTATCCTGAACATATCTCTGTGTCGGATCAGGATTCTCATTTTCCTCTTGTGACTCTACCCTCCCTATGCACCTTTTGTATTCATATTCAATGATGTCTTTGCATATTTCACAATTCTCCTCAGAATGTTGCCTATCATGGACTCTACACCTATTTTTATATAACTTACATTTGACTGGGAGATTGTGTGTAACGCACTCTTCCACCTCTCGTCTAATGGCATGACCAAATTTGTCTATTGCATTATTTTCTTCATCTGAAGAATTTCCGTCAGACTCAATGAATAGTGCCGTTCTATTGTTGACACACTTCTTTCTAATGTTTAACATCATAATCTCTTCAATCTGCATCCCATTGTTGGTAACTCTATAGACACCTGGTTCAACAGCAGCATATAATATTTCATTAGTTTGATTATACTCTGTTATCATATGTTTCATTCTGGGCTCTGCCTCTATTCTGATCTGGTTTGGGATGCCTCTCCACGGTAACCACATGTGTGAAAAGTCAGTAGCCATATATCTGTTTAATGTCTTGGACCAATCCCTACTTAACAACATTCCATAATTTACTGGTATATCCACTACTTGAATGTCAATGATTTGGCTTACCCTAGGGTCTGAAGCTAATTGCACTTGAATGTTCATGAGTTCTCCCATCACGCTAACCTCAGTCTTATCTAATTGCGTGACAACCTTGGCAGATTTGGTGGGAGTCAGCCTGAGAGTTTTACATATTCCTAAGGGCATTACGTTGGTTGAAGCACCAGAATCTACCATGCAATTGTGTATATTCTTCCCACACAACCTAACAGTTAACAAGAAAGGTTGAGTATCCCTCTTATCCACATGTATTACTACATTTGTATTGGAAGGCTGCTCAACTTTCTTACCTTTCTCCTTAGGTGGTGAATCACTATTAGGAACAGTTATATCAGCAGACACCTTGTTTGTTATGGATGTATCCAGGGATTTTAAAAAAGCATTTCTGATCCCTGGGGTCTTCAATAATTCATTTAGAGGTATACTGACCTTAATTTTCTTTATTTCCTCTGACAAGCAATTCATTAATCTTGTTGTCTCTATTGCTTCTGTCTTGCTTGTTTGATCCTTTTGCACTGTTGTTCCATTATTTGTGTGCTGACTAGCTTTAAGTATGGCAGGATTGTTGCTAGCATTCTGATCTGGGGGTGTATTGATGTTATTCGGAGGAGTGGAAGTGGTGAAAGGTCCTCCCGACCTAGGGTTGTTCCTCAAATTGTAGGTGTGGCTTTTATTTGTCTGTTGAAAGGCCTGCACCTCTTCTGTTTCATTTAATATCTCATTTTCAGATTCAAAAGGAAACTGAAAAGCATTTAACACAAAGGCTGATTCAAGATAAAGACTTTCACAACAGTATGGTTCATCCTTTAGCAATTCATCTTCTTTCTCTTCTGCAGTTGCAAAGGTAAACATTTCTAAGACTAATGCTGTGTCATATTCTGAGGGTACTACCTCATTACCCTTAGGAATGAGAAATTCAAAGGTAGGAGGCTGTACATCTATGTTGAAAATACTAGCTGCCAAGTGGAACTGTGGATAGTCATGCTCAGCATGGGCATTGGTATTGTGAAATCTGCACCAATTTTTGGGTGCTATACTGGCCATTTGTATGCTAGTCGTTTGTTTTGCACCATGATTATCTGTATTCTCAAAAGGAGAAGCTAGAGTACCATTGTTGGGCCCAGTGTTCCATGTCTTGGGTGGCCTAGGTTGATTCTGATTTTTGTTATTATTGCCCCAGGTCCTATTATCTATCACTGGCCCCCTATTTTGCATTGGTTGCCCCTGACTGGGGCCTTGATGCTGATTGTAGTTTTGGTTCTGATTGTACTGCTGATTTTGATTGAGACTATAATTCTGATTTTGGCCTTGGTTGTGATTTTGATGTGGATTGTAGTTTTGGTTGCTTCTTCCATAGAGGTTCTCATTTCTTAGCTGTGTCACCTCGGTTGTTAATCTTTTCAAATGTGCAGTAATTTCTTTGATTTCTTCCCTATCCTCTTGTGCTTTTGCCACAGTTACATCCCTAGGAAGTTGGAAGAAAGGCTGACCATTATTTTGACTGTTATTGGAAGTACTAGCCGTGTAAGGAGTTATAGCTTGGATTGGAGTAGGATTATACACAGGTGTGTAAGAAGGAACCAGATTTACTAGTGGAGCATGCTGCACAGGGACTCCATTCCATGGGTGTGCCTGATTCTGCACCCCAAAATTTCCTCCATTGACAAATGGACTGTAAGTTGTATGTCTCATTTCTTGGTTCACTGAGGCTGCCTCTTTATAGGCTTTGGATATTGAATCTATGTCAGGTTTTCTTTTGACAAACATGGCGGTTAAAGGGTCCAAGGCAGCATAGTACATAGCCAACAAGGGAGCATCATCTATGGTATAAGGGGGTACTAGCCTAGAATAGGCCTTTTGAAATCTGTCATTGAAATTATCAATTAGCTCTCCCTCACCTCGTTTTATAGCAGCCAATTTATGATACAAAGCGCAAGGGTCAATGGGTCCTCTAAATCTTGACAGAAATGCTTCTTCCATAAGTGCCCAGGAAGAAATGTAACCATTGGGTAAGTTTACGTACCAGCTAGAGGCCTGCTCATTAAAGGTGTAAGGAAACAATCTACACACAACATCCTCGTGCTCTAACATAGTCCTAAAACATGCTTCCTTAAATATTCTAATATGATCTTCTGGGTCCTGATGCAACTGGTATTTGGGACATATCTTTTCTGGATTTTTTGGCATCTCATGATAATCATTGAAGAGTATGGGAGAATTGACATCGAAATAAGCCATTGCAGGTGTTTGAGCTTGACTTGAACCTGTAGGAATACCTGGATTGATTGGTGGATTAGGATTTAGAGGAGGATTGAGACCTCCAAGAGTGCCTGAACCAAGATTTAAAGATCTAAACAGTGATCTGTCAGGACTCACAATACTACGGATGTTAAAAGGTGACCCAGGAGGTGTTCCAGATGAACTTCCTGCTTGCGATATCTTTGGATTCCAAATTAAAGGGTTTTTTCTTCGCCTTGTATCAGGTAGTTGCACAAATATATCTCCTGAACTGGATCTAGACCTAGTCACTCTATTACTGTCGTTAGCCAGTTTGAAATGAAACCTAACTCAGGAAGGCCCTCCTTCTAGCGCCAGAAAATTGTTGATGATTGTTTTGATGCAATCATAACAATAAGTTAAAATTCACATGAAATGAACTGAAACTATACTTGAAAGATAAGAAGGAATCATTTGAGATTTAACTAATCCCAAGTCTACAATGGTTCGGTTGGTCAAGTTCAGTTGGTCAATGTGAAGCTGTAATGTTCAAGGGGCCTTACATAGTTTAGGTTTGTTTGGTGGTTTACTGGACTAAGAATATGCAAAAAAAAGTCATGAGATATGTCAATACTTTTCATTCCTTTACATAAAAGTGATACTGTGCTGCAAGTTTTAGATGGTTTTCTTGAATTTTTGCAGCTTTCTTCTTTATCTATTTATGAAAACTGTCTACTTATAGCTCTGTTATGCATGCTTCTTCAAATTTGAGACAATTTCCTTTAGATTTCTACGTTTTCAGCTAAATATTTCAGATGGGTTGGGAAAAGTTAGAAAGATCTAATCTATACCTCATTTAATCTACCGAAGGATCTAATTGTTTCTATTATGCACTATGTAAATACCACAGTAATTTGATCAAATCCACAGTAAAAACCTTAAATGCAAGTTCTGAGCATTTTCACAACCATACATTTAAAATTGCAAGCTCTCAAAGAAAATATTTCAAAACACAAAGAAGAGCAGGAGAACACTCAGAAGATAGATGCAGAACTCCAGATTCTATTGTATTAGAAACGAATAGTCATACATGATTTACAATGTAGGAATGACTCTTAGTTTCATTGATCATACTACAGAGAACTTACAAGCTTTACAGATACAGTAAGACAGCCAGACATTCCACGCACACCTTATTGCAGACAAACAGGCGACCTCCTTCTTCTACTTCTAAACTATGCTAACTTGTTGTATGATCCTAAAAGAAAATCCTGTTGTAGCCCTGTTGTTTTCCTAAAATCCCTATTGTAAAGTATTACAGTGTAGAGAGGCACAATATATAGACATTCTGATTGTCCTCACTACAGCAAAAACCTAACTGAACCCCTGGTTCAAACCCTTGGTTACAGCAATAAATACAGGTGAACCAGCTCTTCAAAATATCTCTGAGCAGTGTCAAATCTGGGCGAAATATTGCCCCTTCTAAGAAGTTCCGGCAGCTTGGCAATAACTTTTGTTTGTCTATTGTAGTAATACCCTCAGCTGCAACCTTGTTCTTCACTTGAATGGCCTTGACTTCTTCGCACTTCATCCTTATCTTCCTGCTCCTGAGATCGGATTTCCTTCCTTCATGAGGTCACTGTGTTGACTTTCCAGCTGCTTCCTCAACTGCAAGCCTGCAAGACAAGACAAGCAATAAGTATTTCATTTATCACATAAACAGCAGGAAATTAAAATAATCATTTAAATCTAGGTGACTGTGCAAAATTGTGGAAATCAGATCCAAAATACTCTCAAAACGCCTTCAAAACGCATACAGACTGCTTAAAACCCATCGGGTCAACCATCGCTGACCGGGAAAATGCCACGGGCGCCAAAAAATGTTTTAAAACTCCACCGCTTCATTTCTCGCCCATCGGCGTGTCAAAAAATGTATGGCCAATATTCGCTGTTTGGCCGATGTTCACTTCATCTGCATGATATTCTGGAAATATGATGCTCTCCCTTTCGAAGGTCCAGATGACGTCATCAGGATGTTTTGCTTCTGTATATTGGGGAAAAGAATGACATCATCATCATATTCATGTCGAAGGAAAATAGGAGGATATGAAATATGATCCTGCTGTTGAGGAAAGGAATATGATGGTGACGTCATCGTTATATTCGGGCTTCGTTAAAATGCAAAAGATGACGTCACCGTCATGTTTAGTTAAGATCAGGGGATAAATGCAATATCGGGTCACCTAAGGAGCATGATCAGGATGATGAATGTAATAGGACCCCTTTGCGGCCAAGGTAACCATCTCGAAAGATCAGGATGATGATGATCATCAGGATATTCGGGGCTTTTGTCGAACTTAGAATAAGACGTCATCATCATATTCGCGAACCGGATTGTGTTTTGGAAAATATCCTGCCGAAGGGAAATGTGATGATGATGATCATCAGGATATTTGCTTCTTCGTTTATCAGATCAGGATGACGTCATCCTGATATCCGGGCCTTTGTTAAACTTAGAACATGACGTCATCAGGATGTTTTGCTAACCGGATCATGTTTTGGAAAATATCCTGCCGAAGGGAAATGTGATGATGATGATCATCAGGATATTTGCAAAAGGTCATATTTCTCGGCAGGAGGACTTCACGAAATATCAGGTAGACAAACAAGATCATGATGATCTTGACAATATGACAGGATAAAAAAATACGATGATCCTCCTCATCGAATTATCATGATGACGTAACCATCATTTTCCATCTTCGAAACATGAAGATGAGTTGAGGTCATCATCAGGTTAACGCTAGGGTGATATTTAAAATATGATCATGTTGTTGAGGAATGGAATATCACCTTCCCTTAAAAGATAGGGTGATCATCATGATCATGCAAAAGGAGATCAGAAGGATATGAAGACGTCTTCATCATCTTAGCGAATTTCAGCAAATATGACCCTCTTGTGAAAGATCAGGATGATGACCCTCCGATAGGATTTTGGCATGCGCATGCAAATTATGCAGATGGTGGATTTTCTAAGTCAGGGTGACTATTATAATATCATCATGATATTATAATATCAGGCAATGTTAAAATATCAGCATGATGCTCGCGATACAAAAGACCGCTCGACGGGGAAAACTTACTATGACTTAAAGTTGACGTCCGGATATTTAAACCTCAGGATATTATCGGGGGGGCGCTTCAAATATGATGATGATGTTCTTCATACAGCAAAACCGAGTTTATAAAATATGACCGTCCTAAAATCATGATGCTCACGATGTGCATAAGGTCATTTGACGGGTAAAGGGCACTATCACCTAAGATTGACGTCCGGATATTGCGACTACATGATTTTTATCAGGTGATAGATCAAGATCATGATGACCTTGACAACATGATTGAAAATATGATGACCCTCCTGCGAATATCAGGTTTGACCAAAACTTTGACTGTGCATAACTTCCACATATGGACGAATTTTCAAGTGATGTAAAAGGCAAACCTGCATGGAATTTCAAGCTCTTTCTAAATATGAGGTCACAGAAACAAAATATGAACTTTGGCAAACTGACCTCATGATGATGACCAACCTCATCCAATATCATGATGATGATGCACCTGACTCATTTTTACCAAACCGCCAGAAAGCAGAAAAACACAAGCAGAAGCAAAAAGCAAAGCAATAGCAGGGGTCCTCGTTTTGCTAAGGAGCAAAATGGGGCGTGTTGTGAACATCACAACAGCACCTTCCCAAAAAATTTAAAAAATTCTAATACTTTCGGCCTCTGCAGTTGTAAAAAATGCAAAAAATCTATTGTATGCATGTCACTTTGTATATACAAAGAGGTTTGTATGTACAAGAGCAAATAAACATTGGCAGGCTTGCAAAATCTCAATTAGCCTTTGAAAATTAAGTTATATGCAATTTTTAATGCATATCAGGCTTAGGAAAATGCATATACAAGGGGGAATCTTTAGCAGATTCCCAAGAATATTCGCTGCTTGTATATCAGGCTTGTATGTCTTAACATACATCAGCTACATGCATTAGAAATGTACATTGCAGATATACAAAGGGTACACATGCATTTGCTACAGTTCAAAGATTCATCGGCAAGACATAATGCATTGGCAACTAGCTTCAAAGTTCACCCGATGGCCGATGATATACATTTACTACAGTGCAGCAGGAGATACATTTGGTGGGGCCTGCGAACATACAAAAGCAAATGTATGTGAAATATATATTTGCCAAGGTGCATGCTAGATTTGAAAATTGTTCCAATCTAGTAGATAAGGTGTTGAAATTTGCAACTTGCATGTATATGGCATTGTATATGCCGATATACAAACAAAAGGAGATACAAGGCCTAGATTTGAAAGTTTTTCAAATCCTATGGATAAATGGCTGGGGTCCATTGTATGTATATCACATTTGTATGATGCAATATTCAAGGAAATGTACAAGTAAGGAGATGCAAACCGGACCTGATTTGAATTTCAAAGTGCTTCATAGTCATTCGAGGTCCACAGAATGTATATTATGTTTGTATATGCAATATACAAAGAGGAGATGCAAAGGCATATTGCCAGGACTATATGCATCGGCTGACTCATCTTGGGTCATTCCGATGGCCGATGGAGATAAGATGCACAACGATTGTAGACAAATAATAAGCTGCCACGTGTCTGAGAGGTGTTGCATATATATGCTCTTGCATATACAAATGATTCGAAAGGCAAAAAGCAGGCAGTTGTATATGCATTTAAACGTGAATATGTAGGGCCAAAAAGGGAAAATGAGAACAGGAAAAGTTAGCAATGGATGCATAGGGTGCCGACATGGTACAACTTCATTGGTGGGTGACTTTTCAGCATGTTTTGACACCAATGATCTCAAGTGATGGAAGAAGGATCAACGACCAGTTTTAAATTCCTGGACAATGATAGTTTTCTTTGCATCTGCAGTCATGTTTTGAGCGGGAAAACTCCATGGGCACACTGCTACAAATTCCAAGAGGTACTATGGGTAGCTGAACCATTAATGGCAACATACAGAGGCATGGGCCGATGGTTGAATAGCCAACTACCAATTTTATGACAAAAATCTTCAGGCAGCGGTGCAGATCCTGATCTCACCTACTTTTTCCTCTATTTCCCACCTGTTGCATTCAATTTTTTGGGTGCCATTCTTGGTGCAATGTATTTGGTAGGAATTTTGACTTGTCATGTAATTATTTTGTTGGATACACAGTCTGGCTATAAGAATGGCAAACTGTGTCATTTTAGGTGGTTGAAGACTTGGGCAATTTTGGGGGAAAAATAATGAAATACAGAGCATTTCCTGTTTGTTTTATCTCTGTTGGAGTTTATGAGTTGCATTTGAGTATACCTTGCACATATGTTCAATTTCTTGTCATTGTCTATGAAAAATGCATTGTTGCATGTATTTATCTATTTGTCTCCATTTGTTGCATGTAATTTCTTCTTTTGAATCTTGTTGCTAAGGGTTTCTTAGATTCTAGGGTATAGTTTTGTTGTATCACATGCTTAATCTGTAACTTCCATTCAAGGAGTGGATTAAACTGTTTTAGGTTTAAGTATGGAGAAGATCATATGTCAACTGGGATAATTGTAAGTAGAGACAGTTAAATACCCATCCTTGGGTGGTATTTGTAAGGAAAACACTAGTCTTAACCCCTTGAAACTTGAATTCCAGTTGCAAGTCATTCTCTTGTATACGTCTAGTTGACTCCTTGCCCTGAGATAGGCACCGGTATGCGTCTTGTGTAGTAGTTATGATCCAAAACCCTTGTCTTCCATCCAAACGATCAAATTCAAATCATTCCACAATTTCAACCTATTAGTTGTAGGAGTAGGATTAGGAACCCCTGCATACTCTCATTATCAACCAGACAAATATGTCCAAGAATGTTGCCAACCTTGTGATTTGTCAAACAAATTTTGGTCCACACATGAGAGTATTATGCCTGTTATTATAAAGCCAAATCTTTATGTCATTAGATGAGTCAAAGTCATATCTTTAGCAAATAGGGATACCCCCCTTGGTGCGGAAGAACCAGAAGTGAAGGGGAGGTAGCTCACGCAACCCTGTATTAGTTGGCCGAATCTGCCTGTGCATTGGAAATGGCAAACCCACTGTTGATTCGGAAGAAAACACCAACAGATGGTGACTCTGTTGGGGATATAATGCCATATCCATGAAATTTTGGGTCTAAAAGATTGAAGAATCAATCCTGGAAAGTGTTTTTTGCAGCAAATTTGAAACAATTTTATGTGTGGCTCTGCTGTGGGAGAACCTACAAAGACAAGTAATCAATTCTTAGCTTCAGCTTGTTTGATGCTCATTCCTCTGCCAAGCAGGTGGCAACTCTGCATATAAGGAACCTAATAAGAGGACACCAGAGGTGTTAAATTTGTAGTTGCTACAACATATCCAGGTATTTTCATAAGTTTTAAAAAGGTCCCCTATTTGGTGAAACAACATTAGTTAGAAGGGAAATTTAAGTGAAAGATTGCATGCTTTTGTAAGAATCTTGTTTGCATTTCAAAAGAAGTATGCAAAATTGTTTAAAAGACTAATATAGAGGAGTTTAGGCAAGTTGAAATAGCTGTCTGAATGTTAAAAGGCCTAAGGTCATTGTTGTAATTGGAAATCTAAGTTGAGAAGAGGGTTGCAAAAACACATAATGATGTATTATCAGCACATGCACCCTTGTGAGATGTGAAATGTAAAAATGTATAATAGTTAGTCCCAACCATGTAATAGAAAAAGTTTCAGCATTGATAGATATAAGCCCATAAATTTTAATGGCATTTGTGGTTATCCAAATACTTTTCCATCTAATATCAGAAGGTATTTGCCTAAATTCAATGGTGCTAGGGATGAATCAGCTGAGAAACACTTCCAGCAGTTTATAAATGTGATAGATTATTTTGAGATTGACCATGAAGATGTAGTTATTGGATTATTTGTTCAATCTCTAGATGAAGATGCAAGGGATTGGTTCTCCTATCTTCTAGCTTACTCTGTTAGCTCTTGGCAAGAATTTAAATCTATATTTCTAGAACAATATGGTGAAAGAATTTCTGATTATACAGTTATTAGTGATTTTATGTATATCCATATGGAAGAGAATGAGTTGATTCTATTTTTTAACCTCAGATATATGAGGGCCTTGAAAAGAATTCCAGATTGTATGAGGCCTAATGATGCATTGTGCCTACTTGTCTATTTGGGAGCATTTGATAAGAAAATGTGCTATAGATTGAGAGATAAGGAGCCCACCACATTGCATCAGGCACATCAGTTTGTAATTGACATTGAAAATAATTGGAGGTATGGGATTCAAAAGGGTTATTTCTCTAAATTTTTTTGCTGCCCTAAGGCCACCAATGTTGATAAGGGATATAGTTTAAATGTTGGAGATGAATGTCAAAGTACTCACACCCCTGCTGTCCCAATTTTTGCATCACTCCAAGTTGATGATGTTCCTGTTATAGAGGAGGATGTCCTAATTTGCCCAAGAAATGAAGTTGACAATAATAATTTTTCAAGTAATATTTGTATGCCAGTCCTAAACAAAGAGCATTCATGTTCAAATGATCTAGTTGTGCAAATTTGTGATCATATGGATCAAGAGTCAATTTCAGTTTCATCAGGAAGCATTAGAGGGCTAGAAAATGATGTAGATATTTCAACTTCAGAGTGCATTGAAGTAGTAGAAATTTTGTATGTGGGGCAATCAGATGTTAAAGATGATATCCATGATCAATTCATGGATCAGGTTTGTTCTTCTTATGACTCTATATTTGATAATGAAAAAGAAATGGATTGTCATGAAGAAGAAATAGAGACCTTTGCAATGAGTATGAATCCCCTTTATGATGAGCCTACAGATGCATTTGATATTGTGAGTTATGACATTCGTTGGTACATAATTAACCCTCCATTTGAAAATAATGATACTAATTTGCAGACTATGGATAGTGAATGTTCAGCATCAGTTGTGCCAGATGTGTGCAATAATGAGTGTGTGGATCGGGTTTTATTTTCAATGTCAGTCAGTGATATAAATGACCTTGGTGGTCTCATATATTCTAAGTGTTTTCAGTTTTTGGATCAGCTAGATGAATGCCTGATAATGTGTAACAACCAGGTAGATAATGAGGATATACTGTTTGAGGATTATAACATACATGTGTTACCTAATGCTCAAGAATATTCTACTATGTATGGTTATATGTCTGATTGTAAGATGCAGAGTGACAGAGGCTACACTGACAATGGCAAGCTTTCAAAAATGGCAAAGCATGTAATTGACAAGATCAACAAGTGGGCAGATTGTTTTAATGTTTTCAGTTGTGATTGGGGCTATTCAGAGTGGAATCAGGCATTTGACAGGAAAAGGTTATGGTTTTTCATTTTTGGCTGCCTAGGGCCACCAAAATTAATGTTTGAAAATATAATTTGTGTGCAGGTTGGTGCAATGATCGACTCTGTTGTCCAATGGATAAGGCCCAATCTGTGAAACCAGAGATTCTAAAGTTCTCGCCATGCCTACAAGAGGCATGCATCCCTAGATAGAGCCTGTGTTGGTGCCTACATGAGTATTTAGTTTTCAATCATTTAAATATGTAGGCACCTTCCCAAAAAATTCAAAAAATTCTAACACTTTCGGCCTCTGCAATTGTAAAAAATGCAAAAAATCTATTGTATGCATGTCACTTTGTATATACAAAGAGGTTTGTATGTACAAGAGCAAATATACATTGGTAGGCTTGCAAAATCTCAATCAGCCTTTGAAAATTGAGTTAGATGCATTTTTAATGCATATCAAGCTTAGGAAAATGCATATACAAGGGGGAATCTTTCGTAGATTCCCAGGAATATTTGCTGCTTGTATGTTAGCTCTGCTTGTATATCGGGCTTGCATGTCTGAACATACATCGGCTACATGAATTAGAAATGTACATTGTAGATATATAAAGGGCACACATGCATTTGCTACAGTTCAAAGATTCATCGGCAAGACAGAATGCATTGGAGGCTAGCTTCAAAGTTTACCCGACGGCCGATGATATACATTTGCTAGAGTGCAACAGGAGATACATTTGGTGGGGCCCACGAACATACAAAGGTGAATGTATGTGAAATAAACATTTGCAAAGGTGCAAGCCAGATTTGAAAATTGTTCCAATCTAGCAGATAAGGTGTTGAAATCTATAGCTTGCATGTATATGGCATTGTATATTCCGATATACAAACAAAAGGAGATACAAGGCCCAGATTTGAATTTTTTTTAAATCTGATGGATAAATGGCTGGGGTCCATTGTATGTATATCACATTTGTATGATGCGATATGCAAGGAAATGTACAAGTAAGGAGATGCAAACCAGACCTGATTTGAATTTCAAAGCACTTCATAGTCATTTGAGGTCTGTAGAATGTATATTTTGTTTGTATATGCAATATACAAAGTGGAGATGCAAAGGCATATCACCAGGACTATATGCATCGACCGACTCATCTTGGGTCATTCCAATGGCCGATGGAGATAAGATGCATAGTGATTGCGGGAAAATAATAAGCTGCCACATGCCTGGGAGTTGTTGCATGTATATGGTCTTGCATATACAAATGATTTGAAAGGCAAAAAGTAGGCGGTTGTATATGCATTTGAATGTACATATGCAGGGCAAAAAAGGCAAAATGAGAATAGGAAAAGTTAGCGATGGATGCATAGGGTGCCAACGTGGCACGACTTCATTGGTGGGTGACTTTTCAGCGTGTTTTGACACCATTGATCTCAAGCGATGGAAGGAGGATCAACAACTTGTTTTAAATTCTCAGGAAGCGATGGTTTTCTTTGCATCTGCAGTCATGTTTTGAGTGGGAAAACTCCATGGGCGCGCTGCTACAAATTCCAAGAGGTGCTACGAGTAGCTGAGCCATTAATGGCAACATACAGAGGCATGGGCCGATGGTTGAATAGCTAACTACCAATTTTATGACGAAAATCTTCAGGTGGTGTTGCAGATCCTAATCTCACCTACTTTTTCCTCTATTTCCCACCTGCTGTATTCAATTTTTTGGGTGCCATTCTTGGTGCAATGTATCTGGCAGGAATTTTGACTTGTCATGTAATTATTTTGTTGGATACATAGTCTGGCTATAAGAATGACAAACTGTCATTTTAGGTGGTTGAAGACTTGGGCAATTTTGGGGGAAAAATAATGAAATACAGAGCATTTCCTGTTTGTTTTATCTCTATTGGAGTTTATGAGTTGCATCTGAGTGTACCTTGCACATATGTTTAGTTTCTTGTCATTGTATATGAAAATTGCATTGTTGCATGTATTTATCTGTTTGTCTCCATTTGTTGCATGCAATTTCTTCTTTTGAATCTGGTTGCTAAGGGTTTCTGAGATTCTAGGGTATAGTTTTGCTATATCACATGCTTAATCTGTAACTTCCATTCAAGGAGTAGATTAAACTATTTTAGGTTTAAGTATGGAGAAGATCGTATGTCAACTAGGATATTTGTAAGTAGAGATAGTTAAATACCCATCCTTGGGTGGTATTTGTAAGGCAAACACCAGTCTCAACCCCTTGAAACTTGAATACCAATTGCAAGCCATTCTCTTGTATACATCTAGTTGACTCCTTGCCCAGAGATAGGCACTGATATGCTTCTTGTGTAGTAGTTATGATCCAAAACCCCTGTCTTGCATCCAAACCATCAAATTCAAATCATTCCACAATTTCAACCTATTAGCTGTAGGAGTAGGATTAGGAACCCCTGCATACTCTCATTCTCAACTAGACAAATATGTCGAAGAATGTTGCCAACCTTGTGATTTGTCACACAAATCTTGGTCCACACATGAGAGTATTCTACCTGTTATTATAAAGCCAAATCTTTATGTCATTGGATGAGTCAAAGTCATATCTTTAGCAAATAGGGATACCCCCCTTGGTGTGGCAGAACTAGAAGTGAAGGGGAGGTAGCTCATGCAACCTCCTGTATTAGTTGGCCGAATCTACCTATGCATTGGAAATGGCAAACCCACTGCTGATTCGGAAGAAAACACCAACACATGGGATCAAGGTACTTTCAAGATGCAGCTGAGATGAATATGTAGTTCTAGTGAGACTTGATGATGTGGGAATGGTTTGGGATAGATGTTGAGGATGAGATGATGATTTTGTGTGATGGTGAAGATTTTTGAAATTTTGATGATGTTGTGGGAGTCTTTTTTGGATGTTGTAATTTTTTTGATTTTTTTGGTGTTTTTGGGATTTTATATTGTGTTTGGATTTTTTGATTTTCTATTTTTTTATTTTTAGTTTTTCTAATGTTTTTGGATTTTTTGTTTTTCTAATGTTTTTTGGATTTTTTAATTTTTAGTTGTACCGAAGGAAGCTTACAAGGATCTCTATATCATGAATTAGCCTTGGGTGGGGTGATGCAAGGTGCGTGATTGATGCATTAGAATTCCAAGCCATGGAAGGTGTTTTTTTGGTATGGAGTGCCGTGATGGAAAGAGGACTTATTAGATGGTGGAACCAACCGTTACACATGGTAGTTGAAACAAGTTTTTACCATGGTACAAATCCAAGGTGTCACCAAAGTGATTTTCACCATTGGACATCTTTATTACACTCAGATTATTCTTAGTTTTTTTTATTAAATTTCTATTTTTGAGTTTAGGTATTTTGTATTTTTTTTGGTTTGGGATACTTGATGGGTTATCCGTAGAATTTCTTCAAATGTAGGATGTTCATAAGCTCATCTAGAGGCTACCCCTCAGGTGTTGCAAGCTGATAAGCTTCTGATCCATAGCTAGTTGTGATGACATAGGGCCCTAACCAGTTAGGTTCAAACTTTCCTTTCATAGGGTGCTCCTGTAAATTTTTCTAGTTTTCCATAAGGACAAGGTCGCCTACTTCAAACTTTTAGTTCTTGATTTTCTTATAATAGCTTCTTCTGAGGTGGTTTTAATAGGCCTATAGATGGTTCAATGCATCCAATATTTTCTCATCCAATAATTCTAGCTCATGCAACCTTGTGACTTGGTATTCCTCATCAATGATTATGTTTTGTAGAGCAACCTCAATAGATAGGATATCTTCGGATCTGAATACAAGGGAATATGGAGTGGCTCTTGTGAGTGTACGAATGCTTATGCGATTGGCCCATAGGATGGGATTGAGCTGAAGGTGCTAGTCATGGCTAGCTTCATTAACCATCTTCTTCAAAATATAGAGGATGGTTTTTTTTTTAAGCTTTAGCTTGACCATTACCTTGAGAGTAGTATGGAGTGGAGAAGTAGTGTTGGATTTGGAAATTCTCACACAGGGTGCAGACTTCTTGGTTCTTGAATGGTTTTCCATTGTCTATGATGATGGAATGGGGATGCTGTAATGACATATGATGTAATGGAGGATGAACTTGGATATCTGTGTTCTAGTGGTGAAGGTGAGTGGTATTGCTTCCACCCACTTAGTGAAGTATTCAGTAGTAGTGATTATGAATTTATGGCCATTAGATGAGGGGGGATGGAACTTCCCTACGAGGTGAAGGCCCCATTGTGAGAAGGGATATGACATTGTAATTGGCTATAATTCTTGTGCTGGTGCATGGATGAGATCTCCATGATGTTGATGTGGTAAGCACTTCTTTACAAACCAGTAGGCGTCTTGCTCCATGGTTGGCCAATAGTACCTAGTTCTCAGGATCTTCTTAGCTAAAGTTGGTCCACTTGAATGTGCCCCATAGATGCCTTCATGTACCTCTTGCAAAGCTAATTTGGCTTCCCTAGAGTCTAAACATCATAAAAGCGTACCATCAAGACTTCTTTTGTATAGGGTATCTCCTACAATGGTGAAGCGGGAGGCTTGGCAGATGAAGGTTTTTCTCTGTGAGGTAGATAAGTTGGGGGGAATGATATTATCATGGAGGTACATATAAGTTTCTTGATACCATGGGGATAAGGGACCAATAATTTTGCACACTAGCTCTGATTGGGAAACATCATATGCTAGAACAGGGAGTTATTCGATCAAGAACTCACATTTATTACTATCTTTCTTCATATCAACTACGGATCTGATTGCTGCCATGGCATTTGCAGCTTTGTTGTTTAGCCTTGGGATTTGTTCAAAGTGAATATCATCAAAATAGTCTTTGAAGTCATCGACCATCTTTTTGTAAGGTAGGAGTTTTTCATCCTTAGTTTTATACTCATTGTTTATTTGTTGGATGACCAGTTGGGAATCGCCATATACTGTCAGCTTCTTGATCTTCCACTTGATTGCCACTCAAAGACCTATGATGAGGGCCTCATACTCTACGACATTGTTGGTACATGGAAATGTAATTTTGAATGATTTAGGGATGGTGTCACCTTGAGGGGTAACGAACAAGATGCCTACCCTCGAGCCTCTGTGTGTATATGACCCATCGAAGTACATTTTCCATGTTTTTGCTGCTAGTACTATTGTCAATATGGCTTCATCAGGGAACTCTACAAGTGTAGGATGTTCTATGGGAATAGATGCTTCAACTAGTTGATCAATGATAAGCTATCCTTTGATAGCCTTTCTCTTGGTATATTCAATTTCAAATTCACTGAGGATCATTACCCACTTAGCCATTCTTCTAGTAAGAGCAGCTCTATTTAACAAATATTTTAGTGGGACAATCTTGGCGATGAGATTCATTTTATGATTGAGTGCATGTAAAGTCTTAACTTTTGTGAGGTAAAGACCACGGATCGACATGCTCATTCAATGGGTGTGTAATTTAGCTCATAGGTTACCAAGGTGCGGCTGATATAATATATGGCTCTTTCCTTCCCTTGTTCATCATGTTGTGCTAATAAGGCCCCTATAGCTATTTTTGTTGCTGAGATGTATAAAAGGAGGGGCTCTCCTTGTCTTGGTGGAATCAGAATAGGGGGATTAGCCAAGTATTCTTTTAACTAGTCGAAGGTAACCTGACACTGATTGTCCCAGACAAAAGTTGTATTCTTTCTGAGAAGGTACTGAAAAGGTTGACACTTATTGGCAAGCTGAGCAATAAACCAACGGATGGATTGGAGTTTCCCTTGTAGACTTCATAGCTATTTTAGTGTCTTTGGAGGAGGCATCTCAGTGATGGCTTTGACTTTTACAGGATCTACCTCAATTCTCCTTTTAGAGACTATGTATCCCAAAAGCTTTCCCGAGGTAATCCCAAAGACATATTTATTTGGATTTAGCCGCACATTATATTTCTCTAGCCTATCAAACATCTTTGATAGCACGTCCAAGTGTTCCTCTCTTGCATTTGATTTCCCTAGCAAGTCATCTACATAATCTTCCATGATGTGGTGGAAAAGGTCATGGAAGATGATAGTCATGGCACGTTGATAAGTAACTCCTACATTTTTCAAGCCAAACAACATCACCACCCAACAATATGTCCCCCATGGGCATATAAAGGTAGTCTTATATTGATCCTCTTCTACAATCCTAATTTGATTATACCCTGAAAGGTTGTCCATTAGGGATAACAGCTCATGTCCTGCCATAAGATCCACTATCATGTCAATGTTTGGTAGAGGGAATTCATCCTTCAGGTAGGCATTGTTAAGGTCCCAGAAGTTGGTACAATAATGGATTCAACCATCAAGCTTCACCACTGGCAGTAGATTGGAAACCCATTCAGGATAGTCAATGGGTCTAATGAATCCCACATCTAGAAGTTTCTTTAGTTTTTCCTTAACAAGGAGGGCCACCTGAGGATTCATCTTTCTCATCTTTTGTTTTACTGATTTTGCATCAGGCTGCACTGCGAGGTCATGGATGACCAAGGCAGGATCTAGCCCTAGCATATCTACATAGGTCCATGCAAAGTTTTGGTTTCTACATTTGAAGAATGCTGAGAAGTTTTCTTGCTCTATTGTGTTGAGAGATTCTGCCCTAAAGGTGATTTTTGGCCCTTCTTCTATCCCAAGGTTCATTTCTTGTGTTGGCTCCACAAGGATGGGTAATCTGTTAGGATATACCTTCTCTATCTCGAGAAGGCCCGTACTACCATCCCCTAGTGCCTCATGGAGGTTTTCACTAGGAGATATGTCCTTTATTTTTACTTTTTTATCAGTTGAAAGTGCCACTGAATGGTTTTCACTAGGGAGCATTGTTTTTATTTTTATGTTTTTGCAACTAGAAGTAGGGGTTGTCTCCCTGAAATAGGAAGCTGCATCAAGTTCCATAATGTATCTAGCTCTATGGTCTCCCAAGGGGAAGTGATCTCTAAACCTCGTCATTTCAGCTATTGCTTCATCATTTTATGCTACATCTAAGATTGGCGGTCCTTGTTTGTCCCAATCAATGAGGTCTGGGTATACAAGTGGTAAGTCATTAGATGCAGAGGCTAAGGTGGTTATGGTATATATGGTACATATGGATGATTCAAAGTGTTCAAAAAAGTCACTAAAGGAGTCTCAATGGTCTATTTCATGGATGTTATTAACTTCGAGGGAAACCTTAGTGACCTCACCTAGGATACACTCGCCACTGCTGAGGATACGTTGTTGACCATACCCTAACCCTTGAGTGTAGGGATTCCTTATTGCTTGAAGTGGTTCTATGATTCCTTATTCATAGAGGCCAATACCACTTGGTCCTCTATATCCCATATTCTTGATGATTTTTGACCCTTTGCCATAGATTTCAATTGGAATGGTAGGGGTTTCCCGTTCTGCTTCTTCTTCTCTGTATAACCAGGAGGATGTATCTTCAAGAACATCTTGATCAAGGAGATGCTTCTTTTCAAAGACAGGTGATAGTTTACATTTTATGACCACTATATTGACATCTTCTGCTTTAGGGGCACCAAATGTCTTAGGATTGGGTAAGTTCCCTACATAAAATGTACTGTGCAGGTCATATTCCCGAAATCCCATGTCACTAATCTTGATCTTGACCTCAGGTGGTGGAGGTTCTTGGAATGAAGTGGTAGCAATGTTGGTGGGATCGACATATGAGGTGGATGTTGTAGGGTCAATTTGGGAGGTGTTCTTCATGATAGCTTCATTGTATGGGTAGAAAGTATGGTTGTGTCCTTCCAAGAAACTGTAGTATTGGAAGGGGCAGGGATCGACATAGATAGTTACTTCCATGCCATTATGAGGGAACTTGAGACATTGGTGGAATGTGGAAGGGATGGCTTGCATGGCATGGATCCATGGTTAGCTGAGAATAATGTTGTAGGGGAGATCAAGATCAAGAACCTGACATTTTGTTTCCAATATATTTTGCCCTACTTGGATGGGGAGTTTGATAGTACCCTCAGATAGTCTTTGAGTGTCATCATACCCCTTAATGGTTATACATTCACTAGTATCCACAACCACATCTGAGTATCCCAAATGTTTAAATAATTTTAGAGTTCATAGGTTTAGGCCAGAACCACCATCTATTAAGACTCTTTTGATGATATGCTTCTGGATGCAGACTTCAATGTGTAAGGCATCATTATTCAGGTTGTCAAAGGCGGGGAGATCCATTTCTAAGAAGGTGAGATGATGAGGTGTGGCAATATGGCCCACCATGGCTTGGAATTGATCCACATTCAAGTTGGTGGGAACTTGGGTTTCCATTAGAGCCTTGTCAAGGACTTCTTTGTGGAGAGGTGACGTACAGAGTAGCTCAAGGATGGAAATCTGTGTAGGGGTCTTTCCTAGGTGATCTAGGATGTTGTATTTGTCGGTTGATGATGGGCGAATGGGTGGATGACTTGGTTGAGGACTTGATATGGATGGAAGTTTTTGATCAGTGGTAGGGGCTGTGCAAATAGACACATGGCCTCGATGGGTTGTGATGGTACAATCAAGTGCTTGAGCCCGAATGGTGATTGTGTTGATATAGTTGGATGATGGTTCAATTCAACCTATGATAGAATCGTAGGAAGTGGGAGGTGGAGTGATATTGTAGGCTTGATTAGAAGATGAGGCTTTGTTGTGATTAGGTAGCGAATACTTGTAAGCTCCCAAATTGGCATTGGGAAATGGTTGGGTGGTTTGCTCGAGATTGACTTTCTTTTCATCTATGAGGTCTTGTATACAGTGTTTCAACTTCATGCAATCGGATGTCTTATGGCCCACAATGTGGTGGTAGTCACAATAGTCATTTTCATTGTACCACGTGGCTTTGAGTTCACTTTTTTGGTGGGGCTTAATGGGTGGGAGAGTTATTAAACCATTCTTTAGACATATATCAAGGATATCTTTGATTGGTTCCCCTAAGGGTGTAAATTATCTTCGAGGTTTATTTTGCTTAGGTTGACCTTTGGGAACATTTACATTGGCAGCGATGGGTGCACTTGGAGGCGCTTGATTTTGTATAGTTTTGATGGATTCACGTCAGTGACACCATCATTGAGATTATTTTTGTTCTTTCCCCAAAAGTGTGGTTTCTCATTCAATTGTGTGTTGTTTTTACTTGTATTGGGGATGTTTATGTTGACCTTGTTATTGTTGTTGTTATAGGGCTTGTTGTCATATAGTTTAATCAAACCCTTGGCAATAAGGGATCTTTCGATGGTAGTACCCTTGTCAATGACTTCTTCAAAAGTAGATGCACAAAGGATTTGTAGATAGAACCTTATTTCTTGTTTGAGATTAGCCATGAACATGGTGACCAATTGTTTCTCAGAAATCGGCCAAGGGAGTTTGCTTGCTAAGCCTCTCCACCTTTGCAAAAATGAAGCAATGGATTCTCCACTTTTTTGTTTGGTTTTGCAAAGGTCCATCATAGATATTTCATGTTCAAAATTGTAGGAGAAGTGGTTAACAAATTTCTCCACAAGCTTAGGAAAAGACCTAATGCCTGAGGGAAGATGTGCAAACCATTCAATGGCTTGACCGCTGAGGATCCTAGGAAAAGGTCTCATTAGATATGTGTCGTTGTTTGAGACCTCTTGGCATGCAAGGTAAAACTCCCTAAGGTGGTCCCTAGGGTCTCCCTTTCCTTTATGTTTGTCAAATTTAGGCATTTCAAAGTTCTTAGGAAAGGGAGGCATGTATAATGTCTGATCAAATGGGTAGGGACAAATATCCTCAAAAAAAGTGTTTGTGCTTGCCCCCAATTTGCAAATCATCTACCTTTTGGATCAAGGTTTGAACCACACTTGTTAGGTCTGGGGTTGGTGGTGGTTGTGGGATGTAGGTTTGTTGATTGATGAGATGTTGGAGATTTGGTAGGATTTGATGTTGGTTTGTTTGAGTTTGGTGGATAAGGTTTTGATTTTGTGGGATCATGTGTTGATATTGTGGGATGGTGTTTTGATATTGTGAGATGGTGTTTTGGTTTTGATTGAGTTGTGCAAGATATTATTGGTAAGTGTGGATTTGTTGGAGAATATGAGGTGGTATTTGAGGATTGGGATTATGTTGCATTGATGATGCTATAGGATTTTGTAGATATGTGAGATTAGACGTGTTGACATTGGATGGGTTGACGTTAGATGGATTGACATGGGATGTATTGACGTTGGATGGGTTGATCATGTTGTGAGGTGGTTGTGAAAAGAATTGTCTCATGGAGGCTATGGTTTGAGGGTTGAGTTGGGGCACACTTCTAGAGACACTCACGTGCGTGGGGTTGCTTTGGATACCCAAGGTAATTTGGGGAATGGAAGGATTTATGTTTGTTATGTTGGTGGAAGTGATGATGGGTTGGGAGATGGTAGGATTGGAGACATTAGATGTGATGGATATGTTAGTGGGAATTGTAGATGTGGTGATGTTAGAACTTGTGGGAGTAGTGGATGTTGTAACATTATGGCTTGTGGGGATTGAGGTTTGAGATATTAGAGGATTGATGTTTGATGTGGATGGTTGGGATGATGTTGTAGGATTGGACAAGAATGGTTGGGAAGATGTTGTGTTGATGGGTGGTTGGGCACCAATTTTGAGGAAAAAATCAAGATATCTATTTGGGTCCGACCTTAAGACTTTGTCAAGCATATCCATGTTATCAGAGTCTTGTGTAAATCTTAGGACATCTTCATCTATTTGGTTGATGGTGGGGCTATTTTGGATGGGTTGTTGTGGTTGCAAGAAATGGAAGGGATTCTAATTGGGATTACATGATGGGATTTGGAAGATTGATGCTATGTTGTATGTTTGTTAGTCGATTGGTATGTTTTTTTTGTTTGTTGGAGGCATCCCTATGCCCATGTATTGTCCAAAGTTAGAAATCTCTTGGTTTTTCTTATGTTGGGATCTAGTTATGGGCATGCAAGTGTATGGATTTTGATTTTTGAGGTGGATGAAAGGTGGAGACCTTAGAGAATATGGTTCAATTTGTTGGACCCAAAGAGGATATGGTGATGAAATGTGATAAGATTTAGAGGTAAGAGAGTGTGCCCCTTACAATCTCAATCTAAAGGTGAAAGAAGATTAGGGTGTGGTTTAGATAGACTTTCACTTTTAAGAGATGAGTCTCAAAAAAGGTGTCAACCTAAGGATGGTAAGAGTGAATGATGTTGATTTTCACAAAAAATTGGACCAAAATGATGGAAGGTGTATGGGGTTTGTTTGAGGATGATTTGACGGAAGAGATTTTGATGTT
Source organism: Cunninghamia lanceolata (assembly GCA_027924645.1). Taxonomy (NCBI): domain Eukaryota; kingdom Viridiplantae; phylum Streptophyta; class Pinopsida; order Cupressales; family Cupressaceae; genus Cunninghamia; species Cunninghamia lanceolata. Next base: position 8,433,418 of record BSBN01000111.1, read on the forward strand.
GATTTGGAGGATGAAACCTTAGGTGAACTAGATGTTTGGTATGAGAGATTTGGATGATGTTTTTGAAAAGGGATTCTGAAGTCAACAAATAAGCTCAAGTAAGATCTAGATTTTAGGTGTTGCAAAAATGGATGTTTCTCTTTGTTTGGGGTGGACTTATGACCTTACACAAAAGAAGGATAATAATTCTACTTGAAGGTAGAATAATGCCCTGTTAAGAAAAATATGATGTAAAGGATGAAACCTAGATCTAATTTTAGCTCAAGGATTGATTTCTTTTTGGATATGATTTTAGATGTTGGGTTGATGTTTTTTTATTAATGTTTGAGATTTTGGATGTGTTTTGAATGAGCAAATGGATTTGGGGAATGGATTTGTAGAAGGATGTTTGTTTGGTCCAAAAAGTATACAAAAATCAAGGGGGATGAAGAGATATGGAAATGAATGGATAATGTTTGAGTTCAAATGTATGAAGAAAGGGTCCAATGGTGATAATGATTAATTCTCTAAGGTCAAATGGGGGTATGATTGGGGAATTTTGAATCAAAATGGATGGGTTTTTTTTTTTGGTAAGTTTTGGAAATGTGGATATGGATTATGGACACACAGGCCCTAAAGATCCCAAAATAACTTTCTAAAGATTTAGGCAAATCAATTTGTAAATAGCACAAAAACTCAAGCAAATGGTGCCAAAACAGGCAAAAATAGTGCTAAAATAGGGTAGTGTTGGTCGATGCTTTGGAAAAAGGCTAATTTTGATGGCAAATTTGGATTTTTTTGATGTGAAGATTGATCAAATGTTGAAATGAAGTCTCAAATGTTGTTGTTTCTTGGCAAGTTTTTTTGCAAACACTTCAAGCATAATAGAACACAATAGCCAAAGATTTTGTTTGTGAAAAGATGTAAAGATTTTAACAAGCACTTTGCACAACCTAATGCAAGGATACAACAATATTTGTTGGATCCCTAGCCATGCCTATTCAAAGTGGATAGCTCCAAGATCTTGGTAGCACCAGTTCCCCTCCATGACACTCACTTCTCACGCATACCAAGTTTCAGGTTTCCCAAGGGTCATCCCCCCACCAAAACTTAGGATTGTCCCTGCTATCTCTACTAAGAACCATGAGAATCGGGGTGGCTTCAAAGGTCCCACTCATCCCCCCACCAAAACTTAGGATTATCCCTGCTATCTCTACTAAGAACCATGAGAATCAGGAAGGCTTCAAAGGTCCCACCTTCTGTGCCAACAAATAGAGGGATTTGGGCTACTAAAACAATGGTTCATAGTGGGGGTACATCAGGGGGATCGACACCTTACAAGCATCTGACAAACCACTTAAGGTTCTAACTATATCTACTAGGAGTTTTAGATATGCAAAGGTACTACTTCCTTTTGAGCTAACATCATATGGTAAGTGCTCATATTGATTTGGACATGGCTTTCACCTTATCCTAATTTACATATAGCAAACCGGATGAAAGTACCACTTGGGGTCGCCAATGAGTTCTTCATACGGATGTGTCTCAAGGACAAGCCCACTTTCTAGAAAAATGAGGATAGAACCATTTCTCTTCACCCAAGATCCTTTTTAAGGCAAGGGGAGAGGATACTTTGATTCTAACTCATGGGTGACAAAAATGTGCAAGTGCACCAAGCACAGCAAACACTCTCTAATGTTCCTTTTAATCCCAAATCAAAATATTCCTAAGATTGTTTACAAGCACTTGTTAATTTTAGAGCACTAAAATCAAATTTTCCCTATGCTAGGGCACACAAAAGGTTCTTTTTAGGTACACCAAATGAAATATTTTATTTGTTGTTTGTTTGACAAGCCAATGATTGATTTTAGTGCACCAATTGAAATGTTTGCTACACTAACATACAAGGGTTCTTTTTATGAGCACTAAATGAAGGGTTTGTCTAATCTATGAAAAAACCTTGCAAAAAGTTGTTAGTGATTTCAGAATAATGGTCTTGGATAGACAGTGATGATCTGCAAAATAGATAGAAGAACTTGCACATAACCCAATGTTAGCAAACAAAATAGTGATAAAATAGAGCACAAATGACATCACTTTGACTTGAACTGGCTCTACTGTTAGAACCCTAAACATAACCTAACTACCCTAGCAAATAGTGCTACAATACATACAAATTACGTTGATTACAAATATAGCGCTACAACGAGTTACATATCACGCTTAATACAAAGATTATGCTATTACAGACAACTATAGCACTAATACTAAGGATAGTGCTATTATAGACTAATATGGCATTGATACTAATGATAGTGCTAAAACAACCCTAAAAAGTGCTACTGTGAATTATTTGGCCAACTATGGATGATGGCGTTGTCCTGGGCATTGATGGCACTGATACAAGGCTGAAGTGGTCAAAGCTGCAAAACACAAGTTCTCTCAACCAAACAGGGGGTTAGATTTTATCAAAGGGGTCTTGTTAGTCTTGTTACATGTCCAAAAGATGAAATATAACAATGGATAGCCTATTGACTAAAAAACCAAACTAAGATGGAAACAAGAGTATGCAAATTTGGTTTTTAAAGAAACTTTGACATAGTGTCCCCCCTTTTAGCATAAACCCTGCAAAAACTAAGAGAAAATGACCAACAAAAGCTCTAAAAAGACCAAAAAACCAAAAGATTTGAGTCAAAGTAGACAAGCACTATCGTGTCAAGAAGGTGCCACTACAGCCAGAAATGGCACCAATGCACAGATAAATCGCGCCACTACGTAGGGAGATAGCGCTAATCCTGCAAAACACATCTAAAACAACAAAACCTCAAACAAAATGGTTATATTGAGACCTTGTGGGTCGCACTAGGCATGCCAAATGTGATTTGTGAAATCAAAATGAGATGAAAAACACAAAATAAAAGCATAAACAAGCCTTATACCTCACTATGATTCACCAATCCAAGATAGGGTGGTAGAAGCATGCACCCAAGAGCTCCTAGATTTACCCTAGATAATGGATTTAATGTGAAATGCTCAATCTAATGCAACTCACAAGCTAATTCGAGATAATTTTTGGCATGATAACTCTACTTAGAAATTGGATGATCAAATGGCTTGGAGGATGTTGTATTTATAGGCATTTTAGAGATTTTGATCCAATGGTTGAGATTGATTTGAGAGATCAATAGTGGAGGATGAAGATTATGTGGAGGGCCTAGATTTAATCTTGAAAAATGAAGGGGTGAGAATAAAGATGAATTTTTAATTCATTTTGGGAAGAGGGGTCCATAAATGAGGTTGGGTGAGATGGATTATTTGTGAAATAAAAATTCACGCGGGGAAGATTAAAATGAATTTAAAATTCATTTGGGGAAGAGTGGATATTAATGAGTTATGACATGTGTAAGGTGTGTAAGAGGCATTTAATGAAGATTATGACAAAGGTGTATTAAAAATTGGTTTATTTGGCATGGAAATCAATTTTTTATTCATGGGATGTGGGGAGAAGTGTTAATGAGGGTTTGACAAAATTAATTGAGGTGATTAACCTAATTAATATGGCTGGAATAAATTAGGTAATGGATTAGTGAGGAGTTTAGATTAATTAAATAAGGTTTCATTTAATTAATCCTAAGGTTAGGATGATGTGGGATAGGTTAATTAATTGGGCTAAATTAAATAGATAAACATGATTTACCTAATTAATTGGATTTAGGGGAAAGGGAGAATTAACCAAATAAATATTGCATACTTATTTAACTAATTGGCTAAGGTTGAACTATTGAATTAATTAAATTAATCCAATTGCAAGGGATAAAATGATGAAAAATTAGGTGATGAAGGGATAATTAATAAAATAAAAATTTAGTTAATTGATTAGAAGGGAAATTGGTATGTTTAGGGATGTCGGGAGTTGGTTCGATGGTGAAGACATTTTTAGGTGTCTAGAATAATAGAAGAGAGGAAAAAGAGGGGTTTTGCCTCTAGAAACAGGTCAGTCATGTGCAAGAATCCAAATCTCCACTTGCACATGCAGGATCTTGATCTGGAAATAATAGTGGCAGATTTGGATTGGTTGAGTGCAACTAAAAACTGAAAGTGGGAGATGGAAAGGGGGGACCTCTAGAAGGCTTCTAGGGGGTACAGAGGATGAAAAACACAAGGGAAAGGTGAAAACTCACCTACAAGATGCTTGCAAGGCTTAGGAGCAAGATCGAAAGATGAGAAAATAGAAATTGACAAGTGTCATAAAAAGATTCCGAGAAGCGTCGCAAGCGAAGAGAAAGAAATTGACATAGAGGAATCAACACAAGACAAGAAAGATGACACATCATCAAGAGGTTTTCTACTTAAAGGACATTATTTCATGCTTACATGTATGTCACAAGGATTTGAATCATCGTAGGGGTCCTCGTGGAGGCTATCTGTGATTTTTGTGCTTACATATTTGCACCCTCAGGGAGGATAGTCTATATGAAAGGTAGGTACCATTCCTAAACTAGGCCTTACCTATTGTCAATTTTCCACAATTGTGCCTGCAATAACTAGTATTAGTCCAGCATTTAAATATATCAAAATAAATAATGAAAATTGAAATGACAAACTTACCATAGATCGTTCAAGTTTGACTAGTTGCTTGCCTTTGTAGGTTTGGACTTGTAGGAATGAATGCACACAAAACAATGCATGAAAGAGATGCATAAAAGCAAAGAACACATGCTAAGCTAGAGAGGAGGAGAATAGATTCTCCTTTTTTGTGCAGATTTTGAAGAACATGTTTGATTTTTAAGGATTTTGATGTTTTACTTGATTTTTTAGGTTTTTTAGATTTTTTTTATTTTTGAAGATTTTTCAAAGGTTTGACCTTGATGTTATTTGAGGTCTTTAAGAGACCTACATTGAAGAGGTTTCTACCCTTTCCCACTTACATGGGGAGACTTGTGTACTTGACTACATAGTATTGTTCTAAGACCTGATTTGATGAGATCCATACATAGCTTTAGTTGACATCTTATACTTCTCTTTTCATTTTGTAAATATGGTTGGCTAGAAATTTTATTTTGCTTATGAGAATGCATTCCTAAGATGATCACATATGAATTATGCAATTTATTTTTTCTTTTTCATAATATATATATGAATGCAGATGATGATATGCAAATGCAAGAACATAAGAAATGATAAAATGGAACATTTACTTCTACTAAATGTCACGAGATATGACATTGATTTTATTGCTTCGAGACTCTTTTTGTAATTTTGGTATGAATGCAATGTGGAACAAACACTATGACTTCTCTTTAATATGATTTTCAATCTAGGGGATCACAAGTTGTCCTGATATAGGAGATCTATTCAAGACTGTGAGATAGGATTTTATAACTCATGTGGGGAGCGGGAATGACATGGAGTACTTCTAAATTTAGGCTTCGCTAAATGCTAAACACTTATCCTTATCTAGATAAGACAATATGACAAGCTTTGAACTTAGACAAGTAACAAATTTTGTTGATGTTCGCTAGACTTAGATCATAGATGGCAAGCAAGATAGACCTAGGGTAAAGGATAAATGGGAAAGAACAAGGGTGCCTAGATAGAAGATGATCCTAAAGACTACTATACTCTTGGCTTTACTTAGCTAGTGTGTGTGTGTGCTTTGTACCTTTCCTTCTCTATTAGAATGTCACCCTTGAGGCTTCAAGCTTAGACTGATCTCCACCCAAGAGTATAGACATTCAACAATCTTCTCTCTTTCACTCTTTTTTTTGTATCTCTTCTTTTTATTTTCACTTTTTTTGTATTTTCTTCACTTAAATTTTCTCATTTTTTTAGATTTTTGACTTTTCAAGAAATGAATGCTTTCAAAACTATGATATGCAATAATTTGATCTCTTACACTCTTATTTTGATCACTCATTTTTTTTATTCAATCAAATTTTAGATTGCTTCCTTCAAAGTTTTGATCCTCCCAACATTTTTGGCTAGGAAAGATAAGGGGTTGAGCACCACCTAAAGTTTTTGTAATATGGTCGGACTTCTCTACTACTAGGGAAGAATTAGGAAGGTCTACTTGTAATCTTCCTTTGAACACTATAGTTTTGAGTACTGACTTTTTTAGACCTAACATCCTGACTTATTAAGACTAGGATTAGTGTAAAGCTAATAGCTAGGCTTTGATTAGAATCACTAGGAATGAAGGGGGATAATGACGATTGTGAAAAATAGGCGATCTCTCGGTCCTAAAAGGATGATGTATATCTAGGCAACATTAGACTCCTTATTGAAAAGAAAATAGTACAAGAGTAAGTCACTGACTATAATGCAAGATGAACAAAATGATACAGAAATGTAAGAAACAAATTGTTTTTGAATTTTTTTTTGTATTTTTTTGTATTTTTATGTTTTGTGATGTTTCAAGATTCTAAAATATTCTCCTTCTATAATGTACAAGAGGTAGCATTGTTTTTGACATCTTCCTTAACTATGTGTGGACCTATCCAATTTGGCCTAAACTTCACTTGGAAGTCTTTGCAAGGACACCCAAAGGCTTGGTGTGAAAATGTATTAGTATTCAGTGAGGAATTTTGTGTACTCACATGTTTCATTATTTGATGATTTTCCCCCTAGCTTTATCATTCTCTATTTTTGTTGAGTTCCCATGTTTGTTTTGAAATTTTTAAGGGCAAATGATGTTGGTGTTGACTCTCCTAGTTTTTGTGTGGATTCCAGTTCTTCTTCAGTCATGGTTTCAACCATAGGGATGTTTATGTCTGGTTCAATTGGAATGGCCACTAGGTTGAATGGAGCATAAGACTTTTTTAAGTTGGGATCAAAGGGGAATCCTCATCTTCCCCCTTCCATATACATTTTGAGTTCTTTTTTATGTTTGCAATTTGTTTTTATGTCTCTCCTTTTTCAAAAGTGTTGATTTTTTGGTCACTAGTGGTTTCCATGGTCTTTCCATTCTTTTTGATTTGTTCAATTCTATAAATATTGAAAGGATCAAGATCTCCTTTGATGATTTGTCCCATGTGTGAGAACTATATTTCTTGAAATAGTTTGGAGGGAATGGCCTTCATCCTGTGGATCCAAGGCCTTCCTAGGATCATGTTGTATGTGGTTTCCTCATTGATGACATAAAATTTAGTTGGGAGGGTTTTGGGACCCAATGTGATTAGAAGATTGACCTTACCCATGGTTCAAATATCCAGGTTATCATTTATTCAAAGGATGGAAGTTTGTTTTTTGGTTTGTGTTTCGTCATAACCCATTCTTTGAAGAAGTGAAAAGGAGACTATGTTGATTACAAATCCATCATCGATCATTACACATTTAATGGAATAGTCTTGAACGTGCACTTGTCATGCCCACATTTCCCATGCGGTCATGTCACACAACACACGTGTCATGTCCACATTTGTCATATGGTCATGACATGAGTTACCAAAAACTTTTCCACATGTCCCTAGGAAGCCCCTCACACACGTCTGCATGCTCGGTGGCAATACACATGAGGCATAAACATGTCCTATACATTCAGGAAAGAGCATCTTCCTATGCCATCCCCTGTGTGATGAACGTCATCTAGGGGGTATGCGATGTGATGTGTGCCACTTCTAGGGTTAGAACGGTTTTAATCCAAACCCTAATTTTCCTAGGTGAAGAGGTGATTTCGTCAGCTTTGAAACCAAACCCTAGTTCTAATGCATAAATGAAATTGAATAAATAAAGTATGAAAATTAATGGCATGATAGTCACATGATAAGATGGACTGATAAAATTAAAGTCAATAAAATGCCATAAAAATTAAACCCTAAACTCTAGGAAAAATTTGATAACGCATTATCAATAATTGAAATAACTATTTTAAAAGAATTCATATTTGAATTAATTTAAGACAAAAATTAAATAAATAAGGTATAAAAAGAATAAATTAATTAATCCCAAGGTCAAATTAAAAATTTATCACTCGTCAAAATATAAAATTCATATTCAATAAATGACCAAATTAAAATCCAATAATTAAGTCCTTCAATAAAAATAATTTCAAAAATTATATTTATTAATTAACTTAATAAAAAAATATAGAAAGGGAAGAAATTAAAGCATCTCTCCCCATAAGAATAATAAAATCGATAAAATTAAAATAAATAATTAAATAGAAGATTTCCCAAACACAATAAAATTCAAACATACAAGATAATTAACAAAGGTGTCCAAAATAAATAACTAACATAGGAATAAGAATTGCACCTAAATTAAAATCCCAATCCCCATTAAATTAAATTCTCAAGGGAAAATAAATTAACCCCCAAAAGAAATAAAATCAAATAACTTAAACCCAAGGGAGGTCAAATAAATCCAAAGGCCAACAAGAACAAAAGAAATGAGGAAAGGAAAATTCTGTGCACAAGGAAAAATAGAATTTAAATAGAATAAAACTCTAACTTCCTACCAAACCTAACTTCAATAAAATAATATTCTTCTTAAGGAATGCCCTAATCTTATTCTATTGTTTTCTTAAGGAAACCCTAACTTCTCTTTCTCATTTCCTTCCCTTTTTCTCTCCATTTGTTTTGTCTCCACTCCTCCTCTATTGTTTTTCCATTTTATTGCAGGTAGGGTTTGAAAGAGGAGGCCACCATGGGGAATCGTCACACAAAGGTATATCTTTTTTTCTCTATTTATAAAAAGGATATATATACACATTCTTTATGGGTATATATATATATACATCTGTATATATATATGTATGTATATATATGTAGATATATATACATATATATGTATATATATGTAGATATATATATATATGTACATATATATGTATATATATATATATATATATATATCAATATGTACATATATATATGTATATATATGTACATATAGATATGTATATATACATATATATATATATATGTATGTATATATACACACACACATATATATATATGTATATGTACATATATATGTATACATAGATATACATATATATGTATATATATATATGTATATATATCTATATATGTATATGTATATATATATAGAGAGAGAACAATGGAGGCATGTTGCAGAGAATGCTGACTAGCAGCCAAGCAGAGGGGAGGACTGTGAAGTGGAGGGTCGATGGCCCGAGGAAGGGATTCCTGTCGCTACACTAACGGCAGGGTCAAGTGTAAGGTGTGGGGGATGAGGTGTGGGGAGGGGGGCCGAACCCCTACCCACACCCTTAGGTGTGGGTGGGGGTTCGGCCCCCCTCTCCACACCCCATCTATGTTGCAAGGGACTCTGGCCGGCGCCCTATGGCCGCCATCCACATAATTTTTTTTAAAAACATTTTCTTAAAAGCAATGAAACCCTACTTCGGGTTCGGCCAACAATGCCATTCACTCCTTTATAAAAAGCATAGTTAATGATCATTAATATTTGGTGTATATACTACTTTAATTCTATCAAATGCAAATATATATATATATAGACACACACACACATAATGATATACATACATGTTGTATTTATAGAGGTTCAATAGTAGAGTTAAAAGTATATTTAGTACTCAGAATCATAAACATATATATATATATATATATATATATATATATATATATATATATATATATATATATATATATATATATATATATATATATATATATATATATATATAATGCAAATTTCCACATGCTATTCAGGGAATATATAAATCCAGATTTATAATGTAAGGCAACTAGTAATATATAGGAACATTTTCTCATTAGTAAGATAACATATATACTAATTTTATCTCTCTCTTTTTTGAACATAACAATAAAGCAAAACAATATTATTTCTTTGACAGTAATTTTGAGTACAGTAATCTATTTACTTCAAACGGCAAGATAATTTAAACATTTTTTTTTTGATAACACATTACTTGAAGACAACTCTTACATGAGACCTCTAAACTCTTTTTTTTTTTTTGCAAAAATCTATTTCAATAGGACTAACTTATCTCCCTTTCTACTTGTAGCATACAATAGTTTTGAACTGTAACATATAAATATTTCCTTGAATTGGAAGGAAAACAGTAAGCTATTTACACCCCCCCCTCCTTTTTTTTGTTTCTTTCAAACTTTCTATAATCTCAAAAGCACTAACATTAGCAAAATGAAAATATATAGAAATTACCCAAAATAAGATTCACACATTTCAAGTTCCTTTCCACAACAACAATAGGAAATGCAATGGGTTTACAATTCAATCAAAAAGGGTATTTCACATCTAACTTTATTACAACAACAACTCAAGAAGAGTAATAGTTTTGACATACACTACAATAAGGCCTCTAAGGCCATGGCTCACAATAGCCAACCACAAAAGTGTAAATAAGGCAAAAATGTGCTCCTCCCAAACTTCATTTCTACCATAAAACCTGCATTTATACAACACCAAACTAATAGGGTAACCAAGCCACAAAGGAACGCCCTCCTCCCTACCATAGACCTGCTAGTGGGTCACCCGCAAGCTGGGGAGGTAGGAATCACACATTTTGACACACACTCCACAAAAATGCAATTTTCCAAACACACATAAAATTTCCCAAGGGTTTGCACAAAACTAAACTCATGTAACTGAGTTTGATGGGGGTAGGGGAATGGACCTCTCAACTCAAGAGGCCACTCCATGATCTCAAATCACCAAGTCTCAAGACCTCAAGCCATAACCACCAAAAAATACATATCTCCAAATAACTCAAAAACTATCATGGCACTCTTGCCATCAACAAAATGTTCTCAAAATCATGAAAAGCACTCAAGGCTATAAGAAGCACAAAAACAAGGAGGTGACCTCAAGGAGGTTTACTCTCCCCTACCCCATACAAGTTGAGCCTTACCTCCAAATGGAGGTGCTCTCACCAAACTCCCAACCCACACAAAATGAAAACAACCAACAACATAAAACCACAAACACAAGCTTCTCCAAGTCTCCCAATCTCCAAATTTTCTCTAACTTCCCCAAAAAGAACTCCAGGAATAGAAAGAAAATACACAAAATGCAAGAACCCCACACTCCTCTTCAAGAGGAGGTAATATAGGCCTTCTAATTTAGCCTTGAGGAATGAGAAGGTGACACTTGTCACCTTCTCCTTCCTCATCCCATTTCAATTGTAAGGGAGAGGAAGTGTGAGGGTGACAAGTGTCACCCTCCAATTCCATCCCAATCCTCACCTTATCCACTTCTGCTCTCACACATTTTTGAGAGACCAAGTGGTGAGGTGGCAATGCCCTTCAAGCTTCCATGAGGATAAGGGATGCCATATGGTATCCGCTTATTCTCCAAGAGAGCCATCTCCCTCCAAGATGCTCTCACATGTGTGTGAGAGTCTTGGAGGGAGATCCCACACACTTGGGAGTCTTGGAGACCTCCCAAGTCTTCTTGGTGAAGGGATCTCCAAAATTTGGGAAGGGAGATGAGTCTTTCCTAAAGCATGACTCATCTTCCACCCTTAGCCATTTCAAAATTCGTCACTTTGAGTAAACCTCAGTTTAGAGTGACCAAACGTGAGTTATCCCAAGGTTTAGTTAGTCAAATTTGATCCTAGACCCATGAGTAAGCACCTAGGGTAAGTTTTGGGACACTAAGGTTCACCTAGGGAGTCATAAATTCACTTTAAATGGCCCAAAAATAAAAACAATACCAAGTGGTGTAGCACAATAAAAATATACAACACATGATATAAATTAATTAAACAAGGGGTACTAGGCCAAACTAATAAAACAAACAAGTACTTAAACATCATCTGAATCAAACGTGATCCTCATCCCTCCTGGGAATAGATCAGTTTCATAGGGAATAACATATGTGTGAATACTACCTCCAATTTCCCGTGGCCTAGGAATATAACCTTGCACAATAGATCAAGTGTCAATCATATCATGAATAATCATAGTTAAAGCAACTGGAATTAAATTCATGCCATTGTATACCACATTAATCATTTACAATATAATTCAAGATTAAACTACATTTTCTATCTAATGTCACATAATCATCATCAATTAATGAACCCACATAATAAACTAGAAATCACATCAATAATCATCATCTAATATATCTCGTATGTCTAATCTCATCATAGCATCAATATATGATTTAAATCAAATCACCACATGTCTAATCAATGTCAAATCAAAATCAGGAGATATAATCAAATCTGCATAATGGAACAATAGTCTCTAAAGTTCTGATAATGTCATCAACCAAATGTAAAATGATCAAAATAAGGAAGGAAAATAATCAGCCTAACATCCTCCCCCTCTAAGACTAAACTTCCTCCTAGAAGTCATCAAAAAGGTGAGGATAGAGTGCCCTCAAACTAGCTGCATCCTCCCAAGTCATTGTGACCTCATCATAATGATCCCACTAGACCCTAACCTAGTCCAGCTCTCAACCGCAAAGGCCCAGTTTCCAACGAGCCAATATGTGAATTGGTTCCAAAGCCAACTTACTATTCACCTCTACCTATAGAGTGCTCCAGTCTGATACATGAGATAAATTAGATATATATTGCCTCAATACAGAAATATGAAAGACATCATGGATACGCGATAGGCTAGGTGGCAACGTTAGACGATAGGCAATAGGTCCTATCCGCTCCAAGATCTTGAAAGGTACTACAAACCGTGGTGCAAGCTTAGAGCCCTTTCCATAATGGATTGGACTCTTGTGTGGCCACACTCTAAGGAATACTCTGTCCGCAACTAAGAAGCTCCGATCAAGTCTCTTAGCATTGGAATACTTCTTCTATCTATCATGTGCCTCCTAGAGTCTCTGCCTAATCAGTGTAAACTGTGGCTCCATACCTTGAACCAACTCTAGACGAATGTTAACCCTATCCTCTATCCGATCCCAACTCAATGGTGTCCTGCATGGTCTGCCGTATAAAGCCTGAAAAGGAGACATACCCAATGAGTTGTGATGCCCATTATTGTAGGAAAACTCAACCAGATATAGATACTCCTCCCATCTAGATTGATGGTCCATAACATACATATGAAGCATGTCCTCCAATACCTAATTCACCTATTCTATCTATCCATTTGTCTCAGGGTGATATGTAGAACTAAAGTTGAGCTGTGTGCCCAACACTTGTCGCAAAGCTCTCCAAAAGGCCGAAGTGAACACTAAATCCCTATCAAAAATGGTGCAGTGAGGTACTCCATGTAATCTCACAATATTTTCCAAGAATACTCTCGCCACTGCTTGCATATTGTACAACATGTGTACAAGTGAGAAATGTGCCACCTTGGTCAACTTGTCGACTATCACCATTATGGCATCATGGTGGCGCGAAGACATAGGATGACCAACAATGAAATCCATGGAAATGGTGTCCCATTTCCACTCTGGTATCTTGTGAGGGTATAAAAGACTCGTTGGATGTTGATGCTCAACCTTGACCCTCTGGCACTCAAGGCATTAAGAAACAAACTCTACAATATCCTGTCTCATACCCACCCAATCGTACAACTGTCGTAGGTTGGCATGCATCTTCTTCACCCCCAGATGTGTCGTATATGGTGCTCTGTGAGCCTCTGATAACACTATAGTTTGTAGGTCACCTGTATGGGGTACATAGATGTGCTGTCGATGACAAAGTAACCCATCTGCCTCAAGTGAGTACCCTGTAAACTTGCCCATAAGGGCCCTTTGTGAATAGATCTCTTGCTGCACCTCAAGAAACTACTCATCCTCAGGCAGATGCTGAATAATGCATCCTCTAAAGTCCACACTCAGAGTCAAGGTCAGGATCTTGTGGCAACTCTGACTCAATGCATCAACAACCACATTCTCCTTCCCTTTGATATAGTGGACATCAAAGTTGTACTCACAAAGAAACTCCATCCAACGCTCTGACGAACATTTAGATTCGGCTATGTAAATATATACTGAAGGCTGTGTTGATCTCAATGAAGCTTAAAGGAACGACCCAACAAGAAATGTCTACAACGAACTAGAGCATGAACCACTGCTGCAAGCTCCAAACCATTAGTGAGGTAATTTATCTCATGGGTCTTGAGCTTTAACGAGTCATATGTGATTGCTCTACCACCCTGCATAAGTACGACTCCCAAACCCTCAAGTGATGCATCCATACAAACCATAAAATCTGCTACTGGATCAGGAACCGCTAAAATGGGAGCACTGGTAAGACACTCCTTGAGGACCCCAAAGGCCCTCTCACACTACTCAATCCATAAAAAACTCTTCCCTTTCTGTTGAAGGGAAGTGATGGGGTGTGCTATCTAAGAAAAGCCCTCAACAAATCTATGGTAATAACCAGCTAACCCCATAAAACTCCTGACCTCTATCACATTGGTGGGTGCTGGCCAATCTCTGATAGCCTTGATCTTCAATGGATCTACTAAGATTCCATTGCCAAATAGGATGTGCCCCAAATACTATACCTCTATCTTGAAAAATGCATACTTCACCAAGTTCCCATAAAGATTCTGCTCCCTCAAACACTGTAGAACCTGACGTAGGTGCTCCTCATGCTCCTCCTTAGTCCACAAATAGATCAAAATGTCATCAAGGAAAATAATCACGAACCGATCCAAGTAGGTATGGAACACCCCGTTCATGAGACTCATGAACACTGTAGTGGTGTTTATCAAACCGAAGGGGACCACAGTGAACTCATAATGACCATATCGAGTCCAGAAGGCAGTCTTATGGATGTCCTCCTCTATGATACACAACTGATGGTAACTGGACTTCAGGTCAATCTTAGAGAACACTCTGGCTCCTTGCATCTAATCCAAGAGATCATCAAACCTGGGCAGAGGATAACGGTTCTTCACCGTCAGCTTATTCAACTACTTATAATCCATGCATAATTAAAGAGACCCATCCTTCTTCTTCATGAAGATGATAGGAGCGCCCCAAGGTAAAACACTCAGTCAAATGTGCCCCTTCTTGAGCAAGTCCTCAAGCTATAACTTGAGCTCCATGAGCTCATGAGTGGTCATCTTGTAGGGTGCACGAGACACTGGCTCAACACTCGGCACTAAATCAATATGAAAGTCTATCTCATGATGGGGTGGCATCCCTGGTAACTCTGCTGGAAACACATTGGCAAACTCTCTCAGGGTGGGATGATCATCCAAAGATGCCTCAGGCTCATCATCTAATTTGTCACTCACTGTGATAGCGAACATCTGGCATCCCTTCTGCATGCAGCACTTAAGCTGTTGAGTGGATATCATACACACTACCATGGGCTTCTAAATGCCCACTATCTCAACTGATGTACCATGATCGTCTAAGAAGCTAATCGCCTTTCGGTGACAATCTAGCTTGGCTCGATGAGCTACAAGCCAGTCCATACCCAAAACTACATTGTAGGATCCTAATGTCATAACTCAGGTCACAAACTATGACAAACGGTCCCAAAGAAATCTCACAGTCATGGACTAAGGCATCTACTATCACCTTGACCCCTAAGGCCAACTCAACCACCCACCTATCACCCTGCCTAGAGGCCACTAGCCTACAACTCTCCACTAACAATAGAGATATGAAAGAGTCAGTAGCACCAAAATTAAAGAGAATAGAAATGGTGACACCCCCTATCATACCTGATGTCTCAATCACTGATGCCTAAAAATTAGCCTGGTGGTTATCAACGACTGCGAACATATGGTGGGACCTACCCACATCTTCAAATGTCTACTCTGATCCTCATGAATGAGGTTGCCCCCTACTGTAAATCCCTGTGGACACTCTTTGGTTAGATGTCCTATCCCACCATACACATAACATGGGTCCCTAGGCTGTACCTGTCTAGTTTGAGTCCTGCTTGACTGCTATTGTCTAGATCTACCTATGAACCCCTGTGAACCTCTATATGACTACTGTGACCTCGTGGGACCCGTGGGTGGTCCCTACTACCTCTGATATCTGTGCGGGCCCTACTGCTACCAACCTTGATTATGCCCCCCATGTGCCCTCTACTGTGGCTAGGATCTCTACTGTTGTTACTGTGGGGGCCTAGGAGGTAAGGATGTGGAACTAAATCCTCCTCTTCGAGGTGGTGGTGGTGGTCTACGATAACTCTGCTGATGCTGCTGCTATCCACAATCCTAAAACTAAAGGCATGAACTCTGCCCTCGTCCTTCTATCTCCTCAGCTATGTATGCCTTCTTGACAGCATCACTCAATGTCTGGGGGTCTGCTATGCATACAGGCCCTGGTATGCTTTGGTTCAACCCTCTAATAAACTTATGAACTAGGAGTTTCTCATCATTGAGATACTCCACATATCAAGACAACTTGGTGAATCTACTCTCATACTAAGTAACCGTAAGTCCTCTCTGTTGAAGGTCATGAAAATCATCTATGCGATGCTGCCTGTAGTCATCTGATAAATATCGTGCATTGAAGTGCTCAATGAAGGTCCCCCATGTGAGTGTGTCCAATGATAGATGGCGCTTGCACTTCTCAGTGTGTCACCAAGTAGCTGTTGCATCTCGCAACATGTGGACTACCACACCTACCTTCGTGTTTCCCTTAGAAGGACACAATGTGAAGCATCTGTCTAAGATGATGAGCTAGGCCTCTGCCTTAGCTCCCTCGGCGGTCCTGATGAATGTAGGAGGATTTAGCCTCAACAAATCCGTGATGGGATCTCATCGGTCTTTGTGCCCTCTGATAGGCTCATCCACATAATAATCATAAGGCA
This sequence comes from Cunninghamia lanceolata, assembly GCA_027924645.1. NCBI lineage: Eukaryota > Viridiplantae > Streptophyta > Pinopsida > Cupressales > Cupressaceae > Cunninghamia > Cunninghamia lanceolata. Next base: position 8,450,123 of record BSBN01000111.1, read on the forward strand.
TGTGTACAATCTACTCCATTCGCATTGCCTCCTCACGCCTAGCATGATGTGGAGGGCTCCTACTATGGGCCCTATCAGCTGATCCAACCTCCTCTGCCATCGTATATGGTACCTCAACATATGTCTCCACATGTGGTGCCTATCATAGCTTAATGCGGGGCTCCACATGTGGCTCCTCTCGCAAATCATCGTGGGGCTTAGTATCTGGCTCTATGCACGGCTCAACTATGGCCGGTGGTAGCATATCTAACACTTCCTATAGAGCCTACAATATATGTGGCCCAATATCTAGTATAGGTAGGGTCGGTGGTGCCTGTGGTACCTATGGGGCTGGTGGTGCCTGTCCCTCAACTGAAGAATCACTATGAACCTCTACAAACTCCGTGCAGCATGAACGCTCTCGCCAAACTCGTTGGGGAGGCATCCTACAAAAATAAGGTAACCATAAATTAATCAAAGTTGTAGAATAATAATGCGCCCTAAATAAGCCCAGTATTTAAAATTGGGCTCTGATACCAAATGTCATGCCCACATTTCCCATGCGGTCACGACATACAACACATGTGTCATGTCCACATTTGTCATGTGGTCATGACACGAGTTACCAAAAAATTTTCCACATGTCCCTAGGAACCCCCTCGTACGCGTCTGCATGCTTGGTGGCAATACTCATGAGGCATAAACATGTCCTATACATTTGGGAAACAATATCTTCCTATGCCATCCCCTGCATGATAAAAGTTGTCTAGGGGGTATGCGACATGATGTGTGCCACTTCTAGGGTTAGAATGGTTTTAATCCGAACCCTAAGTTTCCTAGGTAAAGAGATGATTTCGTTAGCTTTGAAACCAAACCCTAGTTCTAATGCATAAATGAAATCAAATAAATAAAGTATGAAAATTAATGGCATGATGGTCGCATGATAAGATGGAGTGATAAAATTAAAGTCAATAAAATGCCATAAAAATTAAACCCTAAACTCTACGAAAAATTTGACAGCATAACGTGTTATTAATAATTGAAATAACTATTTTAAAAGAATTCAGATGCGAATTAATTTAAGACAAAAATTAAATAAACAAGGTATAAAAAGAATAATTTAATTAATCCCAAGGTTAGATTAAAAATTTATCACTCATCAAAATATAAAATTAATATTCAATAAATGACCAAATTAAAATCCAATAATTGAGTCCTTCAATAAAAATAATTTTGACAATTATATTTATTAATTAACTCAATAAAAAAATTATAGAAAGAGGAGAAATTAAAGCATCTATCCCCATAAAAATAATAAAATTGATAAAATTAAAATAAATAATTAAATACAAGATTTTCCAAACACAATAAAATTCAAACACACAAGATAATTAACAAAGGTGTCCAAAATAAATAACTAACATGGGAATAAGAATTACACCTAAATTAAAATCCCAATTCCCATAGAATTAAATTCTCAAGGGAAAATAAATTAACCCCCAAAAGAAATAAAATCAAATAACTTAAACCAAAGGGAGGTCAAATAAATCCAAAGGCCAACAAGAACAAAAGAAATAAGGAAAGGAAAATTCCATGCACAAGGAAAAATCGAATTTAAATAAAATAAAACTCTAATTTCCTACCAAACCTAACTTCAATAAAATAATATTCTTCTCAAGGAATGCCCTAATCTTATTCTATTGTTTTCTTAAGGAAACCCTAACTTCTCTTTCTCATTTCCTTCCCTTTTTCTCTCCATTTGTTTTGTCTCCTCTCCTCCTCTATTGTTTCTCCATTTTATTGCAGGGAGGGTTTGAAAGAGGAGGCCGCCATGATGAACCATCACACAGAGGTGTATCTTTTTTTTTTCTCATACAATAGAATACATTGTTATTAATATTCTAGAATGGTTTACAAAGCATGTCATTTTGCCATGAGAACACACACACACACACACACACACACACACACACACACACATAATTCAACAGATCATAAATAACAATGGAGGCATGTTGCAAATAATGCCGACCAGCAGCCAAGTAGAGGGGAGGACTATGAAGTGGAGGGTTGATAGCCTAAGGAAGGGATTCCCATCGCTACACTAACGATAGGGTCAAGTGTAACATGTGGGAGATGAGGTGTGGGGAGGGGGGCCGAACCCCCCTCTCCACACCCCATCTATGTTGCAAGGGACTATGGGTGTCAACCTATGGCTGTCGTCCACATAATTTCTTTTTTTTTTTAACTTTTTCTTAAAAGCAATGAAACCCTACTTCGGGTTCAGCTAGCAATGCCATTCAGTCCTTTAAAAAAAGTATAGTTAATGATCATTAATATTCGGTGTATATACTACTTTAATTCTATCAAATGCAAAAATATATATATATAGACACACACACACAATGATATACATATATGTTGTATTTACACAGGTTCAGCAGTAGAGTTAAAAGTATATTTAGTACTGAGAATCATAAATAGATTTAAATACATATATATATATATAATGCAAATTTCCACATGCTATTCAGGGAATATATAAACCTAGATTTATAATGTAAGGCAACCAGTAATATACATGAACATTTTCTCATTAGTAAGATAACAAATATACTAACTCTCTCTCTCTCTCTCTCTCTCTCTCTCTCTCTCTTTAATAGAACAGTAAAGTAAAACAATATTATTTCTTTTGACAATAATTTTGAATAGACCAATCTATTTACTTCAAACAATAAGATAATTTAAACATTTTTTTTTTGATAACACATTGCTTGAAGACAACTCTTACATGAGACCTCTAAACTCTTTTTTTTTTTTGCAAAAATCTATTTCAATCGGACTAACTTATCTCCCTTTCTACTTATAGCATACAAAAATTTCCAACTATAACATTTAAATATTTCCTTGAATTGGAAGGAAAATAGTAAGCTATTTACCCCCCCTCCCCCCCTTTTTTTGTTTCTTTCACACTTTCTATAATCTCAAAAGCACTAATAGCAATAAAATCTAAATAATGTAAGGGTAAATTAGGTCAACTATGAATATCAATGAATAAACAATAATAGATACCCAAACTCAATGGATTAGTGAAACTAAGAAGATTAATCAAATAAAGCAATGAATAACACAAATGCAAACCTTCCTCAGATCGAACTTCCATTGCTCGCCTATCACAAATCGTTCTTCAAATGTATGAATGATGCCCTTAGAGAGCACTTCTTTGCTTTGTTCAAGAATGTTGATAGTAAATGGCTATGGTGATAATGTGTAGTGCGTGGGTAACAAAGGGTGATCACAAGCAACAAAAGAATAACAAGGGTGCCAATGGCACACTGTAATTTCTGCAGAGTAACGATACTAAAGCTTGGATGAATGAAATGGAAGAATGAGGTTGTACTTATAGAGTTGAGAGAAATAAGATCAACGGTATAGAAAGAATGAGAAGATCAATGATTGAGAATAGTTGAGGAACGTGCAACGAATAAGAAGAAGACAAGTGTCTTACTTTCTTTTGCATGAGAGGATTTTCTAAGAATAGAAGGATGAGTTAAAGCAATTAAAAGAATATAATAATCAGTTAAGTGATTTAAAACAAGAAGAAGGGATTTGCATGAGGATAGGAAGATATTTTTCTTTATTAAATATTAGGAATATTTAATTGCATGTGCGAAAAGGATTGAATTATATTTAGAGATAACTCAATTTAGAAGAAAAAGCAACTTAAATAAATATTTGATTTATTTAAATTTAGAGAAGATATTATTGGAAGAAAAATAATTAAATAATTGGAATTATTTAATTTAGAAGATAAGAAAGCAAATTAAATAATTAAATTTATTTAATTATTGTGCATGATTTTGGAAGAATAAATAAAATATTTGATTATATTTTATTTTCGGAGATTGAGAGGATTTAAATAAATTTGATTTGATTTATTCAAATTAGGAAGAATGAATTTGATTTAATTAAGTAATTAAGAATTATTTAATTGTTAGGAGGAATTGAAATTAAATAAAGGAATTTATTTAATTGTTGGAAGAATATGAATCAAATAAATAAATTTGTTTATTTATTTATTGATTAGAAGAATAAAGATGGAATAAATATTAAGAATATTTATTTAGACTGAGTCGTGTCATTTTTAGGCGTATACATATAGAAATTACCCAAAATAAGATTCACACATTTCAAGTTCCTTTCTACAACAACAATAGGAAATGCAATGGGTTTACAATTCAATCAAAAATGGTATTTCCCGTCTAACTTTATTACAACAACAACTCAAGAAGAGTAATAATTTTGACATACATTACAATAAGGACTCTAAGGCCATGGCTCACAACAGCCAACCACAAAAGTGTAAATAAGGAAAAAATGTCCTCCTCCGAAACTTCATTTCTACCATAAAACCTACATTAATACAAAACCAAACCAATGGGGGAACCAAGCCATGAAGGAACACCCTCCTCCCTACCATAGACCTGCTAGTGGGTCACCCCCGAGCTAGGGAGGTAGGAATCGTACGTTTTGACACACACATAAAATTTCCCAAGGGTTTGGACAAAACTAAACTCATCTAAATGAGTTTGATGGGGTAGGGGAATGGAACCCTCAACTCAAGAGGCCACTCCATGTTGATAACTGAGAGGGGGGGGTGAATTAGTTATCTTAAATAATTTAAACTTTTTGTTCTTCTTTAATAATTAGTGCAGCATCAAAGCAAACAAGCATCCATAGCATGAAAGTAGAAACAAACTCAATACACATAACACAATGATTTTGATGTGGAAAACGCTGTTAAGGGAAAAACTACGGGGTGACTAACCCAAGAATGTATTTTTTATTACAAGAATAGAAGTACAAAATGGTACTTGCCAATTACGGCTCATTGCCCGAGCACACTGCTCACAAGAGGCTCGCTACCTATAAGAGACTCACTAATGAGAAGCATCCACATATGCTGGAGTTTAGTTTCGGTTAGGCTCAGTATACTGATCTACTGCACTTCATCCTTTCTCTTCTTTAGTATTGCTGTCCTTTCACATACCGGACTTGCCTTACTGCTTTCACACTTCCCTTCTACTTTTCTTCGCACTTCACACAACACAACACACAACTTCACATCGAAATCCATCTGGTATATATATCAACAAAAAGGATTTCATCCTCTTTCTAGTCGGCATCCGGAATAGTCAATATTTTCCCAAACTCTAGCCTGTTGGCTGAATCGTTGCTTACCAAGAGATGTGGATCAAAAAGATACTTATAGAAGTCATCTAACATGTCGGCCAATCATGAGTGATACCTTAAGAACCTTGATCACCATCAACATCTCATCTGGAATAAGTCTATTGTTCTGTCGGTCAGTTCTTCCTCTGTCTATTCTACAAATCAGACCCCAATACTTAGATTCTCATATCTCTTCACTCTTTCAATGCAGGAGGTTCAATCCCTGAAATCTATCAATCAAGGTACACCTCTTGACTTCCCCAAGTCCGCACTTTACAAGGATACTTCCTCTGACAGATCCTGACCTGACTGTCAGACCTTCTGCATGCTCTGTTCTTGCTTACCGAACCACAACACTCTTCAATCTGACTTGCAGTATATGCACACCATGTCTTGCGGATGTGTGGGATGAACTTTGTTGCCATCAATGACAACAATCATGAAGCTATAATGTGTCTCTTGCCAACAATCTCCCCCTTCGGCATTGATGGCAACACTTAGTGAAAAATGACTAAGTGTTATACTATACTCCCCCTTGGTTGGTACTCTCTTCTAATGTACACTTTACGGGAGCTCCCCCTTAGTTGGATTCCACATTTTTCACTGTTCCTCACTCCCCCTTTGACATCAATGGCAAAGGGTAGGGTCCGCACACCAAAATTGCTCAAAAATTCAACTATACTTAGCCGCATAAGTATATAAATAGGTTATACTTACATATACTGTAGTATGTTTGCAAAAGTTGTCTTCAACTGGACAAGTTCTGTTGCCCAACTCTATTTCATCCTGTCCAAAATTGAGATGTGACCACTCAACAGGAATGCAAAGGCTTCTACCCTCTTGAGGTCTGTCGGATCACTGGTCCAGGCTGTGGTCTAGGCATCTGTTAGGGCCTCATGCATGGCCTCTAATTTGGGGATAATCATCCCTCTAAGCTCACCCATTCTACTTAATATGTTCTTCCTCTCCTTCTCAAGCTTCTTAATCTCATTCATGATTACAATAGTTTGACATTCCTAGTTTATTATGGATACAATGAGAGGATCAAAATTCTGAGAGAGGCTTGACAGTTTATCATCTTGTTCTTTCACTTTCTTCTCAATATCTTTTGTTACTTTAGTCCAGGAAATACAAAATTTATATACTTCTCCTCCATCCTTAAGAGCATTTTCTAATCTTTTTATCCCAATATCCATATTTCTCCTATCATTGGTTATAAGTCCTTGTAACTCAGAGAATCTCTTATCCAAAAATTCTTTCTGGACCTTTACCTTAGCTGATTTCTCTAAGAATTCGTTAACACTATTTACTAGAGATTTGAGATTACCGGATGAAGAGACTGAGTGATCCTTCTGAAAAGATGGCATGATCTTTTCTAATACACCGGATGCATTTTCTATGAGCTTGCAATCTTCCATGTGAGACTTTAGAAGTTTTTCTTTTACCTTTGTTGAAGTAAAAGATCTAGCTTCATGGTTTGAACTGGGGAGAGGGAGTCAAAATTGAACGGTCCTTGAAGAAGATCCAGTTCATCAAATTCTATCATCTCCTTGGTTAAGAATTCCTTGACTGCTTCTACTATGTCTCTTGCCAGTGACAGGGTTTTGTCCCCTTTTGCAACCTTACCACTATCATCTGTCGTTTTCTCTGTTGGAATTTTCTCACCTTCTGCACCCTTATTATTGTCATCTTCTTTTTTCTTTTTCTCTGCTTCTTGACTGATCTTTTCTTCTACTCTTTCCTTTTCTTTAGATCCAGAGTCAGCAGTGGAAACCAGAGGAGAGATTTTTGCTTGATCATGGACCTCCTCTTCCAGAGCAGAGGAATATAAGTCAATAGTAGTCTCATTTACCTCTTCTGCCACTGTCTCAGTAGATTCTTCTTCAACATCTATAGCTGAGGGATCATCACCTACGTCCTCTACAATGGGAATGTTGAATCATTTGTAGGCATTCTGGTGAATCTCTTCTATCTCTTTTCCTATTTTGTCAGTTTTGCCAAGTATAAGCTGATTCATTCTAGCTTTGGTCTGGAACTCATCCTTGCAATCTTTGAAGATCATATTCATTTTCTTTGGAGTGATTGAAGGGAAGAGCTGAATGGCTATCTATTCCTAGATCTCAAGATCCTTTTCCCTGGCATTATTCTTTCTTATCTCTAATTCCTTCTCTAGGATTTTGGGAATGAGAGATATGGTTTCAATAGAAGCCTTATTGTATATGTTCAAGTACTTAACTATGGCTTCCTCCAAGATCTTTCTATCTGCATCATTATATGCATCATAGAATTCTGTTATTGGTTGCAGGTTCCCATCCATAGTAACTGCTTTGACTACATCATCTAAGGACAGAGTGGGTCTTTCAACAAATTCTTCTGTTACTTCTTTAGTAGAGGGTTCACCGGATGTTTTCCTTTTCTTTTTCATTTTCTTTACTTCCTCATCTGATTTTGTCTCTTCATCATCCTTCTAACTGATGTAAAACCTTGTGGCCTTTGTTTTAGTTCTTTTCTCTACTTTACTGGATGATTTTGCTTTCAGTTTAGATGCTTTTGAGCTTTTAGCTGTTGCAGGTGTAGAGCTCTAAGAAGATCTAGTCCGGGAGGGGGCTTGCACCGGAGCACTTTCTTTTCCAGTTTCTTGCTTTTCTTTCTCTTCTCTTTCCATTTTCTCTCTGTTGGCATCAAGTGCCTCTTTTGAGATTCCATGCCTCTTGGCCAATTCTTCTACCTCTTTTCTCACTTTTCTCTTCATCTTTGGTTGTCTGAGCTCCACATAGATTTTTATACTTAATTCTTCAAAGGTTCCAAACCTTTCTACCTTAGGATCCTTGGGCTGACTTAGCATGTGTTGAACATGCAGCTCTACAATTTTCTCATCAATTTCATATCCCATTGGCATGATCCACACTGTTCTTGGTTCCACTACCTCCATAGGCATTGATCAGTTTCTACCATAAAGCATACTGTATCTTTATATTTTTCAACTAGGGATTGGGAAATTCTTTCTCTAGCCTACATCATGCTTTGGAAGTTTTTGAAGTAACCCCATAGTGCTGTGTTTTGTGCCTTGGCATCACCAAGCCCATGCAAGTAATCTCTGATCTGAATTGCAACTGGTCTGTTATTTTGCCATACCCATCCATTGGATCTAGGTAGCTCATTCATGTAGTAAAAGAATAGACAGAGTATCAAACCACCGTATTTGAAAGAATTCTTCTTATCCTTATTTATCTTCTGTAGATTCTCCAAGAGTTGTTTCAGAAGGAGCTCACAAAGATCATAGTCTACATTCTTCCTCAACATTTCATAAGCAGTATATACAGTAGTTCCAGATACTGAATTCTCCCTGCTAGAGTGATATATCTTATATCCAATTGTCATTTATGCAAACTTGATATCTGGATCTGTGATATCCTCAATTGTCATTGCTCTTTTATCAAATTTCAATCTGGTAGCATCACTTACAATTTAGTTTTTGACAAATTTGAGAATAGGCATCTCATCGGTTGAGTGTAATCTGGTTATAGCCCTAATAGCATCCTTAGTGATCTTAAATAGCCTGTTCAACCACATGAAGTTGTCATGCATTCGAATCAGAATATATCGGACCCATTCATCTTCTGAAAAATAGGGGAAATGAATGCAATGTGCAAAATGTTTGTCTCGGATAAACTTAGACTGAGGTTTGAGATCAAAAGAGTCATCTATTAACTGGTTGTGATAGATATCTGATAGCTTGGATTCTCTAAACTCTTCAATGGTCGCATGAATATATGCCCTAACATCTTCAACATGCAAAATCCCATGCCAAATGCTGGAAAATACCCCTAAGGGATCCACTTCTAGAGATTTATAAGGATGTTTCTTAAATTTGGGTCGAGGCCTATCAGAAATCTTTACAACATTTGGAGTAGCCATCTTCAAAAGATTTATAGAAGGATATTCAGCAACGAAAAATACCTTTTACGCTTCTAGGGTTTGCTGAATGAGCTGGATTAATTTGCTAGATGAATCAATTTCAATGGTTGATCTTTGAGAGTTTGAGACAATTTGTTGCAGAGCCGCTTTTCTTTTCTTCTTGAGTGCAAATGTGCAAATGACGAACGAATGAATTCTTTTATTTCTGGGAAAGCCCTAATTTCACACCACAATAAATGCGCAACCTAAGTCATTCTAGTTGCCTTGTTCTTCTTATTCTGAGATAGATCTTTTCTAGATCACTGAGATACACTTAGAGTTATTCTTGGAGAATAGTGATAATCTATCTTTCTTTCCCTAATCATTTGATCTATCCGTAGATCAAAATTCCATAATTTTTGAATCAAGCTGGATTTGACTGTGAGAATCCTATTTGTACTGGATGACTGTTAAACCAGATCAATCTTGGTAAATTAACTTGTTCTAAACTTCTTGCGGATCTTCCATATTTTAACCATAGATTATTTAGATGTTTCTCTGAGAACCTTTTAATCTGCAACTCTCCTTGTGCCAATTCTAGCACCAATTAACTGGTTGGGGGAAAAAAATGTTTTTCCTTGTGTCTCCCCCTGAGCCAGAGCTCACTTTTTAATTTTTGGTAGGAATATCAGCACTAGATTCTGGTGCGGATCCATCCCCTACATTCTCTGTACTTCTCTTCACCCAAATCTTGTTCATCTCACTTTAAACTTCATCCGCATTCACTTTTCTTTTTCCTTTGTCTTGATTCTAATTATGATGTACCGGACCTCTTTTGTCCTAATTCTTGCTTCTACAGAATTTGGCAATATGACTTGATCTATTGCAAACTTGGAAAATAACATTTCTTTGCATATTTGATTGATATCCTCTTGATCTACATTGATTAGTTGTATGACCCATTCTATTGCATGCAAAGCATATGCCATTGAATGAATTGTTCATTTGCATATTTCTACATTCATGTGATTTATGACCATACCTTTTGCAGTTGAAACATTGTCCAGAGAAGGATGTATTAGTCTGATTCATTCTCTTTTTGCACTGATTAGCTTTATGACCAAAGTTATTGCAGTTGTGGTAGTATCCATTGAAGGATGGATATCTCTGAGCATTAGGTTGCCTTACCGAAGGTCTTCTAGGCTTGTTCCTTGGATTTTCTGATCCAAAAATTTTCTGACCAGATCCAAAGCTTTCACCTTTCTCATATCCCAAGCCACACTTTTCATCTACCCTCTTTTGGCTTTCAAGAAGAACTTCAAGTTGAGAAAAACTTATCTTGAATTTTTCTTTGTATTCATTTGCTGTTTGAAGATCCCTTTTAAGAGAGACAATTTGATCCTTAAGTTTTTCTTCATTATCTTTAGCATCTTCAAGATTAGATTCAAGATGTCTGTTTATTCTATCCATCTTGTGGTAGTCTTATGATTTCTCCTTGAGAGATTGTCTTAGATCATCTTCAGTTTTTCTTTTCTCTTCAATTTCTTGGGTAAATTTCATAGCTCCTGATTCCATTTCATGTCTAACCATAATGATCTCTTTTGATAACTTTTCACATAGCTTGGTTTTTTCCTTCAGATCTCCATTTGTATCACTTTCTTCACCTTGACTTGCCAATTGCTAAAGTAGATCCTTTCTCTTTTTCATAGAGACTTAGTTTCCCTTTTAGTTCATTTATGAAATCATCAGCCTGTTTGAGTCTTTCCTTCAATTCATTGACTTCAGAATTAGATTGCTCAAGATCATATAGGGCAGACTGAAGTTGCTCCCTCATACCATACACATCCATTTGAATTCCCAGATCTCCCTCAAGATGTTAGGCTCTGTTTAGAGGAACTTGGCTCTGATACCAATTGTTGATAACTGAGAGGGGGGGTGAATACGTTATCTTAAATAATTCAAATTTTTTGTTCTTCTTTAATAATTAGTGCAACATCAAAACAAACAAACATCCATAGCATGAAAGTAGAAACAAAGTCAATACACATAACACAATGATTTTGACATGGAAAACCCTGTTAAGGGAAAAACCACGGGGTGACTAACCCAAGAATGTATTCTCTGTTAGAAGAATAGAAGTACAAAATGACACTTGCCAATTAGGGCTGACTACCCGAGCATGCTGCTCATAAGAGGCTCACTACCTACAAGAGACTCACTGTCTACATGTTTAACAAGATACTTGAACTGATGAGAAGCATCCACATATGCTGGATTTCAGTTCCAGTTAGGCTCAGTATACTGATCTACTGCACTTCATCCTTTCTCTTCTTTAGTGGTACTGTCCTTTCACATACTGGACCTGCCTTACTACTTTCACACTTCCCTTCTACTTTTATTCATGCTTCACACAACACAACACACCTTCACATCAAAATCCATCTAGTATATATATCTGCAAAAAGGATTTCATCCTCTTTCTAGTCAGCATCCGGAATAGTCAATATTTTCCCAAACTCTAGCCTATTGGCTGAATCCTTGCTTACCAAGAGATGCGGATCAAAAGATACTTATAGAAGTCATCTAACATGTTAGCCAATCATGAGTGATACCTTAAGAACCTTTTATCACCATCAACATCTCATCCGGAATAAGTCTATTGCTCTGTCGGTCAGTTCTTCCTCTGTCTGTTCTACAAAACTGGATCACAATACTTAGATGCTCATATCTCTTCACTCTTTCAACGCCAGAGGCTCAATCCCTAAAATCTATCAGTCAAGGTACACCTCTTGACTTCCCCAAGTCTATACTTTACAAGGATACTTCCTCTAACAGATCCGGACCTGACTATCGAACCTTCTGCATGCTCTATTCTTGCTTACCGGACCACAACACTCTTCAATCTCACTTCCAGTATAGGCACACCATGTCTTGCAGAGGTGTGGGATGAACTTTGTTGCCATCAATGACAACAATCATGAAGCTACAATGTGTCTCTTGCCAACACTCCATGATCTCAAATCATCAAGTCTCAAGGCCTCAAGCCATAACCACCAGAAAATACATATCTCCAAATAACTCAAAAACTATCATGGCACTCTTTCCATCTACAAATGTTCTCAACTTCAAGAAAAGCCCTCAAGACTATAAGTAGCACAAAAATAAGGAGGTGACCTCAAGGAGGTTCACTCTCCCCTACCCCATACAAATTGAGCCTTACCTCCAAATGGAGGTGCTCTCACCAAACTCCCAACCCACACAAAATGAAAACAACCAACAACATAAAACCACAAACACAACATAAATGAAATATGCAAGGGTAAATGGCCATAGCCATGGAGCTTACCTTTAAAAGCCCTAATAATGGAAGCACGTTTGGTGAAGTGCTCCAAGCTTCTCCAAGTCTCCCAATCTCCAATTTTTCTCTAACTTCCCTAAAAAGAACTCCAAGAATAGAAAGAAAATATACAAAATGCAAGAACCCCACACTCATCTTCAAGAGGAGGTAATATATGCCTTCTAATTTAGCCTTAAGGAATGAGAAGGTGACACTTGTCACCTTCTCCTTCCTCATCCCATGCAACTTGCAAGGGAGAGGAAGTGTGAGGGTGACAAGTGTCACCCTCCAATTCCATCCCAATCCTCACCTTATCCACTTGTGCTCTCACACGTGTGAGAGACCAAGTGGTAAGGTGGAAATCCCCTTCAAGCCTCTATGAGGATAAGGGATTCCATATGGCATCCTCTTATTCTCCAAGAGAGCCATCTCCCTCCAAGATGCTCTCACATGTGTGTGAGAGTCTTGGAGGGAGATCCCACACACTTGGGAGTCTTGGAGACCTCCCAAGTCTTCTTGGTGAAGGGATCCCCAAAATTTGGGAAGGGAGATGAGTCTTTCCCAAAGCATGACTCATCTCGCACCCTTAGCCATTTCAAAATTCGTCACTTTGACTAAACCTCAGTTTAGAGTGACCAAAAGTGAGTTAGCCCAAGGTTTAGTTAGTCAAATTTGACCCAAGACCCATGGGTAACCACCTAGGGTAAGTTTTGGGACACTAAGGTTCACCTAGGGAGTCATAAATTCACTTTAAATGGTCCAAAAATAAAAACAATACCAAGTGGTGTAACACAATAAAAATATACAACACATGATATAAATTAATTAAACAAGGGGTACTAGGCCAAAATGATAAAACAAACAAGTACTTAAACATCATCCGAATCAAATGTGATCCTCATCCCTCTGGGGAATGGATCAATTTCATAGGGAATAACATATGTCTGAATACTACCTCTAATTTCCCATGGCCTAAGAATATAACCCTGCACAACTAGATCAAGTGTCAATCATATCATGAATAATCATAGCTGAAGCAACTGGAATTAAATTCATGCCATTGTATACCACATTAATCATTTACATCATAATTCAATATTAAACTGCATTTTCTATCTAATCTCAGATAATCATCATCAATTAATGAACCCACATAATGAACTAGAAATGACATCAATAATCATCATCTAATATATCTCGCATGTCTAATCTCATCATAGCATCAAAATATGATTTAAATTGAATCACCACATGTCTAATCAATGTCAAATCAAAATCGAGAGATATAATCAAATCTACATAATGGAACAATAGTCTCTAAAAGTCTGATAATGTCATCAACTGAATGTAAAACGATGAAAATAAGGAAGCAAAATAATCGGCCTCACAGGACTATCAGATGGAGGGGGAGGTCACCTTGTTTAGCTATGTCATTTTCTGACGATAACTTTTCAAAATCAAATGTTGAAGAAGACCACTTATCACTTGGAGTGTTTTGAACTATATGGCCTAGATCTAAGGCTTTAAGGAGAGCATTCTTGTGTGTAGGAGAACTCTTGATAAGCTCTAGCATGTAAGAAAAATTTAAATTTTTTAAGGTGTCATCTGGTCGTTCTGGTTTTTGTATGACACAAATTTCTAGATCTTTATCTAATTCCACAAGGCCTAAGGTGTTCTAATCAAAGGTGTTGGGACTAAGTTCTTCATCTTGTGAGAATATGACCGTGAATACTTTTTGTTGATGTTTTGGGAGGTTTGATAAGAAGTGATGGTACCTCTGACATGACTTGATCCCATGCCCCTTCTCTTGTAAAATGAGAAATATTTATCATTATTGTGATCTTGAGGTTTATTATGATTGTTGTAAGACTTCTTGTTGATTCTTGGGGGATAGTTGTTGGCATTTTCATTTCCCAAATTTGTATAAATATTGTAGTCACAATTATAGTTCCCTGATGGTGAGGTGTGATTGAGATTGATTGTCATTGATGTCAAAAAAGTGTTGAGTTGATGATGCAGATACATCATAGTGAAATTTAGATCATTCATTACTGAAGTTGCTTCATGTTTCATGCTTCATATGTGAAGGTTTGATATCAGGACTTCTTGACAAAGTTAAGTTGATCAGTTGTTATCTTGTCATAGAGTCTGGTTTCATTAAAGGATGTGCTCTAATGTGTTCATCATAAATGATACATGCTCATGTGTAGAGGGATCATCAAAGGGGTTCTTGGTAGATACAAGCTCAAGGTGTTCTAAGTTTTTAGAGGGATCATATTGTTTAGAGTTCCTAATTAAGAATTAAAACATTAAGAAATTCCAACACAAAGTATTCTCTACCCATCACCTTTGAAATGGACTTTATGACTTAATTTTCTGTTGACCTGCAATATCAGGGCATCTCACTTAAAAATTACCTACTCAAGGGTTCTTAGTCATAAAAATGACCCACCCCTTCCCTTTCTTTACCATGAGTTTAGGTGTTTTATTTAAAAATCAAATACATTTATAAATTAAGGTCTCCTCTATTATGAATGCTTTTTGAAAATCATTCTAACGTCATTTAAAAAAATAAGATTTTATAAGACTAATTTTAGTCTTTTAGAAAAAAAGAAGATTTGTTTGAGCCTTTTAAGGAATTTTTTATGAAAGCCAGTCCTCACTAGTCTCGGTAATCCGATCTCTCCTAAAACTATTACAGGTCTAATTTTTTTTTTTATTATTGACCTCCTCTCTTTTGTATAGTACAGGGGCTCAATATATATATCTCTGTTTTTTCCCCAATCTGGTGCCCAAAAACCCTAGGAGATCAATGGTCAGCATCTTGAAATGCAGCATCCAACGGTGAGAAATGTATCCCGCCAAGAATTCGAGTAGCATACCCAGACAGGGCGCCGCTCCTTCAATAATGTTTCCACCCACAAACTCCTTTGCATTGAAAGCTTCATCGCTTTCCTCTGGTGTGTTTGGCTTCTCGGGATTTGGTGCTATCCTATGTGATGTCCTCACCACTCAAGGCTCCATCTTTATGTTCACCTGCACACCGTCACTGTGTCGGCAAATCTGCTTCTTCAGCTACTCCAATAATTTGTAATAAATAAGAAGGAATAAGCATCATCATTTGGTAAGTCAACAGGAAAAATAAACATTTATATTAAAACAGGTTCCAAATGCACAAACACAGCCATCGGGCCCTGAAATTTTGAAAATTGCACATCAAAAATGCGTACACAGCATTAAAACCAATCGGGTCAACCATCGTTGACCAAAAACACACATTCGGGCTCCAAAAATGGATTCAAAAATTGAATCACTTCGCTCTCCCACCCTTCTTGCTTGGTTAATTCCTTGTATCTTCTGATATACAAGCCGGACGTGATACATCAGATTAATCAGATCTCAAACTATTTGAAATCCAGCTTGTATGTCCGCAATGCATATCGGTTTGTATATCGCAACATACAAACGCATCTGCATACAAAGAATTTTCTATATTGGACTTCCATTTTGAATCCGGCTTGTATGTATAACAATGCATCTTTGATATACAAGCCAGAATTATACAACGATTTAACTCCTTATCATTTCCTTTTCATGTCCGCGCAATGTATAAGTCATTGTATATCGGCTTTGTATGTCGAAACATACAAAGCACAGAATATACAAAGGCTTAACTCCTTTTAAACTTCTTTTGCATCCGCAGCTTGCATATGAACGTTGCATGTATCAATTGACTTGTATGTTGTGCAGCATACAAAGTGCGGATATACAAGTATTGCTTCTCTTTTAATAACTTTTTCAAATCCGCGGCTTGCATGTTGGCAATGTATAAAATGCAATGTATATTATGAAATATACATTGCGGGGAACATACAAGCATTTTATCTTAATCTATAACATTTGGGTTCCATTGCTTGTATATAACGCAATGTATATTTCATAATATACATTACGGAGTTATGCAACGATTTAACTTATTCAGATAACTTTTCGGGTCCGACACAATGCATAAGACACTTGTATCTCACCAATATACAAGCCTGCCTATATACAAGGACTTAACCTTGTTTAAGAACTTTTTGGGTCCGGGACTTGTATATGGACACTTCTATATTTGCCTTGTATGTAAAAACATACAAATTCCCAACATACAACAATTTAACTCCTTTTTATCATGCTTTCTAGTCCGTGGCCTGCACATTGCAAATGTATATATCAAATGTATGTCAGACACATACAAACAAAAACATACATGCGACGGACCCAAACAAACATTCATTTCAACTCTTAACCATTTCGGGTCCACCTTGTATGTAAAAATATAACATTAACAAATGCATACAAGCCAAAAAAGACATACAAATGACTTTGTATATGAACCCGACCGTAAATGCGACCAAGTATAAAATGACATTTGCATATACAAACGACTTTGTATATGGAAAATGATATACAAAGGTCTTTGTATATGAGTGAACTCACATACAAAGGGCCTTTATATATGCAACCCGATATACAAAAGCGACTTGTATGTGCAAACAACAAACCCTTCCCTTGTACATTTTACCAAAATGCTCATAACTTGCAAAATATGGCAAATTTTAAGATGGTTCAAAAAGCAATCCTAGCTCATTTTTGACAAGGAATCCAACCATACTATGCAATGGTACTAAAATGCATTTCTTCTCCATTTTTAACAAGGTTTGCAATTTTAACCCCCTTTTTTCCGTTTACCACCAAGCAAAATGACACACACCAGCAAAAAGGCAAAAAGCCACAGTAGGGGTCCTTATTTTACTAAGGAGTAAAATGGGGCGTGTTGTGAATATCACAACAACTAGCAACCAAACAAAACAATCAAATTCATCCCATTAAAGAAAATTGAATGAAATAAATTCATAACTTCCAACTATTTTTCTTGCAAATCATTATTCAACTTTGGACTTAATGTATTCAATAAGGTGCATGAATTTTCATTTCAGTTAAGTGGGTGCACATGGTTAATAAGCCTCATCTTGAAGATTAGTTGAACAAACCAGTGATTGATATTAGACTACGTAGGTGAGGACATTCCCTCATAGCCAACCGAATAGAGCCTTGCTACCAGCGAGCATCCATAGCCCTGGCAAGGTTATCGTTACAATTCTCCTAAGTAGAGCCCCACTGCCAACGAGCGTCTATAGCCCCGGTAGAGTTACTTAGATGGCTTAATCTGGATTTTTAGTATAATCCATTTTATTTATTTATTTATTTTTTAATATTTTGATAGAGACTTCATAAGATATTGCATTTGTAACTTCATGATGCAAGGAGTGGTCACTTGCTGAAATTAAGCTGAGAATTGTAATGGTAGCAAGGGTGACCTCTGATTTTTCACCTAATATCTACACTAGTAAGTTCAACAAACCCAAGGATTTTAGGTGTGTCATTGTGAGAAACATTCCTTGAATACTCGACCCATTCTTATTGGATACAAAATTTAACAAGTTAAACAACTCTCTACATTCATGACAGTCACAACAAGTTATGCTTAGATTTCAAACAATTAACCTAAATGATCTAAATTTTCCATTGTTTTTAGTGGTTGTTAATCTGTTCCTTCATACTCTAAATCAAAAGAAAGATCCCTGCTGAGGAAACAAAGAAACCAAAACAAAACAAGCAAAACAAAGCCACTATACAAACAACTATACAAAGAAAGTACACTATGATACACATGACTGTCATGATGCAATCCTCAGGCTTGAAAATAGTGTTTGAGGAACTGTCCATTAACTGGTAATGGAACATCCTCACTTGTTAAGGACTTGAGCCTGTAGGTGCTGTCTCCTAGAATTTTAGAAATTTGAAAGGGGCCTATCCAGAGTTTGTCAAATTTACCATGATCACCCTTCCTTTCATGTGCTTTGTCCCACACTAGGACCAGATCTGAGATCCTGAAAGCCTTGATTCTGGCTTTTTTGTCAAACCAGCGCTTGACAACAGCCTGATGTTTAGCAAATTGGTTAATTGCTACACTTCTTTTTTCCTCTAGGTGCATTAGTTGTAGCAATCTAACTTCCTGTTTATTATCTATGCCTAGGTACTCTTGTGCAAACTACAGCGTAGGAATCTTTAAGTTGATAGGAAGGATGGGATCCACCCCATATACTAAGTGAAAAGGTGAATTTCGTAATGCAACTTTATTCCTAGTTCTATCTACCCACAAGGCATATTTCAATAGAGTGTTCCATTCCCTTGGGTTCTTATCTATCAGCTTTTTTATGATGTTCAATAGGTTCTTGTTTGTGGATTCTGCTAATCCATTCCCTTGGGGGTAGTAATTTGAGGAGAATTTTAAAATGACCCCATGATCGAAAGCCCAACTTGACAATTTAATTGAAGCAAAAGCAGGCCCATTATCACATACTAAAGCATATGGAACTCCATACCTGGTCACTATATTAGTTTCTAAAAACCTAATAACATCCTTTACATTGCATGTCCTACTGCTGATAGCCTCAGTCCACCTGGTACAGTAATTAGTAATAGTTAAAACATACCTGTGGCCTAAGGATGAGGGAGGATTGATGGGTCCTATGAAGTCCATTCCCCATTGAGCAAAGGGGTGCATCTCCATCACTGGCTACAAAGGTTGAGCAGCATATTTCTCTCTATTGGTAACAACTTGACACATATGATAGCATTTGATGTGTCCAACTATATCCTTGAAAATTGTGGGCCAATAATACCCTGCCCTGAGGATAGCATGAGTGGTGGCTAAGGACGACCCATGTGCAGTTCCAAATTTATCATGTAATTCTGTTAGCACCTTATCTACTTCTAATCTTTCTAAGCATCTTAGGTATATCCCCTCATAGTTTTCCTTGAAAAGGACTCCTGCTTTTAACATAAATTTCAGCAACCTTATCTTCAGGGCTCTCCTCTGTGAGGCCTGTAGTCTTGAGGGACATCTCCCAGTGATTAGGATGTGCCTAATGTCTTAGTACCATTCTCCGTCATCTTTTGCATTTACAACGTACTGCTCGCTTAGGATATTGGGATCAACCTCTGACATCATCTGGCTTAATGCCTGCCCTCTTACTAGCCTCATAGGAGTAATGTCCATATCATACTCCTAGAGGATAGTGATCCATTTAGCCCTTTTCTCACCTGGTTCACTTTGCATTAACAACATTTTCACTGCTGCATCAGGTACAACAACAATCACCTTACTTCTCAGGATGTAGTGCCTGAACTTCTTAACTGTTTGGACCAAAGCAAGCGTCTGTCTTTCAACATCCATATACCTGAGCTCTGTGTC
This sequence comes from Cunninghamia lanceolata, assembly GCA_027924645.1. NCBI lineage: Eukaryota > Viridiplantae > Streptophyta > Pinopsida > Cupressales > Cupressaceae > Cunninghamia > Cunninghamia lanceolata. The sequence goes on from BSBN01000111.1 coordinate 8,469,871, forward strand.
TCTGAAAGGGTAGCTCATGAAGGCTATAGGCTTTTCTTCCTTTTCTTCATTTTTCTGTGTCAGTACTGCTGTAGAGGTATGTTCTGAAGCAAATGAGTAGATGTAGAAGTCCTTGATGTAATCTGGACTGATCAGGACTAGAGCATTTGATATGGCCTTTTTAATGTCTTTAAAAGCTACTCTAGCTTCCGAGGTCCATTCAATTTTAGCGTCCTTCTTGAGCATGGCATTTAAGGGCCTGACTATCTCTGCAAAGCCAGTGATAAATTTCCTAACGAAATTAATCTTACCAAAGTAAGATTTGAGCTCCGTCTTGCTTCCAGGCAGTTGTATCTTCATGATGGATTTTATTCTGTTAGGATCAATGATGATCCCATCTTCAGTTATCAAGTGGCCTAGCAATTTCCCCGTGGTCATCCCAAATATGCACTTCTTGGGATTCAAGGATATCCTGTACTACTCGCACTTCTTCAAAACCTTTCTCAGGTCCTCTACATGGTCTGCTTTATCTTTGGAGAACACCGTTAAGTCATCCATGTATATTACTATGCACTTACCAATCAAGCCTCTGAAGGCTATGTCCATTGCTCGCTGAAATGTGGCTCCAATGTTTATCAATCCAAACGACATGCACCTGTAGGCGAAGATCCCCCATTTCGTGGTAAATGCAGTTTTCAATCTATCAATTCTATCCACCATCACCTAGTTGTATCTAGAGAAATCATCCAAGAAGGACATCATCTTGGCACCATTGACAATCTGCAGGACTTTATCTAGAGAAGGCAAACGATAATTATCCTTTTCAGAAGATCAATTCAAGTTCCTGAAGTCCACGCACAGTCTGATGTCACTGTTCTTCTTTCTCACTGGGACTAGGTTTGCCACCCACGTGGAGTGTCTCACAGGAAATATGATCCTGGCATCGAGCAATCTTTTAACTTCTTAAAAAATTATTGGCTCCAGTAAAGCATTGACGGGTCTTTGCTTTTGTTGAAAAGGCTTGGCGTCTGACTTCACAGGTATTGTATGAGTGATGACTGATGTATCAAAAGTTTTCAATTCGTCATACATCCAGGCAATGACATGGATGTAATCTTTGAGGGCCTGAGTTATCCCTTTCAACTCTTCTTCTGTACAGACCTTCCCAATTAGAACATTTCTTCTTCTATCTCCTTGCCCAAGGTCGACCTGCGAATACTATCCCTCATCAGCCTTATGAAGATCCCTTTATTTCAGCATGCTATCCAAATCAAATGCTCTCTCCAGCTCTATCATTCCCCTAGGGATTTTGTTACTTGGCAGCTCTAGGATTTCTTCTTCCTCATAGACATGATCTTCTAGATTCTTTTCATCAATGATCTATGCCTCAAAAACATCTCTATTAGAAATAAAATCCAATATATGATGATCATCTTCAAATACTTGGAGATTAGTTACATTATCAGGTACTGAAGGCACTGATACTAATTTGACTAAGAATCTTTTTAAACCTGATATGGACAGTGGCTCTAGAGTACTGGCAACCTGGGCCAAAGCATCTACTCTATGGTTTTGCTCTCTAGGTACATGGGTGATATTGAATGCATCAAACTCTTCTATTAAGTCCCACACCCTATGTCTGTAATTAGACAACCTCTTGTAATTCCAAGAGTATATACCTCTTACTTGTCTGACAACTAATTTTGAGTCCCCATAGACATGCAAAATTTTTACCTTCTTCCTAAGAGCGAACAGTATCCCATGAATTAGAGCTTCATATTCTATCACATTATTTGTACATGGGAACTGCAATCTGTATGCTACCAAATAGGATTTTCCAGATGGGTCAATGAGGTCTATTCCTACTCCAACTCCTTGTTTTGACTTGGATCCATCAAATGTGAGGATCCATGGCTCATCCTCAGCTAAAACCTTGTCTGGTGCTTCCTTCTTTCTTTTGGCTCTGGCAGCCACACCACTGGATATCCATTTTAGCTTTGGTGTCCTAGTTTTCTCAGACACCACCTCGTCGGCTTTATGGGGAGCTGATACTTCTTCTTTTCTCTTATCACCAAGAGGAACATTCTCTAGACTAGGTAGCATATGCCTTCTCAAGATATGTAGGCATAACGAGCAAGATGCCTCCGAGTGAGGTGCCTCATGCAGCCTGCACCACTTCTCAATCAAGGCATCCTAGGGAGGCCTATGTTGCTGCATCATCTTTTGAATTTCTTTTGACATAAACTCCTTAAACGTGGACAGATTGCTGCCACTATCCTCGTCAGATAACTCGTAATCTGACTCCACTAAACAATCACTCCCAGGGGTGATTTTCTTCTTGTTCTAATCATTACCCCCATTGCATACCAGTATCTCTTTTGACATCTGGACAGAACCTTCATCCTTCTGTGTCCATCCTCATGTTCCTGTAGGAGACAAACATAAATCAGTATCACTATCGTTATCTGTGGAACTCACCACGGGTGAAGATGCTTCGCCATATGCTTGTTCCAACTCCAACATGTCTAAACAGGCATCACAAGTTTTTTCAGAATGAGCCTCATCATGCAACCTGCACCATCCATCAATCAGAATATCATGAATAGGCACACTTAATAATTGACATTGTTTCACCTGTCTAAATAAATGCATCTCAAATTTCTTGAAATAATCCATTTCTATTTTATTTCCAAGATTACAATCAGGCTCTGAATTTATTTCATCACTCAAAAGGTCACCATTATGATCATGTATGTTAAGCATCAGGATTTCTTCTATGCTGACGGTTTGAGGTTTGATGGAGTAAACTCTAGGTTCCACATCCACATACATGATTTCATTGGTTCTGTTATATTCGGTGATCATGTGTCTCATGAGAGGTTCATCTTTGATCTTTATCTGATTTGGTATACCCTTCCAAGGTAGCCACATATGGCTAAAATCAGTTGACATGTATCTATTGAGGGTTTTTGACCAGTCTTTGCTGAGTAACATTCCATATGTATTAGGTATATCTACTACCTGAATATCAATATAGTGCTAGATTCTGGGATCCGATGCTAGCTGCATGTGAATGTGGGTCAGTTCTCCTACCACACTTACTTCGATTTTATCCAATTGTGTTACCTTCTTCAATGATTTAGTAGGATGTAACCCTAAAGCATTGCATATGGATAGGGGCATTACATTGGTAGATGCTCCTGAGTCTACTAAGCAGTTGTGCAAATTTTTACCAAACATCCTTGTGGTAAGGAGGAAGGGAGGTGACTCACTCTTGTCTTTGTATAGGGTCATGTGGGAGGTATTTGCAGCTTGAACAGTAGCTGGGGTTTTAGGTTTGATGTTAACGTCCTTGGCAGCATGATCTTTATTTCTAAATTGGCCCGGGGTATGGCTATCTTCCTTTTGAGCAGAACCATCTAATGATTTCATGAAAGCATTCTTGATAGTAGGGGTTTTAAGCAACTTTGACATTGGCAGGCTGATCTTTACTTTTTTCATTTCATCTGCCAGATATGTAACCAATTTGTCAGATTCAAGAAGTGGATTTGCAGCTTTTGATGCTATGTTATGCGGTGTCAGATATTGAGCATCGACCTTGGGGAGTCTAGGGTTATTACTTTCCTTGGAATCAGGTGGAGTATTGAAATTGTTTGGAGGCAATGAGGTAGTCAAAGGATCAGCAGATCTGTTTGAGTTATTCCTTAAGTGTAGTTATACCTACCTTGAGGTTGCTATTGATAAGCATTGACTTCCTCATGCTCAATTGATGGCTCATTCTCATCCTCAAAGGGGAAAACATAGTTAGACTCAAAAGCCATGATTGATTCCTCACATGTTGAAATGTAATCCTGATGTGATGATATTGTCTGCTGATAAGAACAATGCATGAAGCTTTCTAGTACTAGGGCAGAATCATACTCACAGGGGACAATTTCATTTCCCTCTGCATAAGGTGGGTTACCTAAGGTACTGGCCACTTCATCTTGGAATATGCTAGCAGCAATCCTGAATTGAGGATAGTCCAACTCTGTATGAGCATTGGTGTTATGTATTCTGCACCAGTTTGTAAGTGCTGCCTCTACAAGGTTTACTCTGGTGGTCTGCCTAGGTTCACCAGGAGGCTGATTGTCTAGGGGTGATGGTAAGGAACCATTGTTAGGCTTGGTGTTCCACACTCTAGGCTGTCTAGGAGGATTATTGTTACCATTATTGTTATTGTAATTGTTGTTGTACCCCTTGTTAGGATAATTAGGTTTGTCATTGGCATAACCTCTATTTTGATTAGGTTGAGAGTAGAAATTCTAATTTCTTAGATGAGTGACCTCAGTAGTAAGTTTTCTTAACTGAGCTGATATTTCTTTGATTTCTTCCTTCTCTTCCTAAACCTTGGCCATCACATTCTCTATCTGGGGCTTGAAGAAGGAAGACCCATTATTATCGTTGGATTGTTCTACACCCTGAGGCACTTGTGTTTGATAAGGTAACATCTGGTTACTCCCACTTGGTGGGGGCATGACACTGAGTGGTGGTATTTGCAAAGAAGATGGCATCATAGCTAAAGTCATCATGGCTCCATTGGTCTATTGGTGGACAAGATATGTAAGATAACTAGGAAGTGTAGGGAAAGCAATATTTGGTGTGGGAGTAGGAGCCATTTGCTGACTAACTTTGATAGCTTCCTCAAAAGCCTGTGCTAAGGTTGTTACACCAGGGTGTGTCCTTCTGATAAACATGGAGGTCAGGGGATCTAAATCTGAAAAATAAATAATCCTAGTAGCCTCATCTACTATAATGTAGGGAGCAACTAGTTTAGACAGCATCTTCTGGAATCTAGTGTTGAAGTTTGCAATGGGTTCTCCTTCGCACCTCTTGATGGTGGCAAATAGATGATAGTTCATTGAAGGATCTATAGGCACCTTGAACCTATCCTTGAAAGCTTTCTCTAAGGCATCCCATGAATGGACTGAACCCTAACGTAGACTGGTATACCAGTTATAGGCCTCTTCCCCTAAGGAGAATGGAAACAATCTGCATACCACATCCTCATACTCAATTCTAGCCCTACAACAAGCTTCCTTGAAGGTCCTCACATGGTCTTTAGCATCTTGATACGGATGGTACTTAGGACAAATTTTATCTAAATTTTTAGGCAAAGCATGATATGCATTGAAGGCCAGTGGTGACTCTACTATGAAAACTAACATCACAACCGGTGAAGGTTGGATCTGGGGTACGATAGGCTGAGGCTGGGCCTGAGGTTTGATAGGTGGTCCTGTGGGTATTTGAAAGCCAATAGGGGTTACAGGAGCACGGTCTGGTGAGGCTTCTGTCGCACTAGAATCATGAGTGTGATGAATGTCCACAATCCTAGGTCTAAATCCCCTGATAAGTAGTTCTTCGAAGAGTCCACTAGATCTGGACCTGGTATTTGGCCTGAAAGCTGAGATTTCTCAAGTTTTTAAGGCAAAATGGCAAGTTTATGGCCAGAATTCAAACCACCGGGATGTTTAAGCAATGTATGCAGCAATCTACGGTTTCCTTTGTCAATGGCCCTCCTTCTAGCGCCAGTTTCCTGTTGATTGGTTTGTGATGTCAGTCACAACCAAGCACACAAAACAAAAGTCACACAACAACCCTTGTTTATCCTGAAAGATATGATGAATTCCAAGAATTGATGATCCCAAGTACCCGTCGATTAGTTCATAATCTGCTGATGTTACTCTGTGGTTGATGTGTATTGTTGTTTTCCATTTTGAGGCCTTATGTAGATTAGTAGATTCTGTTCCTGTAACAATGCTATACAGGGAGGTTACCCTACATAGCATATATCTCCAAATGATGTGTCTAAGTTGATATTTGCATGAGTTCTACCCTTATTTGTGATTCTCTGCATGATATTTTCAATAGTACATGCATCTAGCTTAAAATACGCTAATGATATTTAGTTATCTACGAGATGTCAGCATATTTCTCTGTTATGCTTCTGATTTATCATGATGTGCAATTATGAAAGTGATTTCAATTAAATTAAAATGAGAAAAAGGGTTAGAGAGTGAGATTCCTAAAATTACTTGACTGAGATCATTGATCCACATACATGTTCCCATACAGCAATGGAGAGAAGAAAACTAAAATCATACTTCACCAGGACAGTCCACAAATCTACATGATTCAGTGCAAATCTTCAGGGGAAAAGTTGACAACAACATGCAATGAAATGAAAGCACTTCTATAGAACATGGCATTCACCAGTACATATCTAGAAATCAACTTGAAGACTACTTAAGGTTTACAATCAGGGTATAGTCTGAAACTTCATCTCCATACAGTATGTTCATAAAACAGGTACATTTACAATGATCTGAGGAAGGGACCTTGATTATTTCAACAATCCAGTCCTCACTAGTCTCGGTAATCTGATCTCTCCTAAAACTATTACAGGTCTGATTTTTTTTATTATTGACCTCCTCTCTTTTGTACAGTATAGGGGCTCAATATATATATCTCTGGTTTTTCCCCAATCTGGCACCCAAAAACCCTAGGAGATCAATGGTCAGCATCTTGAAATGTAGCATCCAATGGTGAGAAATGAATCCTGCCAAGAATTCAAGCAGCATACCCAGACAGGGCGCCGCTCCTTCAATAATGTTTCCACCTGCAAACTCCTTCACATTGAAACCTTCGTCACCTTCCTCTGGTGTGTTTGGCTTCTCAGGATCTGGTGCTATCCTATGTGATGTCCTCACCACTCAAGGCTCTGTCTTTATGTTCACCTGCATGCCGCCACTGTGTCAGCAACTCTGCTTCTTCAGCTACTCCAACAATCTATAATAAATAAGTAGGAATAAGCATCATCATTTGGTAAGTCAACAGGAAAAATGAACATTTATATTAAAATAGGTTCCAAATGCACAAACACAGCCATCGGGCCCTGAAATTATGAAAATTGTACATCAAAAATGCGTACACAATGTTAAAACCAATCAGGTCAACCATCGTTGACCACAAACAAGCATTTGGGCTCCAAAAATGGATTCAAAAATCTAATCGCTTCGCTCTCCCACCCTTCTTGCTTGGTTAATTCCTTGTATCTTCCGATATACAAGCCGGACATGATACATCGAATTAATCAGATTTCAAACTGTTTGAAATCTGGCTTGTATGTCTGCAATGCATATTGGTTTGTATATCACAACATACAAACGCATATGCATACAAAGAATTTTTTATATTGGACTTCCATTTCAAATTCATCCTGTATGTATAACAATGCATCTTTGATATACAAGCCAGAATTATACAACAATTTAACTCCTTATCATTTCCTTTTTGCATCCACACAATGTATAAGTCATTGTATATCAGCTTTGTATGTCAAAACATACAAAGCACGGAATATACAAGGGCTTAACTCCTTTTAAACTTCTTTTTCATCCACGGCTTGCATATGAATGTTGCATGTATCAATTGACTTGTATGTTGCGCAACATACAAAGCGTGGATATACAAGCATTGCTTCTCTTTTAATAACTTTTTCAGATCTGTAGCTTGCATGTTGGCAATGTATAAAATGTAATGTATATTACGAAATATACATTGCGGGGAACATACAAGCATTTTATCTTAATCTATAACATTTGGGTTCCATTGCTTGTATATAACGCAATGTATATTTTGTAATATACATTGCGGAGTTATGCAATGATTTAACTGATTCAGATAACTTTTCAGGTCTAGTACAATGCATAAGACACTTGTATCTCACCAATATACAAGCCCACCTATATACAAGGACTTAACCTTGTTTAAGAATTTTTTGGGTCCGACACTTGTATATGGACGCTTGTATATTTTCCTTGTATGTAAAAACATACAAACGCCCAACATACAACAATTTAAGTCCTTTTCATCGTACCTTTGGGTCCGTGGCTTGCACATTGCAAATGTATAAATCAAATGTATGTCGGACACATACAAACAAAAACATACATGCGACGGACCCAAACAAACATTCATTTCAACTCTTAACCATTTTGGGTCCACCTTGTATGTACAAATATAACATTAACAAATGCATACAAGCCAAAAAAGACATACAAATGACTTTGTATATGAACTCGACCATAAATGCAACCAAGTATAAAATGACATTTGCATATACAAACGACTTTGTATATGGAAAGAGATATACAAAGGCCTTTTTATATGAGTGAACTCGCATACAAAGGGCCTTGTATATGCAACCCGATATATAAAAGTAACTTGTATGTGCAAACAGCAAACCCTTCCCTTGTACATTTTACCAAAATGCTCATAACTTGCAAAATATGGCAAATTTTAAGATGGTTCAAAAAGTAACCCTAGCTCATTTTTGACAAGGAATCCAACCATACTATGCACTGGTACTGAAATGCATTTTTTCTCCATTTTTAACAAGGTTTGCAATTTTAACCCCCTTTTTTCCGTTTACCACCAAGCAAAATGACACACACCAGCAAAAAGGCAAAAAGCCATAGCAGGGGTCCTTATTTTACTAAGGAGTAAAATGGGCCATGTTGTGAACATCACAACACACACTTGATTTGAGTATCCATATACCCCAATTGTCCAAGATGTCAAAATTGGCTTATAAGGATGCCAAATTTTTGACACTGGTTCACATAGTGGGGTCTTTATTACAAACATGAAATCACAACAACAAGAACTACATGACAACATGAACAAACATAGAAATGTATAAAACATAATAACATATCAAAACCTTAGTCTTCTCCATCAGATGTATAGTTGGCCTGTTGAAGGGGTGGTCCTGCACCATACTCCCCGAGAGAAGAAATCTCAAGCCCACTTGAGATGAGAGTTTGAAGGTCTACACCATGGTTTGTGATTTGATCTTTAGTCATCCAAATTGCCTCTAAATTAGGTTTCCCCTGCCAAGCCACCAAGTACTCCATGTACTCTTTGTTCCTTGTCTTCTTTGCCACTCTTGAGTCTAAGATCTTCTTCAATTTTGGTGGATCATGCTTAGGGATATCATCATCTGATGTACCCTGCAATGGCTCATGTCCTACATCTTCATTATGCTTGTATGGAGTTAAATCACATACATTGAAAATGGGTGACAATCCAAGGTCAGGAGGAAGTTGGATCTCATAAGCATTTTGCCCACACTTCTTCAAAATCGGACATGGTCCAATCTTCCTTTGCATTAGCTTGGTATATTTACCTTTTGGGAGCCTCTCCTTCTTCAGATGAACCCACACCAAATCTCCAACATCAAATTGTACATCCCTCTTCTTCTTGTCAGCATATACTTTGTACTTCAATGTAGTTTGTTGGAGTTGGTTCTTGACTTGATCATGCACCTTCTTGATGGCTGATGCAAAAGCTTCTCCATCTACACTAATAGACTCTCTTATAGGTAGATCTTTCAACTCCAAAATACCCCTTGGATGAATACCATATACCACTTGGAAAGGTGACTTCCCTGTACTCCTATTGATGGTGTCATTATAGGAGAATTCTACTTGTGGTAGGATGTTATCCCATTTCTCTCCATGCTACCTTGTCAAACATCTTAGTAGATTTCCCAATGAACAGTTAACCACTTCAGTCTGCCCATCTGTTTGATGATGGTAGGCTAATGAGAAGGACAAGTTGGTGCCAAGCTTCTTCCAAAGAGTCCTCCAAAAGTGGCCAATAATTCTTACACCTCTATCTGACACTATGCTCAATGGCAAACCATGTATCCTCACTATCTCTTTGAAAAATAGATCTGCAACATATGAGGCATCACAAGTGGTTTTGCATGGCAAGAAGTGTACCATTTTACTAAATCTATCTACTACAACAAAAACACTATCATATCCCTTCCTTGTCCTAGGCAAACCCAATACAAAGTCCATGCTTATGCTCTCCCATGGCCTAGAAGGAATGGGTAGTGGCTGATACAAACCTGCATTAGTGGATCTCCCTTTTGCCTTTTGACATATCACACATGCCTCCACAAATTTCCTCACATCTGACTGCAACTTGGACCAATAGTAATGCCTCCTTACTATATCAAGAGTCTTATCTAGACCAAAATGTCCAACCATGGCCCCACAATGTTTCTCCCTAATGATATTCAATATCATAGAACACCTTGGAATGCATAACTATCCACCCTTGAAAAGTAATCCATCTTGCAGAAATTTAGAGAACTCAATATCATATTTGTCACCAAAGGAAGTACATACCTTGTAGATCTCTCCAAAGTCTTCATCAGCATCATACATGGCTTTCAAGGAATCAATGCCAACACTCTCCAATTGGATCTAATTGATGGTTAGAACCCTTCTGCTCAAAGCATCTGCCACCTTGTTCTTGACCCCTTTCTTGTGCTTGAGTGTGAAGGTGAAATATTGCAAAGTGTCCATCCACTTCATATGCCTATGGTTCAGCTTCTCTTGATCGTTTATGAAACTAAGGGCCTGATTATCTGTGAACACTATGAATTGTTTTGGCATCAAGTAATGCCTCCACTTTTTGAGTGACTATACTAGAGCATACATCTCCAAGTCATAGGATGAGTATATCTTCTTTGCATCATTTAGTTTCTCACTAAAAAATGCAATAGGCCTACCTTCTTGACTGAGTATTGCTCCAGTTTCCATGTGGCTCACATCACATTCTACTTGGGAAATCTTGTTGAAGTCAGGAAGTGCAAGGACTGGCTTCTCTGCCACCTTCTTCTTTAATGTTTCAAATGAATCATCTGCCTCCTTTGTCCAAGTGAATCTTCACTTCTGTCCTCCTTTTATGGTGTCAAGCATGGGTGCAAAAACATGACTAAACCCCTTTATAAACTTCCTATAGAAGGTTGCTAACCCATGGAAACTTCTAACATCATTCATGGTTTTAGGAGTTGGCCAAGACAATATGGCACTTACCTTCTCTTGATCCATTTTCAGTTTACCATGTGAGATGACAAAACCCAAGTAGATGATCTCCTCCTGTATGAATAGACACTTCTCTAAGTTGATCATTAGCTACTCTTCATGTAACCTTTTGAGGACCAAGTCTATATGTTTGAGGTTCTCTTCCCTTGTATTACTAAAAATTAGGATGTCATCTAGATATACTATGACAAATTTGCCTATGAATTCCCTCAATATCTCATTCATCAACCTCATAAAGGTACTAGGGGCGTTGGACAAAAGAAAAATGCATGACCTTCCATGCACATAACAAGACCTGGTATTCAGATGCTCATAAATTTTTATCCCTTTATCATCAGAAGCTAAAAGCTTGGATTTAGATTGTCCTTGTGTCCCTCTACACTTCTTCAAATCCATTGACCAAAATACTGGACTCTACTATATGCTCTATTTTAGGATCCTGAACTTAGATAGACTATCATTCTGACTTCCGGTATGATCAGATACTGCACTGCGAATGTGTGGAACAATCTTAGTTGCCATCAATGACAACACCTATCGATGCTAAGCAATGTCTCTTGTCGACACTTCTGAATTGCAATTGTTCTATCAAGCTTGGAAAAACTTACTATGAATTTATCTTCTTGAATCCATGCCTATTTCAGATTAGCTTTTAGATCCACAATTTCTTGTTTAAGCTTTGTACATTCTCCAGATTTATTTTTCACCAATTGATTTATATCTTCTTCTACTTTTTCTCTTTCTACGACTTCCACTTTGAGATCATTCAAGGTTTCATTTGTTGATTTCAATTGTTCACTAACCTCCTTATGCTTTTCTTTGAATCTCTTGACTTGCGCTCTAAATTTTCTAATGCATTCATCGGCTTCCTTGATATTTTCTTTCAAATCCCTATTTTCTATATTATTCATTTCAAGATCTTCAAGAGCAACCTTGAGTTCTTCTTCACTAAAAGGCATGCATTCTTTTCAAGTTGAATCAATTTCTTCAGGAGGAATAGAATACATTTTACCTATTATGTGTTCAATCTCCAAGACCTTCCTTAAGTTGTTAGACTTCTTTTAAGGAACCAGGCTCTGATACCAATTGTTGAACACCTATAATACTGAGAGGGGGGTGAATCAGTATCTTCTAAAACAATCCACTTATTTAATCATCAAACCATTTTCCCATTCAATAGAATTAAAGAAAATAAAACATACAATGAACAATCATAAAACATAACACATAGACACCTAGATTTTTATGTGGAAAACCCTGAATGAGAAAAACCATGGTGAGTGTTAGCTCACAATATATTATGTAGTAACAATACTGATTACAAAATAGACTCATTGCCTTAGGGCTCACTACCTAGGGCTCACTGCCAAAATGAACTGCTAGAATTGCATCTACAAATGCATGATTATAGTTCCAATGATGTTCAGAAAACAAATTCAAAACCCTTCATCTTTGATTGCTCTATTACACTACTCTACTTCTTACATGAACACAAAATCTCTCTTCTTCTGCTCTTTTTCACCCTTACAAAATCACACACCTTCGCATTCCACACACATTCACTCTCACACTACAATCAAAACACTGAATTGGATCTCATATATATATCTGCAACACTTAGAATCTTCATATTAGGTCAGTCTACCTAGATGAAGTGTATAGTTAATAAACTTGTAGCTTGTCGGTCAAATCAGCTCAGCAAAATACATAACGGACCCAAATAACATTTGAAACACTTTCTCATATGTCAGGTCCAACTATAGAACCACTTAAGATAGAGTTCTAATAAATAGAACTTGCCGCACACAAATCAAACTATCATGTCAGCCTTAAACATAGACTGTCACTGACTTAGTCTAATTGTCAGACTATAACTTGCAGTATGGATCACAAGGCTTTCTCAAAACCATAGAAAAGATTCCTTAGACATCACAGATCACATCTCTAGAACCGTAGAACATAATATTATCATGTGGAAAAATGTGGACCATCAGAACTGTAAAGGGTGGAATTTAGATAGTTGAGTTTTTGGTAGTTTTGTGTATGTATCCTACTTTCACCCTTTCATTCAAGGACCTAGGGTTGAGTTGCACTGTATTATCATACCCTAGCTCACTATGAGATGTAGGAAAATTTGGATTTATATAATTTGATTGTTAATTATGCTCAATTATGCTCATGTATAGATCAAAACCCTAATTATGCAAATATGGAACCAAACAGATGAATATCAAAAAATGTTGCTACAGAAAGATGTAAAATGACAAATAATTGTGCACATGTTTTCAAAGTTCAGAAGAAGAATAGTTAGGGATAAATGAGTGGGCTCCCTAGTCCATTGCCATGCTTTTTGTCAAGATCTAGAAGCTAAGTCTGCAACCTGTTCCTATTGTCACAGATATTTTCTTGTCAAAGAATCTAGAGAACTAAAGAGTGGGCACCCAAGTCCAGGGTGCTATTTTAATCTCTTATCTGCAAATTTGACACTCTATGGTAACCTCCTACAACTCTACTTTTCCTATATCTTCAACCTATAGCCTGCAATCATGGAAACTTTGGGAGGGGATTTTGGTGTTTAGAGGCTTGCCTCAGTCAAGCCGTGGAGAGACATTCAATTTTTCTAAACACTGTTGTTAGATAGAGAGTGTGTGCCCTTGGAGGAAGAGGCAAAAACCAAATGATAAATGCTCAAAAACACAAATGATGTCACCTTGTAGTGAAGATCGGATGGGAGGAAGAAGCTCTTCATGCCATGAAGACATGGATGCTCAAATATGCAAATACAAACACATAGACAACACAAATCTTCTCTTTTTACACAGTGAATGCCTTAAATCACTTTCAAAATGACAATGCTCACAAAATTTTCATCTAGTTTACAAATGAATGCCTAAGCATGCTTATATATGCAACTACAAACACTCCTGCCAAGAATTTCGTAATTCAAACTTGTTCAGAATTAAGGTGTCTCAACCTTGGTAATTCCTTGCATTAATTATGATTGTATTTATTTATTCATTGTCTATGTTGTAAATTAATTGTAAATTCCATATTGTCATTTTGTGGGATGTGGCACGGTGATGTGTCATCCTACATGGAAGATGACAACTTGTAATTTTGTCCTCACATGAGGAGATAGGCGTCCCACTTTGTGGTAGGAGTATTTTTCCATGTGTCAGCATCTTGGATATTGTGTAAGGGAATGTTGACCGAAATGGTTATAACAGATTCCTATGACAAAGTTATGACATGTAAGAGTCAAAAATAGAAGCTTGTAACACAGGTGAAGACATGTGTCATAAAGCATCTTTGAAAAAGGCATCTTCAAGCGTCCCAAGGTGGACTATGACATGTAATAGAATATGCTATTTATAGCTTGTGTATGACAGATTCTCTTACAACTGTAAGTTGTAACTGCTATGACAAATTCTATGACGGTCGTAAGAGTCATAAGAGCATCTGTCATAGCCTATTTTGGAAATAGGTGACTTATTTGGGATGGGAGCTGTGGACAAGTGTCAGATACATTATACAATGTTGAACAAGTGTCCATAGGCATGGGTTTTGGGCCATGAGGCCAATTTGGATGCCCATTCCAAGATAAAGCCAACTCTGCCTTATATATTCTATATAAATAGGTGCTTGGAGGAGGAGATGTATGTTACAAGTATGAGGATAACTAGTGTTGTCATTGATGTCAACATACTCATATTGCATTAATGAGAAGGATTGGATGAGCTGTGTGCTGAGGATATTGAGGAAATTAGTCTTAATCAGGAACAGTGAAGAACAGTGATGACATTAAGGCAAAAGTCCAAGATAAGATGAAGACCAAAGGATGTGATTTAAAGGGTTTGCAGATACGAGTCTTGAGATGCTCCAGTCAAGATTTCAGAGGTCTACATGAAGATCTGAAGAAGTTATGGTCACTCAAGTAGAACTAGTTCCGATAGGTGTTCAGTAGTGACAGAGTGTCATAGATTGGTCTGGTGAGCTCTGGAATTGCATTATCTCATTCTGCGGATTGGAGGTAGTGTTGAAGAAGTTAGTGTGAAGTGACAAATAGATTTGTTCATGGTTTGGAGGTCCAAAAGTACCTTTTGCATTATGACAGTGGCGACAGACTATGTTCTTGAAGTTCCAGATGAAGAAGAGAAGAATTCCAGTAAGCTGATAAAGTGCGGATGTTCTTGGTGACTCAGGAAAGGTTTTGGTGATCCTTCGATCGAATACAATTCTTATTGGTGGTTCGCATTAAAGTGAGAGTTTGGATTTGATGTAAAGACCACTGGTTGTTGGTGTTCTTTCTAAGACAGGCCAACCAGATGTATTACACATCTTTTAGATGATCTAAAAGTGTTTTCCGACTTAGATGATTGTTCCTAAGTCGATGCCTTGTATAAATAAAGGATTGTGATGTCATTCCAAAGTGTGAAATGTGTGAATGAGTGTGGCATAGCAAAGAAGAAGAGCGAAAGGTAGAGCAGGAGTTTTTGGGCTTAAATGGAACTGATCTAGGCATGGTAAAGATGTAAATCTCCAGTTCAAGTTTGTACTACTTGTTACTTTGTAGACAGTGTGTCTCTTGTAGGCAGTGTGCCTCTTGTGAGCAGTGTGCTCAGGAAATGATCCCTAATTGGCATGTGCCATCTATTTTTCTTATTCTTCTAACAGAGAATAATCCTTGGGTTAATCACCCTGTGGTTTTTTCCCTTAACCGGGTTTTCCACGTCAAAATCTTGGTGTCTCATGTGTTGATGTGTATCTGCTCTGGTGTTTATGCTTTATGCTTCCATGAATGATTAATTGCTATGCTATTGAATAACAAAGTGGATTTAAGTGTTTGAAATGAAAGCAAGTTTAGGATAATTGATTCACCCCCCTTTCAGTTATCAACAATTGGTATTAGAGCTAGGTTCCTTTAAAAAGAGCTTAACCGCTTGGGGAGATCCAGGATGTCATCATATAAGAAGGATAGTCTGAAGTTTGATGGAACCAACTTCTCTCTTTGGAATGGTTGCATTAAATGCCACTTGGAGTGTATGGGAAAGGCATACTTGTCCATGGTCACAAAAGCATATGTACCTCCACAGGGTGGTCTGACAACTCTAAATGAAATCACAGATGCTGAAAACAATCTGCGGACCAAAGAGGCTCTTCTAAGTGCTTTAACTGACTCAGAGCTCTCAAATGTTATTGACCTGCCAACTACCTATGAGATCTAGATTAGACTGGAACTTTTGCATGAAGGAGATGAGTATGTTAAGTGTGCAAGTTTGCAGAGTCTAAAAGGGAAATTTGAAAGACTAAAGATGAGAGATGATGAAAATATTACTACCTTTATGCCTAGAGTAAATGAGCTCGTGTGTGGAATTAGGAATGCTGGTAGAGTCTTGGATGAAAATGAGATTGTTGGCAAAATTCTTAGATCCCTTCCTGCTGCCTACAAAATCAAGGTTGCTGCCATTAATGAATTCAAATCCCATACAACTATCACAAGAGACCAATTGGCTGGCAAACTAGCTGCATTTGAAATGACAGAGTTTGGAGATGATCCCCCCAAGACTGAATCTACATTCAAAGCCAGTGCCTCTGTGAAAGGTAAACAAAGATTTGATCCGGGAGAAAACTCTTCAAGGAAGCTATCATGGTATGATCAAGAAAGAAGAGACATGGAAGTGGAAGAAGCAGAAACAACTCAACTTGAAGCCCTCATTGCAAAGAGACGACCAAGAGGATCTGGTAAGTATGAAGGAAAATTACCTTTTAAGTGCTTCAACTGCAATAAGATTGGTCATTTTGCCTCAAGATGTCCGGAAAGATCTACAAGGTCAAATTCTAACAGACAAAGGTTCCAAAAGAATTGTTATTATGTTCATGAAGAAGATGATAATGAAGGAGTAACAGATGATGAATCAGAGATAGGAAACAAATCCAGAAATGAATCGGTGTTTATTGCCATCAAGGAAGAAGATCCAATGTCCTCTGAATTTGTGAATCATAAGGTTGTAGAAAGAGCTTTAGCTGCCCAAGTTCAAGAAAAGGATGATTGGGTTATTGACAGTGGATGCTCTCACCATATGACAGGAGACAAGAACAAGTTCTTAGATTTGGAAAGGTATGAAGGAGGAATGGTAAAGTTTGGTGATAATTCTAAAGGTAGAATCAGAGGTAGGGGAACTATTTATTTTGATGGAAAGAACACAACCGATAATTAACTGTATGTTGAAGGATTGAAGCACAATCTTCTCAGTGTTGGACAGTTGGTGGACAAAGGTTATGATCTCCGATTCAAGAATGGAAGATGCAGGATCTTTGAAAGCTCCAGAATTGAGATTGCATCCGGTACTCAAACAAAAGGTAATATCTTTCATCTAGTTGGTACTAATAAAAGTTATCTGTTTGTCGAAGTTGATCAGAGTTGGCTATGGCATAGAAGGATGTGTCATGTAAATTTTGATAACATCATCAAGATAATCAATACTTAGGCTGTAAGAAATCTTTCAAAATTGGTAAAACCTACAAATGGTTTGTGCAAAGAATGTCAACTAGGTAAATAGAGCAGAGTCTCATTCAAAAGCAAGGATCAGTCCTCTACCGGATTATTGGAATTAGTTCATACTGATCTATGTGGTCCGACAACAATCAAGAGTATGCAAGGTGATAGATACTTCATGTTATTGATTGATGATCTTTCTCGGATGATGTGGGTTACCTTTGTGAAAGAGAAATTAGAAGCTTTTGAGAAGTTCAAAATCTTCAAGGCTATGGTAGAAAATCAAACTAGATTAAAACTAAAATGTTTGAGGTCTGATAGAGGTGGTGAATTGACATCCAGTGAATTCATAGATTTTTGTGAGGAGCACGGTATAAAGAGATAGTTGTCTGCTCCTAGGACTCCACAGTAGAATGGAGTAGTAGAGAGAAAGAACCGGACCATCCAGGAAGCATCCACAACAATGATGATGGAAGAAAATGTTCCCCAAATGTTATGGAGAGAAGTTGTCAGCACTGCAGTCTATACTCTCAATCGAGTTCAAATCAGAAGCAATACCGGTAAGACTCCTTATGAACTTTGGTTTGGCATCATTCCCACTATGAGATATTTCATAGTATTTGGTAGCAAATGTTACATTAAAAGAGATGAAGATCTAGGAAAGTTTGATGCTAGAAGTGATGAAGGAATTTTCTTAGGTTACTCCACTTAAAGCAAAGCATACCGGTGTTACAATAAGAGACTGAGAAAGATGATAGAAAGTACAAATGTGAAGGTTGATGAAGGAATTGAGAAGCTCTCAAGGTTTTATGAATATGATGAAGATGATCAGAATGGTACTCTGGTTCAAGGAGGTCAATCCCCTTCTGAAAGTCAGATTCAAACTGATCTGGTAAATTTGGAAGAAGAGATAGGTTTGAATGAGCCTAATCAAGAAATAGAAGTGCAAGAAACTCCCAAAGTTCCAAGGTATGTAAGACTAAACCACTCTGAAGATCAGATCATAGGTGACAAAAGCAAAGGTGTGCAAACTAGAAGGACAATTACTCAAAATTTAGATGAATATTGTTTGATTTCAAATATTGAACCTAAGACAATAAATGAAGCCTGCAATGATGAAAACTGGACCAAAGCAATGGAGGAAGAGTTGATGCAAATTGAGAAAAATCACACTTGGGATCTTGTTCCCAGACCTAGAAACAAGAATGTGATTGGAACCAAGTGAGTCTTCCGGAACAAACTAAATGAAGGTGGTGAGGCAATAAATATCTCTAAGAATCCAGTGTTGCACTCTAAGACTAAACATATATCTATCAAGTTTCACTTTCTGAGAGAGAAAGTGAACAAGGATGAAGTTAGACTGGAGTTTGTGCCCTCTAAGGATCAGATTGCAGATATCTTTACTAAACCTCTTCCCAAGGACTCTTTTGAGTTTCTCAGGGAGAAGTTAGGGGTTATTGCCCCTCTAGTGATGAACTAGGGTGCACGGATGTGCATCAGTCCGGTGGATATCACAGTCATATCTTGTGATCCAGATTGGTGATGTGGAGATGCTACTCAGGGGGAGCAGCTGGTATGATTCTGATGTGTTAAAATTGCAAGTATGAGCCCTTTGCCATTGATGTCAAAGGGGGAGAGAAGACATGTGAAAAACAAGTGGTTGATGATCAAAGGGGGAGCAGTAAAGAAAGAGAAGACATGTGAAGAGTTGCTGCTAATAGGGGGAGCTGTGACAGAAAGGAGAAGTTCTTGTCTTGATGGTTTTTCACATCATATGTTGCCATCAATGACAAAGGGGGAGATTGTTGCAAGTATGAGGATAACCAGTGTTGTCATTGATGTCAATATACTCATATTGCATTAATGAGAAGGATTAGATAAGCTGTGTGCTGAGGATATTGAGGAAATTAGTCTTAATCAAGAACAGTGAAGAACAGTGATGACATTAAGGTAAAAGTCCAAGATAAGATGAAGATCAGAGGATACGGTTTAAAGGGTTTGCATATATGAGTCTAGAGATGCTCTAGTCAAAATTTCAAAGGTCCGCATGAAGATATGAAGAAGTTATGGTCACTCAAGTAGAACTGGTTCTGGTAGGTGTTCAGTAGTGACAGAGTGTCACAGATTGGTCCGGTGAGCTCTGGAATTGCATTATCTCATTCTGCGGATTGGAAGTAGTGTTGAAGAAGTTAGTGTGAAGTGACAAATAGATTTGTTCATGGTTTGGAGGTCTGGAAGCACCTTTTGCATTATGACAGTGGTGATAGACTGTGTTCTTGAAGTTCTGGATGAAGAAGAGAGGAATTCCAGTAAGCTGATAAAGTGCGGATGTTCTTGGTGACTCAGGAAAGGTTTTGGTGATCCTTGGATCGAGTACAATTCTTATTGACAGTCCGCATTGAAGTTAGAGTTTGGATTTGATGTAAAGACCACCGGTTGTTGGTGTTCTTTTTGAGACAGGCCAACCGGATGTATTACACGTCTTCCGGATGATCTAAAAGTGTTTGCCGACTTAGATGATTGTTCCTAAGTTGATGCCTTGTATAAATAAAGGATTGTGAAGTCATTCCAAAGTGTGAAGTGTGCAGATGAGTGTGGCATAGCAAAGAAGAAGAACGAAAGGCAGAGCAGGAGTTTTTGGGCTTAAATGGAACTGATCCAGGCATGGTAAAGATGTCAATCTCCAGTGCAAGTTTGTGATACTTGTTACTTTGTAGATAGTGTGTCTCTTGTGGGCAGTGTGCCTCTTGTGAGCAGTGTGCTCAGGCAGTGAGCCCTAATTGGTATGTGCCATCTATTTTTCTTATTCTTCTAACAGAGATAATCCTTGGGTTAATCACCTCGTGGTTTTTTCTCTTAACTAGGTTTTCCACGTCAAAATCTTAGTGTCTCATGTGTTGTTGTGTATCTACTCTGGTGTTTATGCTTTATGCTTCCATGAATGATTATATGCTATGCTATTGAATAACAAAGTGGATTTAAGTGTTTGAATTGAAAGCAAGTTTAGGATAACTGATTCACCCCCCCTCTCAGTTATCAACAATGTAGTATGTGATTGACAAGTACTGTTATGCTGCCAGATTGACTACAGACATGAGTGTTGAAGACTATTGAATCTTGCATTGCAAGTGTATTGTAAAACTTATTTAGTTTTGAAAATACATTGTGTATTTTTCTAAGTGTGGGGTTTTTCACTTGATAAGGGTTTTCCCCACGATATATCTTGTCTCTCTTCTTTTGTCTTCTTTCTAGTTCTATGTGTATTGTTGCAATATCTCTATTACAAGTTTCATGTTGCTATAATTGTAAGTATTAATTTGAATTTGTATAGCTCTCCCCTCATTAGATTAGTGTAGGAAGTGATTTTGCGCACACCTAGCTTCCTTTTAGTTGTTATTAGAGCTTGATTGCCTTTGGTCCTAGTTGTTGGGTAGGGGTTTTTTAAGGTGATCTTAAGTTGAGTGGGAGTCTGTGCAAAGTATTTTGAATCTTATTGCAATAAGGAGATGGCAAGCACATCTAGAAGGATAGAGGTGGAGAAATTCAATGGCACTAATTTTGAGCTGTGGAAGCTCAAAATGGAAGACATGCTTGTTGATTGAGACCTTTGGGAAACTATTAGTGGAACAAAACCAGCTGCAATGTCACAAGCTGATTGGGATCTCAAGGATTGGAAGGCTAAGGGTCTCATAAGACTTAGTCTTGCTGATTCTTTCTTGTTGAATGTCCATGAGGAGGCTACTGCAAACTTGCTTTGGAAGAAGTTGGGAGATGTGTATCAAGTCAAATCCCTGGTTAACAAATTTTTTTGAGAAAGAAATTATATTCTCTTCGAATGGAGGATGGAGGATCTGTTGTAGAACATATGAATGCTTTCAACATGTTGGTTTCACAATTGACATCCATTGGTGTGAAGATGGAAGAGGAGGATCAATGTATGACCTTGCTTTGTTCTTTTCCAGACTCGTGGGATCATCTTGTCATGGCTATTGGAAGCACCACATCCACATTCAAAATGGATGAAGTGGTTTCTTCGTTGTTGTCTAAAGAGATGCAAAGAAAGTCTTCTGAGGCAACCAAAGAGGCTTTTGTAGTTAGTGGAAGACCCAAGGAGAAAGGGAAAAATAAAGATAAAAAGCTGAGAAGGGTAGATCCAAATCCCATGGGAAATCCAAATCTCCTAGAAAGTCTAAGGCTCTTTGTTGGAATTGTGGCAAATCTGGGCATTTTTGAAAGGAATGCAAAGATGAAAAGAAAAAGAAGAAGAACCTAGATTAAATTTCTGACAAGTCACAAGATGATGGTGATGCCTTCATCATAGCCCTAGAAACCAATGCATCTGATGATGTGTGGCTAATTGATTCTGGTTCATCATTCCACATGACCTCGCATCGAGACTAGTTCACTAAATACGAGGAGTTCAATGGTGGAAAGGTGTACATGGGTGACAACTCTCATCTAAAGATTGTTGGTCATGGAAGATTCTCTATCCAATTCCCTGATGGATGAGTGAAGGGGATCTTTGGGGTTATGAATATCCCAGGCTTAGCACAGAACCTACTTTCTGTAACTATATTGAATGATGCAGGTGTCAGGTTGTCTTTTCGAAAGGAGGATGCAAGATGACTAGAGGAGCTATGGTGCTTGCTAAGGGTACTAGGAGAGGTACTCTATTTCAGCTGGAGGCATGCATTTCACAATGCAATAATTCTTCTAATTCAAGAAAGAGGGAAATAGTCACTTCATCCCCACCATCTGAATGAGCAGTGAAGAAATCTGTTGTATCTAGTACTGATGGTTGTAATCATGCCTTGTAAGTTACACTTCCTGTTGATAAGATAATGTTATGGCATAAGATATTTGGCCACATTGGTGAGAAGGGTTTGCGTACCCTAAAAAATAAGAACCTCATTGAGGGGTTAGATGATTGTAATCTTAAGTTTGACTTTTGCAATCATTGTATATATGGAAAATAAAACCATGTTCAGTTTTACTCGAGTTCTCATAAGTCTTCTGGTGTTTTGGACCTTGTTCATTCTAATGTATTTGGTCCTGTTAATGTTCCTTCATTATCAAAATCTGTATATTTTGTATCTTTCATAGATGACTATAGTAGAAGGACATGGATTTATTTTCTCAAAAGAAAATTTGAAGTCTATAGTAAGTTTAAGGCCTTTACTAAAAATTAGACTGGTAAAAAGATTAAATGTTTGAGAATTGACAATGGTGGTGAGTTTTGTTCTACAAAATTCAATAAATATTGCAAGGAACTTGGGATTGGAATACATAAGACAACTCCATATACCCTGTAGTAAAATGGAGTTGCAGAGAGGATGAACACGACACTGATGGTGAAGGCTAGGAGTATGCTTAGTGGAGCTGGCCTAGAACAAAAGTTTTGGGCTGAAGCTATTGCCACTGCTTGCTATCTTGTAAATAGATCTCCTACATCAGCTCTTGTTGGTAAGACACCCATGGAGGTTTAGTCTGGTAGAAAGCCTTCAATAAGGCACCTTCATGTTTTTTATCGTGAGGCATATGCACATGTACCTATGGAGAAGCGGTCTAAATTGGAGAACAAGGCTGTTAAGTGTATCTTCATTGGCTATGGTGTTGGTGTGAAAGGATACAAGCTTTGGGACCCTATGGCTGAAAAAGTGTTGTATAGCAGAAGTGTCATCTTCAGAGAGCTTAAACCCTCTTCCACTATTTTATAGCCATAAGAAAAAGAAAAGAAAGAGGATGTTGTTCAGTTTCCTACTACCCCTAAGAAGACTAAATAGAAAGACAACATTGGCCCTAATGATGAGGAGAGCTCTAGTAGCTCTGAAAGCTTAGATGAAGAAGTTGAACCTGAACCTCAGCTCTTGAGGAGGTCTACACGAATAAGGAAGCAACCTGAAAGGTTTTGGTTATACATTGCTTGATTCTAGTTGTGCTTTTACTTTGCTTACTAATAGTGATGAACCTTGAACTGTATCAGAGGCTATGGATATGAAAGATGCGGGATTTTAGAAGGAGGTCATGGAGGATGAGATGACTTCTTTGGAAAAGAATCAAACTTGGGACTTGGTGCCTTTGACTCCTGGACAGAAACCCATTGGATGCAAATAGGTGTTCAAGAAGAAATTTGGTGCAGATTCCAGTGTTGAGAAGTATAAGGCCAGATTAGTTACGAAGGGGTATTCACAAGTGGAGGGTATAGATTATGTTGAGACCTTCTCTCCCATTGAAAGGATGACATCTATTCAATTCATGTTATCTCTTGCAGTATCTTGTGACTTAGAGGTAGAACAGATGGATGTGAAGACAACTTTCCTTCATGGTGATTTGGAGGAAGAAATATACATGTCACAGCTTGAGCATTACATGGTGAAGGGTAAAAAAAATTTGGTTTGCAAGTTAAAGAAGTCTTTGTATGGTTTGAAGCAGTCTCCTAGGAGGTGGTATTTGATGTTTGATGCCTTTGTGTTGTCAATTAGATTTGTGAGATCAAAATTAGATCACTATGTGTATTTTAAGTTTGATGGTGATCGTATTCTCATTTTTGCATTGTATGTTGATGATATGTCACTCATTAGGAAGGGTAAGAATATGATTTCTGATTTCAAATCTCAGTTGTTAGTATAGTTTGAAATGAAAGATTTAGGGGCATCTAGGTACATTGTAGGAATGGAAATCAGAAGAGATAGAGCTAACATAAAACTTTGGTTAAGCCAGAGTATGTGAAGACCATGTTGGATAGGTTCAACATGGTAGATTGTAGATCATTGTGTGTTCCTGTTTCTTAGGAGATAAAGTTGTCTGTTAATGATTGTCCAAAATATCCTAGTGAGGTGGAGGACATGAGCAGAATACCTTATGCTAGTGTTGTTGGCAGTTTGATGTATGCTATGGTCTGCACAAGACTAGACATTGTCCAAGTAGTGGGAGTCCTTAGTTGATTTATGGCTAATCTTGCATGGATACATTGGGATGCAGTTAAGCAAGTGTTCAAATATTTGAGGGGTACTTCTGAGTATTCCATATGCTATAATGGTAATGTTACAGGACCTCCACATTTGGTTGACATTCATAGATTTGTGGATACAGATTGGGTAGGTGACATTGACAGCAAGAGATCCACTAGTGTTTATGTGTTTACACTATTTGGTGGTGCTCTTAGTTGGATGAGTAAGCAACAACCTGTGGTTGCTTTGTCCATGAAAGAAGCTAAGTATATGGAAGCAACTCATGCTTGTAAGGAAGCCATTTGTCTTAAGAGATTGTGTTCAGATATTGGTGTTGATGCAAGCCAGATTACCATCAGTTGTGATAGTCAAAGTGCAATTTGCCTTGCGAAGAATCCAACTTTCCATGCCAAGACAAAGCATATTGATGTTTAGTTTCACTTCATGCGAGACATGGGAGAGGATGTCAAGGTAAATTTAGAGAAGGAAGATACTTTGACGAATGTTGAAAATGCATTGATGAAGCTAGTGAGCACAGAGAAGTTTAGATGGTGTGCGGAGTCTATGGGCCTTTTGGCCTATAGCAGTTAAATCATGTTATTCTATTAGCTCTTAATAGGTGTTCGACAAGTGGGAGAATGTGGGGAATTAAGGTATCTCAACCATGGTAATTCCTTGCATTATTTATGATTGTATTTATTTATTCATTTCCTATGTTGTAAATTAATTGTAAATTCTATATTGTTATTTTATGGGATGTGGCATGATGATGTGTAATCCTACATGGAAGATGACAACTTGTAATTTTATCCTCACATGAGGAGATAGGTATTACACTTTGTGGTAGGAGTATTTTGCCTTGTGTCGGCATCTTGGATGTTATGTAAGGGAATGTTGACCGAAACGGTTATAACAGATTCCTATGATGAAGTTATGACATGTAAGAGTAAGAAATAGAAGCTTGTAAGATAGGTGAAGACATGTGTCATGAAGCATCTTTGAAAAAGGCATCTTTAGGTACCCCAAGGTGGACTATGACATGTAAGATAATATGCTATTTATAGTCTGTGTATGACAGATTCTCTTATAGTTGTAAGTTGTAACTGCTATGATAGATTCTATGACCATCGTAAGAGTTGTAAGAGCATCTGTCATAACCCATTTAGGAATAGGCGACCTCTTTGGGATGGAATGATGCAGAGTGAAACGCAACGGAAGCTAACTAACAGGAAGGAGGAGCCAATAATACAAACAGCATGATAAAAATCCCTATCGGCTCAGCATCATCATCATATTTCCTGTAAACACCAACAGCATCATCATATTTTAGACGATCACAATTATCCTCCTGCCGACTACTGTTCACCTCCTCCGCCTGTCGCCTATCATCATCATCATGATACTCAACGGGCGCAAACATCCTCCTGTTGCACTGTTCATCAGGCGCCAAACACTAGCGGCATCATCATGATATGCGACACCACCTTCGTCAGCAGGATATCAAATATCCGGTTGCTCCAAATATCCTGATGACGACCACTTCAGCACCTTCCCTTCGATGCTCCGCTAGCCGACGACACAAGCAACAGCATCAGGATATTATTTATCCGGTTCCCTCGAGACCTCCTAATGATGTTAACACAACTTTCTGCCGAGAGCCTATGCCGATACCTACACCCTTAGCGACAGCAGGATAAACTTGCATAGAGTGATATCTCAATATCCTGATGACGATGACGTCATATCCTGATGACGATGACGTCACACAATATCCTGACGACCTCTTCAACACTTAGTCAAAAAAACTGAACTTTCACTCCCGCATCAGCTAGTGATACGCGGATGATGGGCACCCCCAAGAGATGATCCTGACGGTGATATATACACTGAGTATATATCTGACTTAAAACATCTTGATGCACTTGCATCATGCAAACTTTAGCAGTTCATGACCCGATCCTGATGGCGATACATTCGCAGATGACGATGCGGCTCGTTCCGACTGGAAACGCACATGCAGACTCCTGTATATCCGTCCACTGCATGTAAATACTCAGAACCGCTCTATTACACAAAGACAATATGATGACCAGGCTGGATCACCTTCAAACCAAAATCTAACAGCTTATCTTTCTATACCTAGCACATGAGGATGCTAGGCTGATTCACAGCATGCTCCTAACTGATCTCTTGAACAATGCAATGCATAAACAGAAAACACAAATACAAACTAAACTATAATACAGGACCATTCCACTGATTCACAGGATCAACCGGTGGAAGGGTTGAAAGTACCCATCAACTTGCAAACAGAACAGAAATCAAAACAGATACAACTGATACAATCAGATAATGCAAATGATGAGATCTTATTCAATTGAAATTCAAATGTCCTGCTTCTACAATTCTGCTTCACAATGTCTGGACTGATCACCAGTACTACATACCACCAATACTACTCTCCTGAACATAACATCTATCAATATCAATATATGCTAAACCCTAACAGATCGAAGGTATATATAGCAAAATCCTTCGAGTACTACCAACTCACTTCCCAGCGGCTGGGAGCTTCCAAGCGGCTGGGAGAAGGATAGCTCAGACTACCTTATCATGATCTCTAACTGCCTACACAAACTCCTAGGCTGAACTAATACATAGCATCGGTCCAATGGACCTTATTACATGATGAAGTCAAACATACTAAAAATAGACTAATGTCCTGTCATCATGCGGACAATTATCCTATATCCTGATCATGTACGGGTGCTCCTGCACCATACTCCCCAAAAGAAGAAATCTCAAGTCCACTTGAGATGAGAGTATCAAGGTCTGCACCATGTTTCTGTATCTGCTCTGCAGTCATCCATACTGCTTCAGAATTCGGCTGTCCCTTCCAAGAGACGAGGTACTCCAAGTACTTTTTGTTCCTGGTCTGTTTGACCACTCTGGTGTCCAAAACCTTCTGTAACTGTGGAGGATCATGTTGGGGATTGTCTTCAGCAACTGTATCCTGTAGGATATCCTGATCTGCATCTGGATTAGCCTTGTATGGAGTTAAATCACATACATTGAAGATAGGAGACAAACCAAGATCAGGTGGGAGTTGGATCTCATAAGCATTCTGTCCATGCTTGTGCAAAATCTGACATGGTCCAACTTTCTTTTGCATGAGCTTAGTATACTTTCCCTTAGGAAGCCTGTCTTTCTTCAAGTGAACCCATACCAAATCTCTAACATCAAATTGAACATCCTTCTTCTTCTTATCAGCATATTCCTTATACTTTAAGGTGGTTTGCTGGAGTTGGGTCTTGACCTGATCATGAACCTCTTTGATGGCTTCAGCAAAAGCTTCTCCTTCTGCACTAACAGGATCTGCTGTAGGTAGATCTCTCAACTCCAAAATTCCTCTGGGATGCATTCCATAAACTACCTAAAAAGGCGATTTCCCTGTGCTCCTATTGACAGTATCATTATATGAAAACTTAGCTTGAGACAGAATATTGTCCCACTTCTCTCCATGCTGTTTTGTCAAGCATCTAAGCAAATTCCCCAAGGAACGGTTCACTACTTCAGTCTGTCCATCCGTTTGAGGATGATATGCAGAGGAAAAAGACAAATTGGTTCCCAGTTTCCTCCAAAGGGTTCTCCAGAAGTGACCAATAAACTTCACATCCCTGTCTGAAACTATGCTCAAAGGCAATCCATGGATTCTGACAATCTCCCTGAAGAATAAATCTGCAATGTATGAAGCATCAGCAGTGGTTTTGCATGGCAAGAAATGTGCCATTTTACTGAATCTATCCACTACAACAAAAACACTGTCAAATCCTCTCCTTGACCTTGGTAAACCCAAGACAAAATCCATACTGATGCTTTCCCATGGTCTGGAAGGAATGGGTAAGGGCTGATATAAACCTGCATTAGTTGACCTGCCTTTAGCTTTCTGACATATCACACATGTCTCTACAAATTTTCTGACATCTGATTGCAACTTAGGCCAAAAGTAATGCCTTCTGACCAGATCAAGAGTCTTATCTAGACCAAAATGACCTGCCATAGCTCCACAATGTTTCTCCTTGATTATATTTAACCTCATAGAACACCTTGGAATACACAACTGTCCACCCTTGAACAACAATCCATCCTGAATCAAAAATTTAGAGAACTCAGCATGGTATTTCTCCCCAAAAGAAGTACATACCTGATATATCTCTCCAAAATCTTCATCAGACTCATACATGGTCTTGAGTGAGTCAATGCCAACACTCTCTAACTGAATCGGATTGACTGTGAGAACTCTCCTGCTCAAAGCATCTGCAACTTTGTTCTTGACCCCTTTCTTATGCTTCAATGTAAAAGTGAAAGCCTGTAAGGTTTCTACCCATTTCATATGTCTGTGGTTCAGCTTTTCCTGGCTGTTTATGAAACTCAGAGCCTGGTTATCTGTGAATACTATGAATTCCTTTGGCATCAGGTAATGCCTCCATTTCTTGAGGGACTAAACTAAAGCATACATTTCCAGATCATATGATGAATACCTTTTCTTAGCATCATTGAGCTTCTCACTGAAAAATGCAATAGGTCTACCCTCTTGGCTGAGCACTGCTCCAATAGCCATGTGACTGGCATCACACTCTACCTGAAAGATTTTGTTAAAATCTGGAAGTGCAAGGACTGGCTGCTGTGCCACCTTCTTCTTCAATGTCTCAAAGGAATCATCTGCTCCTTGAGTCCAAACAAATCTGCACTTCTGTCCTCCTTTGATGGTATCCAGCATGGGTGCACAAATATGACTGAACCCTCTTATAAACTTCCTGTAGAAGGTTGCTAACCCATGGAAACTTCTGACATCATTCATAGTCTATGGAGTTGGCCAAGACAGTATGGCACTTACCTTCTCCTTATCCATCTGTAACTTTCCTTGTGAAATGACAAAACCTAAATATGTGATCTCCTTTTTCATGAACAAGCACTTGTCTAAATTTATCATCAGCTGCTCTTCATGTAACCTCTTAAGAACCAAATCTATATGTCTGAGATGTTCTTCTTTTGTGTTACTGAAAATCAGAATGTCATCTAAATATACTATGACAAACTTACCAATGAATTCTTTCAGAACCTCATTCATCAGCCTCATAAAAGTACTAGGTGCATTAGATAAACCAAAAGGCATAACCTTCCATTCATATAACCCTTCATTTGTTTTGAATGCTGTCTTCCACTCATCACCTGGTCTAATCCTGATCTGATGGTATCCACTCTTCAAATCTATTTTTGTAAAGTACTTAGCACTTCCCAAACAATCAAGTAAATCCTCTATTCTAGGGATTGGAAACCTATACCTGATTGTGATCTTGTTAATGGCTCTGGAATCTGTGCAAAGCCTCCAAGTGCCTTCCTTCTTTGGTGCTAGTACAGCTGGTACTGCACATGGGCTTAGACTTTTCCCAATCAGACCTGAATCCATCAATTCTTCAATCTGTCTGGCTACTTCTGCATTCTGTTCTGGGGTAAGCTTATAGGCTGCTTTGTTTGGAAGTGTTGACCCTGGAATTAAGTCTATGCAATGACTGATATCTCTGACAGGTGGTAGGGATCTGGGCATTCCCTCTGAGATGACACCTTTGTACTTATCCAATAGCTCTTGGACAGCTGGGTCTATCAACCTTGGCTTCTTCTCTTTCTTGACTTCTTGCTGCTGTTCTTTCTTCACACTCATACATGGGATTAGGGCATATGCAACTGCACCTTCTGCTGCCACTTCTTTCATGAACTGTTTGCCTTCCATCAGCATGACCTTCACCTCTTTTCCTTTAGACTTCTCCTCTTTCTCCTTCAATGGGAATAACTCTGTCACCTTACCATCTTTAGTGATTTTATAGGTGTTTCTAACACCATCATGTTGTGCCTTCAAATCATACTGCCATGGTCTACCAAACAAAAGATTGCAAGCATCCATCTTGGTAATATCAAACAACAACCTATCCTTATATGCACCAATCTGAAATTCTACCCAAGCCTGCTCTTCTATAGTTGTCTGCTGACCTTGGGTAAGCCATGAGACTTTATACGGGGATGGGTGAGGCAATCTCCTAAGCTTAAGCTTTATCACCATTTCTTCAGACACAAAGTTTTCAGTAGAACCAGAATCAATCAAAACTTTACATGCCTTACCTCCTGCTTTGCAAATGGTTCTGAAAAGGGACTTCCTTTGAGGGGCTTCTTTGTCAGGTACCTTCATGGTAGTCACTGTTCTTCTCATCATCAGAGACTCTCCACTTTCTGGGTATCCATAATTATCAGGAGCATTCACACTCTGAAAATCATTAGAGCTTGTCCTACTTTGATTATCAGGTTCTTTGACCAGATTTGTCCTCCTTTCTCCTGCTGAGCTTGTGGCCTTGTCTGGACATCTGCTGGCTATATGGCCTTCTTTGTTACAGTTATAACATCTGATGGATCCTCTGCCCTAGGATCTTCCTCTGAAAGGTCTTCTACCTCTGTTGTTTCCTTGCTGACTATAATTCTCTCTTTGATTCTGACTATTGTTGCCCTTACTATTGGCATGACTGGATTCTCCTTGATATCCCTGTCCATGTCCTCTGCCTCTAAAAGGACCTCTTCCACCTCTTTGTTGTCTTCCTCTTCCTCTATTGTTTTGTTCTTGTTTTCTCTTCAACTTTTCTTCCACTTTCAATGCCAACTGAAAGCTTTTCTGCACTGTATCTGGGTTATGCAGACTTAGATCTTCCTGAATATTAAACCTTAATCCATTAAGGTATCTGGCTACCTTCTCTTCTTCATTTTCTTTCACCTTTGTCTTCATACAGAGTTTCATGAATTTTTCTGTATATGAGATGACATCTAGCTCCTTCTGCTTCAGGTTTTGCTTCCTCTTGTGTAATTGGATACTGTAATCCAATGGAATATAAGCTTCCTTTACCAATGCCATCATCTTCTTCCATGTGGCAACTCTACATTTTCCTTCCTGTACTCTATCATCTTGAACAAAATTCCACCATGTCAAGGCAGCTTCTTTCATCTTTGACTGTGCTATCTTCACTCTTTGTTGTTCTGGTATCTCCTCTGTTACAAAGAAATTGTTCAAACAGTCTATCCACTCCATCACTGAATCAGGGTCCATCTTACCTGTAAACACTGGCAAATCTAGTTTCACATCCATGGTTCTCCTCTCCATGGCCTTGAGGGCATTCAACAGTGGTCTCTGGTCTACAGGAACGACCTCCTCGCTCCAATTAGGGATCTCTTCTTCTTCCCTATCTTCTTCTCTACCAGAACCTACTCTGCTCCTCAACTTTGCTAACTCATCTTTCAACTCCTGATTCTGAGCCTTCACGGCCTTGCTTTCTGCAATCTGTTTCTTCACCAGAACTGCCAACTCAGCGTTGGTCATCCTTGCTGGAACCTCAGATGTTCCTTCTTCGTCTGACATCCTGCCTATCTTTTCCAGAAGATCCTAACCTTTGCTCTAATACCACTATGATGCAGAGTGAAATGCAACGGAAGCTAACTAACAGGAAGGAGGAGCCAATAATACAAACAACATGATAAAAATCCCTATCGGCTCAGCATCATCATCATATTTCCTGTAAACACCAACAACATCATCATATTTCGGATGATCACAATTATCCTCCTGCCGACTACTGTTCACCTCCTCCGCCTGTCGCCTATCATCATCATCATGATACTCAACGGGTGCAAACATCCTCCTGTTGCACTGTTCATCAGGCGCCAAACACTAGCGGCATCATCATGATATGCGACACCAACTTCGTCAGCAGGATATCAAATATCCGGTTGCTCCAAATATCCTGATGACGACCACTTCAGCACCTTCCCTTCGATGCTCCGCTAGCCGACGACACAAGCAACAGCATCAGGATATGATTTATCTGGTTCCCTCGAGACCTCCTGATGATGTTAACACAACTTTCTGCCGAGAGCCTACGCTGATACCTACACCCTTAGCGACAGCAGGATAAACTTGCATAGAGTGATATCTCAATATCCTGATGACGATGACGTCATATCCTGATGACGATGACGTCACACAATATCCTGGCGACCTCTTCAACACTTAGTCAAAAAAACTAAACTTTCACTCCCGCATCAGCTAGTGATACGCGGATGATGGGCACCCCCAAGAGATGATCCTGACGGTGATATATACACTGAGTATATATCCGACTTAAAACATCCTGATGCACTTGCAACATGCAAACTTCAGTAGTTCATGACCCGATCCTGATGGCGATACATTCGCAGATGACGATGCGGCTCGTTCTGACTGGAAACGCACATGCAGACTCCTGTATATCCGTCCGCTGCATGTAAATACTCAGAACCGCTCTATTACACAAAGACAATATGACGACCGGGCCGGATCACCTTCAAACCAAAATCTAACAGCTTATCTTTCTATACCTAGCACATGAGGATGCTAGGCTGATTCACAGCATGCTCCTAACTGATCTCTTGAACAATGTAATGCATAAACAGAAAACACAAATGCAAACTAAACTATAATACAGGACCATTCCACCGATTCACAGGATCAACCGGTGGAAGGGTTGAAAGTACCCATCAACTTGCAAACAGAACGGAAATCAAAACAGATACAACTGATACAATCAGATAATGCAAATGATGAGATCTTATTCAATTGAAATTCAAATGTCCTGCTTCTACAATTCTGCTTCACAATGTCTGGACTGATCACCAGTACTACATACCACCAATATTACTCTCTTGAACATAACATCTATCAATATCAATATATGCTAAACCCTAACAGATCGAAGGTATATATAGCAAAATCCTTCGAGTACTACCAACTCACTTCCCAGCGGCTGGGAGCTTCCAAGCGGCTGGGAGAAGGACAGCTCAGACTACCTTATCACGATCTCTAACTGCCTACACAAACTCCTAGGCTGAACTAATACATAGCATCGGTCCAATGGACCTTATTACATGATGAAGTCAAACATACTAAAAATAGACTAATGTCCTATCATCATGCGGACAATTATCCTATATCCTGATCATGTACGGGTGCTCCTGCACCATGGAAGTTGTGGACAAGTGTAAGATACATTCTACAATGTTGACCAAGTGTCCATAGGCATGGGTTTTGGTCCATGAGGCCATGTTGAATGTCCATTCCAAGATAGAGCCAACTCTACCTTGTATATTCTATATAAACAGGTGCTTGGAGGAGATGTATTATGTGATTGATAGGTACTGTTATGCTGTCAAATTGACTACAGACACGAGTGTCGAAGACTATTGAAGATTGCATTGCAAGTGTATTGTAAACCATATTCAATTTTGATAATACATTGTGCAGGTTTCTGAGTGTGGGGTTTTTCACCTGATAAGGGTTTTCCCCACGATATATCTTATCTCTCTTCTTCTATCTTCTTTCTGGTTCTATGTTTATTGCTGCAATATCTGTGTTACACATTTCATGTTGCTGTAATTGTAAGGATTAATTTGAATTTGTATAGCTCATCCCTCATTAGATTAGTGTAGGAAGCAATTTCCGCACACCTAGCTTCCTTTCAAAACTTATCGTGTGGGCATAGGACTTAAATAAGGGTCACAAACTGACACCCAAAATTTGGGATTGACCCAAAATGGGGTAGGACTAGGGTGCGGGTGCCCATGTCCTTCCCCCCCTTTTTGGATATGGTTAGGTTCAAGGGATCCCCCTAAGTCCCATTTGTCATGAAACTTAGGGATCATTTCATCAAGAATTCAAAATATGATGCAAGATGTCCTAAATGC
This sequence comes from Cunninghamia lanceolata, assembly GCA_027924645.1. Lineage (NCBI taxonomy): Eukaryota > Viridiplantae > Streptophyta > Pinopsida > Cupressales > Cupressaceae > Cunninghamia > Cunninghamia lanceolata. The sequence continues at coordinate 8,504,052 of BSBN01000111.1, forward strand.
AGATAAAAGACCCGGGAGCTAAACCTTATGAGGGAAAAGCCCCCAATGGGACATTTTCCAATGTTACATTTAGCCCCCACTTTAATGTATGTATAAACACGATGACAATAGATGCATTAAAGTATGGTATACAAGCACAAAAAACATGCCAAGCACAGAGAAGACGCGCTAGACACATTGAAGACAATGATGGGCACACAAAACACGGAGAAGATAGTTACAATCATGCAAAATACAAAGAATATTGTAGATGCATAGAAGACAGTTAATGCATGGAAGACAAGAATGATTTCTTTTCTTTTTTTTCTCATATATATGAAATGCAGATGTAAGTACAATGAAAGTAAACACACCTCCCATAATACAGGAAGCACTCAACATGTTGGTCTTTAAACTACATATATGGGGCAACACACATGCAAGACACACTAAACCTCCCAAAATGTAGGAAGTACTCATCGTGCTAGTCTTTAGACTGTATATGGGGAAACAAACATGCCAAACAAAGCAAGCACGCCAAACACACATACTGAAAACACAGAGAAAACACGACAGACAAGTGATGGAGTGTTCCTATTTCTAGGTTCATCACCATCTCAAGCACATTACAGGCACACACTGACAATTGCACTTTGCCACAACAATTGTTGAAGACATGCTTAAGGGTTGAGTTAGTCACAAAAATGCTCCCCACCTCTGTAGAGGTCTTTTGAAAATGACAAGATGGGCACTCTCCACAAGAGATATGCCACCCCCACCTCCGTAGAGGGCTTAAGATGATTGATTGATTGATTACAAACAAACTTAGAGTGTAGGAGGGACTCATCGCCACTAGTCTTTAAACTACACCTGAGGACAAGCCCATTGCTAACATCTACAATAGATAGCTTACCTTATAAATGCCCCCACCTTAAGGTGGTTGATATCATGCATGGGTATCAAGCACGTTAAGGTAGGAAGAAAACACAATGGAAATGGACTCTTGCAAAGCCCATGCCCCCAAGAGGTGACATGTACTTTACAATCACCAAATGTTCCCATAAACACATTCCTGTATGAAACATGTTAGTGTCCATAATCATGATAAGCAACAACATCAATGCATATGATTAATCACACAAAGAGACATGGTTATACTACGAATTCAGAGATCGAGGATAACCATGGGGCTATATCATGAAAATCTATGAATCGAGTGTCACCAAGGTGGGATTCAAAGACAAACAAAGTGCATGGAGAAGCAATATTGTTAAGGTTTGTAAGTGAGATAAAGATCATCAAAATCACTACACAGAAAACATGGAGTGCTTCTACTAGCCAAGCGTTAGATAAGATATACAACCCCATCGTCATATTAGGAACTAAGTCCAATTTTTGAGTTCTCGCTAATGGGACGCTAGGTTCGCATCAGTATAAATGTTTTTTCGTCATCCACCCACTAGATATAAACACTAGAGGAAGGGAAACAATAAATAATAGAGGAGAAACCAGTGTCTTAGGGACAGTCGCGTAGGAGGGTGTCCCCAAGTCACCAACTGCAACGCTATGTCCGTAAGACACAATACACAACAATGAAATCAGAGAGAGAGAGAGAGACAATATAGAAGAATGATGATACAAATAGAAGAAGGTCACAATAGAGATGGTCTCCTGGTATCCTGGACCTTACAAGAGAATCAGGGGTCTTCCCAGGAGGCCTAAACAACACATAACACATCACGGGGAAGCACATCACGAGAGAGATAAAGGGTTAGGGATACTTACCTGGTAGGATCTCTCAGGATAGTGGACATCAAGTAAATCATCATCATCCTTCCACTCCCAAATTTTAGAGGAAAGTGGGACATAAGGTACCATAGCCCAATTCTTATCCTTGACATTGGATTATTCATTCTTAGGATCATTTTTGTTTTGTTCAATGTTTGGATCAATATTTTCTTGTTGAGATGCAAGGTTTATGGAATAAGCTTGTCTTCTTCTCCTTCTCTCTCTTACTTTTCTATTTATTTTTCTCTTACCACTTATCTCTTGTAAGATAGGTCTTTGTTCTTTCATGGGTTTGTTCATTTTAGAAGAAGCACCGGGATCAAATCTCATTTGTCTAGGTGGAATGTTTTGTTGTCGACAATTACCTCCCGATCCTTGTAAGGATGGCAGGGGACCCGATCCTTGTAAGGATGGCAGGGGATCCGATCCTTGTAAGGATGGTAGGGGAGGAACCTTTGCATAAGGACCTTGTCCTCTTAGTCTAGGGTTTTCTTTAAATGTGGGTTGCTTGTCTTTTGTTACTTCTTGCATAGAAGGATCGACCATTGGATGTAACAATTTTTCTTTGTAATTTCTATAGCTCAAGAAGTTGAAGTCTATTCGTGGCTCTGGTTTTCTTTTAGATATGTCCCAAAAGTAATCCAATGTACAATGTTTTCTTGCAACCAAAGGCTTATACTTATTGTGAGGGATAGTAATTATATGTCCATCAAAAGGAAATTTTAGACAATTTATGAATTGTTGAAGGGATAGCTTTCATAGCCTTTAACCAATGGTGTCCTAATTTAATGTGAAAGTGGTAAAAAATGGGGACAACATCAAATCATTGTTCTACATGTTTATCAAATACAATTACCAACAATGATATCTTACCTAAGGGATTTACAAAGGTTCCCTTATGTGTTTTAATCATCATGTCCGAATGGTCATAAGATCCTTGCATCAAATTATGTAAATAGAGGAAATCTTCCATGGTAACATTAGTCAGACAATTAGGATCAATAAGGGTTCCATCCATAGGGTTTCCCATTATTTTCACAATGATGTAAAGAGGTCCTTCAGTGTCTCCAATTGTTCTATCATTAGGTGAAAACACAATTTCAGGTTTAGGGACCTTTATTTGCAAGTAAGGCCTAGAACGGAACATATTGTTGTTGTTTCGATTAGAGGCCATGTTCAAATTAATGCAAGATTAGATCTTAAAGGTTTTCTAAAAGTGTACAAAAGACAAGTACAAAACTATATGCAAAAATGACATAAAATGCTTGATTTTTTGTACTTATTCAATGCAAATATATAAAAGAAAAGGTCTTGTAAGGATTTTGATTAAGGGAAAAACATAATATATTAGATATCAATCCAATATAGCAATAATATCCTTCACAACAGACTCTTGATGCAAATCTAAGATGATGACAAGTCAAAATATAATGAAAATGCACTAAAATATGTGATTTTTTCACCAAATCTTAATGTAAAAGAGCATGAAAAAGGGTGTTGTGAGGAAAATGATGATGAAAAAAAAATTATATTAGTAATAACAGCCACCTAATGCCAAAAAATCTGTCACCACATGCTTATAGTGCCACTCAAGATCAAACCCTTTGTGAAAATATAGCAAAAATAGACAATTTTTCACAATTTTTCATTCCAAGACCTAACAAAAGGGGTGTTGTAAATAATTTTAGGAGGTGAAGAAAATAATAGCAATTATATCAGTCACCTCAAGCCATAAAACTTGTTACAACACACTTGGAGTGCAAATCTAGGTAAAACCCTAGGGTAAATATAGCAAAAATATGCAAAATTTTGCCACAAGAGCCCAATAAAAAGGTGTTGTGAAGATTTTTAGAAGGGGAAAAAGATAATAACCCTAATAAAAGATAATTAGTGGAAAAATATTCTTCACAACATTCCTATGGTGCAAATTTTGAGAGTTGATAACGCCAAATCTAGTGAAAATCAAGGTTTTTCAAGCCCTAGGTTTGATATCTTGATGCAAAATGCTATATAAATTTCTTGTAATACATTTTATGATAAAAAAAAAAATGTACTCAGATCTGAAAATGATTTTTACACCCTACCATATAAAGTGCAAGTGCAAATCTAAGGAAAAATCAATGAAAATGTTATTTTTTGTTGAAATTTTCTATGTAAAAATGCAAAATTTTAAGATCTAAATGCAAATTTACACTAACATGCAACAGCATAGCCAAATTAAATTTTTTATTGAGTGTCTAAAATCAGTAGAAAAATTTGAAACAAGATTTTACCTAGAAACCCTAGTTTTTGGAATTACTAGGTTATATGAAAAATGCAAAATTTCCAGCAAAATCCTAGCAATTTTATGATGAAAATGCAATGAAAGCTATTGAATTTTTATGATTTTCTACAATTTATCTCATATCTAATGCAAAAAGCAGAAATTTGATGAAATTTACATTAATTAATGCAACATGCAAACCCTAGAATGCAATTTTTTTTAAGTTTTTCAAAATTTTCAATTTTTTTGTAAGTTTTCCTATGCAATAAGATGAATGATACTATGAATGAATGAAATTAGTGCCAATATCAAGAAAAACACTCAGTAAGGTGTAAACAAGTCCAACAACATGTGTTCACCAAAATATAAAGGGTGAAATTAGATAGTTGAGTTTTTGGTAGTTTTGTGTATCTATCCTCCTTTCACCCTTTCATTCAAGGACCTAGGGTTGAGTTGAAATGTACTATCATACCCTAGGTCACTATGAGATGTTGGAAAATTTGGATTTGTATGATTTGATTGTTAATTATGCTAATTATGCTCAATTATACATTATAACCCTAATTATGCAAATGCCGAAGCAAATGGATGAATATCAAAAAATGCTACTATAGAAAGATGTAGAATGACAAATAACTGTGCACTTGTTTTCAAGGTTCAGAAGTGGAATAGTCAGGGAATAATGAGTGGATGCCCTAGTCCATTGCCATGCTTTTTTTCATGTACTAAAAGCTTAGTCTTCAACATGTTCTTGCTATCACAGAGATTTTCCCATCACAAAATTTGGAGGACTAAAGAGTGGGTACCCAAGTCCAGGGTGTTGTTTTTAACTCTATTCTACAAATTTGACACTTTGTAGCACCCTTCTACAACTCCACTTTTCTTGTATCTTCAACCTATAACCTGCAATCATGGAAACTTTGGGAGGGGGTTGTGGTGTTTAGAGGCTTGCTTTAGTTAAGCCTCAGAGAGACATTCATGTCTTCTAAACATCGTTGTTAGATAGAGAGTGCGTGCCCTTGGAGGTAGAGGCAAAAACCAAATGATAAATGCTCAAAAACATAAATGATGTCACCTTGTAGTGAAGATCTCATGGGAGGAAGAAGCTCTTCATGTCATGAGGAGATGGATGCTCAAATCTACAAATACAAACACATAGACAACACAAATCTACTCTTGCTATACAATGAATGCCTTGAATCACTTTCAAAATGACAATGCTCATGAAATTTCCATCTAGTTTACAACTGAATACCTAAGCATGCTTATATATGCAACTACAAACACTCCCACCAAGAATTTCATAATTCAAACTTACCGTGTTGGCATAGGACCTAAATAACAGTCACAAGCTGACACCCAAAATTTTGGACTTATCCAAAATAGGGTAGGACTAGGGTGCGGGTGCCCAAGTCCTCCCCCCTATTTTGATAGGGTTAGGGTCAAGGGATCCCCCTAGGTCCCATTTGTCATGAAACTTAGGGATCATTTCATTAGGAATTCAAAATATGATGCAAGATGTCCTAAATACAGATAAAATACCCGAGAGCTAAACCTTATGAGGGAAAAGCCCCCAAGGGGACATTTTCTGACATTACAAGAACACATGATCTATCAAAGTCACACTCTGTCAAACCAAGTAGTGATACTCAGTAGCACACAATTACCATTCTGGTGGACTTCAGATTCTGCAGCTCTAGGTTTAGAGACTTCATACATGTGTTTACAACACTTCAAAACTATATAATAGAATATCTAACACCAGAGAAATGCGGACCAAAACAAATGAGTGTTCTATTACGATTACCTCTATTCTATGCAATAACGAACTTCAGCTACTTGAAGATATGCTTCTGGTACTTATCAAAAGCTGAAATCTTAGAAATAAGATCTTACAAGGACTACAAACAACATACTAGAACCGCATGACCTGATCTTCAATTGCGGAACAATGCCAATAAAAATACTCTCTCTGTCACTGTCTCTATATACTGTCAATGCTTAATCATAATGACCAAGTCTTCTTCACTAGACCAAAATCTCTATTTCAACCTTGTTTCTTCTCTTGTTTCCATCAATGACAATACCATTAAACATCAAGCTCAGCCAAATTTCCAACAGAATTAACTTGAGCTTTTGTTCAAAAATAGCTTTGTTTTCATCTATTTTTCTTCTTATTTGCGTGGAATTTCATGCTAAAAATAGAGTTAATTATTTCATGCATGCCTCCATGTATATTTGTCTCATTATTATCTTTAATTATCAACCCATGCATTCTCTTTCTTCACTTCTTATTATGTGAAAGTTATAATTTTTTATGTTGGTTATTTTCCTAGACTGGATGCTTATTCCCAGTAATCCCTACAAAATAGCCATCATTGATCAACAGGATTCTTGGGCTAGGGGCCAACAGTATAGGAGATAGACTCTATAAATATCTCCTCTTCTTCTTTAGGCTCTGCAGAACCAAGGGGGGTATTCCCTATTCAACACCCATGAGACATAACTATGCAAAGACTGGGATGTTGACACAAAGCAGATGAATCCTCTATTAAGCAGACCAAAACTATGAGATAAGTGCAAAGGGGCTAGTTTTGGGCCTATGTTCAGTCGTAGACAGAGGATTTTAGATCCTAAAACTACTTCTAATGTCCTAAAGGGTTTGTTTATGAAGTTTGAGTTTGATTTATATTTTGATGCAAAACTAGGACTTGGAGTGTAACCTCAATGCAAGGCTAGATTGGTGCCTATCCAGGGCTCGGAGTTAGTAGACATACACATGTGAATGGTCAGTATAAACATATACCAGCGATTGGGTATCAAGGGGATTTTTTATATCTTCCTTACAGATATCTCCCAAAACAGAGTGTTTAGTCATTCATACTTAAAGGAATCCCTATTGCAACATATTTTCTTAATGATTAATCTAAAACTTTTAATTTGTCCCTTGAACAAAGGTAGGAGATTAAACATTCAATACAAAAAACCCATATTCGTAAATCATAAATAACCCTTAGTTATTTAGAATCAAAAGAAAATACAACCACAACTTGGAGACAAATGATTAAACACATGCAATCAGTGCATTTCTCATATAAAACAGCATGAAACCAGTTAATTTATGCATGAAACATACAACATGAGACTCATAAACTCACAGAACTTCTAGGACAGGGCCACCAATTAAGTTGTATTGTATCACAGAGCCAAAAGTTTGTCCAGTTTTCAACAACAACAAAAGAGTAACATAGTTTGCTTAAAAAATGCAAGACAGTGTACTTTGCAAAAATTAATTACAAGGTGAGGTCAAAATTTCCCATCAGATACACAGCACCAGAAATGGCACTCAAAATAATAAATGCAGTAGGGGACAAAACATGGAGAAGCAAGAGAAGGACGGGGAGTAGTTGAGCTCGAGCCCTGTGCCGCCACTAGAAGAACTTCGTCATGAACCTGGTACTTGGCCGTTCAACCATCGGCCCATGCCTGTCCGCAATCTTGCCATAAATGGCTCAACCACCAGCAACTCTTCTCGAAAATAGTAATAGCACACCCATGGGAAATTCCCGCTCAGAAAACAACTGCAGACGTAAGGAAAAAAGCCATCGCCGATAGTTCAAAACTTGACCATCGATCTAAAAACCCATCGCCAAAATCAATGGTCCCAAAATAAGTATGAAGAGCCACTAGCCAACGAAATTGTGCCATGTGGGCACCCCATGATTCTATCGCTGGCCCTTCACACCTTTATTTTTGCCTTTATCACCCCTACATATGCATGCTGAAATGCATATACAAACACCATGTTCACCTTTCAAAAACCCTTCTATATGCAAAATGCATATACAACTGTCCGATATACAAGGTGGACCCCAAAGTTTATAGAACAATTTGAAATCGGGCTCAATTCTGGCTTGTATCCCTTTTACCGCACATCAGCTTGTATATCAACATATATAAGCGCTTTATACAACCCATGGATGCCAAATTTCATTCACTGCACCTTATTCCTCAATCGCGTCTGGATTGCATGTCTCTCCTTTGTATGCCGAATATACAAACTCGTTTGTATATACCCGCAGGCCCTACCACATGTATCTTCCCCGCTGCACTGTAGCAAATGCATCCTTGCACCTTTGTATGTTTCGCTTGCATCCACAAATATACAAACCTCTAATATACAACTGCGGTATCTTCAACAAAATATTTCAGGAATGTATCTTCCACTCGCCACTGTAGCAATTGTATATTAGCACGCCCTTGTATATTTTGCTTTGTATATTTCCTCTACATACAAACAACGAATCTTCCTTGGAATATGCTTGCAATGTATATTTTTCAGTGCACCATTACATACAACCTGATATACAAAGCGAGAATATTCTCAGGAATCTGCGAAAGATTCCCCCTTTGTATATGCACATTTAGAGCCCGATATGCACTTAGAAATGCATCTAATTGATTTTTTTAAAGGGCGATGGAGATTTTACACCCGCCAATGCATATTTCACCAGTATGTATATACAAAAAACCCTTGTATATACAAAGACACTTGCATCTTAACTAATTTTTCATTTTTTACAATTGCAGGAGTCAAAAGGGTCAGAATTTTTAGATTCTTGGGAAGGGGCCTGCATATTTAAATGCTTAAAACCTGATTACTTATGCAGGCACCACCAGGTTAGATCACTTTGATTTTAACCTTCATCACTCTTGTGTTTTCTAAGTTAACTCTTCAATCAAATTGAGTTAAACCTCCATCCTCTTCATCTCTTTTCCCTTTTTCCAACCTATAAATACCCCCCTCTCTCAAGCATAAAGGGAGGCAGTTTCATTTGTAAACACTATGCTTGCAGGTTATTGCTTTCTAAATCAAGCACCCATATGCTCATACAAGACATTAAAGCCTTTTTTATTTTGTCTGTTATCTTATCTAGCTTTGCTAAAAGCTTATTTTGCATTGATAAACTACTCACATCATATGCCACAATGGTCATTAAGCTCTCATTCAGCTCATTTCAAAGCTTCAAAAGCTTCTTTTGCTTCTCTTTTCTTATTGTTGCCAAGAGGATCACCTCACTACTACAAGAGGATTAGAGGTTGCCATTAAAGGATTTCTGCCAGTAGTGGAGGCTCACATGTTTTCTTTTATTCTAGGTTCCTTCATACTTTTTTCATTTCATAGTAATTAGATAATCAAACTTTGCTCTTGGGAATAGTAAATGCATGTTGCTTTTTCCTTTATAGGCTAATTAGATTGGCATTGTTAACATAGTTTGCCTTTTGGAAGGTCATAGATTAAAAGCAATTTCCCTTTACTAAAATAATTGATCCACTTATTTGGCAAATCAAAAACATAGTTTCAATTGCATTAGGTAAGTTCATACTAGTTTGCATATGTTCTCTAATTCCTAGATTAGAAAAAAGCACTTTCATTTCCATAAATAGAAAAAAGCACAAAAATGTTTTGCACTCATATAGGCTTGCATGCATACAAAAACAAAAAAGAACAAAAACATTAGCATTGTAGAAGGTTGACAAACCCTCTATCACATCACAAGGTCAAGTTTAGTCAACGTTAGTCAAAACCCTTGGTTTCATCACAAAGTCAACACAAAGTCAACAAAGTCAAACCTTAGGTCACGAAAACCCTAAGTCAAAACCCTAGGTCAAGTCAAGGTTAGCTTAAACAATCTCTCTCTTGTTTAGGCTCACAAATGTGTCCTAGACTTAGAGGTGAGTGGGTGAAGGCAATCCTCGATGAGATAGAGGAGATCCACCCTAGACAACAAGAAGAAAGGTTAAGAGAACTTTAGATACAACAAGCAGTCATCCAACAATAGGAATGACAACGTCGACTTGAACAAAGCATCAAAGAAAGCAATAGTTAACCCACATAACGTTGGAGCATCTAAAACCCAAACAGAAGAACAGTGACTAGTGACCCTTTGGGTTAGATAGTTATTTTCACAACAATGGTTAGAGAACACCGCATTCAAGAAAATGCACAACAACATAGGCCCCAGGATTGACTAACCACTCTCTATAAAGTCCAGCTCTCCAACAAGCCAGACCACCTCCATGTCTTACCTCCTCTCGACTTTCTACTTTCATGAGAGTGAGAGTGATGTGGAGGTTCACCCCTTGACAAAGAGAGAGGGTTTGTGTGTGTGCCAAAGATGACTCGACCACCCCAAGACACTAAGTCATGTTTTTGAGTGTACAGAAATGAGTACCCATTCCTAAATGGGTATCTGTTTAGGCTTGGGCACCCATTCCTATCAGGATTTTTTTTGCTCGATGCTTCCCCTATATGTGGACCCAACTTCTTGCTTTTACTTGCATATTAAATTAATATCTTAGATAGTGAAAGGATATTTTCATGATTTATATTTATGCATATTGTTGCTAGGACCTCTACTCACCATCCATCACTATAATCCAATGGTCAATAAGAGTGATTGGATATTTGCAAGAGATCACTTCACCTAAGACTATCTTAGGACTTAGTTTAATTTTTGCTTACATCTAAATTATTTTAAATTCAAGCCTAAAGAAACTAAAGTGACTAATGGAGCTAAGGTGATAATGTGTCTATACTTATTGAAGGCCCACATGCACTATCAAAATGTTATGTTTGAGAGGCACATAATTACTAGACTTGAGATCTTTATGTAGTAGAGTTTAAGGTGGAGTTTGGTTTGGTTACTTAGTGTGATATTTATCCAAAGATCCTAGTGGACTCAAAACAATTTTTTATTTATGTCATTCATGTTATGGGTCTAGATTTATGTCTAGCATTTGTTTCTTGTTGCACAAGAGTTCTTGGTGTGAGGATTAAATGAGTGGGGAGAGGCCACAAGTGGCACATCCCAATTGGCCTATAATAAATTATTATTTTTTAGTGAAGTTGTCAAAGGGGTTTTCTTTTATGTTGTTAATGAGGTTGTGTTTGTTTATGTGACGTGGTTTTGTGGAGTGGATGTTGTATTTGATTAGCTAGTGATGAATGATAGAGATTGAATAATATGCTTTATTAAATGCTTTCCCAACTAGTATATCTTACGATCTAACAACCTGTGGGAGCTAAAAGGAATTATAAGACATGAGCTCTTGCAATGTCTTTCAACCATTCAATTGACATTCATCAATAGGTTGGGATCCTATATGAGGTAAGCCAAGTTGTGATAAAGAAAGAGCAAGTGCAAGAAGGTGGTTGGAATTTTAATGGCATCAATAAAGGTATTGGATGTGTTGGTGACCTATGTCAACAAAACAAAAGAGTTCCTAGAGGAAAAATTAGATTTGATGGAGCCATTCACCTTGATCTAAAGGTGGTAGTTGGTAGTTTAATAGAGATTGGCAATCCCATTTCCATGTGCATGCAAGAACATAGATCTATGTCCCTAAGGCATGGGTGAAATTCCAACATTATGTTTGGTTTTAGAGACTAATAATTTTTTATTTTTTTAATGCGCTTGTTAAACTTTTTAATGTGACCGGTGATGCTGGTGTGACATGCCCTCCGACTCCACAATGCTTTTGCCTGGAGCTATGAACCGGTGAGGCCACAACATGGGGGACCTCATCCCCAAGAGAGACCACTTCAAACTTTGTGAGCTCATTGGTCTAGCGAAGGCATAAATCCTGTGAGCTCGTTGGCCTAGTGGGGGTTTGAACGCTGGTGACCACCACTACAACTGAGTGACTTAACCACCAAACTACGCCTAGGGACTAATAAAGTTAGGTATTGCAAAAAATTTGTGTTTATGATTCAAGGAAGAATTACTGTACACTTGCATAGATTCCATTCCATGAAGGATTTACCCAGCATCATAGGAAAGATTAAATTTGATTTTGCATCTTGTATCTATAGAGAATTCAATGTTTGAGAGAGGTAGTTGCAATAATGTAATAGAAAGTACAATGTTGAATTATAGGATTTTGACATGCATCTTAGTCACGTGGAGAAATCCTTTGATGTCAAATTTATTGTCATTCCATTGGCTATGAAACCTTTCCTACTCCTTCTCTCTTTATCTTTATTTGTCTTCAAGGATTTATATGTTGGAAAGAGACACTACATAGCATTGATAGGAGTTGTCATTGATGGAAACTAAGATTGTCCCACACCTCTATAGTGCAATATCTGATCATACCAGAAGTCAAAACAATAATCTATCTAAGTCAAGGAGCCTGAAATAGAGTATATAGTAGAGTCTAATATTTTAGTCTAGATCTCTCTGGTGGAAAGGAATGGTATGTTGCGGATCCAAGGTTGTTTACAGCATTGGAAATACACTCTAAATCTAGAATTTTGTCATCTGGTAATGAAGGAATCAAATGTTATTAGCATATGTGTATCGGGTTCCAGTCTGACAGAGCAGACAAAGGAAGAATAGGTAAACCTTGCAGAAGATCTTCTTTCCTAATGAATGGAAGTTGCTTGTTGGACAAATGATGGCATTCAGTAACTATGGCCGACATGAGTAATGATTTGTAAGAGTAATTTTTGGTCCACACTCCAAGTTATGCATAGATCTAGCTGACAGGGCTAAGCATTCTTAGGTATTTTAAGTACTGTTAAAGCTGATTGGTAGAATGATTATAGATCTTGTTGTGGATATATATAGTCGATGAATTTGGTCATTTAGGATGTGAAGTGTGTGCGAAGAAAAGTGGATGTGAATAGAGGAGAAATCTAAGGTGCGATTAAGAGCAGAAAAGTGAGAAGAACAAAGATAGGATGAAGTGTGTAAGATTAGTTTTTGCACTCAACCAGAACTAAAATTTTTGCATAAGTACATGCTATCATCAGTTCATATCTATGTATTTCATTTGTAATATTGTCTTAGGCAGTGAGCCTTCATTTGAGTAGTGAGCTTTGGGCAATGAGCCCAGATGCATGTGCTTTCCCCTTTTGTATCAATAATTTTTAATAGGGTATTAAATTCTTATGGGTTAACCCCCACCGTGGTTTTTCCCTTAACTGAGTTTCCACATGAAAAATCTTGGTGTCAAATGTGTTATTTCATTTTTGCTTATGTGATGACTGAAGTGTTTATTTCATTAACTATTGTTAAGTTGTAAAAGAAATAAAAAGATCAAGAATGTGTGACAACTGATCCACCCTCCCCGCTCTTAGTTGTCTGGACCTAATCCAACAATTGGTATCAGAGCTAAGTTCCTTTGAAAAATCTTAATAGCTTAAGGAAGATCTAGGAAGACAGTAGAATGGATGAATATGACCTTCAAGGGCAACTTAATTTTTCCCTAGATGATCTTGAGCATTCCAAGGTAGAAGTTAAAGACCTACAAGACAATCTCAAAAAGGATGAAGATTTCATTGAAGTGTTAAAAGAAAAATTGAGCAAATCAAATGCAAAAGGAAAGGAGCAACCTCTTCAAGACAAGGCCTTGGATGAGAAGACAAAGGAATGTGAAGAGTTAACTAAAGAAGTTACTATTCTAAAACATGAGATGAAAAATGGAGTGATGAAACTAACCAAGGAAATTGAAGATAAGAAGAAAGTTGAAGAAGTGTTAAATAAAAATTTGAAAAATAGTTCTAAAGAATGCTGCAAATTGGATGCAATAGTTGGCCTTCTAGAATCTAATCTACAAGAAAGTAGAGACAATAAAAGAGAACTTGAGAGACAAATTATCATACTCAGACATGACCTAGAAATTGCAAATGAGTATAAGGAGAAATTCAAGATAAGCTCAGCTAAATGTGAAGCACTCATTGAAGGGCAAAAAAAGGATGTTGATAAGCATGAGAAAGGTGAAAGCCCTAGATCTGGACAGAGAAAATTTCAACCTAGGAATGGAAGAAACAAATTTAAAAAACCCCCAGTAAGATAGCCAAATGCTCAAAGATATCCATCATTCAATGGAAATTGTTTCAACTGCAACAAATTTGGTCATAGAGCTACTCAGTGAAGAAGCAAAGTAAATCAAAATGGTCCATCCTTCTCCGATCAATGCTTCAAATGTAACAGGTATGGTCATAGATCAAATGAATGTAGAAGTGTGAAAAAGAATAATCCCAATATTGGAAGAATTAGTAATTCCTTCAATGGTTACTACTTTGTTTGCAATGGGTTTGGTCATATGGCTAATCAGTGCAGATCAAGAGAAAATCAGGTTTATAAGAAAGGAAATCTTGTATGCTATAACTACAATAAATCTAGTCATATTGCAAGATTTTGTAGAAGTAAAGACAATGGAAGAAAAGTTCTGGTAAATAGAAAACCAGATGAGTAGAAACAAGATAGAGGCAAAAGGAAAATTGATGTGGATGAGATACAGTGTGAAATGAACAAGATTTGGATAAAGAAAGATACAGTAAACAAATATAATGAGTCCGTACTAGAATTCGGTGCTGACAATTCCTCCAGTAATTAAGTCAGAAAAATCTGGCCTAGGGGGAGTTGCATAGAGCATCAATTTCCCCTAGTCAGTGAGTGGGTGCCTAAATTTGGCACAGTAACAGAGAATACTCCAAGTTAGTCTAGAACCTATGGAAGGATTTCTGAAAGAAAAGATGTTGATACATGAGGAACTATCTAAACAATGTAACTGAATACAATTAGGGCAACACATTTATTGCAAAGGTAAATTATATAATGCAGAGCTTTAAAAGGCCGCTTGATCACTCATTTGAATCACCTTGCATTTGAAGTAAACAAGAAAAAGAGCACTTGAGATACAAAGTCTAGAGATTGAGGCAGAGAATGAATTCAGTCAGCAAGTGATCAACCCTATCACTGTGAAAGAAAAAGGTACCTCTCTATAAATCTTTGAATCTAAAATCTGTTGAAATGGCTACCCCTCATGTTATTGACATTACTGAAAGGCCTCAACCTTAATTCAAGAAGCATCGTCACAAATCAATTCAAGTCGATCCGTTAGGTGCTTTTTCAAGCATTCTGAATGGGGTGCTACATGTAGAAGACATTAGGGTTTGCATTCATGCAAATATAGATGAGTTTGGAGATTCAAGGTATGTAGATTTCTTTGAAAAACAACTCATGGATGAAAATAAAGAACTTAAACCTAAATACAAGGCTCTACATGATAAACACTTTGTTTAGATTATGGGGTTTCCAACTTTTGATGAGGATGAGTGGGTTTGATACATCTTAATTCGGATACATGATGAATTCATGTGGTTGTTAAAATCATTCAAGATTACCATGGATGCTATCAGAAATGTAACTGGTTTGAACTCAATTGGAGGATTGCCCATGCTAAAAGCTATGAAAAACTAAATAGTAATTGATGCTACCAGAGCTAAGTTCAACAGAAGAGCAACAACCATAAATGATATTATAGAGCTGGATGTCAAATTTGCCTCCATGGTGATTGGATACAAGATTTACCACTCGAGCAGGGAAAATTTTGTTTCTGGAACAACCATTTATGCTGCATACAAGATGATAAAAGAAAATGTTGATTATGACTTGTGTGAACTATTGCGGAACCAATTGATTGAAAATATGAACAAGATCAAAAGAGATAAGAAGAATACCTTCAAGTATGGTACACTAATTTTATGTGTATTCTTTTACTATATGAATGAAGTACCTGGGGTAATAGGTGTACATTGGACTAAAGATAAACTAGTTGATATTCAAATTTGTTTAGGGTAAAATTGAATTTGTTAATCTTTTGTGTTTTAGATGTTAAAATCCTCCTTTCACGCTAACATTGAAGGATCTAGGGTTGAGTGGTGAGCACTATCATACCCTAGAGTCACTTTCAGATGTAGGGAAAATTGGATTAGGGAATTAATTATCAATTTTTCCTTCTCCTATGCTCAATTGACCATTAAAACCCTAATTATACAAATACGACATCAAATTAATGAATTATGAAAAAAGCTCTTGCAGACGAGAGTAAAATGCCAAATTATATAATACCTATTTTTAGGGTTCCAAAGTGAAACAGTGGGGGACACTGGAGCGGGCACCCAAGTCTAAGATACCTACTTTTTTAGGGAATCTAGACCTCCTTTAGACACTAATTAGCCCTGTAACTTCTATTTTCCAGAATCTATCTACGGAGGACACTGGAACTAGTGCCCTAATCCTAGAAGTACTCCTTTGTTTGACTCTTCTTTAGATCCTAAATCCATGATGCCTTCCAAACCTTCCTACAACTCTAGTTTTCCAAGATGCGACACCTGTAACCTGCAATCACAAGACTTGGTTTGGGGGTTATGGTGTTTAGAGGTTTGCCTTAGTCAAATGTCAGAGGACACTTAAGTCTTCGAACACTGTTGTTAGATAAAGAGGGCGTGCCCTTGTGAGGCAAGGCTAAAAACCAAAGGGATCAATGATAAATACATAGTGATATGTCACCTTGTAGTGAAGCTCTCATGGAGGAAGATGCTCTTCATGCCATGAGGAGATTGATGCTCAAATCTACAAATATCAACACACAAAACATACAAGTCTGCTCTTGCAACATAATAGAAAGCCTTGAATCACCTTGAGAACACAATAGCTTGCTAGTAATCATCTAGTTGAAATCTAGTTTACAAATGAATGCCTACACATGCTTATATATGCACTTACAAGTATTCCCGCCAAGATTTTAAAAATCAAACTTTACTTTGTCAGTAAAATAATCACCTAATGGTCATAAACTAACACTCAAAAATTGGGGCTATCCTAAAATAGTGCAAGAATAGGGCACAGGTGCCCAAGTTCTCCCCCCTATTTTAGGTAGGGTACAATTCAAGGGGTCCACCTAGGTCCTATTTGCCATGGGTTTTAGGTCTCATTCCATTGGGATGCTAAAATATGAACTAAAATGTCCTAAATGCACTCTAAAGACCTGAGAGCTAAACCTTATGAGGGAAAAGCCCCCAAGGGGACATTTTCCAATGTTACATTTATAAAACACATCAAACACGGGGAAAACATGCCAATCACATAGAAAATAATAACAGGCACGCAAAACATGGAGAAGACAGTTACAGTCATGTAGAACATAGAGAAGACAATCAATGCATAGAAGACACATTAATGCATGGAAGACAGAAATGATATCTTTTCTTTTTTTTTCTCATATATATGGAATGCAAATGCAAGTACTGGAAAGTAAACAAACCTCCCATAATACCGGATGCACTACCTTAAGGCACAGGGCTTAGTATATATGGGGCAACACATACTCAAGACACACAAAACCTCCCAAAATGCATATCGCATATGGGGCAATAGACATGCCAAACAAAGCAAGCACGCCAAAACACACACACTTGAAGACACGGAGAAAACACAATAGATAAGCGATGGTGTGTTCCCTATCTCTAGGCTCATCACCATCTCAGGCACATTACAGGCACACACCGATGATTGGGCTTTGCCACAACAATCGCCGAAGACATGCTTAAGGGTTGAGTTAGTCACAGAACTACTCCCCACCTCTGTAGAGGACAATTGAAAATGAAACCCCACCTGCGTCATGGAGATGTGTTACAGTGAAAAGGAAGCATGGCATACCATCCCACCTGCGTCACGGAGATGCCTTATAGTGAAAAGGAGGTATGAGCTCAAAAGTATACAACCCCACCCGCATCACGGAGATGCCTTATGGTGAAAACGAGGTATATGCAATAGATAAACTGATTGATTGCAAACAAACTTAGGATGGGCTAATTACTCATCATACTAGCCTACACCTGAGAACAAGCACATTGCTAACATCTACAACAAATAGCTTACCTTATATATGCCCCCACCTTAAGGTGGTTGATATCATGCAATGATATCAAGTACGTTAAGGTAGGAACAAAACACACAAGGGAACACCAATTTTCACAAAGCCCATGCCCCTTGGAGGTGACATGTACTTCACGATTGCCAAATGCTCCCACAAACACATCCCTGCAAGAAACATGTTAGTGTCTACAACATCATGATAAACAACAACATCAATGCATATGATTAACTACACAAAGAGCCAAGGTTATACAACAAATTCAGAGTTTGAGGATAACTAGGGGTTATATCATGAAGCTCTTTGAATCAAGTACTGCCAAGGATAGATTCAAAGGCAAACAAAGGTGTACAGAGAAGCAGTATTGTTAAGGTTTGTAAATGCGATAAAAACATCATAAAATTCACTATGTGAAAAGTACAAGTGCTTCCACTAGCCAAGCGTCGAATAAGATATACAACCCCATCATCATATTAGGAACTAAGTCCATTTTTTGATTGCTCTCGAAAGGGACACTAGGTCTACATCAATTTAAATGTTTGTCATCATCCGCCCGCTAGGTGGAAAGACTAGAGGAAGGGAAACAATAAATAATTGAGGAGAAACAAGTGTCTTAGGGATATTCACGTAGGAGGGTGCCCCCAAGTGACCAACCACGATGCTATGTCCGTAAGACACAACACACAACAATGAAATTAGAGAGGAAATATAGAAGAATGATGATACAAATAGAAGAAGGTCACAATAGAGGTAGTCTCCTGGTATCTTGAACCTTAAGGGAGAATTTGAGGTCATCCCAAGAGGCCTAAACAACATATAACACAACATAGGGGAAGCACATCACGAGACAGATAAAGGGTTAGAGATACTTACTTGTTAGGGTACCACCATTAAGAACCTTCATATTTAGGATATATGTCATGCTATTTTGATATTGTTGAATTAACATTAAGTGTAGGATGACGAGAGGCTTTCTTTTCTTTGAAAGGATTATATCCAATGTCGCTTGAGTAATGTGTCAAAGCAAATTCTATAGGTACTTGGATCCCTTGTTGATTTACACCACATCCCTTACCTTCATATTCATAAGTGTTATAAAGGATTTTAAATCCTCGACCATAAAGGGATGGTATTTCCTTAGAAGAAGGTGAAGCCTCATAGGTGTCATAATTTATAGTGTAAGTGAGAGTATTATCTTTGTTTTCTACCCAGGAAATTTTGTTTTTCTTAGGTGCTTCATAAGATTGCTTAGGTGAGATCCATGCCACTTTTGATGTATCAAGGCTATTAATTTTATATTCTCCTATACTGCAAGGATTAAAATCTAATGAACCCCAATCATCACCAACAAATGCATTCAATGGTTGAGAGTCTTGCACAACATTTGTCATTAATGGATCACCTCGCAATTTGTTTAAGCTTATATGGTTGTGAACAGGTTTTTGATTTTCAATATGTAAACAGTTATCTAGTTCAAGATTAGTATGAATAGTGTGAAGTTTACCTTTGAATATAAATTTGATTGAATGATGTAAAGTGGAAGGAACTGCCCCCAATGCATGAATCCAAGGTCTACCAAGAATCATGTGGTAAGATAAAGAACAAGGCATGACATGAACCAAGGTAGGCACAAGTGCAGGTCCTACTTGTATAGGTAGAGTTATAGTGGCCATGGATTGTCGCCCAACATTATCAAACCCACAAATGTTAATGTCGTTTGGTGTGATTTGTGATGTATCAACCTTGATTTTTTGTAGTAGGTCAATGCTACAAACATTAAGAGATAATCCAGTGTCGATCATAACCTGTTTTACCAAAGTTTTATTTATTGTGACAAAGATTATAAGTGGATCATATTGGTTTTGGACTTCAATTAATGATAATTCATGTGGTTGAAAGATAATATCTATTTTTGTCGCATGCATACTATCCAATATGGCTGCTACATCATTAGGCTTAGCAGTCAGTGGGACTTGATCACCTTTTGTAAAGCTTCTTGGAGCATTCCATGGTATGTAGGTGATGTTTGTATTAAATCCCAAAGAGAGATCTTAGCCAGAGTAGTGTGAAGTTGTTTGACAAGATCATACTCTGGACCATTTTTAAGAGTAAGATGAGGTGGTTGAGGGAGCATAGGTTGAGAACATGGAAGAGAGATAGGCACATGTGGTGCTTGCTTACTTTGATTGTTATTACGGGTGTTGTATGTGTGAGCAATCACATTATGGTGTGGTTGTTGTAACACATTTTGAACACCTTGAACCATAATCACTAGTTTTAAGCAAGAGGGTGCACTAAGTGCCCCTCGGACAATCATTTTAGGAATATTGCTATGAAGTCTATTAATGATTATTGAATTAACATTATTTCTCTCTTGATTGCACCCAATATCCATCCCCAAAGGATTTAATGTAAGAGACATTTTCTCATCCACTAATGCTACATCTTGGCTAGAGAGAGTAGTAGGATGAAAGGAAGGTACATCAACATCATCATCATACTCTATGGTGGAAAAGGGCTTTTCACTCTCATCTTTCTTATGAGTATTCATAGAGATGAATTTGGTTAAATCTTCTAATATCAAAGGATATGCTCATATGAGTAAAGTGAAGCTACTAAAATCATGTGTATAACAAAATAATTTCAACTTATATGTAGAACATATAGAACCATCAATACCACTAATATAAGCTATGTGTTCTAGAACATGAGGATTCTCATTAGTGAAATTAGTGAAAATTTCAAAATCTAGGATACACTCATGTAAAGATTTCAGAGATGAATAACATGAAGATGCCATAATGAAATGTAAAATCAGATTTTAACAAATTTCTAAGAGTATGCAAAAGATAAGTGCAAACTATATGAAAAATGACCTAAAATGCTTGATTTTTTGTACTTTTTCAATGCAAATATATGAAAGAAAAGGTGTTGTAAGGATTTTTATTAGGGATAGAAAATAATATATTTGATATCAGTCCAATAAAAAAAAAATATCCTTTACAACATAGTTTTGATGCAAATCTAAGATGATTCCAAAACAAATTATAGTGAAAATATGTCAAAATAAGAAATTTTTCACCAAAATTCAAATGCAAAAGAGCATGACAAAGAGTGTTGTGAGGAAGACAATGATGGAGGGAAAACAATATCAGAAATAACATCCACTTGGTGCTAAAATATCCAACACCACATGCTTTTAGTACCACTTAAGGTAGAACCCTAGTGAAAATATAGCAAAAATAGGCTATTTTTCACAGTTTTTCAACTCCAAGACCTAGAAAAAGGGGTGTTACAATGAATTTAAGGAGGTAAATAAAATAATATAAATCACCTCAATCCACAAAATTGATCACAACACACTTGGAGTGCAAACTAGGTCAAACCCTAGGGCAAAAATTGTCAAAAATGTGTAGTTTTTCACCGAATTTTCACTACAAGAGCCTGTTAAAAGGGTGTTGTGAAGATTTTTATGAGGGGAATAAAATTATTACCCTAATAAAAGTAAATTAATGAAAAAATATTTTTCACAACACACCTAAGGTGCAAATTTATGAAGTCGATAATGCCAAAATTACTGAAAATCGTTGTTTTAAAAGCCCTAGCTTTGAGATTTTGGAACAAAATGCTATGAGAATGGTTTGAAGTCTGATTTTTTATGGAAATTACATAATATTAGATCTGAAAATTATTTTCAAGCTTAATCATGGAAAATTCCCATGCAAATTTAATGAAATTGCACCAAAAATGCTAGTTTTTGTTGAAATTTTCAATGCCAAAATGCAAACAAATTAAATTTAAATGCAAATTCACACTAAAAAGAAAGACTAAATCCAAATAAAAATTTGAATGAGCTTCTAAAATTAGTAGAAAAATCTGATAGAAGATTTTTCCTACAAACCCTAGATTTTGGAATTACTAGGTTATCTAAAAATTGTCGAAATTTCCACAAAATCCTAGCAATTAAATGATGAAAATGCAAGGCAAGATTTTGAATTTTTGTATTTTACTATATCTTATATCAGATCTGATGCAAAAATCATGAATTAGGAAAATTTAGGAAGAATGGACATAATTTAGTAAGCCCAACAATACAATTTTTTTGTATTTTTCCAAATTTTCAATTTTTTTGAATTTTTCTCAATGTAATAAAGAAAATGCCAATATGATTGAATGAAATCACACCAAATCTATAGACAAACACTCAACAAGTTTCAATTTAAGTTCAAAGACACGGGTTCACAAAAATATTTAGGGTAAAATTGGATTTGTTAATCTTTTGTGGTTTAGATGTTCAAATCCTCCTTTCACCCTAACATTGAAGGATCTAGGGTCAAGTGGTGAGCACTATCATAGCCTAGAGTCACTTTCAGATATAGGGAAACTTGGATTAGGGATTAATTATCAAATTTTCCTTCTCCTATGCTCAATTGACCATTAAAACCCTAATTATACAAATACGACAACAAATTAATGAATTACAGAAAAAGCTCTTGCAAACGAGAGTAAAATACCAAATTAAAGAATACCCATTTTGGGGGTTCTAAAGAGGAACCATTGGGGACACTAGAGCAAGCGCCTAAGTCTAAGGAACCTACTTTTTGGGGGAATATGGACCTCCTTCGGACACTGATCAGCCCTGTAACTTTTATTTTTTAGAATCTCTCTACAAAGGACACTGGAGTGAGTGCCCTAGTCTTGGAAGTGCTCCTTTGTCTAAATTTTCTTCAGATCTTGAATCCCTGATGCCTTCCAAGCCTTCCTGTAAATCTAGTTTTCCCGGATGCAACACCTGTAACCTGCAATCATAAGACTTGATTTGGGGGTTGTGGTGTTTAAAGGTTTGCCTCAGTCAAACACTAGAGGACACTTAAGTCTCTGAACATCGTTGTCAGATAAAGAGGGTGCACCCTTGTGAGGTAGAGGCCAAAAACCAAAGGAATCAATGATAAAAATACAATGATATGTCACCTTGTAGTGAATCTCTGATGAAGGAAGATGCTTTTCATGCCATAAGGTGATTGATGCTCAAATCTGCAAATATCAACACACAAAACATACAAGTCTACTCTTGCAACACAATAGAAAGCCTTGAATCACCTTGAGAACGCAATAGCTTGCTAGTAATCATCTAGTTGAAATCTAGTTTACAAATGAATGCCTACATATGATTATATATGCACCTACAAGCATTCCCACCAAGATTTTAAAAATTAAACTTTACCGTGTCGGCAAAATAACCACCTAATAGTCATAAATTGACACCCAAAAATTGGGGCTATTCTAAAATAGGGCAGGACTAGGGTATGGGCATCCAAGTCCTCCCCCTATTCTAGGCAGGGTACAACTCAAGGGGTCCACCTAGGTCCTATTTGCCATGGAACTTAGGTCTCATTCCTTCGGGATGCTAAAATATGAACTGAAATGTCATAAATGCACTCTAAAGACTTGGGAACTAAACCTTATGAGGGAAAAGCCCCCAAGGGGACATTTTTTGATGTTACAAAATTAAAAATCATCTTCACAGCATTGGTGATTTCAATGCTCATAAGACGGCAATATGGGGTTACTTAAAAAATTTCTAGAGTATGATGCACTCAAGGGAAAGAATTCTAAATTCAATTGTTGACAAATACAAAAATGAAGTATGCTTCATGGTTGATACTGACAAGTGTTTATGGAAGTAGTGGAACCCAGAACTATTTGGATCATGCCCATGGGGTATGAAGTAGATGAAATGATCTTGGATATGTATGCTCAACATCTGCTAAGCAAGCCCAAAGACTCAATGGTTGAAAGATTTGGAACCTATGAGGAGCTAAGTTTAAAGTTGCATACTAAGCTCAGAGAACCTGAAACTAATAGAAGAGTAAGAAAAGAAGTTGAGTAGCTAGCTAAGAATCTTGACCTAACAAAGGAATCTATGAAGAAATTCAGTGAAAGAATAGAAAATGATGAGAAAGTAAAACAAGAAAAGAGACAAACAAGCGATCTGGTGGTACCTTCTTCCACCTCAAGAACTACTAGAAGTTCTTCTACTGCCTCTGTTCCTTCCAAATCTGCAAAACCTGAAATAGAACCATCTGAAAAAACATGAGAAAAGGAAAAAAACCAAAATCTTCCCCGACCTATGAAAGCATAAGAGAAGATGATGTAGATACAGACTCTGACATTGAAATCAAGGAACCAAAAGTCACTGAAACAAAAGTTGCAAAGCTAACCAAAGAAAAGTCCTATGGAAGCAAAAAGACTAGCAGAAAGCAAAAGATTGAAGAATATGAAGAATATGTTGAGAAACCCACACTCTTGCTAGAAGATGTGATAAAATCTGCCACTATAGATGGCAATCTAAGACCCATGACTGAATTCTATGATGAATACAATGATGTGGATAAAAGGGTGTTGGAGGAAGCAATGGTCAGATATTTTAACATCTATAATAAGGCACTAATTGAGATAACTTCTGAGCTACCACAAAGTCTAGCTGATATTCTGGAGTTGAGAAAATAAAATGCCAAATGCAAGGACTTCGAAATCAGAGAACATGAGCTGATAACCTTGTGTCCTCAAATTTCACCTAATCAAATCAATATGATATTTAGGGAAGTCAAAAATAACTTTCGAAGAAAAAAGAGAATGAACAAGCTCATGATGGGAGAAACAAGTGAAATTATTAAAGAAACTCAAGAAATTCTTCCGAAAGCACTGGAAAAGCACAATTTTCCCATAGTCACAAAAGAAATTCTGGATGAAGAAAAAGAGAATATGTTTGAACAACAATTGAATGAATCCTTTGTTCTAGAAGAAGAACAAGAAAATTAGGAGGATACATAATTGCTAGACAAAGTAGTTGATATAGGAGATACCACTAATCCACTGTATATGTCAAAAAAGGATATAATGTTACTTCACAGAGCCCTCTGGATTAGATAGCAAGTGATGAACAAACAAGAAAAAGTTCCTCTACAGAAAACCCAGAAAAGGTTAAAGCAAATTTAGAAGAAGAAAGAGAAAAGAAAGATAAAACAGAAGAAGATGGTGCAAACATTGAAGCACCTAAAGTAGAGATTGAGAAATTAGGAGATCAAAAAGTTGATTATGAAATAAGTGCAAGAGACACTGCAATTGCAGTAAAAGATTCTCTTGGAAAAGAAGTGATTGAACTTGATGAACCTGAACTACTCCAAGGCCTAGCTAATCCAAATGCCCTTTCTCCAATTCAACTGATGAAGGTAGCATCATTCACCCAAGTAAAGGCTAGAGAGAAGATGTTAAAGTTCCACATGGCGGAGAATAAGCTACTAGGACTTGCAAAAGGAGTTTTGGAGAAATTAATGCCAAACTATCAGAAGAATCAAAATGATTCCCCCTCTAGTCATCTAAAGAACCTTGTAAGTTTAGTAAATTCACATTTTGAGTCCCTTGAGAAGTCTGTGGAGGTAAAAGTTCAGAAAGAATTCTTAGATAAGAAAACTTGCAAAATAAAGAACCTGATAGTAAATGATAGAAGAATATTGGGTATTAGCATAAAGAGTATTCATAATGCTCTAAATGATGGAAGTGATATGTACAAATTCTGTCTGTCATGGACCAAAGTTAATAAGGGTATTGAGAACAAGATAAAGGAGCAAGAACAAAAGTTGTAAAATCTCTCTCAAAATTTTGATCCCGTAACAGTCTCGCCCATAAGTCATGAATGTCAAGTAATTAACTTGACTGAGGAAATAAAGAAACTTACCAAAAAGAAAAGTAACATTATGAAGAGAATGTGTGAACTCCAGGGATTAATTGTCCCTAAGTTAGAAACAATGTATAATGCTTTATTTGAAGCTTAGATTGCAGTTCAGACTAGTGTTCCATCAGATTTGTCAAAGGCATAAGCTTACTCATTTGTGTTAAATGGGAACATTTCAATTTTGGATGGAATGAAGAGTACTTGGGCCTCCAAACTTGTGCAAATAAAAGCCAATTTTGCATACATCCTCAAGTTCATGTGAATGGAAGTTTTGGTTACTTGTACATATGCGACATTATAAACAAACTCTTTTTTTTCTAGAATTTTGACTTGCAAACCCCACCCTTTGCCATTGATGTCAAAGGGGGAGTGAAGGGCAGTGAAAAATGAGGAGTTTAGAAAAGAGGAAGAATCAGAATAAGTGAAGAGCATGAATGCATAGACAAAGGGGGAGTTGCTCTAAGACACTTAGTCATTTTTCACTAAGTGTTGCCATCAATGCTAAAGGGGGAGATTGTTAGCAAGAGGCACTACATAGCATTGATAGGAGTTGTCATTGATGGCAACTAATATTGTTCCACACCTCCACAGTGCAGTATATGATCATACCGAAAGTCAGAACAATAATCTATCTAAGTCCGGGAGCCTAAAATAGAGTATATAGTAGAGTCCGGTATTTTGGTCCAGATCTCTCCGGTGGAAAGGCATGGTATGTTGTAGACCCAAGGTTGTTGAAATCATTGCAAATACAATCTAAATCTAGAATTTTGTCATCCGGTGATGAAGGAATCAAATGTTATTAGCATCTGTGTATCGGGTTCCAGTCTGACAAAGCAGACAAAGGAAGAACATGTAAACCTTACAGAAGATCTTGTTTCTTGATGAATGGAAGTTGCTTGTTGGACAAATCATGGCATTCAGTAACTATGGCCAACATGATTAATGATTTGCAAGAGTAAGTTTTGGTCCGCACTCCAAGTTATGCATAGATCTAGCCGACAGGGCTAAGCATTCTTAGGTGTTCTAAGTACCGTTGAAGCTGACTAGTAGAATGATTATAGATCTTGTTGCTTATATATATCATTGATGAATTCGGCCATTTAGGATGTGAAGTGTGTGCAAAGGAAAGTGGATGTGAATAGAGCATAAATCTAAGGTAAGAATAAGAACAGAACAACAAGAAGAACAAAGCTAGGATGAAGTGTGTAAGATTAGTTTTTGCACTCAATCAGAACTAAAATTTTTACATAAGTAGATTCTATCATCAGTTCATATCTCTACCTTTCATTTGTAATATTATCTTAGGCAGTGAGCCTTCATTTGAGCAGTGAGCTCTGGGCAGTGAGCCCAAATGCATGTGCATTCCCATTTTGTATCAATACTTTTAATAGGGTATTAAATTCTTGTGGGTTAACCCCCACCATGTTTTTCCCTTAACCGAGTTTCCATGTCAAAAATCTTGGTGTCAAATGTGTTATTTCATTTCTGGTTATGTGATGACTGAAGTGTTTATTTCATTAACTATTGTTAAGTTGTAAAAGAAATAAAAAGATCAAGAATGTGTGACAATTAATTAACCCCCCCTCTCAGTTGTCCGGACCTAATCCAACATTATAAAATGTAATGAGATCTCTTTAGCTAAGGAAGGAGAATTTTCTAGACAAATACTAAACTAAAAATATTAAAGGGGATATAAGAGTGGATAGATTCACCAAATTAAAAAGGAAAATAAATAAAAATTTCTAATAGGGTCCTAGGGTAAATCAATTAATAACATTGATAAGTAAATACCCATAGGACATTGAGCTACAATTTTAGTTCTATCTAGAATAAAGTGCTCATATTATAGAGAATTTGAATAATAAAATAATGGTACTAAACTCTAATCTAGATGATGGAATGTGCAATGAAAGATGTATAGACAGGAATTTTTAGTCCATAGAAAAATCTGGTCTAGTCAAAGAAAAGCCTTTGAATCTATGAAATGAATATTTGTTTGTTTGATTCACTTCTATGGACGTGGAAGTGATTCACATGACTAGGATTGTGAATCTAATAGTTTACAATTCTAAACTCTACTTTTGGAGATGTGAATCTAGAATAAAGTGGTCATATTATAGAGAATTTGGATAATAAAATAATGGTGCTAAACTCTAATCTAGATGATGGAATGTGGAATAAAAGATGTATAGAATGGAATTTTTAGTGCATAGAAAAATCAAATCTAGCCAGAGAAAAGCCTTTGAATCTATCAAATGAATATTTGTTTGTTTGATTCAATTCTATGGCCGTGGAAGTGATTTAAATGACTAGGATTGTGAATCTAACAGTTTACAATTCTAAACACTACTTTTGGAGACGTAAACTTGTTAATTGTGATTCTTATGCACATGCAAATGAAGCTTTGTCATCTAGTATCTTGACTTGCCATAAAAATATGGCAATGTTGTCAAACAACTTGGTTGAGATTGCTAGGATAGGGTGACTCTTCCTTGGTCAAAGCCCTGGAGGATATTGATTTATCAACTTTTGGAAATGATTGAAAATAAGAGTAAATCATGCACAAATGTCTAGATGTGTATGCAAATAAATGATTTGACATTGATGTGTTGATTATGCTCCTTGAATGATGATGCACATAGGAATGAAATCTTCTTGATTCTCCTAGATTTTTTGGATGATTAAAATGAATTAGGGTTAGTCCATAAATACAACTCTATAGTTTGCAAATGAAATGCTTAATGCTTCATGTTAGAACACTATGGTCACTTAGGAATGGATCATCTTGGGCTCAAATTTGAACTTGAATTGTGAATATTTGAGGTTTATTTTTGCAAATTATAAAATTAAACTTGTTTAGTTCCATAACTGCGGATTTGTACTAGTTTAATTTTATGACTGCATATTTGTACTTGGATAGAACCTGTGTTAAATGAGAGATAACAACTAAATTGTAAGAAACATTGCGAATGGAATCAAGTTAAGCTTGAATTACATAGTAACTTTTACATAAAATTTGTGTCACTTATACATTAATCATTACATTAAAAAATTATAAAATATGCAATTTTTACCATTAATAAATATACCTAAATTAGGTTATTCTTAAATATCATCAACTTCAATAGTCAAAGGTTAATTTTGGCCAATAAAAATAGGACAAATATTTACCACTTTTTATTGAGAATGATGTGTAAAATTTCTATTGATTGTTTGACCATTGAAGTGGATGATATTTAAGTAGAGCACCTAAATTAAATATTATTTACTTATAGACTTTGGACAAGTAAAGCTGAAAAAAAGTTTAACCTTACCTTACTTTTGAACATTGGTTGGAAGTCACTTCAGGGCATAATTGGATAGTGCATCTTTATTATGTCGTTAATAACGTTCTCGACAAAACAGTCTATGAGATTAAAGGATCGGAACAACGTTGTTTTACCTACAAACCCTGGGAAAAATGCTGAGTGAAAGGAATTTATCCGTGCAGGAAGAGATGCCTAGCTCACAACGTGCCAGGCGGTGGGACAAACTAGGCATAGTTGATATTTCCTATCACGTTCGCAACAGCCCTGCAATCTTAATGTCTGTTTCCAATTTTTGAGATTTTCACACCAGACAATTTAATGTCGGTTTTCAATTTTGTAGATTGTCACAAAAAGACAATTTAATATTATGCAGTCTGTTGTCTGTTTTCAATTTTGGAAATTGTCACACAAGACAATGTTCTACTATCCGCGAATCTCAACGCTGTGCAAACAGATTTATTTTTGAGTTTTTCCGAGTCCCCATCTCAAGAAAGGCCTAACGTGACCATCCATAGTACTAGTTGGAGGGAAAATTAAAATAGTCTTTCCTTAATACCGTGGGTGATTGATTAAAAATTAGTTGGATGGTCCTACCAATTATGAGTCCGACATAATACATGTATTTGCTACCATCCTTCGTTCTGGAGGAAAGGGG
Source organism: Cunninghamia lanceolata (assembly GCA_027924645.1). Classification (NCBI taxonomy): domain Eukaryota; kingdom Viridiplantae; phylum Streptophyta; class Pinopsida; order Cupressales; family Cupressaceae; genus Cunninghamia; species Cunninghamia lanceolata. The sequence goes on from BSBN01000111.1 coordinate 8,533,511, forward strand.
TAATTGTCTTCCTTCCTCACAAAAGCTAGCTAGTACTATTTAATGACACCGGCATCCTTGTTGTGAAGCAAACTTTTTAGTAGCTCGTTGTGGTGTTCAGCGTAGAAGGTGTTGGAATTTATTAATCTTCAGTCAGCATATTAATTGCAGCCAACCTCGTCAGTTTTCGGGATCCTCCTTGTTGATGCGGTTGTTATACACACACAACATGAGATAAATTCGTAAAGAACTTAATCTATCTTAAAAGATATGGAAAATTATTGAGTAATAATTCACAATCCCAAGGCTTCGGTAGTCAGGGCATAATTGTGTTAGATTTACTCAGGGTTCAATGTGAAGCTATTTGTTCAAGGGGCCTTACGTGATTTAAATGTTTATTACTGGCTATTGTTACTCAATCTTTGCAAATATTTCCAAATTATCATCAAAGCATTGATCCTTCATATGTATTTATAATTTTACTGTCAACCTTTGCATGAATTTTACAAGAACAAACTTTATTTTCAAACTTTATGAAAATTATCAGAAGATCTTTAGCATTTCCATGTATTTACTAGAATCTTTAACAATTTCCTTCGGATGACTATGTTTTGTCTATTTATTTAAACTACTGATAAAAGAAAGATAAAAGATAAGGTAAGAGACATGATCTAAACAAAAATGATGTTCTGCTACTCACGTGGACAAATTTTGATTACCTTGGAAAATTCAGAAACAAATAAACTCTTATATGTTAATCCATATTATTTCACGAATTCGCATATAGAATTACAATCTTCAAGGAAATATATCAACAAAACACATAAATCGAATAACACTTTGGAGTAGATGCAAAAATTTAATGTTTGTATTTACTGATATATGTTAGCCATTTCACATTTACAATATTTCACGACTTCAATTTTCTGAATACATCAACAATATCATCAAAACTTACATAGTTTTTATAGATATAGCAAGGAAATAGGATGTTCCACATATTCCTTCCTATAGACATAGGAAAATTCATGTTGAACTCACTATACTCAAAGTATTTTCACTAATCACTTCTCTTGCAAATTCTTCCAGTAACTTTTCTATGCCAGTTGTGTGTACTAAAACATGACTACGAAAGATCCTTATATAGACTAAGATCCTTTGATATGGTTACAAAACCATCAATGGTCCAATTTCAAACTATAACATCAACGATAGGAAGGATTGGCTTATGATGGCAGCTATCACTCCAAAATATCTTAAAGGAAAATTCATTCCAGCGCAAAGATGCCTTTTAGAATCTTTCGAAATATTTGACTTTTACTTTGACCATTCCACTAGTACAAAATCATAACATAATAGAACATGAAACAAACAGTGAACAAGTATTCTAATCACTGTCACTGGTGTCCTCTACCTACATATTTCCTTTTTTCTTACTCATGTCCTCACTAGGTACATGGAAAACACATCATTTACCCTTATGAAATTCTTTCCTACATTTTTTTCCTAGAGGTCCAGGTAATGATCATATACTAACTTCTGCCCTGGTCCAATTCCCAATGTGCCAATCCTTAGTATTCCATTCAATTGCATCTTGGCTACACAAGAATATACAATATAAGATGACATGAAGAACTTATTTTGTTTATTAAGTCTCAAGACTTGTGCATAAATGGCATTGTTGATGGCCAAAGCCCAATGAACATTCCCTATCTCTTCTCTAATATATTGTATCATAGAAAACATCCATGGCTCAAATGTAGCAGCATCCGCTAAACCCATTAGTCTACTTAGCAATGTAATCATGATGTAGACGTTTTCCTTGAAATCCAACCTATACAAATTTTTTGGTACCCTACCAGCTACCTTTGGCTTCTTATCTGGAGAATACCATTCATAAAATATTGCACTTTTACATGATGCTTCATTCTTCTTAAAATTATCTAGGTATTTCTCTATATATATTTCTTTCATCTTTTCTGTGATCTTCAACCCAAAGGTTTCCGCTATTCCCTCGACAGAAAAATCTACAAATACTAACCCATTATGTTTTACCTTCCTGGAATTTAGATCATATCTTTGGATACATTTGAGAACCTAGTCCCTAGCCTCCATTGCTAATAGAAATCCTAAAGCATTATACAATCCTACATCCCATATGTTCTTCATGGCCAAGGATGCGCCAGATGCTCTAATCTTCTCCAATATTTCTTCAGTATCAAAATCTCCAATTTCTATGTCCATTACCCTTCCTTCTAAAGCATATATATTTGAAATATAACCTCTAACTACAATTTCCTCTTTGACTCTTGTGTCTTTCTTTTTAGCTATTCCAGTCATCTTTTCAATTTTCTTTCCCTTAGGTGGCATCCTGAAAAGATATACATTCATTTTATGACCATTTCCATATTTCCTAGGGTTTTCACCATATACATTTACTGCATAACATTTAACCCTACGGTCATGTCTTTTTCCCCTTTTTTGATTTCTATATATCTACTCCACCATGTTCAAGTTTTCCGCTTATCATAATGATTAATTAATTTTTGACCATTCCTGTTATTTTACTGTAATCACTGTAAAATTACCGTAATCTAATTTTCTTAAATGCAAGTGGGATCTTAGATACATACTTGAATTCTCAATTGTTGACTTTAATACTATTGATAAGAAATTGACCATTCGAATTCAACACAGCTGCCTTGAAATCACAATTTTCCTTTGAATCACACTTAGCTCTAAATCTGTAAAATGCTCTGCAACTGAACTTTGAATGCAATTGTGAAGATTAACGCGATCAAAATTTCTTTTACTCATTCGACATTAGGTATTCTATTGTAGATAAGCATTAAATGCTATAATTAATGCATTAAATTTGATTTGCATTTTACTTTTACCATTTTCCTACATATTTTGAATTTTGTATATGTTGGCCACTTTGCACTTTTACATTTTGTATCTCAAATACATGTACTTTTCACTTTTTGTATTACAAATACATATGACAAGTCTTTATGCACTTTATTATTTTCTCTCTCTTCTTTTTTTGCATATTCTGTTTTGTATATCCTTATGTATATCTTATACAAGCGTCCAAATATACAAACACAAACTCTATTAGATTTATAAAGCAAATTAGAATTAGTTTAAGGTCTGGTTGAATTCTTATGTCATTTATGTCACCCCTTTTGCATATCGCATTCATACATCTCAAGCATACAAGTGTGGACCCCACATAAAATATACAGAATTCAAACCTTTAATTGCGTTCGGTTTTGCATATAATTCATTTGTATATTTTCATGTATACCATTTATATGGGAACATACAAATATTCATGATGGTGACCTTTCTACCCTTTGTTATGAGTAACTGTATTTTATTTTTTATTTAATCCTAAGTTCAAGTTTGCAACTGCATCCTTCACTTTTGTATTTCTAATACATGTATCTAAATATACAAACATAGACCTTACTTAAAGTTTACAACCTTTATTTTTTCTAGTCGTGTCTGATTTTTAATATGTATTTCAGATACATGTGATTATGCATACAACCATATATACAAATTTGAGCATTCACTTTTCACTTTCTAAACTCAATTAAAATTTACCTTCGGGTTCAAATTTGCATTTGTATCAAAGGCCTACCAAAAACAATTTATTAATCATACAAATGAGATGACTCAGAATTTATACATCACTTTGAACTTATTTTGACATCCGCCTATGTATATTTTGCATTTGTATATTTAATACATGAGTTGCAATATACAAATACAATTGTGGATTTCTACATTTATACAATTCTTCACAAAACACAGTCGGGTCTAGACCTGCATAAGTTCATCTTAAATCAACAAGTGATTTAAAACACAATTAATGTAATAACTCGACAAACCCAAAAGCATAACAGATATATGCAAATGACAATGTATATTAGATACACATTGACCAACATCAGTCCAACGGTGACTTTTCACAAAAATAAGCATAAGTCTTAAAATATGCAGACTTTTTAAATTGTTCAAAAGCTAGCCCTAGCTAATTTCCAATCTAGATTTTATTGCTAACAACCATCTATCACCAAGCATTGTGAAACTCAGATTTCAGGCACCAAGTACATTTTACTTGTACCACCAAGCAAGAAAAAACAGCACAAGAAAAAAAAAAAGCCATAGCAGGGGTGCTCATTTTTCTAAACGATAAAATGGGACGTGTTGTAAGCATCACAACAACTAGCAACCAAATAAAACAAGCAAATTTAACAAAACTCAAGGAACAAAATGAAATAAATCATAATTTTCTAACTTTCTTCTATGTAAGATACTACTCAATCACAGAAAGAATGTATTCACTAACATCAAAATAATTTTTTCAAAGGAATTTAAGTGTGTGCAATTGATTCATTCCCATTGTTTGGACAGACTCAGAAAAAAATGGTTTGCATTAAACTACATAGATGGATTTAACCTTCTAAGACAACCTGGATAGACCCTTGCTACCAGTCAGGCATCCATAGCCCTAGCAAGGTTATCGCTATAATCTCCCCAAATAGAGCCCCACTACCAACAGGCATCCATAGCTCCGGTGAGGTTATCTAGTAGCCCTCATATGCTTTAAAATGATATCTTTGATCATTCACTTTGTATTCATCATTAATATTTTTTGATATTACAATAAAGATCATATTTATTAGGTAGTAAAATCCTGATCATGATATGCAGGGTGGAGATTATATTGGTAGCAAAGGCAAATCATTAGATTTTTCACGTAATACAAGTGTCCATTATCTCCCAAACCTACTCCTAGAATTTTAAAGATGTGTATTCATATGATTCCTTGAATGTTTCAATTTGGTGATGGTGAATAAAATCCTTCAAAGACGAAAGAAACAAACTATACGTATAAAAGTCACAACTTATGCATAAATTTCAGATGTCTTCCTCAATTCTAGAAATTCAACTATTTTCTGAAGTTGTAGTCTGCTCCTATATATCCCAAAATCAAAATGAGGATCCCAAACAAAGACACCCAAACAAAACAAAAACAAAAACAAAAAAAAACCAAACAAACAAACAAAACAACACAGCAAAACAAACCGCAAGACTATACAATATTTACAATATAGTACACAGTAAGACTCAACTCAACACTTTTAGGCCTGAAAGTAATGTTTAAGATATTGGCCATTAACATATGTAATGGAATATCTTGACTAGTTAAATTTTTTAACCTAAATGTGTTGTTTCCTATAATTTCAGTGATCTAGAGTGGACCTACCCACAACTTATCAAATTTTCCATGATTTCCTTTCTTTTCATGAGCTTTATCCCAACACAACACCAAATTTAAAATTTTGAATGTTTTAACTTTAGCTTATTTATCAAACCATCTTTTAACCACCGCTTGATGTTTAGCAAATTTATCAATAGATTTGGTTATTTTTTCATCTAGGTGTAACAATTGAATCAACCTAGCTTCCCTTTTGTCATCAAAGCCTAAATATACATTAGCAAATTTCCAAGTTGGAATTCTCAAGTTAATAGGCAAAATAGGATTTGTACCATATACCAAATGGTATGGTGAATTACCTAGTGTAGTTTTAACCTTTGTTCTATCCACCCATAAAGCATATTTCAGCAAAGTATTCCATTCCATAGGATTTTTGGCAATCAATTTCTTAATGATGTCCAACAAAATTTTATTAGTGGATTCAGATAACCCATTACCCTGTGGATAATAATTTGATAAAAACTTCAACATAATACCATATTCAAAAGCCTAGTTTGAAAACTTTAAAGAAGAGAATGCAGGGCCGTTGTCACATACCAGTGCATAAGGTACTCGAAACCTAGTTATGATGTTCTCCAAGAACTTGATGACCACATCAGTAGTAGATAATTTGCAACAAGCAGCTTCAGTCCATCTGGTGCAGCAATCAGTTACTATAAAGATGAATTTGTGTCCTACAGAAGATGGACGATTGATAACTCCAATAAAATCTAGCCCCTATTATGCAAAAGGTCTGGTTTCAATTGCAAGCTACAAAGGATGAGTCATATTTCTTCCCTTATTAGCAATGGTTTGGCAAGTATGGCAACACTTGATATGTTCTTCAATATCTTTAAACATGGTGGGCCAATAATACCCTGTCCTTAAGATTTTATGTGTCGTAGCTAAGTGAGATCCATGAGCTGTCCCATACTTATCATCTAATTCTAGTAGTACTTTATCAACTTGGTCTCTATTTAGACATCTCAAATATATTCCTTCATGGTTCTTCTTGAATAATAAACCTCCCTGAATCATGTACTCTTGATATTTCATCCTTAATACCTTTCTCTGGGATGACCTCATATGATTAGGATACTTCCCTGATATTAAGAATGAAGTAAGATCATCATACCATCCGCTCGTGGTCGTTGTATTTACTACATACTGTTGGTTCACAATCTTGGGATCTATATTAGCTATAGTTTGCACTAAGGCTTGAGTCCTAACCAACTTCATCGGAATGATTTCCAAATCAAATTCCTATAGCACTGTGATCCACTTTCCTCTTTTATCCCCTTGTTCATTTTGTATTAGGAGCATCTTTACTACAGCATCAGACAAAATAGCCTTGACTTGACTTTCAGAATGTAGTGTCTAAACTTTTTTACTACTTTTACCAATGTGAAAGACTATCTTTTAGTATCTAGATACTTCAACTTAGCATCCTTAAGAGGAACACTCATAAATGCTATTGGCCTTTCTTCACTTTCTTCACCTTTTTGTGTTAAGGTTGTAGCACATGAGTGTTCTAATCCAAAAGAATAGACATACAATGGTTGAGTATAATCTGGACTGGTTAATACTGGAGCATTGGTGATTGCTTCTTTTATATCTTTGAAAGTCACTCTAGCCACTGGTGTCCACTCTATCTGAGCATCTTTTTAAAGCATAGCTTTCAAAGGCTGTACTATTTCGGTAAAACTAGTGATAATTTTTCTCACAAAATTGATTTTACCAAAAAATGACTTTAGTTCCTTTTTACTGGAAGGAAATTACAATTTGTTAAGTCCTTCTACTATGTCTAGGTTGACATAAATTCCACTTTTAGAAATGATATGTCCTAGTAACTTACCTTTGGTCACCTCGAAGACACATTTATTTGGATTCAAAGATATACCATATTTTTTGCATCTCTGTAGCACTCTTCAAATCCTCTGTATGAGTAGACCTATCTTTGGAGAAAACTATTAAATCATCCATATAAAACACTATGCATTTACCAACCAATCCATGAAAAGCAATATCCATGGCTCAAGTTGGAATGTGGCTCCTGCATTGATTAAACCAAATGGCATTCTTCTATAAGCATAGTTACCCCACTTACAAGTAAAAGTAGTTTTCAATCTATCTTCTTTATCTACTAAGATCTAATTGTAACCAGAGAATCCATCCAAGAAGGACATCATCCTAGCACCATTAATTGTCTACAAAACATCACCTAAAGGTGGTAAAGGATAGTTATCTTTTTCTGATGCTTTATTAAGGTTTCTGAAATCTACACAAAGTATGATATCTCCATTCTTTTTTCTTATAGGCACTAGGTTAGCTACCCAAGTAGAATGTCTTATAGGAAAGTTTATCCTTACAGATAACAATTTTTTAACCTCTTCAAAAATCAAGGGTCTTAATATGGCATTCACTGGTCTTTCTTTTTTCCTAAATGGTTTTACTCATGGTCTCAAGTGAATCACATAAGTTATGATGGATGTATCATAAGTTTCAAGGTCCTCATATGTCCACGTGATGACATGTTTATAATATTTCAGTACATCGATTATATCATTTCTCAACTTAGTGGAACAAGTTTAACCAATTAACACATTTTGGGGATCCTTACCAGTACCTAAGTTGAAAGGATCACAATTACCTCCTTCAGTCTTAGGAGGATCCTTCTACCCAATAACTCCATCAAAATCAAAAATCTTCTCTAGCTCAATTACTCCTTTTGGTAAGGAGTTACTTTTCAGGTCCACTATGTCTTCTTCATCCCACGATATTTTCGGTCTATCATGTTCATCAATTATTTGAGCTTCAAAAACATCATAACTTGCTATAAAATCAAGGATCTATTGGTCACCTTCAAATACCTAAATGTTAGTCACATTGTCAGATATACTAGGAATATACACTAGTTCTACTGCAAATTTCTTTAGTCCAGACAAGGTTAATGGTTCAAGTGTGCTAGCTACAATAGCTATGGCATCAGGACGTGGGTTTAATTCTCTGGGAATGTGTATAATATTAAAAGCATAGAAGTACTTTATCAAATCCCACACTCTATGCCTATAGCTTACCATTTTCTGAAAATTGCAAGCATATATTTTTCTAACCTGTCTGACTACTAACTTCGAATCACATAAAACTTGAAGGACTCCCACCTTGTTCTTGATGGCCATTACTAATCAATGTACTAGTGCCCCATATTCCACTATATTATTTGTACATTTAAATTGTAATCTATAGGCTACCAAAAATGACTTACCATCAGGGTCAATAAGTTCTATTCTACCCCCTACTCCCTACTTGGATTTTGATTTGTCACACTTTAAGATCCACATGTTATTTTTTGCAAACTGGATCTCTTGTTTTTATAGGAAGCACTTTATTTACCTCAAGTTTTGTAGAGGCATGTATACTCTTATGTACTTTTATCTTACCTATAGGTACCTTAGTTTTTTCACTGAATATATGTGTGATCAGGTGCTCATCATCTTTTGTTATTATAGAATTAGTTAGAACTTTTGGTATAACATCAACACCCTTATGAGATAACAACTTACGACTATCAACAGTGTCCCTATTTTCTTGGTTTTCACTTTGTTCCATGCATTTTCTATGTTGACGTTCAATTATTTCCCTGCATATGCCACAATCTTCCTCAGAATGTTCAACCTTATGAACTCTGCACCATCCCTTACATAAAATATCCTGAATAAGAGTTCCCTATTGAATACATTTCCAAATTTCTCTGTTCATGATTTGGTTAAAATTACTCACCGTGTTTTCTTCTTCATCAGAATAATCAAGATCTGACTCAATGAGGACACTGATTCCCTCATTTATAGGTTTATCTTCAAAATCAAAAGATAAGATTTCCTCTATTTGGACACCTCTATTGGAAACCCTATATACACCAGGCTCTACTAAAGCATACAATGCTTTGTTTTATTGTATTCGGTTATCATGTGCTTCATTTTTGGTTCTGCTTCAATTCTAATTTGATTGGGAATGCCTCTCCAAGGCAACCACATGTCTGAGAAATCTATCGCCATATCTGCATTTAAAGTTTTGGACCAATCTCTACTCAACAACATTCCATAATTCATAGGGATTTCAACTACATGAATGTCAATGTACTGTGTGACTCTAGGATCAGCATGTAATTGCATCTGAATATGCATCAATTCTCCCACAACATTTACTTCAGATTTGTCCAATTAAGTTACAACCTTGGCTAACTTAGTAGGGGTGAGTCCTAATGTTTTACACACTCCTAAAGGAATGACATTGGCAGAGGCTCTAGAATCCACCATGCAATTATGTAAGTTTTTCCCAAAAATTCTTAAGGTTAACAAGAAAGGAGGAGACTCCTTCTCTGTATACAACACTACATTAGTATTTGCAGGTTTTTCAAGACTTTTATTTTTGTCCCTAATTTGCACTTCCTTGTTATGAACCTCTGGACCTATTGTGTTTTCTCTAGGACTGGACTCATCTAAAGATTTCATAAAAGCAGTCTTAACTCCTAGACTCCTTAACAACTCATACAAAGGCACGTTCACTTTTATTTTCCTAATTTGTTTAGATAAATAACTCATCAATTTAGAAGCATCATTAGGTTTTGATTTACCTACCTGGCCTTTTTGTGAAGATGAAGTACCAGTACCTTGATGATTTGCCTTTGGAGGTAGACGATTATTGCTTGAATGCAGATTAGGTAGTCTATTGAAATTGTTTGGAGGTGTAGAGGTAGTGAAAGGACATCTAGGCTTATTATTACTTCTCAAGTTGTAAGTATGATTCTTCTGAGACCGTTGAAATGCTTTAACTTCATCCACTTCAACTACTACTTCATTTTTAGTTTCAAAGGGAAATTGAAATGTCTCCAATACTAAAGTCGATTCAAGATATAGACTTTCATGATAAAATGACTCATCTTCTTCTATCTGATCCTCCTCTTCTTTCTTCGATGAAAAGGTGAAACCCTCCAGAACCATGTCTGACTCATATCCTAAAGGTACTATCTCATTTCCTTTAGGAATCAAGAATTCTGATGTAGGGCTCTGCACTTCAACTTTGAAGATGCTCACTGCCAAATGGAACTGTGGACAATCAACCTCAGCATGAGCACTCGTATTATGGATTCTGCACCAATTCTTAAGAGCTACATCTGCTACTTGTATCCTAGCAGGTTGTCTAGATTCCTGATTATCTGGATTCTCAAATGGAGATGCCAAAGTGCCATTATTTGGCCTTGTATTCCAAATTCTAGGAGGCCTAGGCTGATTAGCATTTCTATTATCATTTCCATGAACTTTATTGGCTCTATTGTGACCTCTATTTTATGATCCCTATCCTTGGTTTTGATGAGTATTATTTTGAGGATTTTGACCATAGAAACTACTATTCCTCAATTGAGTCATTTCAATGGTTAACCTTCTCAAATGAGCAGTAATTTCCTTTAACTCATCTTTATCCTCTTGTGCCTTAGCTACATATGTATCCTGGGGAGCTTGGCAGAATGACTGGCCATTGAACTGGTTATCATTTGCAACATTGCCCATGTATGGAACTATAGCATGAGTAGGCATTGGATTATATACTAGAGTATCATGCATCAATGCACCATTCAGTTGTTGCATCTAATTAGGAATTGTGGCTCCTCCAAGACTCACTAGCAGTCCATGGCTTGTTTATCGCATCTCCTTATTTATCTTCATAGCTTTTTTGTATGCTTGAGACAAATTTGACCTTGCAGGTACTTGCCTCTTAACAAACATGGTAGTTAATGGATCCAAAGCAACATAATACATTTGTAATACTACCTCATCAGTTATAGTATAAAGAGCTACTAACCTTGAATAGGCCTTTTGAAAATGATCATTGAAAGTAGTTATAAATTCTCCTTCATTTCTTTTTTTATCTCTGCTAACCTATGATACAATGATGCTGGCTCTATTGGAATTCTAAACCTAGACATGAATGCTTCCTCCATAATTGCCCAACTTGTGATGTGATTATTAGGCAAATTGACATACCATCTATAAACTGGTTTAGTTAAGGTAAAATGAAACAACCTATAGACCACATATTCATGTGCCATCCTTGCCCTGAAGCAAGTTTCTTTGAAGATCCTTATGTGATCTTTTGCATTCTGATGCAACTAAAATTTTTGACATATCTTGTCTTGATTCTTTGGCATGTCATAATATGTCGTAAAGGTTATAAGAAATTCCAAGTTAGAGAATGCCATGATAGGACCTCTAGGTGGAACTACACAAAGTTTAATTGATTCTAAGGATTTAAACCAAAATTTAGAGGTTTAAATGTAGAAGCGTTTAGATTTATGAGGTTAGGTTGAATTAAACATGAACCTGGACTAGGAGGACTATGAGATGAACTCCTTAGTTAAACATTCCTAGGACATGAAATCAAGGGATTATTTATACCTTTACCTCGTCCGCTAGGTAATTGTAAGAAAATATCCCCTGGATTTGACCTAGACCTAGTCGTTTGACTAGTCCTATTAGCCAGTTTGCACAAAACTTGCTTTAAATCCTATTAGGCCCTACTTCTAGTGCCAAAAACTATTGATGCGGTTGTTATACACACACAATCCCAAGGCTTCTGTAGTCAAGTCATGACTGTGTTAGATTTACTCAGGGTTCAATGTGAAGCTATTTTTTCAAGGGACCTTACATGATTTAAATATTTATTACTAGCTATTGTTACTTAATCTTTGCAAATATTTACAAATTATCATCAAAGCATTGATGCTTCATATGTATTTAAACTTTACTGTCAACCTTTGCATGAATTTTACATAAACAAAAGTTATTTTCAAACTTTATGAAAATTATCAAGAGATCTTTAGCATTTCCATGTATTTACCAAAACCTTTAACAATTTCCTTTGAATGACTACATTTTGGATATTTATTTAAACTACTGATGAAAGAAAGATAAAAGATAAGGTAAGGGACATGATCTAAACAAATATGATGTTCTGCTACTTGCGTGGACAAATTTTGATTACCTTGAATAATTTGGAAACAAATAAACTCTTATATGTTAATCCAGAGCATTTCACGAATTCGCATATAGAATTGCAATCTTCAAGGAAATATATCAACAAAACACATAAATTGAATTACACTCTGGAATGGATGCAAAAATTCAATGTTTGTATTTACTAATATATGTTAGCCATTTCACATTTACAATATTTCATGACTTCAATTTTCTGAATACATCAACAATATCATCAAAACTTACAGGCATTTTTACAAATATAGCAAGGAAATAGGATGTTCCACATATTCCTTCCTATAGACATAGGAAAATTCTTGCTCAACTCACTATGCTCAAACTATTTTCACCAATCACTTCTCTTGCAAATTCTTCTAGTAACTTTTCTATGTCAGTCATGTGTACTAAAATATGAGTACCAAAGATCCTTATGTAGACTAAGATCCTCTGATATGGTTACAAAACCATCAACAATCCAAATTCAAACTATAACATCAATGGTAGGTAAGGATTCACTTATGATGCTAGTTGTCGCTCCAAAATATCTTCAAGGAAAATTCCTTCTAGCGCAAAGATGCCTTTTAGAATCTTTCAAAATATTTGACTTTTACTTTGACCATTCCACTAGTACAAAATCATAATAGAATACAACATGAAACAAACAATGAACAAGTATTCTAATCACTGTCCCTGGTATCCTCTACCTATATATCTCCTTTTTCCTTGCTCATGTCCTCACCAAGTACATGGAAAACACATTATTTACTCTTATGAAATTCTTCCCTACATTTTGTTCATGTAGGTCTGGGTAATGATCATATACTAACTTCTACCTGGGTCCACTTCGCAATGTGCCAATCCTCGGTATTCCATTCAATTGCATCTTGGATGCACAAGAATATACAATATAAGACGACATGAAGAACTTCTTTTGTATATTAAGTCTCAAGACTTGTGCATAAATGGCATTGCTGATGGCCAAAGCCCAATGAACATTCCCTATCTCTTCTCTGATAAATTGTATCATAGAAAACATCCATGACTGAAATGTAGCAACATCCACTAAACCCATTAGTCTGCTTAGCAATGTAATCATGATGTAGACATCTTCCTTAATATCCAACTTGTACAAATTCTTTGGTACCATAGCAGCTGCCTTTGGCTTCTTATCTAGAGAATACCATCCATAAAATATTGCACTTTTACAGGATGCTTCATTCTTCTTAAAATCATCTGAGTATTTCTCTATATCTATTTGTTTCATCTTTTCCCTAATCTTCAACCCAAAGGTTTCTTCTATACCCTTGATAGAAAAATCTACAAATACTACCCCATTATGTTTTACCTTCCTAGAATTCAGATCATATCTCTAGATACATTCGAGAACAACGTCCCTAGCCTCCATTGCTAATGGAAATCCTACAGTATTATACAATCCTACATCCCATAATTTATTCATGGCCAAGGATGCGCCAGGCTCTCTAATCTTCCCTAATGTTTCTTCAGAATCAAAATCTCCAATTTTTGTGTCCATTACCCTTCCTCCTGAAGCATATATATTTAAAATATAACTTCTAACTACAAATTCCTCTTTGACTCTTGTGTCTTTCTTTTCAGCTTTTCCAACCATCTTCTCAATTTTCTTTCCCTTCAGTGGCATCCTAAAAAGATATACATTCATTTTACAACCATGTCCATACTTTCTAAGGTTTTTACCATATATAGTTACTGCATAGCATTTAACCCTATGGTCTTGTCTTTTTCCCCTTTTTTAAATTATATATATCTATCCCACCATGTTCAAGTTTCCCACTTATCACAATGATTAATTAAGTTTAGACCATTCCCGTTATTCTACTGTAATCACTATAAAATTACCATAATCCAATTTCGTTAAAAGTAAGTGGGATTTTAGATACATACCTGAATTCATAATTGTTGACTTTAATACCATTGACAAGAAATCTACCATTCAAATTCAACACAGTTGCCTTGAAATCACAATTCACCTTTGAATCACACTTAGCTTTAAATCTGTAAAATGCTCTGCAACTGAACTTTGAATTCAATTGTGAAGATTAACATGATCGAAATTCCTTTTACTCATTCAACATTAGGTATTATGTGGTAGATAAGCATTAAATGCTACAATTAATGCATACAATTTGATTTGCATTTTACATTTACCGTTTCCTACATATTTTGAATTTTGTATACGTTGGCTACTTTGCAGTTTTGCGTTTTATATCTCATATATATACACTTTTCACTTTTTGTATATCAAATACATATGACAAGTCTTTATACACTTTAGTATTTTCTCTCTCTTCTTTTTTTTGCATATTTTGTTTTGTATATCCTTATGTATATCTTATACAAGCATCCAAACATACAAATATGAAATCTATCAGATTTTTAAAACAAATTGGAATTAGTTTCAGGTCTGGTTGAATTCTTATGTCGTTTATATCACCCCTTTTGCATATCACATTCATACATCTCAAACATACAAGTGTGGACCCCACATAAAATATACAAAATTCAAACCTTTAATCACGTCTGGTTTTGCATATAATTCATCTGTATATTTTCAAGTATACCATATACATGCAAATATAAAAATATTCATGATGTTGACCTTTCTACCCTTTGTTATGAGTAACTACATTTTATTCATTATTTAATCTTGAGTTCAAGTCCGCAACTACATCCTTCACTTTTGTATTTCTAATACATGTATCTCGTGTATCTAAATATACAAACATAGACCTTACTTAAAGTTTAAAACCTTTATTTTTCCAAGTCGCGTCCGATTTTGAATATGTATTTTAGATACATGTGATTATACCACAACCATACATACAAATTTGAGCATTCACTTTTCACTTTCTAAACTCAATTAAAATTTACCTTCGGGTCCGGATTTGCATTTGTATCAAAAGCCTACCAAAAACAATGTATTAATCATACAAATGAGATGACTCAAGACTTTATACATCACTTTGAACTTATTTTGACATCCGCTTATGTATATTTTGCATTTATATCTTTAATACATGAGTTGCAATATAAAAATACAATTGCAGATTTCTACATTTATACAATTCTTCATGAAACACCATCGGGTCTAGCCCTGCATAAGTTCATCCTAAATCAACAAGTGATTTAAAACCCAATTAATTTAATAACTTGGCAAATCCAAAAGTATAACAGATACATGCAAATAACAATGTATATTAGATACACGTTAACCAACGTCAGTCCAGCATTGACTTTTCATAGAAACAAGCATAACTCTTAAAATATGTAGACTTTTCAAATCGTTCAAAAGGCAACCCTAGATGATTTTCAATGCAGATTTTTTCAATGATAACAACCATCTATCACCAAGCATTGTGAAACTTAGATTTCAAGCACTAAGCAAGCAAAAACAACACAAGCCAAAAGCAAAAGTCACAACAGGGGTCTTCATTTTGCTAAAGGATAAAATGGGGCGTGTTGTGAGCATCAAAACACTCTTGTCTCACCCTATCAAAGGGGCTTTATTTGCTAGCAGAAAATTTAATATGGTAGTTGAATTTGAATTTGGTTGAGCATTAGTTTTTGCTAGGCATTTTGAATGAGACAAAAAGGAAAGTAGTTGATCGTAGGAAGGCGAAAGTGTTGAGAGAATAGAAGCCTGTAGTAGTAGTAGTAGAAATGTTTGAAGAGAACAGTAGAAAGAAGAAGAATATTGTAGCAAAGAGAAGGGAATGTGCAGCAGTACAGTGAGTGTACATGCAACTCTGGAGTTGGGGCAAAACATAGTTTGAATGTGCCAAATAGAGCAACAACTCTAAATGAAGTTTGTACAAAGTTTTGTATGTAATTTTTGAAAGTGAAAATATAAATATAAAATTATGTTCATTGAATCTTCTATCTACTCTCCTTCTTTATTTGTATTTTTATTTTTTTTGTCCATAGTGTTGTAGCATTTGTTACTGGACAACCATCATACACCCTCACTCGCCAACAAGTAGCATCAGAGCCTTGTTTTTCTGGGTAGTTAGAAATTGTTTGTGGGTGTTCTTGGAAAAGCCCTAGAACTTCTAAGCATTAACAATCTTCTTAGTTTGAGAATAATGGAAGATGGGGACAACAAAGAATGATAGTAGCCACTGAACTTTGATAGGAAGAACTATGACATTTGGGCTAAGAAGATGAAAAATGTATTAGTTGCAAATGACCTATGGTAGTTGGTCATCAATGGTTTTGCAGATACTATAGAACTAGCAACCTATACAACCCTATCTAATGCCCAAAGGAATCAATTGAAAGAAACAAGGATGAAGGATGCAAAAGCCCTTAGTCTAATTGAGGTAGCCTTGATAGAGGCTATTTTCTTCTACATTGCAGCAACGAACTACTCAAAATAGGCATGGGAAATACTCCAAAAAAATTATAAGGGGACTGAGAAGGTGAGATTGGTAAAGCTCCAATTTATAAGGAGAGATTTTGAGACCTTGCAAATGAAGGACAGTGCATCTATTTCATACATTCATAATAGGGTTTCTACCGTGATAAATTAGCTAAGGATAAATAGAGAAACTATAGAAGATCAAAGGATTATTGAAAAAATTCAAAGGACTCTACCTTCTAGATTTGACCCTATTGTCATAGCCATTGAAGAGGCCAAAGACCTATCCAAGATGATAGTTGATGAGTTGATGGGTTGACTACAAACCCATGAGTAGTGGCTGAATAGATCCACTCCTTCCCTAGAGAAAGCCTTCAATGCTCAAACCAATGCAAGAGGTAGGGGAAGAGGAAGAAACAATAGAGGTAGAGGTCAAAGAGGTAGACGAAGAAGCAACTCTAGATGAGGAGTTTTAAACAACTAAGAAGAGGTAATCACCTCATAGCCTGCCTACCAAGACAAGAAGAAGAATAGTTCCAATTAGAGATATGACAAAAGCAATGTTCAATGCTATTACTATCATAAGTTTGGTCATTATGCTAGTGAGTGTAGGAAGAAACAACATGATCATGGAGGTCAAAATGCTAATGTAGAAAATGAGAACAAGGCTGAAAATGAAAAACAATCAAATGTATTTATTGTTTACAACCTTACTAAGTGGAGTCATGATGAAGTATGGTACTTAGAAAATGCTTATAGCAACCACATAAGTGGTAACAAAAATTTCTTTGCCTTCATAGATAGTAGCATACAAACTAAAATAAAAGTGCAAAATAATAAGAAAGTTCCTATTATGCGAAAAGGTACAATCAATATCCAAACTAAGTATCATGAAAGGACGAAGATCTAGGATGTCTACTATGCCCCAAGAATAAAACATAACCTATTGAGCATTGGATGGATGGTCTAAAATAGTTATAAATTCCTGATGGAGAATGGGGAGTGCATGATATTTGAGAAAGGAGGCAGTAGAAAGTTATTGCAGCAGTGCAGATGACAAGGAATAGAATGTTTCCTCTTAGGATCCATGTTGACTCTCTAGTACCATCTCTGATGCTATCTGTGGCATAGTTTTGAACACAATCTCTGGTGCTCACAGTAGTGGGACAAAAATCTACCTTTAGAACAGTCATCAAAGACCCATCCAAACTTTGGCATTTAAGGTATGAGCACTTAAGTTTTTCTAATTTGAGATTATTATCCAAGAAAGGCATGGTTAGAGGTCTACCAAATATTGTAGAGCTCGGTGGAAAATCTGAAGATTGCATATTAGGAAAGCAACATAGACAACCCTTTCAACCAGGGTATTCTAGAAGGGCAAAAGCACCATTAGAGTTGGTGCACTTAGATTTTTGTGGTCTCATGAAAACCCACACCTTGGCTGGAAATACTTATTTTATGATATTCATAGATGATTACAATAGAAAAATCTAGGTTTATTTTTTAAAGAACAAATCAGAAGACTTCAAGAAATTCAAATGGTTTAAGGCCTCAGTTGAAAAGCAAAGCAGCAACTATATCAAGTCCCTAAGAACAGATAGAGGGGGAGAGTACATCTCAAAAGAATTTTTGAATCTTTGCAAGAATGAAGGCATAGAAAAATTGTTTACAACTGGCTATACTCCACAACAAAATGGAGTGGCTAAAAGGAAAAACAAGACTATTCAAGAGATGATAGCAAGCATGTTGAAAGCAAAAGGACTATCACATGATTTTGGGTGAAGTTGTAGCAACAGTAGTCTACCTATTGAATAGGTGTCCTACAAAGGCAGTTCATGATAGGATTCCACAAGGGGCATGAACAAATAGCAAATGGAGTGTTGAACACCTAAGAAAATTTGGGTGTATAGCATATACATTTGTGCCTAAGGAGAAGAGGTATAAATTTGATGACAAAGGTGAAAATGAATATTCATTGGCTATAGTGAAGAGTCAAAAGCCTATAAACTGTATAATCCAATCACAAAAAAGGTTGTGACCAGCAGGGACATTGAGTTCATTGAGAATGAAGCATGGGATGGAATGGTGGACATCACCCCAGGTATTTCGGTCACAATACCCCTTGAAGATGAAGAAGCTCCAGAGGACAATAGCTCTGGAGGAGCTCCGAAGAGCAGTAGCTCAGGGAGAAACTATTGTAGAGCCTTGGAAAACAATAGATTTGGAGGTGCTCAGTAGAACAACAACTCTAGAGGTAGATAATAGTATAGTAGCTCCAGAGATTAGTAACTCTGGAGGTTTGCAACTCTAGAGATCAACAGTTCCAGAGTTTAGAAAAGTAGCATCTTCAAAGGTAACTTAGACCCTACACTCACATCATTGATGCCATAGAGGACAATGAATGTGAGGGAGATTTATGACAACACAAGGTGTGTTGATGATGATGAGAATATGGATTTTGCTTTATTTTCTTATAGTGATCCAATGCATATTGAGGAAGCTGTGAAAGAAGAGAAGTGGTGTAAGGCCATGGATGAAGAGTTGGATTCTATAGAGAGAAATGACACATGACAGCTAACTGATTTACCCAAGGGTAAACAAGTGATTTGAATTAAGTGGGTTTACAAGACCAAGTCTACTACTAATGGAAACATTGAAAGACATAAGGCTAGGCTAGTTGTCAAAGGGTACAAATAGCAGCCTAGAAGAGATTATGATGAGACATATGCACCAGTTGCAAGGCTAGAAATAGTTAGGATAGTCATTGCAATAGCAGCCCAACACAAATGGAAGGTGTATCAAATGAATGTGAAGTCAACCTTCTTGAATGGAGTGCTAAAAGAGGAAGTGTATGTGGAGAAACCACCAAGCTATGAAGTCCCAGGGTAAGAGGACAAAGTATATATAGGCTCTGAAAAGCCCTTTATGGGCTAAAACAAGCACCTAGGGCATGGTACAATAGAATAGACTCATATATAGTGAGTAATGGCTTTAGAAAAAGTAGTAGTTAGCCCACTCTTTACATCAAAGAAGCTAAAGGTAATATTTTAATTGTCATTTTGTATGTGGATGATATGATTTTTACTAGAAATAGTGACCTCTTCATTGTTGATTTCAAAGAGGTAATGAAGAATAAGTTTGAGATAACAAACTTGTTACTGTGAATAGGGATATTACCTAACCAATTATTTCCCTTGTTGTGTGGATAATTCATATTATTTAACTATTTATTAGTTAAATAATATTCACACACATTCACATGTTAAGTTGATTTAGTGAGCCTTCTAGATGTTTCTAGTTGTTTCTAGTTGTGTCTAGTTGTTGATAGTTGTCTTATAGTTGTCATATCCTACACATCAACTAGTTGGCATCTTGTCCTCTAGTTGTCACATGTAATAGGAGAATGACACTTATCACATGACTACAACTTTTTATCTTTCAACCTTATCTTTATAAGAAAGGTATGTCTCTTCATTTTGCATGAAGGGGGTAAGAGGGTACAAACAAGAATGTAATGAAGGCTAGAGCTATAGTTCTCTCATAATGCTATTATGCTATTGGAGCATTTACATTATTCTCTCATAGTATTGTTATGATGTTCATTTCATTTGCATTATAGTTTATTGATTCTAGCTCTTTCAATTTGATTCTGGGTTATATTCTTTTTCAAGATTCTAACAAAATTTAGGTTTGCTAAAGTATTTTATTCCATCATTGAGGTCAAACATATAGAACATGACATATTTATTTCGTAAACTAACTATGCTAAATAGATTGTGAAGAGAATTAAAATGGAGAATAGAAAACCTACCCCCACACCAATAGCTATAGGCATGAAATTGAGTAAAGAGGATAGTAGTAAGGAAGTAAACCCAACCCTCTACAAGAGCATGGTTGAAAGCCTCATGTACTTGATAACTACTAGACCTGATTTGATGTATGCAGTAAGATTGATTTGTAGGTTCATGGAGAAACTTAAAGATAAACATTAGAAGGAAGGAAAGAGGATCATGAGATATGTGAATAGCACAAAAAGTTATGGCATCTTGTATGGTGCATCCAATGAGTATAAGCTAGTTGGTTTCATGGATAGTGATTGGGAAGGTAATGTAGATGACAGAAAGAGTACATCAAGCTATGTTTTTCACATGGGTTCAGGAGAAATTTCATGGGCATCCAAGAAGCAGCCCATTGTCTCTCTCTCCATAGTAGAAACTGAGTATATTACAGCAAATGCAGTAGCATGTTAGGCTATTTGGTTGAGAAGGATCCTTGTAGACTTGAAGATGCAGCAAGAAGATGGTACAACCATTCATTACATGACAATGTTTCATTAATAGCCTTGACAAAGAATCCAATATTCCATGGACAAAGAAAATAAATTGAGATCTGTTATCACTTCATAAGGGAGTTGGTAGAATGAGGAGAGATTGAGTTACAATATTACAGATCTGAGTAGCAGCTCACTAACATTTTTACCAAGGCATTGCCAATAGATTTTTATGAACACCTAAGAGATAGGCTTAGCATTGTAGATAGCTCCAGAGGTGTGTAGCTCTAGAAAGGAGATAGCTCTAGAGGTTTAGCTCCATAAAGACAATCACAACATCGCTTCAAAGGTGCTCTGGAGATGTAGAAATAGAACTCTGGAGATGTAGGAAGTCACCTCTGGAGATGCAAGTAGAGTTCTTTGAAGATGAAGGGTGCTCTAGAGGTGGTCCAGAATGATAGAAATAGCTTTGAAGATCTACTACAGAAAGGCAAATGTAAAGGTTTAACTCTAGAGATCAGCTCCAGAAAGAAAATTATTGAATGACAATTGATTTTAGATTAAGAGGGGGTGTTGGAATTTATTAATCTTTAGTTAGCATATTAACTGCAGCCAACCCACATCAGTTTTGGGGATCCTCCTCTATAGCCCTATCAAAGGGGATTTGTTTGCTAGCAAAAAATTTAATATAGTAGTTGAATTTGAATTTGATTGAGCACCATTTTTTTTAGGCATTTGGAATGAGACAAAAAGGAAAGTAGTTGATCATAGTAGAAAGGTGTGAGAACCAACAAGAGCAGAAGGAAAGTGTTAGAGAGAATACAAACCTGCATCAGTAGTAGGAATGTTTGAAGAGAACAATAGAAAGAAGAAGAATATTGTAGTAGAGAGAAGGGAATGTGTCATAGCACAATGAATGTAAAGGCAGCTTCAGAGTTGGGGCAAAACATAGTTTGAATGTGCAAAATAGAGCAGTAGCTCTGAATGAAATGGATTTTTTTTATGTAATTTTTGAAAGTAAAAATATAAATATAAAATCATGTTCATTGAATCTTCAGTCTACTCTCTTTCTTTCTTTGTGTTTTTGTTTTTGTTGTCCATAGTGTTGTAGTATTTGTTTTTGGATAGCCATCATACACCCCCTGCCTGTCAATAGAAGGAAGCCATCAAATAAATCTAAATGGCCAATGAAAAAGTAGGAGATATGAAATTGGGTAACCCTCAACACTACAGTGGTAGAAGCTATATAATTCAAGTGGATTATGATCCTTAGATCTTTTGAGTGCTAAAGCCAATATGAGATGATCATTTTTATAGTCCAAAATTTGTTTACATCGGCCCTTTTCATTATGGGAATGAGGATCTGAAAGTCATGGAGATATCCAAATCTGAGGCTGTTGAAAGGATGCAAGTGAGGATCTAGGCTACTATCAAGTCATTTGTGAAAGAGGGCATATTTCCCAGGTACAAGGCATTTAAGGAGTTCTATGGTGAGCATATTCCCTATACTAACAAAAATTTAGTGTGGATGGTCACCAAGGATGCATGTTTTGTTTTTGAATTTCTTGCTAATTATGTATGATTGAGTGATATTGGTTTTTTTTATAAAAAGGAAGTGGCTCCATATTCAAGGAATTATGATGTAGTTTTTGATGCTTGTTATCAGCATCCCATGAGAGAAGGACTTATGAATGATATACTTTTATTTGAAAACCAAATACCTCTTTGGGTTTTGAATGACCTCCTTCAAATCCAAAGGCATTATGAAGTAACCACTAAAAATAGGTTGAATGAATTAATGTGCTTGATGCATTTGCGTGAAGTCAATCATAATGTTTTTAAGTGTTATACTCCATATCTTTACAACATGATTTGTCATGTCCTTGAAGTACTTTATCATAGCATGCTCAACAAGTATGTTAGTGACTATGCACATGGGTAAGCGCGATAATTGATGCCTTCATGCAATAGGATGCATATTTACTTTTAGAAAGGCATTGATTCAATGAAGGTCATTTGTGGATAGTGGTGTAACTCACACTCCTTAGATGAAGTAGTGAAGCTAGGCTTACTGAAGATGCCAAAAACATCAGAACTCACATGCCATGGAGTGAAGATCAATTTAATGTTCCCACAAGGTCGACCAATAAACAAAGGTTTATCCATTGAATGGATATAATTTGATGAGAAAATATAAACACTTTACCTACCACAGATGAGTGTAATGATGCAATCAAATTCAATCATGAAAAACATTATTGCAATGGAAGTGAGCATAGAAAAGAGATACTCCCTGAGACCATTTATCTAGTTTTCCATATTAATGGATGACTTTATCGACACCAAACAAGATGTTGCTCTTCTAAGGAAGTCAGGGGTGATTAACAGCTTCATTGGAAGAAACCAACAAGTGGTGGACCTTTTCAACTTGCTAGATAAAGGTATTACCCCTGACTATGGGTGCAAAGTAATAGTTAAGGATAGAGAAGGGTTGCATAGGCACACAAGAAGAAAGTCCAAAATCCTTGTGAGTTCGTTCATAAGTACTTTTTTTTCCAAGCTACGACTAGTCGCTAGCTCCCTAGTTTCTGCACTATTGTTTCTGATGGCAGTGACACAAGTGTTCTCTTTATTTTTCCCTTGCTTTCCTATGTAATCTTGTTGAAATCCATCTTCCTTCATCTTTTCTTTTTCTGTCGAAGTACAATTTCACTAATGGCAAGAATTTACAACAAATGTATTGAATGTTTTTCAATGTTTCAATTCTCATCATTGTTGACTTTGCCACCTAGTATTGAAAATTATTATAGCTTATTTTACCATTTGTGTGGGATTTTGAATCATAAATAACTATATTAACATGTATAAATTATTTGAGTTGATTATTCTATTTGTTGATTATTGTATAAATAAGAAAGATCTTCATGAAACTCTTCTAGATGAGTCTATAGGACTCATACAACATAACCAAACATTCCTTTACCTTTGCACATCAAATATTTTGTACCATACATCTTCAACCATGAACTCTGAGAACAACTAGTCATCTGGAACACACTGCAACATACTGTCATTGAAAAATTGAGCTTGTAGATCACCAAGAAACTTGGAACTGTAAGAAAGCATGTAATGCACATCCATAGACATGTCCACAAAACCACAAAGGTAGATATTCACATCTAGAGGAATGTGGATCATTCCAAATAGGCCTTTAGCATCACCTTACTCTACCAGAACACATGTCAGTACTCTATCATGCATAACTTTCATAGCGAAAGGGTAGATGATCTAAAACTTTGGAATTATCACCTTCATTGTACCTAGAACATAGTTCCAAAACTGCATAGCCATAACTGCTAATGTAGAGGAATGTGGATCATTCTATTTCTGTACTAAGAACACCTTCATAGAACCACCACTGTCTTTATACTATCAACTTTAAAACACTCTTCCGGTGATCCAAACACCATGAAGTTTGGAACATACATGAATCAAACCATCAGTAACATCTTCCCAACATGAGAAACACATATGATCATCTTAGTTCTTCTAATTCTTATATTAATATATCTTCATACTTAATTATGCACTAATCAGGGCATGACATCTAACCATGAACTTCTAGTTCCCATCTCAATGCATCTTCATTAGGAGCATAACATCCAACCATGAACACCATCACACATCCATGGCAGTGTTGATATCAATGACAACCTTAGGAACCATATGTGCAACAAACCACTCACGCTATGCGAAGATTCCTATAGACCAATGACACCAATAGAAGACATAAATTATGTGGACAATAAATCAACCAATGTGATAGGAATTCTCCCTAAGATGTTCATGGTCTCTCAACCATAGGGGCAACCTACCACTTATTCTTTAGTGTAGTCAAATGAGCTTGATGAATGGGAAGCACCTTTAGTACAAATCAAAATGGTCGAGAGACTCCCAGATGAAGATGAAAAAAGTGAAGGAACTTTTAACAAAGAATGGAAAATGTGAATGTTAGTCAGAATTGATGATCTTGTCATCTTTGAGTTATTAGGAAGATATATAGGTTATTCCATGGATTTAAGACTTGAGACCAATAGGAAGGACGAGTATAAGCTTTGTTACTCTTGATGAGAAAAGGGAACCTCAAACTCCCTTTGAGTTATTCTAATTTTTACAAAACATTCAAGGTCAAGGAGATGTAAAGATCTACATGCAAGATCAATTCGATATGTAGGTGGAATTGCTAAGGTGGAATGGAGTCTTGTATTGGACTCCTTCCCATCAACAATCTTCCTAAGATTTACTCTATCTCACATTGCCCAAAGAAACCAAGGAGTTAGAAAAAATAGAGCCAAACAATAGCATGAAACCCTACAGAATAGGAGAACTCGTCCTAAGAAGAGGTAGCACAAGAAACAAACAGAGAAGATGAAACAAAACATTCACTGAGGATTGGAAAGGTCCTTACATGGTCAAAGAAGATATAGAAAATGGTGCCTATCTCTTGTACACAATGGAGGGACATGAATTTGGCAAAACAGACAATGTCTTTCACCTCATTAAATACTGTCTAAAAATCATAAAAATCACAAAACATAAAAATACAAAAAAAATTGCAAAAAAAAATGTCAAGAAAAGAGAACTTTGTTTCTTGCATTTCAGTATCATTCTATTCATCTTGCATTACAGTGAATGACTCGCTCTTGTACTATTTTATTCTCAGTAAGGAGTCTAAGATTGCCTAGGTATACGTGATCCTTTTAGGTTTTGTGATTTCCCCAGTTTCACAATCATCATTCTCTCCTTTCATTCCTAGTGATTCTAATCAAAGCCTAGCTCTTAGTTTTACACTAATCCTAGTCCTAATGAGTCATGATGTTAGGTCTAAGCAAAGTCAGTATTCAAACCTACAGTGTTCAAAGGAAGCTTGCAAGTAGACCTTCCCAATTCTTCCCTACTAGAAAAGAAGTCCAACTGGACTATGAAAACTTTTGGTGGCACTCAAGGTCTCTTATCTTTCTTGGCCAAAAATGTCAAGATGATCAAAACTCTAAAGGAAGCAATCTAAAATACAAGTGAATAAAAAAATGAATGATCAAAATAAGAGTGTTGAGAAAATTTAAGAATTGAGAGATCAAGCTATTGCATATCCAAAGTACTCAAAAAGTTCAAAAGACATTCATTTCCATAAAAATCAAAAAAAAAAAAAAAAAAAAATCAAGTGAGACATTCTAGAAAATACAAAACAAGAGAGAAAAAGCAAAAAAAGAGAGTTACAAAAAAATGATGGAGAGAAGATTGTTGAATGTTTGTACTCTTGCATGGAGGTTAGTCTAAGCTCAAATCTTTAAGAGTGACATTCTACTAGAGAAAATAAAAGAGAAAGGTACAAAGCATACGCATGCACTAGTTGAGCAAAGCCAATAGTATAGTAGTCTTTAGGATCATTTTCTTTCAGGGACCCTTGTTCTTTCCCATTTTTCCTTTACCTCAAGTATATCTTGCTTGGCATGTATGATCTAAGTCTAGTGAACATCAATAAAATTTGTTATTTGTCTAATTTGAAAGCTTGCCAGATTGTCTTATCTAGATAAGGATAAGTTTTTAGCGTTTAGCAAAGCCCAAATTCAGAAGGACTCTATCTCCTTCCTACTCCCCACTTGAGTTTTAAATCCCTATCTTATAGACTTGAATAGGTCTCTTATACCAGGATAACCCCCAATCCCCTAGGTTGAAAATCATATCAAAGAGTGGTCATATTGTTTTTTCCATAATGTATCCATACCAAAATCAGAAAAAGAGTTCCAAAGCAATAAAACATGTCATAACATCATGGCATTCATAGCACTTAGAACATAGTACTTTACATTTCATATTTGTGAATCACACCCAAACACATTGCATGTCATTCATATGAGAAAAAGACAAAACAAATTGCATCATTCATATGTGATCATCCTAGGTATGCATTCTCATAAGGAAAATAAAATCTCTATCCTACCATATGTACAAGAGGGAAAGTGAAGTACAATATGTCAACTAAAGTTATGTATAGATCTCATCCAATCAGGTATTGTAACAACAAGTGCAAACAATGTATGAGCATAAGTCACTCCTCCAATAAGTCAAAAGAGCAAAACTACGTAATCAAGTATACAAGTCTCCCCATGCAAGGGGGAAAGGGTATAAATCTATTCAATTAACATAGGTCTCCCAAAGAATTCAAGGAGTGTTAAATCAAACCTTTGTACAATCTTCAGAAAATCCATAAAATTAGAAAATAAAAAAACTTAAAAATTTGTAAAACATCAAAATTCCCTACAAATCTAATATGCTCTTCAAAATCTATAATAAGAGGAGAATTTCTTCTCCTCTCTATCTTAGCATGTGTTCTGTTTCTTTTATGCATCTCTCATCCATTTGTTTTGTGTGCATTCATTCCTATAGGTCTCTTTGACAAAGGAAAACAACTAGTCAATCTCACACGATCTATGGTATGTTTGTCATTTCAATTTTCATTATTCATTTTGATATATTTAAATGCTAGACTAATACTAGTTATTGTAGTTACAATTACAAAAAGATTGACAATAGGTAAGGCCTAGTTTAAGAATGGTACCTACCTTTCATGTAGACTATCATCCCTGAGGGGGCAAATATGTAAGCACCAAAATCAAGCACAACCTCCACGAGAACCCCAGTGATGACTCACAATCTTTGTCACATACATGTAAGCATGAAATAACATCTTCTCAGTAGAAATTCTCTCGATAGCATGTGTTTTCTTCCTCCTTGTGTTGTTTCCTCTTTGTCATTTTCTCTCTCTCTCTTCACTTTCAACACTTTTTGACAGTTGTCGATTTGTATTTCCTAGGCATGCAGCTTTGTCCATGAGCCTTGTGTTCATCCATGTGTTGATTTTCACCTTTCCCCAGTGTTTTTCATCCATTCCTACCCCTAGATGCTTTATGGAGGTCCTCCCAAGCCATCACCCACTTTCAGTTTCTAGTTTCACTCAACTTTCCAAATCTCCCCCAAGAGATCCTACTTTTGCAACTAGAGATTTGGTTTTTGACCCCTGATTGACCTATTTCTAAAGGTAGATCCCTTTCTTTTCTCCTCCCCTTACATCTCCTAGCCTGCAATTTTACCCAAGTGTCCTCCTTTAAGGGTTAGCCATGGGTCACCGCCAAGTGGCCCTACTATTTTTCCTAGTTGCGAATTAACTTGAGTTTTTCGTAAAAAATAGCTCTATTTTTGCACGGTTTTCTTCTTGTTTGCATGGAATTTCATGCCAAAGATAGAGAATTATTTCATGCAACCCCATGCATATTTAGCTCTTTTTTATCTTTAATTATCAACCCATGCATTCTTTCTCTTCATTTCTTCTTGAGTGATAAGTTATAATTGGTTAGATCACTTTGATTTTAGCCTAGATCACTCATGTGTAGATTCTAAGTTAACTCTTCAATCAAATTGAGTTAACTCTCCATCCTCTTCTCCTCTTTTTCCTTCTTCCAACCTATAAATATCCCCTCCCTCAAGCACAAAGGGATGTAGTTTCATTTGTGCACACTATTCTTGCAGGTTATTGCTCTCCAAATCAAGCATCCATATGTTCATACATGACATTAGAGCCTTTTTTTTGTCTATTATCTTATCTAGCTTTGCTAAAAGCTCATTTAACATTGATACACTGCTCACATCATAAGCCAAAATGGTCATCAAGCTCTCATTGAGCTCATTTCAAAGCTTCAAAAGCTTCTCTTGCTTCTCTTTTCTTATTATTTCTAAGAGGATCACCTCACTAGTACAAGAGGAATAGAGGTTGCCATTAAAGGATTTCTAAGGGTAGTGGAGGCTCACACATCTTCTTTTATTCTAGGTTCCTTCATGCTTAAATTTCATTTCATAGTAATTAGATAATCAAACTTTGCTCTTGGGAATAGTAAATGCATGTTACTTTTTCCTTGATAGGCTAAGTAGATTGGCATTATTAAAGTAGTTTCCCTTTCAAAAGGTTGTAGATTAAAAGCAACTTCCCTTTCCTAGAATAATTGATCCACTTATTCAAAAAATCAAACCAAAAACATAGATTCAATTTCATTAGGTAACTTCATACTTATTTGCATACATTCTCAAATTACTAGAATAGGGAAAAGCACTTTCATTTACATAAATAGAAAAAAGCAAAAAAATGTTTTGCACTCATATCTAGCTTGCATGTATAAAAAAAAAGAAAAGAACAAAAACATTAGTAGTGTAGAAGGTTTACAAACCCTTTGTCACATCACAAGGTCAAGTTTAGTCAACATTACTCAAAACCCTTAGTTTTGTCACAAGGTCAACACAAAGTTAACAAAGTCAAACATGAGGTCACACAAACCCTAAGTCAAAACCTTATGTCAAGACAAGGTTAGCTTAAACCATATCTCTCTTGTTTAGGCTCATGAATGTGTTGCAAATATGGGTCTAACCAGTGTTGTCATTGATGTCAACATACTCCTGTTGCATTGATGATTAGGATTGGATGAGCTATGTGCTGAGGATATTGAGAAAACTAGTCCTAATCAGGAATAGAGAGATCAATGGAGACAATGAGGTAAAGATCCCAGCTAAGATGAAGATAAGAGGATGCACTTCAAAGGGTTTGTAGATATGTGTCTTAATATGATCCAGTAAAGATTTCAGAGTTTAGAGGTGACAAAGTGTCACAAATAGGTCTGGTAAGATTTGGAAGTGCAATATCTTGTTCTGTAGATTCTGTGGAGTGTTTAGGAAGCCAATGTGAGATGACAACTCAATTGGTTCATGGTATGGATGTCTGCAAGCATATATTCCAATTTGACAGTGATGAAAGACTATGTTCTTGAGGTTCCAGTTGAAGGAGAGAATGATTTTAGTGATCAGAAGTAGTGTGGATGTTCTTGGTGATTCAAACAAGCTTGTGGAGGTCTTTGGATTGTGTCCAGTTCATGTTGGTGGTCCACATTGAAGATTGAGCTTGAAATTGAAGAATTACTTTCAGATGATGGTGTTCTTCCTAAGTCTGGCCGACCAGATGGGTTACACATCCTGCAGATGATCTTGAAGATGTTCTGTGAAGAATGGTGTGTTCCTAAAGAAAGATTGAAGACTCATATCTGTGTGGCCAACAGTGTGTTGATCCGTGTGAAGTTTTCTTGTAATTAGTCATATTGTATTTATGTATTTGCTCTGTAATGCTTGCTGACTTGGATGATTATCCCTAAGTCAATGTCTTGTATAAATAAGGAGTTGTAAACTCATTTCAAGTAGATGTGGGGATGCGAGAGTGGTAGACAGGAGTAAAGTGAAAAAGGCAGAGCAGGAGTATTGAGCTTAAATGGAACTAACTCAAGCATGGTGAAGATGCTATTCTTCAGTTCAAGTATGTAATACTTATTATTCTTTAGAGAGTGTGTCTCTTGTAGGCAGTGGGCCTCTTGTGAGAAGTGTGCTTGGGCAGTGAGCCCTAATTGGCATGTTCCATTTTTATTCTTTCTATTCTTCTAACAAAGAATACAATCTTGGGTTAGTCACCCCGTGGTTTTTCCCTTAACTAGGTTTTCCACGTCAAAATATTGGTGTCTTATGTGTTTTTGCTCTTGAATTATTACATTATGTTTCCATGATTGATTTATCATTATGTTGATGAATTAAGTAAAGGATTTAAGTGATTAATTGGAAGAAGATTTTAGACAACTGATTCACCCCCCCTCTTAGTTGTCTGTCCTAAATCTAACAATTGGTATTAGAGCCAAGTTCCTCTAAAAGGAGCTTAACCGCTTGAGGAGATCTAGGATGTCATCCTACAAGAAGGATAGTCCGAGGTTTGATGGAACCAATTTCACTCTTTGGAAAAGTCGCATGGAATGTCACTTGCAACGAATGGGAATGCAGTATTGGATCATGGCTTCAAAGAAATATGATCCTCCATAGAATGGTCCGTGTACTGTAGATGAAATCAGAGATGTTGAAAATAATTTACGGACTAAAGAAGCTCTTCTAAGTGCCTTATCTGATTTAGAGCTAACAAATGTTATTGATCTAAAAACTGCATATGAGATTTGGTAAAAACTAGAACTTCTACATGAAGGAGACAAGTATGTTAAATGTGCCAAGCTACACAGTTTGAAAGGAAATTTTGAAAACCTGAAGATGAGAGAAGATGAAAATATTACTTCATCTATGCCAAGAGTAAATGAGCTTGTTTGTGGGATAAGATGTGCTAGTGGAATCTTGGACGAAGATGAGATTGTTGGCAAAGTCATTAGATCTCTTCCTAATTCTTACAAATATAAGGTTGCTGCTATTGAAGAATTTACATCCTTCTCAAGTATAACCAGAGATCAACTCGTTGGTAAATTGGTTGCATTTGAACTAATCAAGTTTGGAGATGCACCCCCTAAGATTGAATTTGCATTCAAAACTAGTGCCTCTGTAAAAGGAAAAAAAAAGTCTGATATGGGAGAGAACTCTTCAAGAAAACTATCATGGTATGAAAAAGCAAGAAAAGACCTAGAAGAGGATGAAGCAAAACCTACTCAACTTGAAGCCCTTATTGCAAAAAGACTGCCAAGAGGATCCAGTAAGTATGAAGGTAAATTGCCTTTTAAGTGTTTCAACTGCAATAAGATTGGTCATTTTTCCTCAAGGTGTCTGGAAAGATTTTCAAGGCCAAATCCTAATAGATCAAGGTTCCAAAAGAATTGTTACTATGTTCATGAAGATGATGATAATGAAGGAGTAATAGATGATGAATCAGAGACAAGAAACAAATCCAGAAGTGACTGGGTGTTTATTGCCATCAAGGAAGAAGATCCAATGCCCTCTAAATCTGTCAATCATAAAATTGTAGAAAGAGTTCTGGCTACCCAAGTTGAAGAAAAAGATGATTGGGTCATTGACAGTGGATGCTCTCACCATATGATAGGTGACAAAAATAAGTTCATAGAATTGGAAAACTATGAAAGAGGAGTAGTAAAGTTTGGTGATAATTTTGCTAGCAGAATCAAAGGTAGAGGAACCATTTCTTTTGATGGAAAGAACAAAACCAGTAATGTACTATATGTTGAAGGTCTGAAGCACAATCTTCTCAGTGTTGGACAGTTAATAGACAAAGGCTATGATCTCCGATTGAAGAATGGAAAATGCAAGATATTTGAAAGTTTCAGAATAGAGATTGCATCCAGTACTCAAACAAAAGGTAATATCTTTCACTTGGTTGGTACTAGTAAAAGTTGTCTATTTGTTCAAATTGATCAGAGCTGGTTATGGCATAGGAGAATGTGTCATGTGAATTTTGATAATATCATCAAGATAAGCAACACTCACGCTGTAAGAGATCTTCCAAGATTGGTAAAACCTACCAATAGTTTGTATAAAGAATTTTAGTTGGGTAAACAAAGTAGAATCTCATTGAAAAGTAAGGAACAATCTTCTACCGGATTATTGGACCTAGTTCATACTGATCTATGTGGTCTGGCAAGAATCGGGAGTGTGCAAGGTGATAGATACTTCATGTTATTAATTGATGATCATTCTCGGATGATGTGGGTGACTTTTCTAAAAGAGAAATCAGAAGCTCTTGAGAAATTCAAAATATTTAAGGCTATGGTAGAGAATTATATTGGAATAAAATTAAAATGTCTGAGGTTTGATAGAGGTGGAGAATTCACATCCAGTGAGTTCATAGAATTCTATGAAAAACATGGCATAACAAGATAATTGTCTGCTCCTAGGACTCCACATCAAAATGGAGTAGTGGAAAGAAAGAACTGGACCATCTAGGAAGCATCTAGAACCATGATGATGGAAACAAATGTTCCTCAAATCTATTGGAGAGAAGCTGTAAGTACTGCAGTCTATACTCTTAATCGAGTACAAGTCAGAAGAAATACCAGTAAGACTCCTTATGAACTTTGGTTTGGCATCACTCCCACTGTGAGGTATTTCAGTGTCTTTGGTAGCAAATGTTACATTAAAAGAGATGAAGATCTAGGAACATTTGATGCTAGAAGTGACGAAGGAATATTCTTGGGTTACTCTACTCAAAGCAAAGCATACCGGTGTTATAACTGTTAGAGTTGGCTATGATTGGAGCCACCTAGGATCTAGGACTTCATAAAAGCACAAAAGAGATCAAATGAAAGAATGATGCTATTCTATCATTGAATGCAAAAGAAGGATTATTGTTTGGATTACATAATACATGAAGAGAGCCTTGCTTATAAAGACAAGGTGAGAGATAGAAGGTGGAGTGGAAGGTGGAGTGGAAAGTGGAGATATTCTAACAACATGTGCCAATTAGAGGATGATAACTAATTGCACATGTGGAGGATAAGACAACTCACTCCAACTATCAACAACTCAACACACAACTAGACTTAACTAGACATCTAGTAGACTCACTAAGTCAACTTAATATGTGTGATTAATGTGTGATGTGTGAATATTATTTAACTAGTAAATAGTTAAATAAGATGAATTATCCACACTAGGGTAAACCGGTTAGGTGATAACCCTGTTCACACCAACACTCCCCCTTAAGTGCAACTTAGGGAGTAGATGACTAAAGCAAGATGCAATGATGGATGGGTCCCAGCTACTAGGCCATGTTAGGTACCCATGTACAACAAATCTCAAGTGGAGAAAAGGAGAAAACCTCATGGGAAAAAACTCCTCTCCAAAAGTGAGAATGCATGAAATATGAAAGTGAAAGAAGAAGTGATCGTAGGAGGACTCAACATGACCCCCCAAGGACTACTTCTATCACATATGTACAAGCAAATACCCCCCCATAGGAGAGCAAGAATGTCTGAAGAAGAATGCTGGAAAGTGTCCTGAACCTGCAAACAACATTTCTTCCCTTAGGAAGAAACCAAACCAAAGGCTGATGTCGAAGAAACTCCATCTCAAGGAATGAGGGATAAAGTCTCATGAAGGATGCCTCTGAAGACTGCTGAAATGTCCACATGCCAAAATCAAGGAATGCCACAATGCAATGATGTGTGTCCAATCCAAAATCCTGTGTAGACTGATGAAAAACAACCTCCAAAGATGAAGTAGATGGGATAACAGTTGTTCTGTAACTATCATCAAAGAGGAGAGATATCCCCTCAAGTGTGTCCTCTAAATCTGCAATATGAGACTCACAAAACAAGTCTGATATACCTGCCAAGAAACTATCCCACAAAGCTATGTCTGAAAGACCTGAATGATCCTGCTCAACTGAAGTAGATGAACCCATCTCAATGTCAATCTCTGAAGAAGCAGGAGGATGAGGTGATGGAAGCTCAGCACTAGTCTCATGAACCAAAGAGGGTGAAAGAACACCAAGGTTCAAGTGACCAAACTTCTCCTCAGAAACATGATTCACACATGATGCATGAGTGTGAATATCCATCAATGGATCTACATCATCAGAAGAAACAAAATGGGAGAAGGCATACAAGCGAGATGCATGATCCACCATCCCAACTACAATGATGTCTCTACTCTCCAAGTCTCAAATGATCACTAAATCAGGAGTGAACTCAACTGTCTTGCCTACACCAAAATGAGTAATCTGGTAGATGGAAAGGAGATTCGATGTCAAGGAAGGTACACACAACACATTGTTGAATGTATTCTCTCCAACATCAATTGTCCCTTTTCCAGATGCATGCATGTATGTATTGTTACCCATCAAAATAGGTGTCGAAGTACATGACTCAAATGAAGAGAACATCCCCTGTGAAGATGCCATATGATGAGAAGCTCCAAAATCAAGAAGCCATCTCTCTGCCTGAAGACTTGTTGATGCAAAGAATGCTTTTCCTTTTCCTTTGTCTATCCCATTTACAATGCCTGCTTTCCCTGTATGTGTAGATGATGATGGTGTCAAAGAAGAGGATGGACTAGGTGATGATGATGGCATTTGGATATTGTGCTTTTGAATAATATGAGTCAACTCATCAATTTTCTTCTCATAACACTTATGCTCATCATGTCCTAGTTTCTTGCAATATGCACACTTTGGTCTCTCCTTCTTAGATGATTCCTTCTTGGGAGAGAATGAGGACTTAGGTGATTTGGTTGATTCCTTTGCTTGCTCATTGTTCTTGAAATCCTTATTTTTTTGTTTCTTGCCTTTGCTAGTTGAAGCCTTTTGATCCTTAGAACCTTGACTAGCAAGAAGTGCTTGAGGTCTAGGAGACTTCAATGTGCCCATGTGTACTAACTTAGCTTGCTCCCTTGTGAGTGATGCAGCAAACTCATCAAGTGAAGGCATTGTGAAAGCTTTCCGAAGTGCATCCATAGTAGCATAGAAGGTAGAAACAAAAACTGAATAGTAAAGACCAAGCTTGGCAAGGATTGAAAGAATCAATTGAGTGTCCTCTTTCTCAATTCCACATTGTTTGAGCTGCAATCTAAGTGACTTTAGTTTTGTGAAGAAGTCTTGGATGCTTGCAAAATCAGTTGGATTCAAACCAATTAATTCATTCTCCAATTTGAAACATCTCATTGTATCTTGTTTACCAAAGAGATTTTCTAAGGTAGTCCACACTTCATTAGGTGTTTTACAAGATTCAATATGAAAAAGAAGATCAGGAGAGATAGATAAGCATAGTGTTCCATAGGCTTGATCACATCTATTATACCACTTTTGCTTTTCTGCAGCTGTAGTTAGTTCTATTTCTATACCCATTGTTACTCTATGAATTTTCAAACTTCTTAAATGAATCTCCATTTTAGTTTTCCACTCATGATAGTTATATGGTGTGAGTAGAGGAAGTTTGTGTGAATCCATGATGCAAGAGTACAAAAAAGAACACAAGACACCCCCCTGCTACTCAATCAAAGAGATCACCCCCCCAGAAAAAGTGATTGTGGCACTTTATACTTAGTGCAATTTACAATTGTCCTCAAGGGACCAAATTTGGGAAAGTATGAAAAACTCTTAAAAATGAGATTCAAGGGAGATTACAGTTGCTCACAATGATTAACCACAGTAAATAGATCCCTTCAAAACAAGTTTCACTTCCTCAAGTGTCAGAATGCCCAAGTTATCACTCAAAAGCCAAAAAATTGACAAATGAAATAAAATAAACTTGGAGTAGAATTTGAGAAAAGTGCATGGATGGATTTGAAGAGGTCCTGAATACCTTTCCGATGCCACAAAAATCATGAAAATCAGAGATCCTGGCAAGAAGTTGTGAGTTCGGAAGCGAAAAATGAAGATCTATCTTCAAACTACTGTAGCAGTCACCTGCAGTAGAATTTTAGAAAACTACTAACACAATTATGAAGTGCTCTCTATCAGCTTTCCAACGATATCTTGTTTTCCTTATTTCACCTCCGTGGGCAAAAGTTATGTAAAAATGAAAAAAAGTCCTAGTTTAGGACTTTGAGGGGCAAAAATAGCCCCTGGCGCTGACGTCATGCTGATGTCAGAGGAATATACCCAAAATATTCCCCTTTTGTCGAAAAAAAAAATTCCTCCTCTCGCCTTGGAAAAACAGAAAAAATAACTTGTTTGCATAAAACCGCCTGTGGTGGGTGAAAACCACCTGTTTAGAGAAACAAACCATCTTCCAAAGGTTGAAACCACCAACGAAAACCATGGGTTTAGTTTGATGAAAACCGCAATTTTTAGGCAAGTCAAAAATGCAGATTGGTTTGGAGATACCACGACTAGGTGGTTTAAGGATGAAAACCACCGTTATGGTCAAAAATCCACTGATGAATGCGACTGCCAAATTTTTGAATGCTATCGCTGAAAATATCTGTGAAGAACGGTGAAGATTCTGCCTGTGGATACATTGACTGCCGATGCCGCCAATGCTGCCGAAATTTACCAACTGCGGGGATTTTGGGTCGCTGCCCAGTGAATAAACTACCCATGGCAGTTATATGGTGGTCAATGAAAAATGTTTAAGCCGCCAGATTTGTTGCAGACCTCCAGATAATCAAAGAGACCACTGCAGGAGGCGGGTTACTATGAAGACCACCTGTGAGATGGGATGACCGCCAGTAATGCTAAGCCACCAGAATTAGCGTGGACTGCTGGTGACTAGAAGACTACCAACTGCCAAACTCACGAAAGACCGCTCATCATTTTGGTTTTCAAACAACCAACCGAAGTCTGCAGTGGTTTGAAGAATGGAATGGCTTGCAATGTCGCCGAGGGAATAATTGACGAGTTTAGATTCCAGCGTGAAACAATTTACGGCTTGAGACAAAACTGATAGGAATTGTTTGTATTGCCCGCTAGATGTTGTTAAAGGAATACACCAATAGAACCACCGACTAGATTGAAAGTTTCCTGGCCTGAATTTTCTACGGTGGGAGACAATTCCTTTCACTACAGTCAATGTCGGTCACAATGCTTGTTACCAGTGGATAATGAAACTGTCAGTCGCTAGCGAAAGATCCTTGCTAGAATAGGAACAACCGACGAGTTTAGAAGATTTTCTGATTTAAAACAATTCCGAGCACTATACTGCATATGGCAGAAGTCCGTCGGGTACTTATCCAAGACTAGTCTTGATCTATAGAATGCACGGAGAAGCTGGATCTGGTCAAACATTGGTCACCGATGGTCAAGATTTACACGCAGGTTGTACAATGCTGATGGAGATTGGATGGGTCATCGATGGTCTGTAGTACCCTGCA
Source organism: Cunninghamia lanceolata (assembly GCA_027924645.1). Taxonomy (NCBI): domain Eukaryota; kingdom Viridiplantae; phylum Streptophyta; class Pinopsida; order Cupressales; family Cupressaceae; genus Cunninghamia; species Cunninghamia lanceolata. The sequence continues at coordinate 8,571,136 of BSBN01000111.1, forward strand.
ACAGGGTACTCTGTACCTTTGCAAAAAAAAATACGGTCCGCAGAAAACAAAAATCAAACCCATAGATAATGGTTTAATCAAATTACCTGATGAATGATTTCCTCTGCGATTTGACTGATGATGGCAAAGATTCCACTGAATATGCCTCTGCGATAGGGAATATTCCCTACAGCAGATCCATACGGTGGGATCAGCTAAATTTTTTTTGCCTTTTGGTGCAATTTTGTCTGAATTGGATGATTTTATAGTCGATCCATACTGATTTGGCCACTCCGGACGCAATGGTGATGTCCGATTTGTGCCAAACTGCTCCAAAACTGCTGGTACCTCTGGATCACACCAAAGAACCCCAAATTGAAACCCTCATCAATTTTTCCTCCGATGTCAGATTTTGACAAAACGAAAGGTGATCTTGACTATTTCGGCTGTTCCGGATGCAATGGTGAAGTCTAATTTGCAACAACACGCTCCAGAATGCACCTGCAATACAAGAGCAAAGAGGGAAACCCTCACAAAACTGATGTTTCTATCAAGTCTTTCTGATTCTCCAAGTCATCAATTGATGCAAGAGAAGAGCATACTCAACTATCAAGATTCACCATGAATTGCACTCAAGATCTCTCAAAAATTGATTAACATAAAGTGATTCTTCCTAGAGTTCTGATACCATGTTAGAGTTGGCTATGATTAGAGCCACCCAGGATCTAGGACTTCATGAAAGCACAAAAGAGATCAAATGAAAGAATGATGCTATTCTATCATTGAATGCAAAATAAGGATTATTGTTTGGATTACATAAAACATGAAGAGAGCCTTGCTTATAAAGACAAAGTGAGAGCTAGAAGGTGAAGTGGAAAGTGGAGGTATTCCAACAACATGTGCCAATTAGAGGATGATAACTAATTGCACATGTGGAGGATAAGACAACTCACTCCAACTATCAACAACTCAACACACAACTAGACTTAACTAGACATCTAGTAGACTCACTAAGTCAACTTAATATGTGTGATTAATGTGTGATGTGTGAATATTATTTAACTAGTAAATAGTTAAATAAGATGAATTATCCACACTAGAATAAACCGGTTAGGTGATAACCCTGTTCACACCAACAATAACAAGAGATTAAGTAAGATTGTGGAAAGTACAAATGTAAGGTTGATGAAGATATTGAAAAACCCTCAAGGTTTTATGAATATGATGAAGATGATCAAAATGATGTCTTTGTTCAAGAAGTCCCAGCTCCCTCTGAAATTTAGATTCAGACTGATCCAGTAAATTAGGAAGAAGAGATAAGTTTGAATGAACCTATTCAAGAATTAGAAGTGCAAGAAACTCCCAAAGTTCCCAAGTATGTAAGACTGAATCACTCTAAAGATCATATCATAGGTGATAAAAGTAAAGGTGTACAAACAAGAAGAAGGATTGCTCAAGGTTTAGAAGAGTATTGTCTGATTTCAAAGATTGAACCTAAGACAGTGAATGAAGCTTGCAATGATGTTAACTAGACTAAAGTAATGGAGGAAGAGCTGATGCAAATTAAGAAAAATCACACTTGGGATCTTGTTCCCAGAACTAAAAACAAGAATGTGATTGGAACCAAATGGGTCTTCCAGAATAAACTGAATGAAGATGGTGAAGTAGTTAGAAACAAAGCCAGATTGGTCTGCAAGGGTTACTCCCATGTAGAAGGAGTTGATTTTGAAGGAACTTTTGCTCCGGTGGCAAGAATTGAAGTAGTTAGATTATTTATTGCTTTTGCTACCTTCAAGGATTTCAAAGTATATCAGATGGATGTCAAATCTACCTTCCTGAATGGTGACTTAGAAGAAGTTTACATTGAGCAAATGAGTGGATTTAAATTGTCTGATCATGGTGATATGGTCTACAAATTGAAGAAAGCACTATATGGACTCAAGCAAGCTCCAAGAGCCTGGTATGAAAAATTGGATAAGCACCTTTTGAAGATTGGTTTCAATAAAGGTATTGCTGACAATAATTTGTATTTCAAAATTGATCATGAAAATATCTTGATTGTTGAAGTGTTTGTTGATGATATCATTTTTGGAGGAAGAGAAAGTATGTGTAAAACCTTTGCAAATCAAATGAAAAGTGAATTTGAGATGTCCATGTTTGGGGAAATAAATTTCTTCTTGGGTTTGCAAATCACTCAAACAAAGAAAGGAATCTCCATTTCTCAGACCAAATATGTGAAAGAATTGTTGAAGAAATTTGGGATGGAAGACTCAAAACCAATGAATACTCCCATGGCAACTGGATGTAAACTGAGCAAAGATGATGACTCTCCTAAGGTTGATAAGAAAAAGTACAGGTCAATGATTGGAGGACTATTGTATCTCACTCAAACTAGACCTGACATTATGAATGATGTTGGTCTTGTTGCTAGATTCCAAGCTGATCTTAGAGAATCTCATGTCATAGCAATCAAGAGGATTTGTAGATATCTGAAAGGGACAATTGAGTATGGATTGTGGTATCCCAGAGATCATGATTTCTCTCTTCGTGCATATATAGATGCGGATTGGGTAGGAGATGTGGATGACTGGAAGAGTACCAGTGGTGGAGCATTCTTTTTAGGGAAGAGATTGGTTTCTTGGCTAAGTAAGAAACAAGAGGCAATATCTCTGTCCACTGCAGAAGAAGAATATATTGCACTAGTAGGTAGTTGCACTCAAGTATTATGGATGAAGAAAATGCTAAGAGATATCAGAGTGGAGTATGAAGAACCTATCACAATCTTCTGTGATAATTCAAGTGCAATTAACATATCAAAAAATCTGGTGTTGCACTCAAAGACCAAACATATGTCCATCAAGTTTCACTTTTTGAGAGGGCAAGTGAATAAGAATGAAGTCATACTGGAGTTTGTGTCTTCCAAGGATCAGAGTGCAGATATTTTTACTAAACCTCTACCTAAGGACTCTTTTGAGTATCTTAGAGAGAAGTTAGGGGTTATTACCCCTCTGGTTCTAAATTAAGGTGCACTGATGTGCATCAGTCCAGTGGATTTCATAGTCATATCCTGTGGTCTGGATTCATGTTTGGGAAGCTGTTACTTAGGGGGAGCAGCTAGTATAATTCTAAAATAATGCAAGTATGTGCCCTTTGCCATTGATGTCAAAGGAGGAGAGAAGACATGTGAAAAGCAAGTAGTTGCTGATCAAAAGGGGAACAGTAAAGGAAGAAAAGACATGTGAATGGTTGTTGTTGATAGCGAGAGTTATGTCAGTAAGGAGAAGTTCTTGTCTTGATGGTTAAAATAGTTTTTCACATCATATGTTGCCATCAATGGCAAAGTGGGAGATTGTTGCGAGTATGGGTCTAACTGGTGTTGTCATTAATGTCAACATACTCCTGTTGCATTGATGATAAGGATTGGATGAGCTATGTGCTGAGGATATTGAGAAAATTAGTCCTAATTAGGAACAGAGAGGATCAGTGGAGACAGTGAGGCAAAGATCCTAGCTAAGATGAAGATCAGAGGATAAGCTTCAAAGGGTTATAGATATGTGTCTTAATATGATCCAATAAAGATTTTAGAGGTTCGCATGAAGATCTGAAGAAGTTATGGCCACTTAAGTAAAACTACTTCTGATAGGTGTTCAGAGGTGACAGAATGTCACAGATAGGTCCAGTAAGATCTAGAAGTGTAATATCTTGTTCTGCGGATTCTATGGAGTGTTTAGGAAGCCAATGTGAGCTAACAACTCAATTGGTTCATGGTCTGGAGGTCTGTAAACATCTATTCCAATTTGACAGTGATGACAGACTATGTTCTTAAGGTTCTGGTTGAAGGAGAGAATGATTTCAGTGAACAGAAGTAGTGTGGATGTTCTTGGTGATTCAGACAAGCTTGTGGAGGTCTTTCGATTGTGTCTAGTTCATGGTGGTGGTCCGCATTGAAGATTGAGCTTGAAATTGCAGAATTACTTTCGGATGATGGTGTTCATCCTAGATCTGGCCAACCAGATGGGTTACACATCCTGCAAATGATCTTGAAGATGTTCTGTGAAGAATGGCATGTTCCTAAAGAAATATTGAAGACTCATATCTATGTGGCCGGCAGTGTGTTGATCCACGTGAAGTTTTCTTGTAATTAGTCATATTGTATTTATGTATTTTCTCTGTAATGCTTGTTGACTTGGATGATTATCCCTAATTTGATGTCTTGTATAAATAAGGAGTTGTGAAGTCATTTCAAGTAGATGTGGGGATGAGAGAGTGGTAGAGAGGAGCAAAGCGAAAAAGGTAGAGCAGGAGTATTGAGCTTAAATGGAACTAACTCAAGCATGGTGAAGATGCTATTCTTCAGTTCAAACATGTAATATACTTCTTATTCTGTAGACAATGTGTCTCTTGTAGGCAGTGGGCCACTTATGAGTAGTGTGCTCGGGTAGTGAGACCTAATTGGCATGTGCCATTTTTGTTCTTTCTATTCTTCTAACAGAGAATACAATCTTGGTTTAGTCACCCCATGGTTTTTCCCTTAACTGGGTTTTCCATGTCAAAATCTTGGTGTCTTATGTGTTTTTGCTCTTGAATTATTACATTATGTTTCCATGATTGATTTTCATTATTCTGATGAATTAAGTAAAGGATTTAAGTGATTAATTGGAAGAAGATTTTGGACAACTGATTCACCCCCCCTCTCCGTTGTCTGTCCTAAATCTAACAGAATATGCCCTACACTTAGAGGTGAATGGGTGAAGGCAATCCTCGATAAGATAGAGGAGATCCACCCTAGACAACAATAAGACCAATTGGGAATTCAACAACAACAAGAAAGGCTAAGAGAACTTCATTTACAAAAAAACACTGATGGAATAGTACGAACAACAATGTCAACTTGAAGAAAGCATCAATGAAAGCAATAGTCAACCCACACAACATTGGAGCATCTGAAACCCAAATAGAAGAATGGTGACTAGTGACCCTTTGGGTCAAATAGTTAGTTTCACAATAGTCACAAAACAACACATTCAAGCAAATGCACAACAAAATAGGCCCCAAGACTAGCTGACCACTCTCTATGAAGTCTAGCTCTCCAATGAGCCAGACCACCCTTGTGTCTTGCCTCCTGTTGAATGGATACTTCCACGAGAGCGAGAGTGATGTGGAGGTTCACCCCTTGGTAGGGAGAGAGGTTTTGTGTGTGTGCCAAAGATGACTTGACTACCCCAAGACACCGAGTCATGTTTTTGAGTGTATAAAAACAAGTACCCATTCCTAAATGAGTACCTATTTAGGCTTGGCCACCCATTCCTATCAGGATTTTTTTGTCAACATTTCCCCTATATGTGGACCCAACTTCTTGCTTTTACTCACATATTAAATTGATATCTTAGATAGTCAAAGGATATTGCCATGATGTATATTTATGCATATTGTTGCTAGGGCCTCTACCCACTATCCATCACTATAATCCAATGGTCAATAGGAGTGATTGGATATTTGCAAGAGATATGCAAAGGAATCTCAATATTGGTTAAGTGAATGCTGGCATGGTGCCTAGGGTGGGTCTACAAGGCAAAATACATGAGAGGAATTGATCACTTCACCTAAGACTATCTTGTGCCTTAGTTTAAATTTTGCTTGCATCTGAATTCTTTTAAATTCAAGCCTAAAGAAAATAAAGTGACTAATGGAGCTAAGGTGATAAAGTGTCTATACTTATTGAAAGCCCACAACCATTATCAAAATGTTATGTTTGAGAGGAACATAATTACTAGTCTCGAGATCTTTATGTAGTAGAGTTTAAGCTGGATTTTGGTTTGGTGGCTTAGTGTGACATGTATCTAAAGTTCCTAGTGGACTCAAGAAAATTTTATATTTATGTCATTCATGTTATGGGTCTAGATTTATGTCTACCATGTATTTGTTGGTGTAAAAGAGTTCTTGGTGTGAGGATTAAATGAGTGGGGAGAGGCCACAAGTGGCACATCCCAATTGGCATATAATCAATTATTATTTGTTAGTAAAATTGTCAAAGGGGTTTTCTTTCATGTTGTTATTAAGGTTTTGTTTATTTGTGTGACCTAGTTTTGTGGAGTGCATGTTGTATTCATTTGGCTAGTGGCGAATGATTGATAGTGAATATAATGCTTTATTAAATTCTTTCCCAACTAGTATATCTTACGATCTAACAACTTGTGGGAGCTAAAAGGAATTATAAGACATGAGGTCTTGCAATGTCTTTCAACCTTTCAATTGACCTTTATCAATAGTTTGGGATCCTATATGAGGCAAGCCAAGTTGTGATAAAGAAAGAGCAAGTGCAAGAAGGTGGTTGGAATTTTAATGGCATCAATAAATATATTGGATGTGTTGGTGGCCTAGGTCAACAACACGAAAGAGTTTCTAGAGGGACAATTAGATTTGATGGATCTATGCACCTTTATCTAAAGGTGGTAGTTGGTAGTTTAATAGAGATTGGAAATCCCACTGCCATGTGCATGCAACAACATAGATTTATGTCCTTGAGGCATTGGTGACATTTCAACATTATGTTTGGTTCTAGGGACTAATAGAGTTAGATATTGCAGAAAATTAGTGTTTATGATTCAAGGAAGAATTACCCTACACTTACATACATTCCTTTCCATGAAAGATTTACCCACCTACATATAAGAAAGAATAAATTTTATTTTGCATCTTGTACCTATAGAGAATTCAATGTTTGAGAGAGATAGTTGCAATAATGTAATAGAAAGTACAACATTGAATTATAGGATTTTGACATGCATCTTAGTCATGTGGAGAAATCTTTTGATGTAGAATTTATTGTCATTCCATTGACTAACCTTTCTTGCCCCTTCTCTCTTTATCTTTATTTATCTTCTAGCATTTATATAATGTAATGAGATCTATTTAGCTAAGGAAGGAGAATTTTCTAGACAAATACTAAGCTGAAAAAATTAAAGGGGATGTAAGAGTGAATAGATTCACCAAAGTAAAAAGGAAAATAAATAAAAATTTCTAATATGGTCCTAGGGTAAATCAATTAAATAACATTGATAAATAAATACACTAGGATAATGAGCTACAATTGTAGTTCTATCTAGAATAAAGTGCTCATATTATAGAGAATTTGAATAATAAAATAATGGTACTAAACACTAATCTAGATGATGGAATGTGCAATGAAAGATCTATAGAAGGGAATTTTTAGTGCATAGAATAATAAAATCTAGCCAAAGAAAAGCCTTTGAGCCTATAAAATGAATATTTGTTTGTTTGATTCACTTCTATGGCTGTGGAAGTGATTTACATGACTAGGATTGTGAATATAACAGTTTACAATTCTAACCTCTACTTTTGGACATGTGAACTTGTTAATTGTGATTCTTATGCACATGCAAATGAAGCTTTGTCATCTAGTATCTTGACTTGCCATAAAAATATGGCAATGTTGTCAAACAACTTGGTTAAGATTGCTAGGATAGGGTGACTCTTCCTTGGTCAAAACCCTAGAGGATATTGATTTAACAACTTTTGGAAATGATTGAAAATAAGAATAAATCATGCACAAATGTCTAGATATGTATGCAAGTAAATGATGTGACATTGATCTATTGATTATGCTCCTCGAATGATGATGCACGTAGGAATGAAAGCTTCTTGATTCTCCTAGATTTTTTGGATGATTAAAATGAATTAGTGTTAGTCCCTAAATACAACCCTATAGTTTGCAAATGAAATGCTTAATGCTTCATGTTAGCACACTATGGTCACTTAGGAATGGATTATCTTGGGCTCAAATTTGAACTTGAATTGTGAATGTTTGAGGTTTATTTTTGCAAATTATAAAACTAAACTTGTTTAGTTCCATAACTATGGATTTGTACTAGTTCAATTTTATGATTGCATATTTGTACTTGGATAAAGCATAATTAAATGAGAGATAACGACCAAATTGTAAGAAAAGATGGAATCAACTTAAACTTGAATTACATAGTAACTTTTACATAAGATTTGTGCCACTTATACATTAATCATTACATTAAAAATTTATAAAATATACAATTAAGTAGAGCACCTAAATTAAGTATTATTTAGTAAAAATGAAAAAAAGTTTAACCTTGCCATACTTTTGAACATTGGTTGGAAGTCACTTCAGGGCATAAGTGGATACTGCATCTTTATTATGCCCTTAGTAAGGTTCTCGACAAAACAGTCTATGAGATCAAAGGATCTTACCAACATTGTTTTAACTACAAACCGTGGGAAAAATGCTGAGTGAAAGGAATTTATCCGTGCAGGAAGAGATGCCTAGCTCACAACGTGCCAGGCGGTGGGACAGACTAGGCATAATTGATATTGCCTATCACGTTCGCAACAGGCCTGCAATCTTGGAAATTTCGAAACAGTCTGTTTCCAATTTTGGGGATTATGACACCAGACAACTTCATGTCAGCAACCTTTTGTTAAAAGACGTGAACATTGTCCGATAGCGAACCTATCACGGACTCAACTTGCCTGCAACCTTTGAACATCGTCTTTTTGTGAGAAATAGGAGAGAAATTGATATATCCTATCACCGACTCAACCGGCCTACAGTCTTAGAATTTTCGAAACAGTCTTGTTTTCGCACAAGACAATTTTTTTACTCTGTTCAACAAACTTCAAGCAATAGCAAAAGTTGCTTGGTCTTGAAGACATTGAATATACAATCATTTACCTGTATACATTTCCTCCTTCCAGGACATTTCTTTCTCTTTGTACACGCACCTTGGTATTTCCACGAATCTCAATGCTGTGCAGACACAATTATTTGTGACAATTAAAGCCCAATTAATATAAATGCATTTAGGAGTATCCTTGTTGTGAAGCATACTTACTACTAGCTCGTTGTAGTGTTCAGCGTAGAAGGAAGCCATCAAATAAATCTGAGTGGTCAGTGAAAAAGTAGGAGAGATGAATTTGGGCAACCCTGAGCGCTGCAGTGGTAGCAGCTCTATAATTCAAGTGGACTATGAGCCTCGGATCTCCCGAGTGCTAAACCCACTGCGAGACGATCGTTTTTACAGTCCAAAATTTGTTTCCATCGGTCCTTTTCATTATGGGAAGGAGGAGCTCAGAGGCATGGAGATATCGAAATCTGAGGCCGTTGAAAGGATGCAACTGAGGATCCAGGCTACTATCGAGTCATTTGTTGAAGAGGGCATATTGCCCAGGTACAAGGAGATTAGGGAGTTCTATCGTGAACGTATTCCCTATACTAACAAAGATTTAGCGTCCATGGTCGCCAGGGATGCATGTTTTGTTTTTGAATTTCTTGCTAATTATGTAGGATCGAGTGGTATTGGTGATTCTTTTTATAAAATGGAAGTGACTCCATTTTCAAGGAATCATGATGCAGTTTTTGATGCTTGTTCTCAGGATCCCATGAGAGAAGGAGTTATGAATGATATACTTTTATTTGAAAACCAAATACCTCTTTGGGTTTTGAACGACCTCCTTCAAATCCAGAGGCGTTCTGAAGAAACCGCCAAAAACAAGTTGGACGAATTAATGCGCTTGCTCCATTTGCGTGCAATCAGACATAATGTTTTTATGTGCTATACTCCATATGATTACCACACGAGTTCTCACGTCTTGGAAGTAGTCTATCACGGCATGCTCGAGAGGATTGTTAGCGACTACGCGGATGGAGAAGCGCTACAATTGGCGTCTTCGCGCAATAGGATGCAGATCTGCTTTGAGAAAAGCGTTGACATTTGTCGACGTTGGTGTAAGCTGTGTTTGCCCTTAGACTCCTCGAATACGAGCCCAGGCGAAGCGGTGAAGCTGGGCTTACTGAAGCTGCCAACAGCATCGGAACACGCGCGCCAAGGAGTGAAGATCCACGCAGTGCTCTCAAAAGATCGACCAATAAACAAAGGTTCAGGCATTGAATGGATACGATTTGATGAGAAAACATCAACGCTTTACCTACCACAAATCACTCTAACAGTGCAATCCGATTTAGTCATGAGAAACATTATTGCAATGGAAGTGAGTTCACTAAACGGGTACTCCCCGAGACCATTTACCCAGTTTGCAATATTTATGGATGAGCTCATCGAGAGCGAGGAGGATGTTCTTGTGCTAAGGAATGCAAACGTCATTAACAACTTCCTTGGAAGCAACCAACAAGTGGCGGAACTTTTCAAGTCCGTAGCTCAAGGGATTACACCTAGCTATGGGTGCAAAGTAATAGTTAAGGCCAGAGAAGGGTTGCATAGGCACACGAGAAGAAACTACAAAATCCTCTTGAATAAGTTCGTAAGAGCTTATTTTGCCACTCCATGCCTGGTCGCTGGTTCCTTGGCTGCCGCACTGCTATTTCTGATGACAGTGACACAAGTGTTCTGTTTGTTTTTCCCTTGCGAGCCTAGGTAATCCTGTTGAAATCCGTCTTTCTTCCTCTTTTCATTTTCTGTCGAAGTACAGTTTGAATAATGGCAAGGTTTTTTCTGGCCAACAAATGTATTGACTGTTTTTCAATGTTTCAATTCTCATCGTTGTTGACTTTCTCACCTGGTCTTGGTTGGGTCTTCACTCATGATCGTTAGGTAAAAGATTCTACATTTTTTTGAATTTATAGTCGGATCTGCAAACATCCATAAAATATTTTAATTGAAAATTATATAGATTATTTTAACATCCGTGTGGGATTTGGAATCATAAATAACTATTAACAAATATAAATTATTTGAGCTGATTATTCTATTTCTTTTATAGTAATTTAATATGATAAAATGATGAACTTTCAGTTGTTAGTATATTAACTATATGGAAATAATATTGTGAGATCAATTTTGAATGGTGCATTTTAATTATCAATTTTGAAAAATAATGTAAGTACTTTAAAAAAAAATATTAACTTTTATTGTTACAATTTCATAGAGCTACATGAATAACTTGCGGAACTATTTCATGTTAAAACATGTTCCTATAGGTTTCTTTGACCAATGCAAACTCCTAAATGTACCATAAGCACTCATTTCCCCATTTTTCTAAGATTTAACAGGTACTAAGATAGGTGTTGACAATCACAAGTGTAAGTACAAAGGATGAGACTACAAGGATACATGAGATTCCTTCCATATGGCCTCTCATTGAGGGTGATTTTCAAAGCATGTAGAGTATGATGGTGGGAAGGTGTACCTTGGTGGTGACTCTTATTTGAGCATAGTTGGTCTGGGTAGAGTTCTAATCAAATTCCCTGATGGTAGAGTGAAAGGGATCAATGAAGTTTTGCATATCTTGGGTTTGACATAGTACATCTTATCAGTTAGAAAACTTAATTATGTGGATGTGTAGGTTGTTTTCTCTAGTGGAAGGTGTAAAATGATGTGAGGAGCTATAGTGCTCACTAAGACTATTCATATGGGCACTTTATTTTAGCGTGATGCATGCATTGTTTAGTGCAATAGTTCTTTTGTTCTTGTAGTGAAGAGATTTGTAGAATCTACACATTTCCCATAAACCAAGATCAAAGAGGAGTGTTGTATCTACTTTCGATGGTCATATTTTTTAGGTACCTAAATGTGGTCTTGCTTTAGAGCAAGTTACATGTAGACAAGAGAATTCTATGGCACAAAAGAACATGCCATATAGGTGATAAGGGTCTACAAAACCTAAAAGATAAAAATCTTATTGAGGGGATTAATAGTTGTACTCTTGAATTTAATTTATGTGAACAATATATGTGCAAAACATCTACTTTTATTCTAGTTTGCATAAATCTTTTGGGGTGTTGTACACGATTTATTTAAATGTACTTGGTCATGTCAATGTTCCTTAAAAATTTGAAGTCTTCGTACTGTGTATCTTTTATAGATGATTATTCTAGAAGGACATGGGTGTATTTTCTCAAGAGTAAATATAAAGTTATTACTTGGTTTAAGGAGTTTAAGGCTTTTTTGGACAATTAGACTAGTAGAAAGATTAATGTTTCGAGGATTGGTAATCATGTTGAGCTTTTCTCTATAGATTTTGATAGATTTTATAAGGAATTTAATTGATACATCAGACAACTCTATACAACCCTTAGTAGGACGAGGTTACAAAAAAGAATGAATACAATGTTAATGGAGAGAGCTAGGAGTATGGTTATTGGAGCTATCATGGAGAAAACATTTTGGGCAAAAGTATTTTCTATGACTTGTTACTTAATTAATATGTCTCTTATATTACTTAATTAATATGGTAACCTAAACTAGTTAAATGACCTAATAACAATCAAACACTGACACACAATATTAGGAAAATAAAAGAATTCAATCAAAACAAATACATGCAAAACATACAAATGAGAACTCCCTTGTTACACTTGCATAAGTGGTTGTGCCCCAAAACATAATAGTTGTTTGTTTTTTTCTAGTATCCAAATGCTCATAGAGGTAGCATAAGATTGCATTCAAGTGGATTCTTTAAAATGGCTAGAGGCACCTCCAATTTATAGACTTTCAGAGGCCAAAATGGAACCTGGTCAAGATTGAAAGTAAGAATCAAGGGATCAATATGCACGAGAGCTCTCAAGAAAGGAAGAATGGAAAATTGGCTAATGAGGATTGGTTGTAAAAAGAGGTTCCAAGATGATAGTGAAATTAATGGTGAAGGATGGATTTTAGAGTGATGCAGGAGCATTTGGGTTAATCGACAATCCTACATCGCCCAAAAAGATTTAACATTTTGGTTTTGTTTAATCTCTATTTTGGTAGTTGTCTTGGTTTGATTTGGTCTCCATCATCAACACCAAGGTGTGCAGAAATAATGTGTGTAATTACATAGTTGAGGAATTCATCATTTTTAGTCCACAATGGACTTGAGCATGGTAGGCCTTTGACTCATGGATGACTACTTACAAATGGAGGTCTACTGGATCTATTGTGAAGAAACCATGAGAGTTGATGTTTTAGCTAACAAATATCATAATTTCAACTTTGTGGGATGTCTGTTTGAGTCTAAAGGCAACATATTAAAGAAAGTTGAACATACTAGAGGGCGTGGCTCAATCCAAATTGGAAAATCTTCTACACACAAATGTACTTGCCATGAGACTCAAAGGAATGAAGGTCAATGTGATGGAAAATTATGTCCATCCAGTTCATGGGTAATTGTAGAATGTATTTGGTAAATATTTTGTAGATTGCTACATAAGAATGAACTCCTATCATGTTAAGCACTACACCTGATATAGTTTATGTTATTGGTAGAACATATTGTTGGAATATTAATTAATCTTCAGTCAGCATGTTAACTCCAACTTGCCCCAGTGTCAGACTTGTGGATTTTAAAAATCTTCCCCTGCAACCGTTTGCTCCTGCCAGTAGTTAGAAATTAATTCTGGTAGGTGAGCTTGAATTTTGAATGGAGTTTGAGCACTAGTTCTTTTTGGGCATGAAAGAATGAGACAAATAAGAGGGAAAAAGAGTTGACTGTAGGAATTAGTGTGACAACTTGCAACAGAAGATAGAGTTAGAGAGAAAAAGATAGAGAGAAGGAAAGCCTGTACAGCAGTAGAACGAATGTGAAGGAGAATACTACAGAGAATAGAAGGAGACATCAGTAGAAGGAAACAACATATAGTAGAGAATAAAAGGTTCATGTGCAACAACACAGTATAGGTACAAGTAGCTCCAAATTGGGGCAAATCAGAATAAAATAGAGTAGTAGCTCTAAATCAAGTTTGTAACAAAGTTTTGAATGTATTTTAAAGTGAAAAATATAAATATATTTTGATGTCATTGTGTATTCTCTCTCTCTTTGTTTGTGTTTATTTTTTGCTATCTACTGTGTTGTAGCACTTAATTGATAGCCATTTCTCCCCCCTACCTGCCAACAAGTAGTATCCGAGCCCTATTTTTCTGGGCAGTTAGAAATTTTTTGTGGGTGTTTTATGTAATCCCTAGTTTGTCTAGGAATTATCAGCCTTCTTAGATTTAAGAAGCATGGCAGGTGGGGATAGCAAAGGATGGCAACAACCACCAAATTTTGATGGATAAAACTATGGCATATGGGTTGAGAAGATGAAGACAATAGTACTAGTTGCTAATGACCTATGGGAGTTGGTCATCAACGGGTTCAAAGACACCACAGACCCAGCAGCTTATGCGGCCCTATCTAATGCTCAAAGAAACTAGTTCAAGGAAACAAGAATGAAGGATACAAAAGCCCTCAGTCTAATTAAGATATCCTTGACAAAGGCTATTTTCCCCTACATTGCAGTAGCAAACTACTCAAAACAAGCATGGGAAATATTGCAAAACAACTGTAAGGGAAATGACAAGGTGAGATCAATGAAACTCCAGCTATTTAGGAGAGATTTTGAGACCCTACAGATGAAGGAGAGTGAGTCTATTTCCAACATTCACACTAGCATTTCTATCATGATAAATCAACTAAGGATAAATGGAGGAACCATGGATGATCAAAGGATTGTTGAGAAAATCCTAAGGAGTCTACCTTCTAGATTTGACCCTATTGTCATAACCATTGAAGAGACTAAGAACCTATCCATGATGACAATGGATGAGTTGATGGGTTCTCTACAAAGTCATGAGCAGCGGTTGAATAGATCCATTCCTTCCATTGAGCAATCCTTCAAGGCTTAAACCAATGCAAGAGGGAGGGGAAGAGGAAGAAATAGCAAGGGTAGAGGTCAAATAAGTAGAGGAAGAAGCAACTCAAGAAGAGGAGCTTAAAACAACCAAGAAGAGGCAAGCAACTCACAACCAAGCTATCAAGAAAAGAAGAAGAATAGTTCTAATCAAAGGTATGACAAAAGCAATGTTCAATGTTATTACTGTCATAAGTTTGGTCATTATGCTAGTGAGTGTAGAAATAAACAACGTGATCTCAGAAGCCAAAATGCTAATGTAGCAAATGAGAACAAGTCTGAAAATGAAAAATAGTCAAATGTACTTATTGTTTGCAACCTTCCTGAGAGGTGTAGTGATAAAGTATGGTACTTAGACAGTGCTTGTAGCAAACACATGAGTGGTAACAAAAACTTATTTGCCTCCATAGATAGTAGCATTAAAACTAAAATAAAAATGGGAAAAATGAGCAAGTTCTGGTCATGGGAAAAGGTACAGTCAACATTTAGTCCAAGAATGGTGAAAGGAGGGTGATCCAGGATGTTTATTATGCCCTTGGCATAAAACATGACTTATTGAGCATTGGACAGATGGTCCAAGATGGTTATAAAATCCTGATGGAAAATGGAGAGTACATAATATTTGACAAAGGAGGTAGTAAGAAAGTGATTGTAGTAGTACAAATGAAAAGAAACATAATGTTTCCTCTTACGATACACATAGTCTCCGGCACCGTCTCTGACACTATCTCTAGCATAGTTCCTAGCACTAGGTCCGGTGCCCACAATAGTGGGATAGCAATCGGCCTATAGGACAGTCATCAAAGACCCATCCAAATAGTGGCATTTGAGGTATGGGCAGTTAAGTTTTTCTAGTTTGAGTTTATTGTCCAAAAAAGGCATGGTTAGAGGGCTATCAAACATTGTAGAGCCCGATGGAAAATGTGAAGCTTGCATTTTAGGAAAGCAACATGACAACCCTTTCAATCATGGTATTCTAGGAGAGTAAAAGCACCATTGGAGTAGGTGCACTTAGATTTGTGTGGTCCCATGAAAACCCACACCTTGGCTGGAAATACTTATTTTATGACATTCATAGATGATTACAACAGAAAAATCTGGGTTTATTTTTTGAAGTACAAATCAGAAGCCTTTGATAAATTCAAGTGGTTTAAGGCATCAACTAAAAAGCAAAGAGGCCACTATATTAAAGCCCTAAGAACATATAGAGGGGGAGAGTATATCTCTAAGGAATTTCTAAATTTCTACATGAATGAAGGCATAGAAAAGCAGTTTACAACTAGGTATACTCCAAAACAAAATGGAATGGCTAAAAGAAAAAACAAAACCATTTAAGAGATGGCAGCAAGCATGCTAAAAGCAAAAGGACTATCACATGATTTTTGGTGTGAAGCTATAGCAACAACGGTTTACCTATTGAATAGATGTCCTACAAAGGTTATTCGTGATAGGATTCCACAAGAGGCTGGGACAAACATCAAATGGAGTGTTGAACACCTAAGAATCTTTGGGTGTGTGGCATATGTATTCATGCCTAAAGAGAAGAGGCAAAAATTTGATGATAGAGGTGAGAAATGTATCTTCATAGGCTATAGTGAAGAGTCAAAAGCCTACAAACTATATAATCCCATCACCAAAAAGGTTGTGATCAGTAGGGATTTTGAGTTCATTAAGAATGAAGCATGGGATGGAATGATGGACAACACCATGGGTATTTCAGTTACAATACCCCTTGAAGATGAAGAAGCTTTAGAGGATAGCAACTCCGGAGGAACTACGAAGAGTAGCAGCTCGAGGAGAAACTATCGTAGAGCATTGGAGATCAGTAGTTTTGGAGGTGTTCAATAGAGCAACTCTAGAAGTGGACAATAGAGTAGCAGCTCTAGAGATCATCAGGTCTGAAGGTCTGCAACTCTAGAGGTTTGTAGCTCTAGAGTTTAGCAGAGCAGTAGCTCTGGAGGTCAGTAGTACAGTAGCTTCAGAGGTTGGAACAATAGCAGCTCCAGAGGTAATTCAAACCCTACACTCATATCATTGATGCCATGGAGGACAATGAGTGTGAAGGAGATTTATGATGGCACAAGGTATCCTGATATGGATGAGAATTTGGATTTTGCATTATTTTCTTGTAGTGATCCAATGCACTTTGAAGAAGCTGTGAAAGAAGATAAATGGTGTAAGGCCATGGATGAAGAGTTGGATGCCATAGAGAGGAATGACACATGGCAGCTAACTTATTTACCCAAGGGTAAACAAGTGATTGGAGTTAGGTGGGTCTATAAGACCAAGTCTACTGTGGAAGGAAAGATTGAAAGACATAAGGCAAGGCTAGTTGTCAAATGGTATAAACAACAGTCTGGGAGAGATTATGATGAGACATATGCACCAGTTTTAAGGCTTGAAATAGTCTGAGTAGTAATAGCAATAGCATCCCAACACAAGTGGAATGTGTTTCAAATGGATGTAAAGTCAGCCTTCATGAATAGAGTGCTAAAAAAGTAAGTGTGTGTGGAGCAGCTACCTGGCTATGAAGTCCTAGGGCAAGAGGACAAAGTATATAGGCTCTAGAAAGCCCTCTATGGGCTGAAACAAGAACCTAAGGCATGGTATAGTAGAATAAACTCATATTTAGTGAGTAATGGGTTGAGAAAAGAAACAATAAGCCCACTCTTTACATCAAAGCAGCTGAAGGTAATATTTTGATTACTATTTTGTATGTAGATGATCTAATTTTTACTAGCAATAGTAATCTTTTCATTGTTAATTTCAAAGAGGCAATGAAGAATGAGTTTAAGATGATAGACTTATGTCTGCTAAAGTATTTTCTTGGCATTGAGGTCAAACAAATAGAGTATGGCATATTTATTTTGCAAACTAACTATACCAAACAGATTGTGAAGAGATTTAAAATGGAGAATAGTAAACTTGCCCCTACACCAACAGCTACAGGTCTAAAATTGAGTAAAGAGGACAACAACAAGGAAGTAAACCCAACCCTCTACAAGAGCATGGTTGGAAGCCTCATGTACTTGAGAGCCACTAGGCCTAATTTGATGTATGTTGTAAGCCTAATTTCTAGGTTCATGGAGAAGCCTAAGGACACACATTAGCAAGCAAGAAAGAGGATCCTAAGATATGTGAATGGCACAACATGTTATGGCATCTTGTATGGTGTTTCTAATGAGTTTAAGTTCGCTAGTTTCACAGATAGTGATTGGGTAGGTAATGTAGATTAGAAGAGCACATCTAGCTAGGTATTTCACATGGGTTTAGGTGTGATATCATGGGTATCCAAGAAGCAGCCCATTCTCTCTCTCTCTCTCTCTACAGTAGAAGCTGAGTATATTGCAGTAAATGCAGTAGCTTGTCAAGCTATTTGGTTGAGAAGGATCATTATAGACTTGCATGAGCAGCAAGAAAATGGTACAACAATTTAGTGTGACAATGTTTCATCAATGGCCTTGACAAAGAATTTAGTCTTCCACAGATGAAGCAAGCACATTGAGATCCGTTATCATCTTATAAGGGAGTTGGTAGAACAATGAGAGATTGAGTTACAGTATTGCAGATCTAAGCAGCAACTCATTGTCATTTTTACAAAGGCATTGCCAAAAGATTCTTTTGAATGCTTAAGAGATAGGCTTGGCATTGTTGATAGCTTTGGAGTTGTGCAACCCTGGAAAGAAGAGAGCTTTGGAGATTTATCTCCAGAAAGACAACAGAGCTCCAGAGGTTCAACCTTGGAAAGTATGTGTAGCTCTGGACATACTCTTGAGATGCAAAAACAGAGCTCTGAAGATGGAGTTAGCTCTAAAGATGTAGATAGAGTACTTCAAAGATGCAAAAAAAAGCTCTATAGGTGATCCAGAATAGCAGAAATAGCTCCAAAGTTCTACTCTGGAAAGGCAAATGCAAAGGTATAACTCTGGAGATCAGTTCCAAAAAGAAAATTGTTGAATGACATCTGACTTTAGATTAAGGGGGAGTGTTGGAATATTAATTAATCTTTAGTCAGTGTATTAACTCCAGCTTGTCCCCATGTTAGACTTGGGGATTTCCAAAATCTACCCTAGCAACCATTTTCCCCTGCCAGTAGTTAGAAATTAATTATGGTAGGTGAGTTTGAATTTTGAATAGAGTTTGAGCACCATTTCTTTATTGGGCATGAAAGAATGAGATAAATAAAATGGAAAATGAGTTGACCATAGGAATTAGTGTGATAACCTACAGCAGTAGAAGATAGAGTTAGAGAGAAGAAGATAGAGGTAAGGAAAGCCTGTAGTGTGACAACAATAGAAGGAAACAACATATAGCAGAGAATAGAAGGTTCATGTGTAGCAAGACAATATAGGTATAGGCATCTCCAAATTGGGGCAAATAAAAAAAAACAAAAGAGCAACAACTTTGCATCAAGTTTGTAACAAAGTTTTGAATGTATTTTAAAGTGGAAAATATAAATATATTTTGTTGTCATTGTGTATTGTCTCTCTCTATTTGTGTTTGTTTTCTATTGTCCACTGTGTTGTAGCACTTGATTGGACAACCATTTCTTCCCCTTGCTTGCCAACACATATACCATGATGATCCAGGTAGTACCAATCAAATTTTTCCCTGTGATTGACATTTCACCATTTGAATTTGCATTTAAGAAGGCTAATAAGGATCCACTATTTGTGATTGACAATATTGTTAATGTCTTCTTTGCCATTGATATTATCATTAACTTCTCTGTCGCTTACTTGGATATGATGACATACCTGCTTGTCCAAGATTTCAAGAAAATTGCACTTCGATGTTGTTTCCTTGCTATTGAAGTGTGCACCTTCTTGATAGAAGTAAATGTGTTTTTCAAAATGCCTCAAGGGTGTTGAAGGCATAGGGAAATTTCCATTGTGACTTTAGCTATTTCCCAAATTTCAAACAAAATATAAAACAAATAGTGTGTGAAACCCCGTCATCTGCTCAAAAAAATGGAAGTTGAAAAGAAACGTAGCATTAGAAGGTTTCATCTATGGAAGAACAAAAGGAGAGGTGAATTGCAAAGTTGAGGAGGGTAGATAATAACACAGAAGAGGTTGACTTGAGAGGTGAGTAGCCCAACATTAAAAAAAATCATTAGGATACATATCAATAAAGTAAAAGGAAATATTTTCATTAACACAAGAAGACCATTAATATGTTGTAGCTGCATGACAAAGGAGAAGGCAAAATAAATGTCTGGGGACTAGCAAGATTAAAGGACGAAAACAAAAAATCAAAAGGCAGATTTTAAGTGGGCAAAATGAAAAGACATAGCATGTATTTAAAATATATATCTTTGCACCATGAAGGTATATTTCTCCAGGCAGATTTTGGGGTGAGAGAGATCTCAGCCCGTGTGAGGGGCTTTTGGAGAAGTAGAGTTGTGTATAAGTTTAGAGGCTAGGCAATGTAATTCATTTGTTGCAAATGTATAGTTTGTTTCTGAAGTGAAATTAAATAAACTTGAGAAGTTTTATTGCAATCTTTGTGCCAATGATATTCAAGTTTGTGGGTAGCTAATAGTCTGTTGTGTAAGTGTGTCTTTTGGAAGCAAGAGGAGTTTCCTTATGCGTCAATTGGTATCAGAGCAGGTTGTTCATGAGTGTGGAGAGTATCCACTAGGACCTATGGAGCATCAGAGAAGGTGGTTGTGAGAACTTGAAAGGATTGTTGCAAGTGTATGAAGTCTTGATCAGCTGAGAGCTTGAAGCTACGTAGGAGAGTAAAGATGTGTGAATAGTTGCAACAATAAAGAATTTGAGAAAAAAATGACAGATGGGGTAGGTGTGATGGAGTCCTACAATGTTGAGAGAAAGAAAGACTCAAAGTCATTGATTGAGAAAATAAGGAAAAGGAAGAGATGGTTTGTGATTGGCTGGGTTTTGACAATACCAGTGTTGAAGAGATGGAGAAGACATAGATGGAAGGAATGAGATGAAGAAAATGATGGAGAAAAGAAAAAGACTGTAGCAGAAGAAGTTGCAGTAGTTGAAGATGAAGTGGTGGGTAGCAAGGATGAAGAGATTGAAGGTGCAACGATAGAACGTGAAGAGATTGCAGCAGATGATGAAATTGCAATAGTGGAAGAAGAGGTAAGAGAAATGAAGGTGAAATAAAATGAAGAAGTGATTGCAGCAGTAGAGGATGTAGTTGCAGCTAATGAGAATGGTGAAGACATCATAGTGAAGTTTGATGTTGCAACTGTGAATGTGAATGAGGTAAATCAGTTATGGGATCTGTTATTTTGTTTTCATATGTGGTAGTAGAAAATGACAAATAGAGGATAAGAGAATGTTGTGTGGTTGTGTGTACAGATGGTTAAGGATGTTGTAGGATATTGGTGGAGTTGGATAGTTAAAGGTGGGTTTGAATCCATGAAGAAGGAGAGGAGTGAGGAAAGAATTTGGTGGAGGAGGTCAGGCTTTGGTGGTCATGAGTCAATAAGGGGGAAGAGGAGGAAGAAGCGATGTTGCTGGAGGAAGGTGGTACGTGTTCTAGCACAATGCCGGAAAAGGCAAAAGAAATATTGATTTTCAGCTCTTGGACAGTGGAGGAGTTTACTACAGGTTGATGGCAACCTACAAGGGTAGTTCAACTACTCAACTTCACTTTTGTGAGCCTATCCTCACAAATTTTCTACCCGGCATGTATGATGTAGAAGCATCTAGGTGAATGGGCAATCCTGCATCACCCAAAAAGATTTAACATTTTTGTTTTGTTTAATCTCTATTTTGGTAGTTGTCTTAGTTTGATTTGGTCTCCATCGTCAACAGTAAGGTGTGAAGAAATAATGTGTGTAATTACGTTGTTGGGCAATTCATTATTTTTAGTTGATAATAGACTTGAGCATGCTAGCCCTTTGACTCATGGAGGACTACTTACAAATGGAGGTCTGCTGGACTTATTGTGAAGAAAACCATGAGAGTTGATGTTCTAGCTAACAAATATCCTAATTTCAACTTTGTGGGACATCTAATTGAGTCTAAAGGCAACTTATTAAAGAAAGTGGAACATACTACTAATCATAGAGTTTTAATTAGAGGCCATGGCTCAATCCATACTGGTAAATCTTCTACACACAAATGTACTTTCCGCGAGACTCAAAGGAATGAAGGTAAATGTGTTGGCAAATTATGTCCATCTAGTTCATGGGAAATTGTAGGACATATCTGGTAAATATTTCACAGATTGCTACATAAGAATGCACTCCTATCATGTTAAGCACTACATCTCTTATAATTTCTCTTATTGGTAGAACATATACCATAATGATTCAGGTAGTAACTGTAATGTCAGAAAATGTCCCCTTGAGGGCTTTTCTGTCATAGGGTTTAGCTCTCAGGTCTTTAGTATGCATTTAGGACATCTTAGTTCATATTTTGGCATCCCGATGGAATGAAACCTAGGTTCCATGGCATATTAGACCTAGGTGGACCCCTTGAGCTGTACTCTACCCAAAATAGGGGGAGGACATGGGTGCCTGTGCCCTAGTCCTGCACTATTTTGGGGCAGCCCTAATTTCTGGGTGTCCGTTTGTGACCATTATTAGGTCCCTTTGCCGACACGGTAAGTTTGAATTTTGAAAATCTTCGCAGGAGTGTTTGTAGTTGCATATATAATCATGCTTAGGCATTCATTTGTAAACTAGATTTCAATTATATAGCAATTGTGATGTTCATGCATCCTCAAGGTGATTCAAGGCTTCTATTGTGTTGCAAGAGCAGACTTGTGTGTTTTGTGTGCTGATATTTGCATATTTGAGCATCAATTTCCTCATGACATGAAGAACATCTTCCTCCCATGAGAGCTTCACTACAAGGTGACATAATATTATGTTTTCATCATTGATTCCTTTGGTTTTTGCCTCTGCCTCACAAGGGCACACACTCCTTATCTGACAACAGTGTTCAAAGACTTAAGTGTCCTTGAGGGCTTGACTAAGGCAAGCCTCTAAACACCACAACCCCCAAACCAAATCTTTTGATTGCAGGTTATAGGTGTCACATTTGAGAAAGTGGAGTTACAGGAAGGATTGGCTGAAAGGAAGCAAGGTACATGGATCACACTTCCTACAACAATCTAATAAGGGGAATGGAGTGCAAATTCATTTTAATCCTTACAATTACAACAACATTAAACTAACAACATATAGATTACAACATCAACACAACATAGAAAGAAGGTGACACAAGATATACCGTGGGGAAAACCTTTTTAGGTAAAAAACCCCACACTCTAAAACTTGCACAATGTATTATCAAAATAGTAATAGTTTACAATACACTTGCAATGCAAGTCTTCCAAGAGTTCACAAATGTCAATTCTAGAGTTATTCTAGCAACATAATAGTACCTATAAAAACACTATGCAACTACAACTCCAAACTATGCATTTTATAGAGATTACAAGGCATATCTTGAGAGCATCTTGGGATAGGTGTCCACCTTGGTCAAATGACCATTTTGAGCATCGAAGGAAACTTTTCCTTGGTGTCCTTACATCCCTTACATCTGTCATACATGGCAGATTTGACTTTCCCAAAGTAGAGCACTCCAGGCTAAAAATGGACTATGACAAATTCTCTTACACAACTTACAACTGTCATAAAATCTACCCACAATAGAAATCTTGAAAGTTGTAAGAGAATCCATCATATAATGATAAATATAGTATATTCTACTTACAACATGTCATAGCCCAACTTGGGTGCCCAAAGATGCCTTTCCCTCATGCAGAGATGCCAGCCGACACTTGTCACCACTTGTCATAGGAATCTTCAAACTTGGCCCTTACGCATCATAGATTCTGCCATATGGAATATTGCCTTCCACATACCAAATATGTCGACACATGGAAAAGTAATGCCACCTCAATATGGGACGCCAAATCCACGTAGGATTGACTTGACCATCTAAATCACATTCCAAGTAAGCTGACATGTCACCATACCATCTCAACTATGTAACTAAACTAAATGTGCAATCAAATACAACATTAGGCCAATAATTAAATATACAATTAAATTATTAATACTAGGAAATTGTAAAGGTTGAGATGCCTTAATTCCCAACATTCTCCCACTTGTCGAACACCTTACAAGAGCCAAAAGGAAATGACAAGATTTTAACTACTAGGGGTTGAGAGGCCCATAGACTTTAAACACCATTTGAACTTCTTTGTGCTAACTAGTTTCATTAATGCATCTACAACATTCTTCAAAGTATCTACCTTCTCCAAATTTACCTTCCCATCCTCTACCATGTCTCGTACAAAGTGAAACTGTACATCAATATGCTTTGTTCTAGCATGAAAAGTTGGATTCTTTGCAAGGCAAATCACACTCTGACTATCACAACAAATTGTAATCTATCCTACATCAACACCAATATCTGAACATAATCTCTTAAGCTAAATGGCTTCCTTACAAGCATGAGTTACTTCCATATACTCAGCTTCTGTCATGGACAAAGCAACCATAGGTTCTCATTTACTCATCCAACTAATAGTACCACCAAACGGTGTAAACACATAAGCACCAGTGGATCTCCTGCTGTCAATGTCACCTATCCAATCAGAATCCACAAATCCACAAATATCAATAGAATGTGGAGGTCCTATAACATTACCATGATAGCATATGGAATACTTGGAAGTACCCCTCAAATATCTGAACACTCGCTTAACTACATCCCAATACCTATCCAAGATTGGCCATAAATCGACTAAAGACTCCCACTGCTTGGGCAATGTATGGTCTTGTACAGACCATGGCATACATCAAACTACCAACAACACTAGCACAAGGTACTCTGCTCATGTCCTCCACCTCACTAGGAGATTTTTGACAATCCTTAATAAACAACTTTGTCCCCAAAGAAACTTGAACACACAATGGTCTACAATCTGCCATGCTGAACCTATCCAACATGGTCTTCACATACTTACTTTGGCTTAACTAAAGTTTTTTGTTAGTTCTGTCTCTTCAGATCTCCATCCCAAGAATGTACCTAGCTGCTCTCAAGTCTTTCATTTCAAACTATGATGCCAACTAAGACTTAAAATTAGAAATCATATTCTTACCCTTCCCAATGAGCAACATATAATGTAACAATGAGACTATGATCACCATCATACTTATAATACACACAATGATCCGGTTTCAATCTCACAAATCCAATTGACAACACAAAGGCATTAAACTTCAAGTACCACATCCTAGGAGACTGCTTCAAACCATACAAAGACTTCTTTAAATTGCAAACCAAATTCTCTTTACCTTTCACCATGTAATACTCTAACTGTAACATGTAAATCTCTTCGTCCAAATCACCATGAAGGAAAGTTGTCTTCACATCTATTTATTCTACCTCTAAATCATAAGAAGATGCAAGAGATAATAGGAATCGAATGGATGTCATCTTTGCAACGGGAGAGGAGATATCACCATAATCTATACCCTCCACTTGTGAATACCCCTTCGCAACCAATATGGCTTTATACTTCTCAACACTAGCATCTACACCAAATTTCTTCTTGAACACCCATTTGCATCCAACAGGTTTCCATCCCATAGGAAAAGGCACCAAGTCCCAAGTTTGATTCTTTTCCAAAGAAGCCATCTCATCCTCCATAGCCTCCTTCTAGGAACCTGCATCTTTCATGTCCATAGCCTCTAACACAGTTCTAGGTTCATCACTGTTAGTAAGTAAAGCAAAAGTACAACTAGAATCAAGAAATGTATAACCAAACCTCTTAGGTTGCTTTCTTGTTCATGTAGACCTCCTCAAAGGCTAAGGTTGAGGTTCAACTTCTTCTTCTGAGATTTCAGAGCTGCTATAACTCTCCTCATCATCAGGTCCAACATTGCCTTTCTATTCAGTCTTCTTAGGGGTAGGAGGAAACTAAACAACATCCTCTTTCTTTTCTTTTTCTTTTAGCTGTAAAATAGTGGAAGAAGGTGTTATCTCTCTAAAGATGACACCTCTACTATACAACACTTTTTCAGCCACAGAATCCTAAAGCTTGTATCTTTGAACACCAACGCCATAGCCAATGAAGATACACTTAACAACCTTGTTCTCCAATTTTCACCACTTCTCTCTAGGCACATGTGCATATGCCTCAACCAAAAATATCAAGATGCCTTATTGAAGGCTTTCTACTAGACCACACCTCCATGGGTGTCTTACCAATAAGAGATAATGTAGGAGATCTATTTACCAGATAGCAAGCAGTGACAACATCTTCAGCCCAAAACTTTTGTTCTAGGCTAGCTCCACTAAGCATACTCCTAGCCTTCTCCATCAGTGTCCTGTTCATCCTCTCTGCAACTCCATTTTGCTAGGGGGTATATGGAGTTGTCTTATGTCTTTCAATCCCAAGTTCCTTGTAATATTTATGAAATTTTGTAGAACATAACCCACCACTATTGTCAGTTCTCAAATACTTAATCTTTTTACCTATCTGATTTTCAACAAAGGCTTTAAACTCCTTAAACTTACTATAGACTTTAGATTTTCTTATGAGAAAACAAATCCATGTCCTTCTACTGTAGTCATCTATGAAAGATACAAAATATACAGATTTTGATAATGAAGGAACATTAACAGGACCAAATACATTAGAATGAACAAGGTCCAACATACCAGAAGACTAATGAGAACTCAAATAAAATTGAACATGGTTTTGTTTTCCATATATGCAATGTTTGCCAAAGTTAAACTCAAGATTACAATCATTTAACCCCTTAACGAAATTTTTAGTTTTTAGGGTTCTAAGACCCTTCTCACCAATGTGGCCAAATATCTTATGCCATAACATTGTCTTTTTAGTAGGAAACTTAACTTCCAAGGCATGAATACAACCATCAAGACTAGATACAACATATTTCTTCACTGATGGTTCAGATGGTGGAGATGAAGTGACTGTTGCCCTCTTCCTTGAGTCAGAAGAACTATTGCATTGTGAAATGAATGCCTCCAGCTAAAACAGAGTACCCCTCCTAGTACCCTTAGCAAGCACCATAGCTCCTCTAGTCATCTTGCATCCTTCTTTCAAAAATACAACCTATACATCTACATCATTCAATATACTTACAAAAAGTAGGTTTCGTGCTAAGCCTGGGATGTGCATAACCTCAGAGATCCCCTTCACTCATGCATCAGGGAATCAGATAGAGACTCTTCCATGACCAACAATCTTCACATGAGAGTCGTCACCCAGGTACACCCTTCCACCATCTAACTCCTCATACTTAGTAAACCAATCTCCATGCGAGGTCATGTGGAATGATGCACTAGAATCAATCAGCCACACATCATCTAATGCATGGGTTGCTAGGACTGCGATGAAGGCATCATCATCATCATCTTGTGACTTGTCAGAATTTGAATCAGGAGCTTTCTTCTTCTTTTTCTTCTGCTCTTTGCATTCCTTTCAGAAATGCTCAATTTTCCATAGTTCCAACAAAGAGCCTTGGACTTTCTAGGAGATTTGGATCTCCCATAGGATTTGGATCTACCCTTCTCATCTTTCTTATCTTTCTTTTTCCCTTTTTCCTTGGGTCTTCCACTAACTGTAAGAGCCTCTTTGGCTACCTCAAAAGACTTTCTCCCCATCTCTTTACATAACAACAAATATACCACTTCATCCATTGTGAAAGTGGATGTGGTGCTCCTAATAGCCATCACAAGATGATCCCACAAGTCTGACAAAGAACAAAGGAAGGTCATGCAACGATCCTCCTCCATCTTCACACCAACTGATGTCAATTATGTAATTAACATATTAAAGGCATTCAAGTGATCTGTAATAGATCCTCCATCCTCCATTTTCAGAGAATACAACTTCTTTCTCACAAAAAGTTTGTTCACCAGGGACTTGGCCTGATAAACATCACCCAACTTCTTCCAAAGGTTTTTTGTGCTCTTCTCCTCATGGACATTTAACAGGATAGAATCAGCTAGACCGAGTCTTATGAGACCCTTAGCCTTTCATCTTTGAGATCCCAATCAGGTTGTGCCATAGTAGTTGGTTTTACACCAGATACAGTTTCCCATAGGTCACGATCAACAATTATGTCTTCCATCTTGAGCTTCCATAGCTCAAAATTAGTGCCATTGAATTTCTCCACCTCTATTCTTCTGGATGTGCTTGCCATCTTCTCACTACAACAAGATCATAGAATACTTTGCACAGAGTCCCACTCAATCAAAGATTATCTCAAAACACCCCTATCCAACAACTAGGATCACAGGTGATCAAGCTCTGATACCAACTAAAAGGAAGAAAGGTACATGGAACACACTTCCTACACAAATCTAATAAGGGAAATGGAGTGCAAATTCATTTTAATCCTTACAATTGTAGCAACATTAAACTAATAACATCAATAGTATAGTAGCAACACAACATAGAAAGAAGGTGACACAAGATATACCATGGGGAAAACCTTTTTAGGTAAAAAACCCCACACTCTAAAACCTGCACAATGTATCATCAAAACAACAATAGTTTACAATACACTTGCAATGCAAGTCTTCCAAGAGTTCATGAATGTCAATTCTGGAGTTATTCCGGTAGCATAATAGTACCTGTAAAAACACTATGTAACTACAACTCGAAACTATGCATTTTATAGAGATTACAAGGCATATCTTGAGAGCATCTTGGGATATGCATCCACCTTGGTCAAATGACCATTTTTAGAATCAAAGGACACTCATCCTTTATGTCCTTACATCCCTTACATTTGTCATACATAGTAGATTTGACTTTCCCAAAGTAAAGCGCTCTATGCTAAAAATAGACTATGACAGATTCTCTTACATAATTTACAACTGTCATAAAATCTGCCCACAATAGCAATCTTGAAAGTTGTAATAGAATTCATCATACAATGCTAAATATAGCATATTCTACTTACAACATGTCATAGCCCAACTTGGGCACCCAAAGATGCCTTTCCCTCATGCAAACCTGCCAACTAATACTTGTCACCACTCGTCATAGGAATCTCCAAACTTCAGCCTTACGCATCATAGATTCTGTCATATGGAATATTGCCTTCCACATACCAAAGATGTCGACACATGGTAAATTAATGCCACCTCAATAAGGGATGCCCAAATCCATGTAGGATTGACTTGACCATCCAAGTCACATTCCAAGTAAGCTGAAATGTCACCATGCCATCTCAACTATGTGACTACACTGAATGTGCAATCAAATACAACATTAGGCAATAATTAAATATACAATTAAATTATTAATGCTAGGAAATTACAAAGGTTGAGACACCTTAATTCCCAATTGGTAGGCATCAAGGATTTAGGATCTAAAGAAAACCCAGACACAGGAGCACTTCCAGGACTTGGGCACTCTCTCTAGTGTCCTTCGCATCCGAGTTTCAGGAAATAGAAGTTACATGGCTGATCAGTGTCAAAAGGAGGACTAGATCTTGTGAAGAAACTGGTACCTTGGACTTGGAAGCCTGCTCCAGTGTCCCTGACTATTCCTCTTTGGAACCTCAAAAACATGTATTCTACGATTTAGTATTTTACTCCTGTCTACAAGAGCTTTTTACATCATTCATCAATTTGTTTTTGTATTTGCATAATTAGGGTTTTAATAGTCAATTGGGCATAGGAGAAGGAAAATTGATAATTAAATTCCCTAATCCAAGTTTCCCTACATTTGTAAGTGACCTAGGGTATGATAGTGCTCGCCACTCAACCCTAGATCCTTGAATGTATAGTGGAGAGGCGGATTTAAACATCTAAAAAACTAAAACATTAACAAATCCAATTTTCCCCTAAACATTTTGGTGAACTTGTGTTTTTGGATTTAAATTACAACTTTTTGAGTGTTTTCATTTAGATTTGGATTGATTTCATTCACTCATATAGTCATTCATTTTATTGTGTTTAGAAAAATTCAAAAAAATTGAAAATTTGGAAAAATTTAAAAAAAAATGAAAATTTGGAAAAATTCAAAAAAATTGCATTGTTTTGTTTACTAAATTGTATCAGTTCTTCCTAAATTTTCTTAATTCATTATTTTTACATTATATATGATATAAACTATATAAAAATCCAAAAATCCAAAATTTTACATTGCATTTTCATCATGTAATTGCTAGAGTTTTCTAGAAATTTTGACAATTTTATATAACCTAGTAATTCCAAAATCTAGGGTTAGTAGGAAAAATCATTTCTTAGATTTATCTACTGATTTTTTTTTTTTTTTTTTTAAATGCACCTGGTAAACTTTTTAACGTGACCGGCGACGCTGGTGCGACACGGCCTCCGGCTCCACGCGAATGCTTTTGCCCGGAGCAATGAACCGGTGAGGCCACAATTGGGGGACCTCATCCCCTAGGAAGAACACTTCAAACCCGTGAGCTCATTGGCCCAGCGAAGGCGTAAAGCCTTGCGAGCTCGTTGGCCCAGCGGGGGTTTGAACTCTGGTGGCCGCCACTACATCCTGAGCGACTTAACCACCGAACCATGCCATCATCGGCAATTTATCTACTGATTTTAGAGGCTCATTAAAATTAACATTTTTCTGTAGTCTTTCATTTTAGTGGAAATTTGCATTTAGATTTAAAATATTTGTAT
This sequence comes from Cunninghamia lanceolata, assembly GCA_027924645.1. Lineage (NCBI taxonomy): Eukaryota > Viridiplantae > Streptophyta > Pinopsida > Cupressales > Cupressaceae > Cunninghamia > Cunninghamia lanceolata. The sequence continues at coordinate 8,601,403 of BSBN01000111.1, forward strand.
TTTTGCATAGAAATTTTTAACAAAAAAACTAGCAATTTTGATGCATTTTCATTAAATTTGCATGGGCATTTTGCGTGTTCAATATTTAAAATAATTTTCATATATGAGATTATTTTATTTCCATCATAAATCAGACTTCAAAACATTCTCATAGCATTTTGTCCCAAGATCTCAAACCTAGGGCTTTGAAAACAACGATTTTCACTAAACTTGGCCTTATCAACTTTATAAATGTGCACCATAGGTGTGTTGTGAAATATATTTTGACATTGTTTTTCTATTATCAGGGTAATCATTTTCTTCCCCTCATAAAAATATTCACAACAACCTTTTAATGGGCTCTTGTAGTGGAAATTTGGTTAAAAACTACACATATTAACTATTTTTGCCCTAGGGTTTGACCTAGTTTTCAGTCCAAGCATTTTGTGATTAATTTTATAGACTGAGGTGACTGATATTATTAATATTATTTTTTTTACCTCCTAAAATTCTTTACAAAAACTCTTTGGCTAGGTGTTGGAGTTGAGAAACTGTGAAAAATAGCCTATTTTTGATATATTTTCACTAGGGTTTGACCTTAAGTGGCACTAAAAGCATGTTGTGTTGGGTATTTTGGCACCAAGTGGCTGATATTACTAATATTATTCACTTTCCATCATCATTTTCCTCACAAAACCCTTTGTTATGCTCTCTTGCATTAAGTTTTGGTGAAAAAAGTGCCTATTTTGACATATTTCCACTATATCTTGACTTGGCATCAACATGAAATCACATCAAGAGTGTGTTGAGAGTGATCTTATTTCTGTTTTAGACTGATATTAGACATATAAATTGCTTCCCTTGACTTAAATCCTTATAACACCCTTTGGTTCATTCATTGGATCGAAAAAGTATCAAAAAATCAAGCATTCTGGGCTATTTTTGCTCTTGTCTTTTGCACCAATTTTGAAAATATTACAAAATTTGATTTGACATTGATTTGAACATATGAAAGTGGCCTCTAATCACAATAATAATAATAGGTTCCCTCCTAGATCGTACATGAAAAGAAAAGCACCCGAACCTGAAATTGTCTTTACACCACCCCATGATAGAACATCTAGAGACAAAGAAGGACCTCTTTACATCACTGTAAAAATAATTGGAAACCATGTGGATGGAACTCTTATTGATCCTAATTGCATGACTAATGTTTCCAATGAAGAGTTCCTCTTTTCACATAAATTAATGCAAGGTTCTTATGACCTCTCGAGCATGATGATTAAGACACATAAGGGAACCTTTATCAATCCTTTGGGTAAGATATTATTGTTAGTAACACTATCTGGAAAACATGTTGAACAATGGTTTGATGTTGTCCCTGTTTCTGACCTCTTTCACATTAAATTGGGACATCCTTGGCTAAAAGAAATGAAATCTATCCCTTCAACAATACACCATTATCTAAAACTCCCTCTAGATGGCCGTATAATCACCATCCCTCGCAACAAGTATAAACCTTTGGTTCAGAAAATGCATTACAAGTTGAATTACTTTTGGGATAAAAATGAAATACCTAGCCCCCCTACACAAGAAATGATGAAATAAAAACAACCCACGTGTGAAGAGAACTTTAGACTGAAAGGACAAGGTCCCTATGCTGAGGTTCCTCCTTTGAAACCTTACAAAGATTGGGAGGTCATTGTCAACAACAAAATATTCCACCATGAAAAATGAGGTTTGATCCCGGTGCTTCATCTTCTAATTTACAAAAACTTATGAAAGAGCAAGGCCATGTCTTACAAGAGATAAGTGGTCGAAGAAAGAGAAATAAAAAAGCAAGAGAAAGAAGAAAAAGAAGACAAGAATATGCTATAAACCTTGCCTCTCAACAAAAAAACATTGATCCCAACATTCAACCAAACAAAGATGACCCTAACGATGACCAACATGATGAACAACATATGAATTTGGCTATGGTACTGTATGTCCCACTATTCTCCAACATTAGGGAGTGGGAAGATGATGACGATGATTTGCTTATAGACAATCTCTAGCCCAACAGGGGCCTTATAGGTAAGTATATTTAACCTTTTATTTCTCTCATGATATGCTTCCCCCATGATGTGTTATGTGTTATTTAGGCCTCCTGGGATGACCTTAGATTCTCCTGTAAGGTTTGGGATACCAAGAAACCACCTCTGTTGTGATCTTCTATTTGTATCATCATTCTGAACTATATTGCATCTCTCTGATTTCATTGTTGTGTGTTGCATCTTGCAGACATAGTGTTGCAGTTGATGACTTGGGGGCACCCTCCTATGTGACTATCCCTAAGACACTTTTTTCTCCTCTCTTATTTATTGTTTCCCTTGCTCTAGTGTTTCCATGTAGCGGGCAGATGATGACCAACATTTACATTGATGTGGACCTAGTGTCCCTTTCGAGAGCAATCAAAAAATGGACTTAGTTCCTAATATGATGATGGGGTTATGTATCTTAGCCAATGCTTGGCTAGTGGAAGCACTTTCCGCATAGTTAATTTCATGATGTTTCTATCACATTTACAAACCTTAATAATATTGCTGCTCTATGCACCTTTGTTTGTCTTTGAATCTAGCCTTGGTGGTACTCAATTTGGAGAGCTTCATGATAGAGCCCTACAGTTATCTTCAAACTTTGAATTCATTATATAACCTTGGCTCTTTGTGTGGTTAATCATATGCATTGATGTTGTTGTTTATCATAATGTTGTAGACACTAACATGTTTCTTGTAGGGATGTGTTTGTGGGAACATTTGGTGATTGTAAAGTACATGTCACCTCTGCGGGGCATGGGCTTTGCGAAAGTTAGTATTCCCTCATGTGTTTTCTTCCTACCTTAACGTGCTTGATATTAATGCATGATATCAACCACCTTAAGGTGGGGGCATATATAAGGTAAGTTGTCTATTGTAGATGTTAACTATATGCTTGTCCTTAGGGATAGTCTAAAGACTTGCTCAATGAGTGCATCCTGCATCCTGAGTCTATTTGGAATCAATCAATCAATCATGTAAGCCCTCTGCAGAGGTGGGGATGGTGTATTTCTCAGAGCAGATTGCATCATCCTGTCATTTTCAAAAGTGCTCTACGGAGGCGGGGAGCAGTTCTGTGACTAACTCAACCCTTAAGCATGTTTTTGGTGATTGTTGTGGTGAAGTGTACTAATCAGTGTGTGCCTTTAATGTGCCTGAGATGGTGTTGGACCTAGAAATAGGCACACTCCATCACTTTTCTACAATGTTTTCTCCGTGTCTTCAATTGTGTGTGTTTTGGTGTTCTTGTTTTGTGTGGTGTGTTTGTTGTCCCATATGTAGTCTAAAGACTTGCTCAATTAGTGCATCCTGCATTTTGGGAGGTTTTGCATGTCTTGCATGTGTGTTTCCCCATATATACAGTCTAAAGAATAGCACAACGAGTGCTTCTTGCATTATTGGAGGTTTGTTTACTTTCCAGTACTTGCATCTACGTTTCATCTATATGAGAAAAAGAAAAAAAAAGATATCATTTCTATCTTCCATGCATTAATGTGTCTTCTATGCATTGACTGTCTTCTCTATGTTCTACATGACTGTGATTGTCTTCTCCGTGTTTTACGTGCTTGTTACTGTCGACTATGTGATTGGAGTATCTTCTCTGTGCTTAATGTGTTTGTTGTGTTTGTGACCTTACTTTAATGCATGCATTGGTAGTGGGGGGCTAAATGTAATGTTAGAAAATGTCCCCTTGGGGGGTTTCCCTCATTAGGTTTAGCTCTTGGGTCTTTAGTATGCATTTAGGACATCTTAGTTCATATTTTGACATTCTGATGGAATGCGACCTAGGTGGACCCCTTGAGCCGTACCCTACCCAAAATATGGAGGACTTGGGCGCCTACGCCCTAGTCCTTCCCTATTTTGGGGCAGCCCTGATTTTTGGCTGTTAATTTGTGACTATTATTAGGTCCCTTTGCCGACACAGTAAGTTTGAATTTCAAAAATATTGGCGGGAGTGTTTGCAGTTGCATATACAAGCATGCTTAGGCATTCATTTGTAAACTAGATTTCAATTAGATAGCAATTGTGATGTTGATGTATCATCAAGGTGATTCAAGGCTTCTATTGTGTTGCAAGAGTAGACTTGTGTGTTTTGTGTCTTGATATTTACAGATTTGAGCATCAATTTCCTCATGGAATGAAGAACATCTTCCTCCCATGAGAGCTTCACTACAAGGTGATATAATATTATGTTTTTATCATTGATTCCTTTGGTTTTTGCCTCTGCCTCACAAGGGCACACACTCTTTATCTGACAACAGTATTCATAGACTTAAGTGTCCTCTGAGGCTTGGCTGGGGTAAGACTCTAAACACCACAACCCCCAAACCAAGTCTTCTGATTGCAGGTTATAGGTGTCACATTTGGAAAAAGTAGAGTTACAGGAAGGATTGGTAGGCATCAAGGATTCAGGATCTGTAGAAAACCTGGAAATAGGAGCACTTCCAGGACTTGGGCACTCACTCTAGTGTCCTCCACATTTGAGTTTTAGAAAACAAAAGTTATAGGGTTGATCAGTGTCAGAAGGAGGTCCAGATCCTGCGAAGAAACTGGTACCTTAGACTTGGGTGCCCACTCTAGTGTCCCAGATTGTTCTACTTCGAAACCCCAAAAATATGTATTCTGTGGTTCAGTATTTTACTCTTGTCTACAAGAGCTTTTTCTGTCATTTGTTAATTTGTTTCCACATTTGCATAATTAGGGTTTTAATGGTCAATTTGACATAAGAGAAGGAAAATTGATAATTAAATTCCCTAATCCAAATTTCCCTACATTTGTAAGTGACCTAGGGTATGATAGTGCTCACCACTTGACCCTAGTGTTGCAAGTATGGGCCTAACCGGTGTTGTCATTGATGTCAACATAATCTTGTTGCATTAATGGTAAGGATTGGATGAGCTGTGTGTTGAGGATATTGAGAAAATTAGTCTCAATCAGGAACATAGAAGAATAGGGAAGACAACAAGGTAAAAGTCCAAGATAGGATGAGGATCAGAGGATGCGGTTTAAAGGGTTTGTAGATACGTGTCTTAAGGTGTTCCAGTAGAGATTTTAGAGGTCCACATGAAGATGTGAAGAAGTTGTGGCTATTCAAGTAAAACTGGTTCCGGCAGGTGTTCAGTGGTGACAGAGTGAGACAGATAGGTCCGGTGAGATCCAGAATTGCATTATCATATTCTGTGGATTTGAGAGAGTGCTGAGGAAGTCTTTGTGGAGTATCAACTAGATTGGTTCATGGTTTGAAGGTCCGCAAGCATCTATTCCTTTGTGACAGTGATGATAGACTGTGTTCTTGAGGTTCTGGATGAAGGAGAGAAGGATTTAAGTAAGCAGATGAAGTGTGGATGTTCTTGGTGATTCAGGCAAACTTGTGGTGGTCTTTGGATCATGTCCAGTTCATGTTGGTGGCCTGCATTGAAGTTGGAGTTTGCTTTTGAAGAACAACTTTCAGATGAAGGTGTTCTTCCTAAGACAGGCCGACCGGATGAGTTATACATATTGCGGATGTTATTGTGGATGTTTTCTGACTCAGATGATCATTCCTAAGTTAATTTCTTGTATAAATAAGGGATTGCGAAGTCATTTGAAAAGTGTCCTTGTGGAGATGAGTGTGTGGTAGTGAGGAGGAGAGCGTAAGGTAGAGCAAAAGTATTGAGCTTAATGGAACTGATTCAAGCATAGTGAAGATGCTATTCTCCAGTTCAAGTAGGTGATACTTATTTCTTTGTAGACAGTGTGTCTCTTGTAGGTAGTGAACCTCTTGTGAGTAGTGTACTCTGGTAGTGAGCCCTAATTGGCATGTGCCATTTTGTTCTTTCTATTCTTCTAACAGAGAATACATTCTTGGGTTAATCACCCCATGATTTTTCCCTTAACTAGGTTTTCCACGTCAAAATCATGGTGTCTCATGTGTTGATGTGTATCTACTCATGATTTGTTGCATTATGTTTCCATGATTGATTTATTATTAAGCTGCTGAATTGCAAAGTGGAATTAAGTGTTTAAATAGTAAGAAAGTTTTACACAACTGATTCACCCCCCCTCTTAGTTGTGTGCCCTAAAACTAACAATTGGTATCAGAGCCAAGTTCCTCTAAAAAGAGCTTAACCGCTTGAGGAGATCTAGGATGTCGTCTTACAAGAAGGATAGCCCAAAGTTTGATGGAACAAATTTTAATCTATGGAAAGGTCACGTGAAGTGTCACTTGCAATGCATGGGAATGGCATACTGGACCATGGCTAAAATATAGTATGTACCTCCATAGGGTGGTCTGAAAGCTCCAAATGAAATCACAAATGCTGAAAATAATCTACAGACTATAGAGTCTCTTCTAAGCACATTATCTGATTCAAAGCTCTCAAATATTATTGACCTACCAACTGCTTTTGAGATTTGGAAAAAATTGGAACTTTTGCATGAAGGAGACCAGTATGTTAAATGTGCAAGGTTACAGAGTCTGAAAGGGAAATTTGAAAACCTGAAGATGAGAGATGATGAAAATATTACTACTTTTATGCCAAGAGTAAATGAGCTTGTTTGTGGAATTAGAAATGATAGTGGAGTCTTGGATGAAAATTCTCAGATCCCTTCCTGCTTCTTACAAAATCAAGGTTGTTGCCATTGATGAATTCAGAGCCCATACAACTATCACAAGAGATCAATAGGCTGGCAAATTGGCTGCATTTGAAATGACTGAGTTTGGAGATGATCCCCCCAAGACTAAATCTGCATTCAAAGCCAGTGCCTCTGTAAAAAGGTAAACAAAGGTTTGATCTGGGAGAGAACTCTTCAAGGAAATTGTCATGGTATGAAAAAATAAGAAAAGACCTGGAAGAAGTAGAAACTATTCAACTTGAAGCCCTTATTGCAAAGAGACTGCCAAGAGGATCTGGTAGGTATGAAGGGAAATTGCCTTTTAAGTGTTTTAACTGCAATAAGATTGGTCATTTTGCCTCAAGATGTCTGGAAAGATTTTCAAGATCAAATCCTAACAAATCAAGGTTCCAAAAGAATTGTTACTATGTTCAAGAAGTGGATGACAATGAAGGAGTAACAGATGATGAATCAGAGACATGAAACAAATCTGGAAGTGAATGGGTGTTTGTCGCCATCAAGGAAGAAAAACCAACATCCTCTGAATCTGTCAATCATAAAGTTGTGGAAAGAGCTCTAGCTGCACAAGTTAAAGAAAAGGATGATTGGGTCATTGACAGTGGATGCTCTCACCATATGACAGGTGACAAAAATAAGTTTGTATATTTGGAAAGGTATGAAGGAGGAGTAGTAAAGTTTGGTGATAATTCTACTGGTAGAATTAGAGGTAGAGGAACTATTTCTTTTGATGGAAAAAACAAAACCGGTAATGTACTGTATGTTGAAGGATTGAAGCACAATCTTCTTAGTGTTGGATAGTTGGTGGACAAAGGCTATGATCTCAGGTTCAAGAATGTAAAATACAAGATCTTTGAAAGCTTCAGAATAGAGATTGCATCCAGTACCCAAACTAAAGGTAATATCTTCCACTTGGTTGGTACTAGCAAAAGTTGCTTATTTATTCAAGTTGATCAGAGTTGGTTATGGCATAGGAGAATGTGTCATGTGAATTTTGATAATATCATCAAGATAAGCAATACTCAGGCTGTAAGAGATCTTCCAAAATTGGTGAAACCTACTAATAGCTTGTGCAAAGAATGTCAGTTGGGTAAGATGAGCAGAGTCACATTCAAGAGTAAGGAACTATCTTCTACCAGATTATTGGACTTAGTTCAAACTGATCTTTGTGCTCTAGCAAGAATCGGGAGTATGCAAGGTGATAGATACTTCATGTTACTAATTGATGACTATTCCTAGATGATGTGGGTAACTTTTCTGAAAGAGAAATCAGAATCTTTTGAGAAATTCAAAATATTCAAGGCTATGGTAGAGAATGAAACCAGATTAAAATTGAAATGTATGAGGTCTGATAGAAATTGATAATTCACATCTGGTGAATTCTTAGAGTTCTGTGAGAAACATGGAATAAAGAGACAGTTGTCTGCTCCTAGGACTCCACAGTAGAATGGAGTGGTGGAGAGAAAGAACTAGACCATCGAAGAAGCTTCTAGGACCATGATGATGGAAGAAAATGTTCCTCAGATCTATTGGAGAGAAGCTGTCAGCACTGCAGTCTATACCCTCAATCGAGTTCAAATCAGAGGCAATACCGGTAAGACTCCCTATGAACTTTGGTTTGGCATCACTCCTACTATGAGGTATTTTAGAGTTTTTGGTAGAAAATGTTACATTAAAAGAGATGAAGATCTAGGAAAGTTTGATGCTAGAAGTGATGAAGGAATATTTTTGGGCTACTCTACTCAAAGCAAAGCATACTGGTGTTATAACAAAAGACTGAGAAAGATGATAGAAAGTACAAATGTGAAGGTTGATGAGGGAATTGAGAAACCCTCAAGTTTTTATGAATATGACAAAGATGATCAGAATGGTGTTCTAACTCAAGGAGCCCAAGCCTCATCTGTTAGTCAAATTCAAACTAATCCAGTAAACCAGGAAGAAGAAATGACTTTCAATGAGCCTGATCAAGAATTAGAAGTGCAAGAAATTCCTAAAGTTCCCAGGTATGTAAGACTAAACCACTCTAAAGATCAGATCATTGGTGATAAAAGAAAATGAGTACAAACGAGAAGGAGAATTGCTCAAGATTCAGCAGAGTATTGTCTGATTTCAAAGATTGAACCTAAGACAGTGAATGAAGCTTGCAATGATGAAAACTGGACTAAAGCAATGGAGGAAGAGCTGGTGCAAATAGAGAAAAATCACACTTGGGATCTTGTTCCCAGACCTAGAAAAAAGAATGTGATTGGAACCAAATGGGTCTTCTGGAACAAACTGAATGAAGTTGGTGAAGTAATCATAAATAAAGCTAGATTGGTCTGCAAGGGCTATTCTCAAATTCAAGGAATTGATTTTGAAGAAACTTTTGCTCCAGTGGCAAGAATTGAAGCAGTCAGATTATTTCTTGCATTTGCTGCCTTCAAAGATTTCAAAGTGTATCAGATGGATGTCAAGTCTGCCTTCCTGAATGGTGACTTGGAAGAAGAAGTGTACATTGAGAAACTGGATGGATTTCAATTGTTTGATCATGGTGATATGGTCCACAAGTTGAAGAAGGCCCTGTATGGGCTGAAGCAAGCCCCAAGAGCATGGTATGAAAGATTAGATAAGCATCTTTTGAAGATTGGTTTCAACAAAGGTACTGCTGACAGTAATTTGTATTTCAAAATTGATCATGAAAACATATTGATTATTGAAGTGTTTGTTGATGATATCATTTTTGGAGGAAGAGAGTATGCGTAAAAATTTTGCAAATTAAATGAAAAATGAATTTGAGATGTCCATGCTTGGTGAAATGAATTTCTTCTTGGGTCTGCAAATCACTCAAACAAATAAAGGAATCTTCATTTCTCAAACCAAATATGTGAAAGAATTGTTGAAGAAATTCGGGATGGAAGACTCAAAACCAATGAATATTTCCATTGCAACTGGATGTAAATTAAGCAAAGATGATGACTCTCCTAGGGCTGATCAGACAAAGTATAGGTCAATGATTGGAGGACTATTGTATCTCACTCAAACTAGACCAGACATTATGCAAGCTGTTGGCCTTGTTTCTAGATTCTAGGCTAATCCTAGGGAATCTCATGTCATGGAAATCAAGAGGATTTTTAGATATCTAAAAGGGACAGTTGAGTATGGTTTGCGATATCCTAGAGATCATGATTTCTCTCTTCATGCATATACAAATACAGATTGGGCAGGAGATGTGGATGACCAGAAGAGTACCAGTGGTGGAGCATTTTTTTTAGGGAAGAGATTGGTTTCTTGGCTAAGCAAGCAACAAGAGGCAATATCTCTGTCTACAACTGAAGTAGAATATATTGTAGCAGTAGGTAGTTGTACTCAAGTTCTGTGGATGAAGCAGATGCTAAAAGATATCAAAGTAGAGTATGAGGAACCTATCACAATCTTCTGTGATAATTCAAGTGCAATAAATATATCTAAGAATCTGGTGCTGCATTCAAAGACTAAGCATATATCCATCAAGTTTCGCTTTTTGAGAGAGCAAGTGAACAAGATTGAAGTCAAATTGGAGTTTGTGCCTTCCAAGGATTAGATTGCAGACATCTTTACTAAACCTCTACCTAAGGACTCTTTTGAGTTTCTCAGGGAGAAGTTAGGGGTTATTGCCCCTTTGGTGATGAACTAAGGTGCACTAATGTTCATCAATCCAATGGATATCAAAGTCACATCTTGTGGTCCAGTTTGATGGTGGGGAACTGCTACTCAGGGGGAGTAGCAAGTATGATTTTGAAGTGTTAGAATTGCAAGTATGTGCCCTTTTCCATTGATGTCAAAGGGGGAGAGAAGACATGTGAAAAACAAGTGGTTGCTGATCAAAGGGGGAGTAGTTAAGGGAGAGAAGACATGTGAATGGTTGTTGCTGATAGGGGGAATAGTGACAGTGAGGAGAAGTTCTTGTCTTGATGGTTAAAATAGTTTTTCACATCATATGTTGCCATCAATGACAAAGGGGGAGATTGTTGCAAGTATGGGCCTAACCGGTGTTGTCATTGATGTCAACATAATCATGTTGTATCAATGATAAGGATTGGATGAGCTGTGTGCTGAGGATATTGAGAAAATTAGTCTCAATCAGAAATAGAGAAGAATAGGGAAGACAACAAGGTAAAAGTCCAAGATAGGATGAGGATTAGAGGATGCGGTTTAAAGGGTTTGTAGATATGTGTCTTAAGGTGTTCTAGTAGATATTTCAGAGGTCCACATGAAGATCTGAAGAAGTTGTGGTTGTTCAAGTAAAATCAGTTCTGGCAGGTGTTTAATGGTGACAGAGTGAGACAGATAGGTCCGATGAGATCTGGAATTGCATTATCATATTTTGCGGATTTGAGGGCATACTAAGAAAGTCTTTGTGGAGTGTCAACTAGATTGGTTCATGGTTTGAAGGTCCGCAAGCATCTATTCCTTTGTGATAGTGATGACAGACCATGTTCTTGAGGTTTCAGATGAAGGAAAGAAGGATTTAAGTAAGCAGATGAAGTGTGGATGTTCTTGGTGATTCATGGAAGCTTGTGGTGGTCTACATTGAAGTTGGAGTTTGCTTTTGAAGAACAACTTTTGGATGAAGGTGTTCTTCCTAAGACAGGCTGACCGGATGAGTTATACATCTTGCGGATGTGATTGTGGATGTTTGACGACTTAGATGATCATTCCTAAGTTGATGTCTTGTATAAATAAGGGATTACGAAGTGATTTGAAAAGTGTCCTTGTGGAGATGAGTGTGTGGTAATGAGGAGGAGAGCAAAAGGTAGAGTAGAAGTATTGAGCTTAATGGAACTGATTCAAGCATAGTGAAGATGCTATTCTCCAGTTCAAGTAGGTGATACTTATTTCTTTGTAGACAGTGTGTCTCTTATAGGCAGTGAGCCTCTTGTGAGCAATGTGCTCGGCCAGTGAGCCCTAATTGGCATGTGCCATTTTGTTCTTTCTATTCTTCAAACAGAGAATACATTCTTGGGTTAATCACCCCGTGGTTTTTCCCTTAACCGGGTTTTCCACGTCAAAATCTTGGTGTCTCATGTGTTGATGTGTTTCTTCTCATGATTTGTTGCATTATGTTTCCATGATTGATTTATTATTAACCTGCTAAATTGCAAAGTGGAATTAAGTGTTTAAATAGTAAAAAAGTTTTGCACAACTAATTCACCCCCCTCTTAGTTGTGTGCCTTAAAACTAACACCTAGATCCTTGAATGTATAGTGGAGAGGTGGATTTAAACATCGAGAAAACTAAAACATTAACAAATCCAATTTTCCCCTAAACAATACCAATCAAATTTTTCCCTATGATTGACATTTCACCATTTGAATTTGCATTTAAGAAGGCTAATAAGGATCCACTATTTATGATCAACAATATTGTTAATGCCTTCTTTTCCATTGATATTGTCATTAACTTCATTGTCTCCTATCTGGATATGATGACATACCTACTTGTCCAAGATTTTAGGAAAATTGCACTTCGATGTCATTTCCTTGCTACTGAAGTGGGCGCGTTCTTGATAGAAGTAAATCTATTTGTCAAAATGCCTCAAGGGCTTGGAAGGCATGGGGAAATTGTCATCGTGACTTTAGCTATATCCCAAATTTCACTTAAAATATAAAATAAATAAAGCATGATGCCTTATCTTCTGCATGAAAAAAAAAATGGAAGTTGAAAAGAAACGTAGCATTACGAGGTTTGGTCTGCAAAAGAACAAAAGGAGACATTAATTCAAAAGTTGAGGAGGGTAGATAATAAGACAGAAGAGGTTAACTTGAGAGGTGAGTGGTCCAACATAAAAAAAAATCATCAGGATGCATATCAATAATACAAAAGGCAAGGTTTTCATTGCCACAAGAACACCATCAATGTGTGGTAGCTGCATGAAAAAAGAGAAGGTAGAAGAAATGTCTAGGGAATAGGAAGATTGAAGGAGGAAAATATAAAATCAAAAGGTAGATTTGAAGTGGGGAAAATGAAAAGACATAGCATAGTATTGTAATTCATTTGTTGCAAATGTATAGTTTATTTTTTAAAGTGAAATTAAATAAACTTGAGAGGTTTTATTTCAATCTTTGTGCCAATGATATTCGAGTTTGTGGGCAGCTCATTGTTTGTTGTGTGAGTGTGTGTTTTGGAAGCAAGAGGAGTTTCCTTCTATGTCAATTGGTATCAAAGCAGGTTGTTCCTGAGTGTGGAGAGTATCCACTAGGAGCTATGGAGCAACATAGAAGGCAGTTGTGAGAACTTGAAGGGATTGTTGTAGGTGTATGAAGTCCTAATCAGTTGAGAGCTTGAAGCCGCAAAGGAGAGTAAAGATATGTGAACAGTTACAATAGTAAAGAATCTGAGAAAAGTTCAAGAGATGGGGTAGGTGTGAAGGAGTTCTACAATGTTGAGAGCAACAAAGACTCAAAGTCATTAATGGAGAAAATAAGGAAAATGAAGAGATGGTTTGTGATTTGTTGGGTTTTGACAATCCCAGTGTTGAAGAGATGGAGAAGACAAAGATGGAAGGAATGAGATGAAGAAAAAGATGGAGAAAAGAAAGGATTGTAGTAGAAGAAGTTGCAACAGTTGAAGATGAAGTGGTGGGAAACAAGGATGAAGAGATTGAAGGTGCAACAATAGAAATTGAAGAGATTGCAGCAGATGATGAAATTGCAACAATGGAAGAAGAGGTAAGAGAAAGGAAGGTGAAAGGAAATGAGGAAGTGATTGCAGTAGTAGAGGATGTAGTTATAGCTGATGAGAATGTGGAAGACATCATAGTTAAGCTCGATGTTGTAGTTGTGAATGTGAATGAGGTAAATTAGTTATGCGATGTTATTTTTCTTTCAGATGTGGTAGTACAAAATAAGATGAATAGAGGACAAGAGAATGTTGCCTAGTTATGATTAGAGATGGTTAAGGATGTTGCAGGATATTGGTGGAGGTGGATAGTTAAAGGTGGGTTTGAACCCATGGAGGAGGAGAGGAGTGAGGAAAGAATTTGGTGGAGGAGGTCGGCCTTCAGTGGGCATGAGACCACTAGTGGAAAGAGGAGGAAGAAGCAATTTTGTTGGAGGAAGGTGGTACATGTTCTGACATGATGCTAGAAAACTAAAAAGAAAGATTGATTTTCAGCTCTTGGACAGTGGAGGAGTTCAGTGCAGGTTGATGGCTACCTAGAAGTGTAGTTCAACTACTCAACTCCACTTTTGTGAGCCTATGCTCACCAATTTTCTACCAAGTGTGTCTAATGCAGAAGCATCTGGGTGAATGGGCAATCCCACATTGCCCAAAAAGATTTAACATTTTAGTTTCGTTTAATCTCTATTTTGATAGTTGTCTTAGTTTGATTTGGTCTCCATCATCAACACCAAGGTGTGCAAAAATAACATGTGTAATTACATTGTTGGGGAATTCATCATTTTTAGTCCACAATAGACTTGAGCATGGTAGCCCTTTGACTCATGGAGGACTACTTACAAATGGAGCTCTGTTGGACTTATTGTGAAGAAAACCATGAGATTTGATGTTCTAGCTGACAAATATCCTAATTTAACTTTGTGGGATGTCTACTTGAGTCTAAAGGTAACTTATTGAAGAAAGTTGAATATACTAATGATCATAGAGTTTTAATTAGAGGGCATAGCTCAATCCAAACCGGCAAATCTTCTACACACAAACATACTTGCTGTGAGACTCAAAGGAATGAAGGTCAATGTTATGGCAAATTCTATCCATCTAGTTCATGGGCAATTCAGATCATATCTGGTTAATATTTCATAGATTGCTACATAAGAATGCACTCCTATCATGTTAAGTAGTACACCTCTTATAATTTCTGTTATTGGTAGAACATATACCGTGATGATTATGGTAGTACCGATCAAATTTTGCCCTGTGATTGACATTTCACCATTGAATTTGCATTTAAGAAGGCTAATAAGGATCCACTATTTGTGATCAACAATATTGTTAATGTCTTCTTTGCCATTAATATTTTTGTTAACTTCTTGGTTTTCTACCTGGATACGACGACATACCTGCTTTTCCAAGATTTGAAGAAAATTGCACTTTGATGTCATTTCCTTGCTGCTAAAGTGGACGCCTTGTTGATAGAAGTAAATGTGTTTGTCAAAATTCCTCAAGGGCATGAAAGGCATAGGGAAATTGCCATCATGACTTTAGCTACATCCCAAATTTCAATCAAAATATAAAACAAATAGTGCATGATGCCTCACCTTCTGCTTGAAAAAAAATGGAAGTTGAAAAGAAATGTAGCATTATGGGGTTCGATCTGTAGAAGAACAAAAGGAGAGGTGAATTGAAAAATTGAGGAGGATAGATAATAACACAAAAGAGGTCAACTTGAGAGGTGAGAGGCCCAACATAAAAAAAGAAAATCATTAGGATACATATCAATAAAGAAAAAGGCAAGGTTTTCGCTACCACAAGAAGACTATCACTACGTGGTAGCTACATGATAAAAGTGAAGGCATAAAAAATGTCTAGGGAATAGGAGGATTGAAGGTGGAAAATAGAAAATCAAAAGGCAGATTTAAAGTGGGGAAAATGAAAAGACATAGCATGTATTTAAAAAGCATATCTTTGCACCATGAGTGCAGATTTTGTTGATAACTGAGAGAGGGGGTGAATCAATTATCTTAGTTACTTCAACTTTCTGATTTCTCCTTAACAATTAATACAGTATCAAATCATATAAGCAAACATAACCATGAAATAGAAATAACATAAATACACATGACACAAAGATTTTGACGTGCAAAACCTTGTTAAGGGAAAAAACCACGAGGTGATTAACCCAAGATTGTATTCTCTGTTAGAAGAATAAGATAGTATAAAATGGCACTTGCTAATTAGGGCTCACTGCCCAAGCACACTGCTCACAAGAGGCTCACTACCTACAATAGTTTATGCAAGGAAACTAAATATTTGAACTGATGAGAAGCATCCACATATGCTGAGGTTCAGTTCCAGTTAGGTTCAATACACTGATCTACTGCACTTCATTCTTCCTCTTCTTGGTGCTGTAGTAATGTTACATATCAGACCTGCCTTACTGCTTCCACACTATTTTTCTACTTTTATTCGCATACTTCACCACACACACACCTCATACCGAAAGCAATTTGGTATATATATCCACACTGAGGATTTCATCCACTTTCTAGTCGGCATCCAGAATACTTATTATTTTCCTAAACTCTTGGTTTGTCAGTTGAATCCTTACTTGTCAAGTGATGCGTATCAAAGAGATTCTCATAGAAGTCATCAATCATGTCAGCCAATCATGAATGATACATTAGCAAGCTTGATCATCATCAATATCTCATCCAGATTAATGTTTGATGCTCTGCCAGTTAGGTCTTCCTCTGTCTACTCTGCCAAACAGGAACCCAATACTTAGGTGCTTATATCTCTTCATTCTTTCATCACCGAAGGCTCAATCCCTAGAATCTATCAGTTAAGGTACTCCTCTTGACTTCCCCAAGTCCATACTTTACATAGATACTTGCTCTGAGAGGTCCGGACCTGATTGTCAGACCTTGCTGCATACTCTATTCTTAGTCACTGGACCAAGTTACTCTACAATCTGACTTCTGGTAAAGACACACCATGTCCTGCGGATGGGTGGGATGAACTTTGTTTCCACCAATGATAACACTCATGAAGCTACAATGTGTCTCTTTCCAACAATCTCCCCCTTTGGCATTGATGGCAACACTTAGTGAAAAATTACTAAGTGTCACACTACACTCCCCCTTAGCTGATGCTCTGTTCTAATGTGCATTTTACTGGAGCTCCCCCTTAGTTGGATTCCACATTTTTCACTGCTCCTCACTCCCCCTTTGACATCAATGGCAAAGGGTAGGGTTTGCACATCAAAATTTCCAAAAAATAAATCTATACTTGGCCGCAAAAACATATATACAAGTTTTACTTACATATACTTAACTATATTTGTAAAAGTGGTTTTCAACTGTACCACTTCTATTGCCCAAATCTTCTTCATCCTATCCAAAATTGAGATGTGACCACTCAACAGGAATGCAAAAGCTTCTGCCCTCTTCAGATCTGTCAGATCACTGGTCTGGGCTGTGGTTTGAGCATCATTTAAGGCTTCATGCATGGCTTCTAACTTAGGGATAATTATCCCTCTAAGTTCACTCAACCTACTTATTCTATTTTTCTTCTCCTTCTCAAACTTCTTAATTTCATTCAAGACTGCAATAGTTTGACATTCTTAATTTATTATGGAAGTGGTAAGAGGATCAAAATTCTAAGATAGTCTTGTTAGTTTATCCTCCTCTTCTTTCACTTTCTTCTCAATCTCCACTGTTACTTTGGACCATGATAAACAAAATTTATACATTTCCCCGCCATCTTTAAGAGCATTTTCTAAGCTCTTTATCCCTATATCCATATTTCTCCTATCATTTGTTATTAGTCCTTGTACTTCAGAGAATCTCTTGTCCAAAAACTCCTTCCAAACTTTATCTTCTGCTGACTTCTCTAAGAAATCAAAATGTGTGATAACACTATTTACTAGAGATTTGAGATTACCGGATGAAGAGGCTGAGGGATCCTTTTGAAAAGATGGCATGATCTTCTCCAATACACCGGATGTAGTTTCTATGAGCTTGCAGTCTTCCATGTGAGACTTTAGAAGTTTTTCTTTTGCCTTTGCTAAAGTAAAGGATGCTAGCTTCATGGTTTGAATTGGGGAGAGGGAGTCAAAATTGAATGGTCCTTGAAGAAGTTCCAGTTCATCAAATTCCATCATCTCCTTGGTTAAGAATTCTTCGACTTCCTCTTCTATGTCTCTTGCCATAGATAGAGTTTTCTCCCCTTCTGCACCCTTACCACTATCATCTGTGGCCTTCTCTCTTGGAGTTTTCTCTGCTTCTGTAGCCTTACTACTATCATCTTCTTTTTCCTTCTCCTCTGCTTCTTGACTGATCTTCTCTTATACTCTTTCTTTTTCTTTGGATCCAGAGTTTGCAGGGGAAACCGGAGGAGAGAATTTTTCTTGTTCATGGACCTCCTCTTCTAGAGCAGAGGAAACTAAGTCCTTACCTTTTTCTTCAACTGTCTTCTTTACCTCTTCTGCCACTATCTCAGAAGATTCATTTTCAACATATGTAGCCAAGGGATCATCACCTAAGTCCTCTATAATAGGAATGTTGAATCTTTTATATGCATTCCGGAGGACCTCTTCTATCTCTTTTGCTACTTTGTTAGTTTCTCTAAGCATAAGATGATTCATTCTAGCTTTTCTTCGGAACTCATCCTTACAATCTTTGAAGATCATATTCTTCTGCCTAGGAGTGATTGAAGGATATAGCTGAATAGCTATCTATTCTTGAATCTCAAGATCCTTTGCCATAGCATTATTCTTTCTTATTTCTAATTCCTTTTCTAGGATTTTGGGAATAAGAGATATGATTTCAATAAAACCTTGTTGTAGATATTCAGATACCTGACTATGGCTTCTTGCAATATCTTTTGGTCAGCTTCATTGTAATCATCATAGAATTCAGCCATTGGTTGAAGGTTCCCATCCACAGTAACCTATTTTACGATGTCATCAATGCACATAGTAGGCTTCTCAACAAATTCTTCTGTTACTTCTTTAGTAGAGGGTTCACCGGATGTTTTCCTTTTCTTCTTCATTTTCTTTACTTCCTCATCTAATTCTATCTCTTCTTCATCCTTTTGGCTTGTGTAAGACCTTGTTGCCTTTTTCTTGGTTCTCTTCTCTCCTTTTCTGGATGTCTGAGCTTCTGGTTTTGAATCCTTTTGACCTCTGGAAGTGGTATGTACAGAGCTTTTGGTTGATCTGGTCTAGGAGGAGGTTTGCACTAGAGCACTTTCTTTTCCAGTTTCTTTCTTTTCTTTCTTCGCCCTTTCCATTTTCTCTCTGTTGGCATCAAGTGCCTCTTTTGAAATTTCATGCCTCTTGGAAAATTCTACTTCTTTTCTCACTTTTCTCTTCATCTCTGATTATCTGAGCTCCACATGGATTTTTACACTTAATTCTTCAAAGGTTCGAAACCTTTCTGCCTTAGGATCCTTGGGCTAACTTAGCATGTGTTGAACATGTAGCTCTACAATTTTCTCATCAACTTCATACCCTATTGGCATGATCCACACTATTCTTGGCTCCACAGCCTCCATTAGGCACTGATCAGTTTCTACCATAAAGCACATTGTATCTTTGTACTTCTCAACTAGAGATTAGGGGATTCTTTCTCTAGCTTGCATCATGCATTGGAAGTTTTTGAAGTAGCCCCATAGCATCATGTTTTGTGCCTTGGCATCACCAAGCCCATGCAAGTAATCTTTGATCTGAATTGCAACCGGTCTATTATTTTGCCATACCCATCCATTGGATCCGAGTAGCTCATTCATGTAGTAAAAGAATAGATAGAGTAACAAACCATCGTATTTGAAAGAATTCTTCTTGTCCTTCTTTATCTTTTGCAGATTCTCCAAAAGTTGGTTCAGAAGGAGCTCACAAAGATCATAGTCTACATTCTTCCTTAACATCTCATAAGCAGTATATACAACAGTTCCAGATACTAAATTCTCCCTGTCAGATTGATATATCTTATATCCAATTATCATTGATGCAAACTTGATATCTAGATCTGTGATATCCTCAATTGTCATTGCTCTTTTCGATCCGGTAGCCTCACTTACAATTTAGTTTTTGACAGATTTGAGAGTAGGCATCCCACCGGTTGAGTGTAATCTGGTTAATACCCTAATGGCATCCTTAGTGATCTTAAACAACTTGTTCAACCACATGAAGTTGTCATGCATTCTGCTCAAAATATACCGGACCCATTCATCTTCCAGAAAATAGGGGAAATGAATGCATTGTGCAAAGTGTTTGTCTTGGATATCCTTATATTGAGGTTTGAGATCAAAAGAGTTGTCTATTAACTGATCGTGATAGATACCTGATAGCTTGGATTCTCCAAACTCTTCAATGTTTGCATGAATGTTTGCCCTAACATCTTCAACATGCAAAACCCCATGCGAAATGCTAGAAAATGCACCTAAAGGATCTGCTTCTAGAGATTTTTAGGGATGTTTCTTAAATTTAGAGCGTGGCCTATCAGAAATCTTCACAACATTCAGAGTAGTCATCTTTAAAGATTCAGAGAAAGAATAGAAAATACCTCTTACGCCTTTTAGGGTTCATAGAATGAGCCGAAGAGATCACCAGCTGATTTGAATTCAATGATTGATCCATGAGAGAGATGAGGCAAGCTTGTTTGCAGAGCTCTTCTTGTCTATTTCACTAATGCAAATGTGTAAATGAAGAGTAAACAAACCCTTTTATCACTGAGCAAACCCTAATTGCATACTGCAATAAATGTGCAACTTAAGTCATTCCGGTTGTCTTGTTCTTCTTATTCTGAGACAGATCTTTTTCAGATCACTGAGATACACTTAGAGTTATTCTTCAGTGAATAGAGACAATCTATCTTCCTTTCCCTAATCATTTGATCTATCCACAGATCAAGATTCCACAATTTTGGAATCAAGTCAAATCTAACTGTGAGAGTCCTGTTTTACCGGATGACTATTAAACTAGATCAAACTTGATAGATTAGACTCTTCAAATTTTCTAGCAGATCTTTCATATCTTTACCAAACCTACTTCAAATGATTCTCTAATAACCATTTAATCGGCAACTTCCCACGTGCCAATTTCAAGCACCAAATGATTGGCTGGGGGAATTGGTTTTCCTTAGTGACTCCCCCTGAGCCAGAGCTTATCTTATTCAATTTCTAGAAGGATTATCAACACCAAATTCTAGTGCAGATCCATCCCCAACATTATCAGTGCTTCTCTTCACCCTAATCTTATTCATCTCCCTTTGAATTTCATCCGCGTTCACTTTTCCTTTTCCTTTGTCTTGGTTTTGATTATGATGTACCGGACCCTTATTGTTCTAATTCTTACTTCTACAAAATTTGGCAATATGACTGGATCTATTGCAATTATAGCAAACAACATTTCTTTGCATATTTGACTGATATCCTCTTGATCTACACTGATTAGCCATATGTCCCACTCTATTGCATGCAAAACATCTACCATTGAATGAATTGTTCATTTGCATATTTCTACACTCATGAGATTTGTGACCATACCTTTTGCAATTGAAACAGTGTCCAGAGAAGGATGAATTAGTCTGATTCATTCTTCTTCTACACTGATTTGCTTTATGACCAAAGTTATTGTAGTTGTGGTAGTATCCATTGAAGGATGGATATCTTTGAGCATTTGGTGTCCTCACCGAAGGTCTTCTAGGTCTGTTCCTTAGATTTCCTAATCTAGAGTTCTTTTGACCGGATCTAGAGCTTTCAGCTTTCTCATATCCTAAGCCATGCTTGTCGTCTACCCTCTTTTGACTTTCAAGAAGAACTTCAAGTTTAGCAGAGCTTATCTTGAATTTTTCTTTGTATTCATTTGCTGTTTGAAGATCCCTTTTAAGAATGTTTATTTGATCCTCAAGTTTTTCTTCATTGTCTCTAGCATCTTCAAGATCAAATTCAAGATGCTTGATTATTCTATCCATTTTGTGGCATTCTTATGATTTCTCTTTGAGAGATTGCCTTAACTCATCTTCAATTTTTCTTTTCTCTTCAATTTCTTGGGTAAATTTCATAACTCCTGATTCCATTTCATGTTTTACTATAATGAACTCTTTTGATAACTTTTCACATAACTTGGTTTTCTCCTTCAGATCTTCATTTGTACCATTGTCTTCACCTTGACTTACCAATTGCTGAAGTAGATCTTTTCTCTTTTTCATAGAGATACCCAGTTTCCCTTTTAGTTCATTTATGAAATCATCAGCCTATTTGAGTCTTTCCTTCAATTCATTGACTTCAAAGTTAGTTTGCTCAAGATCATCTAGGGCAGACTAAAGTTGTTCCCTCATACCATACACATCCATTTGAGTTCCCAGATCATCCTCAAGCTGTTAGGCTCTATTTGGAGGAAATTAGCTCTGATACCAATTGTTGATAACTGAGAGGGGGGTGAATAAGTTATCTTAATTACTTCAACTTTCTAATTTCTCCTTAACAATTAATGCAGTATCAAATCATATAAGCAAACATAACCATGAAATAGAAATAACATCAATACACATGACACAAAGATTTTGACGTGGAAAACCCTGTTAAGGAAAAAAACCACAGGGTGATTAACCCAAGATTGTATTCTCTGTTAGAAGAATAAGATAGTACAAAATGACACTTGCCAATTAGGGCTCACTGCCCGAGCACACTACTCACAAGAAGATCACTGCCTACAATTGTTTATACAAGGAAACTAAATCCTTGAACTGATGAGAAGCATCCACATATGCTAAGGTTCAGTTCCGGTTAGGTTCAATACATTGATCTGCTGTAGTTCATTCTTCCTCTTCTTGGTGCTGTCGTCCTGTCACATATTAGACCTACCTTACTGCTTCCACACTATTTTTCTACTTTTATTTGCATACTTCACCACACACACACACCTCATACTGAAAAAAATTTGGTATATATATCCACACTGAGGATTTCATCTACTTTCTAGTCGGCATCCAGAATACTTATTATTTTCCCAAACTCTTGGTCTGTCAGTTGAATCCTTGCTTGTCAAGTGATGCACATCAAAGAGATGCTCATAGAAGTCATCAATCATGTCAGCCAATCATGAATGATACCTTAGAAAGCTTGATCACCATCAATATCTCATCTGGATTAATGTTTGATGCTTTGTTGGTTAGGTCTTCCTATGTCTACTTTGCCAAACAGGAACCAAATACTTAGGTGCTTATATCTCTTCATTCTTTCATCACCAGAGGTTCAATTCCTAGTATCTATTAGTCAAGGTACTCCTCTTGACTTCCCTGAGTCCACACATTACATAGATACTTCCTCTGACAAGTCCGGACCTGATTGTTGGACCTTGCTGCATACTCTATTCTTGGTCACCGGACCAAGTTACTCTACATTCTGACTTCTGGTAAAGACACACCATGTCCTGCGGATGGGTGGGATGAACTTTGTTGCCATCAATGACAACACTCATGAAGCTACAATGTGTCTCTTGCAAACAGATTTCTCCAAGCAGATTTTTGGGAGAGGGATATCTCAGCCCATGTGAGGGGCTTGTGAAGAAGTAGAGTTGTGTATAAGTTTAGAGGCTAGACATTGTAATTCATTTGTTGCAAATGTATAGTTTGTTTTTGAAGTGAAACTAAATAATCTTGAGAAGTTTTGTTGCAATGTTTGTGCCAATGATATTCAAATTTGTGGGTAGCTAATTATCTGTTGTGTGAGTGTGTGTTTTGGAAGCAAGAGGAGTTTCCTTCTGCGTCATGGAGAAAGTGAATGGCTAGGATGAAAGGGGTAGCTAGGGTACTTTGGGGAAATTAATTAAAAAGTATGGTTTGGATTTTGGCTAAGTTTAAAATTGAGAGGTATAAGGACAAACCCAATTTTAAATTGGAATAAATGGGAATGGAAGATTTGGCCATACCTTATAGTACCACTTTTCATATACATGCATGTGCAAGGTATGACAAGTGGATCCTCATAGAATTTTGATGAGGTCAAATCGATGATTAACCCTTAATAAACCCATGTGCACATGATTAGAGGATAAATGTAGGATAGAGGAATTAAGTAAAAGTGGATGAAATATCAAATTAAATTAATAGAAATATTTCTTTAATTTGAGGGGGAAAGGGGGATAAAGTCTTTGGTAAATAAATATCAACTAGATATTTATCTAAGGATAGATTGGATGAAGTATTGATTTTAGGTGATGGACGGGGATAAGGAGGATACCGAGAAAATATTAATTAAATAATAAAATATTATTTAATAAATATAAATGTCAAAAACAGGATAATTGATCAAATGTAAATGATCAATTATAGAAGAAGTGGTCAGAATTAGCAAGGTGTCAATTCTAGGTGTCTACATTAGCTTTTGTTGACAAGACCCCTTTTCAGGCATGGATTGAAAAAATCCCTCATTAGAAATCTTCATATTTTTGGTGTTGAAACATATGCACATTTACCTAGGTAGAAGTAGATGAAGTTGAAGAATAGGGAAGTGAAATGTATCTCCATTGACTATGGTGTCATTATGAATGGAGACAAGCTTTGGAACTCTATGGTTAGGAGAGTTTTGTATAATAGAAGTGCTATTTTAAGAAAGATTAAGCCTTCTTCAACTGCATTGTTGCCAACCAAAATTTGGACATCTTAATGGGCTTGCTTCTTGTGCATGTGGTCAAACATAGTATTTTGATGTTGTATATTAATGATTCTTACAACAACTATCGTCATGTCCTTGAAGTAGTCTACCATGACATGGTTGACAAAAATGTTGAAAAGGTTAGGCATAATGAAGCACAATAATTCCTATCTTTATCTTGTAATATGATGTTGGTGTAAGGTGTGTTTGTGTTTTCCCTCCACAAATATGAGTCATGGAAATGCTTAGAAACACATTCTTCACCTCAGAGTTAGGTCTAAAATGGGGTTAATTCAATGAATCCCATTTGTGGATTTTGGTGTAAGACTTGTTTGGGGTTACCCTCCTCAAATACAAACCGAGGAAAACAAGTCAAGCTAAACATTATGAAGCTACCAATAGCATCAAAAATCAGATGCATAGTAGTGAAGATCCATCTAGTGTTCCTAGAAGATGAACCAAGAATGGGAGGTTTAGCCATTTAATGGATACCATTTGATAAGAAAAGATCAAGAATTTACTTATCACAATTGAGGCTAATGTTGTAGTAAGATTCAGTCTTGAGAAACATTATTTGAATGGAAGTGAGGTTAAAATATAGGTACAACCCAAGACCATTTATCAAGTTTACCATATTATGGATGAGTTGATGGGCAACAAGGATGGCATTGCTATATTAAGGAAGGGAGAGGTAACTAACAACTTCCTTGTAAGCAATAAAAAAATGGCAGAACTTTTCAACTACCCAGTTAAAGGGATTACCCATCTTCTATGATGCAAAGTAATTAATCATGCTAGAGGAGGGTTACATAAGTACATGAGAAAAAGTACAAAATCCTCTAGACTATGTTCATAAATGCTTATTTTCCCAAGCCATGGCTAGTCACTAGTTCTATGGTTGTTGAACTACTACTCATGCAACCCATAGTCCTCTTGAAATCCATCTTTCTTTAGGTCTTTTACTCTTTTATTAGATTACACTTTCTTTAATGGCAAGAATTTTCAATAAATATTTTTGATGCTTTTCAATGATTTAATTCTCATCATTGTTGACTTTGCCACTTGGTCTTTATTAAATCTTTATTCATGGTGTCTAGTTAAAATATTCTATTTTTTGAACATGTAACCTTGGGATTTGATGGTCTATGGACAATTTTTTGAATTTTAGACTGTACTTTACAATTTTAAAATTTCCTAGACCATATAATTTGACGTGTTATAATTTTACATACCTATATATATGACACTTTAAAATATTCATAACCTATAAAAATTGGTTATAGGTTTGTACAAGTAAAAATGAACATAAAAGAGATCAACTAAACTAACTTAGACTATTTCATTCATCTCTATATGCAACCTCCAATAGAGATAAATAGGAATGCATAAACATAAAACGAAGTCAAATAAACAACATTAGATGCAAACCTATGATCTTTGGATATGCTACTTGATTTCTGATATGTGATTGCTACTCAAAATAGCAACAAATAATCAACTAAGATTCACCAAAAATACAAAGATGTTAAATATTGAGAGACAAATTAGCATGCAAGCTAGCAATAAGGGCTTCATACTCCACAATGTTGTCGGTACATAGACAATTAAGGTGGTAAGATAGAGGAATTAGCTTACCTGAAGGGGGTATTAGTATGACACCAACCCCAAAGCTAGTTTGACATCTAGAACCATCAAAATACAAGTCCCACACCTGACAAATGTCTACGAGAATGACATGATCATCAGGAAATGCGTCTTGGTTTGGAAGAGAGAATGGTGAAGTAGCATCAGCTAAATGGTCGCTCAATGCTTGTCCTTTAATCACCTTTTGGAAGATGAATTTCAGGTCAAATTCTGTTAACAACATTACTAACTTGGTCAAACTTCCCAAGAGTTCTCTTTTAGAGAAGCGATGTTTCAAAGGATCAAATTTTATATTTACATAGGTTTCAACATTTAGAAGATAGTGTCTCAACGTATGTGTTGCAAACATAAGAGCTAGACATTGTCTTTCAATCACAGTATATCAGACTTCATAATCAAGACAATTTCAACTAATGTAATATAAAATACATTCTTTGCCATCATAATCATGTTATGTCAATAGTGTTGTAATAGCATTAGATGAAGCATAAGTGTAAATAAGGAAATGACATCAAGAAGTAGCTAGATATAAGACAAGAGGATTGGTCAAATCACTTTTTAAATTGTCAAAAGATTCTTGGAAATCCACATTCTAGTTGAATTGGGAATCCTTTTAAGGAGTTTAGTGAAAGGGAGAGTCTGATCTACTGGTTGTGAAACTATTGCAAGTATGTGTTAATCAGTGTTGTCATTGGTGTCAATTGTGTCAAGAGTATGAGTAGTTTGTGTTGAGCAAAGATTAGAGATAAGGTTGTACAGAGATGAGGATATGAGCTATTGCTGAAGATGATTTGGTTGCCTTGAAGAGATGCTAAAGATGTTGAGAATATGTTTCTTTTGTTTAGTTTCCAAGTGCTTTTGAGAAAAATTGATTAATAAAGGAAATAGTGTGTTGAAGATGTGTTCTAGGTTAATAGAGTTGTGATCCAGTTTTTCTCTGCATTTCTTCCTCATTGAAGATTTGATTTTGTGGTTTGAATATGTTGTTTAGAGGTGTTCATAGATGTTATATTCCAAATTTTGTACTCTAGTTTATTGTGCAGAGAAAGTTGTGTTCACCAGTGTGTGGACAATGTTTCTAAGTTGTGCAAAAGTGTCTAGGAGAAACTATTTTTCTCCACATTTCTCCATAGATTTCTTTCTGGATTTGGAGTTTTGGATTCATACTTATAAGGTCTATAGCTTTCTTTAGTTTAAGTGGTTCATGGTTTGGTGCTCCGTAAGTACATTTTTTAAGTTGTAGTTGATGACAGAGTATGATATAGCTACTGTGAACTTTCTTCAAGTGAAAGATGTTGCAAAGGAATTTGATGGTTTTTAGGTGCTTATGGATGTTTCTAGATCATGATCAAGCCCGGTGCATGGTCCCCATGCCATGTTTTTATTTTGAGGAAGCATTCAAAGTTCATAGTATTAACACAAGTTTGGTTGACCTGGTTGTTTACATTAATTGCGGTTGTGCTTTGGTGATTGTGAAAGTGTGATAAAATGTGTATGTGTGGATTTAGGTCCATGTTAAGGTGTAATGCTATCTACATTCATTCCTTTCCTCTACGAGAATGTTTCAATCCAGCCCTAATTTGAATCCCATGGGTTAAGATGTGTGGCTGACCTTGGAGAATGATATCAAGGTTGCTGATGGTATAAATAAGTATCAAGGACTTGTGAGTGTGTGCATGTGTGAGGAATGTGATATCTGTGATGCACATTTGATCTGTGCAATAAGAGATTTCATGTTTTAGACTACTGGATGTAGTGAGCAGAAGGTGTATACTACTTTTTAGTGTTGATGTGAAGGTGTTGTTTGTACTATGGTGAATATTGAGCTTCATTGCAACTGAACCCCATGCATACAGAAGATGCAATTATATTAGTTCATCCCTAGCAATTAACCTTCTCTTCTTTCTCTTTCTTCTAGACAATGAGTCCTTTGGTAGTGAGCCTTTCTTTCCTTCTAGATAGTGAGCCCTCTGGTATTGAGCCTTTTACAATTCAGTGTTGCTACTACTTTATATTGTGATCTAATCCTCACCGTGGATTTTCCCTTCTTGGGTTTTCCATGTAAAATCTAGTGTTGTCTTGTGTTTGGTTCTATTATGATTCAGTTTTTGTTATTTTCTTTTCATGCTTAATCATCATAACAAGTTTAATGGTTAAGGTGGATCTAGATGTTTGTTAGGGTTTGAAAATTTTTATACAACTGATTCACCCTCCCTCTCAGTTGTCTTGTGTATTCAATAGAAACAAATTGGTGACTATCCTAAATCTTTCCCTATAGACTATGAAGTTGAGAAACAATTTTCAGAGGTGGCATGTTGACACTAGAGTCAATCTTCTTTATACCCACCTCAATATGATGATGTAAAACAATAAATCCCATTAGCAAGTGGCACTATCAATGCCAAAGACACATTTACAAGGATTTAAGTGTATGTTGTATTTTTGGATGCATTCAAAGATTTGACAGAGGATTTTGGCGTGATCCTAATGCTAGATAGACTTGGCTAGAATGTCATTGACATAGTCCTCTAAGATGTTGTGAATGAACTCATGAAAGTTAAGTGTCATAGCACGTTGGTAAGTTGCACCAACGTTCTTATGTACAAACAACACGACCACCTAGCAAAAGGTCCCACAAGTTGTGATGAAAACAATTTTATATTGATCTTGTGGGTTTATGAAAAATTGATTATATCAAGAGAAGCCATCCATGAAGGAGAGTAATGCATGTCTCATAGTAGAACCAATGATCTTTTGGCAAGTGACACTACTACGCATGAAAGGTGTTGTCATTGATGACAACTAAGTCTATCTTACACATCCAAATTAAATAATTTATTCATACTAGAAGTTAGAGTGAAGATTTGTCTAAGTCTGGGTAGTTAGAAATAGATCATGTGACAAGGTCCTGTATCTTGGTCTAGATCTCTCCGGTGGTAAATCACAGTGTGCTACAGATCTAAGGGAGTGATAAGGATTGTTAGGACTATCCAAATCCATAAATTTAGCCACTGATGATGAAGAATTCAAAAGTTATAAGCATCTGATTATTAGGTTCGAGTTAGTCAGTACAGTTAGAAGAAGAATAGGCCAACCTAGTATTTGATCTTGGTCTAGATGAAGAAAACTTGTTGGTTAAGAAATTTGTGATAATTAGTTGTATTGGCTGATATGCTTGATGATTTGAGAAGACAAGTTTTTGGTCTATATTGTTGATTGTGCATGGATTCAGCCAACAGAGTAGAGTTCTTAATATATGTTCTAAGTTTTGTTGAAGCCAACTACAGTTGATTGAATTTCTTGATGCAGATATATATAGCTAATGGATTTAGTGTGTGTGAGTCATGTGGTAATGAAGTAAGTGCAAAAAAGGTAGAAAGAAATGCAAAGGTGAAGATCTGAGCTACGATTATGGCCTTAGAGTGAAACAAAGCAGAATAAGGATGAAGTGTGTAAGATCAGTATTCTGTGCTTA
The DNA here is from genome assembly GCA_027924645.1 of Cunninghamia lanceolata. Classification (NCBI taxonomy): domain Eukaryota; kingdom Viridiplantae; phylum Streptophyta; class Pinopsida; order Cupressales; family Cupressaceae; genus Cunninghamia; species Cunninghamia lanceolata. The sequence continues at coordinate 8,630,485 of BSBN01000111.1, forward strand.
ACCACAACTAAATTTTTGCATTGGTAGATGCCATTCATCAGTTCAAACATTCTATAATCTTCTTATAATCATTTCTATAGGTAGTGAGCCTCTTGGAGCAGTGAGCTCTGGGTAGTGCACCCTAAAGGCATGTGCCTTCCCCATTTGTAACACTTTTAAAAGAGTATAATTTTTTGTGGGTTAACCCCCACTATGGTTTTTTCCCTTAACGGGGTTTCCACGTAAAAATATTGGTGTTATATGTGTTGATTTTGTTTCTGCTCATGTGTTGTTGATTCATGCTTTCATGGTTATATCTTTCATATATTAATAAGTCGTAAAGAAGTTTAAATTGCAAAAAAGGATAAAAGTTTTGTGACAACTGATTCACCCCCCTCTCAGTTGTCTAACCTTATTTCAACAATTGGTATTAGAGCTTGGTTCCATAGAAGAAGTTTAATAGCTCGAGGAAGATGTGGGAAGGTATTTTCAATGAGTTCATTCAAGTAGTCTGATGGTATCAATCAATAACTACAAGTAGCCCTGGATGATCTTGACTTGTCCAAAGTAGAAATCACAGATCTATAAGAGAACCTTAAAGATGCTAAAGATTTCATTGAGACCTTAAGAGAAAATTTGAGCAAATCTAATGAAAAAAGGAAGGAGCCACTTCTTCAACTAGCAAATCAGAATGAAGATAATGACATGGATGAGGCCATAAAAGAGAAGACAAAGGAATGTCAAAAGTTAACAAAAGAAGTTGTTGTCCTAAGACATGAGATGGAATTTAGGGTGATGAGGCTTACTAAGGAAATTAAGGAAAGAAGGAAGTCTGAAGAAAAACTGAATCAATTTTTGAAAGAAAGAACAGAAGAATGTTACAGATTGGATAGAATAATTGGCCATCTAGAGTCTAATCTCTAAGAAAGCAGGGATAATAAGGAAGAAGTTGAAAAGCAAATTGTCATTCTCAAACATGATCTAGAAGTTGCAAATGAATATAAAGATAAATTCAAGATGAGCTCAACTAAACTTGAGGTGCTTCTTGATAGTCAAAAGAAGGAAGATGACAAGCATGGTCTGGGATTTGAGAAAGGTGAAAGCTCTAGATCCAGTCAAAGAAATCTTGAAGAAAGAAAGCAAAGAAGCAATCCTAGAAGACCTCTGGTAAGATAACCTAATGCTCAAAGATATCCATCCTTTAATGGAAATTATTTCAAATGAAATAAGTATTGTCATAGATCTAATCAATGCAGAAGTTAAGCGAATCAAAATGCATCATCTTTCTCTTGTCAATGCTTTAATTACAAAAGGATAGGTCATAAGGTTGAGGAATGCAAAAGTGGATCAAGGAATCCTCCTAAGAATGAACAAGTGCTCAATGGAAGATGTTTTACTTGCAATAATTTTGGGCATATGGAAATGCAATGCAGATATAAACCTCCTCCAATATGTAATTATCAGAAAAATAAGATTATATGTTTCAACTGCAATAAATTTAGACATATTGCTAAATTTTACAGAAGTAAAAGGGTGAACTCACAGGTAGGAAGAATTGAGCAGAAGATTAACAAACAAAAAGGCAAAATAGATGTGAATGAGATCCAAAAAGAAATGAATAAAACATGGGTGATGAAAGATGCAAACAATGAAGGTGATTCATGCTGACAATTCCTCTAGGAATTGAATCAAGAGCTCTTGCTCAGAGGGAGCTACATTGAAAATCTAATTCCCTTAACCAGTAAGTAGGTGTTTGAATCTAGCATAATGAATGAAGTTAAAGAAAACTATTTCAGATCTGTTGAAGCAAATTCCAGAAGAAAAGAAGCTAATGCAACTAATTGTGGAGCAATTGAAGATTGACTACTTGCAGAAATAATGTAACTGAATGTATTAGACTAGAGCATTTATTACAATGACAAATTAGGTTTTGCAAAGTAGAAAAAGTCATTCATTCAAGAATTTGAATCACTTTGCATTCAAAGAGAACAAGGAGAAGAGCATCTGAGCTAAAATTCCAGAGAATTGAAATGCGAAGAACAAATTCGACTGCTAACCCTAATTTCATGAAGAAAAAGGTATTTTTCTGCAAAGCTTTTAACTTGTGATCTTTTAGGAATGGCTACTCAATTGTTTGTGAATATTAGTAAGTGACCTAGGCCAAAGTTTAAAAATCATCCACACAAATCAGTAGAAGTTGACTCACTAGGTGCCTTTTCAAATGTTTCGTATGGTGTATTGCATGTTGAAGATATTAGGGCCTATATTCATGCTAAAATAGATGAATTTGGGGACTCAAGGTTTGTATATTTGTTCAAGTAACATATGAGGGATGAAATTCATGGTCTTAAATCTAAGTATAAGGCACTATATGATAAAAATTTCATTTAGATTATAGGGTTTCCATCCTTCGGTGAAGATGAATGGGTCCAGTATGTGTTGAGTCATATGCATGATGAGTTTATGTGGCTAATGAAACATTTCAAGATCACCAAGGATGCTATCAAGGAAATGATAGGGTTAAACTCATCTGGTGGACTGCCAATGTTGAAGGTTGTAAATAATCAAACTGTGACTAATGCTACTGGTTCAAAGTTTGACAAAAGGGCAATGACAATAAATGACATCACTGATCCAAGTGTCAAATTTGCATCAATGGTAATTGGATACAAGATATATCATTCCAACAGGGAGAACTTTGTATCTAGTACAACTATCTATGTAGTTTATCAGATGTTGAGAGAGAATGTTGATTATGACTTGTGTGAGTTGTTGCTAAACCAGCTGATGAATAATTTGAACAAGGTTAAGAAGGATAAGAAGAACACTTTCAAATATGGTACACTGGTCTTGTGTTCATTCTTCTACTTTGTGAATGAGTTACCCAACAAGAAAAGCATGTGTTGGACAAATGATAAACCTATTGCTATTCAAATAAGAGAGCACTTGAATAGTATTAGTGACTCCAATGCCCAAAGGACTACTCTTTGGGGATTTTTCAAGAACTTTCAGAACATGATGCATTCAAGGGAAAGAATTCCTACATTTGTGATTGAAAAATACAAGGATACAGTCTATTTTATGGTGGATACAGATCAATATCTAATGGAAGTTGTTGAACAAAGAACAATATGGATCATGTCCATGGGGTATGAGGTTGATGAGCAACTATTGGATATGTATGCTCAACACCTTTTGAACAAGACAAAGGACACAATAGTGGAAAGATTCGGGACATGTAAGGAGCTAAGTGTGAAACTGCATGTTGAGCTCAGAAAACCTGAAGTCAAGAGGAAAGTTCAAAAGTAAGTAGAAATTAATGCTAAAAGCATTGGTATAACTAAGGAAGATGTGAAGCAAAATAGAGAAAGGATAAAAAAAGCTGAGAAGGAGAAGCAAGATAAGAAACAAAGAAGTGCTCTGGTAGAAACCTCCTCCACATCAAGGACTACTAGGAGGTTTGTTTCTGCCCCTATTCCCCCAAAACCTACCAAACCTAAGAAATTGAAAGGCAAATCATCTGGAAAAGAAGGGAAAAGAGTGAAAACTAAGGCTTCCCAGACATATAAAAGCACGAGAATTGATGAAGAAGAAACTGATTCTAATGTTGAGGTCAAAGAGTTGAAGGCCTCAGGTACAAAAGCAGCCAAGGTATCTAAGGAGAAGCCCTCTGGAAGGAAAAAGGCAACCAAGAGGCAAAAGACTAAAAAATATGTTGAAAAGCCTACTCTTTTTGTGGATGACATCATCAAATTGGTCACTGTAGATGGGAACTTAAGGCCAATGACTAAATTTTATGATGATTATAGTGATGTTGATAAAAGGGTTTTGGAGGAAGCAATAGTTAAATATCTAAATATCTACAACAAGGATTTAATTGAAATAACTCATAAATCCCAAAAAGTCTTGCAGATATTCTAGAGTTAAGAAAAGAAAATCCAAAAAGTAAAGATATTGAGCTTAGGGAGCATGTTCTAATAAAATTGTGCCCTCGGATTACTCCAAATCAAATGAACATGATATTCAAAGAAGTGAAAGATGACTTCAGGAGAAGGAAAAAATGAATAAAATCATGCTTGGTGAAACCGATGAGTACTCAGGAGATTCTTCTAAGTGCATTGATAAGGCATAATCTTCCCATTGGTGAAGAAGAGACTGATGATGGGATTGATTCTTCCATTATGGAAATCATGCTTGGTGAAACCAATGAGTACTCAGGAGATTCTTCTAAGTGCATTGATAAGGCATAATCTTCCCATTGGTGAAGAAGAGACTGATGATGGGATAGATTCTTCCATTATGGATGTTGAAAAATTGAAGAGAAATGAGTAGCAAATTGAGAAAGATGACTCCTCTATTTCAGAAGTGGAAATGTCAAACAAAGGAGATAAAGGGGTGGCAAAGGAAGATAATGTTGATACTACTCTAAATCAATCTAATGATGAAAAGGCTGTTGCTAAGGATACTCAAAATCCTCCAGAAAAGACTACAAAAGACTCTACTAGTGTAAATGAAAAGAAGGATGTCCTTGATAATGATGCAAAGAACGCTGAAGCAGAGAAAGAGAAAGAAATTGATAAGAGAGACAATGTGTTTGACTCCAGAAAGGGAGAAAATACAAGCCCTAAAGAGAAGAAAACTAAAATAGCTTATTGGGCAAGAGATGCTGTAGAAGTAGTGAAAGAAATTTTGGAAAATGATAAAATAGTTACAGAAGAGTTGAAAGGTCCAATCAATTTAGACAGTCTTTTACCAATTTAGAAGATAAAGTGGGCCATTCTTGTACAAGCTAAGGCCATAGAAGATATTTTGAAGTCTCACATAGAAGATAGTGAGCTACTTGGTCTGGCATCAGTGATTTTGGAGAAAATCATGCCAACATTCTAGAAGGACTCATTTGCATCCCCCTCTGGTTAGTTGAAGAATTTGATAAATTTTGTAAGTACTCATTATGAGTCCCTTGAAAAATTTGTAGAGGTCAAGGTTCAAAATGAATTCAATGATAAAAGATTTGATGCTCTAAAAGGGATGATTGAATTAGATAGAATTGTGCTAGATACCAGTGTAAAGAGTATTCAAAATGCTCTTACAGAAGAAGGGAATGTTATATAAATTTTGTGTATCTTGTCCTAAAGATATAGAGGACATTGAAATAAAAATAAAGGAGTCTAAAGAAAAACTATCAAGTGTATCCCAATCTTTTTATCCTCTTACAGTATTAGTGATGAGCCATGAATTTCAAACAATCAGCTTGATTGAAGAAATAAAGAAATTGATGAAGGAAAAGGACAACATTGAGACAAGGATGTGTGAGCTTTGGGGACTGATTTCCCCCAGGTTGGAAGCAATGTTCAATACCATGACAGAAGCCTAAGATGTTGCTAAGTCAAGTGATCCTACTGACTTGTAGAAAGAAGAGTCTCAAGCATTCCGATTTAGTGGTCACATCTCATTTTTGGACATCATGAAGAAGAGTTGGGACAATGAGTTGGTGCTGTTGAAGCAAGTCTTTGGTGATGCATTCAAACTTATGTAAATAAGTCATAGGGTTGTTTTTATATATACATAAAAATTTTGGTGAATTTTGGTATGCGGATTTTGTTGAGTTTGATGCTCAATTAAAGATATTGGAACTACTAGACCACAAGGAATTATTCACTCTTGGCTATAAAGCTATATTGCATATACACTCCACTGTGGAGGAATGTGAGATTATGGAATTATTACATCCAAAATCCTAGCCTTTGGCATTGATGTTAAAGGGGGAGTGAATAACAACTTGTGAGTCGATGCCAGGCATGTCTAAATATTTTCAAGCAAATAAGTCTAAAAATTCATTTAGAAGAGAAGAATGTCCATGTTGTTCATTTGAATTAAGACATTTTCCTATTGGTATAACTTTCATTGGATTATCTAAGTCCATCGAGACATTGACAGTATCTCCATTAAGGAGTGTACTGTGGTTCAGGATATTAGATAGATGAGGGGATTCTTAAAGCATCTCTTGAGATGTCAAGGTATCATTTGATAAACAAGCATCTTTCTAAGAGTATGCGTACACATTTAAATAATATGGAAATCTGTGATCATGATGGTAATGAGGCAAATGCTCATAGACTCCCAGGAATTCAGCCAAAGCTTCACCCATTGTGAAAATATCCAAAGAAGGTATACGAATAGTCAAATTAACATCTATTAGGTTATGATGAATAAGACTAAGTGATGTAGACAAATTTTGAGTTGTAGTTATCATGTTTACATTGAGAGAAGGATAACAAGAAGCTTTAGTGGGCTTCAAAGGGTGGTATCCAAGACCAAATAGAGAACCATGTGGATTAGGATCTAAGGGAATCTTGATACCATGTTCTTTTAAACCACAACCAATGCCTCTATATCTAATTTGAGATAAGATTTTAAAACCCCGACCATAAAGAATGATGCTATTTCTATAGGAGATGGTGGGTCACCATTAGTGACGTAGTCAATAGTATAAGTATAATTAGCAGGATTTGTTGAAGTAGAGGAAATTGGAATAGTGAGTTTAGGTGTTTCAGTAGAATAAAGAGTATGTGTATTGTAAACTGAAGCCACCTTCAAGGTCTTAAATTTTTGTGGTGAGATCTTATACTCTCCAATAAAGGAAAGTGTAGAATCTAACGAACCTGAATCATCACATAAAAACTCACTTGAAGGTGACAAACAATGTTGATCATAATTGTCAGTAGTAGCATGAGAAGTTGGATTTTATTTTATTGAAGATGGAATAAAAGTGTCGAAAGATTTAGAGGCAGGAGTTCGAGATCCAATTGTTGTATGTAAGAAGCTTTCTAGATTCGGATCAGCCTCAACTATATAGAGTTTGTTGTTATAAATAAATTATAATGTACAATGAAGAGTAGATGGGACTTCCCCCATGGCGTGGATCCATGGTCTACCAAGAAGAAATTTGTATGAAAGAGAATTAGGCATGACATGTATAAGCATAGGCAAGGTCACAGGGCCAACCTGAATAGGTACTATGATTGTACCTATTGATCATCTACCAACTTTATCAAAGCCACAAATGGAGAGAGTATCCAGTTGAATTAGAGACATGTCCACATTGATTTTGCATAACAAGTCTATGCTACAAATATTGAGACCTAATCTATTATTGATTAGAGTATGTTTTATTCTAATTTTATTAATGATTACCACAATCATGAGTGCATCATATTGATTTTGAACCTCAATAGGAGGTAACTCATGTTGTTGAAAGATAATGTCAATATTCCTTGTATTCATACAATTAAACAAATCTACTACATCATTCGATCTAATAGAAGCTAGTATAATCACTTTTTGTAAAGCCTCTTGGAGAAATCCATTGTATGTAGGTGAGATTTGTATTAACTCCCAAAGTGAGATCTTAGTTGGAGTAGTACAAAGCTTCTCAACAAGATCATACTCTCTATTAGTATGTTGAGAAAGACGAGGTGGTGGAGGAAGAAGAGTTGAGAAGATGGAAGAGAAGTAAGAACAATTGGTGTTTATTTTTTTTTCTTATTATTGCAAGGGTTATACATGTTAGCAACCACATTGTAATGAGGTTGCGGCAACACATCTTGATCATGTTGATTGGTTTGAGTAAGTTATTTTGCATAGTTTAAGATGTAATTGGGAGGTTGAGGTGTGTTTTGAGTAGCTCGAATGGCTAGAACAAGAGAAGAATGTGATTGAGGAACATCCTGTCAAAGATTCACAAAAGCCTTAGGTTTCTTAGGCTTTTTTGGGGAACTATAAACATAAATCATATTGATCAGTCATTGATAAAAAGGTGCTTTAGGGGTCATAGTGGAAAATTCTATCGAGATCAGGTCATCTAGGGTTTCATCTAACATATCAATATCATCTCTGCTAAACGGCTCATCATATGCATGAAAGTTTGAAGAAAGAAATCTAACATTGTCACATAATGTGCTTTCTCCAAGGTATGAAGATGGAAGGAAGAAAGAGAGATATGAGAAGTAGAAGAAATATGATGACAAGATGGTAAATGTTGATTAATGAATAGAAGAAAGTGTTTTATTTATGTTTTGTTTTTCTCTAATCTAAGGAAAAGAAAAAATCTTTAAGTGCTTTCTACACAAAGCACATAAATTTTTCAAATATAACAAGCATCTAATCAATTAATTAACTAATTAATCAAAAATAAAGAAGGTTATCCAAGTGTAAGAGGTCGAGTTCACCAAAATGTTATATGGAAAATGGGATCTAGGATAATTAATACTTTTAGCCTAAGTTAATCCTTCTCCACATAGCATTCAAACACAAGCCTTTGAAGTCTTGGTGCTTGACTATCATCCACAAGGGAGAGCACAACTATTCAGTGCTTAGTTTTTTTGTTGCAAAGGAAGGATTAATCACTAGTGAATTGATAAGAAGCTATGTAATACAAAAACCTAATTGATAAATTTGATAGAAACACACTGACAACTCTTACAGAAACAAAAAATAGAAGTAGAATAGAGAAATGTAGATCAGATAAAACATGTGACAGAAAGTAGAAGTAGATCTAGGAGGATTTGGGTGCTATGGCACCCTTGTCCTAGGGTTTCCAAGATGATTTTCTTTTGACAGATGATCTCTGTACTTGTTCTTTGATATCTATCACTACTCTATCAGAAACTTCTAGATACGATCTCCACATACACAAAAAGAGGAAAAAATGGTTGTGGCTATATAGGAGTTTGCCTCAATCACACCGTTGTTTTGGTATTCCTACCTCATGGATAGATAGATCAGAGAAGATCAAATAGTGTGTGCCCCTAATCTTATGTTCATCTAAGATTGTAAATGAGTAGTAAACCAAAGTATTTATCACAAAACCCTAACCCTGTATGAGTCAAGCATATAGGAATGATCAACTCAAGAGAAGTGTCTCACTCAATGAAAAACTAACCTTAAACTCAAGGAAGGTGGACATATCTGAAATCTAAAGAATAAAAAGGTGTTGCAAGCATACCCAATCATGATGATGTAGGTACTCAAGACAAACTCAAGTTGGTGGTTCAAACCCTTCCCTCAAACATTCAAGGAGGAACAAGATAGACTCAATATCTTGTCTCCATATGTGTCACATTCCTTGCCAAGAGTGTATAGATCAGTATTCAACAACAAATAAACCTACAATAATTCATAAGTTTGTAATAATATCGATAGAGCAATAGTTCTCTAGATCTTTAAAGTGTTTCCAAGGTCTTGTTGAAATATGAAGCTCAAGGAGGGAAAATATTTGAATATTAGAGGTTGATGGAGTGCAGGACCCAACATGTTGAAATCAAGGTTACGTCACATGAGACAAAGCCGACACCATCAAGAGATTTAAAACTCCATAAGATACAGGAGGACACTAGTGTCTAGATGTTAGGATCCTAGATAAATCACTCTGGCAATTCAGCAATGTTTTGCGATATCAGCAGGACCTTAACACTGACCTGTGTTCTAGCATTTGATCAATGGTAACAGTTTAGTAAAGTTTAGGGAGATTTTGGATGGTTTAGGAAAGTGGGACACTTCTCTAGAGTTGAGGGTAAGGCCAAGGATAGAAAGTTGTCCTAAAAGTGGACTAATGAATTAGATACCAAGGTGGGTGCTAAATAGAACATGAAATTGTACTTTTGGTGATAGGGAGCACAATTTATGGAGCACAATTTATGATGGTATAGTTTGTTCTGGGAGTTCAATAGTTGTAATCTTTGGGAGAAATCACATAGAACTTCCAAAATATGGAACTTAAGATCCACATTGATGGTAAGAAGATGGTACTAAGAAGCATGTACAATGGTACACCAAGATTTTTATAGAAAAGAGGATGGAAAGGATGTTTTATCATTCTCAAGCTGATTGGGTAACCCAATGCTTGATTATGCATATTAGCACTTCAAAGAGAAGAAGAGAGTATCATGTGGATGTCAGAGCCTTGTTGGACAAGAATGGAAAGGTTTTCAATGACATACCTCTTATAAGGCCACCTTTTAGAGGGATAGAGCATGTTGTTGAGCTAGAAGGAGCCAAACCAGTGATCACCACTCCTTATCTCCATCATAGAAGGGACAAGGAAGAAATAGAGAAGGAGATCAAGGAGATCCTTGAGATGGGACACACAAGGCCAAGAAAGAGTCCCTTTACATCTTTAGTTGTTTTGGTAAAGAAGAAGGATGGGATTATGCAAATGTGCATATATTACCAAGCCTTGAACAAGAAGACTATAAAAAATTGGTACCCTATTCTGAGTATTGATGAACTTATTGATGAGTAGCATGGTGTAGTCTATTTTTCCAAGTTAGAATTAAGATCTTGATACCATCAAGTCAATGTTTGTGAAGAGGATATTTAGAAGACAACATTTAGATGACATTATGGGCATTATGAATTATTAGTCATGCCTTTTGGCTTGACTAATGCCCCTTCTCCATTTTAGCACGGCATGAATCAAATCTTCAATCAATGTCTTAGAAAGTTTGTGTTGGTGTTTTTTGATAATATCCTTATTTACAGTAAGATATGGAAGGAGCATCTAAGAAATTTGGATGAAGTGTTGGGTATTTTAGAAGCTCAATCTTTGTTTGCTAAAGAGTCCAAATGTGAGTTTGACATGGTTGAATTTCTATATTTAGAATACATGATCAACTCATAAGGTGTGAGATTTTCTCAAGAAAAAGATCGAGGCCATCCTGGATTGGCCACCACAAAAGACTCTTAACCATTTGAGAAGCTTCTTTGGTCTCATAGCTTCTATAGAAGGTTTTTGTATGCTTTTTCACAGTTGGCTACCCCACTTACAGATTTGACCAAATAGGGGGCATTTTCATGGTATACTACATCACAATAGGATTTTAATCATCTTAAGAAAGTGATGAGTTCTTTCTCTATATTAGTCATTCCAAACTTCTCAATGTCATCCGAGCTTGAGTTTGATGCTTTGGGAGAAGGTATTGGTGTTGTCTTAATGTAGAGGAAGCATCCTATTGCTTTCAAGAGTAGGAAGTTGAAAGGAGTTGAAATAAGTTACACCATCTATAGAAAATAAATGTTAGCCATTATGCATGCTTTGGAGAAGTTCAGATAGCCACTTGTTGGAGAAAAGTTTGTTATCAAAACTAATCATAATAGTCTGAAATACTTTCTTAGTTAAAAGGATCTCAATGAGAGGTAGCCAAAATGGGTTAGTAAGCTACAAGCTTATGATTTTTGCATTTAGTGTGTGAAGGGGTAAAATAAAATAGTGATTGATGCCTTGTCTAGAAGCCAAAATTTTTGTTCTATGTTGGAGATTACAACAGATTAGAAGTGTTGACACTTACAAATTTGGTAAGTTTTTAGTGCATGAAAAACCCTGAATTGGCAACAAGGATTCAATTTTAAGCCCCATGACATCCAACTGGCCTGAAATTTCAGACATTAAAATTTCCCAATCTATGATTCATCAAGAGAAATCCTTTGGTGTAAGGTTTAAATTATGGGTTATGAGAAGTGTGTGTACCATTTTGTGTTCTTCCAAGATGTGCTCTAATAAGTTTTTTTAATTTGTCACCACTTGAAGCCTATTCCAGAGGGTCCCATAAAAAAGTTTGATTTTCTTAGTTCTAATGACAACCCAGTTGTTGACTTGCCCTCATATGTTCCCAGATCTATTTTTTTGGTGGTCTAAGGTGTCCTTGTGTTAAAACGACTCTTTTTTCAAAACCAGGCCCTTAAGGGTCCAATTTATGAAGGAGGTCCCAAAAATATTTTGGAAGTACAAATTTTGAGGACATGGGTATGTTTCAAATAATTTATTATGGCCCAATGCAAGTTTTTGGAGCCTCTTGTTATCCTATGTGTGTATAGTGCCATTGCATCATTTGTCAGGAAGTAGAAATTAACCGGTTCTTTTTTCCCTAAGTTGTGAAATGCATTTAATAAAACATTTATGTGTTTTAATTAATTGGTTTATATGTTTTAAGTGATAAATATTTAAATTTAAACATTATTTTTATAATTTTTTACTTTATAAGATGCCTTTTATGAGCTTAGTGCATCGACACATAGCTCATTTAGTTCTCATTTACCAGGGCTGGGATGGTGTGATAGAGCCTCCATTGGAATACTACTCACATCTAGAGGCTTTGGGTAGGGATTTTTAGTTTTTTGTGAACTTGTTTATGGTCATTTAACTTCTTAAAACTTGTCTGGGATCATTCCAATGCCCGGAGACTAGTTTTAGTGGTGTTTTGGAAGATTTTTTGCTGCCAGTAACATGAAAAAAGCCCAAAACCATCAAAAAATTACCCAACAAACATTATCAATGCCACATAGTGAATTTAAATGATGGATTAAGTGTTTTAATAGAATATTTGATTTAAATTAAGTGCCATAATGGATATCCATCACATTTTTGAAGTTTGGGGTAGAATTTTATAGTATTTACAAGTTGAATATGGTAATTTCTTTGTTTGGAAACATGTCTAAACTTTTTCTCATGCATAGGTTGTGGTTTAACGTTATTTTAAGCATTTTCTAAATGCTAACAAGCTAGAATTTTCCCCTGTTTATCTAAAAATGACCCAACAATGAGAAGAAATGAATTAGGTAAATATGTAATTTGATTCGATATGGAGTTCCAATGCAAATACATAGCCAATCAGGTAATCAAGATTTTTATAATTTCTAAGGTGGAAACAAACTAAGAATGAAGTATCAATCCCAGTTCATGTCATAGGAAAGATTGATTAAAGAAATTTGTTTCAAAGTCAGCCAATCAGAGAAGAGATACACATCCCAATATAGGAAATATTAAATAATGGGTCAAAAAATGTAAAATGTTTTGTTTTTGGTTAAGAGGCTGACATGTTTTGTAATTTTTTTATAAAAGGAGGGCTTTGTAGACCAGTTGGGGGGATTCTAGGCTTTATATACCAGATATCCACATATTTGTAAAATAGCTTTCTATAGGAGGAGGTGACTATATTTTGTGTTGCAGAGACATATTTTGTTATGTAAGTGAATAAATTTCTAAATGACATTATTTCCATCTAGATTGAGTTATATGAAAAACAATTGTTGTGTGTGTTGTCTATGATTGTCTCCTTGGATATGACCATTTTATTCTTGGGTAAAGTTAATAAGGGTTACTAAATTCATTCATGTACATTTACTATATGGTATATCTAATTTGTTCCATCTATTCAAGGAATGGATTAAAACTACTTTGAAGCAAATATAGGGGAAAGTGTCTTGTGTTTTAGGATTAGTGAAGAAGAATCATAGATAATTCTCTTTCTTAGACATATTACTATAAGATAATAATACTATCATATTGGATATGATGTTTTGGTGCCATAAGGAAGCATTTACACTACTAGGTTTGACTCTATTGCCCTGATAAAACATCGATCTAGAGTACATTTGCCCAAAGGTCTAGAAAATCTAAGAATTTAAAGAAAAATCATTTGAATCATTTTATTTTATGTTTTTTTATAGTTTAGGTGTTACATGTTCTTATTTTTAAATAGTGAAGATAATCCAAGAATATTGCTAGTCTGAGGTTAATCTTACAAATCTTGGTATAAATGTTCTTTGGTATTTAAATGTTTGAGAACATATCTACATGGTTGTAAATGAAAGATATATTTGATGATGTTGTGATAAGGGTTACCCCCTATGTTTGGTAGAGCCTGAAGTGCAGGGGAGATAGGTGCAAACAATCTCACATTCATTGGCCAAATCTCCCATTGAATTTGATCATAAGAATTGGCAAATCTTTAGAGTTTGATGTGTGCAAATTTGGGAACCAATAGGAAGGTCCAAATTCTATCTAAATATGGTAAAAATCCTTTTTGCACTAACATCGTAGAGGGGAATTTGCAAGATGATAAGTATTTAGTGGTGAATGAGTTGATTATTTATACGGATAGAATAATCATAGTGTCTAAATCTAAGATGAAAGTGAAGATTCTTAATGTAATTCATGATAACACTTTGGCTAGTCATTTGGGGTCTTACAAGACCTATAAGAAAATAAAAGAGGGGTTTTATTGGAAGGGGCCTAAGGATGATTTCCTTAAGAATGTTAGAGAATGTGTGGTGTGTCAACAGAACAAAAATGGACACACTTTTCTTGCATGGTTATTTTAGTCCCTGCCCATTCCAAATCAAAAGTGGAAAATAATTTTAATGGATTTCATCACTGGGTTGTCTAGAGTTCAAGGTAAAGATTGAATCTATGTGTTTGTTGATAGACTTACAAAGTTTGCTCACTTGTTTGTTATTTCATTGGATTTTAGAGAACCACAAGTTGTTGATTTATTTTTTAGAGACGTTTTATATTTCATGGTTTGCCAAAGAATATTATGAGTGATAGAGAGAACAGATTCCTTAGTATGTTTTGGCAGGAGCTCCTTCAATTGACTAGTACGGAATTAACTTCTAGCACTAGTTACCACCCACAAACCGATGGGAAAATGGAAATTGTCAACAAGTGGATTGAAGGCTAATTAAGAAACTATGTCATGGGATAGAAAAAGGCATGGATTAGTTGGCTCTATTTGGGCAAGCACTATTACATCACTATTCATCATCTCTCCATTGTATGAATCCTTTTAAAGAGATATATGGTTACGATGCCTTATATTTTGTGGATTTGATTTTTTCTAAAAGTAGGGTGCCAATAGCAAGGGACATTATTCAACAAAGTCAAGAAATAATGAATGCATTAAAAAACCCACAACAAGCTCAAAATCAGCAAGAGATGTATGTTGATCAACATAGATTGGAGAGGAATCTTGAAGTGGGTGACATGGTTTATTTAAGATTACTGGCTTATAGGCAATCTTCCCTCAACAAGAGTAGAGTTGAAAAGCTCAAACCATGTTTCTATGGTCTGTATAAGGTTTTGTACTAGATTGGTGAGATGGCATATGAATTGGAGTTGTTAAAACAAAGAAAAATTCATAACGTGTTTCATGTATCGTGCCTCAAAAAGGTACTTGGAAAGCATATCAATCCTTCCACTGAGTTTCCTCCACTTGAAGATGAAGGAAAGTTTGTTTTGATTCTCAAAACTATCATGAATGTGCAAGAAAGGAAGTTGAAGAATAAAACCATTTCAAAGTAATTGATTCCATTGGAAGGATCTTCCACCAAAAGATGCTACATGGGAAGGGAAACAAATTATGTAGCATTGAAACTTGCAATTGCTTGAGGGCAAGCAATTTTGGCAAGGGAGGACTCTCATGTCCCCTTCTTGAGCATAAGACTTTTAGAGACTGGTGCAGGAGCACCTACCTGACAGCTGGTCATGATAAGGCAGTTAGTAGTTTAGGTCATGTTTGTGTTTCCAAGAAGGTCTGTTAGACCAAGTTGCATGTAATAAGGTCACGCTGATCAGGATAAGATCATGCTGACCAGGCTTTTGCTATTTTTAGCTAGTTAGTTATAACAGCTGTCATGATGTATGTTCGGTGGGATCTCCCAGCCGCTTGGAGAGTTCCCAGCCGCTTGGAGTCAGGTCAGTAGTACTCGTAGGAAAATCTTTATAAGCTTGAGATCGGTTGATTGTAGGGAATGGATCGATCATCAGTGTAGTGTTGCGCAGAGGAGGTTGAGTGTTCTGAGTGAGGAACATCATATTGTATTACATCTGTGAATCAATAAAGATCCTGTTTTGTTTTCTGTTTGATCTCCTTCCTGTAATCGATCGCGGGTTTGAGAGTTTTTCATGGATTTCCTGATCCATTCCACCGGTTGACTCACCTGATCGGTGGAATGGTAATGTACAGTAGGTTAGATGGCAGTTTGTTTGTTTGCATGCAGGTGTGCAGGATCGCGGTCGACAGATGCTGAGAAGCCTAGCATCCTCATGTGCTAGGTCAAGTTGAGAAGTTGAGTGTTGAAGATCACCCTGAGGTTGGATCGGGTCATCCCAGGAGGATCGGCGAAGAGAGATTTCGCTAAGTGCAGAAATTCGCCGAAACGGCATCATCAGGATATTTCTGCAAATATCCTGCAGACAGTTCGGGCATCGTCATCCGGAAAAATGGAGATCAGCATGATGATGTCGATTTCATGAAGAGTGAGTTCGTTGGGGTGATCATCAGCAGGAGGAGCCGAGTAGTGTATCGGCATCAGGATCATCATATCGGAAGTGCCAATCATCCGCATATCGCGAGTAGATGCGGAAGAGAAAGTTTGGATTTTCGACTAAGTGTTGAGAAGGTCATCAGGATATCGGGTGACGTCATCGTCATCAGGATATGACGTCATCGTCATCAGGATATTGAGATATCCCCTTGTGCGAGTTTATCCTGCTGTCGTCAAGTGTTAAGGTATCGGCGGAAGTCCGTAGCAGGAAGTTGTGTTAACATCATCATCAGGATAAATGGGAAGAACCGGATGTTCGTTATCCTGTCGAATATCATGATGCAGTTGTTTGTATCGTCGGGCAGTGGAGCGTCGAAGGCAGGTTGTTGAAGCGGAACGTCATCAGGATATTTGGGAGCAACTGGAGGTTGAATATCCTGCTGATGAAGGTGATGTTAAATATCATGATGAGGTCGCTAGTGTTCGGCACCCGATGAACAGTGCAACCGGAGGATGTGTGCGCCCGCTGAACATCATGATGATGATGTTAGGAGGAAAGCGGAGGAGGTGAACAGTAGTCGGCAGGAGGATGATTGCGAGTGTCCGCAATATGATGATGCTGTTGGTTTTACGAAACATGATGCTGACAGAGTAAAGCCGAAACATGATGATGTTGGTGGTGTTAGGAATTATGATGATGATGGCGAAGATGATGATGATGAGGTTGGTCTGCAGACATTCATGCTATATGCGAATGATATAGTGTGGATGCCTCTGCATCATAGTGGTATCAGAGCTCAGCAAAAGGTCTGGGCTGTTGTGTGTTGATTCAGTCACCGAAAGGGCAGAGGTAGAGATAGAGTTAATTGTGTTGTGATTGAGAGGTTGACAAAATGCCTCCTAAAGGCAATGGTACTGCAAGGGAATTGCAGGAGATGAAGGAGAAACATGCTAGAGAGATGAGGAAGATGAAGGAGCTTGCTGAAGCACTTCAAGCCAGGCTGACAGCCCTGGAAAAGAACAAAAAGAGGGAAGTGGAAGACAGTGAGTCTGAAGAAGAGGCAGATACTGTTGAAGAGTATGAAGAGGTAGCTGAAGATCTGGATGCTGAAGACCAGAGATTGGCAAAACTGTTAAAGGCAGTACAGAGTGAAAAACCTAAGGTAAAGGTTGATGTTTCCAAGTATACTGGAAGCTTGAATGAAGATGAATTGTTAGACTGGATTGCTGCACTGGATAATCACTTTGAATGTGAAGATGTGGCTGAGGATCAGAAGGTAAAGATTGCAAAGACCAAGTTAGGAGGTCATGCTTTGGTATGGTGGGATTATGTACAATCTGAGAGAAGGAAGCAAGGGAAGTCTAAGATCACATCATGGGATAAGATGGTAGCAAGGATCAAGGGTAAATTCTTGCCAAGGGATTATGAAATCCAGATGTTTAAGAAGCTGCAATTTTTAAAGCAGAAAGACAGGGATGTGAAATCATATACTGAGGAATTTTATCTGTTGAGTATGAGATCTGGTCATCATGAGAATGAGGTAGAAAAGGTGGCTAGGTACTTGGCAGGTTTGAGGTTTAACATACAGGATGAGTTAGTGTTAGCTAACCCTAAGAATGTGGAAGATTGTTATCAAATGGCAATCAGGGTTGAAGAAAAGCTGAATAGAGGACATGATAAGTCCATGAGAGGAAGAGGAAACAACAGGGGAAGAGGAACAGCCCCTGCACAAAAGCAAACCAATGAGGTTCAAGAAGACACTGGTAAAGGACAAGGACAGTCTGATTCCAGAGGTGGATGGAAAGGTAATAGAGGAAGATTTGGAGGTGGTAGAGGTTCTACTACATTTTCAGGAAAGTGTTACACCTGTGGAGAATTTGGTCATCCATCTTTCAAATGTCCAGAAAACAAAGGTTCATCATCCAGAAATGATAGAACAAGTGACAAGAGAGTACAACTTGTACAAGAGGAGAAAGAAGAAGAAGGTGTACAGGGTTCAAACAAAGGTCCTGAGCATTTTGGGTATCCAGAGAGTGGAGAATCTCTGATGTTAAGGAAAACAAGTTTGCAGGCATCACAGGATCTGATGCAAAGAAGAGCTCTTTTCAAAACCACATGTAAGAGCAAAGGTAAGGTATGTAAGGTTGTCATTGATACTGGTTCAACAGACAACATGGTATCTCAGGAGATGGTTGATAAACTGAAGCTAGAAAGGATTCCACATCCACACCCTTACAAGGCATCTTGGGTGAGTGATAGGCAATCACTTTTTGTCTCTGAGCAGGCATATGTGGATTTCCAGATTGGACCATATCATGATAGGATTTTGTGTGATATTTTGCCTATGGAATGTTGTCACCTACTGTTGGGTAGACCATGGCAATTTGACAGAAGGGTACTGTATGATGGGTATGCTAATACCTATACCATCAAGAAGGATGGGAAGACTATTAAGTTGATGCCATTGCAGGCAAAAGTTGCAGTACAGAAGGCAGCTCAAATCATTCTAATGGGAAAGAAGGAATTTGTGCAGATGCCTAGAGGAGCAGGCATGAAGGCAGTTCAGGACACTGCAGGGAAAGGAGTTGTTACAGACAACAAGCTGAAGAAAGTTTCAGTTGTGACTGACAGAGGTCAGCAGCAGGTTCAGCAACAGGGGTGCAAACAGCCACCAGTTCAGGGGCATGACAAGGATGTTGTCATAATTGGGACTATTGCTTGTCCTATGAAGGTTGAAAGAAAGGTACAGTTGAACACCATAGAGGCAGTTCAGCCAGAGGTTCTGATCAGACAACCTGACAGACACAAGGTATGTGAGAAGAAGGCCTACATCAACAGGCATGATGAGTTACTTGCCAGATAGCAAGTTACAGTTCAGAAGTCTTGGAGCAGCCAAGAGACAGCAGCAGATAAAGCTGGAGCAGGTCAGAAGATTGACAAAGCAAAGTGTAAAGGTGGAAGACTTCCACATGCTCAACTCATGGGACATGAGTTCTTTTCTGTTGGGGAGTATGGTGCAGGAGCACCTACCTGACAGCTGGTCATGATAAGGCAGTTAGTAGTTTAGGTCATGTTTGTGTTTCCAAGAAGGTCTGTTAGACCAAGTTGCATGTAATAAGGTCACGCTGATCAGGATAAGATCATGCTGACCAGGCTTTTGCTATTTTTAGCTAGTTAGTTATAACAGCTGTCATGATGTATGTTCGGTGGGATCTCCCAGCCGCTTGGAGAGTTCCCAGCCGCTTGGAGTCGGGTCAGTAGTACTCGTAGGAAAATCTTTATAAGCTTGAGATCGGTTGATTGTAGGGAATGGATCGATCATCAGTGTAGTGTTGCGCAGAGGAGGTTGAGTGTTCTGAGTGAGGAACATCATATTGTATTACATCTGTGAATCAATAAAGATCCTGTTTTGTTTTCTGTTTGATCTCCTTCCTGTAATCGATCGCGGGTTTGAGAGTTTTTCATGGATTTCCTGATCCATTCCACCGGTTGACTCACCTGATCGGTGGAATGGTAATGTACAGTAGGTTAGATGGCAGTTTGTTTGTTTGCATGCAGGTGTGCAGGATCGCGGTCGACAGATGCTGAGAAGCCTAGCATCCTCATGTGCTAGGTCAAGTTGAGAAGTTGAGTGTTGAAGATCACCCTGAGGTTGGATCGGGTCATCCCAGGAGGATCAGCGAAGAGAGATTTCGCTAAGTGCAGAAATTCGCCGAAACGGCATCATCAGGATATTTCTGCAAATATCCTGCAGACAGTTCGGGCATCGTCATCCGGAAAAATGGAGATCAGCATGATGATGTCGATTTCATGAAGAGTGAGTTCGTTGGGGTGATCATCAGCAGGAGGAGCCGAGTAGTGTATCGGCATCAGGATCATCATATCGGAAGTGCCAATCATCCGCATATCGCGAGTAGATGCGGAAGAGAAAGTTTGGATTTTCGACTAAGTGTTGAGAAGGTCATCAGGATATCGGGTGACGTCATCGTCATCAGGATATGACGTCATCGTCATCAGGATATTGAGATATCCCCTTGTGCGAGTTTATCCTGCTGTCGTCAAGTGTTAAGGTATCGGCGGAAGTCCGTAGCAGGAAGTTGTGTTAACATCATCATCAGGATAAATGGGAAGAACCGGATGTTCGTTATCCTGTCGAATATCATGATGCAGTTGTTTGTATCGTCGGGCAGTGGAGCGTCGAAGGCAGGTTGTTGAAGCGGAACGTCATCAGGATATTTGGGAGCAACTGGAGGTTGAATATCCTGCTGACGAAGGTGATGTTAAATATCATGATGAGGTCGCTAGTGTTCGGCACCCGATGAACAGTGCAACCGGAGGATGTGTGCGCCCGCTGAACATCATGATGATGATGTTAGGAGGAAAGCGGAGGAGGTGAACAGTAGTCGGCAGGAGGATGATTGCGAGTGTCCGCAATATGATGATGCTGTTGGTTTTACGAAACATGATGCTGACAGAGTAAAGCCGAAACATGATGATGTTGGTGGTGTTAGGAATTATGATGATGATGGCGAAGATGATGATGATGAGGTTGGTCTGCAGACATTCATGCTATATGCGAATGATATAGTGTGGATGCCTCTGCATCAGAGACCCTTAGGCTATATTTTTAATTTCACATAGGCTATAGGGGTGGAATCAACGAAATATTATAATAATCAAACTTAAGTTGTTAAAAAAGTATATTTAAGTTATATTTACAAAGAAAAACTTCTATTTATTATTAAAAAGGGATTTTTTGTAAGAAGTGAATTTATAAAGTGTCATTAGAAGAGGGGGACAAAAGATAATGGCACTTTAAGTCATTGAAGTTGAGGAAAAATAGGTCAACTAATTAAAAATTTATTATTTTCTCTTAGATGGTTATTTTAAAGGGTTTCTATACTCAAAAGATCGTCTTCATGGCTAATTCAATATTCTTTTTACTCTAAGAAAGAACTTGAGTTCTATTTTCTTGAGGATGAAAAACCTTTGGTGAATCTAGTTTCAAGGATGAAAACCCTCCTACATGGTTTGTGTGCTTTCATTGAGGAATCACTTGTGTGCTAAAAGATTGAGTTTTTCTAGTTTTATTTTAAGATAGAGATTTTTTATATTTTTTTGAGTATTGGGTAAATTTATTTCATGGTCTTTACTAATAGTATTTCTAGTTCTTTCTTGTATGCTTTTTCTGGTGGTAGTGTTTGTAGTGGTTATACCCCCTTTAAGGTTGGTCGTACCCTCTTCTTATAATAGACCATACTTTTTACATATGCAAGATATTCCAAGTGCAGGCCGTACACATGATGAAGGAGGTTTTTCTAAATGGTTTAACCTATTCATACTTTTCTTTGACTAAATACTTTCCAAGCACTAGTTGTACAATTGGTATTGTTGTTGTTCATTGACCTTGATATGACATACGCCATTATTTAGTGGGCATTTGAAGCTAAAAATGAGTTATAGTCTTTTTTGAGGCCCAAATTCATTGACTTTTCTGGTCATACATCTTCTTAAGCCAATATTACCATCTACAATGTTTAACAATAGTGGGATAATCATTTAATAGGGTTGTACTACTATAACAAAATGCCATACAAGATGCTTTCTATCTGTAGCCAAGTCTAATATCATGAATCAGACTATATAATTTCATAAGGAGGTCATACAAGTTAGCTTTAGAAGTTTAGTGTGGAATTGGATGTCAATTATGTTGCAAGTATGAATAGTAAGTGTTGTCATTGATGTCAACACCTAAGGTTAGTATCTAAGGAAGTTACTTGGTTAAGTTGGAACACGTGTTTGTCTCCCAGAATAGTGCAATGTTTTACTCCACATTTCCTTAACATTGAAGAATGGAGTGTGAGATTGGGATGTGATTTAGACAAGTGTTTGGAGATACTAAATCTTGAGTTTGGTGGTCTAAAATGCTATACAACAAAATATCTATTCACCAATTTAAAGACTAGTTTTCACAATGCATGCAGAGTGATAGGGATAAAGTGTTGTGCTCCACACTTCTCTGCAGATTGGAATTTAGCCTTGTGGTTCTATATTTAAGCTTAGAAAGTCCATATCTATATTCATTCCAAAGGGTTTGTGATTTGGTTCTCTAGAAGACAAGTTTGTGTTGTTATACTTCAGATGAAAGTTGTTGAGTTTAGGTGATATTTGTTGTCTTCAGTAATCTCCAAGTGAGATCTATTGCAAATAGATTTATTAGCTCTGAGGTGAATTTATGTTTTTTGTGGAGGTGTCAAGATCATGTTAAATCATTGTACAAGTTCCACTTATAATGTTTGTTATCAAGGAAGCATGTGATCAAGAATTCTCCCATTTTATACTATTTGACCGACCTGATTAATTATGGTGATCATGGAGATGATTTTGATGAATGTTTAAGTGATATGTAGCATTATTAGATAGATTTAGGTCCACGATAAAGTGTAATACATTATATGCTCATTCTTTTTTGGCATATGGTGTTTAGGTTTAGACCTAATTTGATGTATGTATGAATGCTAACCTTGGAGACTGCTCCAATGAATGATGAATGTAATGCCGACTTTGCTGTACATTCCAAGGTTGATGAACTATATATAAACATGTAAGGAAGTCATGGAAAATATATCCTTGAGTGAAGATGTGAAGAGTAGTGTGGAGTGAAGAAGTGGAGCAGAGATAATATGTGAGATGTGAGCATGCGAATAGAAGAGTAGAGCTAGAAGAGAAACAATAATGAAGACTTGGGATTCAGAATTTAGTGGATAAATGAATGCACCTAGTATAGTGGCAGATGCTTAAGCAATAATCAATTCGCATGTGCAATATGATTGGAAGTAATCTTTCATCATCAAGGTAGTGAGCTGGCAGTGAGCCTTCATCAGGGTTTAATATCCCTTAGGGTTTAATAGCTCTTATTGTAATCTTGCTAGGTCTAGGGTTGAGGGAGTGAGCCTTCTAAACCTAGTTGGACTTCATGGTAGTGAGCCAGTATGTTCTAGGCCTATGGAGTGACCAAGCCTAAACATTATTTTTGTAAAGATTGCAATATATATATTTGAGAGCTAATCCTCTCTGTGGTTTTTCCCTTCTTGGGTTTTCCATGTAAAAATCTTGGTGTTCATGTGTCATGCTTTCATGGTTTCTATTCATATGCTTATTGTGTTTTTGTTTAATCAATTATGGGAAATGGCTGAAAGTTAGTGCATGGTAAGATTTTTAGAACACTAATTCACCCCCCTCTCAATGTTCCTGGCAATCAACAATTGGTATCAAAGAAAGGTTCCTTGGAAAAGCTTAACAACTTAAGGATGATCTAGGATAGTGTAATCATGGTAGCAAGAAGGTATGGAAATTATGAGAGGTATAATCAACTAGAAGAAACCCTTATGGATCTTGAAAAATCTAAAGTGAAAGTCAGGGATCTGAATGAAAACATGCACCAAGTTGATGAATGCATCTTAAAGCTAAGAGAGTAAGTCAATAAATTCAAAAAAATAAACATAGAAGTTAGTGATCAATTGTTATTAACAAATAAAGCCTTAAATGATTTGGAAGAAAAAGTTGTAGAAAGATCAAGAGTAGAGGATGATCTAAATTCAATGATGAAAAACAAATCAGAAGATTGTGCAAAGATAGAAAGAGAAATTGCAACTCTAAAATGGACCTAGACAAGGCCAAAAGTTTTGAAGAAAAATTCAAGATAAGTACCACAAAATTTGATGAAATGATTATCAACTAGAAGAGTTCTGATGACAAGCAAGGTTTAGGATATGAAAAAGGGGAAAGTTCAAAATCCGGTCAAGCAACCACTAAAGTACAACAAAACAAAGGAAATCAGAAAAGAAATCAGAAAAGAAGACCTAAAAGATCTCCAGTTAGACAACCAAATGCACAAAGGTACCCATCTTTCAATGGTTATTGTAATTCATGTAATAATTTTGGTCATAAGGTTACTTAGTGTAAGAGCAGAATGAATCAAAATGTTCCATCATTCTCTAGTCAATGTTTCAATTGCAAGAAAATTGGTCATAGAGCAAATGAATGTAATAGTTAGATTAAGAAAGGTTTCAACAATGGAAGGAATGATCAATCCTTCAAAGGTAAATGTTTCACATGCAATAAAGTTGGTCATAGATTTGTTGTATGTAGAAGTAAAGTAAGTTAGAACTCTATTACGTGCTATGCATGCAATAAGATGGGGCATAGGGCAAATAAGTGCAAAAGTCAAGTAAGAAATGGCTATGGCAAGAATAGGATAGTTAAATCCTTCAGTGGGTATTGTTATACATGCAATAAATTTGGCCACAAGGCTAACCCATGTAGGTCAAGAATGAATGGAAGGAACAATGGTTAGAAAAATACTATGTGTTTCAATTGCAACAGGCCTGAACACATTGCCAAATTCTATAGAGGTAAGAACATGAAGAAGGATACTCAGGCAAAATTGAAGAATCCAGTAGAAAAGATTGATCCAACAGAAGTCAAGAAAGAGATGAACAAAGTTTGGTTCAAGAAGGAAGTAAATGAAGTCAGAGATGAGTCTGCACCAGACCCAAGTGTAGATACTTCTTCTAGGAAGTGAATTCAATGTTTTGGCTTAGGGGGTGCTTTAATGAAAATCCTTTCTCCCCTGCCAAAGGATTGGTGCTGATGCCTCAACACATAGAGACAAGTCAAGGATTGGCAACAAAGATCTAAGTCATGACAAAGAACTGTGCTTGTATAGGGTTAAGGAAGTTTTGTGCAGTTTGAGAAGTCTACTATGCAAGAAGATTTGATTAAGAAAAGAAGACAAAATCAAGTTTACACTACTCCGATAAGTTGGTCCACATTGGTTTGATGCTAAAGCTATTAGTTTTGAGTTCTGACATATGGTTATATGTCATTGGTTACATCTACATCCAGAAATTTATCTGATTTTGATAAGTACCTTGAAAGTAATGAGTAACAAAAGTTTGGGTTGACAAAACATAGTTGTTCTTAGTACGAAACAATTTTCATGATGACTCGAAGTAGTTGATGAACTCAAAGGAAAATGGACATGAATAAAATAGAAAAATATTAAGAAAGTACAAGGGTTTGTACAAAGGCATTATGCTATAAGGAGCAGAGGTGCATTGACAAAGAAGAAGAAGAATTGCAGATAAACAGAACAAGGGATAGAAAGATAGTTGTCCGCACTGAGAAATTCTCAACCAAATGAAGTTGTTGAGAGAATGAACTGTTGGAAACAAGGTAGATAACTGAGAGGGGGGTTGAATCAGTTATCTTAAATATCTTAACTTTCTTTTCTCCTTTAACAATTAGTGCAACATCAAAACATATAAGCATACACAGTCATGAAAGAGGAAATAAAACCAACACACATAACACAAGGATTTTTATGTGGAAAACCCTGTTAAGGGAAAAACCATGGGGTGACTAACCCAAGATTGTATTCTCTGTTAAAAGAATAAGAAGTACAAAATGGCACTTACCAATTAGGGCTCACTGCCCGAGCACACTACTCACAAGAGGCACACTGCCTACAAGAGACTCACTATCTAGAAAGTTTATAGAAGGTAACTAGGTATTTGAACTAACGAGAGGCATTAATATATGCTAAGGTTTAGCTCTAGTTAGGCTCAATATACTGATCTAATGCACTTCATTCTTCCTCTACTTTAGTGTTGTTCTATCACATACTGGACTTGTATTGCTACTTCCACACTTATCTCTGCCTTTCCTCGCACACTATATCTTTGCACACACACACACACACCTTCATATTGAAATCCATTTGGTATATATATCCGTGTCAAGGATTTCAACATCTTTCTAGTTGGCAATTGGAATACTCAAGATATTTACAAAACACTAATTTGTCAACTGAATCCATGCTCAATATGTGATGTGTATCAAAACATAGACATAGAAGTCATCAATCATGTTAGCCAACCATGTATGATCCCTCAAATAGCTTGATCAACATCAATTACTCGTTCGGATTAAAGTCTGATACTCTGCCAGTCAGTTCTTCCTCAATCTACTCTACCTGTCTGGAACCCAACACTCAGATGCTCATATCTTTTCCATGATTCATCACCGGAGGCTCAATCTCTGGAATATAGTAGTCATGATACTCCTCTTAACTTGTCAAAGTCTATAATTTGCTGAGTTACACCATCTGAGAGATCTAGACCCGATTGTTAGACCTTGTTGCATGCTCTATTCTTGTTCACCAGACCATAACACTCTTCAATCTGACTTCTGGTATAGGCATACTATGTTCTATAGATGTGTGGGATAGACTTTGTTTCCATCAATGATAACACTCATGAAGCCACACAGTGTCTCTTGCCAACAGTCTCCCCCTTTGGCATTGATGACAACACTTAGTGAAAAATGATTGTCGTAGTAAACTCAGCCTTGGCTGATGCTCTATCTTATGCATTGTTTTACCAGAGCTCTCCCTTAGCTGGATTCCACATTTTTCACTACTCCTCACTCCCCCTTTGACATCAATGGCAAAGGGTGGAATCCATACACCAAAACTTTGCAAAAAACAACCTATACATAGCTGCATAAGTATATATACATGTTATACTTACATATACTTAAGTATATCCACAAAAGTGGTCTTCAAATGTACAAATTCTATTGCCCAGCTCTGCTTCATCCTGTCCAAAATTGAGATGTGACCACTCAACAAAAATGCATAAGCTTCTACCCTTCTTAAGTCTACTGGATCACTAGTCTGCGCTGTGGTCTGAGTATTAGTTAAGGCCTCATGCATTGCCTCTAACTTAGGGATAATTATCCCTCTAAGTTGACTCATCCTCCTTATTATATTCTTCTTCTCCTTTTCAAGCCTCTTTATTTCATTTATAATGGCAATAGCCTGGCACTCTTGATTCATTATGGATGTGGTGAGAGGATCAAAATTCTGAGATAAACTTGATAGTTTACCTTCTTGTTCTTTCACCTTCTTTTCAATATCCTCTATCACTTTAGACCAGGGTAGACAAAATTTGTACATTTCTCCACCATCTTTAAGAGCATTTTCTAGGCTCGTTATTCAAATATCTAGGGTCCTCCTATCATTAGCTATGAGTCTCTGTACTTTAGTGAATCTCTTTCCCAAAAACTCTTTCCAAACTTTCTCCTCTGCTGATTTCTCTAAAGAATCAAAATGGGTGCTAACAGAGTTAACTAGAGATTTCAAATTCCCAAATGGAGATGCTAAAGGATCATTTTGGAAGGATGACATGATCTTCTCCAGCATCCCAAATGCAATCTCTATCAGCTCACAATCTTCCATGTGAGATTTTAGAAGCTTTTCTTTTGCTTTAGCTTGGGCAAAAGATGCTATTTTCATTTCTAGACCGGAGAGAGGGAATCAACATTTAGTGGTCCTTAGAATAGTTTTAGTTCATCTATCTCCATCATCTCTTTGGTCAAGAAATTCTTCACTACCTCTGCAGTGTCTCTTGTTGGAGACCGAGTCTTATTTTCCTTTGGAATATCAGAGTTGTCATCAAGTATTTTCTCTATTTGTTCTTCTTCTCTTCCCTTTTTCTCCTCTTCTTGACTTACTTTCTCCTCTTTTCTTCCTTCTCCTATAGTTTTTAAATCTATAGTGGCATCTGGAGCAGAGATGTTAATTTCATCATGAATTTCCTCTTCTAGAATAGAGGAATCTAAGTCCTTAGTCTTCTCCTCATCCATCTCTTTTGACCCTTCTACAATTTTCTTAGTAGATTCTTCTTTTGATGCACTTAATCCTTCAACATCCATGGTAGAAGGTTCTTCATCTATTTCCTCTATTATAGGAAGATTGAATCTTTTGAAGGCATTCTAGAGGATGTCTTCGATTTCTCTTGCTACCTGATCAGTCTCTCCAAGCATTAATTTGTTCATTCTTGCTTTACTCCATAATTCCTCCTTGTAGTCCTTGAAGATCATGTTCATTTTATTTAGAGTAATGGAAGGATAGAGCTGAGTAGCAATCTGATGTCAGATTTCTAAGTTCCTTTGCTTGGCATTCTCTTTTCTGAGTTCAAGTACCTTCTCTAAACTTTTGGGAATTAGATAAATGATTTTAATGAATGCTTTGTTATAAATTTTCAGGTACCTGACTATAGCTTCTTCCAAGATCCTCTTGTCAGTATCACTATAATCATCATAAAATTCTATTACTGGTTGCAGATTTCCATCCACGGTGACTGCCTTGATGATATCATCAATAGGAGTGGTCTTTTCAACAAATTCTTCTTCCCCTTCTTCTTTATTTTTCCTAGCAGAGGATTCCCTGGATATTTTCTTCTTCTTCCTCATCAAACTCTATTTCTTCATCATCCTTTTTGCTTATGTAGGACCTTGTGGCCTTTGTTTTCATTCTCTTTTCTCCCTTTCCGGATGTCTTGACTTCCAATTTTGAGGCTCTTGAGCTCTTAGAGGTGGCAGGTGCCAAGCTCTTGGAGGATCTAGTCTGGGAGGAGGCTTGCACCGGAACACCTTCTTTTTTTGCTTCTTGTTTCTCTTTCTCAGCTCTTTCTATTTTCTCTCTATTTGCATCAACTGCCTCTTTTGATATGCCAAATCTTTTGGCAATTTCCTCTACTTCCCTTCTGACTTTCCTTTTTATTTTTGATTGTCTTAGTTCAACATGTATCTTTACACTTAATTCTTCAAAGGGTCCAAATATTTCTGCCTCAGGGTCTTTAGGATGACTCAACAAGTGCTGGACATGCAGCTCCAATATTTTCTCATCAACCTCATATCCTATTGGCATAATCCAAACTGTTCTGGGCTCAACTGCCTCCATTAGGCATTGATCAGTGTCTACCATTAAGCATATTGTATCCTTATATTTTTCAACAATTGTTTGAGGAATTCTTTCTCTGGCCTGCATCATACTTTGGAAGTTTTTAAAGTATCCCCAGAGTGTTGTACTTTGAGCCTTGGCATCACCAGGCCCATACGTATAGTCTCTAATTTGTATGGCAACCAGTCTGTCATTTTACCATACCCAACCACTTGATCTAGGTAGCTCATTCATATAGTAAAAGAATAGACACAATATTAAGCCACCATAGTTAAATGAGTTCTTCATATCCTTCTTGATCTTCTACAATTTTTCTAACAGTTGGTTCAGAAGAAGATCACATAGGTCATAATTAGCATTTTCCCTTAGCATCTAATATGCAGTATAAATTGTAGTTTCAGACACAAAATTCTCCTATTGATTTGGATCTATGATATCTTCTATTGTCATTGCTCTTTTGTCAAACTTAGATTCGGTAGCTTCACTTACTATCTGGTTCTTGACATATTTGAGTGTAGGCAACCCACTGGATGAGTGTAGTCTAGTTACTGCCCTAATGGCATCTTTTGTTATCTTGAAGGGCTTCATCAACCACATCAAATTGTCATGTATTCTACTAAGAACATACTAGACCCATTCATCTTCAGTAAAATAAGGAAAGTGGATGCAATGTCCAAAATGCTCATCCTGGAGGGCCTTGTATTGAGGTTTGAGTTCAAAAGTTTCATCTATTAATTATTTGTGGTAGATATCCATCAGTTTAGATTCTCCAAATTCCTCAATATTTGCCTGGATGTACTCCCTAACATCTTCTATGTGCAGAATTCCATGCAAAATGCTAGAAAAAGTGCCTAAGGGATCAACCCCTAGGGACTTGTAGGGGTGTTTCTTGAACTTTGGACGTGGCCTATCAGTGATCTTAACAACCATTGGAGTAGCCATCTTTGCAAAAGATTTAGAGAGAGATATTCAAAAATGAAAATACCTTTTTATGCTATTAGGGTTCACAATAAGAGCTGAAACAGGTCACTAGTTGAATCGGATTCTACGGTTGATCTTTGAGAAAGTTGTAAAAACTTGATGTAGAGCTCTTCCTTTCTTCTTCTCGAATGCAAATGTGCAAATGATGAGTAAAAAACCCTTTTATCTCTTTGTAAACCCTAAATTCCTTTTGCAATATATGCACAACTTAAGTCATCCGATTGCCTAGTTTTGAGAGAGATCTTTCTAAATCATTGAGATGCACTTAGAATCATTTTCAGTGATAATTGACAATGTATCTTCTTTCCTCCAATCATACCATGAATCTGCAGATCAAGATATTTCAATTTTGAATCATATTGGATCTGTCTATGAAGATCCTGCTTTACCAAATGGTTGTCAAATAGTATCAATCTTGGCTAATTAAACTCTTTAAAACTCCTTGCGGATCTTTCATATTTTTACCAAGGGTTATTTAGATATTTCTCTGAGAACCCTTTAATCCACAACATTCCATGTGCCAAATTTAAGCACCAATTGACTGGCTGGGGGAATTTATTTTCCTTTGTGACTCCCCCTGAGCCAAAGCTCATCCGTTTAGTTTCTGGAAGGAATATCAGAACTAGATTTTGGTGTAGATCCATCCCCAACATTTTCTATACTTTTTTTCACCCAAATCTTGTTCATCTCCCTTTGAACTTCATCCACATTCACTTTGCCTTTTCCTTTATCTTGATTTTTATTATGATGCACTGGACCCTTTTTATCTTGATTCTTATTTTTGTAGAATTTGGCAATATGACCGGATCTATTGCAATTGTAGAAAACAACATTTCTTTGCATATTTGACTGATATCCTCTTGATCTGCATTGATTATCCATATGTCACATTCTATTGCATGGAAAGCATCTACCATTGAATGAATTGTTTATTTGCATATTTCTGCATTCATGAGATTTGTGACCATACCTTTCATAGTTGAAACACTGTCTGGAGAAGGATGAATTAGTTTGATTCATTCTTCTTCTACACTGAGTTACTTTATGACCAAAGTTGTTGCAACTGTAGCAGTATCCATTGAAGGATGGATATATCTTTGAGCATTTGGTTGCCTTACCGGAGGTCTTCTAGGCCTATTTCTTTGATTTCCTGATCCAAAGTTCTTCTGACCAGATCTAGAGCTTTCACCTTTCTCATATCCCAAGCCATGCTTGTCATCTACCCTCTTTTGGCTTTCAAGAAGAACTTCAAGTTGAGATGAGTTTATCTTGAATTTCTCTTTGTATTCATTTGTTGTTTGGAGATCTTGTTTACAAGTGTCTATCTAATTCTCAAGTTGTTCTTCATTATCTCTAGCTTCTTCAAGATCAAATTCAAGATGCCTAATAATTCTATCCATTTTGTGACAATCCTCTAACTTCTCCTTGAGAGATTGTTTTAGATTATCTTCAATTTTTCTTTTCTCTGCAATATCTTGGGTGAATCTCATAGCCCCTGATTCCATTTCATGCTTTACCATAATGACCTCTTTTGATATCTTCTCACATACCTTGTTTTTCTCATTCAGATCTTCATTAGTATCATTGGCTTCACTTTGACTTGCTAATTTTTGAAGTAGTTCCTTTCTCTTTTTCATAGAGATACTTATTTTTTATTTTCTCTCATTTATCAAATCATCATCTTGTTTGAGTCTTTCTCTCAAGTTATTGACTTTAGAGTGAGATTGCTTAAGATCATCTAGGGTAGACTGAAGTTGTTCCTTCATACCATACATATCCATTGAGATTCCTAGATATTCCTTAAGCTGTTAGGCTCTATTTAGAGGAACTTAGCTCTGATACCCATTTTTGGAAACAAGGTAGATAACTAAGAGGGGGGTGAATCAGTTTTCTTAAATATCTTAACTTTCTTTTCTCCTTTAACAATTAGTACAACATCAAAACATATAAGCATACATAATCATGAGAGCAGAAATAAAATCAACACACATAACACATGGATTTTTGCTTGGAAAACCCCATTAAGGAAAAAACCACAGGGTGACTAAACCAAGATTGTATTCTCTATTAAAAGAATAAGAATTACAAAATGGCACTTGCCAATTGGGGCTCACTACTCCAGCACACTGCTCACAAGAGGCACACTGCCTACAAGAGACTCACTATCTAAAAAGTTTATGGAAGGTAACCAAGTATTTGAACTGATGAGAGGCATCCATATATGCTAAGGTTCAGTTTTAGTTAGGCTTAATATACTGATCTAATGCACTTCATTCTTCCTCTGCTTTAGTGTTGTTGTTCTGTCACATACCGGACTTGTATTGATGCTTCCATAGTTATCTCTACCTGTCCTCACACACTATATCTTCACACACACACCTTCATACTGAAATCCATCTAATATATATTCACATCAAGGATTTCAACATCTTTCTAGTCAGCAACAAGAATACTCAAGATATTTACAAAACACTGATCTATCAGCTGAATCCATGCTCAATATGTGATGGATATCAAATCATAGATATAGAAGTCATCAATCATGTCAGCCAACCATGTATGATCCATCAAATAGATTGATCAACATCAATTACTCATCCGGATTGAAGTTTGATACTCTGCCAGTTAGTTCTTCCTCAGTCTACTCTGCTTGTCTGGAACCCAACACTTAGATGGTCATATATTTTCCATGATTCATCACCGAAGGCTCAATCTCTGGAATATAGTAGTCATGATACTCCTCTTGACTTTCCCAAGTCTGCAACTTGTTGAGTTACACCATCTGAGAGATTTGGACCTAATTGTTAGACCTTGCTACATTCTCTATTCTTGTTCACCAGGCCAAAACACTCTTCAATCTGACTTTCAATATAGGCATACTATGTGCTATAGATGTGTGGGATAGACTTTGTTACCATCAATGACAACACTCATGAAGCCACACAGTGTCTCTTGCCAACATGAAC
The DNA here is from genome assembly GCA_027924645.1 of Cunninghamia lanceolata. NCBI lineage: Eukaryota > Viridiplantae > Streptophyta > Pinopsida > Cupressales > Cupressaceae > Cunninghamia > Cunninghamia lanceolata. The sequence continues at coordinate 8,663,321 of BSBN01000111.1, forward strand.
AAGATAGTTCAAGAGGCTTCTAAGACTATGATGAAGGAGGCTAACCTTCTGGAAGCATATTAGAGAGACAATTCATACAATGGTATATATCCTAAAAGAAGTTCAAGTAAAAGGTAATAGTTCAAAAACTTGCTATGAATTGTGGTATGGTAGAGTTTGTATTGTGATATATTTTAAATTTTTTTTCAAAAGAGAAGAAGATTTAGCCAAGTTTGATGCTAGATGTGATGAAGGAATCTTCTTTGGTTACTCCACCAAGAGTAAGGCCTACCAGCGCTACAATAAGAGATTGAAGAAGATCATTGAGAGTTCTAATGTGAAGGTTGATGAAAACAAGGGAAAAATATTAGATCTAAATCAGATGAACCTATTTCTATAGTAAATGAAGAGAAAAGTTGAACATGTTAGATTCCAGGTCTGGTTGATAGAAAATGACTATGGAAAGTACTCTGAGTAGAGGACAGTAAGTTGGATAGTATGCCTCCACAGATGATGATCCGTAATGTGGCTCAAGTATAATATTATAAATTGTTTGATAGTGTTATGCTTCAGAGATCAAGTCCTAACTTCCTCTAGAATTCACCTTGAAGAAATGTCTAAGTTCGGGCAAGCGAAGATATAGCAGGAATAGTGGACATGGTATAGTGCAGTGGTCTGCATTCCTCCATAGGTGAGCATTTTTGTTATGTAGTTATGTAGTGTTGTAAACACTTATGTAAAGTGTCTATTTCTAAAGTTGGGAGATTTGAAGTTCATCGGAAAGATAGTTGCAAGTTGCTAAGTATTGGCATAGCATTTGATAGAGTCTGACAGAGATAGAGTCTAAGTTCTGATGGTCCATTCCGCAAGATGATATCATGCATTGTAGTTTTGAGGGTAAGCTTGGGAATGTGTAAATAGTCCTTGATATGATTTTGAAAATGTTTTGTAATCCGCAGTAGAAGTTGTAAGTCTACAGATGAACTTGTTAAGCATGCTCTTGAGGAACATGTTGACTAGTGAAATAAATCATGATGCGGATATATAAGAGCAATGAATTTTGGTTGAAAGTGAGAGTGTGCACAGTTGTGGATATAGGATGCCTCTAGGAGAAAAGTTAGAGACAAATGAGTATTGACCTAAAGAAATTATTGGCTATATGTGTTGTCATTGATTAATATGCATTATAAAAGATGAAATGTTATGTTCCTTAAGAAGGAAAGTTCATGGTTGCATTTCATACTCTAATCTAAGAAAATTCAAGTCTAAATTTTTAAGAAGACAAGATATGTTAATGTGAGAAAAAGATAACACAGTTTGATGTGTATTCTTGAGGGGGAGTATTCAAAGTAGTAAAAGAAAAAAGATGTAGTAGAGTAGGTAGCAATCAGAGATGGTTGTTGAAGTCAAGAGGAGTAAAGAATAATCTCAGATTGATCAGAGTAGTAGTGACCAAGTATGTGAAAGAGCTATTTTGGAATATGTATGTACCCCTATGATAACTAGTTGCAAGATAAGAAAAAATACCGATTCACCTGAGATTGGTCAGAAAAATTATAGGTCTATGATTGGAGGACTACTATATCTTACCTATACTAGACTAGATGTAATACATGCAGTTTGTCCTACAGCAAGATTTCAAGAAGATCCTAGAGAGTCACATGTGTTGGCAGTCAAGAGGATTATGAGGCTATCTCCCAGAGGAAGTAGGTAGGTGATGCTGATATGAGTTCCTGATAAAGAGCAATAAGTGTTGTAGTATTGATTGATAGTGGAAGTTGTGAAGTAGTAATAAGATCTGAGTTGAGCCTTGATAACTCAAGAAGGGGAGAAGTAAAAGTTTTGGCACCCTTTTCCATTGATGTTAAAGGGGGAGAGAAGTTCATGTGAAAAACCTAAGGAGAAAGTTGTAGTCAGGGAAAGCATCAAGTGAGAGGGAGAAAAGAAACAAAGAAAGATTATATGTCTTGATGGTTTTTCACATCATGTGTTGCCATCAATGACAAAGGGGGAGATTGTTTCAAATATGAGTGATAAGTGTTGTCATTGATGTTAACACCTAAGGTCAGCATCTAAGGAAGTTACTTGGTTAAGTTGAAACAGGTGTTTGTCTCCTAGAACAGTGTAATTTTTTACTCCACATTTCCTCAGCATTGAAGACTAGAGTGTGAGATTGGGATATGATTTAGAGAAGTGTTTGAAGATACTAAATCCTGAGTTTGGTGGTCTATAACACTATACAATGAAAGATCTATTCACTAGTTTGAAGACTGATTTTGACAATGAATGCAAAGTGATAGAGAGAAAGTGTTGTGCTCCGCACTTCTCCACAAATTGGAATTTATCCTTGTAATTTTGGATTTAAGCCTAAAAAGGCCATAGCTATCTTCATCCTACAGGGTTTGTGATTTGGTTCTCTGGAAGACAAGTTTGTGTTTCTATACTTCAAATGAAAGTTGTTGAGTTTAGGTGATATTTGTTGTCTTCAGTAATCTCTGAGTGAGATCTATTGCGGATGGATTTATTGGCTGTCAGGTGAATTTATGTTATTCATGGAGGTGTCAAGATTGTGTTAATGTATTGTACAAAGTCCGCTTATCATGTGATCAAGAAATCTCCCAGTTTATCTTGTTTAGCAGTCCTGATTAATTGCAGTGATCAAGGAAATGCTTTTGATGAATGTTTAAGTGATGTGTAGCATGCTTGGATAGATTTAGTCCAAGATAAGGTGTAATTCATTATGTCCTCATTCTTTTGTGGCATATGGTGTTTAGGTCTAGACCTAATTTGATGTATGTATGAATGTCAACCTTGGAGACTGCTCCAATGAATTATGAATGTAATGCTGACTTTTATGTACATTCCAAGGTTGATGAATTGTATATAAACATGTAAGGAAGTCATGGAAAATATATCCTTGAGATAGGATGTGAAGAGTAGTGTAGAGTGAAGAAGTAGAGCATAGATAATGTGTGAGATGTGAGCATGTGAATAGAAGAGCAGAGTTAGAAGAGTAGCAACAATGAAGACTTGGGATTTAGAATTTAGTGCATAAATGACTGCACCTAGCATAGTGGCAGATGCTTAAGCAATAATTAATTCTCATGTACAATTCATTTGGAATTAAGCTTTCGTCATCAAGGTATTGAGCTGACAGTGAGCCTTCAATAGGGTTTAACAACCCTTATTGTAATCTTGCTAGGTCTAGGGTTGAGGCAGTGAGCCTGCTAACCTAGTTGTACTTCATGGCAGTGAGCCAGTATGTTCTAGGCCCATGGAGTGACCAAGCCTAAAAATTATTTTTGTAAAGATCGCAATATATATTTGAGAGATAATCCTCTCCATCATTTTTCCCTTCTTGGGTTTTCCACATAAAAATATTGGTGTTCATGTGTCATGCTTTCATGGTTGTTGTTCATATTCTTATCATGTTTTTGTTTAATCAATTCTAGGAAATGGCTAAAAGTTAAAGTCCATGAAAATATTTTTAGAACACTAATTCACCCCCCTCTCAGTGTTCCTAAAAATCAACAAATTTAATTTAGAATATTAGTTTGCAATGTGTATGACTTAGTTCCAACCTTCTAAATAAAAGCCCATCTTTAGATTTAAGTTAAATTTTAGAGTTTACTCTTTACAAGTCATTTTTGGATTGACCTTTTGTGTTGTAGTAGTAGTAGCTTGTTATTTTTGGTTGATTTCATTATCATGATGTATATGTTTACTAAATATACATGAATCAATTGTTCATAATTCATATATTTGTAATTGTGGATGGTAGTCCTGCCAGAAGTCATGCATTTTAGACTCATGATATTGTAAAATTGCATGGTATATTGTTTATTATGTGTATTTCAACATAGAAAGTCTTGTTCGGTTCACTGCCAGACCCCTCAACATTTCATATACCTTTTTAGCATTTATTGGATCCACATTGTAATCAAGCATTTTGGCTTGATTAAATTCCATTGTAATCTTTCAATAGCTTTATCATTCCCTAAGAATTCTTGTCTTCTGAAGAGGTATTGATTTGGGATGGCCCTGCCACCTGCATGCTTTGGTTGGCATGTCACCTTTTCATTTTAATAGTGCATTCATCTAGATAGATTGTGTTGTCCAAACACCACATGCTCTCACCTTGCACACACTAGGAACTTGGTGATCAAAAAGTTCCTAGAGTTGCAATTGCATTTAATATATTTCAAAAATTTAAAAAAATTGGTGTGGGTATTTACTATGCAATCTTAATTTTTCAATTAATAAAGTTTACCATTCTTTTTTATCTTTCAATCCTAGCCTAATAGTGGTATCAAAGCCACAATAAGTTGCATATAAATAACCAAAGGTGAATAAAGTTGCAAATTCAATTTGTGGTGTCCAAAATCATCTTCTATTTAGAAACACAAAGATGTCACTAGAATTCATAGAGAATTGACCATCCTATTTAACTTTCAGAATAATTTTTCCATTCCTATGGGGAGAGTAATTCATAGTAGATGAGGTAGAGGTTGTTATTTTATTATAATTTTCTTCTATTTCTTTCATGATACAAACAATAAATAGTCACAAATATATTTTTTATTTTGATTTTCTATCTTGTTTTTCAATAAAAATTTAAGCAAGAAAAATAAAGAAGTGAATTTGAAAAATTGTGTGATTTTTAAAATTCACAATGCAATCTATTATGTCAATGATTGGTGAAACTTTAACTAGGAAAGGCCCATGGATAGAATGGTATAGCAAAATAGAAAATAATCTTATTTTCAACAATTTGTTGTGTAATATTTGTGATGGAGATGCCGAACCTACAACACCAACTGTTGTCAAAGAGAAAGAAGTATGGAAGTATAAAAATTCAAAATCCTTGGCCTTGATAAGGCCTTCTATCAATGAAGATGTGTTTCAACACATACTACGGTGTAAATTTTCATGAGATGCCCTTCAAAAATTATGAGATCTATATGATTCTCATTCCAAACTAGAGTTCATTTAGATATAATTGAAGCTATTTAACCTTGAATTAAAGAATGGTGATGTCATGAGTTTGGCTTCAAAACAAGATGTTGACGTTGGTGGTGGAAAAGTTGATATCTATCTCACAACCTTAATAAAAGCACTTCTTCCAACACATTCAACTTATTTTGAGTCTCTTCAAGAAAGTAATCAATTGAAGACCATCACTTTTGATTAATTGGTTACAAAGTTGGTAGAACATGAGAAGGATTTTGGGAGAAAAATTGATAGCATTGGTGAAAATGTTTGTCTTTCTCAAAAAAGGACAAACCTCCTAATAAGAGCTCTTCTAGAGGTGGTTGCAGTGATCAAAGTAAATGTAGAGGTGAATGGAAGAATAGAGGTAGAGGAGGCGCAAATGTAAAGGACACTCCTAACATGACAACCAAAATGACAGACACCACTTGTATTGTAAATTATGTGGTCACAAAGGTAGTCATAAATCTCATGAATGAAAACTCTCATGGGATAAAATAGAGAATTCTTTCAAATAAAAAGATAAAACACACTATGATGATAAAGGATCTAGAGAAACCCAATTTGCATGTGGTAGTGATAATGATGAATACGTGCTTTCTATATTAGATTCTACCTATTGTAATTCAATTAATGGTTCATAGTGTGATACCTTGGTGTTAGATGCTCGACCAACATAACATATGACATTTTAGTGTGATTATTTTAAATAATTTCGTGAAGGTGATTGTGGTTCAATCTATTTGGTAGATAAATCAAAGTCTCATGCTTATTGGAAAAGGAACCATTTGGCTCAAGTTGATTGGCCTTCCAAATTTTGGACGTCATGATGTCTTGTATCTTCCTCAATTATAATGTAACCATTACATTGTAAATTGTGTACACTAGTTGTGTAGGCACAATTTCACTATTTTTAGCTCCCTTTTTTAGTTATCCCAAGCCTAGTTCATTTTTAGGTCCAACTTAAAGCCCTATTTTGGACCCGTTTATAGAAAATGTCATGATTTCAGTTAAAGTTTTGTCATAACAAGAGAAATAAATTGATATTTGGAGTTAACCCCACATTAAGTGTGGGATTGAGCCATAAATTTCCCAAAGGGCCTAGGGTGCCCGAGCGCCCTAGTCCCACCCTCTTGTTAGTGAGGCAATTTAGGTCTACAAGTCGACTTGAGTGTTGGTTAGGCCAACCCTAAACTCAAATTTGTTTTTTTGCGCATGATATTGGCTCTTTGATTCAAATTACTCTTTTATATATCCTTGTATAAAAGTAAGTGACTTGTTTCATTTGAAACTAGATGTGTTCTAGATGTGAAAAAGATCTCTATTGTTATTCTCTCTATGCTAATGAATTTCTTACAAATTTTTATCAAGTGGATTTCATCTTTTCTCTTGGAAAGATTTATATAAAGGCTACGAGATGAGATCTTGAGTCCATCTCATTTGTTCCTAGGTTCAAACACTTTGTATGATTGGGAGAAGGGTTGGAAGCACCAACTTGAGATTGGCTTCAATACCCTCCAAGGGTATGGTTGCATCACCTTCTTATTTAGCAATCCTTTGGTGAATCTTCATCCTTGAGGTGAAGTGAGATTCCTAGATTGAAGAATCTTTTGTATCATTTCTTCCTATTTTCTTGAGTCATATAGGATTAGGTTTTGATATTATTTTATTAGATCTTGCATGTTACTGCTCACACATAGGGTTTCTAAGAACACACAAAATCTAGTTCTAATCTTGGCTATATGTGAGGTAGGAATATTGAAATGGGGGCTTGACTAAGGGCAGGTCCCATATTGCCACAACAATTTTCCATTCTTTCTTGTGTGTAGATCAAAGAAATAGGTTTTGAGAGATATTAGTCTAGGAGAGGATAGGTGGTGTAGGTACAAACTTGACAAAAGTTTTTTTTTTGCAAACCATAAAAAAGGCCTAGTGCACCAAAGCACCCTGGTTCCTATTGCACTTTCACTCTAGGTTCCTATTCTAATCTATTTACTCATCTCTATTATTCATTTAGATTCTCTTATTTCACTTTTGACAGTCGTCTGTAACTCATTCTCTCTCAATTAGGGTTTGATCCTGTGCCCTAGCCAGATTGGTTGAATTTGGTTTGTCACTCATCTATACAACAAAGAGGAAGAACCCCTATAGTTTAGATCTCCCTCAAGGGTAGAAGCCAAGCTCAATTTGTGTCTCAATGTTAGATAGACGAGAGTTTGACATAGTTTAACTCCTAAGGCTAGGTCACTCTTTGCCATCAAACATTTTGGTGAACCTGACTCTTCTTACATGCTTTCATCCTTCTTCATTTAAAGAAGTTTGTTTTTCTATCATAGATCTGATTTGTATTAGGATCATTCATCATTTACCTACTTTCATATAGTAATTTTTATGTTTAACTTCATCATTAGGGTTACAAAATCCTTGCATTTCATAAAAGTCTAGCTAGTCTTAAACCTAGGGTTTATAGATTAGAGTGTTGTCCAGACCTTGTTAGCATTATTAGGTTAATTAAAGTGAATTAAATTTGCATGCCTTATCATCCTTTTTCTTTAGTGTATGCTTTCCATTTGGTCATTTGAAAATTAGAAAACAAGCAATTGTTCTAGATTCAAAATAGCCTATGTTTGTGATATTGTTCAAAATTCATGAAATTATATTATTATAATGCAAATTAAATTTTTGACCTGATAGTTTAGATCTTATAAAAACTGAGTTTGATATGCATTCTTTAGTTAGACGTCTTACATTCATTCATATATATATATATATATATATATATATATATATATATATATATATATATATATATATATATATATATATATATATATATATATATTGATTAGGGTTATCTAAGATCTTGTTTTATGGTAATTCTATCTTGAAAACTGGTAAATTTTGTGTATATTTTAGCAAGCCATTGAACACTATATTTAAATCATTGATGTTCATAGATTCATAGATTTGATATTGTGCATAAAGAAACTTCATTTCATTTCCTCTTCTTTTCTTTATCATTATAAAGTTTGAAAAACTAGAGTGTACAACTATGCCAGATTACTTTATTCAAGATGTAAATACATTTGATGAGCCATTTATTAGTGATCATTTTGACATGTTAGATGAATCCTTGGATGAATTCATTTGTACAAAATCATCCTCTATGACTCCTAAACCATCTCTACTTCAAAGAATCATCAATACAATTTATGTTTCTGGTTCTCCAAAAGAACCTGAGAAACTCAAAATTATTGTGCATCTTCATAATGATCCTCCTCAATCATATATTACAATAGGAGGTTCTCTAAAAATAGATAGATCTCCTAGTTATATCTTCAATTATGCAAAACAAATCACTAAAAATAGTCCATTCAATCAAAATGTGTCACAACAACCTATTATCATGAAGTCGTTCACGCATATAACACTAGAAACAATAAACAAAAGAAACCAATACAATTTGTTCCTTCTTCTCTTCCACCTTCTCAGCCTAGTCTTCCTCAAGAACCTATTCTTCCTACTCATAATAGTAGAGGTTATGATCTTGTTGAGCAGATCTGAGTTACTTCAACAAAGATCTCTCAATGAGAGTTGATACAAACATCACCTACATACCACGAAATACTCCAGGAAGCTTTACAAAATGTGATTGTTCCACCTGTTGTTTGGATGAATGATGTAGCAGCTCTGTTAGGTTGTATGCATGTGACAAAATCACATATTCTTTTTAAACCACATGAATTACCTCCCATACAAGTTCAAAACCAAAATCAGCCTCTTATGATATCCATCTTCATCAATAATATGAGAGTTAGATGTACCATGGTAGATGCTAGATTAGGCATTAATGTTTGTGGCATAGACCTATTACATAAGGGTATATGCACAAACATTAGGGACCAAAAAAGTTGCCAAATGACTTTCTGGTGCCATACAAGTCATAAAGGGGGCACATTATAAAGTTCTCACGTTATAATGTGCTATCCTTATGGCTCAGTATTACAAAGCCTAAAATGCAAGGGTGTTATAACACACTTGCATTTTAGGCTCAGTAATACTAAACCATAATGCTAGCGCATTGCATTATAACACTATCACATTTTACAAAAGTAAAACTCTCTCTCTCGCTCTCCCTCTATCTCTCTCTCTAAGAGAGGGAGAGGGAGGGGGAGAGATAGGGAGATAATGACAGAGAGATAGAAAGAGAGTCATAGTTTTCTTCTTTCCATTTCCTTCATTGATAAGGGAGAGGGAGATATAGATGGTTGAGATACGGAGATAGAGGTAAGAGATAGGGAGATATGGAGAGATAGATATGTAGAGAGAGTAGACATATAGGGAGAGATAGATGAGAAAGAGGGGGAGATAGGGTGATAGAGAGGGAGCAAGATCTCTAGGGAAATAGGGAGATAAGGGAGAGATAGGGAGATAGAGGTTTAGGGTTACTTAAGTTTAGGGTTTAAGGATTAAAGTTTATAGTTTAGGGGAATTATTTATAGTTTAGGGGTAGAGAGAGAGACTTATTTTGACATGAAACCCTAAACCCAAGAAATCCTAAACCCCTAAACCCTAAAAAATGCCCCTAAAGCCTAAACCTCTAAACCCTAAATAATGCCCCTAAATCCTAACCCCTAAACCCTAAACCCTAAACCCAAGAAACCCTAAATATTTATCTCTCTATCTTTATCGTCCCCGTACCTCTACCTCTCAATCTCTCTTCCTATCTCCCTAGCCACATCCCTTACTCTCTATCTCCCTATCTCTCCCCTTGATCTCCTCTATATCTCCCTATCACTTCGCTCTATCTTTAAACCATAATCCCTATACCTCTAAACCATAACGCCTAAACCATAAACCCTAAATAATGTCCCAAAACCTTAACCCCTAACCCCTAAACCATAAACCCAAGAAACCCTAAACCCATAAATTATAATCCCCTAAACCCTAAACCCCAAACCCAAGTAACCCTAAACCTCTATATACCTATCTCTCTCATCCATCTACCTCTCAATTTCTCTCCTTATGTCTTAGACCATGTCCCTCACTCTCTATCTCCCTATCTCTCCCCTCAGTCTCCTCTATATCTCCCTAGTAGTCCTCTCTCTCTCTCTAAACCCTAAACGCTATATCTATAAACCTTAACCCATAACCCCTAAACACTAAAACCTAAATAATGCCCCTAAATGTTAACTCCTAGCCCTTAAAACCTAAAACCAAAAAACCCTAAACACCTAAACCGTAAACCCCTAAACCCAAGCAACCTTAAACCTCTATCTCCCTAGATATCTCCCATATATCCCTACATCTATCATCCTTCTACCTCTCAATCTCTCTCCCTATGTCTCTAGCCATGTCTGTCACTCTCTATCTCACTATCTCTCCCCTCGATCTCCTCTATATCTCCCTATTGGTCCTCCATCTCTCTCTAAACCCTAAACCATAACTCTCTAAACCTTAACCCCTAACCCAAAAACCCTAACCCCTAAACCATAAACTTGAGAGACCCTAAACCCCTAAAGCCTAAACCCCAAACCCTTGAACCCTAAAGCCTAAGCCCAAGCAACCCTAAACCTCCATCTTCATATCTTTCCACTATCTCCCTATCTCTATCATCCCTCTACCTCTCAATCTCTCTTCGTATATATTTGGACATATCCCTGACTCTCTATCTCCCTATCTCTCCCCTTTTTCTCCTGTATCACTCCCAATCTCTATCAGTCCCCTCTCTCTATCTCTCTCTAAACCCTAAACCCTAAACCCCTAAACCCTAACACCTAACTTCTAAACCTAAGCAACCCTAAGCTGCTTAACCCTAAATAATTCTCCTAACCCCTAACCCTTAAACATGAGCAACCCTAAACTAATAAACCCTAAATAATGCCCCTAAACCCTAATCCATAAACCCTAAACACTTCTCTCTCTAAATGCCTAAACCCTAACCCCTAAGCCCAAAACTTGAGCAACCATAAACCTCTATCTCCCTATCTCTCGCTAATCTCCATATCTCTATCTTCCCTCTACCTCTTAATCTCTCTACCTATGTCTCTGGTCTGTCCCCGACTCTCTATCTCCCTATCTCTCCTCTCAGTCTCCTCTATATCTCCCCATCACTCTTCTCTCTCTCTAAACCCTAAACCCTAAACCTCTAAACTTTAAAACCTAAGTAATACCCCTAACCCCTAAGAACTAAACCCTAAACTTGAGCAACCCTAAACCCCTAAACCCTAAACACCAAACCCCTAAACCCTAAACCCAGAAACCCCAAACCTCTCTCTCTCTATCTCTCCCCTATTTCCATATTTCTATCATCCCTCTACCTCTCAATATCTCTCCCTATATCTCTAGACATCTCCCTCACTCTCTATCTCCCTATCTCCAGCCTCTGTCTCCTCTATCTCTCCCAATCTCCATCAGTTCCCTCTTGCTATCTCTCTCTAAACCCTAAACCTGATCAACCCTAAACCCTAAACCTAAATAATTCCCCTAAACCCTAACCCCTAATCCCTAAACGCTCAACCATAAACTTGAGCAATGCTAAACTTATAAACCCTAAAAAATGCTCCTAAACCATGACCTGTAACCCCTAAACCTCTCTCTCTCTCTCTCTCTCTCTCTCTCTCTCTCTCCCAAACCCCAAAACCCTAAATAATTCCCTTAAACCCCAAACTTGAGCAACCCTAAAACTCTATCTCCCTATATCTATCATCTCTCTACCTCTCAATGTCTCTCCCTATCTCTCTGGACATCTTACTCACTCTTTAGCTACCTATCTCTCCCTTGTGTCTCCTCTATCTCCACCTATCTATCTCCTCTCTCTCTACCTATCTATCTCTCCCTATCTCTTGCCTCTCTCTCCCCTATCATTCCTCTATCTCCATATCTCTCCCGTCTATCTATCCCTCTCCCTTATCAATGAAGAAAATGACAACAAGAAAACTAGGACTCTCTCTCTCCCCTATCACCCTATCTCTCCCATCTCTCTCCCCTCCATCTCCATCGTCTCTCCCTTTCCCTTCCTCTCTCTCTCTTCCATATCAACAAAGAAAATGGAAACAAGAAAGCTAGGACATGCAAAGAGAGATGAGGATATCAATTGGGAGGATGAATTGGAAAAAAAATAAAACTAAAGTTCATTGGGTGGGAAGAATGATGAGAGGAGAGGTGGAAAAAAGTAAAATATGGAAAAATTGGTGGGATCTAAAGGGAAATTGGAAATAAAAAGGAAAACTGTGTCACACTTTGGGCCAACATATCAGCATAAGTGAATTTAAGTATTTTCAACTAAAAGTTGATTTTGGTGAAACTTATGTTCTATCTAGATTCATTCTAGCTAAATTGGATCTAGGCCACAACGTTTCCAATTGGAACCATCCACCAAAAACATATGTAGCATCACTTTGGGGCTCATTTTCCAAAAAATTGAAATTATTTGAAAAACATGATGTTCTAAAAACTCCTATTTGTGCAAATAATCATTTTAAAAGAATCTAAAAATACCCTTTTGTAAATCTATAAGTCCACTTTGTGAAAATATAATTTTTTTAACATTTCAATTAGTGATTATATTTTTTTTTTATTTCTACTAAAAGTAGGTCATCAACACCAAAATATGTTGTTGATTGTCCTCTTAAGAAAAAATAGTAAAGATTATCAAAAAAATTTGAAAAAAATACGATGCACTAGAGGAGAGATTCCTTGTCAAGATGATATAAGTTTTTCCTATTTTGGATAAATAATCAAGACAAAAGTTGATGCCCCATTGAAAAAATTGTGTTTTCATTACACACAACTTCCCAGATTTATTTAAAAATATATATATTTATCAAATTGTGGAAAAAATTAATCCATGCATAAAGTTTTGAGCTATGAATACACAAAAAAAATATAGAAATAAAATAAATGAAATTTACTATATAAAGTGTGACGTCCCATTCAACCTTATTTTTTAGCATTTTATGAATAACTAAATTATAGTGTCAATTTTATAATATACTACGTTTAAATAATTTTTAATTTTTTTTAAAGAATACAAACATAAAATACACTAAAAAATCTAAATTTTATTAGTTTACATCATTTTAAAATTCAAAACATATACATCACTTTGTAGCTATTCAAGTAAAAAAGTTAGATCAGTGTTGGCCATTTCCTTTATAAAAGTGTGACACAACTTTGATCTTTCAATATAGAAGAGAGAGAGAAAGGAGAGAGAGATTTTTGAGTTCACCATGATGCACTAACATTATAACGTGCTAGCATTATGTGAATACACATAATGCAAGCACATTATAATGCACTTGTGTTATACTTTGCCTTTGTAATTTCCAAGCCTTTGGCTTGGATTTACCTTGGGCTTCCAACACAAAGGCTTGGACTATGTTTAGGATATGCAAAGATGTGTTTTTCTAGATTCTAACAAATACCACATATTCTGGAGCATGCTCCCCATCAGGTTTCCATTTATTTCGAAGACAAGTCGAAAAAATACAACCATAATCTTAAGGTATCTATTATCTTTCTAACCATATAATATTTTTCATGTTTTGAGTATGTTAAGGATTTCATCTTTAATTTCTTTTGTTAGTGTAACTATTTTTTGTCAAAAACTAGTGTCTAGTATTTGACCTTTTTTTAACCATTAATAAAAATTTCAAATAAATCACATTTTTAGAAACTAGACTGCATTATGCACGTATTAAAAAATTTATTTTTGATTAATTTTCAAAAATTTTAGGGGGAGCATGCTAAATTTTCTATTTTTCAGTATTTGTCCACTTTCAAAATTAGTAAAAAATCAATTATTCATGAAAAAATAATTAGCAAAATCAGGGATAAACTACATGGTGTTAGCTAATTTCTCACCGAAGTGATTTTTGAAATACTTAAAAAAGTTAACATTTTTGGGGGAGCACACCAGATGCTATGTTATGTTTTTAAAAAAAATAGGACCAATTTATGTGCTCCCACTTTTTGAACCCCTTAATCTCAACCATTTTTGAAAAAAAATAGTAGTTTCGAAACTAGGTTCAGAGAATTATTACTCTTTTTTTTGTTGTATCTTCAAATTTTGAGTGTAACTATCTTCAATTTCTCATCCAATATCAGTCTTTCCTAATTTCATAAAAAAGTGGCATCTTAAGACCCCCTTTTGGCCCCCCATCTTTGTGCACTTACCCATAAAATGATTGTTGATACCTCTCTCATTAATCCAGATAAAATCAACATTCATTGCTTTGGTAATGTTGGTAGATAGTCATTGAGTACTATTACCTTATCCCTTAGGGTTGCTCTCATGACATTTCCTATGTTGAATGTACAAGACAACTGAGAGGGGGGGTGAATCAGTTGTAGCTTAAAATTTCAAAACCCACACATAGATTTATAACTACAGAGATTCACTTAACCCTTAGATTGTAATGAATATTAAGCATGAAAAGAAAATAATAGAAACTAAATCAAAACAACATCAAACAAAAGAGAACACAAGATTTACGTGGAAAATTGAAGAAGGGAAAAACTACAGTGACGATTAGCCCACAATATAAAGTAGTATCAACACTGAATTAAAAATACTTACTGCCAAAGGGCTCACTGCCCAAAATAAAGGCTCACTTCTAGAATAGAGAAGAAGAAAGAGATGATTGTTACAAGGAGAAAACTATCTCAATGCAATAGGAAATTCCACCGCAACACCAACATCACCTGGACGCAACGTCATTGAAGAATTATAGACACCTTTTGCTCACTACATCCAGTAATCTAACACATGAAAGCTTGTAATGCATTAGAAATTCAATCACACTATCACTCACATCACATCCATCATGCACACACTCAATCATGACCCCTTGACACTTATTTATACTGTCTTCAACCTTGAACTCACTCTCAAAGGTTGGTGAATCACTTTAACCCAAAAAATTCAAATTAGGTCTGGATATAAACATTGCCACAATGGAATGGAATGAAAGAAGACCACAACTCATCTTAGGTTGGAACTAAATTCATCCAATCATGCCACTTCATGCTTTCAAAATCACCGAAGCACCTTTGCAAATAGTGTAAACATCCAAGGTCTGCCAACCCTGTGTTAACACAATTGAAATTTTAAGTACACGCTTCCTCAAACCCAAAGATGACTTGTGGACCACATGTAAGGCTTCAACACAATCTAGAGTATTCCATGAACATCTTGAAACATCTTGAAATCCAACAAAATCCTCCGCAACAACTTTCACCTATCACACAATGTTATCATGTTTATCCAGTATGCTTAACTATCTCTATCATGTACTATATCTCTAGAAATCAACATGTAGAGCACAAAACCATGAACAAATTCAATAGAAGAAAGATATAAACCTGATAAGAAAAATTCTAGAACTACAATACCTAAAGCCACTTTGCAGAGAAATGCAAAGCAAAGACATTTCTCCCAGACACCTCTCCAACACTCAGAAATGTAGTCCACACACTGGTGAACAAAACTTCCTCTACACAATGAACTAGAGTACCAAATTTGGAATATAACATCTCTTAACATCTCTAAACAACATATCCAAACTACAAAGATAGATCTTTAATAGAGAGGAAATGCGGATCAAAACACTACTGTTTAGACCAAAATGCCACTTCAACACATTGTTTCCTTTATTAATTGAAAATTTTCTTAAAAGCACTTGGAAACCAACCAACAAAAACACATGTTTGACATCTTCAACACCTCTTCAATGAAACCAAATCACCTTTAGCAAAGCAACTCATCCAAAAAGTTCATACCATTGCAACAACCTCAACATCAAAGATAGTATCTACTCAACACTACCTACTCATACTCTTGCACCACCTACTACTTATATTCTTGCACTATTTATTACTCGCATAGTTGACATAGTTGACACTAATGACAACACAGGGTTTCTGGCATCAATGACAACACCATCTACACATACTTTCAATAATCTCCCCCTTTTTCATTGATGGCAACACATAATGTGAAAAACCATCAACAGAATAACATCCTCAATACTATGCTTCATACCACTTAGTTCCTTTCTCTTTCTCTCCCCCTTAACTTGCTACTCTCTTCTTGACAACCGACTCTTTACTTTTTCACACTACTCTCTCTCCCCCTCTGAAATCAATGGCAAAGGGGTGCACATCTCTCTTTCAATCTTACTTTTTAGACAACTTCTCAAACTTGTACCTTCTTATTACTGTTCTGCAACATCATTTCTTTTATTTCTCTACATACTCTCCCTTATAAGCAACCAACATTAGAACATACTCCCCCTAAATGTAACAATCATCACATCCACTACCTGCTCCTACTGAGATGTAGCCTCCAACATCAGTCTAGAATAAGGAATGAAACTTGAAATCCACTAGACTGATGCATCTCCTTATGCATCTAGTTCAAATAAGGAGGGGAAATAACCCCTAACTTCTCCCAGAGATACTCAAATGTATCCTTAAGAAGAGCCTTGGTGAATATATCATCAACCTGATCCTTTGTAGGCACATACTCAAGCTTCACTTCATTCTCTGCAACCTTCTCTCTCAGAAAGTGATACCGAATTGATATATGTTTTGTCATTGAATGCATCACCAGATTATTTGAAATGTTGATAGCACTTATATTATCATAGAATATAGGAATAGGTTCATCATATACCACTTGTATCTTCTATGCCATTACCAACTTTCACTAATCTGAGTCATGAAGCAATAACCATCACCACCTTTGAGCTGATACATATTTCCATTTGTCCTCGTTCCAGCAACAATCATAGATCCAAAATCTTTTCTAGTCTTACAACCACCATCCTAAAACACAAGATTGTGGCCTTCACTACACATTTGTCCAACACTCAAGATATTATTTTTCAAGCTCTTGACATAATGAACATCATCAGTATTATGCTTTCCATCAAAACTTATTGAACCTCTTCGACATATCTTAGTAGATGTATCATCGCCAAATCTAACTAGTCATCGATCATATGTTTAGGTTTAACAAAATTACTCTAATCACCAGTCATATGATTTGAGCATCCACTATCAATGACCCAGCCATTATTTTGTTGTGTGGTATGAAAAGTAGATATCAAAGTGCTTTCAGTATTAAGACTTACCTCTGGAGCCTTTTCCTTCACACATTTCATAGTGTTAGTAGAAATAGTATCATCTCTTAAATCTATTAATAGACATTCATTACCCTCATCATTCTCAGAATTAGATTCATCATCAGATATACTTGCATCTTCTCTAACATAGTAGATTTTCTTAGGCATTCTACTTTTGTTCTCCCTATTCTTGCTTCTCAAAATTCTTTCTAGACATCTTGAAGAATAATGACCTATCTTACCACAACTAAAACACTTGAAAGGTAACTTACCACTATACGTACCAGTACCTAATTTCATTCTACTAGAAAAATTAGCTTCCAGATCATCTGAATCCTCCTGATCTAATTCTAGAGTCTTCTCAGATTTCCCATCCTTGAAGACAGTCTCAGTCTTTGTAGTAATTCTACTAAATTCTATCATTTCAAAAGTAGTTAAGGTACCAAGCAACTGATCTTTGGTAAACTAATTTATATTTTGTAATTTTTCAATATTAAAAACTTTATGACTATAATATTTAGGAAGAGTTTTGTGTACCTTCAATACCACTTCTTTTTCATCCACATCTACACCAAGTCCTTTAATACTATTGATAGCTTCATCCACCTTCTGTAAGTAGCTTGTAATGTTTTCATTTTCATACATTTACAAGGTCTCAAACATGAGCTTCAAAATCTGCATTTTAGCTTGCTTGACCTTATCATCTCCTTCATAAATACTTTGTAACTTTTTCTAGATTTCATTAGTAGTTTTAAAATTCATGACTTCAAACAACTCAGAATTAGTAAGACCACTCAAAAGAGCATACCTCACTTTACCATTTGTTTCATAGGCCTTGATCTCATTTGTAGTACTTGGAGCAGTTTGTGGTATAGTGTATTCAATTTGAATAGCCTTCAAGATCTCATATCCAAGAGAAATCAAATAACCTTCCATCCTTATTTTCCAGAAAGCATAATCCCTTCCATTGAACAAAGGAACATCCTTCTTGTGTGCTATCCCATATCTACCTCATGCAATTAAGCTCTCTTCTAAGGAACCTTTCTTTGATACTAATTGTTAAATGCACAAGACAACTGGGGGGGGTGAATCAATTATAGCTTAAAATTTCAAAACCCTCACACATATTTAGATCCGCATAGATTCACTTAACCCTTATACTGTTATAAAGATTAAGCATGAAAAGCAAATAATAGAAACTGAATCAAACCAATATCAAGCACAAGAGAACACCAAATTTACGTGGAAAAACTAGGAAGGGAAAAAACATGGTGAGGATTAGCTCATAATATAAAGTAGTATCAACACTGAATTACAAAAGGCTCACTACCAGAAGGTGGACGGCTAAAGGACTCACTACCCAAAAGAAAGGCTCACTACCAGAATAGAGAAGAAAAAAGAGAAGATTATTACAAGGAGAAAACTATCTCAATGCAACAGGGAATTCCACTGCAACACTAACATCACCTCCACAACATCACTAAAAAATTGTAGACACCTTTTGCTCACTGCATCCAATAATCCAACACATGAAATCTTGTACTGTACTACACATTCAATCACACTATCACTCACATCACATCCATCACACACTCACTCAATCGCAATCCCTAGACACTTATTTATACCGTCTTCAACCTTGAACTCATTCTCCAAGGTTGATGTATCACCTTAACCCAAAAAATTCAAATTAGGTCTTGACCTAAACATTCCTGTGGTGAAAAGGAATGAAGGCATACCATGATATATCTTAGCTCATATCTAAATTCATCCAAGCATGCCACTTCATGCTTTCATAATCACCAAAGTACCTCCGTAAATAGTGTAAACACCCAAGGTCAGCCAAACATGTGTTAACATAATCAAAATTTTAAGTACACGCTTCCTCAAACCCAAAGATGACTTGTGGACAACATGCAAGGCTTGAACGCAATCTAGAGTATTCCAAAAACATCTTGAAACATCCTGATATCCAACAAAATCCTCTACAACAACTTTCACCTACCACACAACATTATTCTACTTATCCAGTATGCTTAACTATCTCTGTCATACACTGTATCTCTAGAAATCAATTTCTGAAGCACCAAACCAAAAACAAGTTCAACAAAAGAAACATATATACCTTATAAGCACAATTATAGAACCACAAGACCTAAAGCCACTTTACAGAGAAATACAAAGCAAAGACATTTCTCTAAAACACCTGTACAACACTCAAAAACTCAGTCCATAGACTAGTGAACACATCTTCTTCTTCACAACGAACAGGAGTACCAAATTTGGAATAACATCTCTTAACATCTCTGAGCAACATATCCAAACCACAAAGACATATCTTTAACATAGAGGAAATGCAGAGCAAAACACTACTCTGTAGACCAAAATGCCACTTCAACACATTGTTTCCTTTATTAATCAAATTTTCTCAAAAGCACTTGGAAACCAACCAATAAAAACATATTCTTGACATCTTTAGCACCTCTTAAAAGAAACCAAATCACCTTCAACAAAGCAACTCATCCAAATAGTCTATACTTTTGCAACAACCTCAACATCAAAGATTGTATCCACTCAACACTAACTACTCATACACTTGCACCACCAACTACTCATATTCTTGCACTATTTCCTAGTCATGTGGTTGACACAATTGACACTAATTACAACACAATCTTATTGACATCAATGACAACATCAACTGCACATACTTGCAACAACCTACCCTTATCCATGTCATGCCTAATTCTTTTTCATATAAGCTTCTTCTTGGTAGACCTTGGATTCATTCCTTGGGGGAAGTCATGTTGATGATGATGTTAGTCATAAGAAAACATAGAATAAAAGTTACACAATAACCTTTACTCATCTTGAAAGATATGATGAATTCAAATAATTCATGATCCCAAGTCTCCATTGATTAGTTCTTAATCTACTGATGTTACTCAGTGGTTGTTGTGCGTTGTTGTTAATCATTCAAGGGCCTTACATACTCTAGTAATTTCTAGAAAGTTCATTAGTATTCCTTCAAATATCCCACTCTTTATATCTGCTCTGCATAAATCTCCAACAATTCTACCTCTTGCACTATGAATTTACTCAAATAATGTGCCTACAGGTTGATATTTGCATTATTTCTATCCTTACTTGCAATCCTTTGCATGGTATTTTCAATACTACATGCATTTAGCTCAAATATGCTAATGATATTCAGTTATCTATGAGATGTCAACATATTTCATGTTATTTGCTTCTGATTATCTGTTATTTGCAATTATGATGGTGAATTATTCTAAAATTCAAAGAAAATAAAAAGAATACTTCAAATTTGGTGAATCTTAGTTATTGAACCACATACATACCAGATACAGTCACGAGGAGAAGAAATCAAACCATATTTTCACCAGGATGTTCCACAGCTAGATCTAAGTGATGCTAACTTCAAAGGAAAAGGAATGAAGACAACACATACAGACTGATAAGCACTCCAAGGGATGCAGCAAATCAAAGCATGTATCAAGAATTCAAACACTAATTACTCAGGATTTATTATGATTTGTAATCAAATGATCTTCTCTTTCACTAAGTATGCAATGATATGTATGCTTACAATAGCTTTGAAATAGGCCATGATATTTCAGCAGTCAAATTTCAATTAAGCTTCTAAATGCTCAAATTATCACATCCCTGCACCTTTTATAGAATAAGGTGAGGGAATGGTTACAAATGACCTATGGTTAGGATTTATCTATTAAGATCAACAGTCCAGATGAATAGCACATGCCTGCCAGTTGGCAACTACATAGTTGGCATAGAATATTCCAGTATCTTTGACTCAGTGCACCTTCTAGCTGGCACACAGCATATTTGATGATATCCCCCAGCTCTGATTCATGTTACCTTCCAGTTGGCAATTTTCAGCCACTTCATACAACTCCAACATCCTGCAACAAACATACAAGAATCAAGCATCATCATTTAATAAGTAGCATAAAAATAAACATTTATATTTTATCAGGCTCTGAATGTGCAAACCTATATATGTCAGGTTATGAATATTAAGCATCTATGAAAATTCATGTATTTAAATGTCCATAGGTAGTCAAGAGGGTCCGAGTGACTATCATTGACTGAAAAACATGCTATCAGGCCCTAAAATAGTTTCAATATCTGATCAGGTCCAACGTCATTTGAGTAATTTTTTGATAAAAATATAAAAAATATAATTTTTGGTGTTTTCTACATCTTAGTAAATTGCATTTTCAGAGGCCTTCGAAGGAAAATTAGGGCCTCAAGACTTACCGCTAAGTAATAGAGCAACTCAAGCTAGATAATTAGTTTATCTTTCCAATGAGTCCAAAAAGTTTAAATTCTGATAAAATAGCTAGGAGTTATGACCCTGCCAAGGGGAAGGTCAAAAATTTCCTAATTTTTTGAGTTTCTCTGAAGTTTTGCAAATAGTTTCACCTTTTGGTATCTCTTTTTGTATTCCAAGGGTAATGTGACCCTTCATATGATATGTAAGCATTTTTCAGTTTTTATATTTCTTTGTGTATATCGAATGCATAAGATCATGCATATGCAATACATGTGCTTTTGTTCACTGTTATGCGAATGAGAAATGATGATGTCATTGCCATATTTCAACCTGATGACCCCTTTCATTGTTAGGCTCACTTTTGTATCTTGTGCACTTTTTGCATATCACTTTGTATCTCGGATACATACAAGACTTTATGCATACAAATATGCATACGTTTATACTCACTAAATTTCATTGAATAAAACTATCGGGTCTAGGTATGCACATTAGTTAATATGAGGGATATTAACTAATATGACTCTCTTCATAGATCGGGGAATGATGATGATGTTATCATCATGGACAAGCTTCATTAAAATGTGAAAGGCTGACGTCATGGTCATACTAAAGGAATCAGGATGTTAAGAAATATGACCCTGATATTGAGGAATATCACCCTCCGCATAAGATGACATCATGGTCACGTTAGGAAAGATCAATCATATTAGAAAAGATGATGGATGTTAGAAATTAGATGACCCTCGGATGTCAAGCTGACTGATGATGTCACTGTCATATTGGGTCCTTTGTGGAATGGGATAAACTAATTTCATCATCATGTTAATGAAGATGAGTCATATTAACGAATGTGACCCCCTTTTGAAAGATTAGGATGATGTCACCGTCATGTTATTTAAAAGGGTGATTGTTAGAAAATACCTCTGCGAGGTAAAAAGGATGATGACATTACTGTTAGGGTGATTTCCTGATTTCTTTGTTTATCGAGATTGGATGATGTCATCAGCATATTGGGTCTAGGGTGATATTTTGCAACAGGGTGATATTTAAAAGATCGGGTGATATTTAGAATAGCGGGTGATATTCAAAATATGACCCCCGCAAAATATATGAAGCTGTTTGATGGGTAAATACCACTATCACGTAAAATTGGCATCTGGAGTTTCAGACCAAATGATTCTCGGGTGATAAAATTGGATCAGGGTGATCTTTCATAAGATGATTGATATTAAGAAATATGACCTCCTCTCAGAATATCAGGTTTGACCAGGATTTTGATTTGTCATAACTTTCATTCCCTAAGGAATATCAGGGTGATCCAAAAGGCAAACTTGTATGAAATTTTATACTCTTTTCAACCATGAGGTTATTGATATGAAATATTAACTTTTACAAATTGACCTCATCATGATGATTTACCCACTTCCCTTATGCAGGATCACCTGCATGACTTACTTTTACTAGACCGCCGAAGAGCAGAAAAAATAATGCAAGCCAAAGTAGCAAAAAGTTGGGTCCCTATTTTGTCAAGTTAAAATGGGGCGTGTTGTGTAACCACACAACAACTTGCCACCAAAGAAAACAATGCAATTCCAATGATTCAAGTGAGGTGATCACATTCATATATAGTATTCTAACTCGTTCTAAATATAAGCACTTATAATCTTTCTGAATGATAAGGTCTTCATCATGGCGACAATGCTAACAAAGGATCAGGTGTGTGCAAATGATTAATTATCCTCATCTTGAAAGCAAGTTGAAAGCATGAGTAACTGATGTTAAGCTACATTGTTTGGGAGCATCCCTCATAGCCAACCAGGATAGAGCCTTGCTGCCAGCAGGCATCCATAGCCCTGGCAAGGTTATCTGTACAATCCCCCTAAATAGAGCCCCACTGCCAGCAGACATCTATAGCCTCGATAGAGTTACTTAGATGGCCTAATTTTATTATATTTTTTGGATTTTCAAAATTTATACTCTATTCATCTGATGTCATCATGTAAGCTTAGTGTGCAAGGTATGGTCACTTGTTGATTTAGGTTGGAGATTGTATTGGTAGCAAGGAAGTCCCTTTAGATTTTTCACTTAACACCTATACTTGTGTGTTCAACAAACCCAAGGCTGCTAGGTGAGTCATTGTGAAAGAGTCACTTTGGTCAAGAAAGGGCACCTTGATGAAAAGATATCACAGACCTGATCACCAATATTTCTTAAAATGAGTCATAACCTATATATGAATTTGTTCTCATCACTTGAATCTTAACAATTTGGTTATTTTCTCAGGGTGATGAGTTGCATCATCTTGACTAACCAAAACAGAAGTCAGCAATGCAAAATAAAAGAAAACACACAAAGAAAACTATACAAACAACTAACTAAAAAAGGGAACAATAGAAAACAAAACAAGAAAGCAAGGAAAGAAATAAGACAGCTACTCTACCAAACTATATACAAACCTTACAAGATACACAAAACCCATGATAAGATCCAAAGACACCTGTATTTGCATACTTCCTTATATTGTGCAGGAGCATCAGGGCACTAGTTATGGTTTTGAGCTTAGCAAATTCATCTTTGTATTCTAAAAAATATTCTTGTATTCTAAATTTATTGTGTTTAATAGAATAACTCTTAATGATCAGCAACTAAGGAAGCTCATCATATTCATGACATATCCATATGCATGTCTTGTTTCCTGAATTTCCATAATCAAAATAATATTCAACATTATTTACTATGGAAAGGAAAAATACAACTTTGTGTATTTCTAGCTCTGTTGGATATGCTTGTTTCTTGTCAGCTGGTCTTCCATTTGCACTTTCATTGTTTGGCTCAATGCCTGGTCTCACTTCAAATTGAACGATGTATGACTCTTGGTGGATTATTTCTTCATCATCTTTATCCAGCTTTGTTCCTTCATTTTGCATGTATATCTGATTCTTGACTTCAAATACTACCTCAAGGTTTTCTTTAATTCCCTACACATCAACATCTAACTGAGTATCTTCATCTTCATAACCTGATATACATAAATTTATCACTTTTAAATCATTTGACTGTGAAACAACATTTGATTGATAGGAATACTCCCCTATTTCATTTTCACAGTGGCATTGGACTAGCATCTGATAATGCACAACAACTCCAAAACTTTCTGTATCTTCAACTTTCATGAATTGTTCATCAAATAACTCACATTTTCCATCCATAAGGTATCTGGTTCCATTGACCTACAACATTCTTGCATTTGATCATTCAATTTAAAGGAATCAACTAGTAATTCAACATTTATTTTCTTTTCTACAACTCCCTGGGTTACTATCATAGGAACTTCATCTGCAGTAGTGCATTTAAATTGTTCCACCTGTCTCCATTCCCTTTTACCATAAAATGACTCAAGGAAAGGTATTTCACTATCTTTATCAAAAGCATTAGGATCAGAATCAAAGACTTTATCCTGACAAGTGGTTTCCTCTCTATAATTTTCAAAAAATTCATACCTACATTCTGCCTCACCCTTATCATAAAGTAGAGAACTCCTATCAATCTTACCATAGAATGACTCAAGGAAAGATGTTTCCTCCTCTTTACCTTCTATAACTGATTCAACTATTGTATTTTTTAAAATCTTCTTCAACATGACCATGCAAGTGTAACAATCCCTTTCTGAATGCTCTTCATCATGTAATCTACACTAACTTTCAATTAGGACATCATCAGTGGATAAACCTAATATTTGACTACACTGTATATTTCTAGACAAGTATAATTTAAAATCTTTAAAGCGGTCCACTTCAGTGTCTGCACAACTAATAATTTCTAGTGTTGTATCTGCTTGTTGCTCCAAAATTTCTTCATTTTCCTGCCAGACTTCACCCCTGAACACATCTATAAAAAATATTATTCCTTTCAAATATAAATCCAACCTTGTAAGAAAAGTTAGACAATTAATTTCACTGTGTTCCACAGAATTATGTATCTTGCAACAACTAGATAAACCAAAGTTAGACAAAATTTGAGGGTAAAGTTGCCTATTCAAAGTTTCCTAAAATCAAGGAATGTTAACTTGAAAATTGTTTTCATATGCATCCATCAAAATGAGACTCTATTTTCAATTTTTTTTAGGATTTTGAAATTTTAATGAGATCTATCATATATCAGAATAAAACTTGAAAGCTCAAAAAATCAAACAAATCTTTGAAGCTTTGAGCTAGATCTTTGCAAAGATATGGTCAAAACCTCTCAGATAAGAGATATTTGTAGACATTAACCTCAAATGATGATATATTTATTCAACATTTGCAGAAATCCAAAAATTTCTTGCTCATGCCCTCCTTCTAGTGCCAATTTATGTTGATAATGATGTTAGTCATAAGAAAACATAGAATAAAAGTTACACAACAACCTTTACTCATCTTGAAAGATACGATGAATTCAAAGAATTCATGATCCCAAGTCTCCGTTGATTAGTTCTTAATCTATTGACGTTACTTAGTGGTTGATGTGCGTTGCTGTTAATCATTCAGGGGCCTTACATACTCCAGTAATTTCTACAAAGTTCATCAGTATTCCTTCAAATATCCTTCTCTTTATATATGCTCTGCATAAATCTCCAACAATTCTACTTCTTGCACTATGAATTTACTCAAATAATGCGCCTACAGGTTAATATTTGCATGATATTTTCAATACTACATGTATTTAGCTCAAATATGCTAATGATATTCAATTATCTATGAGATGTCAGTATATTTCATGTTATTTGCTTCTGATTATCTATTATTTGCAATTATGATGGTGAATTATTATGAAATTCAAAGAAAATTAAAAGAATACTTCAAATTTGGTGAATCTTAGCTATTGAACCACATACATACCAAATACAGTCATGAGGAGAATATATCAAACCATATTTTCACCAGGATGTTCCACAACTAGATACAGATGATGCTAACTTCAAAGGAAAAGGAATGAAGACAACACATATAGACTGATAAGCAATCCAAGGGACACAACAAATCAAAGCATGTATCAAGAATTCAAACACTGATTACTCAGGATTTATGATGATTTGTAATCAAATGGTCTTCTCTTTCATTAAGTATGCAATGATATGTATGCTTACAATAGCTTTGAAATGGGCCCTGACATTTCAGCAGTCAAATTTCAATTAAGCTTCCGAATGCTCAAATTATCATATCCCTGCACCTTTTATAAAATAAGGTGAGGGAATGGTTACAAATGACCTACGATCAGGATTTATCTATTAAGATCAACAATCCAAATGAATAGCATTTGCCTGTCAGTTGGTAACTACACAGCTGGCATAGAATATTCCAGTACCATTGGCTCAGTGCACCTTCCAGCTAGCACACAACATATTTGATGATATCCCCCCAACTCCAGTTCATGTTACCTGCTAGTTGGCAATTTCCAGCCACTTCATACAACTCCAACATCCTGCAACAAATAGACAAGAATCAAGCATCATCATTTAATAACTAGCAGAAAAATAAACATTTATATTTTATCAGGCTTTGAATTTGTAAACCTATATATGCCGGGTTATGAATATTAAACATCTGTGAAAATTCACATATTTAAATGTCCATAGGTGGTCAAGAGGGTCTGGGTGACTATCATTGACTGAAAAACAAGCTATTAGGCCCAAAAATAGCTTCAATATCTGATCAGGTCCAGTGTCATTTGAGTGATTTTTTGATAAAAATATCAAAAATATAATTTTTGGTGTTTTCTACATCTTAGTAAATTGCATTTTTGGAGGCCTTCGGAGCGAAATTAGGGCCTCAAGACTTAACGCCAAGTAATAGAGCAACTCAAACTAGATAATTAGTTTATCTTTCCAATGAGTCCAAAAAGTTTAAATTCTGATAAAATAGCTAGGAGTTATGACCCTGCCAAGGGGAAGGTCAAAATTTTCCTAATTTTTTGAGTTTCTTTGAAGTTTTGCAAATAGTTTCACCTTTCGATATCTCTTTTTGTATTCCAAGGGTAATGTGACCCTTCATATCATATGTAAGCATTTTCAGTTTTTGTATTTCTCTGTGTATATCACATGCATAAGATCATGCATATGCAATACATGCGCTTTTGTTCACTATTATGTGAATGAGAAATGATGATGTCATTGCCATATTTCAACCTGATGACCCCTTTCACTATTAGGCTCACTTTTGTATCTTGTACACTTTCTGCATATCACTTTGTATCTTGGATACATACAAGACTTTATGCATACAAATATGCATACGTTTATGTTCACTAAACTTCATTGAATAAAACTATCGGGTCTGAGTATACACATTAGTTAATATGAGGGATATTAACTAATATGAGTCTCTTCATAGATCAAGATATGATGATGATATCATCATCATGGACGAGCTTCATTAAATGTGAAAGGATGACATCATGGTCATACTGAAGGAAATTGGGATGTTAAGAAATATGACCCTGATATTGAGGAATATCACCCTCCACATAAGATGATGTCATGGTCATGTTAGGAAAGATCAGTGATATTAGAAAAGATGACGGATGTTAGAAACTAGATGACCCTCAGATGTCAAGCTGACTGATGATGTCACCATCATATTGGGTCCTTTGTGGACGGGATAAGCTGACGTCATCATCATGTTAACAAAGATGAGTCATATTAATGAATGTGACCCCCTTTTGAAAGATCATGATGACATCACCGTCATGTTATTTAAAAGTGTGATCGTTGGAAAAATACCTCTGCGAGGTAAAAAGGATGATGACGTCACCGTCAGGGTGATTTCCTGATTTCTTTGTTCATCAGGATTGGATGACGTCATCAACATATTGTCTCTAGGGTGATATTTTGTGATAGGGTGATATTTAAAAGATCGGGTGATATTCAGAATATCAGGTGATATTCGAAATATGAACCCTGCAAAATATATGAAGCTGTTTGATGGGTAAATAACACTATCACATAAAATTGACGTCTGGAGTTTCAAACCAAATGATTATTAGGTGATAAAATTGGATCGGGGTGATCTTTCATAAGATGACTGATATTAAGAAATATGACCTCCTCTCAGAATATTAGGTTTGACTAGGATTTTGACTTGTCATAACTTTCATTCCCTAAGGAATATTAGGGTGATCCAAAAGGCAAACCTGCATGAAATTTTATACTCTTTTCAACCATGAGGTTATTGATATGAAATATGAACTTTTATGAATTGACCTCATCATGATCACTTACCCACTTCCGTTATGCAGGATCACCTGCATGACTTACTTTTACCAGACCGCCGAAGAGCAAAAAAAACAACACAAGCCAAAGAAGCAAAAAGTTGGGTCCCTATTTTGTCAAGTCAAAATGGGGTGTGTTGTGTAACCACACAACAAGTCCCATCTATCCTTAGTCATTCAATTAAATTTGTTTATGACAATCAGCTCCACACTATGGAAGCTGATCCAATTCTAGAAAGTTGTTTACAAACCGAGGCTAAAATAAATAATATTTTAAGCCCTTTTCTCTCACTTCTCTTCCACAAATCAATTCTTCTCCTCTTTCTAAAATCAATTCTTCTGCCTCTCTTGTAGAGGTTATTGTAGAAGAATCTAGTAAACCTTTGAATACAGTCTTTGGCAATGATTGGGGTTCATTATACTTTACACCTACTTTTGTAGGTGAGTATTAAGTCTCACTGTTAAAATTCAAAAGTTATAAGGTGGCTTCAATTTCTACTCCTACATCACCTAAAATTTCTTTGAAAAATAATGATGATAATACTTATTCTTATACTACTGAATATGAAACCTATGAGTTTCCTTCTTCCTCTTTGGAAATGGCATGTATTTATTGTCGAGGTTTTCAAATTCTCTCTCAATGTGGATACAATGGTAATGGTTGTGCTATAAGGGAGCAAGGTATTAAAGTTCCTTTGGAGGATAATCTACATTACTCTTTGTTTAGACTTGGATATCATCCTTTATAGCCTACCAAAGCCACTCATCACCCTAATTTAAAGATAAACACAATTTCATCATCTAGACTTAAATGGGTATATCGAGAATTGATTGATACATATTGTGATGTTAAAGATATTCCTTTGGATACTTTTTCAATAGACGAAGCTTTGGCTGAATTTTTAGGATCTTATGATCACTTGCCTCGTTATCATCATGATTGTGGCCTTCCTTATTGTTTAAATGTGGAAGTATACTTTGGGAAGGATCTTTTTTATCTAATGGTACCTCGACATCTCATGAGTCTCCTATAGAATCTCTTCATCCTCCTGATACTCAAGACTACAATACTCTCATTAATGGGAAAATTGTCAATGTTTTCATGGTTAACGATGACCTTGAAAAATTCATCCCTATCAGAAATTATTTAGATATTGAGGAAAAACAAGAACTTGCATCTCTCTTATATGAATATCTTGAACTCTTTACTTGGACATACTCAGATATGCCTGGCATTGAGCCTAACGTGGTAACACATAATATTGTCATTCATCCTGATGCTAAACTAGTAAAACAAAAGACATGCAAGATGAATCCTAAGGTTGCATTGTTGGTCAAACCTAAGATAGAGAATCTTCTACAATCAGGCTTTATCTGTTCAATTGACTACTCACCTTGGATCTCAAATATTGTGGTTGTCACTAAACTCGACAACTATATTCAAATGTGTAATGATTTCTGAGATTTAAATAAAGCATCTTTGAAGGATGACTTTCCTCTTCCTAATATTGATATGATTGTCGATTCCACTTCTGACCATGCGTTACTTTCCTTTATGGATGGTTTCTCTTGTTATAATCAAATATTCATCAATCCTCAAGATTAATATAAAACTGCTTTTATAACTCCTCGGGAAACATTTTGTTGGGTTGTTATGTTGTTCGGATTAAAGAATGTTGGTGCAACTTATCAACGTGCTATGACACTTATCTTTCATGATTTCATGCATAACGTCTTAGAGCATTATGCTGATGATATTCTATCCAAATCCATTTTGCACCAGGATCACATCAAAATTATCTATCAATTCTTTGAATGTATAGGTAAATACAACATGCCCTTGAATCCTTGTAAAGGTATTTTGGCATTGATAACAGTAAGCTATTGGGATTCATTGTTTCACATTGTGGTATTGAGGTGGATACAAAAATTATTGATGTCATTGTCAACATGCCACCTCCTAAAAAAGTTTCACAACTTCATAGTTTACAAGGAAAGATTCAGGCTATTCGTCGATTTGTTTCACAACTCATGGATCAGACTCACCCTTCTACACAACTACTCATTAAATAATCTAACTTTATATGGGATAGTGATTGTCAGAAACATTTTGATGATCTCAAAGGTTATCTAGCCAATCCTCCTATATTGTAACCTTTTGTCTCCGGATGACCATTTATTCTCTACACATCAGCATCTCCTAATGATCTCCCAGCTTTGTTAGCACAACATGATGGAAATGGCAAAGAACATGTTGTGTATTACATCAATTAAACTTTTCTCAATTATGAAATGCAATACATTACGATAGAAAGGCAATGCCTAGCTCTCATTTTTGTAATACAAAAATTGAGACATTATCTCTTAAATGCTGAAATTAATGTAATTGTAATATTTGATCCTTTAAAACATCTGTTTACTAAAATAGATCTTTTAGGATGCTTAGCAAAGTGAGTTATGTTATTAACAAAAATTGACCTTAAGTTTGTCTCTCAAAAGGCAATTAAGGGTCATGCCTTGACTGACCACTTAGCAGAAGCTCCTTCACCATTTGCTATTCCAAATCAAGAATCTTTTCCAGATGATCAAATCCTTTCATTGGATGTTGATGATAAGTGGAAACTGTTCTTTGATGGTTCTAGATGTTGAACCAGCTCTAGTACTGGTGTTATACTATTACCTCCTTTAGGTAAGATGATTACTCTATCTTATCATCTCAAGTTTCTATGTACCAACAATATTGTAGATTATGAAGCCCTTATCACTAGCTTGTGTGCTGCTTTTTCTCTTAACAATAAACACATTTCAATATTTGATGATTCTTAGTTGATCATAAGACAAGTCACTAGATCTTATCAAGCAAAGGAAGATAACTTATCTTAGTATCAATACTTAGCCTTATCTTTATTGAGGAATTTATCATATTTCACAATTGACACAATTCCATGAAAAGACAATCGACATGTGGATGCGATGTCAAGCACTACTTCCTTTCTATCCCTTGATGATTCCTTAGGGAACAATCAGTTTATCATAGATATAATCTAAAAATACCTTTAATAATACCTGAGATTACCTTTTGTGATAATATAGAATCAAGAGAATGGTACTCCCATATATTCCAATATATGTGTGTGGTACCTTTCTTAATTTAGCATCTAGAATCGGCCCAATTTGCATACACAAACTTGTGGCATGTTACATAATCTTATCAAATGTTCTATATCGACTAAGCTATGAAGGTCATCTCCTTCATTGCCTTAATAATTTAGAGATCTTTGTTGCCCTAGAGGAGGCACATTCAGGTGCATGTGGAGGACATTTTAGTGGGAGATATCTTGTTCAAAAATTTCTTTGTATAGGCTACTATTAACGAGACATGGAATGTGATTCCTAAATGCCTTTGTCAAAAAGTGCCCACAATGTCAACAACATAATTATCTCATTCGAACTCCTTCCTAGGAACTTCGTGCTCAAGTTTCACTATGGCCATTTTCCTTGTGGGGCTCAGATCTTATTGGAAAAATTTATCCTCCTTCTCAAGGACACACTTTCATAATCATAGCTACTAATTGGTTTGAAGTGGTTCCTCTCCGATCCATGACAGCTGAAGTAATCTATCATTTCATTCAAGATAACAGAATCTCTTGATTTGGTATTCCTTCCACTTTGGTTTTTGATAATGGTGCTTCATTTAAGAACAAATATGTGAAGAAATTCCTTGAAATATATCATATTCAACACTGCTTTTGTACACTGTATTATCCTCAATCAAATAAATAGGCAAAAGCTTCTATTAAAATAGTTAGACAAATTCTTCGAAAAACTATTAGCAAACATCAAAAGGATTAGCATACTCAACTATCATATGCATTATGGGCTTACTGAATAGGTGTTCATATAGCTATAGGTACTACTCTGTACAGCCTTGTGTATGGTGCTGAGGCAATCATGCCTTTGGAGTTATAAATTCCTTCATTGTAAATTTCTCTCAAGGGCATCCTCGACAAAAGTACTCAAAGAGAACTATGATATCAACAACTTGAAATGCTCGATGAATAGCATATAAACACTCTCAAACATCTTCAAGGTCATAAAAAATCCATTCAACACTCATACAATGAACGCATTATTAATCATTCATTTGAATTTGGAGAACTTGTACTCTGTAAAAATCAACACAATGTCAATGCACCTCCTTGTGAAAAAGGGAAGCTTAGTCTGAATTGGCTTGGACCTTACATCATCATGGAAGTCTTTGGATCTTAAAGAACCTATTAACACTATGCATTTACATAGATATTATGGTTAATGTTTTTTTTCATTTATATGCTCTCACTTTCTTTAAAAAATAAATTATTGGTAGGTAGTTAATTTAAAATTCCTATTTCATTAAATGCTTCAATCTTGACAAAATATGTAGTTTGTCTTGATTCTTTAGAGTAGTTTTCTTAGTTTAGAGAATTACTTGGTTGTTAGCATATAAAACAATAGATGTGCACCATGTTCAATAATCATTATCAAATCTAATTTAACAATGTTGTACAATGTTGTTTTCTTAGATCACAACTGAATTATTTCATCATATGTATACATCTCCTCTAAATCTAATTAAACATATGTGTGTTTCATTAGAACATGTACCATTTAAATCATTTTTTCATTTGTTAAACATTTACACATAGTTGTTTACACAACTCAATTTAGCATTTAAATTAACATACATATGTAAAAACAAATCTACATCTTTGTTGCATTTACTTCACAAGTAGATCACAAATTGCATCTAGCATAAAAACACTAAATCATGAGTCAAAACTATATATAAATCATAGGAGTTTGCATACATATGTTCACTACTACATCAAAATGTAGTGAATCATAACACAATACAATAAATATCATCAAAGTTTTGGACCATGATATCTAGATCCCTTAGGACCTAGTGATATCTAATTAACATATGACTATCTATGTGAGCCTATGGATCATGAGTGAATCATAGAGATACTTTGTGATCATAAGCACCTAACCTTGCCTCTAAGCTCACCCATCTCCCGTGTGGCATCTGTGTGCATCCACTAGAGTTGATCTCTGTCAACTCTTAGCTAGTCCACCTTAGTCTGTAGATAGCTTAGTAGGTCATGCTCAGTACCTAAGGTTTCTATGACTCTATGATGATCTAGTTATGTTTGGAGAACATCTTGTGTCTCTTCGGTACTCATTGCTCTCTGAACCACCCAATCTTGCTCAACTACTAGATGATCTCTCTCAACTACTAATTAGTCTCACTCTATCTATCCTTCCTCAAATGTTGTTCTAAGTCATGTAATAGGATCAAATATCTCTGCATGTTGACTCACCATGTGTGAAGGCCTATAAACAACCTACAGTAGCTGATGCACTGACTCAGTGGGTACTATCTCTGCTATGACTTGACTCACAAAGTCAAGCCATGCACTGCTACTGAATAGAGAACAAAATAATCATCATGCCAACATCTTAATCAATTCAACATTATTCATCTTAAACTAGCATAAGTATAATAATAAAAATAATATCCTAACCTGGATCACCTTCCTGCCATGATGGATCATGTGGAATGGTGATTGTAATAGTATCTACAGTTAGCCTACCTATTAGGGGCATCATAGTGGCAGCACCACTCGACTCCCCATGCCCAAAGTGACATTGTACTCAACTAGCTATGCACTATGGTTGTAGGCTATGATCTCAGACCCTAGGTCCCTCCTCGTCAACACCTACACTCTACTAGTTGTTGTTGTCTACCTCTTATCATCAACATTGGTGGATCCTCCTCCTCCTCATCATCACCTCTCACATAATCTCTACTGATGTCTCCCTCTCCATCCTATGATTCATCGCCTCACTCAACATAGGATCTGGGATTGCTAGTAGGATGATTGACAAGAAAGATAGGATCAGGGCGTGATGTCTCCCACCATGTTGTCTATGTTGGGGTCACACCTACATCATCAATCTTAAAGACAAGATCACCATCCTTTGTAACATCATATGGATCACTCAAAAACATGTCTGTGATGGTAATTCATGCCCTATTATGATCCCACACCCTACAACATGATGATCTCATGTAGAATGGTCATGTGGCATGAAGTCCATGTGCTTGTCATAACTACCTCATCACTCTATCATAGTAGAAGGAAACTATGAGGTAATCTCTACGATCAACTAGCAACTGATCTCTTTGCATCCTTTCTATCTACCTCCTTTGTCCAATCCATGGTATGCATCCCTTGTATGGTCTCCACATGATGACCTCTGGCTACAACCTATCTAATACAATCCTCCAAAATAGTAAATCACCACATATCCAAAGTCCCCTCAGCTCGAAAGCATGTGCTCACAGATTCATCTAGATAGTCTCTCTCATATAACCCATTGGCCTTGTGTATGTAATGTACTCGAATACCCATAGCTATAGGAGAATACATAACATCAAGTTGTGCACCCCATGATGATGTACATAGTGACCCAGATCACAATATAAATAAGAAAACATACTCTATCCCCAAGAGTATAATATACTCTCCTCCTCCATCGCTCTAATGGTATGGACTAGGCCCCTATGAAGGTGAGTGCATCACCCATCTTTTGTAACTAGTAGTGCGATGGTAGCGATCATGATGTGACATACGATCAATATAACAACTCCCTACTCTAAGAATCAAATATCAATGTGTCCTCAATCATTCAATGACACTGTGTGTCCAAGATAATATATCTGTCTTACTTGAGTATAGTCCTTAGACCTTTGCTCTACGACCCTAGGACTATCTCACCATGCACTAGTAATTGGAGTATCTTGTACACATCCTCCAAGGTAATAGTCATCTCTCCTGTCAGAAGATGAAAGGTAGAAGTATCTAAAATCCATTGCTCCATGAGAGCCGTCAACATCATACAATGATATATCATTGTAGGCATCATGTACACCCATGATAATCCAACATCTCACAAATGTCCCATCTCTACATCTATAAGTGTGCCTAATCAACTATGCAATAATGTGTATAGGTGGCCACCGTCATGCTCTTGCATCCCTAGGAGATCTTAAAACATGATAAACAAAGTCTACATCAGACTTTAATTCTAATTTCTTTATTAACAATTAGAAAAATCACTTAAATCCTTGATCTTGGACCAGCACACCCAGATAGGTCTGGGGTTCTCAAGAAAGACCTGGGAACTTCGAAAGGTCTAGGACACCCCAAGAGGACAATGGCGCCCTAGGTGGACACTAAAAAGACTCTCTTGGGCCCATTTTTGGCTCAAAAAATGAAAAATACATTAAAATAATCACATAAATGAAATTACAAGTTGGATAGAAGCCTACCTCATTCTCATCTAGTCCTTGTACTACTTGGCTCTATAGTGCTTCTAGCCTTAGTGGTCGATATGGCCTTTGGATCAGCATGATAGCTCTCCTCCTTGCTCTATCTCCTAAAAGACTGAAAATGACCATAGAATGGTAAAATGTGAGAACTTCTTTTACTATTTACAGTAAAATGTTAAAAACTCCTGATTACTATCTAGGGTTGAAGACTACATTTCTCTAGACATCTCTTCATCTAAACTTTGATAACTTAGGCTACCAAACTTGGATTTGAGTGTCGTTCATTGCGTTTAAATCATGGTTCCATCATCTTCACAGTCATATGTTTTACATCTCTGTGTTATTCACTAGAATGACCCTACCAAAGCATATTTATCAACCTTATCTCTAGAAAGTCAAAGTGAAATGATAGCCACCCTATATTTATATCCTAAAAGTAGCAAGCAGAAATAGGGGGCATATATCTACTTGTAAATTTTGCTCTCATCACCTTTAGTGATCCCAAGCCTAGTTCATTTTTAGGTCCACCTTAAAGCCCTGTTTTAGCCTCGTTTATAGAACATGTCTTGATTTCAATTAAAGTTTCATCCTAACCTAAGAAATAAATTGAGATTTGGAGTTATCCCCACATTAAGTGTAGGCTTTAGCCTTAAATTGACCAAAGGGCCTAGGACACCTAAACACCCTAGTCCCTCTTAGTTTTTAGGGAGGCAATTTAGGTCTTCAAGTTGGGATTAGTGTTGGTTAGGCTGACCCTAGACTCAAATTTGTTTTTTGGCCCGTGATGTCAACTGTTTGAGTCAAATTACTCTTTTCTATATCCTTGTATAAAACTAAGTGACTTGTTTCATTTCAAACTAGATGTGTTCTAGATGTGAAAAATCGCTCTAGTGTTATGCTCTCTATCCTATTGAATTTATTGCAGGTTTTGATCAAGTGGAGTTAATCTTTACTCTTAGAAAGATTTCTATGAAGGTTAGAGATGAGAACTTGAGTCTATCTCATTTTTACCTAGGTTGAAGCACGTTGCATGATTGTGAGAAGGGTTGGAAGCAACAACTTGAGAATGGCTTGAGTACCCTCCAAGGGTAGTGTTGCATCACCTTCATATTTAACAAAACATCAGTGAATCTTTATCATTGAGTTGAAGTTGTCATATTCCTTGAGTGAAGCATATTTTGTATCATTCCTTCCTATTTTCTTGAGTCATATATGATTAGGGTTTGATATTATTTTATTAGATCTTGCATGTTATTGCTCACACTTAGGGTTTGTAAGCACACACATCTAGTTCTAATCTTGGCTATCTGTGAGGTAAGAATACTGAAATAGAAGCTTGACTAAGGAAATATCCTATATAGCCACAATGATTTTCCCTTCTTTCTTTTGTGTAGATTGACAAAATAGGTTTCAAGAGATATCAATCTGGGAGAAGGCAGGTGTTGCAAGTACAAACCTAGTGAAAGTGTTAGTTTCTGGAATCCCTGAAAAAAGCCTAGGACACCTGAGTGCCCTAGTTCATATGGCATTTTGAGTCTAGGTTCCTATTCTAATCTATTTACTCATCTCAATTGTTCATTTAGATTCTTTTATTTCAGTTTCAATAATCATCTGTAACTCAATCTCTCTCAATTAGGGTTTGATCTTGTGCCCTAACTAGATTGGTTGAATTTAATTTGACACTCATCTATACAACAAAGAGGCAGAACCCCCATAGTTTGACTCTCCCTCAAGAGTAGAAGTGAAGCTGTGAGGCCTACTTTTTACACTACTATTCATGAGACTATTTGAAGTGCTATTGCTATTACTTTTATGATTGAGAGACTATTGATCCTGAATCTTGTTTATTAAACCTAATTGATTTTTAAGAAAATAATTGTGAAATGGTAATTAGATGTTGCTTTTAAGAAAATGATGAATGGATAAACATTAGAAATGGAACTTTATTGTGATTTCAGTATGATTATATGGTAGAATGTTTAGAGATGCATGTATTTAAATTGCTTCGGCTATGATATCTTTATGTGTTATTAAATTCAAGTTTGAGTATCCAGGTATTGCTAATGAAACTACAAATACATGAGATGATTCCATACCCTATGTTGTATCCCTTGTGAGCCGATCTAGTTCCATGAGGAACTAAGATCAACCTTGTGTTGGTGAAATGTTGTAATTATGTAATGTTGTAATGTTGCATGAGGTCAAGGGAATTAAGTCTACCTTCTGATTTACTTATATTGTGATAAGTGTTGTAAGAAATGTTGTTTTGAATCTTGTTTAAACTTTATTTCTTTTAGACCCTTTTTTTGTGTTTTTGTTTGACTTTGGGAGTCCAAACTAGGTAAAAATCAACCCTGGGTTATACCCCATGGGTCTAAGGACCTTTCTAACTAGGATAACCTTGGGTTAACCTCCATATGGTCACTTAAACTTCACAGTGAAGTTAAGTGATGAATTTGGAAGCATGGGGACAACGGGATGAGTGGAATCCACACTCAAGCCCACTTCCAAGTCATGGAACAACTCCATGATCCCCTAGTAATGGAGTGCTTGGCTCTTTGTGCCTCTCTTTTGGTGGGGTTTTCCTTGGTAAGGGTAGTGTGTTATCCACTCCCTTTTTATTTTTATTTTACTTATTGTATTTTATTTCTCCATGTGTTGTAAAAGGGCTATAATGGGGGACCTCTTGAGTGGGGTTAATTGTTTTAAGTCCACTAGGATAATGGATGAGTTGTGGATTAGTCGTTTAATGCCACTTGGGAAATAAGGAAAATAGAGGGAATTTAGTTTTAAAAGAGGGAGGAGGAGGAGAGTAAGGGGGTTGGATTATTGTGGAAAGAAGGAGAATTTGGAGAAGGAGGCTAAGAGTGGAGCTCTTCATCAAATTTCATCCATAATTGGGCTTGTGAAGGTTGGTGAACAAGACTCCTCACTTGTATGATCTGTTGCTTGTTATGTATGTTTTGTTCTTGCTTGTTGAATGAGATTGCAAATGTTTTCTATATGTTTTCCTGTTATTTTGGGGTTTGTGTTGGGTGTTGAAAGAGCTCCTTCTAGTTGGAAGGCAATGTTCATCATGTATAGGGAAGGGAAGGTGTGAACCTCCTCGGGTGTCTTTCTTGTTCTTGATATATGAAATGCCTTGAGGGCATGTTGGTGCTTTTGAGCTAAGAGGGCTTCAGGGCTTTGAGAGCCTGTTTGGGATATCCCTGGAAATTGACTATTTGGATGGCTTGAGGCCTTGAGAAAGATAAGTTTTGTTGGCTTGAGGCCAAGTGATAAGTTAAGATAAAATGTTGTGAAGATTGACACCTTGAGTTGAGAGAGTCTACTTCGCTACCCTCCTTGAACTCACCTCAGCTGAGTCTTTGTATTGTGAGTAAAACCATGGGAGTGTGTGTGTTATTTGCTTTGTTTGTTGTTATTCAATGTTGTGAGTGTTTTGGTCTATTCTATCCTGGGTATGCGGATGGTCTCCCTAGCTCGAGGGTGACCCTCTTGCAGGTCTATGGTAGGGAGGAGAGCTAGTTGGTTGTTGTATTCTCCCTTGTTGTCATGCAGGTTACTGTTGGAGGATGTCAAAAGGATTGAAGGGATTTTTCCTTATTAAAGAAAATGTTCTATCTTCCTATTTGCAATGAGAGCTTGGTCTTTTACAGTTTTATTCTGTAAGAGTTTTAGAGGAGAGAATTTCTCTCTTTGAATTTGTTGTAAAAGTTGTTATCTTGGGAGTGGAGAGAGAATCCTCCCTTACTATGTTTAGTTGTGATTTTCATTTGGTTGTTACATTACATCATTGGTGTGAGCCGGAAGAAGTGAATGTTATTTTATCCAAGGGCTTAATTTATATAGCTTCTTGCAAAAATTTAGATAATTATAAGATGTGAAAATTAGATGTGGGTGTATGCAAAGTTGTTAAGATTTATTCTTTGTATTGGTTGGAGAAAATGATACTTTCAATAAATTTTATAAGAAGCAAATTTGAATTGGAAAGGAATTAAGATATGATTTAGTTGTGCAGAAGAAATTTCATCAAAAATGCTTTATGTTTTTGCTATAATGAATTTTGAAGTGAAAGATTTAACAAATAGCCTGTATTTATTCTTTACCATAATTTTTTCATATTTATGCATTGAAAAGTATATGTGAAAAGAAAAATTTCAATGGACAAACATATATAATTCAATTTGAATTTACTTTCTGTTTTTATACAAGAATTGGTTTATTAAATAAATGAAAAGAATATGAATTTGTAAGTGTCTTTGACTTATATATATATACAAGTTTACCATTTTTTTTTAAATAAATAAATAATTGAATATACATATATTTATATATATATATATATTGAAAATTAAACATTGTGATGATCTTAGACTAAAATTATAAATATATGTATATTCAATTATTTATTTATTTAAAAAAAAATTGGTAAACTTGTATATATATATATAGATATATATATTATTAATATTAAATTTAAATATCGAAAATAGCAAAAGAAAATGACAGAAAGAGGTTCGCAGACCTCATGTTATACATAGCAAAAAAAAAAGAAAATAAAAATGGTGGGGGATGAGTTCCCCCCACCGAAACTTAATGCATTGGGTGTGGGGAGGGGCAGAGCCCCACCCACACGCCATGTAGTGGGATGTAGGGAGGGGCGGTGGGATGTGGGTGGGGCTCCGCCCCTCCCCACATCCCCTGCCATGCTTGTTAAAACACACCCCCGCCTGCAGAAAAATCGTAGTGCCGCCCTCTGCGGCCTACGCACCACTCTGCCCCACCGCTGTCTGTGGTCTCCCACCCCTCTCTCCACCTACGTCTGCCGCCGCCACAGCCACCAACCCTACACTCACCCCTCCAAACCTCCATTCAGCCTGCGTCCATCACTCAATCCGTCGCCACTTCCCTTGACCTGCAAACCACAACAAAAACTTAAAGTTTTTTAGGGTTATTTAACCCTCTTCTCTATGAGTTGGAATTCCATATTAAAATGGTAT
The DNA here is from genome assembly GCA_027924645.1 of Cunninghamia lanceolata. Taxonomy (NCBI): domain Eukaryota; kingdom Viridiplantae; phylum Streptophyta; class Pinopsida; order Cupressales; family Cupressaceae; genus Cunninghamia; species Cunninghamia lanceolata. The sequence goes on from BSBN01000111.1 coordinate 8,704,364, forward strand.
TAAATTAAGAGTGGAGTTTCCACTATTATGGCTTATTTTGATTTCAAATAAAAAAATAAATGTTTATATATATATATGTGTGTGTGTGTGTGTGTGTGTGTGTGTGTGTGTGTGTGTGTGTGTGTGTGTGTGTGTGTGTGTGTGTGTGTGTGAGTGCCTATATATATATACACATTTGTATATGATATTGTTATATAAATGTGGGGATTAAAAAAAAAAAAAAATCTATTTCATTAGAGATAAATATATGAAAAATTATATATATATATATATATATATATATATATATATATATATATATATATATATATATATATATATATATATATATATATATATAATAAATAATTGTAATGCGATTAGAAATGTAAATATATGATTAATCATTTAATCATTGTGAAAGGGGGTCTTTTTAAAATAAAATTTAATTGTTAAAAGGGAAAAGAAAATATAAATATATATATATATAAATATTTATTTAACGAATAAATGAGGCAAATTATTTTGACTATTAATTATTTGAAATGCAACAGATCGACCTGTAATAGAAAACGCGGTCTCTAGTTAACTACTACCAAATGGTAGACTAAGTAAATGAGACAATTTATTGAAAAAAATAGTTAATTGAATAACTAGACGATGGAATGTTAAAAGTAGATAAGTGAGCCAGTATTTGACATAAATCGAGAAATACAATTAAAGGCCAACCATCTAGCAAGGAATCCTAAATGTTGCAAATTAAACTGACATAAACATAGTGATCGATATCTACATGCACACGTGTGGAGATTATTACGTTAGCAACAGAACTTTGACAACTTAAACATACGCAACCGAGCACGCTTACGTGTGCGAGGGGGAGTCTTCATGTAATAAGGGAAAAATTTTTGATAGTTCGTATCATGACTACATGTCATATGTGGACATAACATGCGTGTTTAGCATGATGTGATCGCATGTGAAATGTGGGCATGACAGAAGCTTAGTTTCTATCTCAATGTTAGATAGAAAAGAGTTTGACCTAGTCTAACGCCTAAGGCTAGATCACTCTTTTCCATCAAACAGTAACTTGTTATCACAAGAACCAATTTGATAATAAGTACGATGACCACTCTAGTTTTTTTTTGCAATAGTAAATAGGATGCAAACACACAATCCCTTCAATACTTTCTAATGAACCAAATCCCAAGATGGGCAACATTAGAGCATACAGTGTGTCAAAGACCAAACAACTATCCAATGTCACTATCAATGCTAATTGCAACTTCTAGGTGGCCACACATACCACAATCTGTGCTTTTTCAATGGAGTGGTTGTTCTTCACAAGAATGAATGCACTAGGTGTCTAAGCTGACCATATCTACACTTATTCAATGTAGTGTCCATGTATTAATAGAATGATTCACACGAGGTGGCAAGACGACCTTTCAACACTTCTTCAGTGGACGTGTGATTACAATGGAATGCCACTGGAAAAATAACTAAAGCTTGATCAATAAAAAATGGTTGATTACATTCGAGCTTGTTCATGCAAAAAGGGTTGAAACATGTATGCTATAAAATATTGGTAGTGAACAAACCAATTTACAATATACAATGCAACATACAATGACCCATGGAGGTACTACCATATAGGGTTTACAAACACAAGATATTGCAATATAATAGAGTGAATATAATGAGATATAAAGATTTAATATCATGCAATAATTCTAATTTCAACTAGATACCACTGCTGAAGCATACATATCACTCTGAAATTACATAGATACAAGATAGAAGCAAGCATAAACTATCAACAACTATAAAACATTAAATTTTTACCATAATGAAGCCTCCAAATTGTAGTAGAAGGTATGATATGAGTTTGAAACACTAAACACTCTATTGTAGTAGAATTATGATGATGTAGCAGCACTTAAAATCACCCTAATTGTAGACCCAATTCACAAAGAACTCCTTCAAAACCCCCAAGTACACGTTCAATCCTTCACAAAAATCAACTTCTATCCTAGGTCCCACTAAATACCACCATTTGTAGTCAAATAAGGAGGATTTTCACCCCATAAACCCTCATGGTAGGTCTAAACTTTTACTACCTAGGTACAACATGATACGACCAACAATGTTTTCTTAGAACTTCAGGGAAAACACTCAAATCTCTACAAAATATTCTCTACCAATACCCAAATAAGAAACTCAATCCTTGTTCCTAGGAATGGAATGATTTTTTACCAACACAATGAATATCTTCATGAAATCCCACATCAAGAGGTACTACAACATGTTAGATGTACAACCCTCTTATAGAAATGGTATAGCCAACCTTAGGTCTTCATCTTGGCATTAAAAATAGTAAAATCTTCAACAACAAACATCAAAGCATAAAATCCAAAAAATAGAACTCAAAACATATCACAAAAATCAATTATCAACAACAACATAAATAAACTTCACCTACAACACAAGTGTGATCTCAAAGTGAAATAACCAACTCCAGCTAGGAGCATTTCCTTCCTCAAAATTTGTATTTCTAGTGTTAGCAATATGTATTCTCATTTATGTTAGCATAATATGTGTCAACCTAAGGTCAGAGATGGGTGAAGTTGATGGACAATGGAAGATTGGAGAGAGATAGTTTGACTAAAGTTTAAGACATAGAATTGGCATACTTAAGGGAAGTTAGTCCAGGAGACTTAGTAGATGGAGAAAGATTGTCTAAGTATAAGAATGGTAATATTCCTGATGTCTAAATATGTTGTAGTGGTATGCACACCTATTATAACGTGTTTCATATATATCTAAAATGATATCCTTTTAGTTTGAAGTATCACACTTAGAGAAAAGTTACAGAAGTTTGGTTAAGGCTCTCACATTGTATATTCTAAGGCACAGTTATAGTATTTTGGTTAGCATTCTTCCATAGTGAAAGATTTTGTCTTGTGGTTCAATATTTAAGTTGATATTGATATTAACATGCTATATCAAATAATTTAGGTCTTTACTCCTTCAACAAAGAAAGTTATCAACAATAGTGTTCTAGATTGTGACTTGATAGGGAAAAGCAATGGTGGAAGACATGTTGGAATGCTCTGCATTCCTCCAGAACATAAGTGGTACCCATGCAGTTTTGGTAATATAATCAGAGATGTGTAATGCATGCTTCCTCATAGTGTCAGGTGTTATTATGGTCCACAAGGTTAGAATTCAAGCAACAAAAGTAACACAAATAGTTCTAGATGATGAAACACTCTATGGAACATTGATTTGAGCACTTGTGGAAGAAGGAAAGTATACAAATCAGATATAGGAGCTTGTGTGAAGATTCCATATGCCTTATTGCATCTCAGGTGTGAGCCGCATGCAAATATTTCTTATCCCAGGTACCACATAAGGAATTTAAGTCAGTTAGTGAAGAGTTGCATATGACTACCCTCTAGACTACATTATACCTGAGTCAAGTATTTGATTTTCTCCAAAAGTAATAGATGAGGATGTACAAATCTAGGAATATATGCATAATGATGTATGAGTTCCTTTTTCAGTGTTTCAAATGGTTTGGTGTTTCACAAGGCCATATTTCAAGTATGGATGTGTTACAATATGTCTGGAATGCTTTATTTTCATCAATTTAGTATGTTCCTTGTTTTGTGGATGCATAGAATGATCAAATACTTCAGTTAAATGATGTATATATAGTGTTGGGAAGATACATGATTGAAATCTTGGTCCACATAATCTTTTTGGCTTCTCGTTGGTGATGTGAAGATAGACAATTAATAGTGGTAGTGTTGGTTGTGCCAATAGCTTGGTTTCCCTCATTTGTAGAGGTTCCTAATCAGTGGTTTTGATATTGGAAGGATGTGTTATGATGGAATTAACCTTATTATGCCATGAGAAGTGATCCGTAATTCAAAATGTGTTTGTTCCAAGCTGACCCATATAGAATTACATGTTTCATCTTAAGGTCTTTCTAGTGCTAACCTAATTGTGATTTCATGTAGCCACGAAGGATATAAATTGAAGAACAAATTCATTTGTGACTTAGACAAGGAAGTGTGAATGTGATAGAGCAGAATGAGAAATATCAAGTGTGTAGAATTAGTATGATGAAGTAAATTATGTAGAATAGAGGACTGTAATATTAGCATGAGACAAATGCTTCTTTCATAGCACTTCATAGTCTTGTTATCATTATAATTCTTTGTAATAGTGAGCTTTCTTCAGGGAGTAGTAGCTTCCTTACATTGTAACCCTAAAACAAAGTCAGTAAGGAGTTGTAGCTTCCTTGTGTTGTATCCCTAAAACAATGTTGTAAACTTTTATATAGCAGTGAGCATTATATTGTGAGTTCACACTCACCATGGTTTTTCCTAGTTTTGGGTTTTCTACGTAAAAATTCTTGGTGTCATTGTGTTGATGAATGCATTGCATACTTTACTTTCTGTTCTCTAAGTAAATGGATTTGATCTGCAAATGAATTAGTTAAGATTTAATGTATGATGATTCACCCCCCTCTCAGCATCTCTGTGTGTTCAACAATTGGTATCAGAGCTAAGTACCTTTGAGAAGCCTAACAATGGAGGTAGATCTTGAACTTGAACACATGGAATCTAAAGCTATGGATAATGATGTATTTGTTCTAGAACTAGATCTAGAAGAAATGGAACCTGAAGGTTGGGATATCAACCTAGATGATGTTGACCTTGAAGGAGAACTCTAGTCCACCCTAGAGGATTTGGATGAAGCAATAAAACTAAATCAGGAATATGCAGACATGCTTGAAAAATCAAAGGAGACAATTGTGAAATTGAAGACAAACTTGCCAAAGAATTTGTTGGTTCCTAAATTTGCACACATCAATCTCTAAAGATTTGCCACTTCTTATGCTCAAGTTCAATGGAAGACTCAACCAATAAAGTGGGAGATTATCTCTTATCTCCCCTACACTTCCAGTTCTATCACACCTAGGGGGTAGTCACTTGTTCACAATAAATAAATATAGCTTTTCAATGCTAGGCAGAATGTTCTCAAGTATGCACTAAGATTTGTAAGATAAACCCTAGATTGGCAATATTCTTGGATTACCTAACTTATTCATATCAGAGAACATGTGGGACCTAAACCTAAGAAAAAATAGAAATGAAATGATTTTGAAAGATTTATCATTAAATTCATTTATCTTCTAGACTATTGGGCAAATAATCCCTACACTAGTGCTTTGTCAGGGCAACAGAGTCAAACCCATCAATGCAAATGTTTCCTCATGACAACAAAACTTCATATCCAGAGGACCCAAAATAAAAGTATTACTGCCTTACAATAACATGCCCAAGAAAATTATTATCTGTGACTCTTCTTCATTAATACCTTGATACAACACATTTCCCCTTGTATCTGACCTAAAGCAATTTAATCCATTCCTTGAACAGATGCAACATATCAGATATATCACATAGAAAATGTACATGAATGAGTTCAAAAACCCTTAACAACTTCACTGAAAAGAAAAATACTCATACCCAAGGAGACAATCATAGATAACACACACAGAAAGTGTTTTTCATATAACTCAATCTGGAAAGAACATTATCATCAACAAATTTATTCATCTACGAAATAGAAAATACCTCTACACCCTAACAAAATGAACCAAGTCTACAACAAAAAACACTCCCCAAAGTGTGGATACCTTGTATCCAAAGTCCAGAATCCCCCAAGATATCTTTTTCCTAGATCCCCCTTTAATGAAGAAGACTAGCCCTTTTATATACCAAAAGAGCTAAGTCATACTGCATATCAGTCGCCTACATTTTTGTATTACATTAAAGATTTGGGGCCACTGGCACCCATTACAATGAAAATTCCTCATGTAGACTACTGTAGCTATTGGAGAATTTATTGTGCATGATTCAGCTCCATTAATTTACCTACCTCAAACAACTCAGGATTTACTTTTTTAGAAAAGATGCTCACCATTTTCCCTCCCAATGCTCGAAAGAAACATCTGCAACTGAAAAATTTTCAATTTTGAATGCAGACCATCAATTTTGATTAAGGATAGATAGATTGACACTTTGAAATGCCTAGAGAATCCACATCAATGTTGTTGAAAAGTCCTCCACTAATGAAAACATGCCAATCAAGCAGTCTCAACACATACGAGTTGCCGAAGACTACCATGTGCCATGCTATTGCAGCCACACACTAGAGGGTGGGCCACCTCTCTTTATCTTTTTAATCTTGTGCCAACCCTCCATGCATACCCCTACTCTGTAGCTTTTCTCCTCCCTCGAAGGCTGGACACGTGGCACCATCGTGTGACAGTGCAAGGAATCTCTACCTCCACCAGGATTCTTCTGTGGGGGTGTACTACCATTGATCCTCAGTAGACCTATTTATTTACTTCATCTCTCGACACATGGTAGTGCACTATTTGTTCAAAGTATTCATCAATGTTATGGATATAAGCCACGATGTCTTCAACAACGGTCTTCATTTTGTGGCCTCATAGAAGGAAAATGACATCATCTTGGATGCTGTGTGGGATTAGATCATACCACCTGGCACCTCTAGGGCCTACAAAGACTTTAGACTTAAGACTTTATGCTGTAATGGGCTATGAGTAGTAATGCTAGGTAAGAGGGACCAATTGACTCACAACTTGAAGGACTTAAGATTGTGACTTAAGCAATTAGGAACCTAGGGTAGGTGGTCCACAGAGGAATAGAAGATAAAATAAAGCTTATGACCATAATACTTAGAGTTTTAGGGAAAATAAGGAAGGAAGTGTTCATGGAACAAACTTGAAACCCTAAAACTTAAGCATGTATCACCATTGGCTCTTATTTGGGGACACATGCCTCCTGTAGGCTTGGCGAGGATCCAGAGGTCTTTGGGATGCAGACCATGTGCCCAAATCCATTAGGCTACTGTTGTAAATGATCCAACCTGCAATGAAAAACCTACCTACAAATTTTCATTGGGTGGCCCCGGGCCACCAAAAATGAAAAAATAGTATTTCCCTTTGCCAAATACCCTGTTTTCATTAGACTGTTTCAAACAAAAATTTGTAATGCTTCACCAGAATGCCTATTCATCTAGACTATTGAATGTGTCACCTCTAAACTATCTTGTACCTCTCTAATTTGTACACTTAAATCTTGATTGAGATGTATCTTCATAGAACATGAGAATAGCATGCTAGTCCAAAATATCATGGCAATTGACATAACAATCTACATGGTCAACTTCTTGGACACTTAAAATTTTGTCAAACTAAGAAGAGAATTGAAAATACTCATAGTCCACTAGATGAACAAGATTAGTAACATTGTCTTCACTTGCCACATTTATATCAAACCTTAAGCATTCATGAGTAACACCTTCCTGGAATACATCAACATGATGTTTCTCTCTTAAAAAAACATCATGTTTCTCGGGTATATTACAGTCATACTCTAGCTTTGAGTCTGATGGGTTACACTGATCAAAGGTAAAATATTGAAATACATCAATAGAGTGATCATCTAAATTTTTTCCTTCATATGATAGAAAATGCACATCCATAGGTAACCCTTCAACTTGAATTGTGAAGGAGCTGCGTTCCTTAAAATCAAGTGGCTCACCAATTCTATCATGCATCCTAATGTCCTACAGAGGAAGCTCATCTTCAAATGTAACAAGACTTTTTTCAAAGCTCAAATCATCATCCTCATAGGGATGAACAACTTCAACATTGTTTATGGACACATCAAATCTCTAGGGTTTCTCCACTTCACATTTGTCATACTCTAGGTCATCTACAAAGATAGGATCATTTTTACACCAATAAGCATTCTCATTTCTATCATCTGATGAAAAAGGAGACTCATTAAATAAGGGGTTTTTCCTTATATTCATTTTTGCTACAAATTTTTCTGCCTCCTCCACATGGAGTTCCAAATCTTCATTAGCATCACTATAATTTGAAACACCACAGTAAATATCTTCTTCACAAGTATAATCACAATCAGCCCTAAAATCATAGTAGCCAATACTATCTTTCATTTCATCCTCTAATTTTTCAGCACACATATCTAAACTTTCTACCATATCCACATAATTTGAGATAGCACAGTCAGAAAACTCCTCAGGTTCCATAAGACTACTACTAAATGATGGTAATAATATATCATTCAGATGTTCAGCATGGGGTATAATCTGATCATATGAAAGCAAGCTCACATCATTGACATCTTGTACGCTAATGTTGCTTTCATCCAAGATAAGACTCTACAATTCAATTTCATACAGGCTATTGTGACCAATAGTACAACAATCAACGTGATCTATTTTATGAATTGAAATCATATGAGTAGGCCCAGTGATATCATGATCATTACTAATGTGGCCCTTAACATAGGCAAGACTATGATCAAGATAAAATGATTCCTCCTTATTAGATGTGTTATGGAAAGCTATCACTTGATGCATTTACACTAGTTTAGTATGTGGTGTATTTGAATTTTTAGGAATGTAAGTTTTAGGAATACACACCACATCTCTTGGATGTTTGACAATATTTTCCTCATGTCATCATGATAAATAATCTTACTTTGGAACATGTCTTCTGTAGTTGCAAACATTACATCATTGTTTGAATCATATATAGCCATAGGACAAGTGTGATTAGCAACATGAAGCTTACAATTTTTATCATCATGAATATGAGAATTCTCTACCATGTCTATCCAATCAACCATCTGAGAAAGACTACTTGGATTCAAAATCATGAGGCAATAAACTTAAGCTTGATTCATACATTTACAAAATAAATTAATGCATACACCTTCTTGAGGCCTGAGATCCAAAGGGATATTCATATAGGTATTCAATATTCTAGAAAATAAAGAATACCCTAATTCTCCTTCATGTCTTCTAATGTCAAAGAGAGCTTGAACCAAAACCATAGGATCAACATTGCATGTAGCTTGCTGACAATTTGTTCAGGGCTCTACATGATCAACATTATGGACTGATGTATAATTTGGGACACTAGGGATGCAGTTGCTTTGATAGTGATTGTTGTTTTCTGATCTACACTTTTCATCAGCATAAAATTCTTGAGGGTCACAAACACTTGTAGATAAGTAGCCCTTGAACATTCCATATTTCTAGTTCTTTTCAATATCCATGGTAATTTCATAAGCTTGATGCAAATTGATAGGACTATTGTCTTTCAATTGGTATCTCATTTTTATGTCAAAAGCCCCTAAGTAAACAACCAAACTTATTGCATCATTTGGTCTAATAGCTTCAAGAATGTCCCTCAATGTTTTTACAAATCTTAGGTTAAATATTGGGACTAACTCATCCTTTTCTTTATGAATACCCATAAAATTACTGATTGCTGATCTTGCATCAATTCTCTCACTGAATTGCTTCAGAAAACTTGTCTTAAACTCATCCCAAATATAGATAGAGCATGTTGGTAAATAAGAGAACTGGTCTCTTGCATTTCCTTTCAAAGACTAAACAAATAGCCTCATGGTCACATCCTCGTGATTTACCTCATAGTTATCCATTAGATTATTGATTCTTGTAAGTGTTTGTCTATAGACTCATTCTTTGTACCATCATGCTTTGGTAACTTATCTCTAATTTCATATTGTATGACATTTGGGAAACCACAAATGCCATTAACATTTATAGCTTTGTACCTTTCAATTCTCAAAATTCTTTTACTATATGGATGAGGCTGATCACCTATCATGGTTATACTTTGAGACATGAAAGGATACATACATTGGTGCATCATGATGTTGGAGTTTTCACAAACTCTCTCTTACAACAAGATCATAAAATTACAAAAAAACATAACTCATTAAAGCTACCATTAAGATCTTTTAATGAGCAGAATTCTTGGAATGTGGGAAGCACATACTTCATGTTACAATATGAGGCTGAAATTAAGAACCCAAAAGTATGCCAAACTATCACTACCCTTTCCCTCTTTTAGTACTCTAACATTTGATAAGGGAATTTATTAAAAATCACATAATATGATTTTCACATTAGCTCTTATTTAAAAACCAAAATAGAAATACTTAGAGCAATTGCAGCACCTGCTATCCGTCTTCTAATTAGAATTTATGTGCTGGAACTTCTTTGTATTATTTATCAAGTTCTTGAAACAGAGCCACCACCTCTTAGAAGAGGATTGATGTTCAAGTAGCATGAATCTCCTTACAACATTTTTTTTTTAATTCTGGGTTCTCCTCAATAGCAGAGTCACTTGAAACTTCTTCACATATGCTACAACAAAACTTGTCCAAGTATGAAACCTTCAATATCTAAAACAAATATTCAGGTTCTTCAATTTTTTTACTCTTCCCAAAAAAATATTTGCATTGATTCCCCAATAGAGTCGCCAGTTCTGTTGGTTCCCAAATCTACACACATCAAACTCTAATGATTTGCCACTTCTTATGGTCAAGTTTAATGGAAAACTCAACCAACAGAGTGGGAGATTATCTCTTATCTCCCCTGCACTTCAGGTTCAACCACACTGATGAAGGGGGTAAATCACAAAACACACAACAACAAAAATGGAACACAAAAAATAGAACTTTCTTTTATTGATCTGGACAACTCATTACATTATAGAATCCCAATTACAATCAGAGGATGAATCCCCTACTAGCTGCAACACATTACAACTTTCCCAACCTCAAGACTCTAGAATCTTCAGCCTTCTATAATCCCAAATTTGCTAGGGTTTCTATTTTTTCCACCTATTCTTGACTCTACATTTGTCCCCTTTACTCTACTACTGCTCAGGGTTCCCAAAATAGCCATAAATAACACTTTTTGGTGGCCTCTAGCTAAATTTTGAAATTTACAACTCCCTCCAAAAGTAGGTCAACTTCTGAGAAGCATAACTTTTGATCCAGGTGTCTGATTTGTTAGACTTAGGGCACACAACTGAGAGGGGGAGTGGTGAATCAGTTGTACAAAACTTTCTCTAATTTACACACTTAAATCCTCTTAGTGATTAGCAGTATATTGACCATGAGACATAATGCATTTAAACCAAAAGCAGAAACTCATCAACACATGAGACACCAAGATTTTGATGTGGAAAACCTAGTTAAGGGAAAAACCATGAGGTGATTAACCCAAGAATGTATTCTCTATTAGAAGAATAGAAAGAACAAAATTACACATGCCAATTAGGGCTCACTGCCTGAGTACACTGCTCACAAGAGGCTCACTGCCTACAAGAGACACACTATCTACAAAGAAATAAGTATCACATACATGAACTAGAGAATAGCATCTTCACCATGCTTGAATCAGTTCCATTAAGCTCAATACTCCTGCTCTACCTTTTGCTTTGGTCTTCACTACCACACTCTCATCTCCACAAGACACACTTTGAAATGACTTCACAATCCCTTATTTATACACGACATCAACTTAGGAACAATCATCTAAGTTGAAAAACACCTACAAGAATATCTGTAAGATGTGTAATACATCTGGTAGGCCAGTCTTAGGAACAACACCAACATCCCGTGGTTATTCTTCAAATACGAACCTTAAATTCAATGCGGACCACCAACTTGAACTGGAAACCATCCATAGATCACCAGAAGCTTTCTTGAATCACCAAGAACATCCGCACTTCATCTGCTTACTGGAATCCTTCTCTCCTTCATCTAGAACCTCAAGAACATAGTCTGTCATCACTGTCACAAAGGAATAGATTCTTCTGGACCTTCAAACCACAAACCAATATACTTGACACTTCACAAGGATGTTCTAAATACTTCCTCAAATCTGCAAAATGGTATAGTACATTTCTAGATCTCACCGGACCTATCTGTGTCACTTTGTCACCTCTAAACACCTGTCGGAACTGGTTCTACTTGAGCGATCATAACTTCTTCTGATCTTTATGCAGACCTCTGAAAACTTGACTGGAACATCTCAAGACTTATATCTACAAACCCTTTAATCCGTATCCTCTGATCCTCAACCTATCTTGGACTTTTATCCTTGTTGTAGTCATTGTTCTTCACTGTTACTGATTGAGACTAATTTCTCAATATCCTCAGCACACAGCTCAACCAATCCTCCTCATTAATGCAACATGGGTATGTTGACATCAATGACAACAATGGTTAGACCCATACTTGCAACAATCTCCCCCTTTGTCATTGATGGCAACATATGATTTGAAAAACCATCAAGACAAGAACTTCTCCTTACTATCAGAACTCCCCTATCAACAACAACTATTTACATGTCTTCTCTTCATTTACTGCTCCCCCTTTGATCATCAACCACTTGTTTTTCACATGTCTTCTCTCCCCCTTTGGCATCAATGGCAAAGGGCTCATACTTGCAACTCCAATACTTCAAAATCATACCTACTACTCCCCCTAAGTAGCAGCTCCCCATCATCAATCCAGATCACAAGATATGACTGTGATATCCACTGGATTGATGCACATCAGTGCATCCTAGTTCATCACCAGAGGGGCAATAACCCTTAACTTCTCCCTGAGATACTCAAAAGAGTCCTTGGGAAGAGGTTTAGTAAAAATATCTGTAATCTGATCCTTGGAGGGCACAAACTCCAGTCTGACTTCATCATTTTTCACTTGCTCTCTCAGAAAGTGAAACTTGATAGGTATATGATTAGTCTTATAATGCAACACCGGATTCTTAGAAATATTTATTGCACTTGAATTATCACAAAAAATTGTGATAGGCTCCTCATACTCTACTTCAATATCTCTTAGCATCTGCTTCATCCACAAAACTTGAGTGCAACTACCTGCTACTGCAATGTATTCTACTTCAGTCGTAGACAAGGATATTACCTCTTGTTTCTTGCTTAGCCAAGAAACCAATCTCTTTCCCAAAAAGAAAGCTCCACCACTGGTACTCTTCCGGTCATCCACATCTCCTGCACAATCAGCATCTGTATATGCATGAAGAGAGAAGTCATGATCTCTAGGATACCACAGACCATACTCAACCATCCCTTTTAGGTATCTAAATATCCTTTTGATTGCCATGACATGAGATTCTCTGGCATCAGCCTAGAATCTCACAACATGACCAACAGCCTGCATTATATCTGGTCTAGTTTGAGTGAGATACAACAACCCTCCAATCATTGATTTGTACTTTGTCTACTCTGCCTTAGGAGAGTCATCATCTTTTCTCAACTTACATCCAGTTGCCATGGGAGTATTCATTGGCTTTGAATCTTCCATTCCAAATTTCCTCAATAATTCTTTCACATATTTGGTCTAAGAAATAAAGATTCCTTTCTTTGTTTGAGTAATTTGCAGACCCAAGAAGAAATTCATTTCACCAAGCATTGACATCTCAAACTCACTTTTCGTTTCATTTGCAAAAGTTTTACACATACTGTCTCTTCCTCTAAAAATGATATCATCAACAAATACTTCAACAATCAAGGTGTTTTCATGATCAATTTTGAAATATAAGTTACTGTCAGCAGTACCTTTGTTGAAACCAATCTTCAAAAGATGTTTGTCTAATCTTTCATACCATGCTCTTGGGGCTTGCTTTAGTCCATACAGTGCCTTCTTTAACTTGCAGACCATATCACCATGCTCAGATAATTGAAATCCATTCAGTTGTTTAATGTACACTTCTTCTTCTAAGTCACCATTCAAGAAAGCAGACTTGACATCCATCTGATACACCTTGAAATCCTTGAAGGCAGCAAATGCAAGAAATAATTTGACTACTTCAATTCTTGCCACTGGAGCAAAAGTTTCTTCAAGATCAATTCCTTCTATTTGAGAGTAGCCCTTGCAAACCAATCTGGCTTTATTTCTGATTACTTCACTAACTTCATTTAGTTTGTTCCGGAAGACCCGTTTGGTTCCAATCACATTCTTTTTTCTAGGTCTGGGAACAAGATCCCAAGTTTGATTTTTCTCAATTTGCATCAACTCTTCCTCCATTGCTTTGGTCCAGTTTTCATCATTGCAGGCTTCATTTATTGTCTTAGGTTCAATCTTTCAAATCAGACAATATTCATCTGAATTTTGAGAAATTTTCCTTCTAGTTTGCACACCTTTGATTTTGTCACCAATGATCTGATCTTCAGAGTGGTTCAGTCTTACATACCTTAGAACTTTGGGAGTTTCTTGCACTTCTGCTTCTTGATCAGGCTCATTCAAACCTGTCTCTTCTTCCTGATTTACCAGATCAGTTTGAATCTAACTTTCAGAAGAGGATTGAACTCCTTGAACTAGAACACCATTCTGATCATCTTCATCATATTCATAAAACCTTGAGGGTTTCTCTATTCCCTCATCAACCTTCACATTTGTACTTTCTATCATCTTTCTTAGTCTCTTGTTATAACACCAGTATGCTTTGCTTTGAGTAGAGTAACCCAAGAATATCCCTTCATCACTTCTAGCATCAAACTTGCCTAGATCTTCATCTCTTTTGATGTAACATTTGCTACCAAAGACTCTGAAATATCTTACAGTAGGAGTAATGCCAAACCAGAGTTCATAAGGGGTCTTACCGGTATTGCTTTTGATTTGAACTCGATTGAGAGTATAGACTGCAATGCTGACAACTTCTCTCCAATAGATCTAAGGAATATTTGTTTCCATCATCATGGTCCTAGATGCTTCCTAGATGGTCCAGGTTTTTCTCTCGACTACTCCATTCTGCTGTGGAGTCCTTGGAGCAAACAATTGTCTCTTAATTCCATGTTTCTCACAGAACTCTATGAACTCACCAGATGTGAATTCTCCACCTCTATCAGACCTTAGACATTTCAAATTTATTCATGTTTCATTCTCTAGCATAGCCTTGAATATTTTGAATTTCTCAAGAGCTTCTGATTTTTCCTTTAGAAAGGTTACCCACATCATCTGGGAATAGTCATCAATTAGCAGCATGAAGTATCTGTCACCTTGAATACTCCTGGCTCTTGTCAGACCACAAAGATCAGTGTAAACTAAGTCCAATAATCTGGTAGAAGATAGTTCCTTGCTTTTGAATGTGACTCTGCTCAGCTTACCCAACTGACATTCCTTGCACAAGCTGTTAGTAGGTTTCACCAATTTTGGAAGATCTCTTACAGCCTGAGTCTTTCTTATCTTGATGATATTATCAAAATTCACTTGACACATCCTTCCTTCCCATAACCAACTCTGATCAACTTGAACAAATAAGTAGCTTTTACCAGTACCAACCAAATGGAAGATGTTACCTTTAGTTTGAGTACCAGATGTAATCTCTGTTCTGGAACTTTCAAAGATTTTGCATTTTCCATCCTTGAATCGGAGATCATAGCCTTTGCCCACCAACTATCCAACACTGAGAAGATTGTGCTTCAAACCTTCAACATATAGTACATTACCAATTTTGTTTCTTCCATCAAAAGAAATAGTTCCTCTTCCTCTGATTCTACTAGTAGAATTGTCACCAAACTTTACCACTCCTCCTTCATACCTCTCCAAATCTACAAACTTATTTTTGTCATCTATCATATGGTGAGAGCATCCACTGTCAATGACCCAATCATCCTTCTCTTCAATTTGGGTAGCTAGAGCTCTTTCCACAGTCTTAAGATTGATAGATACAGAGGACATTGGATCTCCTTCCTTGATGGCAATGAACACCCATTCATTTCTAGATTGGTTTCCTATCTTTGATTCATCATCTGTTACTCCTTCATTGTCATCATCTTCATGTACATAGTAATAGTTCTTTTGGAACCTTGGCTTGTTAGGATTTTGCCTTGAAAATCTTTCTGGACACCTTGAGGCAAAATGACCAATCTTATTGTAGTTAAAACACTTAAAAGGTAATTTCCTTCATACTTACCAGATCCTCTTGGCAGCCTCTTTACAATAAGGGCTTCAAGTTGGGTAGTTTCTACTTCTTCTTCTTCTTCTAGATCTTTTCTTGCTTTTTCATACCATGACAATTTTCTTGAAGAATTCTCTCCCAGATCAAACCTTTGTTTACCTTTAGTAGAGGCACTAGCTTTTAATGCAGATTCATTCTTGGGGGGTCATCTCCAAACTCTGTCATTTCAAATACAGCCAATTTCCCAACCAATTAATCTCTTGTGATAGTTGTATGGGCTCTGAATTCTTTAATGGCAGCAACCTTGATTTTGTAAGAAGCAGGAAGGGATCTAAGAATTTTACCAACAATCTCATTTTCATCTAGGACTCCACCAGCATTTCTAATTCCACAAACCCGCTTATTCACTCTTGGCATAAAATTGGTAATATTTTCATCATCTCTCATCTTAAATTTTTCAAATTTCCCTTTTAGACTCTGTAACCTTGCACATTTAACATACTGGTCCCCTTCATGCAAAAGTTCTAGTTTATTCCAAATCTCAAAAGTAGTTGGTAGGTTAATAACATTTGAGAGCTCTGAGTCAGATAATGCACTTAGAAGAGCTTCTTTGGTTCACAGATTGTTTTCAACATCTATGATTTCATTTAGGGTTGTCAGACCACCCTGTGGAGGTACATGCACTTTTGTAACCATGGACCAATACGCCATTCCCATACATTGCAGGTGACATTTCATGTGACCTTTCCAAAGAGCAAAGTTTGTTCCATCAAACTTTAAACTATCCTTCTTGTAAGACGACATCCTGGATCTCCTCAAGCAGTTAAGCTCCTTTTAGAGGAACTTGGCTATGATACCAATTGTTAGACTTAGGGCACACAACTGAGAGGGGGGGTGAATCAGTCGTGCAAAACTTTCTCTAATATACACACTTAAATCCTCTTAGTGATTAGTAGTATATTGACCATTAGACATAATGTATTTAAATCAAAAGCAGAAACTCATCAACACATGAGACATCAAAATTTTGACGTGGAAAACCTAGTTAAGGGAAAAACCATGGGGTGATTAACCCAAGAATGTATTCCTTGTTAGAAGAATAGAAAGAACAAAATGGCACATGCCAATTAGGGCTCACTGCCCGAGCACACTGCTCACAAGAGGCTCACTACCTACAAGAGACATACTGTCTACAAAGAAATAAGTATCACATACATGAACTAGAGAATAGCATCTTCACCATGCTTGAATCAGTTCCATTAAGCTCAATACTCCTACTCTACCTTTCGCTTTGCTCTTCGCTACCACACTCTCATCTCCACAAGACATACTTTGAAATGAATTCACAATCCCTTATTTATACACAACATCGACTTAAGAACAATCATCTATGTCAGAAAACACCTACAAGAACATCCATAAGACGTGTAATACATCCGGTCAGCCAGTCTCAGGAAGAACACCAACATCCAGTGGTTATTCTTCAAATACAAACCTTAACTTTAATGCGGACCACCAACATGAACTGGAAAAGATCCACAGATCACCAAAAGCTTTCCTGAATCACCAAGAACATCCGCACTTCATTTGCTTACTGGAAGCCTTCTCTCCTTCATCCAGAACCTTAAGAACACAGTCTGTCATCACTATCACAAAGGAGTAGGTTCTTTTGGACCTTCAAACCACAAACCAATATACTTGACACTTCACAAGGACATTCTAAATACTTCCTGAAATCCACAAAATAGGATAGTGCATTTCTGGATCTCACCGGACCTATCTGTGTCACTTTGTCACCTCTAAACACCTACCGGAACAGGTTCTACTTGAGCGACCATAACTTCTTCTAATCTTCATGCGGACCTCTGAAAACTTGATTGGAACATCTCAAGATTTATATCTACAAACCATTTAATCTGCATCCTTTGATCCTCAACCTATCTTAGACTTTTTACCTTGTTGTCATCACTGTTCTTCACTGTTCCTGATTGAGACTAATTTTCTCAATATCCTCAGCACACAGCTCAACCAATCCTCATCATTAATGCAACATGAGTATGTTGACATCAATGACAACACCGGTTAGACTCATACTTGCAACATGATTGATGAACTATTTTAGGCATTAGAAATATTACAATGTGAACTATCATGTCAAAAATCTATAAACAAATTTCCATCAACTTTTCGGGATGTTTAGGGAAGTTTTAATGCCTCATATCTCATTTCAAAAAATTTTAGGGGCTTTTCAGAATACAAAAACTTTAATATCTTTCAGCTCACAAATGATCTTTGTCTGATTCCTTCACCAAAGGTCTTATATTTCCATTATGTAAATTTATGTAAGTTTTCGCTTCAATCCGTGCCCAATTTCAAACTTTCCAAAAAAAGAAGGTAGACTTTCCAAAACAGGTAGGTTGCTATTTATAGCAGTTTTGGAAAAACTGAAAGTCCTACATCATTATTCTGGATATTATGGAAATAGAAACACTAATTATGGAAATAACTGAAAACAACTACAATGATTTTGAATTAACTTCTTTCCGGATGATGTAAGATTGCCCTTACACCACTAGATGCTCCTGCATCAAACACCCAGGGTAATTTGAGAAGTGACCCTATCACGTCTCAGATGTTTGTGTGAGGGAAACCCAAATGGTCAACCTCTGCCTTAGATAACCAAGATGAATCTTCAATAGGCCTTCCTTTCCATTTTACTAGATATTCTTCATATTGCTTTTTCTGAGTACTTCTTCCTACACGGCTATCCAAGATCTCTTCTATCTTGTCCATTGAAGTAGATGTTGGAATACTCCATTGCACTTCTATTGGTCCATCCTTTCTTCCACCTTCATGATATTTTGATAAATCAGTAATGTTGAAAATAGGGGAAATATTGACCCCATTTGGCAGCTCTACCTCATATGCATTTCCTAAATCATGCTTCTTCAAGATTCTGCATGGTCTAAATTTCTTCATTTTCAACTTATTGTATGTTCCAATTGGGAACCTTTCTTTTCTCAACTGAACCATGACTTCATCTCCTACTTGGAACTCCTTATACCTCATCTTCTGATCTGCCTTAGCCTTGTACTGAATATTCATCTTATTAATGTGCTTTCTCACCTCTTCATGAAAATTCTTTAGATGTTCTACAAAGTCTTCAACTTCAGTGCTTGTCTTTTCTCCTTTGTCCAGCTTCCTTAACTCAGAAGCATTTCTCAGGCTATTGCCATATACAACCTGGAATGGTGATTTACTAGTACTACTATTGATAGAATTATTGTAAGCAAATTCTACCTATGGTAAAATCAAATCCCATCCCTTGGGCTTATCTCCTACTAAGCACCGTAGTAGGTTACCCAAACTCCTATTCACCACTTCAGTCTGTCCATTAGTCTGTGGATGGTGTGCAGAACTAAACTTCAAATCTATCTTCAACTTCTTCCATAATGTCCGCCAGAAATAACCAACGAACTTGGTATCTCAATCTGAAACTATGCTCTTTGGTAGACCATGTAGTGTCACCACCTCTCTGAAAAAAAAATCAGCAATATGAACAACATCATTAGTCTTCTTGCAAGGAATAAAATGTGTCATCTTCAAGAATCTATCCACCACCACAAAAATGGAAT
Source organism: Cunninghamia lanceolata (assembly GCA_027924645.1). Lineage (NCBI taxonomy): Eukaryota > Viridiplantae > Streptophyta > Pinopsida > Cupressales > Cupressaceae > Cunninghamia > Cunninghamia lanceolata. Next base: position 8,723,866 of record BSBN01000111.1, read on the forward strand.
CATGTCCTCTCTGTGTCCTTGGTAAACCAAGAACAAAATCCATACTAATATCATCCCATGGCTTCTCTGGTACAGGTAATAGCTGATATAGACCTGTGTTCTGACTTGCTCCTTTTCCCATCTGACATACTCTGCAACTATGCACAAATTTCTACACATCTTGCTACAACTATGGCCAATAATAATTTTCACCAACAATAGCAATGGTCTTATCTCAACCAAAGTGTCCAGCCAATCCTCCACTATGCTTCTCCTTAATCAAGTTCTCTCTCATGGAAGTCCTTGGAATGCACAACTGACTTCCTCTAAATAACATGCCATCTTGGATTATGAAATCTAACCATTTTGTCCTGTCCAAAGTAACAGGTTCCATAAAAGCTTTCTAGGCCTCTGTAAAATCTGGATCTTTAGGATACAAACTTTTGAGCCTATCAAACCCAACAACCTCTATCTTCATTTCTATCAACAAATTTTGCCTTCTGCTCAAGGCATATGCAACTCTGTTGGACTTCCCACTCCTGTGCTTCAAAACAAAAGTATAGCTCTGAAAAAACTCAACCCATTTTAAGTGCCACTGGTTCAACTTTCCTTGACTATTAAGATACTGTAAAGCTTGATGATCAGTATATAAAACAAACTCCTTTGGCAGCAAATAATGTCTCCATTTCTTCAAAGCCTAAACTATTGCATAAAACTCTTGATCATAAACATAATACTTTTTCTTGGCATCATTAAGCTTCTCACTAAAATAGGCAATGGGCTTACCTTCTTGGCTCAAAACAGCTCATATACCACTACCACTAGCATCAAAATCTACCTGAAATACCTTATTGAAATTTGGAAGTACCAAAACAGGTTGTTCTACAACTTTCTACTTTAATGTATCAAAGCTCTTATCTGCTCCTTTAGTCCATCTAAACTCTTTTCTATCCCCTCTCATTGTCTTAGTTAGGGGTGCACAAATGCTACTAAAATTCCTAATAAACTTTCTATAAAAACTTGCCAAACCATGAAAGGATCTTACCTTCACTGCACTCCTTGGCATAGGCCATTCAATGATGGCCCTTACTTTTTTTGGGTCCATCTTAAGACCTTCCTCTGAGACTACACATCTCAAGTATACCAAATCCTTCTTTGCAAAACTACATTTCTTCATATTAATCAGCAACTTCTCCTCCCTAAGTTTCTCTAGAACTCTTCTAGTATGCATTAGATGCTCATCCCAAGTCTTACTAAAAATAAAAATATCATCCAAATAAACAATAACAAAACTTCCCAAAAATTCTTTCAATACCTCGTTCATGAGCCGCATGAATGTGCTCAGTGCATTGGTTAGCCCAAATGGCATGACTAACCACTCATACAAAGCTTCCTTTGGCTTGAAGGTTGTCTTCCACTAATCTCCTTCTCTGATACGGATCTAGTGATTTAGGTCAATTTTTGTGAAGCACTTGGCTCCACTCAAACAATCCATGATGTCATCCATTCTTGGCAATGGAAATCTATACTTGATTGTTATCTTATTGATGGCTCGAGAGTCTATACACATCCTCAATTCTCCATCCTTCTTTGGTGCTAGTACTACAGGTACTGCACATGGACTTAGGCTCTCCCTTATCAGTCCCTTCATCAACAACTCCTGAACTTGTCTGTTCAGCTCTTCATTCTCTACAGGGGTCATTTTGTGGGCTGCCTTGTTTGGCAAACTAGCACCTAGTATCAAATCCATTTGATGACTTCTCATCCTTACTGGTAGTAAACCTTTAGGTACATTATCAGAGATAATGTCCTGGAACTCTTCCAACATATCTAAAACTTCTACTGGTACATCTTCACAGTTCTCTTAACTAATCTTAGGAATCCATGCAAAGCAATGATGCTCATGCTTCATACCCTCCAAAAATTTCCTTCCATCTACCAAGAAAATTTTGGGAGTACTACATACCTTTTCTTCCACCTCCTTCAAGGGCTTCAACTTATGATGAACTCCATCCTTTGTTAGGGAATATTTGTTTGCACGACCATCATGGACAACGCTCTTATCATACCACCACAGCATCCCCAATAGCATATGACATGCATCCATCGGTATGATATCACATAGCACCTCATCATGGTAGTCCCCAATCTTGAACTTCACTAAACATTGCTCATTGACCAAAGCTTGGTGGTCCTTCTGCAACCATGCAATCTAATATGGATGTGGATGCTTTCTTTTTGTCAACTTAAACTTGTCAACCTCTCCTCTGAAACAAGATTATCAATGCTTCCACTGTCAATAATAATATCACAACACTTACCTTCACATTTGCACCTTGTGCAGAATAAACTCTTCCTCTAATTGGGTTCTTTCTCCTCATTCAGCAAGGTTCTTCTGACAAGTAGGGTTTCTCCCCTTTCAGCATCTTCAGAATGCTTAGAATGTCCATCTTCATCTACATGTGCAACTCGTGCATTGCCTTTAGGTCTTCTATTTGTCCTTCCTTGATTTTGCGAACACTTGTATGCTCGATGCCCTTCTTCTCCACATTGGAAATAGGTTCCTCTAAAACCTCCTCTTCCAGGTCCTTGTGCAGGTCTACATCTTCCTCTTCCTCTTTGCTCACCATTGTTCTGGTCATGAGGGTGGTAGGTATTATCTCCTCTCTGATTTCGACTGGTGCCAGCTTCTTCACTTTTCTTTGTATCTTCATTTTGGCCCCCATAGGATCTTCCACCAGTCCTTCTGCCTTGACCTCTTCCCCTTTGCTTGCTATCGAATCTTTTTTTCAGCTTCTCTTCCACCTTCAGGGAAAATTGGTATGCATCTTCTATGGTGGTCATTCTGACCAGGCTCAGCTTTTCTTGAATACTCAGCCTCAACCCATTAATGTACCGAGCTACCTTCTCCTTGTTGGGCTCTGCATGGCATGTCCTAATAGTAATCTTATAAAACTCTTCTGTATACTCCTTAATAGACTTGTTACCTTGCTTCAGTCCTTGCAACTTCTTCAGTAACTCCATCTCATAGTCCACAGGAATGAACTGCTTCTTTAGTTTCTCCACCATCTGATCCCATCTGGTGATCTTTCCTTTTCCTCTTCTATTCCTCTCTAGTTGGACCTCCTTCCACTAAATATTGGCGTGGCCCTTCAACTTTCTTTTTGCAAAATTGACCCGATCTGGGTCCTCCACATCTTCATACTTGAAATACTCCTCCATGTTATTGATCCAATCAATAAGCTATTCTGGATTCAAATTCCTAGAATATGTAGAAACCTCAATCCTGGACCTCTTTCTGATCTTTGAAATGGCCCTCAACAACCTAACTTCTGTAGGATCTCCGGTAGCTTCTTGTTCTTCCTTAGATAGCTCTTCTTCAGCTTCATCTTCGCTTTCATCTCTTATCCTCGGCTCAAACCCTCTTTGTAGCATCTCTTGCAATGCATCGATTTGCCTTTGTAGGGCACTAAAACCCTCTTCTGTCAAAGTGTTCCTCCCAACATGATTTCTTTGTGGAGGCATCTTGGTCTCTGCAGTAAACCCACAACTTTAGGTCCTGGTGCAAACTACCTCATAGTCAGCGATTTGTCTACACACTCAGGAACTTGGCTTTGATACCACTTGATGAAGGGGGTAAATCACAAAACACACAACAACAGAAATGGAACATAGAAAATAGAACTTTCTTTTATTGATCTGGACAACTCATTACATTACAGAATCCCAATTACTATCAGAGGATGAATCCCCTACTAGCTACAACACATTATAGCTTTCCCAACCTCAAGACTCTAGAATCTTTAGCCTTCTGTAACCCCAAATCCGCTAGGGTTTCTATTTTTCCTGCCTATTCTTAACTCTACGCTTGCCCCCTTTACTCTACTATTGTCTAGGGTTCCCAAAATAGCCATAAATAACACTTTTATGTGGCCTCTAGCTAAATTTTGAAATTTACAACTCTCTCCAAAAGTAGGTCAACTTCCGAGAAGTATAACTTTTGATTTGGGTGTCCGATTGACGAACCGTTTTAGGCATCGAAAAGCTCGTGATGTGAACTATCACACTGGAAATCTGTAAACAGATTTCCGTTAGATTTTCAAGACATTTAGGGAAGTTTTAGTGCCTCATATCTCATTTCAGAAATTTTTAGGGGCTTTTCAGAAAACAAAAACTTTAATATCTTTCAGGTCACAAATGATCTTTGCCTGATTCCTTCGCCAAAGGTCTTATATTTCCATTATGTAACTTTATACAAGTTTAAACTTCAATCCGTGCCCAACTGCAAACTTTTCAAAAATAGTAGGTAGACTTTCCAAAATAGGGAGGTTACTATTTTTAGCAGTTTTGGAAAAACTGAAAGTCCTACATCATTATTCTAGATATTATGGAAATAGAAACACTAATTATGGAAAGAAATGAAAACAACTATAATTATTTTGAATTAACTTCTTTTTGGGTGATGCAAGATTGTCCTTACACCACTGGATGCTCCTGCATCACACGCCTAGAGGGTATTCCCCTATTCACAATCAATAAATATAGCTTTTTAATGCCAAGTAGAATGTTCTCGGTATTTAGGTTGAAAATACGATTTGTTAATCTTTTGATTTTAGATGTTTAAATCTTCCTCTCCACAATACATTGAAGGATCTAGGGTCAAGTGGCAAGCACTATCATACCCTAGGTAACTTGCAGATGTACAAAAACATGGATTAGGAAATTAATTATCAATCTTTTCCTTCTCATATGTCTAATTGACCATTAAAACCCAAATTATTCAAATGATGACAAATTAATGAATTACAGAAAAAGATCTTGTAGACAGGAGTAAAATACCAAATCACAGAGTACCTATTTTCAGGGTTCCAAAGTGGAATAGTTAGGAACACTAGAGCGGGTCCCCAAGTCCAAGGTACCTAGTTTTTTAGGGAATCTAGACCTCCTTCTAACACTGATCATCCTTGTAACTTCTATTTCTTGAGATCTGTCTGCAGAGGACATTGGAATGAGCACCCAAGACCTAGAAGTGCTCCTATGTCTAACTTTTCTTCAGATACTGAATCACTGATGCCTGCCAAGCCTTCCTACAACTTCACCTTTTTCGGATGTGACACCTGTAACCTACAATCACAAGACTTGGTTTGGGGGTTGTGGTGTTTAGATGCTTGCCTTATTCAAGCCCCGGAGGACACTTAAGTCTCTAAACACCATTGTCAAAGAAAGAGTGCATGCCCTTGTGAGGCAGAGGGAAAAACCAAAGGAATCAATAATGAAAACACAATATTATGTCACCTTGTAGTGAAGATCTCATGGAGGATGATGCTCTTCATGCTATGAGGAAATTAATGCTCAAATCTGTAAATATCAACACACAAAACATACAAGTCTGCTCTTGCAACACAATAGAAGCCTTGAATCACCTTGAGAACATTTGAACATCACAATTGCTATCTAATTGAAATCTAGTTTACAAATGAATGCCTAAATATACTTATATATACACCTACAAGCATTCCTGCCAAGATATTAAAAATCCAACTTTACCTTGTCGGCAAAAGAACCAATTAACAGTAATAAACTGACACCCAAAAATTAGGGCTGTCCCAAAATAGGGTAGGACTAGGGCATGGGCACCCAATTGCTCCCCCCTATTTTGGGTAGGGTATAGCTCAAGGGGTCCACCTAGGTCCAATTTTCCATGGAACCTACATCTCATTCCATTGGATGCCAAAATATGAACTAAAATGTCCTAAATGCATACTAAAGACCCAAGAGCTAAACCTTATGAGGGAAAAGCCTCTAAGGAGACATTTGATGATGTTACATTTAGCCCCCACTTTAATGTATGTATAAAGGTGAGGCCAATACTTGCATTAAAGTAAGGTAACAAACACAACAAACACAACAAGCATAGAGAAGACACGCCAATCGCATAGAAGATAGTAACAGGTATGAAAAACATGGAGAAGACAGTTATAGTCACATAGAACATGGAGAAGATAGTCAATGCATAGAAGACACATTAATGCATGGAGAACATATATGATATCTTTTCTTTTCTTTTTCTCATATATATGAAATGCAAATGCAAGTACTAGAAAGTAAACAGACCTCCCATAACATAGGATGCACTACCCTAGGGCACAGATCTCTGTATATATGGGGCAACACGCATGTAAGACATGCAAAACATCCCAAAAATGTTGGAAGCACTACCTGAGGGTGGTCATCTCTGCATATGGGGCAACAAACATGCCACACAAAACAAGCATGCCAGAACACACACACTTGAAGACACAAAGAAAATACGGTAGACAAGCAATGGAGTGTACCTATTTCTAGGACCAGCACCATTTCAGGCACATTACAGGCACACACTGATGATTGGGCTTCACCACAACAATTGCCAAAGACACACTTAAGGGTTGAGTTAGTGACAGAACTGCTCCCCGCCTCCGTAGAGGACTTTTGAAAATGACAGGATGATGCAATCTACTCTAAGAAATACACCATCCTTTCCTCTATAGAGGGCTTAAGATAAAAAGGATATACATGATATCCCACCTTTGCAGAGGGATTGCATGATTGATTGCAAACAAAATCAAGATGCATGATGTATTACCCAGGGGCACAAGTCTTTGTATCTAAGGTCAAACACATTTCTAACATCTACAACAGATAGCTTACCTTATATATGCCCCCACCTTAGGGTAATTGATATCAGTTATCGATATCAAGCATGTTAAGATAGGAAAAAAACACACAAGGGAAAACTAACTTTCACAAAGCCCATGCCCCCTGGAGGTGACATGTACTTTATGTTCACCAAATGTTCCCACAAACACATCCCTGCAAGAAACATGTTAGTGTCTACAACTTCATGATAATCAACAACATTAATGCATATGATTAACCACACAAAGAGCCAAGGTTATACAATGAATTCAAAGTTTGAGGATAACCATGGGGCTATATCATGAAGCTCCCCAAATTGAGTATCGCCAAGGCTAGATTCAAAGGTAAACAAATGTGCATGGAGCAATAATATTGTTAAGGTTTATAAATGCAATAGAAATATCATCAAATTCACTATGAGGAAAGAACGAATGCTTCCACTAGCCAGTGATCAGATAAGATATACAACCCCATCATCATATTAGGAGCTAAGTCCATTTTTTAATTGCTCTTGAAAGGGAGACTAGGACCACATCAGTGTAAATGTTTGTCATCATCCACCTGCTAGGTAGAAACACTAGAGGAAGAGAAACAATAAATAAGAGATGAGAAACAAGTGTCTTAGGGACATTCATGTAGGAGGGTGCCCCCAAGTCACCAACCGCAATGCTATGTCTGTTAGATACAACATGCAACAATGAAATTAGAGAGAGAAGCAATATAGAAGAATGATGATACAAATAGAGGAAGGTCACAACAGAGGCAGTCTCCTAGTATCCCAAACCGTACAAGAGAATCTGAGGTCATCCCAAGAGGCCTAAACAACATATAACACATCATGGGGGAAGCACATTATGAGAGATAAAGGGTTAGAGATACTTACCTATAGCGTCTTCATATTATATCTTGGAGCTTGCAAACCTCTTTGAGAGCTATTCGATCATATTTAATGCAAAATTTGAGTGGTTGTTGTGAAAGTCTCTTTTGTTAAAATATGATGCTTGTTCCATAAATCCTTGTTTAAATGAGAATTTTTGGTTCTGATGAGATGGAGAACTACTATTATTTCTGAATATTGATTGTCATTTTGCTCTTTTTCAATTTTTAACGAGTTTTCATTGTTGAATCTTTCTAGAATAGTAACGGGAATCATCCTGTACCATCTTACTTGTCTGTATCAGTTGTTGTTCTTGATTTTCTAATGTATTTTGATTATCTCTCAATCCATATAAGGATAATGGAGGAGGAACCTCAGCATAAATTCTATTTCTTTGTGGACAAGGTGGATTGTCCATTTGTTTCTTGTCAACTTCAATCATACCCATGATACTATCATAGTCCAAGTAACCAACCTCGTCTACCTCCACTAAATCTTGTTCCACCATATTATTCTCGATATGCTTAGGAAAAGGATTAGTGAATATTTGTAAATTCTAATTCAACGGAGCAACTGACTTATTTCCATTATCATTCACACCCAATACCTGGATGACATTTGAATCAATAAGGTTCTGTATCTCATGTTTAAGATGCATACATCATTCAGTGTCATGTCCTTGCGTCTGATGATAATGACAAAAGGTATTAGAATTGAAGTACAGTCCTTGTTTACTCGGATCAACAGGCTTGATCAGGGGAAGCTTCAAAATGTTATTACTCATAGCTTGATTAATTATGGAATGATAGGACTTAGATATCAGAGTAAACTTTCTTGGTTGATATGATGTTTTCTTTGGATTATTTATAGTAGACACATTCGTATTTGGTCCATTAATCTTGATGAAACCCATATTATTGTTCCTTTAAAAGTTGTTTTGTAATGATCCACCCATCGATTGACCACCTTGAGCCAATGAGTTTTGGTTTCCACACTAACTAGATGAAAGTTGATAATCACAAAGAGCGGTGCATAAATGTTGAAAGCAGTTATACTTCATCAAGAGGATCTTATCACAAATATTAGGTTGTAGATTTGTAATAAATATCTTCTAAACATCCTCATCTTTCATCCAATATTGAATCTGTGCATAAAGGCCTTGATACTGACTAATGAATTCAGTCAACTTTTCTTTGGGACCTTGTTTCCATTGAACCAAGTCAATAGGAGTGACTTGGGGTCTAATGTCTTCTTGAATATGTTGTAAAAATTGATCAATCAACTATGAAAAGGAGTGTATTGAATTCATAGGCAATGAGCAAAACCATTCTAAAGTAGTATCTTTGAGAGATCATGGGAAACTTTTTTCTAACAAATCTTCTTCAAAATAAAAATCACTACACATAGCTGTGAATGCTGCCACATGAATATTAGGATCACCTTTTCCACCATATTTTTCAAAGAGAGTATTCTCAAACCTCTCGGGCATAGGAGTTCTCAAATTGCATAGGATAACAAATTATGGGCATGATATGTTTGTAGACTAGGCTGCCAAGAATTTGTCAAATTTGTTACCTTTTGTTGCAAAGCAGTCATGCCCTGTAAAAGTTGGTTTAGGATGGCATCATTGGGAGATACAGTTTGTTGTGAGGAATTGGAACAAAGGTGAGGAGGTGATTGAGCTTGAGATATAATATGCAGATGCTAAGAATATGTTAACGGTGGTTGGCCATAATGATAGGTGGAAGATGGTTGTGAATATGTAATAGGTAGTTGGAAATGAGTGGAATAGATAGGAGGTTGAGAACAATTATTCATAGGAGAGGTCCCTTTAGGAATCAAATTATAATAATTAAATCCCACAACTTTGTAATTACTACCATTAGATACTCCAATACCAGTGGTACCATTACTACAAGCCTTTGCATTAGTTGTTAAGATTGTTGATGTAAAAGTGGATATTTATGTATTTGGTATAGGTATGGAAACTTGAGTACAAGATGGTGATAAAGTATTATTTATTGTTTGCACACATTCGGTTACCGACATGATATTGGTTTGTAAAATATGTGCTATGCCACGAAGTGCATTAACATCATCTTGTCCTTCTTTTATCAATTCTCTTATATTATGAATTGTAGGAACGACTTCTTCAGCTATTCTCTCATTTTCCATAAATGTTTGAAATTCAATTAGGTCTTTATCCAACTTTTCTATTTCCTCATCAGATACATATCCTTCTACCTCAATAGTTTTATCAATGTCATGAAAAGTTTTTTCTTCCATTGAGGTTGGAGGATGTATAATATCTTGCACAATTTAAGTTTCTCCCTTGGTAAAGAAGGTGTCCAAAGTACCAACTTTTTCAAGAGCACTAGATCCCATTAATCTTTTACTTCTTCTCAAAGGGATATTTATTTTAGGATAGTGTGTCATAAAGCTTATACAAAAGCATACAATACACAATGCACAAACTAAGAGAACAAATCCTAGGAGAAGGATATGATTGACAGCCAAAATGCTTGATTTTTTGTACTCTTTTTAATGCAAATGAATAACAAAAAGGATGATGTAAGAATTTTAGTCAAGGGAAGAAATTTATATGTCTGATATCAGTCCAAAATAGAAATATAATCACTCTCAACACACTCTTGATGCAAATCTAAGATAATGTCAAGTTAAAACATACTGAAAATATGTCAAAATAGGCACTTTTTTGACCAAAATTCAATGCAAAAGAGCATAACAAAGGGTGTTGTGAGGAAAATGATGATGGAAAAAAACTAATATCAACAATAACAGCCACTTGGTGTCAAAATACCCAGCACAACACACTTTTAGTGCCACTTAAGGTCAAACCCTAGTGAAAATATAACAAAAATAGGCTTATTTTTCACAGTTTTTCAACTCCAAGACCTATCAAAGGGGGTGTTGTAAGGAATTTTAGGGGTTAAATTAAATAATATCAATAATATCAGTCACCTCAATCCATAAAATTGATCACAACACACTTGGAATGCAAACTAGGTCAAACCCTAGGGACAAAATAGCTAAAATGTGTAGTTTTTCACCGAATTTTCACTACAAGAGTTGGATAGAAGGGTGTTGTGAATCTTTTTATGAAGGGAAGAAAAGTATTACCCTGATAACAGTAAAATAATTCCAAAATATCATTCACAAGACACATATGGTGCAAGTTTATAAAATTGATAAGGCCAAATTTAGTGAAAATCGTTGTTTTTGAAGCCCGAGGTTTGAGATCTTGAGGAAAAATTCTATGTGAATGATTTGAAGTCTAATTTATGATGAAATTTAATTACTCTCATATCTTAAAATTATTTTCAATCCTTAACATGCAAAATGCCCCTGCAAATTTAATGAAAATGCATCAAAATTACTAGTTTTTGTTGAATTTTTCTATGCAAAAATGCAAATATTGCAAATTTACACTAAAATGCAAGACTACAGCCAAATGTTAATTTTAATGAGCCTCTAAAATCAGTAGAAAAATCTAAGAAAATATTTTTCCTACTAACACTAGATTTTGGAATTACTAGGTTATATAAAATTGTCAAATTTTCCACAAAACCCTAGCAATTAAATGATGAAAATGCAAGGCAAAATTTTGAATTATTGTATTTTTCTGTAGTTTATATCAGATGTAATGCAAAAATCATGAATTAGGGAAATTTAGGAAGAATCGATGCAATTTAGTAAGCCAAACAATGCAATTTTTTTGTATTTTTCTTAATGCAATGAAATAAATGACCAAATGAATGAATGAAATCAATCCAAATCTGAAGACAAACACTAAACAAGTTGTAATTTAAGTTAAAAAACATGGGTTCACCAAAATGTTTAGGTGGAAAATTGGATTTGTTAATCTTTTGATTTTAGATGTTTAAATCAACCTCTTCACTATACATTAAAGGATCTAGAGTCTAGTGGTGAGCACTATCATACCCTAGGTCACTTGCAGATGTAGGGGAACTTGGATTAGGGAATTAGTTATCAATTTTTCCTTCTCCTATGTCTAATTGACAATTAAAACTCTAATTATGCAAATACAACAACAAATTAATGAATTATAGAAAAAGCTCTTATAGACAGGAGTAAAATACCGAATCCCAGAGTACCTATTTTCATGGTTCCAAAGCGGAATAGTTGGGGAGACTAGAGTAGGCACCCAAGTCTAAGGTACCTATTTTTTAGGGAATCTGGACCTCCTTTCGACACTGATCATCCCTATAACTTATGTTTCCTTAGATCTATCTGCGGAGGACACTGGAGCGAGCACCCAAGTCCTGGAAGTGCTCTTGTGTCTAACTTTTCTTCAGATCTTGAATCCCTGATGCATGCCAAGCCTTCTGGAACTTCACCTTTTTTGGATGTGATACCTATAACTTGCAATCACAAGACTCGGTTTCGGGGTTGTGGTGTTTAGATACTTACCTCAGTCAAGCCTAGGAGGACACTTAAGTCTCCGAACAGCATTGTCAGAGAAAGAGTGCATGCCCTTGTGAGGTAGAGGTAAAAACCAAAGGAATCAATGATGAAAGAACAATATTATGTCACCTTGTAGTGAAGCTCTCATGGAGGAAGATGTTCTTCATTGCATGATGAAATTGATGTAGAAATCTACAAATATCAACACACAAAACATACAAGTCTACTCTTGCAACACAATAGAAGCCTTGAATCACCTTGAGACACTTGAACATCACAATTGCTATCTAATTGAAATCTAGTTTATAATTGAATGCCTAAACATGCTTATATATGCACCTACAAGCATTCTCGCCAAGATTTTAAAAATCAAACTTTACCTTGTCGGCAAAAGAACCAACTAACGGTCATAAACTAGCACCCAAAAATTAGGGCTGATGCAAAATAGGGCAGGACTAGGGCGTGGGTGCCTGACTCCTCCCCCCCTATTTTTGGTAGGGTACAACTCAAGGGGTCTACCTAGGTTCAGTTTTCCATGGAACCTAGGTCTCATTCCATTAGCATGCCAAAATATGAACTAAAATGTCCTAAATGCATACTAAAGACTAGAGAGATAAATCTTATGACAGAAAAGCCCCCAAGGGAACATTTTCTAATGTCACATTTAGCCCCCACCTTAATGTATGTATAAATATGAGGCCAATACATGCATTAAAGTAAGGTCACAAACATAGAAAACACATCAAGCATAGAGAAGACACGTCAATCGCATAGAAGATAGTAACAGGCATGTAAAACATGGAGAAGATAGTTATAGTCATGTAGAATACAATGAAGATAGTCAATGCATAGAAGACACATTAATGCATGGAGAACAGAAATGATATCTTTTCTTTTCTTTTTCTCATATATATGAAATGTAAATGCAAGTACCGGAAAGTAAACAAACCTCCCAAAATATAGGATGCACTACCCTAGGGCACAGGTCTCTATATATATGGGGCAACACACATGCAAGACATGCAGAACATCCCAAAAATGCAGGAAGCACTGCTCGAGGGTACTCATCTCTGCATATGGGGCAACAAACACACCACACAAAACAAGCAAGCTAAAACACACACACTTGAAGACACAGAGAAAACATGGTAGAAAAGTGATGGAGTGTACCTATTTCTAGGTCCAACACCATCTTAGGTACATTACAGGCACACATCGATACCTTTGCCACAACAATTGCCAAAGACACGCTTAAGGTTGAGTTAGTCACAGAACCGCTCCCTGCCTCCGTAGAGGACTTTTGAAAATAACAGGATGATGCAATCTACTTTGATGAATACACCATCCTTGCCTCCATAGAGGGCTTAAGATAAAAAGGATATAAGCGATATCCCGCCTCCACAGAAGGCTTACATGATTGATTTACTAATTGCAAACAAACTCAGGATGCATAATGTAGTACCCTAGGGCGCAAGTGTTTGCATATGAGGTCAAACACATTGTGAACATCTACAATAAACAGCATACCTTATATATGCACCACCTTAAGGTGGTTGATATCAGTTATTGATATCAAGCACATTAAGGTAGGAAAAAAACACACAAGGGAACACTGACTTTCATAAATCCCATGCCCCCTGGAGGTGACATGTAGTTTACGTTCACCAAATGTTCCCACAAATACATCCTTACAAGAAACATGTTAGTGTCTACAACATCATGATAATCAACAACATCAATGCATATGATTAACAACACAAAGAGCCAAGGTTATACAATGAATTCAGAGGTCAAGGGTAACCATGGGGCTATATGACGAAGCTCTCCAAATCAAGTACCGCTAAGGCTAGATTTAAAGGCAAACAAAAGTGCATAGAGTAATAGTATTGTTAAGGTTTGTAAATGTGATAGAAACATCATCAAATTCACTACGCAAAAAGCATGAGTGCTTCCACTAGCCAAGCATTGGATAAGATATACAACCCCATTGTCATATTAGGAACTAAGTCCATTTTTTTATTTCTCTTGAAATGGAGACTAGGACCGCATCAGTCTAAATGTTTGTCATCATCTGATTGCTAGGTAGAAGCACTAGAGGAAGGGAAACAATAAATAAGAGATGAGAAACAATTGTCTTAGGGACATTCATGTAGGAGGATGCCCCCAAGTCACCAACTGCGATGTTATGTCCGTCAAACACAACACATAACAATAAAATTAGAGAGAGAAGCAATATAGAAGAATGACTATAAAAATACAAGGTCACAATAGAGGCGGTCTCCTAGTATCCTAGACCTTACAGGAGAATCTGAGGTCATCCCAGGAGGCCTAAACAACACATAACACATTACGGGGGAAGCACATCACAAGATAGATAAGGGGGTAGAGATACTTACTTGTAGGGTTTCCTAGGCTAAGTTTCATCATCAAGTAAATCATCATCATCCTCCCATTCCCTAATGTTAGAGGAAAGTGGGACATAAGGTACCATAGCCCAATTCATGTATTGCTCATCATGTTGTTCATTGTTATGGTCATCTTTCTTTGGTTGAATGTTAGGATCAATGTTTTCTTGTTGAGAGGTGAGGTTTATGGCATAAGCTTGTCTTCTTATTCTTCTTCTTCTTTCTCTTGCTTTTCTATTTCATTTTCTTTTACCACTTATCTCTTGTAAGATAGGGCTTTTCTCTTTCATAGGTTTGTGCAATTTAGAAGATGAAGCACCGGGATCAATCCTCATTTGTCGCGGTGTAATATTTTGCTGTCGACAATGACCTTCCAATCCTTGTAAGGATTCTGGTGGAGGAACTTCAACATAGGGACTTTGTCCTTTCAGTCTAAGGTTCTCTTCACATGCAAGTTGTTTGTCTTTTTTTTTTTCTTGCATAGAAGGACTGAGCATTGGGTGTAAAAGTTTTGCTTTGTAGTTTCTATAGCTCAAAAAGGTAAAGTTTGTTCATAACTCTAGTTCTTGTTTAGATTTATTTGAAAAGTAACCCAATGTAAAGTGTTGTTGTGTACTTGAAGGCTTGTATGTATTTCAAGGAATGACATGCACTTGTCTGTTCAAAGGAAATTTTACACATTTATAGATAGTTGAAGGGACATCTTTCATAGCATTTAACCAAGGGATTCCAAGTTTGATTTCAAAGGTATCAGAAGTAGGGGTAACATCAAACCATTGTTCTACATTTTTCTCAAATATCATTACCAAAAATATACCTTACCCAAAGGTTTTTCAAAGGTTCATGTATGTGTCTTGATCATCATGTTCGAAGGGTCATAAGAACCTTGCATTAATTGACATGAAAAGAGGAACTCATCAGTGACGACATTAGTCATGAAATTAGGATCAATAAGAGTTCCATCCATAGGATTTATCATTATTTTTACAGTGATGTAAAGAGGCCCTTCAGAGTCTCCAATTGTTCTATCATGAGGTGTAAACACAATTTCAGGTTCAGGGGCCTTTCTATTCATGTAAGGCCTAGGAAGGAACCCATTGTTCTTGTTACAATTAGAGGCCATGTTTATATGTTCAAATAAATGAAAAATCAGATTTTAAAATATTTTCAAAATTGGTGCAAAAGACAAGTGCGAAACTATATGCAAAAATAGCCTAAAATGCTTGAATTTTTGTACTTTTTCAATGCAAATGAAAGAAACAAAAGGTGTTGTAAGGATTTTGATTAGGGGAAGAAAATTAAGTGTCTGATATCAATCCAAAATAGAAATAAGATCCTTCAGAACACACTTGTGATGCACATCTAAGATGACGATAAGTCAAAATATAATGAAAATATGTCAAAATGTGAGATTTTTTCACCAAATCTCAATTGAAAGGAGCATGACAAAAGATGTTGTGAAGAAAATGACGATGAAAAGAAACATATATCAGTAATAACAGCCACTTAATGATAATATATCCATCGCAACATGCTTTTAGTGCCACTTAAGGTCAAATTCTAGTGAAAATATAGCAAAAATAGGCTATTTTTCACGGTTTTTTGACTCCAGGACCTAGTAAAAGGGTGTTGTAATGAATTTTAGGAGGTGAAGAAAATAAAAGAAATCATATCAGTCACCTCAATCCATAAAATTTGTCACAACACACTTGGAGTGGAAACTAGGCCAAACCCTAGGGCAAAAATAGCAAAAATGAGTGGTTTATCACCAAATTTTCAATACAAGAGCCCGTTAAAAAGGTGTTGTGAAGATTTTCAGGAGGGGAAGAAATTTATTACCCTAGTAAAAAATAATTAGTGTAAAAATACTCTTCACAACATGCATGGTGCAAATTCAGAGAGTCGATAAGGCCAAATCTAGTGAAAATCAATGTTTTTGAAACCCTAGGTTTGAGATCTTGACACTAAATGCTATATGAATGATTTGAAGTCTGATTTATGATGAAAATTAAGTGTAATAAGATTTGGAAATGAATTCCAATCTCAAATATGTAAAATACTAATGCAAATTTAATGAAAATGCATGAAAATTGCTAGTTTTTTGTTGAAATTTTCTATGCAAAAATGCAAATATTTAAATCTAAATGAAAATTTAAACTAAAATGAAAGACTAAATAAAAATTATAAATTGAACAAGCATCTAACATTAGTAGAAAAATCTGAAAGAAGATTTTGCCTACTAACCCTAGATTTTGGAATTACTAGGTTATATGAAAATTGTCAAAATTTCTACAAAACCCCAGCAATTATATAAGGAAAATGCAATGAAAAGTATTGAATTTTTATATTTATTTATAGTTTATATCAGATCTGATGCAAAAATTATAAATTAGGGAAATTCAGAAAGAATTGATGCAAATTAATAACCCTAACAATGCAATTTTTTAAAATTTTTTCAAAATTTTCAATTTTTTTGAAATTTTCTTAGTGAAATAAGATGAATAACTATATGAATCAATGAAATCAACCCAAATATGAATAAAAACACTTATAAAGTTTTAATTAAGTCCAAAAAGATGGGTTCACCAAAATGTTTAGGGTAAAATTTGGATTGTTTAATGTTTTAGTTGTTTAGATGTTTGAATCCTCCTTTGACCCTTTACATTCAAGAACCCAGGGTCGAGTGGCAATGCACTATCATAACCTAGGTCACTGTGAGATGTAGGCAAACTTGGATTAGGGTGTTTAATTATTGATTTTCCTTCTCTTATGCTTAATTGACCATTAAAACCTTAATTGTGTAAATGCGACAGTAAATGGATGAATTATAGAAAAAGCTCTTGCAGAGGGATGTAAAACACCAAATCATAGAGTACTTGTTTTTGAGGTTTTGAGGTGGAAAATTTAGGGACATAGGAGTGGGCATCCAAGTCCAAGGCCTTGCATTTTGCTGAGATCTAGAAACTCAATCTACAACATGTGTCTGTTGTTCCAAAGATTTTCCTATTGTGGAACTTTTAGGACTAATGAGCGGGTGCCCAAGTCCAGGGGGCCAATTTTCTTTCTATTCTACAATTCTGACACTTCAAGATGTCTTCCTACAACTTCACTTTGTCCATCTCCTCAACCTGTAACCTACAACCATGAAAACTTTGGGAGGGGGTTGTGGTGTTTAGAGGCTTGCCTTAGTCAAGCCCAAGAGGACACTTAAGTCTCTGAAACACCTTTTTCAGATAGAGAGTGTGTGTCTAGGGAGGCAAAGGAAAAAACCAAATGAAATAATGATCACAAACACAATGTAATGTCACCTTGTCATGAAGATCTCATGGGAGGAAGATGCTCTTCATTCCATGATGAAATGAATGCTCAAGTCTGCAAAACACAAGCAAATAGACAACATAATTCTCCTCTTGCAACACAATGAAAGCCTTGAATCACCTTGAGAACACATGAACATCACAATTACCATCTATTATCTAAATGAATTCCTAAACATGCTTTTATATGCAACTACAAACACTCCTGCCAAGATTTTCATAATTCAAGCTTACCGTGTCGGCATAGGACCCAATTAATAGTCACAAGCCGACACCCAAAAATTAGGACTACCCCAAAATAGGGCAAGACTAGGTCACGGGCACCCAAGTTCTCCCCCACTATTTTGGGTAGGGTCTATCTCAAGTAGTCCCCCTAGGTCCCATTTGTCCAGACAATTAGGGGTTTTCTCATCGGGGTTTTGAAATATGATGTAAAATGTCCTAGATGCACACTAAAAACCCGGGAGCTAAACCTAAAGAGGGAAAAGCACCCAAGGGGACATTTTCTAAAGTTACAACTAGACTACACATGGCCATCAACTGGAAAATAAAGGATTTGCAAGTCTTTGGTGATTCACAACTAGTAATCAAACATGTCAATGATGAATATGACATGAAAGGTGAAAAGATTATGCCTTATAAGAGAATGGTGGATAGTTTCAAACTCTACTTTGATAACATTGTCTTCAATCAAATTCCTAGAATTCAAAACAAAGTGACCGATGCAATGACCACTATAGGATCTGTCTAGGACATTTTGAATAATGCACCTCAATTTGAATTCTTGGTGGAACAACTATTGATCCCTGCTTTTGATATTCCCAAATCAGAACTAGTGTGGGAAATTGTTGGTCCCAAGTCTCCCTGGTACAATGACATTTATAATTACTTGCATGACCAAACCATTCCCTCTGACCTATCCTATAGCCAACACAAAGCCTTTATCTATCAAGCTACAAAATATGTCATCATTGGTGATACCCTTTACCGTCGTGCCTTTGATAACACCCTCCTAAGATGTCTCGATGCTAAAGAAGCGCAAATGGCCTTACATAAATTATATGAGGGTATATGGGGAGGCCACTCTAGTGGTCCTACTCTATTGAAGAAAATCATAAGAACTAGATACCACTAGCCCACGATGGAGCGAGATGCATACCACTTTGCTAAGAAATGTCAACAGTGTCAAATACATTGAGATCTTGTGCATGCACCCACCCAGGACTTTTAACCACTCACATCATTGTGGCCCTTCTCTCGATGGGGACTTGACCTTGTGGGAAAAATCTATCCCACATCCACCAATGGTCATAAATTCATCATTATAGCCATATAGTTCATCACAAAATGGATTGGGGCCATTCCTATGACATACATCACTGGCAAACATATTGTTAAGTTCATTCTCAACTATATTATATGCTGGTATGATGTTCCTCAGTCTATTGTCATAGACAATGGCCATCCTTTCAAGAACTAGGATGTGCACAATCTTTGTGAAATGTTCCACATTTAGTATCATTTCGCCACTCTGTACTATCCCCAAGGCAATGGTCAAGCTGAGGTGTGGAATAAAACCATCATCAAAATCCTCAAAAAGATTGTCAATGACATTAGTCATGACTAGCATATTCAACTCAACCTGCCTTGTAGGCCTATCGAACTAGCATCCATACACCCACAGGAGCCACTCCATACTCCCTTGTTTATAGTTCCAAAGCCATCTTCCCCATTGAGGTTGAGTTACCCTCTTTGAGAGTGTTGATGCAACAATTTATTGATGATGAAGAGTACAAAGTATCCAGATTACATGAGTTGGAGTTACTGGATGAAAGAAGACAAAATGCACTGGTTCATTTGCAAGCTTATCAAAATCATCTCCATTATAGTTACAATAAGAAAGTCAAGGTTAAAAAATTCAACATTGGAGATTTGGTACTGAAAGAGAATTTCAAGAATCAATTGGATCAAGAAAAACTAGGAAAATTTGAGCCAAAATAGTTAGGTCCTTATGTCATCGCAGCCGCATATGGATCTGGAGCATATCGACTTGCCACTTCTAAAGGTGAACTATTACTAGACCCAATCAACAACATGCACCTTTGCAGATACTATACCTAAAAATCAAAATATCAAAAAAATAGAAAAATCAAAAAAGAAAAAAACTATTGAATAGTGAGAACCACTTCAATTGCGCTTTGGACAACAAAAAATAATAAAGAGAAATAATCCATCCAATAGTGAAAACCACTTCAGTGGTGCTTTCGATAAGTACCATGGTGAAAACCTGGCCAATAGGTGCCATATGTAGTTAGTCCTCACTCCAGTGTCTACCATCACTCTATCTGGTCTTTCTCTTGACCCTTCACATAATCCACATCATTGTCACATCATAATAAAATGTTGATGTCCTTCTCATGGCCTAAGAATAGTTGACATTTAGCATCCATCACTTTACATGTTCCATCCATCTTTTTCCTAATAACCTAGTCTTATACCTGACTAGTGTCAACTCTTGATCCTAAACTCGGTATTGGAGGACACCTTTCAAAAGCCATCAAAATCCAAAAAAATAAAAACATGTCAAAAATCTAAAAAAATCAAAACATGTCAAAAATCCAAAAAAATCAAAACATGACAATATCCAAAAAAGAAAGTATTCCCAAAACAGAAAAAATCAAATAGTCAAAAAAATCCAAGCAATAAATAGTTTTAGTCTACCCTTATCAAACTATGTTGCCTCTGCAACTTCACATAGGAAAGGCCATCTTGGATGAGCCCCCGAGGCATAAATCCCCCAGGTCCTAGGTCACACACAAAGTCCACATAGTCGAATTACATTGTCTTTCTGCTTTAAGTAGGCAAGGCCATCTTCAATGAGCCCTCGAGACATTAGGTCAAGCCCTTAGGGCTCATTGAGTTAGCATCATAATAAGTTATCCCTCGATGTGGTGGATGCTTTAATAAAAAAAAACAACTAATGTTTCACAAGAAACAATTCTAGAACAATAGACAAACTACCCGATCAGTTAATCAATCATAACAAGATCAATTGCCTTGTCATGACCTTTCATCACTATCATTAGTCCTTATCAGTTATCACTTTTCTTATATAGAATGGGGCATTTTTGAAACCAAACTCTACATCTTATACATCATACCTCATTTCTAGAAAACAGACACTATCTCACAATCAAACATACCAATTACCTTATAAAGATTGTTGCACTCTCAAAACAAAACAAGACATCTTATACAAGGTGTCTCATTTTTTGAACCAAATTCAATCATTTTACTTTCCTTATATAGGTGGTTGCATCATCGAAACTAGACTTAACGTCTTATATGACATGTTTCCTCTCCTGAAACTAGGCATTACTCGTCTAAACAAACACACATCACTTGGCAAAACAATCTAAATGGTTGTTCACTTAGTTGGTCTAGTTTGTATTATCTTTTACTAGATTGATCTTTGGTCTTGTTCTTATGCTTCTCAAGGAAGTCCACAAGTGATGAAGAGGAGAAAAGATGGAACATGACCTTTTTCATTGATTTATATGCGTGTTTTGTCTTGGTAAAATGACTGGGCAACTAGGTTCCTTGTGTGTGATTGGGATTTAATTTAGCAAGATCAACACATCATGTGCAAGCGAAGGATCATCTAATACTTCCCTATATCAAGATTAACATACCTCACAGTTATTTCCTCATATTCTAACAAGGCTCCATGGTTACTTGTCAGAGTCATGGCATTCCTTGTCTATCATGTGCATGTTTCACAATGGATCACACTTTACACTTTGGCCTATGTCATGCCATAGTGACTACCATCTTTTGACATAATAAGCTCTATGATGATAAGTATGAAATGAAAGTATAAGCTCAAAAACTATCCAAGAAAAATCTTGTTCTATTCATCTAATTGATTTTCATCTCTTGACCATCTCCTCTTCCGCATTTCCATTTCTTCTATCCATCCCTACAGTCATCATGATGGCATACTATGACATACCAAAAATAAATGCATTAGATACCTCATCCTGCATTCATACACATGTTAGAGAAACATATAGATATCATCATAATCATGAGTAGACATCATATAAGCATCATCACATGCATGCTAATTCATCCATATTACATCAGAAAATACAAAAACATAGATAGAATTACATCACATGTCGAACCATCATTTGCATACATCACATAGAATCTACATACATATAGAATCTACATAAGCATGTAAAAGCATCTCATAAACACATAGTATCATCTCATAAGGTACATCCATAAATCATATAACCATTCACAAACCATGTGCATTCATAACATCATAAATCATAAAACCATAATGCATATCAAATAAAACAAGCATCCAATAATCATAAAACCCACATAGAGCATAATCCATACAGCATCACATAATTCATAACATACATCCATAATGCATAAATTCCATAACATAGTCCATCACATCATCATAATCACATGCATATAGAAAGGTAACACATCATATAGTCATCGTAGCATAGTGTATCTCTCACACACACACATAGATATATATATATATATATATCCAAAAAAGTGTAATAGTATAATATCAAAATCGCTATAAAAAAATGGAGCTCGCATACTCTATCATAAATGTATGTTCTATATACAAAAAGAAAATAGACCTAGCCAATGCTATCTTTTCCTCCAGATGGTGCCTGCCCAATAGAATAACCTCTATGCTCTGAACCAACTCTAGACCCTGATGGCTTGTCATAGGGTGAGGCCCTCCTTTGAGATACTCCAACACTACTATGTGTCCATCTATAGTGAGTACAGCTCTAGCTCCTACTTTAATATCTTGGTGCCCTCTGATCAGCTAGCATCACACCCTCATATAGGTTCCTATAATATTGTGCCTCCTGTGTTGCCCTGTACAATGCATGTGCAAGCTCTATAGTAGGTTCAACAACAGTAGCCATGAAATCAATATTGTGTTTCTCTGCTCTTTGTGCCTGGATAATGGCCATGTCACTCTCGGCTATGCACTATGCTAACTATCTCTACAGGCCCTACAACTAAGCTTGAGTATCCTATATTTGCACCTATAATCCTTGCATCTAGGTCTATAAGGCTTCAATCTATGTTGTGAAGTCCCCTCCTCTATCCTCTACATCATCAGCATCCTCCTCTCCTATGGGCCCATCCATAAGTGGGACATCTTGTAGTGCCTCCTCTTGTACTCTCTTCTCATCATCCATCTCATCCTCTCTCTCCTCCCCTCCAACATCCTCGATCACCATGTCCTCCTCTACCTCCTCAACTCTCACATCCCCCATGGGCACCACCATCCATCCAACAGCTACATCTCCCTCCTCACGGATAGGAGAGAGTTTGGGGCCTCTGCCTCTACTTTTGTCTCCTCTCCCCCTGTCTCACCTACCTTCTCTACTACCATCATCACCTCTATCATCACCATCGTCTCCACCATCACCACCATCTCCTCCCTAGCCTCCATACCTCCCTGGTCTCCATGCCTCCCTTGGCCTCTACCCCGCAGTCTGCCTCATGGACGTCTACCTAGTCTCTCCACTGCTGTCAACTTATCAGGATGTAGAAATGGTGTGGGCCTATGTTGTACCCACCATGCATCATACTCAGGCATAGTGCCCGCATCTATAACATCAACTGCTGCCCTCCACTAAATAGGCAAGTGTCCTACTATCTCTTGAATAGTCATATCAATGTTGATCGTAGGTCCCTAGTCAGAGACCTCCCAGGTGCACTATGGAAACTCGGCTATATTGACATGCTCTCCCTGTGTCTCCCTAAACTATCTCTGAACTCATTCAAATAAATGCTACTCAATGATGTGCCAGCTCTTAATAGTGCACCTAATCAGATTCCTAATGTGATGGTAGTAGGGCAATTGATCTCCATCTTCTAACTATACAGCACAGTCCCTATATGGTTTCAATATAAACTCATCTAAGTGATCTCGGCCATGTCGCTAGAAGCTTATATCACCCATCCACATCTGCACAATTGCTCCTCCATAGATGTACACATAGGGTAGCTCCTCAAGTATCTCCCTAACAATAGGAGGCCTAAGTACTGGAATCCACTCCCATGCCTAGATCATCAATAAAGTGAAATGCAACTATGGACTACTCATCTCTATAAGCCACACCATGCAACTGAAAGTATAACATTATGAATAGATAGGGACCCCAAGCATACACTATTGCCCACTCCATCATACCCTCTAGCATCTATCCCAACCCAACTAGGAAGCCATGACCATGATGATCTGGGATGACGATGCCACCTTGATGCAAGTACACAACACAACAATTATCCTATCATATAGATCTACCAAGGTGTCCCAATGGATCCTATAGTCCACCTAAGCTCCACATCACTATCAATCTCAAAGATTCACCAGATGGTAGGCAACCCTTTCTCATCACTATAGATCACCCGCTCCCCACGGATGGGAAGCCACTAGATGTACTAGACATCCTCTAATGTAACCATCACCTCTTTGGTTAGGAAATGGAAGGAGCTCATCTTGGAGGGCCATTGCTGAACTAGTGTAGTCAGGAGCCCTCTGTTAGCCCTAACTATGGGCATGAAAGTAATGTGGTATAGTCCCAGCACATGTAGTGTATCACGCTCCTCCCAAATCATGTGGTCTCAAAGACAATAGCAAGAGGTTCAGCTCTCTCAAGAATAAATCGGCAGAAATCTAACTTGCGTTCACATACATCATATTTTGTCAATCAAAACCCCTAGGTAGACCTATCAAGAGCAAATGTGACAAAATCAGGGCAAAACCCTAACCAAAAACTGTCAAATAGACAAATGCATCATACTGTCAGTACAATGCATCACATCTTGGCATCTGTGTCGTAGAAACCCTTAGATATGTCACAATTTTTCAATTATGTCGCAGAACTTGTCAATTGCATCACAATTCTACGATTGCATCATGTAATCCTATAGCTACATCATGTCTAGCAATTGAGTACCACCTAAGGTGATTGCATCACAAAATTGCACAAATGCATTGCAAGATAGAAGATGTGGCATAAGAGGCTACACTTGTGTCACTCATGATAGCAACTATGGTGCAAAATTTTGCACCACATTTGTTGCCCTTCTTTAGGTGCTAAAAACTACTATAAATGACAAAATTAAAAGCCTAGGGTTTGGGTACTCACTACCACACTTGTGCCAAGTAGACATCTATATGTCCTGACTTGTGATCTACAGTGATGGTGGGCTAGAATTGGCGACATCTCGATAGTTGTTCCACAACACACTGAACACTCAAGGCTCTTTAAGTGCTAGAACTCTCTAAAGGCTATGAGAACAAATGAACTATTTAGACCCTCTAGAGCTATTTATAGGGCCTTTTCCGGATCCTTTTTTCACATGTTAGCTACTCTATGGGCCTAATTTTTCACTTCCAGTACATTTTTGACCCTTCACACAACTTTTTAGGAAATTTCCCAAATTTTTTATTTTTTTTTTGAAAATTTGTAAAATTTCCTATGCACTCTGGGGCATCTCCAAAGCACATTTTTTGAATTTTTCTTTGATAGAATGTCAGGATTTACATTGTATCAAAGAGGGGCAAAATTTAGACACTTAAAAATATCATTAGCCTGCAAGCATCATTTTCACATCATTTTCTCCCTAATTCGACATTCATCTATTAATTAAATAATTTTTAAATTATTTAATTAATTCATTTTTATATTCTTCTAACCCATAATTAATTCATTTGTATTTTCTACCTAGTCACGATGTAAACCTATGATGTGCATATGATGCCTAGACAAGCTATTCACATTGGGTATATGTGAATTAGTCACATTGTATATGTGTGTTGCCTGCATAAGTTATTCACATTATCTATATGTGATATAGGTGTGAACTATTCACTTGGTGTATAAGTGATGTATGCATGAGCTAGTCACTTTGTGTGTATGTGACACATGCATTCATATTTATTCTCCTTGTGTATATGTGTTGTATGCATGCAATAGTCACTCTAGGTATGTGTGACACATGCATGAGTTATTCGCTCTATGTATATGTGGTATGCAAGAGCTAGTCACATTGTGTATATGTGACACATAGATGAGTTATTGACTTTATGTATATGGGTTGTACCCATGAGTTAGTCACACTTGTATGTGTTACTGATGTGAGAGATCTAGTCACATTACATACAATGAATGTATGCTTGAGCCAATCACTATGTGTGAACAAATATTGTTGATTTGAGTTGGTCACTAGGTGGTTTGTGTGTTTCCATACATTGATGTTCGTATTGAACTAACATTTGACTAAATTGCATTTGCTATCATACTATTGGATATGAATTGATTTGGAATCATAAGATTCACTTAAAAACAATGATCTAAAGGTAAGATTAAAGATCTCATATCAAATGAGAGGATGAAACCTCTATTATTGTTGAATGAACTATGGATCCTCTGATTCCCACGAAGGGATACATAGGCAAGGCTATTATGAATGAATCCTCGAGATTTAGGTCTGGGTCTAGGGGATGACCTTGACCTTGGGAGCTTACCATACTTTAGTATGATTATATGAGTTTTGGCATAGGGTTGATTCCATGACTATGGCTAGTAAGTCTTTGAATTTGGCACTTTTGAATTAGATAGAAGATGCTTGGACAAGTAAGTTACTACTTGGTGTGAAAAAAAAAAATAGTAGTAACCAGGGTGGTTATTGCACTTTTTTCCCCTAACCTATAAGTTAAATAAATAGCAGCCATGCATTGAAAATTGGCCTTAAATCAATCTAGAAAACAAAATTCTAATAAACAATGGCATTTTAGGCCTCAAGCTCATAATGAAAGATCATTTCCCCATCCAAAGGGTGCGGGCATGTTAGGACCCCATATCCTTTATAATACTTTAAGCATTGTAATAGTCAATACTAAACTAATAGTTAACATTATATTGTGTGTATTTATTCATCATTGATTTTAATTTACAACTTATATAATTCTTTTTCTCAAGAAAAAAAATTTAAAACTATTTTATAAACATAATATTATTTTCACATATAATATTTTATTTTAATTATAATTTTAGATTAAAATCTTTCACAAAAAAATCTTCTTAGTCAAACCCAATTATAGTTTCATGCAATATGTAGATCAACTCAACTTTATTTGGGAAAAAGAAGAATATGTAGATAAAAACATGCATTTAAATAAAATAGAATAGAAGTTCACAAACTTTTTTCCCCTAAGCTATCAGCTGAATAAATACCAGTCATGAATTGAAAATAAGCCTTAAATCAATCTCCAAAAATTCTAATCAAATTTTGATTATAGGGCTAGAGTGAGGAAAAATCCTGTTCAAGTTGCATAAAAATGGGATTCTAGGCCAGCAAGTTCGCAATAAAAGAGTATTTCCCGTTCCACTGACACATAATACTATTTCATCATGCTCGATGGCATAATGCAAATAAGCTGTGGAGGAGTGGATCTAATTCCCTCCACACACTTTTTGTGCAATCATATTCCATCATCTTGTCATTGAGAATGCAATATAGATGCTCAGATGCAACTACATAAGATAGCAGAGAATATTCTAGTAACTGGGAATTCCCATTCTTCTATCTTTGGATGGAATCGTTGTATATGGTTATCTAATATGCTCATCACATTAAACATGCCATTAATAAAGAAACCTCTGCACTCATCTATTGCTTATGGCATCCGAGGAAGAAGCTCCCATTTGTCTTTAGCCACATCATAAATTGTTGCTGCTGTATGACATTGTCTTGTAATGTAAACCAGTCCATTGGATGATGCACAACATGTTAATGGGTAGAATATACTGGTGGGGATTTTCTCTCCCTGTGTCCATTTGGAAGAGATCAGATCATAGACCAAAATAGTCTTGTCAAATAAGGTACTCATATATTGAGGCAAAACCAAAACTATTTTTTGATTGACAAGGATATAGAGAGTATAGATTGTATAATGAAAGAAATTAGGCATACAATAGGTCCTTCTAGATAAGTTAAGGATAGGGTCATAGATTGTTACACGATTACAACCCAAATATTACTAAAACAAACATATAAGTTTTTCAGACACTCCAAAACTTATTCTGTCTTTATACAATTTTCCACTTTCTATCATTTCCTTCCATTCTCTGTGTACATACTTCAGCTTGTAATGAGACAAGTAAGGGACTCTTACTAGAATGTCCCTAGCTATTTCTTCTGGTAGCGCTTGAATTGACTTCATTGTCACCCTGTCTAGAAGAAGGGTTGTTTGATATTATACACAAGGCACCTTACTTCGTGGGCAGAATCAACAGAACAAATCCTCAGACCTCCCCATAAAACTCCATTCCCTCCGCTCTAGCAAATTGTTAGGAGGTGTGGAGATGCCTTCACATGCAAGGTGCATTGCTGCATGTGCGGTGGTGGCTATTGTAATTAGAAACTACCTTTAACTAATGAGTCGTGGCTATGCCACCATGCTTTATTTGACTCATGATTACATGTAGTTGTTGATTTTTTTTTTTCGATATAGCAAGTTTTGTTGCCATCTGTTCATATATGAATATATACTATTATATTTATATTTTATAAAATATGTCGGAGGCATGGCTTAAATTTGATGGCCGTATGGTTGTATTTAGGCATGTTTGTTGTAAAATACAAAAATTTAAAAAGACCAAAAGTTATATATGATTATGATGATATATATTTAGTTTATATATACTTTTGCTTATACTAATATATATCGTAGTATTGTAAGGGCACATTTGAATGAATAATCGTCACAAAAATTTTGCTTGACAGGTAAGGTGGACCGTCAAATTTAGACCCAGGGTTTTGGGAGGATTTTTTTTTTCTATAGTTTCTCTATTTTCTCATATCTTTTTTCTATAGATTCACAATTTCTTTTTTGTTTTTATTAGTTTTCTTTTTTTTTTCTATAGTTTCTTTATTTTCTCACCTTTTTTTCTTAGTTTTTAATTTTTTAATTTTTTCAATTTCTTTTTTGGTTTTATAGTTTTTGCATTTTATTTTTTATTTTTATTTTTCTATTTTCTTTTTTTGGTTTTCATAGTTTTCTTGATTTTCTTCACCTTTTTCTTCTTCTAACACTTTCCAATTTATTTTTGGGTTTTTATTTTTTATTTTTTCCAATTTCATTTTTGACTTTTGATTTTTAATTTTTTCCAATTTATTTTTTGGTTTTCATTTTTTATTTTTTCTAATTTCTTTTTTGGTTTCTATAGTTTTTGTGAATTTCTTAGTTTTTTTTTTTCCAATTTTTTTGTTTTTAATTTTTATTTATTTTTCTATATATTTACATGAAAAATAAGTGCTCATCTCCACCCCTTTGTGATTGTAGAATGCATCTCAATTTAATAAATACTTGCTTCCTTAAAGTGTATTAAGATGTGAGGTTGAGAATTTTTTGAGACACCCTTATGTTGTGAAATTATCCTAGCTTTTATTGTAGTTGGAGGACACCTGAAGAAGCTTAGTGCTATTATTGTATTGTAATCTTTTGTTACTGATAATACAAAGTACTGTCCTTTTGGTGTGTGGGGTTTTTTACTTGGAAAGGTTTTCCCCATGTAAATTTGTGTGTTATGGTAATATTATTTTATGAATGTATTTGAATGTGTTTCTTTGACTATAATAGTTTAAGGATTTGTATGAATTTTGCTATCTCCCCCAAACATAGATTAGTGTTGGAAGCGTTGTTCTGCACCTTTGCATCCTTAAAAGTGGTATCAAAGCATGGCTAGGCTTGGTCTCATTCTTGGGTAGCAAGTTTTTGTACTGATCTTTGTTTGAGTGTGAACCCTTGCCAAAATATTTCAAAATATTGTTGCAGAAAAAAGATGGCAAGCACAACTAATAGAATCAAGATGGATAAGTTTAATGGCACCAAATTCAATTTATGGAAGTTGAATATGGAGGATATGCTCATGTATAGAGATATGTGGGTTGCAACATCCAAAACAAAACCAACAAGAAGAGTGGGATTTGAAGGATCAGAAAGTCAAGGGTTTAGTTAGCATTCATTTGGTTGATTCAATGCTCCTGAATGTCCATGAAGAGAAAACTGCAAAATCTCTTTGGAAGAAGCTTGGAGATATTAGGCTAAATCCCTAGTAAACAAGTTATTCCCACTATATAAATTGTATTCTCTAAAGATGGAAGGTGGAGGGTCTGTTGCAGATCACCTAAATGCATTTAACATGTTGATTACTTAGTTGGGTTTTATTGGTGACAAGATAGAAGATGAGGATCATTGTATGCTTCTATTATTTTCTTTGCTAGACTAATGGGATCACCTAGTTATGGCTATTGGAAGTACCACCACCAGTTTCAAAATGGATGAGGTGGTTGTATCGTTGTTGTCTAAAGAGATGGAGAGGAAATCTTCTGAGACAGCCATGGAAGCCCTTGTTGTTCATGGTAGACCTAAAGACAAAGGCAAGAAAAAGTGCAAGAAATCAAGTTTAAAATCTTCAAGGAGATCTAAGTCTCCTGGCAAGTCCAAGGCAAAATGTTGGAACTACAACAAATCTGGTCATTTCTACAAAGATTGTAAGGAGGAGAAGAAAAAGAAAGGTAAAAAGAACTTATCTGATTCTGACTCTAATAAATCATCTTTGGATGATGTAGATGCTTTTGTCACAACCTTGACAACACATGCATCAGAAGATGTGTGGTTAATAGACTTAGGTGCTTCTTTCCACATGACCTCACATAGGGGTTTGTTCTCAAAGTATGAAGAGTATGATGGTGGGAAGGTGTATCTAGGTGATGACTCTCATTTGAAGGTTGTTGGCCATGGAAGAGTCAAGATTAAATTTTGTAATCATAGAGTGAAGGGGATGGATGGTATGTTGCATATCTCGAGTTTGGCATGAAACTTTCTTTCTGTAAGTAAGTTGATTGATGTGGGTGTGTAGGTTATTTTCTCGAGTGGAGGATGTAAGAAATGACAAAAGGAGCTGTGGTGTTGGCTAATGGTGTTCAAATTGACACTTTGTATAAGCTAGTTGCATGCAATGTTCAATGCAATAGTTCTTCTGATACGCTAAAGAAAAGACCTTTGGATTTTTCATCCTCACCACTAGATCGAGCAATGAAGAAGTTTGTTGTTTGTATATTTGATGGTCATGTTTTTTGGGTACCTAAGGGTGCAAATTCTTTGGAGATGAAGCTTCCAGTAGAGAAGAAAATATTATGGCACTAGAGACTCAGTCATATTGGTGAGAAGGGTCTTAGAGCCCTAAAAAATTAAAAACTGTGTTGAAGGCCTTGATGATTGTAATCATGAGTTCAACTTTTGTGAACATTCTATATATGGAAAACAAAACCATGTTTCTTTTTATTCAATTTCTCATAAGTCTTCTAGGGTTTTGGACTATATTCTTGCAGATGTGTTTGGTCCTGTGAATGTTCTTTCATTAAGAAAATTTATATATTTTATAGCTTTCATAAATGACTATAGTAGAAGGACATTTGTTTATTTCCTTAGGAGTAAATCTAAAGTCTTTGATCAATTTAGGAAGTTCAAGGCCTTGGTTGAAAATTAGACTGATAGAAAGATTAAATTTTTAGGGACTGACAATAGTGGTGAGTTTTGTTTAGTAGAATTTGACAAGTTTTGTAATGAGGGGTGCTGCCACAATAATGGGTTACACTTTCAAGGACATCCTGATTTTTGTTGAAATCACATATTTTTAGAAAATATAATGATTTAAGCCTTAAAGGTTCCATTTAAATGATTTTAATTGAATAGGGTTTGATTAAACCCCCTTAGATTCAAACCCCCTTGGATAGAACCCCACTAGTTTTAAACCATACCTATAATGAAGTCTCCTCTACACCTATCAAAATGCTGATAAAAAATCACTTTTGATTTACCTTTTGGGGGATCAAATGAATTCATTTAAAATTTATGATTTTTAGTTATGTAGTCCTTATTATAATCTTCCCAAAAAGTATAATTTTAAATATATTTAATTTGATTATTATATTATTTTTTATTTCTTGTGAATGTTGGTTTTTCACCAAACATCAAGTTCTTTGTTCTACACACATGGAAAATTAGTAAATTAGTGAAAAAAAATTCTAAAAAATATCTAAGCCCTAGGTATTGATGTCCTTTTTTGAAAAAAAAGAAAAATTGAATTTCGATACATACAAAAAAAGTTATGTTTTATGAAATACACCTATGTCTAAATTATAATTAGTTTGACTTCAAAACTTAATTGGAAAATATTCAACAAAACATTATGAAACCAAATGCATGCCCTATATATCGATGTTACCAATCTAAATTCAAAAGAATTGGAATTTTATCTTTTGTAGAAAAAAGGTTATGTGCTACAGAATACACATCACTTTAAAAAAATGTTGTTTACTATTAAAAACTAGTTATCAAAGGAGACAAAAAAAAATTTACAATTTAACTCCAATTTTTTAAAAAAAAAATATTTAGAATCTACAAATAAAATCTCACAAATCACTAGTTCGCATCATCTTCAAATTCCTAATGGTTTAGCGGCTATAGGTGTTAGAAAGTGAAGATTTAGTTCAAAATGTTGATTTCAATGTGAAGTTTGGCCAAAAAGTGTAACCCATTATTGTGGGATGACCCTGAGACTGACATTGAGAAACATAAGACAACTCCATACACCCCACAGTAGAATGGAGTTGTGGAGAGGATGAATAGGATGTTGATGGAGAGGGCTAGGAGTATGTTGAGTGGTGCTGGCCTTGAGTAAAAGTTCTGGGCTGAAGTTGTAGCCACTACATGTTATTTGATCAATAGATCTCCTACATCAACTCTTGTTGGAAAGACACCCATGGAGGTGCGCTTTGGTAAGAATCCTTCAATGAGACAGCTTAGAGTATTTGGTTGTGAATCTTATGCTCATGTTCCAAGTGTAAAGAGGTCTAAGTTGGAGAAAAAGATAGTTAAGTGTATCTTCATTAGCTATGGTGTTAGTATGAAGGGGTACAAGATCCAATGGATGAGAAGGTTCTCCATAGAAAAAGTGTAACATTTTGAGAGATGAAACCTTCCATAGTTGAGTTGCATCGAAAGAAAAAGGAAAAGTAGAAGGAGGTAGTTCAAATTCTATTTACTCTGACAAAAGGTGAACGACGTACTCCGGTTGGACCCAATGATGAGGAGAGCTTGAGAACCTTTGAAAGTTTGAATAAGAAGAATGTCAACCTTAGTAATTGAGGTCTACATGTGTTAGGTGACAACTGGAAATGTTTGATTATTCACCAGAAAGATTTGGTTATTCATTGTTAGATTCCAGCTATGATTTTTCTTTGATTGCTAACACTGACGAGCCTAGGATTGTTAGAGAGGCGATGGGTACGAGTGATGAATATTCATGGATGAAAGCCATGGATTCAAAAATGGTTTGTTTGAAAAAAAATAGTAGAGGACTCCCTAGATGCTTGGGAGTGGAGGACGTGAGTAACAACCCCATTGTCATGTCCCCTTTCTAAAATAATTAATTAATGGTCAATATTAATGCATTTTATTCTTTAGTAGGTTAATTGGGCAAGCATAGGAATAATACATATTTAATATTTAATATTGTCCAACTAATATTTATTTCAAGAGGACAATTAAATATTAAATTAAATAATTTGAGGCTAAAAAGGGGGCATTGGGTTTTTTGAGGTGTCCATTTGAATGAAGATTTTGAAAATATTGGTAAATCACAAGTGGTGAGGGAATTTATGACAATGTATGATAGCTTATGACAACTGCCATACCCCAAAATAGAAAGGAATCTAAGGAAAACATGGGTATCTTGGGTGCCCATCTCTCCCATGAAATATTGATATAAAATGTGATTTTGGTCATTTGGGAGTATTGTTGATATGACTTTTTTGCTCAAACTTGCAAATTTGCAGATTGTGGCTTTAATGGACAAAACCCCATTAGAGTAGAAGGCTTGTGGACAAAAAACCATTAGTCTCAGATGGCCAGAGGATGAAAACTCTTTGTTCACAAGGAGTAGCTTCATCCATAGGTTGCACAGAGCTTCAAGGATTTAGTAGTTTCCAAAAGTTTCCATTGTTTGTGTGTGCACGTCTTCTTTGTGTTGTCACAATGATTCTAGAAGTGTTGGAATGTGTTGTTATTTTATTTTATTTGCTATGTGGTGGCTATAGATTTCCATTTCTTGGTTCCATAGATCAGCTCTGGGTGTTATGAGTGTTGGGAATTAAGGTGTCTCAACCTTGGTAATTCCTTGTATTATTTCATTGTATTTATTTACTTATTGCCTATTGTGTAATTAGGATGCAAATCCTGTTTTGTCAACTTGTGGGAGTTGGCATGGTGATGTGTCATCCCACGTGGAAGGTGAAAACATGTAAATTTGTCCTCACATAAGGAGATAGGAATCCTAATTAGGGGTAGGGATATTTTTCCATGTGTCAGCATCTTGGATAGTGTGTAAGGGAATATTGACTGAAACGATTATGACATATTCCTATGACAAATCTATGATGTGTAAGAGTCGTAAATGGAAGATTCTATGATAGGTGAAGACATGTGTCACAAGGCATCTTGGAAGAAGGCATATTTGGGTGTCCCAAGGAGGGTTATGACATGTTAGAAGATAATATGCTATTTTTAGCCTATGTATGATAGATTCTCTTATAGCTATAAGATATGACAGTTATGATGGATTCTGTGGCAGTCGTAAGAGTCGTAAGAGTATCTGTCATTTCCCAACTTGGGAATAGGCAACCTCTTTGTGATGGGTTGATATGAGAAGTGTCATGAACATTCTACACTATTGGACAAGTTTCCCCAGGTGTGGGTTTTGGGCCATGAGGCCATGTTGGAAGCCTATCCTAAGATAGAGCCATTTTTGCCTTGTATCTTCTTTATAAACAAGTGCTTTGGAGAGGAGATGTTATGTGATTGATAGGTACTATTATGCTATCGAAATATCTCTAGATATGAGTTTTGAAAACTCCTGCAAGAGCATTGGCTCTGAAACTATCTTGTAACCTTGATTGTTTATTGGAATACATTTGAGCTATTTTTTGGAGTGTGGGGTTTTTAACCTATAAGGGTTTTCCCCATGTATATCTTGTCTCTCACTCTTCTATCTACTTTCTATGTGTATGTGTTTTGTAGAAATATCTCCATTGTTGTGTTTAACATTCTATAATTATAAGGATTAAAAATAATTTGCACTCTTCTCTCCTCTTTAGATTAGTGTAGGAAGCAATTTTCGCACACCTATCTTCCTTTCAGTTGGTATCCGAGCCTAGCCAATTTTGGTTCTAGCTGTTGGGTATGATTTTTTTGAGGTAATCTTAGGTTGAGTGGGAGTTTGTTTAGAATATTCTATATCTTGTTGTAGGAAGGAGATGGTAGGCACATTCAGAAGATTAGAGGTGGAGAAGTTCAATGGCATGAATTTTGAGTTGTGGAAACTCAAGATGGAAGACTTACTTGTTGATTGTGACCTATGGGAAACCGTTGATGGCACAAAACCTACAACAATGTCATAAGCTGATTGGGACCTCAAAGATTGGAAGGCTAAGTGTCTTATAAGACTCTGTCTAGTTGACTCTGTCCTATTGAATGTCCATGAAGAGAAGATTGAGAAAGATCTTTGGAAGAAGCTAGGAGATGCTTATCAAGCCAAGTCCTTGGTGAACACACTCTTTTTGAAAAAGAAATTGTTTTCTTTGAAGATGGAAGACAGAGTATTTGTTGCAGACCATATGAATGCTTTTAACATGATCGTTGCACAATTGACATTTGTGGGTGTGAAAATGGAGGAGGATCGATGTATGACCCTACTTTGTTCTTTGCCAGATTCGTTGGATCATCTTGTCATGGCCATCGAAAGCACTAAAACCACCTTCAAGATGGCTAATGTAGTGTCTTCACTGTTATCTGAAGAAATGCGGAGAAAGACAACCGAGTCGGCCAAAGAGTCTCTTGTGGTTCGTGGAAGACCCAACGAGAAAGGGAAGAAAAAGGACAAGAAAGGTAAAAAGGGTAGATACAAATCTTGTGGGAGATTCAAATCTCTTAGAAAGTCCAAGGCTCTGTGTTGGAACTTGTTGATAACTAAGAGGGGGGGTGAATCAGTTATCTTAATCTTTTCCTTTTAAACTTCTTTAATAGTTAATGCAATATCAAATCAAATGAGCAAACATAACCATGAAAAGGAAATACCACTAATACACATGACACATTGATTTTGACATGGAAAGCCCAGTTAAGGGAAAAACCATCAGGTGATTAACCCAAGATATTATTCTCTGTTAGAAGAATAGAAGATACAAAATGGCACATGCCAATTAGGGCTCACTGCCTGAGCATACTGCTCACAAGAGGCTCACTGCCTACAAGAGACTCACTGTCTACAGAAAAGGAAGGTAACTCAATGTTTGAACTGATGAGAAGCATCCACACATGCTGAGATTCAGTTTTGGTTAAGCTCAATAGACTAATCTGCTACACTTATTCTTACTCTCTTTTGATGCAGCTGTACTGTCACATTCCGGACCTCTTTTACTATCTTCACTCTGCTCTTCTACTTTTCTTCACACCAACACAACACATCATATACACCACTTCACATCTAAATCAATCATGTATATATATCCACACAAGTGATTTCATCACCTTTCTAGTCGGCATCTGGAATAGTCAATATTTTCCTCAAACTCTGATCTATGAGTTGAATCCTTGCATACCAAGTAATGTGGATCAAGGATATACTTGTAGAAGTCATCAATCGTGTTGGCCAATCATAACTTATGCCTTAAGAACCTTTACCATCTTTAGTAACACATCCGGGATAATGTCTGATGTTCTGCCAGTCAGTTCTTCCTCTGTTCACACTCTCAATCAGGAACCTGACACTCAAGTATTCATATCTCTTCATCCTTTCAACACCAGAGGCTAAATCCTTGGATTCTATTTGTCATGGTACTCCTCTTGACTTCCTCAAATCTGCACTTCACTAAGATACTTCTTCTGAGAGATCCGGACCTGTCTATCGGACCTTACTGACTGCTCTATTCTTGTTTACCAGACATCAACACTTCTTCAATCTGACTTCTGGTAAAAACTCATCATATCCTGTGGATGTGTGGGAAAACCTTTGTTTCCATAAATGACAACATTCATGAGTCCATATAGTGTCTCTTGCCAACAATCTCCCCCTTTGTCATTGATGGCAACACTTAGTGAAAATTAACTATGTGTCACACTATACTCCCCCTTGGCTGATGCTCTATTTTTATGTACATTTTTCGGAGCTCCCCCTTGGTTGGATTCCTCATTTTTCACTGCTTCTCACTCCCCGTTTGACATCAATGGAAAAGGGTGGGGTCCGCACATAGAAAAATTTCTCAAAAACACTTCTATACTTAGCCGCATAAGTATTTATACATGCTATACTTTACATAAAGTAAAGGATATATGTAAAAGATGTCTTCAACTGGACAAATTTTGTCGCCCAACTTTGCTTCATTCTGTCAAAAATTGTGATGTGACCACTCAACAGGAATGCATAAGCTTCTACCTTTTTCAAATCTGTCGGATCATTTGTTCTGGCTGTAGTTTGAGCATCACTTAAGGCCTCATGCATGGCCTCCAACTTCGGGATAATTATTCCTCTAAGTTCATTCAACCTACTGATTCTATTTTTCTTCTCTTCTTCAAGCTTTTTAATTTCATTCAAAATTGCAATCATCTGACATTCTTGATTTATTATGGATGTGGTAAGTGGATCAAAA
The DNA here is from genome assembly GCA_027924645.1 of Cunninghamia lanceolata. Taxonomy (NCBI): domain Eukaryota; kingdom Viridiplantae; phylum Streptophyta; class Pinopsida; order Cupressales; family Cupressaceae; genus Cunninghamia; species Cunninghamia lanceolata. The sequence continues at coordinate 8,761,410 of BSBN01000111.1, forward strand.
TTTTGAGAAAGTTTTGTTAGTTTCTCCTCCTGTTCTTTCACTTTCTTCTCAATCTCCACTGTTGCCTTAGACCAGGATATACAAAATTTGTATACATCTCCTCCATCTTTGAGAGCATTTTCCAAGCTCTTTATCCCAATACCCATTACTCTCCTATCATTTGTTATTAGCCCTTGTAGCTTAGAGAATCTCTTATCCAAAAACTCTTTCTTGACCTTCTCCTCAGCTAATTTCTCTAGAGAATTGAAGTGTGTACTAATAATATTAATCAGAGATTTGAGATTATCAAGTGAGGAGGCTGAGGGATTCTTTTGAAAAGATGGCATGATCTTTTCTAACACTCCGGATGTAGCTGCTATAAGCTCATAGTCTTCCATGTGAGACTTCAAAAGTTTTTCTTTGGCCTTTGCATTAGCAAATGAACCTATCTTCATTGTTTGTACCGGAGAAAGAGAGTCAAAATTAAATGGCCCTTGCAGAAGTTCTGGTTCATCAATTTCCATTGTCTCTTTGTCTAAGAACTCTTTGATAGTTTCTATAGTGTCTCTTACCGGAGACAGATTCTTCTTCTCTTCTGCAATCTCAGAACTGTCTCTTGGAGCTTTTTCTCCTTCTACAACCTTGGTACTGTCATCTTCTTTTTCCTTCACCTCTGCTTCTTTCTCCTCTATTCTTTCTACTCCTTTGGATCCAGAGTCAGCAGGGGAAACCAGAGGAGTGATGTTTGTTTGTTCATGGGCCACCTCTTCCAGAGCAGAGGATTCCAAGCCCTTATCTTCACTTGTGTCCATTACCTCTTCTGTCATTTCCTCAATGGATTCCTTTTCAACACCTGTGGCCGAAGGATCAACACCCAAGTCCTCTATAACAGGAAGATTAAATCTTTTGAAGGCATTCCGGAGGATCTCCTCTATTTCCTTGGCTATCTTGTCAATCTCACCAAGCATGAGCTGATTCATTCTAGCTTTGCTTCAGAATTCATCCTTGCAATCCTTGAAGATCATATTCATTTGCTTTGAATCGATTGAAGGATATAGCTGAATGGCTATATGTTCCTAGGTCTCAAGATCTTTTGCCATGGTAGTATCCTTTCTTATTTCTAACTCTTTTTCTAGGCTTTTGGGAATAAGAGATATAATTTCAATAAAAGCCTTGTTATATATGTTCAGATACTTAACTGCTGCTTCCTGCAAGATCTTTTGGTCTACTTCATTGTAATCATCATAGAATTTAGCCATTAGCTAAAGGTTTCCATCCACAGTGACTGATTTGATGACATCATCTAAAGACAGAGTGGGCTTTTCTACAAATTCCTCCACCTTTTCTTCTTCACCTTGACCAATAAAGGGTTCACTGGATGTTTTCTTCTTCTGCTTCTTCATTTTCTTTATCTCCTCATCTGATTTAGTTTCTTCATCATCCTTCTGACTGACATAAGACCTTGTGGCCTTTGTTTTAGTTCTTTTCTCTCCTCTCCCAGATGATTTTGCTTCCAGTTTTGATGTCCTTGAGCTTTTAGTAGTGGCAGGTGCAGATCTCTTTGATGATCTCGTCCGAGTGAAAGATTCTACCGGAGCACTTTGCTTACTTCCCTTTTCTGCCTCTTTCTTCTCTTCCTCAGCCCTTTCCATCTTTTTCATGTTGGCATCAAGTGCCTCTTTTGGGATGCCTAAGCCTTTGGCAACTTCTTCAACTTCTTTTCTCACTTTTCTCTTTATTTCTAGTTGTCTAAGTTCCACATGAACTTTTACACTTAGCTTTTCAAAGGTTCCAAACCTTTCTGCCTTTGGATCCTTTGGCTGACTTAGCATGTGTTGAACATGCAGCTCCACAATTTGTTCATCAACTTCATACCCCATAGGCATGATCCAAACTGTCCTTGGCTCTACTGCCTCCATTAGGCATTGATCAGTGTCTACCATGAAGCACACTGTATTTTTATATTTCTCAACCAATGATTTTGGGATTCTTTCTCTGATTTGCATAGTATTTTGGAAGTTCTTAAAGTAACCCCACAGAGCTATATTCCTTACCTTGGCATCACCAAGTTCATGCAAGTAATCTTTGATTTGAATTGCTACCGGTTTGTTATTTTACCATACCCATCCATTGGATCCAGGCAGCTCATTCATGAAGTAGAAAAATAAACACAATATCAGTCCACCATATTTAAAGGAGTTCTTCTTGTCCTTTTTGATCTTTTGTATGTTCTCCATCAATTGACTTAGAAGAAGTTCAAAGAGATCATACTGTACATTCTTTCTCAGCATCTCATAGGCAGTATACACTGCAGTTCCAGACACTGAATTCTCCCTACTGGAATGATATATCTTATACCCTATTATCATAGATGCAAACTTGATATCCAGGTCCGTGATATCTTCAATGGCCATTGCCCTCTTATCAAATTTTGATCTGGTGGCCTTAGTTACAATTTGGTTTTTGACAGATTTGAGGATAGGTATCCCTCTGGAGGAGTATAAACCAATTACTACCCTAATTGCCTCCTTAGTGATTTTGCAAGGTTTGTTCAGCCATAGGAAGTTATCATGCATCCTACTGAATACATACCGGACCCATTCATCTTCTTCAAAGCAGGGGAAATGAATGAACTCATCAAAATGTTTCTCCTGGATGCCTTTATATTGAGGTTTAAGTTCAAAAGCATCATCTATCAATTGTTTATGATAGATGTCTCTTAGTTTGAATTCTCTAAACTCTTCAATATTCACGTGTATGTAAACCCTAATATCTTCTGTATGTAACACACCATGCGGAAAAGTGGAAAATGCTCCTAGGGGATCTACTTCCAAGGATTTGTAAGGATGTTTCTTGAATTTTGGGTGAGGCCTATCAGAGATCTTCACAATATTTGGAGTAGTCATCATTCAAGGATTTGCAGAGAGATATTTGATAACAGAAAATACCTTTTGCGCTTGTAGGGTTCGTAGAGTGAACTTGAATGATTTGAGTTCAGCAGTTGCTTCTTGAGAAATCTTGTTGTAGCACTCCTTTTCCTTTCTTCTCTAATGCAAATTGTGAAAATGATGAGCGAGTGAACCGTTTTGTTGCTGAAGAACCCTAATTCCATATCGCAATAAATGCAAAACTTAAGTTGTTCCGGTTGTTTTGTTTTCCTTGTTCAGCGAGGGAGAAACGTATCTGAATCATTGTGATGCCCTTATGATTGATGTTAATGATAAATCATAATGTCCACTTCTTCTTCTGATCATCCCATATGTTCGTAGATCAAGATGTTTCAATTTAGATTCATACCGGATCAAACTTACGAAAAACCTATTTTTACCAGAAGACTGTTTAACCGGATCAATTCTGGAAGGATTAGACTCTTTAAATCTTCTTGTGGATCTCTCAAATCTTTACCATACCTTCTTTAGATGTTTCTTTTGGAGCCCATTGATCTGCAGCTTCCTATGAGCCAATTTCAGGCACCAATTGACTGACTGGGGGAATTAGCTTATCTTTTGTTACTCCCCCTGAGCCAGAGCTCATCTGTTTAATTTTTGGAAGGGATATCAGCACCAAATTCTAGTGTGGATCCATTTCCGACATTCTCTGCACTTTTCTTTACACAAATCTTGTTCATCTCACTTTGAACTTCATCCACATTCACTTTCCTTTTTCTTTTGTTTTGATTCTGATTCTGATGCACCAGACCCCTTTTGTCCTAATTCTTGCTTCTATAGAATTTAGCAATGTGACCGGATCTATTGCAATTGTAGCAAACAACATTTCTTTGCATATTTGATTGATATTATCTTGATCTACATTGATTAGCCATATGTCCTGTTCTATTGCATGCAAAGCATCTACCATTGAATGAATTGCTTATTTGCCTATATCTACATTCATGGGATTTGTGACCATATCTTTTGCGATTGAAACATTGTCTGGAGAAGGATGTAATAGTTTGATTCATTCTTTTCCTGCACTGATTTGCTTTATGACCAAAGTTATTGCAGTTGTGGTAGTATCCATTGAAGGATGGATATCTTTGAGCATTTGGTTGCTTTACCAGAGGTCTTCTAGGCCTGTTTCTTGGAGTTTCTAATCTGGAGTTCTCCTGACTAGATTCAGAGCTTTCCCCTTTTTCATACCTCAAGCCACGCTTATCATCTATCCTCTTTTGGCTTTCAAGAAGAACTTCAAGTTGAGCAGAGCTTACCTTGAGTTTCTCTTTATATTCATTTGCTGTTTGAAGATCCCTTTTGAGAGTGTCAATCTAATTTTCAAGTTGTTCTTCCTTTTCTTTAGCTTCTTCAAGATCAAATTCTAGGTGTCTAATTATTCTATCCATATTGTGGCAATCTTCAGATATCTCCTTGAGAGATTGTCTTAGGTTATCTTCAACTTTTCTTTTCTCTTCGATTTCTTGGGTGAGCTTCATGACTCCTGACTCCATTTCATGTCTTACCATAATGACGTCTTTTGATAACTTTTTGCATAACTTGTTCTTCTCATTTAGATCATCATTAGTGTTATAGGCTTCACTTTGATCTACTAATTGTTGAAGTAGTTCCTTTCTCTTTTTCATAGAGATACTCAATTTTTCTCTTAGTTATTTGATGAAGTCATTGGCCTGTCTAAGTCTCTCCTTCAGTTCATTGACTTCAGAATTAGATTGATCAAGATCATCTAGGGTAGACTAAAGTTGTTTCTTCATTCCATACATATCCATTTGAATTCCCAGATCTTCCTCAAGTTGTTAGGCTCTATTTGGAGGAACATAGCTCTAATACCAATTGTTGATAACTAAGAGGGGGGGTGGGGGTGAATTAGTTATCTTAATATTTTCCTTTTAAACTTCTTTAATAGTTAATGCAATATCAAATCAAATGAGCAAACATAACCATGAAAAGGAAATACCACTAATAGACATGACACATTGATTTTGACGTGGAAATCCTAGTTAAGGGAAAAACCACTGGGTGATTAACCCAAGATATTATTCTATGTTAGAAGAATAGAAGATACAAAATGGCATATGCCAATTAGGGCTCACAAGAGGCTCACTGCCTACAAGAGACTCACTGTCTATAGAAAAGGAAGGTAACTCAATGTTTGAACTGATGAGAAGTATCCACACATGGTGAGATTCAGTTCTGATTAAGATCAATAGACTAATCTACTGCACTTCATTCTTACTCTCTTTTGATGCATCTATACTGTCACATTCTAGACCTCTTTTACTATCTTCACTCTACTCTTCTGCTTTTCTTCGCACCAACACAACACATCATATACACCACTTCACATCTAAATCAATCATGTATATATCCGCACAAGTGATTTCATCACCTTTCTAGTCGGCATCTAGAATAGTCAATATTTTCCTCAAACTCTGATCTGTCAGCTGAATCCTTACATACCAAGTAATGCAGATCAAGGATATACTTGTAGAAGTCATTAACTATGTTAGCCAATCATAACTTATGCCTTAAGAACCTTTACCATCATTGGTATCATATCTGGGATAATGTCTGATGTTCTGCCAATCAGTTCTTCCTCTGTTCACACTGTCAATCAGGAACCTGACACTCAAGTATTCATATCTCTTCATCCTTTCAACACCAGAGGATAAATCCTTGGATTCTATTTGTCACGGTACTCCTCTTGACTTCCCAAAATCTGCACTTCATTGAGATACTTCTTCTGAGAGATCCGGACCTGTCTGTCGGACCTTACTGACTACTCTGTTCTTGCTTATCGGACCTCAACACTTCTTTAATCTAACTTCCAGTAAAGACTCATCATGTCCTGCGGATGTGTGGGAAAACCTTTGTTTCCATAAATGACAACATTCATGAGTCCATATAGTGTCTCTTGCCAATAGGAACTATGGTAAAACTGGGCATTTTTTAAAGGAATGCAACAAGGAAAAGAAAAAGAAGAAGAAGAATGTCCTAGATTAAGATTCTGACAAGTCACAAGATGATGGTGATGCCTTATATGTAGCCCTATCCACCCATACATCTGATGATGTGTGGTTGCTTGATTCTGGTGCATCATTCCACATGACATTGCATCGAAGTTGGTTCACTAAGTATGAAGAGTTCAATGGTGGAAGAGTGTACCTGGGTGACGTCTTGCATTTCAAGATTGTTGGTCATGGAAGAGTCTCAATCTAATTCCCTGATGGATAAGTGAAGGGGATCTCTGGGGTTATACACATCCTAGGCTTGGTACAGAACCTGTTGTCTGTAAGCAAGTTGAATGATGCAGATGTGTAGGTTGTCTTTTTGAAGGATGGATGCAAGATGGCTAGAGGATCTATGGTGCTTACGAAGGGTACTTGGAGATGTACTTTGTTTCAGTTGTAGGTATGCACTTCATATTGCAATAGTTCTTCTAACTCAAAGAAAAGAGATGCAGTCACTTCATCCCCACCATCTGAACCAACAGTGAAGAAATTTGTTGTATCTAATTCTGATGGTAGTGCATTTTGGGTACCCAAGGCTGCTCATGCTTTGGAAGTTAAGCTTCCTACTGAAAAGATAATGTTATGGCATAAGAGATTTGGCCACACTAGTGAGAAGGGTCTTAGAACCCTAAAAAATAAAAACCTCATTGAGGGATTAAATAATTGTAATCTTTAGTTTGACTTTTACGAACATTATATATATGGAAAGCAAAACTGTGTTTAGTTTTACTCTAGTTCTCACAATTCTTCTGGTGTGTTGGACCTTATTCATTCTATTGTGTTTGGTCCTGTTAGTGTTCCTTCGATTTCCAAATTTGTATATTTTGTATCTTTTATAGATGATTATAGTAGAAGGAGGTGGATTTATTTTCTCAGAAGAAAGACTGAAGTCTTTATTCAGTTCAAAGAGTTTAAAGATTTTTTTGAGAATCAGACTAGTAAAAATATTAAGTGTTTGAGAACTGACAATGGTGGTGAGTTTTTTTTAGTAGAGTTCAATAAGTTCTATAAAGATCAAGGGATTGAAAGACATAAGACAAATCCATACACCTTGCAACAAAATGGAGTTGCAGAGAGGATGAACAGGACATTGACGGAGAAGGCTAGGATTATGCTTAGTGGAGAAAGCCTTGAACAAAAATTTTGAGCTAAAGATGTAGCCACTGCTCGCTACCTAGTAAACAGGTCTCCTACATCAGCTCTTGTTGGCAAGACACCTATCGAGGTGTGGTTCAGTAAGAAGCCTTTAGTTAGACATCTTCATGTTTTTAGCTATGAGGCATATGCACATGTGCCTAGGGAGATATAGTCTAAATTGGAGAACAAGGCTGTTAAGTGTATTTTCATTGGCTATGGTGTCGGTATGAAAGGATACAAGCTTTGGGATCCTGTGGCTAAAAAAGTGTTGTATAGAAGAAGTTTTATGTTTAGAGAGCTAACACCTTCTCTCATTGTTCTACAGCTAGAAGAAATAAGAAAGAAAGAGGATGTGGTTCAATTTCCTTCTACTCTTGAGAAGAGTGAACCAACACACCATATGAGACCTGATGATGAGGAGAGCTCTAGAAGCTTTGAAAGCTCAAAAGAAGAAGTAGAACCTCAACCTTAGCCATTGAGTAGGTCTACACAAACAAGGAAGCAACCTGATAGGTTTGGTTATTCATTGCTTGATTCCAGTTGTGATTTTTCTTTGCTTACTAACACTGATGAGCCTAGAACTGTGAAAGAGGCTATGGGCATGAAAGATGTAGGTTCCTACAAGGAGGCCATGGAAGATGAGATGGCTTCTTTGGAGAAGAATAAAACATGGGACTTGGTGCCTTGGCCTGAAGGATGGAAACCTGTTGCATGCAAATGGGTGTTCAAGAAGAAATTTGGTGTAGATGGTAGTGTTGAAAAGTACAAGGCTAGACTAGTTGTGAAGGGGTACTCACAAGTGGAGGGAATTGAATATGGTGAAATTTTCTCTCCTGTTGTAAAGTTGACATCTATTCAGTTCCTGTTATCTCTTGTAGCAGCTTATGACTTAGAGGTGGAGCAAATGGATGTGAAGACAACATTCCTTCATGGTGACTTGGAGGAAGAGATTTACATGTCATAGCCAGAGCATTACATAGAAAAAGGTAAAGAAAATTTGGTTTGCAAGTTGAAAAAGTATTTGTATAGTTTGAAGCAGTCTCATAGGATGTGGTATTTGAAGTTCAATGCATTTGTTTTGCCGGTTGGATTTCTGAGATCAAAATCATATCATTGTGTGCATTACAAATTTGACAATGATCACATTCTTATTATTGCATTGTATGTTGATGATATGTTGTTGATTGGGAATGGTAAGAATATGATTTCTAATTTAAAGTATCAGTTGTCAACACAGTTTGAGATGAAAAATCTAGGGGCAGCTAGGTACATTCTAGGAATGGAAATCATAAGAGACAGAGCTAATAGAAAACTTTGGTTAAGCCAGAGTGAGTATGTGAAGACTATGTTGGATAGGTTCAACATGGCAGATTGTAGACCATTGTGTGTTCCTGTTTCTTTGGGGACAAATTTGTCTATTAATGATTGTCTAAAATATCCTAGTGAGGTGGAGGACATGAGCAGAGTACCTTATGCTAGTGTTATTGGTAGTTTGATGTATGCTATGGTCCACACAAGACTAGACATTGCCCAAGCAGTGGGAGTCCTTAGTTGATTTATGGCTAATCCTGGACAAGTACATTGGGATGCAGTTAAGAGAGTGATCAGATATTTGAGGGTTGCTTCTAAGTATTCCATATGCTATCATGGTAATCCTATAGGACCTCTGCATTTAGTTTGTATTTGTTGATTCCGATTGGGTGGGTGACATTGATAGCAGGAGATCCACCAGTGCCTATATGTTTACTATGTTCGGTGGTGCAATCAGTTGGATGAGTAAGTGGTAACCTGTGGTCGCTTTGTCCACAATAGAAGCTAAGTATATGGCAGCAACTCATGCTTGTAAGGAATCCATTTGGCTTAAGAGATTGTGCTCAAATATTGGTGTTGATGTAGGATAGAATATGATTTGTTGTGACAGTCAGAGTATGATTTTCCTAGCAAAGAGTCCAACTTTCCATGCTAGAATGAAGCATATTGATGTATAGTTTCACTTCATGTGAGACATGGTAGCGAATAGGAAGGTGAATTTGTAGAAGGTAGACACTTTGAAGAATGTTACGGATGCATTGATGAAACCGATGGGCACTTAGAAGTTTAGATGGTGTTCTGATTCTATGGGCCTCTCAGCCTATAGCAGTTAAATCTTATTATTTTCATTGTCTCTTACAAGGTGTTCAACAAGTGGGAGAATGTTGGGATATAAGGTGTCTCAATCTCAGTAATTCCTTGTATTATTTCATTGTATTTATTTATTTATTGCCTATTGTGTAATTAGGATGCAAATCTTGTTTTGTCATCTTGTGGGAGTTGGCACGGTGATGTGTCATCCTATGTGGAAGGTGACAACATGTAAATTTGTCCTCACATGAGGAGATAGGCATCCCACTTAGGGGCAGGAATATTTTTCCATGTGTCAGCATCTTGGATAGTGTGTAAGGGAATATTGACCGAAACTAGTTATGACAGATTCCTATGACAAATCTATGATGTGTAAGAGTTGTAAATGGAAGATTCTATGATAGGTGAAGACATGTGTCACAAGGTATCTTGGAAGAAGGCATCTTTGGGCACCCAAAGGTGGGTTATGACATGTTGTAAGAGAATATGTTATTTTTATCTTGTGTATGACAGATTCTCTTACAATTGTAAGATATGACAGTTATGACAGATTCTATGATAGTCGTAAGAGTATCTGTCATTACCCAACTTGGGAATAGGTGACCTCTTTGGGATGGGGTAACATGACAAGTGTCATGAATATTCTACAATATTGGATAGGTGTCCCTAGACATGGGCCATGAGGCCATGTTGGATGCCCATCCCGAGATAGAGCCATTTTTGCCTTGTATCTTCTTTATAAACATGTGCTTTGGAGAGGAGATGATATGTGATTGAAAGGTACTGTTATGTTGTCAGAATATCTTCAGATATAAGTGTCAAAGAATCTTGCAAGAGCATTGGCTCTGAGTGTGGGGTTTTACCCCCATAAGGGTTTTCCCCACGTATCTCTCTCTCTCTCTCTCTCTCTCTCTCTCTCTACTTTCTATGTTTATGTGTTTTGCAACAATATCTCCATTGTTGTGTTTAACATTCTATAAATGTAAGGATTAAAAATAATTTTCACTCTTATCTCCTCTTTAGATTAGTGTAAGAAGTGATTTTCGCATAGCTAGCTTCCTTTCAGTGAGCAGTGTTGTGTTGTTTTTTGGCTTTGTGGGTTTATATGCACAATGTGTATTCTAGCTTGTAGAGATGTTTGGGTTGTGTAGTTTTATGGCGAGTACTGTAGGTATTTTATGTAGATATTTTAGTTATATTAGACTATATTTCATCTATTTTCCATCTGAGAATCAAACAATATCAGTTTATGGTGTTTTTGGTACATTTGGGTGATTGTTGGTGTTGGCAGTTTTTGTGGGTTTTGCCCATATTTTAGCTATTTGAAGTTGTAATGTTGCTATTACTATAGATCAATATCACAAACCTGATAACATGTCATTTCCATCTAAAAATCATTAAAAATCATTTTGGTGAAGCTTCATCATATTAGGTGTTAATTCATTGCAAGACTAGCTAGCTAGTTACATCAATTTCGGTGTAGTTTTGGGTGGATTTGTTGAAACTAAATTTTTAGATCTGATATTTCATATTAATTTCTAGTTGGTTCATTACAATTGTATAAGAGCATGATCTTTCCAGTCTATAGATTTTTTAGATGATTGATGATGCCAAGTGACAGAGAAATTAGATATTTGAGAACAAAACAAAAGAAATTGCAATTGGAGGAAACAATGGTGGATAGAAAAAATGTAGAAGAAGATTTTTCTTCAAGGAAATTTAATAAAATGATCAAGGCACAAACCAAACTTGTTGAAATGTTTGGTCTGATGATGCAATGGACCCAAAACAACATCAACAACAATAACAACAACAATGGAAACAATGGCAGCAGTACTTCAGGTGCAAACAACAATATCAATAGAAAGGGAAAGAAGATTGAGACTCAAAACTTAGGGCATGCAAACAAACCATTATTTCTACCTGAAGAGGAACTTGAACAAGTTGATTCTACAGCTACTAGTTTGTTCAATGTGGAGATCCTTAATAAATGGCGTGGAGAATACAATTCATTAGCAGAGGAGATCAAGAATGATATGTCATTGGGAGAATATGTAGAGTTCCTGAGAAGAGGTGAATCCCATAAGAAGGGAAATTGGAAAAATAAAGAAATGAAACACAAGTTGGGAAAGTTAACTGTAGTCTTCTTTGATGGAAGTGAGAAGATTTCAGCTAGAGCTTGGTTGTAAAAGATAGAAATATACTTTGTGCTCAACCCCATGAAAGAGAAGGATGTAGTTCAGTTTTCCACCTTGCAATTGGAAGGAGAAGCCTATGAATGGTGGTACCTATTGGAATTAGTCCAGACAACTAAGAGGAGGGGGGGTCAAATAGTTGTCACACAAATTTAATCTCTAATGCCTTTAATCTTCTCTCACAACTTATAATTAGATTAATGATATAAATATTAAAGCATGAATCAACAACACATGAGCATAAACAAATTGAACACGCATAACACCAATTTTTTTATGTTGAAACCTAGTTATGGGAAAACCATGGTGGGGGTTAACCCACAAGATTTGTACCCTATTAAAAGTACTTAAAAGAAAATGGGAAGACACTTGCCTTCAGGTGCACTGCCTAGAGCTCACTGCTCAAAGAGGCTCACTGCCTACAAAATTTATGTTTAACACAAAGAGAATTAACTGATAGATAGCATCTTCTTCATGCCTAGTTCAGTCTCATTGAATGTTCAAAAAACATATTCTCTTCCCTGAACTATTCTTCACTAACTCTTCATTATAATGTTCTTGTTCTTCTACTCCTCCTCTTCTCTGCTCTGCTTCTAATCCTTTGTTTGGATTCTATTATTTTCGCATAAGGATGATTTTCCATGACTCAAGTACACTCATTTATATGATTCATCAACTTGGAATAAACATCAAGGTCAGCACTCCAAACATCTGACTTAATGCGAATCACTAACCTATCAGCCAAACCTGACTAGGACTCAAATATTCCTCGATCAACATGACATGCTCCATAGAATTGTTCTTAGATCATTTGCAACATGCTTGAATCATCTGGTCGGCCAGGACTGGGAAGAACAACAACATCAAGGAAGAATTCTTCAACAATGAGCTCAATCTTCAATGCAGACCTCCAACATAGTAGGCACAAATTCTAGAGATTTCCACAAGCACATTGAATTCAACAATAACATCCACACTACTCCAAATCATCAAAATCACTTGCATCTTCATCTGGTACCTCAAGAACACTATCTGTCATGATAGATTGCTTGCAGACCTCCAAACCATGAACCACTTGAGTTGAGGATACACACTGACTTCCCAAACATGCCTCTAGATCTCCAGATCATCATTTTACATTTTTAGAATAATCTAGACTACTTTCCTGTCACTCTGTCTCTTCTAAATACTACAAAAACATGTTCTACTTAGATGGCCATAGCTTTATCAAATCTTCATGTAGACCTCTCAAATCTTAATTGGACCTTCCTCAGACAATCCTATATATAGACATATGGTCCGCATATATTTGTCTTCATTAATTTTCTCAGTATCCTCAACATTCTAATCTTCTAAATAGGTATCCAAATAGGATACAGTTGACACCAATGACAACAAGGATATGTTGGCATCAATGACAACACTGATTAGGCACATATTTGTAACAATCTCCCCCTTTGTCATTGATGGCAACATATGATGTGAAAAATTTATTCAACCATCAAGACAAGAACTTCTCATTTTTTCTCCTATCACTTCTGCAACTACTTTCTTCACTGCTCCCCCTTTCATTAGCAACTAGTTTTTCACATAACTTCTCTCCCCCTTTGACATCAATGGCAAAGAGCACATAATTGCAATCTTTTCTCCCCCTTTTTGTTTCAGATTGATCTCTAGATTAGCATACTGACTACTCCTCCTGAGTAGTACCATAAATCTAGATCACAAGTTATGACTATGAATTCTACTGGACTGATGCACCCTAGTGCATCTTAATTCTAAATAGGTGGGGTAATAACCCCTAGCTTCTCTCTGAGATACTCAAAAGTATGCTTAGGCAAAGGCTTGGTAAATATGTCTATAATCTGATCCTTTGAAGAAACAAACTCCAATGTGACTTCATTCTCATTAACCTTTTCTCTCAAAAAGTGAAACTTGATGGATATATGCTTTGTCTTTGAATGCAACACCCGATTCTTGGAGATATTAATTGCACTTGAATTATCATAGAAGATTGTAACATGCTCCTCAAACACAATTTTGGTGTCCTTCAACATTTGCTTCATCCACAAGACTTGAGTGCAATTACCTGTTGCTGCTATATATTCTACCTCTGTAGTAGATAGAGATATTGCCTCTTGTTTTTTGCTCAACCAAGAAACCAATCACTTTGCCAAGAAGAAAGCACCACCACTAGTACTTTTTCTATCATCCACATCTCCTACCTAGTCAGCATATGGATATGCTTGAAGAGTGAAGTCATTATCCTTCAGATACCACAATCCATAATCAAGTGTACCTTTGAGACATATGAAAATTCTTTTAACTACTACAACATGGGATTATCTAGGATCAACTTGAAATCTAGTAAAAAGTCCAACTGCATTCTTGATGTCAGGTCTAGTGTGAGTCAGATACAGTAGTCCTCCAGTCATTGATCTATACCTTTTCTGATTTGCCTTAGGGAAGTCATCATCTTTACTCAACTTGTATCCAGTTACCATAGGAGTACTAACTAATTTTGAGTCCTCCATTCCAAACTTTTTTAATAATTCTCTCACATATTTAGACTAAGATATGAAGATACCTTTATTTGACTGAGTGATTTGTAGACCTAAGAAGAAATTCATCTCGCCAAATATGGACATCTCAAATTCACTTTGCATCTGATCAACAAATTTCTTACACATGCTTCCATTTCCACCAAAAATGATATCATCAACAAATACCTCAATAATTAGGATGTGCTCATGATCAATCTTGAAGTAAAGATTATTGCTAGTAGTGCCTTTGCTAAATCCTAGTTTTAGCAGATACTTATCTAATCTTGCGTACTAGGCTCTAGGGGCTTGTTTGAGTCTATACAATGCTTTTCTCAATCTACAGACCATATCTCCTTGATTAGACAACTGAAATCCTTCTAGTTGCTCAATGTAGACTTCTTCTTCTAACTCTCCATTCAAGAATGTTGACTTGACATCCATCTGGTAAACATTAAAATCTTTGAAAGCAACAAATGCAAGAAATAGTCTAACTGCTTCTATTCTTTCCACCAAAGCAAAAGTTTCTTCAAAATTAATTCCTTCCACTTGAGAATATCCTTTGCATACCGGCCTTGCTTTGTTTCTTACAACTTCACCATCTTCATTTAGTTCCAATCACATTTTCGTCCTTAGGTCTAGGAACAAGATCAAGTGATTCTTTTCAATTTGCATTAAATCTTCTTCCATTGCTTTTACCTAATTTTCATCATTTCAAGCTTCACTTACTGATTTTGGTTCAATCTTAGAAATCAGACATATCTCCTCTTGTTCTTCAGCAATTCTTCTCCTAGTTTGACAACCTCTATTTCTATCTCCTATAATCTGATCTTCAGGATGATTCAGCCTTACATACCTAGGAGTTTTTGGAATTGCTTAAACTTCTATTTCTTGGGTTTGTTCCTCTACATCTACACTATCTTCTTGAGTTTCTAGAATTTTTGGATCAATCTAGATATGAGTCTGGGTTTGAACTTTCCTTCCTTGACTTTGACTTTCATCTTGATCATCTGAATCATATTCACAAGACTTGGATTGTCCTTCTTTGCTCTCATCAACTTTGACATTAACACTTTCAAAAATCTTTTTCAACCTCTTGTTAAACCACCAGTATGCCTTGCTTTGAGTAGAGTAACCCAAAAGTATTCCTTCAACACTTCTTGTATCAAACTTTCCTAGATCCTCATCTCTTTTGATATAGCATTTACTACCAAAAAATCTAAAATATCTCACGGTAGGAGGATGACCAGACCATTGTTCATAAGGTGTCTTACCAGAATTGCCTTTGATCTACACCTAGTTAAGAGTGTAGACAGTAGCAGTCACATCTTCTCTCCAATAGACTTTTGAAACATTTGCTTCCATCATGATGGTCCTAGTAGCTTCTTGAATGCTCTGGTTTTTTCTTTCCACAACTCCATTCTGCTGAGGAGTCCTAAGAGTAGATAACTATCTTTTTATTTCTTGCTTCTCACAAAATGTATCAAACTCACTGGAGGTAAACTCTCCACCTCTTTCGGATCTTAAACACTTTATCTTCACACCAATCTCATCCTCCACCATGACCTTGAACACTTTGAATTTGTCAAGAGCTTCTGATTTTTCTTTTAAGAAGGTTACCCACATCATCTGGGAGTAATCATCAATGAGCAACATAAAATATCTATCTCCTTGTACACTGCTAATTCTAGCATGACCACAAAGATTAGTATGCACAAGTTCCAATCGTCCACTTGAAGATTGTTCTTTACTCTTGAATGAAGTTCTACTCCGTTTACCCAATTGGCATTCTCTGCACATGCTATCAAGTTTCATAAGTTTTGGAAGATCTCTTACAGCCTGAGTAGAACTTATCTTGACAATGTTATCAAAATTCACATGACACATTCTTCTATACCATAACCAACTCTGATCAATCTAAGAAATCAAGCAACTCTTAGCAAAACTACTTAAATGAAAGATGTTACTTCTAGTCTAAGTACAAAATGCAACTTCAGTTCCAAAGCTTTCAAAAATTTTGCATTTCCCATCCTTGAATCGGACATCATAAACCTTGTCAACCAACTGTCCAACACTGAGAAGATTATGCTTAAGTCCTTCCACAGATAGAACATCATTTGTATTATTCTTACCATCAAATGAGATGGATCCTCTACCATGGATTCTACTAACTGAGTTGTCTCCAAATTTCACAATTCCACCTTCATATTTTTCAAAGATTACAAACTTACTTTTATCACTGGTCATATGATGATAGCATCCACTATCAATCACCCATTCATCTCTTTCAAAAGCCTGAGCAACCAAGCCACTTTCCACATTTGCATAGCTAGCAGATTTAGTAGACACCGAATCTTCTTGTTTGACAGCAATGAACACCTAATCACCTTCAGTGGAACCTCCATGATCGGAATCATCATTTGTGACTCCTTCTTCTCTAGCTTCTTAGACATAGTAACATTTCTTCTAACCTTTATATCTATTAGGGTTTGGTTTTGAAAACCTCTTTTGACATCTTGAGGCAAAACTACCAATCTTATTACAAGAAAAACATTTGAATGGCAACTTTCCTTGATACTTATTGGATCCTCTTGGCATTCTTTTGGAAATAGGAGCTTCAAGTTTTGTAGTTTCAATTTCATCATCTTCAAGATCCTTTCTTGCCTTTGTAAACCTGTTTGATCTTGTTGAAGAACTTTCACCTGGATCATATCTTTGTTTTCCATACACACTAGCCTTAAATGTAGATTCAGACTTAGGAAGAGAATAACCAAACTCACTCATTTCAAAGGTTGAAATCTTACCAACTAACTGATCCCTTGTAACAGTTGTCATAGTCTTGATTTCTTCAATGGCAGTCGCTTTATACTTATATGCTGCAGTTTAAGATTTGAGTACTTTGGCAACAATCTCTGATTCTTCTAATACTCCACCAACATTTCTCATAGCGGTCACAAGTTCATTCACTTTTTGCATGTAGGAGGTAAAGTTTTCATCTTCACTCATTACCAACCTTTATTATTTACCCTTAAGACTTTTTAGCTTGGCACATTTGACATATTTGTCACCTTCATACACCTTTTCCAACTTCTAGATTTCATGGGCAATTTTCAAATAAAGGACATTTGCAAATTATGTATCAGTCAGGGCACTCAACAAAGCTTCTTTGGCTCGAATATTGTGTTCAGCATCTTTGATTTTGTCTATAGTTGTAGGGCCATTGTTTGGAATCTTATACACATACTTAGTTATCGACCAAAAGGCATCACCCATACATTCCAAATGACACTACATGTGTACTTTCCAAAGGGAGTAATTTGTTCCACCAAACCTCAGACTTTCCTTCTTGTAAGTTGACATCTTGGATCTCCTCAAGCCATCAAGCTTCTTTTAGAGGAACTGACTCTGATACCAATTGTTGGAATTAGTCCGGACAACTGAGAGGGGGGTGAATTAGTTTTCACACAAATTTAATCTCTTCTACCTTTAATCTTCTTTCACAACTTATAATCAGATTAATGATATAAACATTAAAGCATGAATCAACAACACATGAGAAGAAATAAATTAAACACACATAACACTAGAATTTTTACGTGGAAACCTAGTTAAGGGAAAACCATGGTGGGGGTTAACCCTCAAGATTTGTACCTTGTTAAAAGTACTTAAAAGAAAATGGGAAGGCACTTGCCTTTAGGTGCACTACCCAGAGCTCACTGCTTAAAGAGGCTCACTGCCTACAAAATTTATGTTTAACACAAAGAGAATTAACTGATATTAGCATCTTCTTCATGCCTAGTTCAGTCTAATTGAATGCTCACAAAACTTTTGCTCTGTCCCCAACTCTTCTTCATTGACTCTTCATTATACTATTCTTCTTCTTTTTCTCCTCCTCTTCTCTACTCTACTTCTGATCCTTTCTTTGGATTTTATTATTTCTGCACAAGGATGATTTTCCATGACTCAACTAAACTCCTTTATATGCTTCATCAACCTTCGAATAAACATCAAGGTTGGAACTCCAAAGATCTAATTTGATGTGAATCACTAAGTTGTCGGCCAAACATGACTAGGACTCAAATCTTCCTTGATCAACACACCATGCTCCATAGAATTGTTCTTAGATAATCCGCAACACACTTGAATCATCTGGTCAGCCAAGACTAGGAAGAACATCAACATCAAGGAAGAATTCTTCAACAACGAGCTCAATCTTCAATGCAGACCTCCAACACAATAGGTGGATGATCGAGAGACTTCCAAAAGCACATTGAATTCAACAATAACATCCACACTACTCCAAATCATCAAAATCACTTACATCTTCATCTGGTACCTCAAGAGCATTGTCTTCCATGAAATATTTCTTGTAGACCTCCAAACCATGAACCACTTGAGTTAAGGATACACACTGACTTCCCAAACATGCCTCTAGATCCACAGATCATCCTTTTACATTTCTGGAATATTCTAGATCAATTTCCCATCACTCTGTCTCTTCTGAATACTACAAAATTTGGTTCTACTCAGATGGCCATATCTTTATCAAATCCTCATGTAGACCTCTCAAATCTTAACTGGAGCTTCTTCAGACAAACATCTATATAGACATATGGTCCGCATACATTTTTCTTCACTATTTTTCTCAATATCCTCAACATTTCAATCTTCTAAATAGGTAACCAAATAGGATACAATTGACACCAATGGCAACAAGGATATGTTGACATCAATGACAACACCGATTAGGAACATATTTGCAATAGTACCATGGTTACATTACTGTGGAACATGATCTAGTACAAACCTTTGGTGAATTCAAACAAAGTATTCTTGACAGGTATGAATTGAAAGAAGAAGAATATTTCAGCCCACTATCAGAAATCAAGCAAAAAAACTTAGTGAGTATATAGAAGAATTCCAAAATATTGCAATAATGGTACCTAAAATATTAGAGAAAAGGAGAGTGCATTTATTCATTACTCGACTCACTGAACCTCTTAGAGGTTTTGTCAGATCTTTTGCACCACTCACTTTGTAGGAAGTTATCAAGAAGGCTCTAACCCTTGAGCCATCAATCCCAAAGAATGTTTTTCCACACTCCTCCAAACCAAACACATTGCATCATAAGGGAGGATTATAGAAGAAACCATTCCATTCACCTACACTTGTACGAAAGAATACAACTCCTAATATTGAAAAGAAGATGGATGAAGAAACAAGGAATGAGCTTAGGAGGAAGAAACTTTGTTTTTCTTGTAGAGAGCCTTGGGTCCCTGAACATAGGTGTTTGGTAAATGGACAAGTCCATTACATTGAGGTTGTCTTAGATAAGGATTCAGGCTCAGATGGTAATGATGAGTTTCATGACATAGAGGATTCTGAACCCGAGGTTGAAGAGGAGACTAAAAAAGAAGGTTCATTAGCTGCACTTTTGGGAGCACCAATATATCATCCTTTCAGGGTTCATGTAGTTTTAGCATGGCAGTGAATGACTATTTTGATTGATAGTGGGGAAACCCATAATTTTATTGATGAAGGGTTAGTAATTAAGAGAGGATTCAAGATCGAAGAATTCAAAGGTTTCAATGTGATTGTTGTAGATGGATTCACTATATCATGCACAGAAAGTGGTCAAACAATTGAGCATTAATATGGGAGACTACAAGGTTTGTGATGATTTTTTATGTTGTTGGTATTGGTGAAACTGATGTTGTCTTGGGTTTTCAATGGTTACATTCTATTGGAGGACACTATCAGAACTATCAAACTATGGAGTTCAAGTTTCAGTTATAAGGCAAGGAGTTTACACTCAAGAGGTATTTCCAATGGAACTCTAAGAGTGGTGACAACAAAGAAGATGGAGAGGACTTTCAGAAGAGGTCAAGTTGCTTGGGTAGCCACTTGCTTAATCTGACCTTCAAGCTCTCCAAATGGAAAAGGTAAATTTCATTTTGAAATTAAAGAAATTTTAGATATTCATAGAATTGTTTTCAATGATATACCCCTAGGATTACCTCCAAATAGGGGACTTTAGCATGTTATAGAGTTGGAAAAAGAGGAAAAACCTATTATAGCTACTCTATACAAGAATCCAAGGGGTTAAAAGGAAGAGATAGAGAAGACTATCAGAGAGATCTTAGATATGGGATTCATTAGACCAAGTTCTAGTCCTTTTGCATCATCTGTAGTTCTTGTGAAGAGGAAGGATGGCACTTTGAGGATGTGCATAGACTACAGGGATTTGAATAAGAAGACCATAAAGAATAGATAGCCTATCCCAAGGTTAGATGAACTCATTGATGAGTTGTGTGGAGTTGTTTACTTCTCCAAGATTGATTTGAAATCAGGATACCACCAGATTCAGATGAGAGACAAAGATGTGGAAAAGACAACTTTTTAGTGTCACTATGGGCATTTTAAGTTCTTGGTCATGCTCTTTGGCCTCACTAATGCACCATAAACTTTCCAATCATGCATGAACAAACTATTTAGCAAGCAACTCATGAAGTTTGTCTTGGTTTTCTTTGATGATATATTGATCTACAGTAAAACTTGGAAGGAACACTTGGAACATTTAGATATAGTTTTGAGTATTTTGGAGCAGCAATCTTTCTATGCTAAATTGTCCAAATGTGATTTTCTATTAACTCGTATTCTTTACTTAGGATATGTCATAAGTTCTAATGGTATTCAAGTAGATCAACAGAAGATTCAAGCAATACTAGATTAGCCTCTACCTACAAATATTACACAGCTGAAAGGATTCCTTGGGCTATGTTGCTATTATAGGAGGTTTGTCAAAAAAATTTCTTAGCTTGTTGTTCTAGTCATTGATTTAACTAAGAAAGGTGCCTTTGCATGGTCTGAAGAAGCCCCAAAAACTTTTGACAAGTTTAAGGAGGTAGTGAGTTCATGCCTTGTGCTTGCTATTCCTAATTTTTCATTGCATTTTGTAGTTGAATGTGATGCTTTGGGTGAAGGTGTTGGGTCTGTCCTAACTCAAAGGGGACATCCAATTGCTTTTGAGAGTAGGAAGCTAAACAATCTAGAAAAAACATATAACATTTATGACAAGGAAATGTTGGTAATTATGCATGCACTAGAGAAGTTTAGACAATATCTTGTGTGTGGGAAGTTTGTTGTGAAAATTGATCATAATAGTTTGAAATATTTCCTTAATCAAAATGATTTGAATGATTTCCAACAAAGGTGGGTAAGCAAGCTGTAAGCATATGATTTTGAAATAGAATATATGAAGGGTAAAAGAAATGTGGTAGCAAAGGAAGCCAACTTTATGTTCATTATCTTCTATTTCTACAGAGTGGAAATATTCTATCATTGATAAATATGTCAAAAAAAAAATTTGCATCTAATGTGCTAGATGATTCAATAGAAGATGACAGGTATACAGTGAATGATGGTCTGATTTATTACAAGAATCAAAATTTTCTTGTTCCTGAATCAAAAATCAAGAAAAAGATTTTAAGAGCTTTCCATGACACTCCCTTGGCTGGTCATCAAGATTACTTCAAAACATACAGGAATATCCATGAGAGGTTTTCTTGGAAAGGGATGAAAGAGGATGTCCACAAGCATATCAAAGAGTGCATGACTTGCCAAAGGGACAAAGGTGAGCAAATTTTTTCTACAGGTCTCCTACAACTGCTTCCAATTCCTGAATAGAAATGAGAGATCATTTCCATGGACTTTATCATAGGACTTCCCAAGGTACAAGGTAAGGATTGTATATATGTTGTGGTGGATAGATTAATAAAGTATGCTAATTTATTTCCCATCACTTCAAAGTTTATGGCTTCTCAAGTAGCAGATTTGTTTTTCAAAGAGATTTAAGCTGCATGGTTTGCTAAAGAACATTGTTAGTGATAGAGATAGTAGGTTCCTTAGTTCTTTTTGGAAGGAACTCTTTCACTTGAAAGGAACATAGCTCACACCAAGCACAAGTTACCATCCACAAACAGATGGACAAACATAAATTGTTAACAAGTGGATAGAGGGGTATTTGAGGAATTATGTTTTAGATCAACAAAGTACTTGGATCAAATGGTTGCACTTGGGAGAGTATTGTTACAATACATACATCATATGTCAATTGGTATGCCTCCACTTTTAGCTCCTTATGGTTATAATGCACTTTCTTTTGTTAATTTTATATTTTTAAAGAGTAGAGTACCTGCAGCTAGTGATCTTATCAATCATAGTCAAGAGATCATAAGGTCACTAAAAGATAACTTAAGGCAAGCACAGAACCAACAAAAGATATATGTAGATAATAAGAGAACATATTTTTGTTTGAGGTGGGAGACGTGGTATTTATTAGATTGCATCAATATAAACAGAGCTCTTTAAAGAAGAGTGGGGCTGAAAAGCTTAAGCCTAAGTTCTTTGCGCCTTACAAGATCATCAAGAAAATTGGTGAGGTAGCTTATGAGTTGGAGCTTCCTCCAAACAGTTGGATACATAATGTATTTCATGTTTTTTTGTTTGAAGAAGGTTCTTGGATAGCAGATTGTGCCTTCATCTAATTTACCACCTTTGGATGATGAAGGAAAGTTGATTCTAATTCTTGAAAAGATTTTGGAAACAAGGGATAAAAGATTGAGGAACATGAGCATTTCAGAATATTTGATCAAATGGAAGAATTTGCAAGTGGAAGATGCAACATGGGAAGTACCAAAAATTTTTGACCATCCAAACTTGCATTGCTTGAGGACTAGTAATTACCAGGAGGGAGGACTTGTCATGTCCCCTTTCTAAAATAATTAATTAATGGTAAATATTAACCCATTTTATTCTTTCATGGGTTAATTGGGCAAGCATAGCAAGAATACATATTTAATATTTAATATTATCCAACTAATATCTATTTCAAAAGGACAATTAAATATTAAATTAAATATTTTTAGGCTAAAAAGGGGGCATTAGGTTTTGTGAGGTGTCCATTTGCATGAAGATTTCAAAAATATTGGTAAATCACAAGTGGTGGAGGAATTTATGACAATGTATGATAGCTTATGACCACTGTCATACCCCAAAATAGCAAGGAATCCAAGGAAAACATGGGAATCTTGGGTACCCATCTCTCCCATGAAATATTGATACAAAATATGTCATTTTGGTGATTTGAGAGTATTGTTGATATGACTTCTTCTCTTAAACTTGCAGATTGTGGCTTCAATTGACGAAACCCCGTTGGAGTAGAAGGCTTGTAGATGAAAACCCATGAGTCTCAGGTATCCAGAGGATGAAAACCTTTTGTTCATAAGGAGTAGCTTCATCTAGACATTACACAAAGCTTCAAGGATTTAGTAGTTTTCAGTAATTTCCATTGTTTGTGTGTGTAGGTCTTCTTTGTGTTGTCGCAGTGATTTTGGTAGTGTTAGAATGTACTGCTATTGTTATTTTATTTCATTTTCTATGTAGTGGCTACAGATTTCCATTTTTTGGTGCCAAAGATCAGCTCTAGGTGTTGTGAGCAGTGTTGTGTTGTTTTTTGGCTTTGTGGGTTTATATGCACAGTGTGTATTCTAGCTTGTAGTGAAGTTTGGGTTGTGTAGTTTGCTGCTGAGTGTTTTAGGTGTTTTCTGCAGATAGTTTAATTATATAAGACTATATTTCATGTATTTTCCATTTGAGAATCAAATAATATAAGTTTATGGTGTTTTTGGTACATTTGGGTGATTGCCGGTGTTGGCAGTTTTTGTGGGTTTTTCCCAGATTTTAGCTATTTGAAGTTGTAATGTTGCTGATGTTGTAGATTAGTGTCATAGACCTGATAACATGTCATTTCCATCTGAAAATCAATTAAAATAATTTTAGTGAAGCTTCAACATACTAGGTGTTAATTCATTGCAAGACTAACTAGCTAGTTACATCAATTTCTATGTAGTTTTGGGTGCATTAGTTGAAACTATATTTTCAGATATAGTATTTCATATTAATTCTAAGTTATCTTATTACATCCATACTCCCCACTGCCTTTTGCATTTAGAGAATGGGAGAAATCCATGGGGGTAAGGAGAGTATGGTATAATGATGCTTTTATTGATGCACCATAAATGTGGAGTGGCGGCCCCTTTAGAAAAGGGAGGTGAATATTTTGGAAGAGAATAAAACACTTGGAAAAGTAGTGAAGAAGAGAGAGAGAGAGAGAGAGAGAGAGAGAGAGAGAGAGAGAGAGAGAGAGAGAGAGGAAAATGAACATAGGAGGATGTAGAGGATTGTGTTAGCGTGTTGGCTATAGCAAAGAACATGCAAGTTTATTATTACACTGCCGAAAATGGTAATATGTATGTTTGTATTACCTTACATTCATTGAAATTATAAGTAGACTCATGTAGAAAACCTATTGTTGATTGTTTTCATCTATGGTTTACCTCTGCATATGTAAGTATCATCTTTCATTAGCAAATGTTATGAGATCAATACCTAGTTTAAGAGAGAGTTGCATATCTCTGATATACCATAGTACATTCCTTATAGATTGTTATGTGTGTGTGTGTTAAAAAGGATAGTATCATTCATATGACCATATGGGTAAACTAATTTGTCATATGGTCGAGGCCATGTAATAAGATGATCAGTCAAGTATAAAATGAGGCCATGCAATATGTAGACCAATCGAGGATATAAGAAAGTTATACATTTTGATGGTCGACTGAGTATATAACAATGCCACACATTATGCATATGGCTAGTATATATATATTGAGGCCGAGTGTTTGATACATCTCAGGCCAATAGTTAAACAGTATTCAAGCCGAGTGTTTGATACATCTCAGGCCAATAGTTAAAAAATATTGAAGATGATTGTTTGATACATCTAAGGCCAATAGAAAAACCAAATTGAGACCAACTCTGATCATATTTCTCAAATTGACTGTGTACCAATATTAGAGGTCCACTGTGAGGCTGACTATGAACAAATACTAGAGACTGACTATGAGCAAATAACAAAGTTTGACTATGAGGCCGATTGGGATCATATTATAGGATATCGACTGTAAAGATAACGTAATGGGTCGACTATGATATTATATAAAGGTTGACTATGTAAATAAAGTCAAGTCAATTATGTTTTCATCTAAGCCAATCTACTACAACATGAAGGTTATGGGTTGAAAGTTTAACCCATATGTTTAAGAGATTGATTGGTATTGAAAACTAACTTTAGTTTTATTAACCAAAAAGGATAGATAGCAAGTCTATAGAAGGATCTAAGGGAAGATCATTTATGAATTATATTTCCCTTATCGACAGTGGTTTAAGAGGATTGAATATGTGATTTTGAAAGCTTGAAGAGTTACTATAAAAGGAAAAGTCATAGTCTAGATACACTTGACAATAGATCTACTCTATTATTTATCTTAGACCAAATATAATCATAAGAATGTCTTAAGGAACATTTCTTATTCCAACAATAAGTCAAGATTAAAACTAATGTGATAGTTGGAGTTCTCTCTTTGATACACATAAAGAGGAGTATTTAATTATATGATAGATTTATATCAACATATTTTGAGTTGAATATTTGTTAAGATAGATAAAGTCTTTATTAGATAATTTATATGTCTTGAATGTAAACTTTGTATGTGTAGATGACTATGAAAGAGGCAAGGAGTAGGCACATAAGTAATTGAGTAAATGGTAGGTTGGCATAGACCCATGATTGCAAGGATGCAAAGAGGAACTCGATATATGTTTACACCAGTCATCTAAGCTCTCACACTAGACTTGTTAGAAATGACTAGTAGATAATGGTTTATGTCTTTATGACTAATGTGGTATAAGTAAGACCAAGAGAGAGTGGTTATGTATAAAGAAAATAAATGTATAATAAGAATGTTGTCTCCAAGTCAAGAAAAGAGTGAGTGAAAATATGAATTTTATATATGAAAGTTTGGCCAAAGTAATGCAAAAGTCATTTCTTTCATTGTCAATTCACAATGTAATAGATAGCTGAACAATCAGAGTGGGTCATACATAGCTAGAGCTAGACTAGAGTTGTAAACCCAATTGTCTTTAGCTAGGACACATCACTAGTTCTCAGATGGCATATGGAATCACTTGATTGTCATTATCTATTACCCTGGTTAAGGGTAGGGTCACTTATTGGAAGAAATGTGAGTGGGGGACTTCTAGTCTGTGGTTGGAAGAAAAGCACTAGGGTGATGCTCTCTCTCTTGCAATTTACTACAGGAAGACTTGTGAACAAAGAATACATTACTTATTTTGTAAATGTTATTGATAAGAATGGAAGTTGTAACAATAAGACCATTGTAATTTATATAATTGTTAGTCACATGTGAAGTGGCCTCCTTTTGAAATATGTATACTATATTTGGATATTGTGAATATACTGTTTATGGATATTTTTTCTCTTGTCTTAAAAAAGAAAAAAAAATGAATATTTGCTTAATTTTGTTTGAGTTTTTATTAATATTCCAATCGGGATGTTACACATGGTATTAGAGATACTAGGTTCAACACTTGAACTTTGGAGCTCATTGCGAGGCTTCACAAGATTGACAAGATATGCTAATGTTAAAAACATTTGTACTTGAACCAGAATGGTAGAAATAGAAGGACAAGAAAGTGAGCTAAGAAAACAAAACTTAGTGAAATGCCTAAGATCACTATTAAGAAAGAGTCACCTCCTAAACCAAAGACTGAAGATACAATGAGTTATGTGAAAGAAGCTTGACACATTGACTTTGAAACACTAGTTGATGCACTCAAATGTATCCACCTAGAAATGAGGAAACATCTTGAGGAGGCAAAAACATTGTCAATCCCTACTACTATTATTATTAGTAAACAATCTACACATCATGACATGCCTTTTGTATGTGGTTGGGATGCACATGTTATGAGTCTAGAGGTGTTGAAGAAGTACTCACTAGTACATCTACCATCTAAGTTTGTGTTACACGATTTTGACAGAGAATAGGAACCTAAGGAATTTCTAGTTAGAAAGTGATATGTAGACATCTTTTTACAAAAGGTTTTGTATCTGAACAAGGATATAAAGATCCAGAAAGTGAAAAAAGTAAAAGTTTTATCTTTTTGAGTATGTAAATGTTTGTGTAAAGAATATTAGAGTTTCTATATTTTTGAACTTGTACTTTATGATAGATTATCAAAAGTTGCTTGTTTTGATAAATTTCTATGCAATGATTAGGTGTGGTATGGTTATGGAACATTCTGAACACCAACCATGAGAGAACCCAAATGGGCCAGATCCTGAGAAAAATCCTATGGAAAAATTATATTAAAATTTTTTAGTATTAAATGAAATAAAAGGAAGATTGGAATCCCTAGAATAGGATGTTAGAAGGGGAGAAACCAATCAAGAACACTATTATGAATGAAGAGGAGAATCATGTTTTCATGGAGAACCAAGAATAAATAAGCAAGACTCACTAATGCAAAATGAGGCAAAAACATGTCTTACCAGTGAGTTAGCCTAAGATATGAAGAAAGTCATACCTCCTAAGTTTGATGGAATAGTGAGTGGAGATGTATCCGAGGCTTGGCTAACAGAGATGGAAAAATATTTTGAGATAAGAAATTATTTTGAGATCACCAAAGATGTATGGGGAGCATACCGATAAGTTAGAAAAGAATACACATGGTGGATGAACAAGAAAATGGAATTAGGATTGAGTTCCTTGAGTCTAAATAGGAGTCAATTTGTAGTCATATTCAGGAAAAGGTGGTTGCCCCAACAGTAGTTTGACCAGAAATTAATAGATTTTTAAAATTTGTATCAAGGAGATATGACTATTATTGAACATTGGGAAAAATTTACCAAGTTATTGAAGTATGTGCCACAATATCATAAGGACAAGAGATCTAGAATAAGGAGGTTTATCATGGGCTTGAATTATCAAATTGGTGGAGAAGTGGATGTTCATGGACCCATAATTCTGGATCAAGTTTTTTTACAAATCCATTAAGCAAGAGTAGAAGCTCAAATCTATCTCTGTGTATCAAGAAAGATCTTGAAAGAAATTTAACTGGAGTCATCCTTCGATATCCTTTAAAAGTAGAAATAAGAATAAAAAATCTAGAGAAAGGAACTGTGGTAAAAGTTCTAGATATAATAGAAATGAATTCAGCCTGATGGAAATAGGGATTCTAATTCTAAAAGGAATGATGATAATACCAACTAATATTCAAGAAAAAGAGATCCTCCTAGAGGGTGTTTCACATGTGGAGGAGATCATTAAGCTAATCAACGCCCCATGAAGAGCCAAGGAAATTCTTATGGAGGGAAATCTTTACCTTCATAGAAAATAGATTTTCAGCAAAGGATTCATGCTTCTCTTGATAGTCATCAAGTTGAGTATCAAGTTACTCCTATTGAAACCATATATACTCTTTTTAGAACCCCAATTTCTATTCTTATAGATAATGGAGCAACTTAAAATTTTGTGAACCCTAGAATACTTGATAAAATGTCTAGGAAAGTTGGTTTCATGGGTAATTCATAGACAATAGAGTTTGCAAACTAGTCAAGAGCTCAGGTAGAGCAATGTTTCTTTAAAGGCGGATTAACCCTACCTACTTTTTCCAAAAAGATCAACCTATATGTAGCGCCGCTAGGATTCTATGATGTCATATTAGGGATGAAATGGATATCTTAGCATAAGGCAAAAGTCGATTGTCTTTCAAAAACAATAGAATGCATTGATGATGATGGAAATGTTGTCCTCATTCAAGGTTTTCAATGAGAAATGAAAATTAGGCATATTTCCATGATACAATTGAAGAGGGTAAAATGGAAAGGATGTCAGATGTTTGTAGTAAAAATGGAGGAGGTAAAAGATGAAAAGAATAAGGGATTAAAAGAAAATAATTTTGAAGAGTACCCTTTTCTTCAAGATTTTTGATTTGTATTCCTGGAAGACCTTTTAGGTCTACCCCCGAAGAGATTTTTTAATTTTGCAATAGATATTATTCCTGGATCTGAACTGGTGTCTAAAGCACCTTATCAAATGACTACTACTAAGTTCATGGAGTTAAAATCTCAACTCTGGGAATTGTTGTAAAATGGGTTGACTAGACCTAGTGTATCGCCTTGGGGAGCACCAATGATCTATGTTAAGAAATAATATGGCACATTGTGTCTTTTATAGATTATTATATGCTTAACAAATAAACAATCTATAACAAATATCCTTGTCCAAGCATAGATTATCTTTTTGATCAAATGTGTGATGCCGCTATATTTTCTAAGATTGGCCTTAGGTCATGTTATCATATGTTGAGATTGAAGGAAGAATATATTCATAAGACAACCTTTCAAACAAGGTATGGGCATTATGAGTTCACAGTCTTACCTTTTGGTTTGACCAAAACTCCAGTAGCATTTATGAATTTGATGAATAGTGTTTTTAGAGACTGTCTAGAGAAATTTGCTTTGGTATGTTGAGATGATATTTTAATCCACTCTCTTAATGAGGAGGAACACCATCAACACTTATGGATATTTCTTCAATGAATTAGGGAGCATAAACTTTATGGAAAGTTATCCAAATGTACTTTCTTTCAAAAAGAGGTGTAGTACTTGGGTAATATCATATCAGCGAAAGGAATTGATGTAGATCCATCGAAGATAAAAGCTATTTTAGAATGGCCTACTCCTAAAAACATGCATGAAATTATTATGGTATTAAAGGAAGTTTGTTTTAAACTTTTCTAGAATTTCTCATCCTATCACTTCCTTGTAGAGAAAAGGAAAGAGATTTGAGTGGTGTGATAAGTGTGAAGAAGCATTTAATATTATTAAAAATAAATTGACGTCAACACTAATTCTTAAAGTACCAAACCTAGAGGGTAATTTTTTTGTTGTGACTAACGCTTCAGGAGAAGGGTTAGGAGGAGTGCTTAGGCAAGAAGACCAACTTGTGGCCTATGAGTCTAGGAAGTTGCAACCTTATGAGAAAAATTATGCCCCTAATGACTTGGAATTAGCCACAATTGTGTATGCTCTTGAAGTATGGAGGCATTATAGGGAAGCAATTTGAATTGAATTATGATAATCAAGGTTTGAAGTATATCTTCACGTAACCTAACCTTAATGCTCAACAAAGAAGATGGTTAGAGCTCATCTCTAATTCTAATTTTGAGGTTAATTACATTAAGGTTAAAGAAAACTAAGTGGCTGATGCCTTGAGTTGAAGAAGGCACATATCAGCAATAGTATCAGTGCAATCTAATTTCAGAGCTCAAATATTGAAAATTTTGACTGGCGATGAATATTATGAGAAAAATTTGACTGGAGATGAATATTATGAGAAATTTTTGAAAGCTTTGATAGAAAATCCTCAAGATACAAGGTATGATAATTTTTATTTTGAACCTTATGTGTTACTGAGATTTAATAACATAATTCCAAATCAAGGAGATTTGAGAAAACTTGTGTGGAAAGAAGTGCATTCTACACCATATTCAGGTCATCCTAGACTAACAAATTTGTTAGCTAATGTAAAACCATTATATTTTTGTAAATAAATGAAAAATAATGTTGCAATATTTGTGGCAGGATGCCTTGAGTGTTAGTGAGTTAAGGTTGAACACCAGCACCTAACTTTTGTATCATCATGACATACCTGAATGGAAATGATAGGTTGTTAGTATGGAATTTGTTTAAGGATTACTTATATGTCCCTCTATAAGGATGATGCTTTATGTCTTTTCTATGTAAGATGGAGTCCTCTGCTCTATCAACAGTATTGCCTCATGTAGGTTGTGGTATTATGTATCCTCCCTAGTTGTCATCAAGGCCTAATCTATAGACTTCCTCCTAT
This sequence comes from Cunninghamia lanceolata, assembly GCA_027924645.1. Taxonomy (NCBI): domain Eukaryota; kingdom Viridiplantae; phylum Streptophyta; class Pinopsida; order Cupressales; family Cupressaceae; genus Cunninghamia; species Cunninghamia lanceolata. Next base: position 8,792,179 of record BSBN01000111.1, read on the forward strand.
TTGAATACATTTGGCCCATCCTTGCTGTCCCAATTGCTCCTCTAGCATAATCTCACTCCTGGCAGAGCCTCTGTATGTCACCTTGTGCTCTCTACATATCTCCTTGTAGAGTATATGCACAAAGATGATAGACCAAAAAGTCACCACATGACTTTTTGGTCCCATACAAGTCATAAAGTGAACACGTTATAACATGCTAGAGTTATGGATCAATAATATTGGGCCATAATGCTAGTGCATTATAATGTGCTCGCATTTTACAAAAGAAAAACTCTCTCTCCCCCTACACCCTCTCTCTCTCATTCTCTCTAGAGAGAGAGAGCATATTGCAAGTATGTTATAATGCACTCATGTTATGTCAATGCTCATAATGCAAGCACGTTATAATGTGCTCGCATTATGTGAATGCACATGACATGAGTGTGTTATAACGCGCTCACGTTATGCCTTGCCTTGGTGATTTCCAAGCTTTTGGCTTGGATTTTCCTTGGGCTTCCAACCCAAAGGCTTGGTCTTTGTTTAGGTCATCCAAGGATGTGTTTTTCTAGATTCTAACAAAATTCACATAATTTGGAGCATGCTCCCCATCAGGATTGCACTTTTTTTAATGAAAAGTAAAAAAAAATACCACCATAATCTTAAGCTCTCTTTTAGCTATCTAACCATATAATTTTTTTCACATTTTGAGTATGTTAAGGATTTCATCTTTAATTTTTTTGTTAGTGTATCCATTTTTTGTCAAAAACCAGTGTCTGGTATTTTTGACTTTTTATAACCATTCATCAAAATTTCAAATAAATTACATTTTTAGAAACTAGACTCCATTCTGCATGTATTAAAAAAAATTGATTTTCGATTAGTTTTCAAAAAATTTAGTGGGGAACACACTCAATTTTCTATTTTTTAGGATGTGTCCTCTTTGAAAATTCATAAAAAATCAATTATTCATGAAAAATTTATCAAAAAAATTAGGGATAAACTACATGGTGTTAGCTAATTTCTCACCAAAGCAATTTTTGAAATACTAAAAAAAGGTTCACATTTTAGGGGGAGCACACCAGACACTATGTTATATTTTTTTGAGAAAAACATGACCAATTTGTGTGCTACCCCTTTTTGAACCCCTTAATCTCAACCATTTTTGAAAAAAAATTAGCAGTTTAGAAACTAGATTTAGAGCGTTACGACTCTTGTTTTTGTTGTATCTTTAAATTTTGAGTGTAACTATCTTCAATTTCTCATCCAACATTAGTATTTCCTAATTTTAGAAAAGAAAAGTGGCATCTTAAGACACCCTTTTGGTCCCTCATCTTTGTGCACTTACCTTATAGCTACACCTATACCTTGTCATAGGCTACATGAAGGCTATCAAATCTCACAAATAGACTATATCTCTCCATCTCCACTACTACTAAACGATCCTCTATCCCTGACCACCCCCTCCACCTATCACTAGTGAGATCCATCCATCTCCTCCTCTCACTAATCTTACACCACTCCCATTCATATCGATGCTTACTCGATCTCCTTTAGACATCGGTACCTATGCCAATCCTAATGCTTGTACATGTACTAGTGGCACTTACTATGTCTATGGTTGTGGCACATGTCCATGTGTCAGAGGCACCCATCGTACTTGGGGGCATAATCATCATTACTCTCTATGCTATATTTTATCATCCTTTGAAATGATGTTGCTTCACAACACCATCACAAAGAGGGGCAAAATGTAGACACCTAAAAAACCCACTTGTTAACCACTTTTTATCTCTTTATTAACTAAATAATATTTAATTAATAAATTTGTCATTTATCATAATTAATTGAATAGTCTGGACTATTTATTCAATTAATTATCACTTTTCATATAGTCCAACCTTAGGTGGACAAATACAAATATTTATACACCTAAGTCCATCTCTCACCTTAAAAAGAAATTAAATAAATTTCCTATTTATTTAATTTGCTATTTGGTGCACTTTTTGTTAAAGGACTAAATCATACTTTATACCCTCACTAATCATTTGCACACACTTAAACATGATTAATTAAAGCTATACTTGGTCAAGTCTTCATGGGTACACTTTCCAATCAAAAGGTACTCAAGGGGTACTTAGAAGCATGGCAGGAGATTTACACAACCTTCCAAAAGTTTTTTTTCATCTCCACTCTCCAAACTTTCCAATGCATCATCTCCACCCTTGATTCTCCTTGAATCAAGGGCACCCCTTTGACCACCTCTCATTGATTGACACTTGGAGGCTTATAATGCCTCCAATTCTCTTGAGCAATGAGAGACCTTGACCTTTCAAAGAAATCTTGGCCCTCTATCCTCCATCCCCAAATCCTATAAATAGAACCTCTTGGAGGTCATTTTAACACAACTTTGGAATGCAAGGTTATGCTGCCACTTTGAGCACTCAACATTTCAATTCTCTCCAATTCAACCTTTGGACATATCCATCAAATTTCTTGGTAAATCAAGGCAACTTTGGTGAGGATTGAGGTCTATGGTCTTCATTGTGTTCTAGTTTCATTTATCTAATCCTGAGGTGTTTATGCTAATGAATTGGGTAGATTAGTGTGTTTAATTTACACATTTCAGTTGTTCATTTTCATAGGTACATAAAATAATTTCTAAAGTATGTTTAGCTGTGGTACTACTAGATTTAAATGAAACTCCATGTTATTTTCCATACACAGTGTTCACACAAATTAAAATTAGTAGAATAACCATATACACCATCAACCATGTTTTTATTAATAAGGGTTTTAAGACCCTTCTCACCATGTGACCCATCTTGTGGTGCCATATTTTCAAGAAATAAAGTTTATTGTTAGATTCATAGAGTTACATAAAGTGGATGCTTCCAACCTAAACAAGGTGTCACACAGAGTACCTCTAAGCAACACCAAATTCCCTCTACTCAGCATGCAACCACTCTTCTCAAAAGTAACATGCAGCCCTAAATCATTCATTTTAGATACAAAAACTAAATTTCTAGCTAAAATAGTGATATGCAATAGATTTGTGAGGTTTTCCACCCTTCCATCATTGAAAATCAATTTTAGCTCACCTTAACCCACTATATTCTATGTGTTGTAGTCCATGAGGAAAACTTCCCCACCATCATAAGTTGTATATACTAAAAATCACTCCTTGTGAGGAGTCATATGGTAGGATGCACCTAAATCTATCAACCAAAGTTCACCAAAAGTAATGTTAGTAAAAATGATAAAAGCATCAATAGCTTCATCATTGAAGGATTGATTAGAAGATGAATCTTCATCTTTCTTTTTCTTATTTCAACATTCTTTTTTTAGAATCCACCATTTTCTAGAGTTTTAACACAGGTCAATCTACTTTTTTTACCAAGTGTCTTGGATCTTCCCTTGGACTTAGATGTATCCTTGGACTTATCCTAAACACCTTTATGTTTGTCTTTGCCCTTCTCTTTGGATCTTCCCTGCACATGCAATGCATCCTTAGACCCATCCTCCATAGACTTTCTCCCCATTTCCTATGTGAGCAAGGTAGGAATGAGAGCATCCATCATAGGATCTAGCATAAAACTCCTTATTGCAAGAATCAAATTATTCCAAGATTCAAACAATAAACATAACAATAAAATAAATGTATCCTCTTCCTCTATCTTCACATCTATCAACTATATTGAAGATTAAATAAATTGAAATGTTCTACAATCAAGTTTTCATCTCTCATTTTCAAAGAATAGAGCTTTCTTTTCAAAAAAATTATCCACAAGAATCTTAGTTTAGTAAATCTCTCCTATTCTATTCTATGACTTATATGCAATAATTTCATTAGAAACATTCAAAAGATTGGAATTAGATAAACACAAGCAAATGGTGCCATGGGCATTTTTATCAAGTTTTAGTCACTCTTCATTTGAACTCTTTTCCAATTTCTTTTCATTCTTTATGATAATACACTAAAGGCTCTTTCTTCCAAGAGATCCTCTATTTTTATCTTTAAAATTTCAAAACCTAAACTATTGAACTTTTCAATCTCCAACTAGGATGAGCTAGCGATGATCTTTATCACCTTGAGCCTAAAACTGCAAGAAAACATACCACAATCCCATTACAACAATAACCTAATCATATGCTCTAATAGAGGTGTCTCTCAGCAAAATGATAATAAATAGGGTGAAACAATACACCTAGATATGTTATGGTGGCACTGAGTTGCACTGAGTTCCTGACGAAAGGACAGGTGAAGAGCAAAGGGATTTCCCAAGAACAAGCCCATGATGCGATTATAGACATCTCTGAGGAATGTAACTCGGATATCCTTCTTTTTCAAGACCGCGCCATAATTGGAAGACTAATTGGCCCAAGACTAACAAGGGATCAACTCGAGTCTTGGATAGAAGAAAACTGGGGTACACCGAAGGTCATTAAGTTCCTCCCGTATGGCTTCTTCTGTGTTGCCTCTTGTCTAAAAGTGATCGATCCAGCATCCTAAAAGGCAACTTGGAAAATCAATGGCTACCCTATCTATCTATATAATTGGATTCCCAACTTCAACGTGGTGCAATATAAGCCCTACGACAGCCCTCAATGGATTAAGCTTTATAACTCACCTCTCGAGTGTTGGTCGAACGAATGCTTAGCTAAGATCGGTAGGTCTTTGGGAACTTGGTAGATATTGATTCTGATCTACTGGATCAAGACTCTTACATCTATGCATGGATTCAAATTGTGGCAATTAGAAAGATTTCAAAGGAAATCACTCTAGCAACCTCAACACATCAATGGACCCAGTCAGTCGAGATAGAAGATCAAAAAAAATATTTGCCCTCACTGTCGAAGTTGGAAGCATGCGGTTAATGGGTGCCCTCTTTACACCAAAATCAGCTTGGGCAATGACGCTCGCGTCGAGGAAATCAATGCGAAAGTGCAGGACAGCGTAGAGCCCTCTATCTAACCGAACAGGCCACAGATAAAGCCACGGACTGCCAATAGCTTCTCCTCCAAAGAACCAAAGAATACAGAAACTCAGAATCCTCTGTCCGAGCCAGCTAGGGTAGGCACACGTGATTTCTCAAAGGCTTATGGATAATTTGCAGCCACCAAAGAACTAAATCCAAGATCCTCATGATTACAGAATCAGTCAATTCCCGTTCAGACATGACGGCTCAAAGTTCAGAAATTCCCGGAGGCCAGCAAGAGAATCGATGTTCCCTTGACATGTAATTCCAACTCTTCGCCTTTGGGGCTCATAACCAAAGGGAAAATGAGGGATCTCGTGGGGTATACCTCTAAGGGTACACCTCCTAACGTCTCCCATTAATCTATTGCTTACTGGGGCTCTTTGCCCCATGCAGGCATTAGGATGTTAATGCCAGGCTTATCTCTAATTATAGGAACCTTGCCAGTGTGCATGGTCAGGTCTAGTGAATCTTTCTTTAGCAACAAATTGGAGGCACTGCAAGTTTTAGAATGTGGCAAGATTGCTTTGTTCTTTTTGGAAATTTTCTTACAGATTTGTGATCTCCCTTTCCAAGAAATGAAGATTGGCAATTACTTTCCCCTATTTTCACTGTTGGGAACTTTTCAATTTTTTTGTCAAAGCTAGATTTAAGGATCTTCGATCATGCAATTGATAAGACCACATCCTCTTGGATAAAAGGGTTCTCTCTCTTATTTCCACTCCAGAAGTTAGTCTCCATACAAGCATGGCCAAATGAATGTTCTCTATCCATTTTAGATTCCAAGAGTGACAGATGTACATGACTTGGTGAAGTACAGTTTTGGAAAAACCCATTGTTTTTTTTTATTGGCCTCTCTCCTTCATTAGTTAGGCTAAAACAATGTCTTGATACTTCAAAATTCAAACTTTGTTAGTGTCTACCCAGATTTCCTCTCTCAATAGCTGGAGAGGGCTAACGAACTGGCAGATGGTATTAAAAGGGGAATTAGAAATTTATGTTAGAATTTTGTGTTATGTGAGTAGGAATTTTGTGATAGCACAACTTTGTGCTTCTTTTTATTCCACCCCTTGTGGTAAGGCATGCAATTTGAAGTTTCAATTGGCACCCCTAATTTTTAGGGCATACACCTTATTTTTGGTTCACTATTCTTTATAGTAAAAGGGAACTGTTCCCTCTGATAATACTTACCAAAAAAAAATACACCTAGATATGTTAAATTTTAGTGCATCCAAATTCATAAATAATGATAGGTCATATCAAATGGAAATCAATAATGAAAGAAAATGCAAACCATAACACAGAGTTTATGTGGAGAAAACCTTGCAGAAAAAACTCCACACTGAAAGAGACCCAAGCTTGTATTAATCATGTAAATAGTTACAATCTTATCTTTTTAAATTCTTGTACGATAATGGTACAAAATAATTTCATAATACTACCATGTTAAGGCACCAATATATAGGAGATATGAATACAAGATACCATGAATGGTATTCCAAAATAAGTGGCCAATAACATTTACCCAAATCAAGGCATCCACCTCCTTCATGGGGAATCTCATACCTCACAAAAATTGATTTACTATCCTAAATAGTAAGTCCTCTTACACACTTTACACCCACCTCACACATCATAAACATCATAGATTCTATCATAATCCTAGGTGAGCTCTATGGGAAGATTGGCTGAATATATCATAAGATCCACTCACAGAAGATCCTCTTACATCCACTTATGCATCCTAATCTTTACCTGATTTCCAATATCTTATCAAAATAAATGCCACTACAGTTACATGTGAGAGAATAAATAATAATAAATGATTTTTTCTTATGACATAGAGGGGCATCCAAGTCTACTCTCTCCATGATCCTTGGAGACATAACAATTATTTATTGAAAACATTAATTAAAGCAATTAAAACATATATAGAGGGATTTGCAAGGTGAATAAAACCTAATCCCAACACTCTATTTAGGTGATTATGTTTTGATCGAAACGAGGTTTTGGCTAAAACACTGGTTTTAGATAAAACATGCTTGATCAAAACCTTTTTAACCTTGCTGGCAAGATGCAATAGTCCAACCCCTTGTTTCTACAATTTTTTCAAACCCTATCTTTTAGTCAAGTTTTCTTAGATCAATGACATTTTTAAAAAAAATTGAAAATACCAGGCTTTGGTAGATCTTGGAGTCTAAAATTTAACTCTTTTAATATTTTAATTACCCTTATTATTTTTTTAAATTATTACAAGTAGGTCATTATAATTAAATTTAATAGTTGGTTAGAAATTCAAAAAAGTATACTAAAATTTATGAATAATATGGTACACTAGAGGAGAGAATCCTCTCCAAAAAGGTATAATTTATTTTTGTTTTATGATAAAATATTAAGACATAAATTGGAGGCTAGTTAAAAGTATTACACTTTTATTAAAATTGAGCTTAACAATTTATAAAGATATAAATATTTATCAAAAAATATTTCTTTTTTCTTCAATTCACTAGATATTTAAGTAATTTAAGAGGGCATATAATTTAAGGGAAAAAAATAGAATTTATGATATTAAAAGTGGAGGCTCATCAACCTCATTTTCTAACTTTTTGTTTCCTGTAATTTAGTTACATTGCAATTTTATACAAAAGTATATCCAACAATTTTTAGAAAAAAATACAGACTTAAAATACACTCAAAAATCTACATTTCATTAGTATTACCATTTTAAATTTCAAAATATATGTCATTTTCATATGCTTCATGTTAAAAAAATGGATTTGTGTTTGGCCATTTCCCTTATAAAAAGGTGACACAATTGTAAACTTTCAATTGTTTACATGCTTAAATCTAATAATATTGACTTCTCTTGTGCAATAACACCTTTTCTTATTTGTTTTCTCTTTACTACATAATGGTCTATTCAATTGAAGAAAAAATTTATGAGTTAACTAGGTTATCTTGTGTGACCATGACTTGGTGATATAAACCTTGGGTGAGTCTAATTTTCTTTGAAGAGATGTAGGACATAATAGTATTTTACATAAGTTAAGGTGTGCTAAATGATGTATGAATAGTACTAAGAGTAGAGTAGGTCATCACTCATCATTAAAAAATTAAAGAAAATCCCGTAGTAAGTAGGGTCAAGTTTGTAGATACAAGATGAGTATATGATCATGGATATGATTTCGAGGGTTGTACTAGACCCTTGATAAAGAAGGAGAATATCATAAACTTCACAAAGCATTCTTTTAAAAGAGACCATATTTTTGGGATAGAAATAGTAGATGTTCCAAGATCTTCACCATTTCGCATGTGTTCTTGAATCATCATTCAACATACCCCTATCAACTTCATTTTCTTGCAAAAAGTTGGAATTATAATTGTCTAAATTATAAGTCCCAATTATCAATTATTTGATCTAGGTTAGTTAATACTTATGTGTATGTCCTCCATTGAATTGACATTGGTTATACCTAGGAAAGTGTATTTTCCTCTACATTATGGAGAACCCAATTGATCCTACATGACCTAGTTTTCATTTTTGGGTTTCTCATCACATTAAGGTTTTTATATTTGAGTCTCCATTTTATTTGTAGATCTTCACTTGTTACATTATTGTAGATTTTTATGTGCTTTTCTAGACTTGATACCTTCCAGCCACCCTACCCACCCTTACATCGGCCTTAGGGTTTATATTTATCACTTGATTTTTGGTTTGATTTAACTTTAGTTTTATCAATTTTTCTAATCTATGTTTGATTATTTTTTTCTAATTACTTTTTAATGCTAAGAGCTACTCATAATTCTAATATTCCATGCAGAAGGAGTCTATCCTCAATCTATAATATGGCCATCCAATTTGATAATAATGAGATCTTTAATTGTAGTATTGAGATTAAAATAGGTGCCTAAGAATAGTATAACCAAGGCACATGTAGCTCAAAAAAATACCCACTTCACAAGATAAGCTTTATTTGATAGATTTACATATTATGAAAATCCCAACCAAATGTTTCTATAAAATATTAGTGGATTATCCTCATGACTTGAAAAATTCTAGGAGACATTGGATCATTAATTAATTAGTAACCCTACAGATTGCATAGCTACTACCATCATCAACCCTAATGTCACCCTAACACCATACTTATCCTTATATCCTTGTCCATTAGCTTTAACCTCCGATATATCTTTCCTATAGGTCATACTCCTCCTTTCATCAATGCTACTATTGCTTCCATCTCCTCTAGCATCCCACCTATTTGTCATCACTTCCATGAATACTACTATTACACCCTCCACTCACGCTACCATACTATCTCCCCGTATCAAACCTTAAATAATACCTCCCATGCTATACGCAACCCTCTTACAAATGTAAGACTCCAAACAGGCTACAAGGAACCATACTATTTTTTGTTTTAATACAATTTTATATCTAAATGTATTTACCTAAAACATCCAACAAATAAATCATGAATTAGAGGATAACAAGAGATCATAACACATAAAGGTGAACAAGAAATCCATCCATTAATTATATATCATAGTCACGGTTACTTTGATCGGCATCACTCTATTAAGTATCATCCACTTCAATGGTTAAACACTCTATAGCAATTTTACACCTCATTCACAATAAAAAGTGGTAAATATTTGTTCTATTTTTATTGGCCAAAATTGACCTTTGACTATTGAAATGGATGATATTTAAGAATAACCAGTCCAAGAACTACTGTTACATGAACAATAGTAACAAATGCAATTTATAAGGCCAAGTAGCTGCACCACCCTTGTTTATGTATACTTTTGCATATCCTTATACTTAGAAACTAGATCCCTGGGAGGAACCATAACAGTCAAGAACATAGCTACGCCATCCAAAATGAAATAATCAAACAAAGTCTTGGTCTGGTCGTCAAAACTGTCCAGTGGAATTATACCCACAGGCCCAAAAAGAGCATTCATGTCAATAAATGATAACAACATTTTCCCCACACTCTCCACCATTTCGTTTCTTTTCACAAAAAGTGTGTAGAAGGGCTTCACCCTGTGTTGGTAGAAGGCGATTCTTATGATATGCCCATCATTGTCATCTGGGAAATCAACTTCAAAGAGCAGTATAGGTCGCTGTTTAATATTGTAGAAGCCCACCGTTGTATTATCTTCTAAGGGCAAAATGCTTCCGTAGAGGAGCTGCTGCTTGCATTCATTTGGAATGGGAACGAGAAGGCCGTTTTTTATTTTTTGTTTTATTTGTTGAATTGTTTCATTTTCTTTAGCTTCCACAAGCTGTAATTTCAATCAACCGATTTAATTCTGTTTTAATTTCTTTTTGGCAACTTCTTTGTCTTCTATTTGACTTTGGTGAAAAATCATGGCTTCCACCTATTTTTTGTGACTCCCTTTTTCCCTAATGCTGCAACAAATCAAACACTTTACTTTTCCTCCTCCATCCTTCATTCACGACTGCTGCCTCAATCTTTTGTGCTCCTATTTAAAACTTTTTATGCATTGCAAAGGGAATCAAAATCAATTATCAAAGCTGGCCATACATTGAAAACTGTAATTTAAGAGCTCTTTCAAATCGCACAAGGAAGAATTATTACAAAACCATCTGAGTGCAGCCATTGGAAACTTGGCATAGAAACTTAGGGAAGACATCTGTGGAGTGTTTTATATTGGGGTGGCATTATTGAATGGCCTGAGCAGTAATAAGAAGTGTGCAAGCCTCCAAAATGCAATGCTGAACTTCCAGACACTAGCTCTCATAAATACAATCAGCCCAAAGGCCACAAATGAGATGCCATTATGAATAATTGCTCAAGCAAAGGGAGTTAAAAACTTATGAGGGGTTTATAATAGGTGCTGAAGCAATGCAAATTCAATACACCAGAGACCGAACTACACCAAAGATTTCAACAGAAAGAATGGTCTAAAGTTTCCCATTATCATCTGGCCATAACAAGTCTAGCATTTTTCCTCGGGCTACCACAATTTCCTGAGCTTTCCATCCATAAAGTTGCCATTGTCTCATGTTCATCTACCTTGTAAAATTCAAGCTGGCCATTGTTAATTTCCCTGCCAAAATAATAAACCGTCTAACAGGAGGCCAGAAAAGTTCATCTGCTGATCTTCCTTTAATAGTGGTGAGTTTAGAAATCTGACCAATATTATTAGGGCTCCTCATTGAATAGAAACTGACGTCTGGCTTACTCCCTTCTCCATGAATAATAGCAAAATTGTGCCCTTTGGGCTCTCATGCAAATGCAATACTTCTGTCATTATTGTTTTCTAATTCTAACATTTCTATGGGAATTTCTCTTTCCTTGATGCGGAAAAGATCAAAGCCAGTGTAGGGACTTTCCTTGGTTTTTGCATACCAGTCCACTTATATTGCAAGTTAATCTCCATTGTTTTGCCAAAAAGAAAACTCATTTCTAGAAATCTTAGACATTCAAATTGCCATCTGATATCCCTGCAACTAAATGAGCCTTTGAACCTCTAATACAAATAATACTTTGAGCAGAACATTGAAATTGGAGCTTGAAAGAGACATCAAAGAAGGCAGGACAAATAAAGATAGGGTGTAACAAACACATTCATGTTATCAATCAATAAGATTATAGTCACCATAGGCAGTATTGTCCCAGCAGAAATATAATGGTGGACTAACCCATTGGATGCCAAATACATTAATTGCACAATTATTTCAGGATCCTGGATAAAACTTAACTTGTTCTGGCCCATGTATTTGTACTTTTGCTTCAAATGCTAGTAATAGTTGTTGAAACTAAAGATTTAGATGTTAGACCACTCTTCAAATTTCATCAATGTAGCCAATAAGTTTACACACAAGTACTCTCGTTACTTCAATTTCAAGTCATATGACGAGATCCATTTTATTTTCGATTATGGACCGTATTTTCACAAATCCAAATCTCTTACACAAAGCCTGTTTAACTTTAATCAATAAACCTTTCTTGGGAAAAATTAATCCAGGAATATAAAGGATCCATTGCATACATCATACTGCAGTTGGTATTGATACTGTGTGAGAGCGAGTGGGATAAAACTTTGAATTAACTACTTGGAAAAATGATCTCAAATTTTGGGGAAATGCAAAAACACTATTGCAATTTATTGAAAACAGACAACACATGAAACAAAAGTACAAACAAACCAAAACTAAACTGCAAAATGGACTATGTACAATGGGAAGGAGGAAAAAATAACAGCTAAATGTAGCCATTAATAGGATGAATAAAATATGAGCCCTTTCGGGACAACCTTTGGCAAAATGGAGGGATTTATTGTAAAGATATGAGTAGCAACAATAGTATGAAGTTCATTGCATCCTCAGGAAAGACATGAGAAATGGGTGGGAAAATAAGTATGCATTCAAAATTTTGACCAGGAATATTAGGAATACACAAATTATTTTCCATTATAACAAAATATATGACACACACATTTTCCTCATGGATGTAAGAGGTATGTTTGAAATTCACTTTCGAAGTTTGAATAACATGGGACATACCTCCAAACAATTTATTTGATGGTTGTTCATAAGGTTCTTTAACTATGATTGTCTGAACCAAATCTTCTTTGGATGCTTCTAGTGGCAAACTTGGGGTTTGAACTTCAAGATGCTGAAAAGTTTCCGGATTTTCTTCTTTCTCATCATTGTTTGTTTTGACTTCAAGATTTCCTTCATTCTCATGTTCAGTGCCACCGGTTTCTTCTTCTTTATGCACAAAGACTTCTTTGTTCAAGACTTCAAGTGAAAAATATTTTCTTCTTTTGATTGGCGTCACCTCGTAGAAATTTCGTAAGAACTGCACCTCCTTTACTAGATCACCCACTACCTTAATGATTTGATTTGTCTTGAAGGGGGAAATAAATAGAAAGAGACCACCTTCATTTTCTTCGTTGCAGGAATCTAATCTTTCAATCTTTCTAGATATTTTGCAAGCATCTTCTAGTATTCATCTTCAATATGTTAGCCTAACTCATAACTGAATGCTCATAACTGAATAGCATCATGTCATTGTCCAGGTGTCAATCAACTTGTAGATGTGTTCCACTCATCAAGTGTAAGTCCAGTTTGTTGTTAAATGATTTTGTAGTGCTGTCATTTCTATTTGCAAGACTATAGGAGGTTGTTAAGTTTATTTATTTCTATAAATGTAATCTCTTGTTCAATAAATGATATAGTTTTGAATTTCCCTTTTGTGCTATCTGCTGCTGCTATCTACTTTATTCTCAGTTTTCCATTATGGTATCAGAGAGGAATTGGGTGTAACTCCCTCATAGGAGTACCTAGGGAGATGAGAGTTTGAGATGTTGATATTGTTGCAGTGCTAACTGAAGGGAAGAGAACAAACACTGTCAAGAAGAAAGCAAAGAGACCAACCCAAAGGAAGAGAGTGTATGTCAAGTGGAAGGCTGCCACCAAAGGGAATAGTATAATTTATCTAGCATTATTAGAGACAGAAGAGTTGTTGTTGTACATTCAGCAATCACTATAAGGAAATTCGGTGTTTTTCATAAAACAACCATTGTGCTCTTATTATGAAGAAGATGAAATTTTGAGATCAAAGAGGAGAATCTGTGGAGGATAGATAGATGCTCAATAGTGTGAGGTGCTTGTGGATCAGAGAAACTATACCTCATTAGGGTTATGAGACATGCATGTGAGGATTGATGTCCAATAGTTCAGGGGAGAACAAAAATCTGAAAGTTCAGCATCATACGTTTATGAGGGTAATGAGACACTTCATGTGCAAATGGTGTCCAATGATGTTGGCAACTTGGATTATAGCTAGGTGACTATACTTAGGAGCAGCTTGAAGAAGTTCTACTAGTTCAAGAACTGTTTTCAAAGAATAACTTCTGAATAATGTAATTTTTTATTGTTTTTATGTTGTTAGTTAATTTAGTGGTATAATGTTAAGAGCAGGTGTTGGAATAATGCTCCAATATAAATAAATGTAACAGTAAACTATTCTACTATAGATAGCTCACAATTATGTTGTAGACAACTCATATATATGTTAGGAGTTCATAAAAATTTAGTTATCATTAAGGGGAGTGTTAGCATAACTCATAACTAAATGCTTATAACTGAATAGCATCATGTCATTGTCCAGGTGTCAATCAACTTGTAGATGTGTTCCAGTCATCAGGTGTAAGTCCAGTTTGTTGTTAAATGATTTTGTAGTGTTGTAATTTCTATTTGCAAGACTATAGGAGGTTGTTAAGTTTATTTATTTCTATAAATAGTAATCTTTTCTTCAATAAATGATATAGTTCTAAGTTTCCTTTTTGTGCTATCTGCTCTGCTATCTTCTTTATTCTTAGTTTTCTATTACAATAGAGACACCAACCTCCATTCTAGGGGAGGTACCTTCAAATTTCTAAAAAACCTATTAGTAAATAGATTTGTCACTGTGTTATTTATATGACTTGCCCTTATAACAATAACAATCGTACCAACATTTGAACGAATTGCAAATAGATTTTGCAATTGCCCTCTGCATTTGGAAATATAGTTTTTTGAATACACTTTTAACCTAAAAATGAGAAAGGTAAATTTCTAATAATATGAAAATAAATAAATGCTTACAATGCTTAAAATAGGAAAATATATCAACTTTTAAATGTGTTGAGCCACCACACTTCTATCCAGACATAAGAATGAAAAGAAACCAGATGATATCCTATAGTCAATTATTGCAAAACCACCAGAGCGTTCATCAAACGTAAGAATAATGATACTAGATAAAGTATATAAACTTAGAAAAAATATCAATACTTCATGCAAAAAATTATGCAAGATTCCCTATGCCCAAGATGTCACAAACTCAACACAAAAAGAATCTATGACAAAACAAAAAGAAAAATTGACTCAATATCCATTGTTCTCCTATATTGATGAGCAAAATGGAGCATAATACTTATTTTTCTAGAAGTATTACACACTCTGCATTATAATATTGATCCCTATTCCCCTTTCCCAAAACACCAATTAATTCTAAAAAGAATTCACTTCACCTATGACAACACCACTTATCCATCTTAACACGTAAATGTGAACTACTAATAATTTTACCCCACTCAAAATAGAATTAATATTACTTGACATTACAACTTGGGGTAAAATTATTTTTCCTAAATAACTAACTAAATACATTTAACATAATAGTTAAAAGAGCATTAATAATTTCCACATAAGGACCTTTAAATAATTCATAATTAATTCAAGTTATTTTATGACTTTAATAAAATTAATTAGTTCAATTGAATTAATATAATTTCATTTTGCTAAAGTCATAAATTTCTTCTCCAACTAAATATGGTTTTTCCTTCATGATATTTCATTTTGACAAATCCTTACATGTGTGTAAATAAAATTTCTTGGTGGGCTCAATTTTAAGGGTAGTGAAAAATCAGAGCCAACAAACCCTAACACCATACTTATCCCTATATCCTTGTCCATTAGCTTTAACCCCCAATAGGTCATCCCTATAGGTTATAGTTATACTCCTCCTTTCATCAAGACTACTACTGCTTCCATCTCCTTTAGCATCCCACCTATTTCCACTATCATCACTTCCATAACTACTACTATTACACATTCCACTCATGCTACCTATACCATCTACCCATCACAAACCTTAAATAATACTTCCGATGCTACCCAACCCTCTTTACAAATGTAAACCCCCAAACAAACTATCAAGAACCACACTGTTTTTTGTTTAATAAAATTTTATATCTAAATGTATTACATAAAACATCCAACAAATTAATTATGAATTACAGGATAACAAGAGATCATAACACATAAAGGTGAACAAGAAATCCTTCCAAGCATATTTGAATATGGGTTTTAATTATATATCGTGGCGACATCAATCTACTTAAATATCATCCACTTCAATGGTTAAACACTCAATGGAAATTTTACACCTCATTCACAACAAAAATTGGTAAATATTTGTTCTATTTTTATTGGCCAAAATTGACTTTTGACTGTTGAAATGGATGATATTTAAAGATAACCAATAAAAGTGGGAGTATAGACCAGGCAGGTAAAGTGTTTGACAGTGCCTGAATAGAAATATGGTCTCATGGAACAATGATTTCTGGTAAGCGCATAAAATGGATCTGTTAGAAAGGTCGGATAAACCTTAAAATGAGAGCAATTGGTGGGTTTTGTAACCAAATTCCACGCAACCTTTGCTTGCATCATCATCGCCTGCACCAAAATGAAAGCATTGGAATGGCACAAGCACATTAACAGTTTAAACTTATCAAATAAATTTGGTTTCACGGACTATTATGATTGTAGGATTTCACAAGATGGATGTGTTGAAAAGGTCTTGAAACTTTCAGGCAATTGTATTTGGCAGGTGCTAAAACAAGACTCTACAACGTTTATTAGCAGTCTTGTGGCTTGTGCTAAAGGTGAAACAAGGGTTCACATAAAATGGATTTGCAGAAGAGGTTCTAGAAACTTTTAAGCAAATGCTACTATGTGCTATAAAGCCAAACTCCACAACCTTTGTCAACACTCACATGCCTTGTATTAAAATGGAATTTTTGGAACATAGTATAGACATCTGTCTAAACATGTCTTGGAATGCTTTTGATCAGAGGTTGTAATTGTTGCTACCCTAGCTACCATGCATGCAAAACATTGTGAAAGCAGATGCTGCCTGTGAACTGTTTGACAAATGCATCAAACCTGTTCACCTACAGCTATTGCACGTTAAGTGTTTGACAAAATGCTTCGAAAATTTGCACCTGAATAGAGTGTGTGAGATAAGCCCAGCCTCCCGTTCCCGTTTTCCATGGCGCCTCGGCAGTCACAGTGGTAATAAAACCGCTCTGGTAGAGTTTTAATTTTTTTGAAACTGTGTCTCCCACCCAATGAATTAAATGAGCGCCTACATGATTTTCGAAAACACTTTCTCCTCAGATGGGATGAGGTGAAAGAAAAATGGTGTGGAGCAGTATATGCACAAAATGGGTTTGTTGAAGAGGCTTTAAAAACTTTCAAGCAAACGCAATTGGCAGGTGTAAAGCCAATTTGCCAACCTTTGCTAGCCTCCCTGCCTGTGCCAAAATGGGAGTTTTGGAACAGAGTATGGACATCCACCACTGGATAAACGATAGACGAATTGTCGGATTTTGTAGTTGTAACTGCCCTGGTGGACGTGTGCAAAATGTGGAAGCATAGACAAGGCACGTGAACTGTTTGACAGAATGCCTCAAGGAGATGCCATTTCATGAAATGCCATGACTGCAGGATATGCAAAATGTGGGAGCATATACTAGGCGTGTGAACTGTTTGACAGAATACTTCAAAGAAACGTGTTCTCATGAAATACCCCGATTGCAGGATATTCACAGAATGGATTTGTTGAAAATGCTTTAGAAACTTTCAAGCAAACGCAATTGGCAGGCGTAAAGCCAGACTTTACAACCTTTGCCAGCATCCTTCCAGCCTGTGCCAAATGGAGCTTTGGAACAGGGTATAGACATCCATCAAAGCATAAAGGATAGAGGAATTTTGTCAAATGTTGTAGTTGCAACTACCCTGGTAGACATGTATTCAAAATGTGTAAGCATAGACAAGGCACATGAACTGTTTGACAAAATGCCTCAACGAAATGTGGTCTCATGGAATGAGATGATTGCAGGGTAGACACAAAATGGATTTTGCAAGGATGCTCTCAAAATCTTTGAATTAATAAAGCACTTTGGAAGATATCCTGACAGTGACATTATAAGCTTTGTTTGTGTTCTATGTGCATGCAGCCATGCAAGTTTAGCGGATGAGGGCTGTACATACTTCAATCACACGAGTAACCCTTATTGCATTACACCTACAATTGATCATTATGTGTGCATGGTTGACCTTCTTGCCCGTGCTGGCTATCTTTAGGACACCCTAAACTTTATCATTAAGATGACAGTTAAACCTGTATCAAACAATATATCAATTTGATATCAATCGAGTGGTTCTGTGGATGTGTTTTCTTGGTGCCTGCAGATCACATATGAATATAGGCTTAGGAGTATTTAAAGCAACACTGTTTTTTGATGTGGATCCTAAAAATGTTGTGACTTCTGTTTTTCTCTCAAACATCTATGCAGAAGTGAGCAGGTGGTGAGAGGTTCAAACGGTAAGGAGATTGATGAGAGATAAAGGATTTAAAAAGATCCCTGGATGTAGTTGGATTGAAAGCCATAAAATGGTACGTGCTTTCTGTGTAGGAGACAGACCGCATCCACAGATGCAGGAGATCTATGCAAAGTTGGAGACATTGGCTTGGGGGATTAAAGCAGCAATGTATTTTCTAGATTCAAGACATTTACTTAATGATGTGGAAAAGGAGGAAAAGGAATTATTTCTCTGCCATCATAGTGAAAATTTGGCAATTGCTTTTGGTTTATTAGTCACGCCTCCAGAACAATTATTAGAGTTGTTAAGAACCTTTGAGTATGTGTTGATTACCACAATACAATAAAATTTATCTCCAAGATTGTTGAAATTGAAATTGTTATGAAAGATGCAAACTATTTCCATCATTTTAAATAGGGAGAATGTTCTAGTGGAGATTATTGGTGACACTATATGAAGTGATATGAGAAATAGGCTCGCACTATAATAATGTGCACCATGTAAGACCTGTACTAATAATCTATTTTTAGTTTTGTTTTCGTTTTGAGTATTTGACAATCTAGACTATGATATTGGCTTTGTAAAATTAGATGCATAGAGTGCAATGAAGATCACTATTTATATTCATTGTTGAGGTATCTGTAAAAGACTTATTTTTGATAACATGGACATTTAATTGAATTGTTTTCATAAAAACTACATATGTATGAAATGAAACGTTGTAGGAGGAGGTGGAAAAAAAGAAGAAACAAAAGGTGAGTAACACTTCAAGTAAATGGAAAGATGCTTGACCAACAAGAAATGGGAGAGGAGGGCTCACAATTACTCTTGCCATTTTGTATAGTTTTTTTGTCTGGATTAATTGTATTATGTTTTACCTATGTTAGGTTAACCATTTAATTGAACATTCTAGATTCAATATGTAATTTTATATAAGTTTATGTAGATTTTGTATCATTTATGGTTAGATATTTTTAATGTTGTTTCACATCCCTTTGCTTGATGAAATAGTTAATAAATTTGTGAATTTGCAGATATTTTTTAATTTAATTCGATTTCAATCTATTTGCTTTTAATTAAAAATAAATCATTATACTTTGTAATGTAGAAGTAAAAAAATATACAAGTGTATTTATGTTGTAATTAGTGGTTATGCATGGCACTAGAAAAACTTGCATAATGAGGTTTATAGACTGGTGTTAGAGAGAAAAGAGTAATATTTATATATGTAAAAATAAAATCACAATTTATATTGCATTGTAATTGCACATTCATGGTATTAAAAAATTGTGCATGATGAGATTTACAAATTAATACTAATGAGATGAGGGTTTCAAGGTGGTTAGGAGAGAGCTCAATAGAACATTTCATAAGTGTTTAGAGTGACAATAGAACTTAAAACAAGAGGCACTCAGAGGGATGAGGGGAGTTTTAGAGCTTAGTAACTCATCTATGAATTGTTCTTATCCTTCTATCATCTTCTCTCTTCATCTTCCTCATGGTTGAAGTTAAACTTGTGAAACCACAATGATTAACAATCGTTGCCTATTCATACACTACAAAAGACTAAATTTTAAACTTTATCTTTCTTACTACTTGCATCAATAGAGTAGTTCCCTAATCAATCTTGAAATTAAACCTAAAAATTTATCCTTAATGGCACATTAGGCCCTTAGTTTTAAACCATTCTTTGATACCATATATAACAACCCAATGGACTTGGGAAATTAGACTATTATTTTTTAATTGAACTTCTTAAGCTTTTACCCACATTATATAAAAGAATGTAGTCTTACAACATTAATAATCCCTATGAAAAGTCATCCAGAAATTCTCTTGGATAGACATACGAAGCTTCTTGGATTTGATAATAACATTAAGCTTAGGCATTCATGTCTAGGTCTAAAAAGGTCCTTATTTTATCTCAACATAGAGTGACAATTAAGAGATGGGCCTTAATGAAATATTTAGTTTGGGTTTAACCATCAAATCTCAACACCCAATATGGGAACAAAAGGCCAACTCCAATTTGTACAGTCTCACGTTCATGAAATCCCAAGCATCTTTGGCATACTTTAATTATTCTTATGGATGTGAAATCATTTTATACAACTTGGTTTAAGTAGGTGTCTAGGTCTAAAAATTTAGTGGCCTTATATTTGTGGGCTCAGTGGATGCGAGATTCCTATTAAACATGGCATAATTTTAAGTGAGTTATAGAATCCTAATGTTGTATTCTAAAGTAGTCCAAAGAGGACATTTGTCTTCTTAGGGTTAAATTTGATACGAACACATGGAATGCAACCAATTGTTAGGTTTTTGACTCTCAACATCTTAGGCACAAACATAGTATCAATCCTAATTTATTTGGGAGCTCGGTTTTGAAACTCAAAGGATTTATCTCTAGAGTTACATAGACGTAACTTGCCTACTAAATTTAACTAATTTGTGTACTCAAGTTTGAACTTACTAATTATTATCTTCCAACCCTCATCTATCTATGAACACATGTATGTGAAGATTCACTCTAGCAGATAAGTGGATATATATTCAATTAGGGCATCAATAGTTAGAAAATCCACTAGCGCTAGCCATAAATGTGGGAACTTTATAAATTTTGACATGCTCAAGATTTCAGTTCCAAAAGTATTATGACATTATGGAGAATAGCATACCATGGACATAATCATCCTTATAAAATTTAACTTATTAGAGCTCTTAATTTCAATATTGACATGTGATGATATTAAAATTTCTTATAGATGTTGGTATTTATAAATTTGATCTCACTCAAGATCTTAGGTTTCAATTTGACACAAATTTATTCCTAAAGCTCCTAGTGGTTGCAAGGCTCCTTGTAATTTTAACTTAACATAGCTTTAATTCTAGTCATTTATAGGGGCAACATTCAAATTCCCACTCATAGGATAGGCATCATTGCATGATTAATTTTGGTCAATTAATGAATTAGATTTCACTTGATAGAGTAATGAATAGGGATGTGTCTTGACTTAGAACTCTTTTCAATGCTTCTCTCCTCTTGGGGACATGTGTCCACTAGAGATTTACTCTAAGACATTCACAATCAAGAATTTTCTTAAGGAATTGATGTTAAGAGTTATTTAGACTTGGAAATAAAAATAGGCTTCAATATTATAAAGGAATCTAGTCTCAAAGTATAACCTCGATAGATCAATTCTCATGAAGGGACTCTCAGACTTACTAGAATTAATTCAATAAACAACCTCACATACTTAAATCATTTAGATTTTAAATCACTAATCCTACAAAGAGCGATAGGATAGTGGTTTCAACCTAGGCTATTAGAATTTACCTCAAAGAGTTTTGCTAATAATTCCTTTGTTGGATTATCCATAGGGTTTACATAGTTATCTTTTAATAAATCTTGACCATCCATAGGACTTGATTTATAGCTAGGGAATATGCACAACTTATGACATAAGAGGATTTGATCTGAATTAAATTCGGATAACAACATCTGGTGGAGAATTGTCAATATTGTAAATACAAAATAACAATTTTGGCAATCTCATTTAGAAAGATGTATGCCTATTTGATTGCCTTTATTCATTCTAAAAAACAATATATATACATGTTCAAAGGTCACCATCAAAGGTCACCACATCCTTTGAAGTCAATATTATTATTTTGATGGGAACTAAAAACTTATTTATTTTGGTATTGGATCATTCCTCCTCCCTTGAGAGGCAATGGACACCATTGCATCAATGTTTTGTAACAAATGAGGAAAGCATTTTGCAATGTGCACCCTAGTAAACAACTTGCCCTAATGAGGCAATTGTCCTCCCTGAACCACACGATGGAGTGGGATAGATTGTTTTATTTTGTGTCTTCACATGACCATAGATAATCTAGTCAGAGTGAATGGAACAGTAGTCTTAGGATTCAAGTTGAAATTCTGAATCTATTTGAGGATGGTGTATGACTCATATCAAAGAGGACAAAGTTTTTTATTAGGTCCCTGGAGTCACTCCATTTTTAGATGGAGCCAAACTTTATCACCAACCTAAAAGTGATGAGGCATAAAATGTCCATCAAGTCACTCCTTGTACTTCTAGTTCGTGTGCTGCAACATCTCATGAACTTGCTATTGAAGATGGCATTTTTTTCAACAAAAATTGGATGCCTTGTCTACCTCCTTCTCAACATGTAGTGATAGCTCATTCATCATGTATGGAAGTGCAACATCCATAGGAGCCAATGGTTGGTATCTAGATTTCCAATCAATTTTGGTGAAGAACTTAGCCCCCTTAGTTGGTCCAAAAGATCATCAGTATGAGGAATATGATACCTATTCTTTATAGTGATCTTGTGCAGAGCTCAAATATTAATGCATAGTCACCATGTTTCATTCTTCCTCTTAGTTATAATGATTGGACTCCCACATGGTGAGGCACTTGGGCAAATGTGTCCCTTTTAAATTAACTATAGAATTTTTCACTTGATCTCGTCATTCTCTAAAACTAATCTTCTACATAATGGCCCATTTGGTAATGGTGTTTCTGGGATTATATAAATTGAGTGTTTGACTTGGTAGTGCAATGGAACCCCTCTTGGTGAACTGAATACTATTGAAATTAAGGAACACTGAGAAGGAAGGGGGTGAATCAGTGTTTTCCAAAAACTTATTACTTTGTTCCTTTATTAATTTACCACATACATCCAAAAGAAAGAAGAATGAACATAAGAATAGAAACAAAAAGATCACAACACATGAACATAAGGATTTTTACGTGGAAACCCAGTTAAGGGAAAAACCATGGTGGGGGTTAACCCACAAGAATTTATACTCTATTAAAAGTATTACAAATGGGGAAGGCACATGCCTTCGGTTACAGTGCCCAGAGCTCACTGCTCAAAGAGGCTCACTACCTAGAAATCAATTACAAAAGTTCTTTGAAATGTTTGAATTGAGAAATAGCATCTAACAATGCAAGATTATAGTTCCGGTTGAGCTTAGTATACTAACTTTACACACTTCATCATTCTCTGCCCTGTTTCACTGCTTTGCCATGATTCGAAGCTTATATCTCTTTACTTCGCACTTGATACTGCTCTAATTCGCATCTATCCATTCATATCCACATCACTAATTTGCAAAATACTTAAATCCATTGATCATATATATCCACTACATGAAATTACATCAACTACAGTCGGCCTTAAGAAAAACTTAGAGACATTTTAAGAACATTGTTCTATCGGCTGAATCCATGCACAAACACCAATGCAGATCAAAACCTCTATATCCAAGTCACCTTACCTATCGACCAATACCACTGGATCTCACAAATTACTTGACCAATCACTTCTCTTCATCCTCACAAGGATCAAACACCTAGTCGGCCTATTCTTCATCGAATTGAACTATATAACCAAAACCTGATACTCAGATGCTTGTAACTTACACACCCTTCATCACCGGAGGCTAAAATATTAGATTTAGGTAGCCCTAACATCCCTTAAAATTACCTCAGATCTACAACACAATATAATTTCCTATGGAGAAATGCGGACCAAAATGTTGAACCCTGTCATATGCCTTGGTCTTGTCTATTCAGACTTAGACAAATCTTCAATCTAACTTTTGGTATGATCCACTGATGAAATGCAGATGTGTAAGATAGATTTAGTTTCCATCAATGACAACACTGGACATGCCTAGTAGTGTCTCTTGCCAACAATCTCCCCTTTTGGCATTGATGGAAACACTTAGTGAAAAATGACTAAGTGTTAGAACAACTCCCCCTTACTATATACACTTGTGATTTCTAATGATCCCCCTTAGATTAATTCTTCATTTTTCATTGCTTTTCCTCTCTCCCTTTGACATCAATGGAAAAGGATGGTATTTGCATATCAAAATTCATGCAAAAATCTTATGTACATGGGTAAAAACTTTAAGTATATACTTCCGCATATGAACACGCAATCCTTGAGCCTTGTTCATCAGCAAAAAGATATCACCAAAAGTGTTTTTCAACCATGATAATTCATTATCCCAGTTCTTCTTTATGCTGCCCAAAATGGATATATGCCCACTGACTAAAAATGCCTGTGATTCTGCCTTTTGAAGATTAGTAGGATCACGAGTAGCAGCAGCAACTTGGGATTCTGCCAATAGATCATACATAGTTTCTAATTTGGGGGAAATCAGTCCTTGGAGCTCATCTAATTTGCCCAAAACTTTAAACTTTTCTTTCTCCAGGTCACTCAATTCATTCCGTAAACTCACTACTTGGCACTCTTTGGTAGATATAGACTAAGTTAAAGGACTATATGACTAAGAAATGTTAGACAATTTGAGCTCTAAGTCCTTAATCTTTCTCTCAATATCTTCAACAGATTTAGATTGGTTTAAGAAAAACTCATAAATCTCTACTCCTTCAGATAGGGCATTTTGAATAGTCTTTACACTAGTATCAAGCCTTGATATATCATAACTAATTATTTTCTTTATTTCAACAAACCTCTTCTCATTAAATTCATTTCTGACTTTAACTTCTGCTGACTTCTCAGAAGGTTTCAAAATGAAAACTTACAGAGTTTATCATATTTTTCAACTAGATGGAGGGAGATGCTGATGAGTCCTTCTGAAATGTGGGCATGATTTTCTCCAAAATCTTAGATACAAGACCAAGTAACTCGCTATCTTCTATATGAGACTTTAGGATTTCTTCTCTAGCCTTAGCTTGTGCAATAGAGGCCAACTTTATCTTCTACACAGATGACAAAGTATCAAAATTGATTGGTCATTGTATTATATCCTGATCTTCTTCAATTTGTTTATCTCTTCCTAAAATTTCTTTAACTGCTTCTGTAGTGTCTCTTGCCCAATATGATGTTATAGGTTTAATCTCTTCAAGGCCTCCATCTTCTCCCTTTTTGAAGGCAACCTCATTATCTTGCTCATCATTTTCATTTGTTTTCTCTGCTTCTGCGTTCTCTCCATCATCATCAAAAGTATTCTTGCTTTTATCTATCTCAGAAGTATCTTCTACATTCTCTTCTGGAGGATTTGGTGTATCCTTAGTGGTAGTATTGTCAAATTCCTCAACATCCAGAGTGGAGGAATCAATTACATCATAAGTTTCTTTTTCTTCTTAATTCAATGTTTCTTCTTCTGGAATGTAGACATCATCTATGCCAGTTTGTTGCTCACTTTTCTATAGCTCCTCATCATTCAAAACTGATGCATCCTTAGTATCAACTAGTTCTTCTATAACCACATAAAACTTATTCTTGTCCAATGCTTTCTTTAGAATTTGTTTTGTTTCTTTAACAACTTCATCAATGTCTCCATTCATTAGCTTATTCATCCTTTTCTTGCTTCTGAATTCATTCTTGACTTCTTTGAGAATCTTTTCTGCTTCTTTTTGGAGATCACCAGACATAGACTGGACATTACATGTTCCCTTAGCTCCAAATCTTTTTCTTTAACAACTTCTTTTCTTATTTCTAGAATGTCTCTTAAACTCTTAGGGATTTCTGCTAAAATTTCCACTAGAGATCTGTTGAATACATTCTAATATTTTATAGTAGCATCCTCCAAAATTCTTTTGTCAGCATCACTATAATGATCATAGAATTTAATCATTTGTTTTAGGTTGAATCCCTCTATAGTGATTGTCTTAATAATGTCCTCCATAGAAGGAGTTGGCTTCTCAACATCAGCCTTTGACTTATGCCTCTTACTTTGATTTTTACTTCTGGAGGGCTTCTCCTTAGACACTTTAACAACTTTAGTGCCTGAGGCCTTCAACTCCTTAACCTCATCATCTGAATCATTCTTTTCTTCATCCTCCTTCTCCACACTGCCATATGACCTCTTGGCCATTGCTTTTGTTCTTTTTTTTTTCCTTACCAGTAGGTTTTTCTTTGGATTTCTCTACAACATGAGAAGATGATGTACCAAATGTTGAACTAGAACTCCTAGTAGTTTTTGACTTGGAAGGAGGTTCTGCTGGAACACTTTTATGTTCCCTATCCTACTTCTCCTTCTCAACTTTCTATATCCTTTCCCTGAATTGTCTCACAACTTCCTTGTAAGGCCTAGGTTCTCAGCCAATTGCTCAACTTCTTTCCTCACAGTCCTATTGATTTCAGGGGCCTTGAATTCAAGATGCAATTTTAATGAAATCTCTTCATATTTTCCAAATCTCTCCTTAGCTAGATCCCTAAGCTTTCTCAATAGATGTTGTAAATACAGCTTGAATACACATCCATCCACTTCATACCCCATGGGCATGATCCATACAAATCTAGGTTCCACTACTTTCATTTTGTACTAATCAACAGTAACCATAAAACAAATGGTCTCCTTGTATTTTTCAACCACATCCCTAGTTATTCTATCCCTAGCCTGCATTATACTCTAGAAGGTTTTGAAGAAACCCCAAAGTGAAATCTTTTGTGCATCATAATTAC
Organism: Cunninghamia lanceolata; assembly: GCA_027924645.1. Classification (NCBI taxonomy): domain Eukaryota; kingdom Viridiplantae; phylum Streptophyta; class Pinopsida; order Cupressales; family Cupressaceae; genus Cunninghamia; species Cunninghamia lanceolata. Next base: position 8,818,798 of record BSBN01000111.1, read on the forward strand.
CCAAACAACTCAAATGATTTTTAATCTGGACTGCTACTAGTTAGTTGTTGGACCAATATATATTCTTAGTCCTAGGGAGCACACTCAAGAAATAAAAGAAAAGACACATGATTAGTGTACCATATTTGAATGAGTACTTCTTGTCCTTCTTTATATTGCTTAGGTTCTCCATAAGCTGGTTCAACAACAGTTCACAGAGATCATAGTTTGCATTCTCTTTTACCATTTGATTGCAGTATAGATGGTTGTTCCAGACATTAAATTTTCTCTGCTGGAGAAATATATCTTGTACTCTATTACCATCGATGTGTATCTAAACCCATGATCCTCTATATCATTTATATTCATAGCTCTCTTATAAAATTTTGATCCAGTTGCCTCTGCAACTTCATAATTTTGTACAACCTTCAATTGAGGCAGAGTACTGGTTGAATTCAATCCTGTAATTCTTAGCGATGTTCACAACCAGAGGTGTAGGCATTTCAAAAGATTACAAGTTCAAAGATTCACAAAGAATTACCTTTTTCTTCACGAAATTAGGGTTAGCTGTCAAAATTGGTTTTTGCACTTCAAACCTCTAAAATTTCAGCTCAGGCACTCTTCTTCTTGTTCTCTGCGAATACAAACTGATTCAAGTGTTTGAATGAATGACCTTTTATCCTCCACGAAACCTAATTCTTCATTGTAATAAATGCTCTACCCTAATACATCCGGTTGCACTTTTTCTACATACAGTCAATCTTTAATTGCTCCACAATCAATCATATTAGCTTATTTTATTCTAAAATTTGCTTCAACAGATATGCAATAGACTTATCTTTCTTCATCCATTGTGCCAAATTCATGCACCCACTTGTTGGCCGAGGGAATTAGATTTTCAATGCAGCTCCCCATGAGCCAAAGCTCCTGTTTCAATTCCTGGAGGAATTACCAGTACCAAATTCCAGTGTGGATGCATTACCATTATTCACTTCACCTTTATTTACCCATGTTTTTTTCATTTCATTCTAGATCTCATTCAAATTTACTTTACCCTTGCCTTTATCTTGTCCTTGCAATTTTTGGTTTCTATTTACTGGACCTTTTCTGTCATCATTCCTACTTCTGTAGAATCTTGAAACATGATTGGATCTATTGCAATTGAAGCACACGACATTTCTTTGCTCATTTACTTGATTTCATCTAGATTTGCACTAATTAGCCATGTGTCCAAATCTATTGCATGCTAAATAGTAGCCATTGAAAGAATTGGCATTTCTTCTATTGTTAGAGTAGTTCATCATCATACTTCTGCATTCATTGGATATATGACCATACCTTTTACAATTGAAGCATTGACCAGAGAAGGATGGACCATTTTGATTCACTCTACTTTTGCACTGAGTAGCACTATGACCGAATTTATTGTAATTGAAACAATTTCCATTGAAAGATGGATACCTTTGAGCATTAGGTTGTCTTACTGGAGGTCTTCTAGGCCTATTTCTTTGATTCCTTGATTTAGAATTTATTTGACCAGATCTAGAGCTTTCACCTTGCTCATATTCCAGACCATGCTTATCATCTGCCATCTTTTGACTATCAAGCAACACTTCAAATTTAGTTGAGCTTATCTTAAACTTCTCTTTGTATTGATTTGTAACTTCTAGGTCATGCTTAAGAATAAAAATTTGCCTTTCAAGTTGTTCCTCATTATCCCTAGTTTCTTGAAGATTAGATTCTAGATGACCAATTATTCTGTCCAATCTACAACACTGTTTTATTCTTACTTTCAAAGATTGATTGAATTTTTCTTTAGTCTTCTTCCTTTCTTCAATTTCCATAGTTAGTCTCATCACCTCAGATTCCATCTCATGTTTTAGGACAACAACTTCTTTTGCTAGCTTCTCACATTCTTTTGTCTTCTCCTTTAGGGCCTCATCCATGTCATTGTCTTTGTTCTAATTTTCTAGCTGATGAAGTAGCTCCCTTCTCTTTTCATTAGATTTTCTTAGTTGTCCTTTTAAGGTCTCAATGAAATCATCAGGATCTTTAAGATTTTCTTTCAGTTCTTTGACTTCTACTCTGGACTGAACAAGATCTTCTAAGGCAACTTGAAGTTGTTCATTGATTCTATCTGAATACTTGGATGGACCCATTGAATCACCTTTCCAGATCTTCCTCAAGCTGTTAAACTTCTTCCAAGGAACCTTTCTCTGATAGCAATTGTTGAAATTAAGGAACACTGAGAGGGGGGATGAATCAATGTTCTGCAAAAACTTATTACTTTTTTCCTTTATTGATTTACCACATACATCCAAAAGAAAGAAGCATGAACATAAGAACATAAATAGCAAGATCACAACACATGAACACTAGGATTTTTACATGGAAACCTGGTTAAGGGAAAAACCATGGTGGGGGTTAACCCACAAGAATTTATACTCTGTTAAAAGTATTACAAATGGAGAAGGCACACTGCCCAGAGCTCACTACTCAAAGAGGCTCACTACCTACAAATCAATTACAAAAGTTCACTAAAATGTTTGAACTAAGGAATAACATCTAACAATGCAAGATTACAGTTTCGATTGAGCTCAGTATACTGACTTTACACACTTCATCCTTCTCTACCCTAATTTTACTGCTCTGCCATGATCTAGAGCTTAGATATCTTTACTTTGCACTTGATACTACTTTACTTTGCATCTATCCATTCATATTTGCATCACTACTTCGCAAAATGCTCAAATCCATTGATCATATATATCCACTACATGAAATTACATCAACTACAGTCAGCCTTAAGAAAAACTTAGATACTTTATAAGAACACTCTTCTATCGGCTGAATCCATGCACAAACACCAATGTAGATCAAAACATATATATCCAAGTGACCTTACATGTTGGCTAATACCACTAGATCTCACAAATCACTCGACCAATCACTTCTTTTCATCTACATAAGGATCAAACACTTAGTCGACATGTTCTTCACCAAACTAAATTGTCTAACCAAAACCCGATACTCAAATGCTTGTAAATTACACTCCCTTCATCATCGATGGCCAAAATCATGGATTTAGGTATCCCTGACATCCCTTAACATTCTCTTAGATCTGCAACACAATATGATTTCATGTGAATAAATGTGGACCAAAATGTTGAACCCTGTCATATGCCCTGTTCCTATCTATCCAGACTTAGACAAATCTGCAATCTGACTTACAGTATGATCCACTAATGAAATGCAGATGTGTAAGATAGATTTAGTTTCCATCAATGACAACACTGAATGTGCCTAGCAGTGTCTCTTGCCAACAAATACAATGTGATATTTTGTTAATTTTTAATCCATCTGCTTATGTTGAATGGTGGTGGTGGTTGTTTTGGTATGAGTGCTAGGCACAACTTACTTTGTCTCCTTAGGTTGAGTCATTAGCAATTGATACAAAAGATCTAGTTTGAGAAATCAAACTCCTACATAGTTTGACACTAATTAGAGATGTAGATTTTGCAAGACTTACCTTAGGTATCTGATACTTTCATTCACCCAAGTTGACAATAATATTGCAAGGTCTGGACTCATAGATGCCATGACACTTGTACATGTATAATTTTCCCAATAGTACATCACATACATCCAAAGGTGCCACATCACAAATCACCTTATCTACAAATGGTTTGATGGAATAGGATAAACAACACTACTTGCTTACTTGGATATCTCACCCTTGGCTCACCTAGCCCATAGAGTATGGTTGTGGATAAGGTGTTGTCTGCAGGTTCAACCTCTTGATAGTCTCAATAGAGATTAAATTATTCTAACTTCCACTATCAACAATGAAATGTAAGGCTTTCCTATTCACCTGGACAACTGTGAATGGAATAAATGTTCCTCATCGTTGCGAGGCAAGATTTTAGCAATGACAACCATTGCATAAGGGCTTGCCTCAATGATCTACTCACCATCCTTTTGTTCAAAAGGGTCTATAGGAAATAAATTAACTTCTTTCTTCACTTCATGTGTCTATGTCATTAATGTCTTAGCAACTCAGCAATCTTTAATGTTATGCCAAGGAATTTTATGAATTTCACACCACATGCCTATGTCTTTTAATGTCATTTTAGCACCTTATTTGATGTTGGTGATTATAAGGAGTATCCATTGGTTGTCTATTTTCTTGCAAACTCACTACTACCTTCCCCTTTTGACTTGTTGTTTGCTAGATTATCATTTTTCTCTTTTGTTTGAATTTCTCATCAGTTTTTGTTGCATATTTGTTGGTAGTTCCTAGCACTTGTCTCAACATTCAAGAAAGCCATCTTAGCTTGAATATATTGGTGTAACCCACTAGAATACTTCAAAACCTAATGCTTCTTTGTATCTTGGATTCCAAGCTTGGCATATAATGCATTGAAGGTATTGGTGTAGTCTTGAACAGATTGGTACTTTTTTGTTGAAACAACTACCACTGCATATATGTCTCCTCATATGTGTCTTCAAAAAAATATTTTTCCTTGATGCATTCCATGAATTCTCCCCATGCTGGGCTATCATCTATCTCCTCATCGAATTCTTGATCATTAGGGACTTCTCTGGACAACAACTTAGCCTCCCACAATTGCTTCACATGATGTTCAACTTTTGAGAGAGCAAATGTTATCTTTTCTGCATTTGAGAAGTGATTCATGGAAAAGTAGTTTTCTAATTTTGATAACCGGTCATCTACAACATCTACATCAAGTTTTCCTTTGAAGTTTGGTATATCAAAATTCACTTGCACCTTGAAAGGATTGTGACCATCGAATGAAATATCAATTTTTCCTTTGAAGTTCAAAATATCAAAATTCACTTGCACCTTGAAAGGAACTTGTTTTGTTTGGTTGTTGATTTCTTTTATTCTGTTGGAGCAACTGAGAAAATTGGCTCATCATCTCCTCGTTCAATCTTTTTAAAGTCTCTTCTACCATCGTCTTGAAGGGATCTAATGATTCCACCATCTTCGGTTATGTGCATTTCGAAGGGAAATAATCTAATAGATTTTTGTGTCTCCAATCATAACCTTTGATAACCTGACCTCGTACGATGTGACATACAAAATTGAATAGGTTTGAATTAGAAACCAACTTCTACATAAGTTAAGAAAAGTAGATGATGAGAGTATATATTGCAAAGAGTTGTAGAAAACTATGAGTTTAGGACTTTCCTGCTCGGTGGATCTCTACGCGGTATTGTCCTACAATGTGACCGAGGACCGACTAGTCATAAAACCCCTGAAGAACAATCTCAGAACTAATACTAAAGATAAATATCAACAGCCATAGTTTTCTTTGACAATCTCCCCCATCGGATACTTCACCTAATGGCCCTTCACATATTATTAATTATTTATGCTTTTTTCTTTTCAACGTTTTCCTTACGAGGAGTGGGCTCACAAAATAGGCACCCAATCAAAGCTTAAATTTGATAGTCAACCTTGACTATCAAGCACTTTTTTTAATACAGTTATCTATTCAATAGTGCCTTTAAAATACTATTGCATACTTTAGTGTAAGTAAATAATCTAAAAACCACATATATATAATCTTATATAAATTTTGACAGTTTGTTTAAAATTTCTCCTTTCACATGATACAGTCTTTTCAAAATTTCAATTGTATTTTACAACTAAAATGTCTAAATACAACTATACAACTGTCAAATTTAAGCCCTGCACCCAATCATGAAATGATTGGTGGCTATTAATATATAGTGCTATTACAATAATCTGAATGGTCTAGAGAATCCTCCTTCGTAAGACTGCAACAACTTGAGAGTCTATCAATTTGAACAAGTGCGTTTCACTTTTACTAAAATTATGGAGGGAACATTCTACCAAGACGACTTTTCGAGTCTAAATGCACCAATTCACCGTTTGCAGGACCAAGGCAGAGAGGGGCGCGTCTGCCAGTCCTATGCAACTTCAAAATTGAAAACGGTCCAAAGTTTAAGACAAAACGTTCCCAGGGAATATAGTGGATGGGAGCAGTGGGAATGTTGCTATAGACCAGTACCACCACTATAAGGGGGATGCCAAACTGATGGAGGACATGGGCATGGATGCATATTGGTTTTCTATTTCCTGGTCACTGATATTACCACACGGCTCACTAAAAGGTGGGATCAACAAAGCTGGTGTAGTATATTACAACAACCTTATCATCGTGTTACATGGTATTAAGCCTTTTGTGGCATTGTTCTATTTCGACACACCAAAAGCATTGAAAGAGGAGTATGGAGGATTTCTCAGCTAAAATACTGTGAGAGATTTTGCAGATTACAGTGAAGTGTGCTTCCAGGAGCTTATGGAAGAACTTAAACAGTTGGTAAGTTGTAAAATGTACAGGCAGTCGAAATCTTGTTGACAGACATACAGGTCGAGATTTTTTCGACAAACAAACAGGTCGAAAACAGTGCACAAGCTTGATTCAAATTGTAGGTCAAACAGGTCGAAAAAATTGGGGGTTGAAAACACTGAAAAACAGTCAGCTCACAATGTTCTGGCTATTTAGGGTGGGCAGGAGCTTATGGGATCGAGTGAAATTGTAGGTAACTTTAAATAAACCTCATACCTCTACTGCTCTTGTATATGACAGTGGGACATGTGCACTAGGGTGTCATACCGGTAGCAATGGAAATTTAAGCACAAGAAACCCTGAAACCGATGCCAAGTAAATGTCCAGATTTAACTGCTCAGATACCACTGATCTGAATTGAATTCAGGTAACAACATTTGGTGGAGAAATGGCCATATTGTAAACGTAGAAATAACAATTTTGACAATCTCGTTCAGAGAGATGTATGCCTATTTGACTGCCTTTATTCATTCTAAAAAATAATATGTATACATGTTGAAAGGTCACCATCAAAGGTCACCACATCCTTTGAAGTCGATATGATTAGTTTGCTGGGAATTAATAATCTAGTTATTTCGGTATTGGATCAGAATTACTTTCCGATCCCATCCCTATAATAAATTTTTTATTTACCTAAGGCTCCTTGTTTTGAGGTTCACAAGTTAATATTACTAAGAGACTAAAAAAAATGCGAGTTTCTTATAAATTTACTTTAGGTTTGTGATCTATAGCAATTTCCTTATGGGGATTGCTATAGATGTGAGAATATACTTAAGGCTACTATAGCTTAAATTTGGTTGCAGATGACAAAAGGGAAATCTTTCCAAAGACTCAGGTGACATGCTCTGATTGTTCTAGACCAAAAATACTTTTTGGGGCCTTCAAGGATAATTAGTCCCTGCCTAAAGTGGGGATTAATGTTTTCATTTCACTACGTGCTATTAATCCTTATCTTGGAAACCACGTCAGCAAAGAAAAACTGGTGCTTTGCTAAGGTTTGTAGCGCTTAGATTGTTAAAATGGATTTTTAGCTGGTTTTTTCTTTTTTTCCCATTGGTCTGCCATTTTTTCCATGTGGTTTTTGAGTTTTTTTGATTTGTAAAAAATGGAGAAAAATCTTGGACAAATCAAAATCGAGGAGAAGGAAAAATTTAATGGGTTTCTAGAGTTCCGGCTGTTGTGGACGTGTCTTCATGAGGATTTCCTGATGGCCACGTCTGCATGCTAGAGCATCTGCAACAATAACACCTAAGCTTTCTCTATGCTTCCACATTTTGCATGCATACATACCAGGCAGTTGGAACTAATATTTGGGTCGCTCCTCTTGTGCCGTAGATAACTTTATTTGCATTTTGTATCAGAATATAATGCAACATATTCATGAGAGGTGGGAAGCAAATGCATTGTGCATTTTGTTTTTCCAACATCCATTGTATCAGACGTGTTTGCCCTTTTTCATTTTCGACTGGTTTTGGGGGATTTAAACCCTAGATTTCCCTGTTGTGTAATGCTCATTTGGTTCCCTAAAAGCTCATGTTGAAGTTGAGGCCATCTTCTATTGGTCAAACGTAACCATGGTAAGCTTGAGATAACCCCAGTTGACTGATGCCTACTTTTTTTTGCTTTTGCCCTATACATCTGTTTTTTTTGGTGGGTTTGTGAAATGCCTTGATGGGATTTGAATCATGACTTGCAGTTTCTTAAATGAGAGTTTCTTTTTCCTAAATACCTTTCCTAGCGGTGGCCGGAAATCTTTGTTACACTCTGAAATAGAGATTTTGTTATTTTATAGGAATAGATCTATGGTTTTTTTAGACTGATATGTGCAATGCATAGGCATGTGAGTCAAATTTTGGTGTATGATGAGTGGGTGTTGTTTATTTTTTCGTTTAAATTCTGCTAAATTTAGTGACTTTTCATTAACCTACATATCATTAGTCTCGTCCACCATATATACTTCTGAATGTTTTTCTTGTAACGAATTTTGAGTTTAATGCGGAATTGGATCAGGTGAGCGACTTATTATTTACTGGCATATCATTATTCCTGGCTATCAGCTATTCTCAACATTTTCTTGGTATCCGAATTTGAATCTAATGTGTAATCTAGAATTGGATTAAATTGATTGCTCATTGGGAAGCTTGTACAATAATTTACACGTAGTATGAGTGAGTATTTTGGCCTGTATTTACATTTACAAGTGATTTGGGTGTTTGTATTTTGGCCTATATTAAGTAATTGGGTAGCGTTTAATCCAAATTATGTTTTACCGTTGATTCACATTTTCAACATATTTTATCTAAATTCTATTTTTGTGTTGATTTGCATTTACAATTAATTGTTCCACCCCTATCCAAAATCTACCATTCATAATAACTATCGAGAGAACTATAGATATCTTCTCCCTACGATATTTGATATTTTCAAGAGAGTTGCAATATCAATGTATAGTAATGTTTGTGCTTCAATAATTTTCTGCATAGTGGCCTTATCCAAAATCTACCATTCATAATAACTGTCGAGAGAACCATAGATATCTGCTCCCTATGATATTTTCAAGAGAGTTGCAATATCAATGTATAGTAATGTTTGTGCTTCAATAATTTTCTCCATAGTGGCCTAGTAATGTTTGTGCTTCGATAATTTTCTCCATAGTGGCCTCTCAAAGACATTTCACTTTTGATAGTTTTTGTAAAGTTCAATGACATTTTTTCCTTGTTTTTATTTTCAAAATTTATTAGACCGGCTGTATTTCATGGTATTTTGAACCACCCATACCTCATGCTTATAGAAACATGGCCACTATAATTGTACCTGAGTAGTCAGTCTTAAATATATCTTTCATGGAAACATGCAAGTTTTTCCAGGATCTCAATATGTTTGATAGCATGGGCAAGAAAGAAAAAAACAAACCAATCCACCTGAATTTTCCCAAATAGAAACATATGTGTATTGGGAAGGCATCTTACCAGGTATTATGTATGCAATAGCGAGGTGCCTATTCATCAATATGGTTTCATTTACTTTGTTGGCCTGCTTTATTTTATTGAGAGGGGCACTTATAATGAAGCTATGGTGATATTATTACTATTTCATATTCATTTGCCACAAAACACTACTACCAGTAGCTCTTACATTTTTTTGCACAGCTCTGTTTCTCAACACCATGTCTTCCTTTTAAGTGCAACCTGCTTTACTATTTAGTGGTTTTCAGGCTTTGAATTGTCTTTTTGGCCCATAACTTGTATATAGGTCTAGTGGAGATATTGTTTTCTAATTTGAGCCCATGCCACTAGAGTCTATGAGGTTTAGTTTAGAAGGCAAATTGGTTGCATTTTGAGGTGTCGAGTTATTTGCTGCTGGATTGAAGATTTGGGCTTTTCATTTGATCTTCGACAATCAAATAGACTTTTTTTCTTTTAGTTAAGATTCCATTTACAACCTGCACATTAAAAAATAGGTTATTTCATACCAAAATTGGTCTAAACTAAATCAAGAACAAATAGACATGCAAACTAAAACAATGGAAACATGTTGCTTTGTTTTTGTCCCATTTTGTAGGGGCCCAAAAATTGGGTTTTGTTTCTATTTAACTTCTAAATTTGTCACTAGTCATAATAACAAAAGAACCTTCACAAATCAATAGAGTTAAGCACTTCTAATCCTTCTATTGTCATTTACATTTTTCTAATTAATTTTGGTCTAATTATATTTATTGTTTTATTACTCAATTAAACACCTAAATTAATGTAGGGTGTATTTTATTTCCCTAGATTTCAATGAACCCACAAATTTGAATCTAACCTAGTGATTTGCTTTCTTTCATTTATGATTTTCAAATCTAATACTTTCTAATTTTGTTCATCCCTTTTTCATATCTAAAACTTATTTTGCATTCATTTGCTTATATTTTGATTTAGTTAATCACTTTGTCTGTGTTTTGAGCTACTTTCATGGCAATTATCTGACTAGTGACATTTGTAGTGTGATGTTGAAAGATTTGCAGATATAATTGCAGAAGAATAATCGATACAACCGCCATGATATTCACATGGCATGAGAAGAAGCATTGCAATTCTCCTTAAAACCCATGTACATTGAGGTTGTTGATTTCAAGATTGGTCCATGCCCATTTACCATACCATATGAGATAGAAAAATATATTCTCTATCTTTAATAAAACAAATTTAACCCTTTGATTCAGAATGAAAATCTCATTTAGAGGTTGTGTTTGGGCTTTAAGGATTTTCTGATTTCAGTTGTTGTAGTTTGTGTGTTTGGAAATTTTTGGTGTGAGTAGGAGTTGATAGTTTAAGGCATCTTCCAGATTTGTTTTTTTATTATTGCTGCTAGTGTATCTGCTGTTAATCAATATTTTGTTGTGTTACACTCCAATACAACAGCTATAGAAGTGTTGGGGATCCATTCCATTCTTGGTGCAAGTTGTCACGGTTTTTGCAGAAATCGGTATACAAAGGAGCAAGCAAGATTCAAAGTTCTTATTTCATATTTGTTCCTATTTTTCATTGTTGTAGTTCTTCTATAGGCTATTCCTTTTTCCTATACTTTCATCAATGGAATCATTTATAAAAGTTCGATCTCTCTTTTCAATGTTCTGCACAAAACTATGAAATCTATCATGTTGGTTGTGAAGATTATTAGATACATTTGTATATAACTTTGTGGCTGCTGTTTGCTGTTATTTTTCATCAAGTTACTGAGTATTTTTTTTTTTATTAAAAGTTGATTATAAATCAGCCTCTGAAGTTTGGAGAAGTTACAAGCTGAAACAGTGATAAAATTGTCAAATCTGGGTTGTCATTGTAAGAAATATTTTGATAGATTTTGTGATAGTTTTCAAAAAAGTTGTTTTTATTCTTTCCTTGCAAGTTTACTGCGAGTACTTTCTGTGCTTTATGAGTATTTAACAATTCTCAAACATTGAAGGAGTTTCCAACTAGTTTGAAGCCCAAATGGCCAAAGTTTGATACACATCTTGGCTAGAATTTGATGCATGGTATTGGGTATTTTCCATAATTTTTGAGAATTTACTTTGAAGTTTTTTGTAGAAGGTTTGATGATTGATCATATAATTTGGTGTTAGATTTGTTCTGGTATTTCAAATTTTAAAGAAATTACAAAAATACTTTAATCAGGGTCATTACAATAATATCTCATTAATGCAACATAAGCCTTTTTAGAGCATTGCTGACAGTATTTTGGCCACATGCAAGTGTAGGCCTATACACACCACATTTTTTAAAGTTCACCATGATATCAGATTGTATACAATACATAATACAAAGATCATACCCCATTGATTTTTAAATGATCACGAGAATGATTAGGAAAATCCCATCTTATTATTGTTCAATAAATTTGTTTTCACCCTCTAAAAAGCTCAAGCTATGATGGACAACATCACATATTCTACAAAGTGAAATGGTAATCATCAACCGCAAAAAGCTGTTGAACCATTTGGTCAAAACATGTGAAAAATAGATACCTAGCATAAAAGTTACCAAAACTTTTTGTGGTGCACACTTGTAACTAAACTTCTTTTAAATTTCAAAAGTTCAATGTTTACACTCACCTGAGTTATGGATGTGATGTTGTGACTACATATGTGAATACATATATGCAATACTTCTTGTAAAGCACACTTGTAAGCAAGCCAAAGAAACATCAAAATTCTATGGAATTAGGTCTTGTGTTATGCCTCTAATATAGAGTTTGGGTATTCCTCCTCACTTGATGTGACTTCTCTCAACATGCTTAGCGTTGGGAAAAAAGGAAGAATCCCAACTCAAGTAGGAAAAGATGAAAACACAACGACCAAGGAGACATAAGACAAGGAGGAAAAATAATATTTTCTTTTTCAATCATACACAAAAAATTACATTAAAAAATGTTCTGCCTAGATTTCGGCGCAACGGAGCTTTCTATGCGGTACTATGTGTTGTTGTTCCAAATTACTAGAGAACTGGAGCTCTTCAATATGCTCTGTTATTGCAGGTTCTTCTTCTTCCTCTTTTTCTGTTAAATTCTTCTTCTATTCTTCTTTGCTGAACATTCCCTCATCTGTCTCACCCACAAAACATTCTATTCTTCCTTTTTGTCTTTCTTGCCTTTCCCAAAAATTGTCGTTCATTTTTAAATTCAACCACCAGAATTAATTTGCTGCCAGAAACATTAACTAGGACAACAAGTATGTCAGACATGACAAGGAGCAGGAGATCCCAACGGATCATTTCTGTTAGTACATTTAATGCGGTTGTTGCCACCGCTCAAGATTATATTTCCAACACTCCCCCTTAATCTTGAGCCTTTTTGTATTCCATCACTGCTCAAAATTTCTTGAGTAAAATTTCTATAGCAATGTCTTTCTGGAGGAAAGTTTGTGGAGCTTTTCTATGTGCACCTGTTCAAAGTTCTAGCACTTTTCCAAGTTTCCAAAACTGAAGTTCCAGAGCTTTCTGTCATGCCAAGCCTATCCCTTAGGCATTCAAAGGAGTCTTTTAATAATGCCTTTGTGAAAATATCAACGAGCTGTTGCTCAGATCTACAATACTAAAGTTGAATCTCTCCATGCTCTACCAACTCCCTTATGAAATGGTAGTGGATCTGAATGTGCTTTCTTCGTCCATGAACAACATGATTCTTAGTCAAAACTATAGAAGACATGTCACAAAATATGGTAGTACCATTGTCTTTCTTCTCATTCAAGTCTGCAAGCATTCTTCTAAGCCAAATAGCCTGACATGCTGCTACATTTGTTTCTATGTACTTTGCTTCTACTATGGAGAGAGAAAGTATGGACTACTTCTTTGATTCCCATGAAATTGCTCATGAACCCATATGGAACACATATCCTGATGTGCTCTTTCTGTCATCTAAATTTCCTGCCCAATCACTGTCTATGTACCCAACTAGCTAAAACTCATTGGAGGCATTATACATGATGCAATAGCCTTTAGTGCCATTGACATACCTCAAAATTCCTTTTCCTGCTTGCCAATGTGTGTCCTTAGGTTGTTCCATGAACCTAGAAATCAAGCAAGCTTACCGTATACATCAAATCAGGTCTAGTTGCTATCAAATACATGAGGCTTCCAACCATGCTTTTGTAGAGCATTGGGTTAACATCTATCATCTTTGCTTACTTTTAGACCTATAGTTGTTGGGGTTGGGGCTGGTTTGCTATCCAACATTCTAAATCTCTTCAAGATTTTTTTAGCATAATTAGTTTGAGAAATGAAGATGCCATTCTCTGTTTGTTGAACCTCTATGCCTAGGAAATATTTTAGCAAACCTAGGTCTATCATTTCAAATTCATTTTTCATTGCCTCTTTGAAATCAACAATTAAGAGGTCACTATTTCCTATGAAAATCAAATCACCTACATACAAAATAGCAATAAGAATCTCACCATTGGCTACCTTGATGTAGAGTGTGGGCTCACTACCACTTTTGCTAAAGCCATTGTTCAGAAGGTAAGAATCAATTCTACTACACCATGCTCGTGGTGCTTGTTGAATCCCATAGAGAGCTTTTTGAAGTCTATACACTTTGTCTTCATGCCCTATGACTTCATAGCCAGGTGGTTGCTCCACATACACCTCTTCTTTCAGCACTCCATTTAACAAGGTTGACTTTACATCCATCTGAAATACTTTCCATTTGTGTTGGACTGCAATTGCTAGGACTGCCTGCACTATTTCTAGCCTTGCAACTGGTGCATATGTTTCATCATAGTCTCTTCCAAGCTGCTGTTTGTAACCTTTAGCAACTAGTCTTGCTTTATGCCTCTCAACCTTACCATCAGTAATACATTTGGTCTTATAGACCCACTTAACTCCAATGACTAATTTCCCCTTAGGTAAATCAGTGAGCTCCCATGTTTTGTTTCTTTATATAGCATCCAATTCTTCATCCATGGCTTTACACCATTTTCCCTCCTTCATGGCTTCTTCAAAATACATTGGATCACTATAGGTAAACAATGCAAAATCCAAGTTTTCATCAAAATCAGCATACCTTGTGCTGTGAAAAATTTTCCTCACTCTTCTTGTCCTCCGTGGCATCAATGATGCAAGCGTAGGGTTTGAATTTTTAGAGCTGCTTGACTATTAGACTGATGAAGAAGACTGAGCACCAGAATTTTTAGCCTATTGTAAATTTCTAGAGCAATTGCTCTACTAAAAATTTCTGGAGCTCCTGCTATTTTCTGAACTGTTACCCTGCTGTAGATTTCTCACACACCTACCTTCTAGAGCTTCTTCATCCTGAAAGGTTATTGTGACAAAAATGCCTGTGTTTCTATCCACCATTCCATCCCATGATTCAATTTCAATGAATTCAATATCCTTGCTAATCATCACTTTCTTGGTGATGGGATTATAAAATTTGTAGACTTTTGACTCTTCACTATAGCCTATGAAAATGTATTTTCTCCTTTGTCATCAAATTTCTACCTCGTTTCTTTTAGCATGAGTGCATATTCCACACACCCAAATATTCTTAAATGCTCAACACTCCATTTGCATTTTGTCCATGCTTCTTGTGGAATCTTGTCATGAACGACCTTTGTCGGGCACCTATTCAATATGTGGACTGTTATTGCTATAGATTCACGTCAATAATCATTTGTCAAAACTTTTGCCTTTAGCATGCTTGCTGCCATCTCCATGATGGTTCTTTTTTTGTTTTAGCCACTCCATTTTGCTATGGAGTATATCGGGCTATGAGTTGTTTTTGAATGCCTTCATATTTGCAAAAAGTCATAAACTCTTTCGAGATGTACTCTCCCCCTCTGCCCATTCTAAGGACCTTGATATAATTGCCACTTTGCTTTTTAGCTAAAGCCTTAAAATCCTTAAACTTCTCAAATGCTTTTGATTTGTTCTTCAAAAAATACACCCAAGTTTTTCTATTGTAGTCATCTATGAATGTCATCAAATAAACATTTCCACCTAGGGTTGGGGTCTTCATGGGACCACACAAATTTGAATGCACTAGCTCAATGGTGCTCTTGCTCTCCTAGAATACCCTGATTGGAAGGGTTACCTATGTTGTTTACCTCGGATGCATGCTTCACACTTTCCATCGGGCTCTACAATTGTTGGTAGGCCCCTAACCATGTCTTTTCTAGCTAAAAGACTTAAACTGGAATAGCTTAAATGCCCATACCTTAAATGCCAAAGCTTAGATGGGTCTTGGATGACTATTTTGAAGGTTGACTACTACAAGCCTATTAACTATACTGGTTCTATTTTGAGGGGAAACATCTGGTTCTTTGTCATTTGAACTATTGCAATAACTTTCTTTCTTCCATCCTTGTCATAGATGATGCATTCCCCTTTCTCCATTATGACTCTATAACCATTTTGGACCATCTATCCAATGCTCAAGAGGTTGTGTTTCATGCATGGGGCATAAAATATGTCATGTATTTGTCTTTCTTCACCATGCTTGGTTTGTATGTGTTTAGGTGGAAATTGGATTTGTTAATGTTCTAGTGTTTAGATGTTAAAATCTACCTCTCCACCATACATTGATGGATCTAGGGTTCGGTGGCAAGCACTATCATACCTTAGGTCACTTGCAAATGAAGGGAAACTTAGATTAGGGAATTGAATTATTAATTTTCCTTCTATTATGTCCAAATAACCATTAAAACCCTAATTACACAAATACAGAAACAAATTGACAACAGATGGAAAAAACTCTTGCAGACGGGAGTAAAATAACAAATCATACAATACATGTTTTTGAGGTTCTGAGGCGGAACAGTCAGGGACACTGGTGCTGGCGCCCAAGTCCAAGGTACCTACTTTTTCAGGGAACTTGGACCTCCTTCCAACACTGGTCAGCCCTATAACTTCTGTTTCCCAAAATCTATCTGTGGAGGACACTATTGTGGGCGCACTAGTCCTGGAATTGCTCTTTTGTCTAACTTTTCTTCAGATCTTGAATCCTTGATGCTTGCCACTCCTTGTAACTCCACTTTTCCCAAATGTGACACCTGTAACCTACAATCACAAGACTTGATTTGGGGGTTGTGATGTTTAGAGGCTTGCCTCAGTCAAGCCCTGGAGGACACTTAAGTCTCTGAACACCGTTGTCAAACAAAGAGGGTGTGCCCTTGTGAGGTAGAGGCCAAAAACTAAACGAATCAATGATAAAAATACAATGATATGTCACCTTGTAGTGAAGCTCTCATGGAGGAAGATGCTCTTCATGCCATGAGGAGATTGATGCTCAAATCTACAAATATCAACACACAAAACATACAAGTCTGCTCTTGCAACACAATAGAAACCCTTGAATCCCATTGAGAATAGTATAGCTTGCTAGTAATCATCTAGTTTATAAATGAATGCCTACACATGCTTATATATGCACCTACAAGTATTCCTGCCAAGATTTTAAAAATCAAACTTTACCATGTCAGCAAAAGAACCAAGTAACGGTCATAAACCGACACCCAGAAATTGAGGTTGCCCCAAAATAGGGCAGGACTAGGGTGCGGGCACCCAAGTGCTCCCCCCTATTTTGGGTAGGGTACAGCTCAAGGGGTCCACCTAGGTCCTATTTACCATGGAGCCTAGGCCTCATTCCATCGGGATGCTAAAATATGAACTAATATGTTTTAAATGCACTCTAAAGACCTAGGAACTAATCCTTATGAGGGAAAAGCCCCCAAGGGGACATTTTTTGACGTTACATTTAGCCCCCACTTTAATGCATGTATAAACACGAGGCTAATACATGTATTAAAGTAAAGTCACAAACACAAAAAACACGCCAAGCATGAAGAAGACATGCCAATCACATGGAAAATAGTAACAAGTACACAAAACATAGAGAAAACAGTTATAATCACATAGAACACGGAGCAGACAGTCAATGTATAGAAGACACATTAATGCATGGAAGATAGAAATGATATATTTTCTTTTCTTTTTATCATATATATGAAGTGCAAATGTAAGTATTGGAAAGTAAACAAACCTCCCATAATACACGATGCACTACCTTAGGTGCAGGTCTCTGTATATATGGGGCAACACACATGCAAGACACGTAAAACCTCCCAAAATGCAGGATGCATATGGGGCAACAGACACGCCAAACAAACCAAGCATGCCAAAACACACACACTTGAAGACACAGAGAAAGCACGGCATACAAGCGATGGAGTGCACCTATTTCTAGGTCCAACACCATCTCAGGCACATTACAGGCACACACCAATGATTAGGCTTCGCCACAACAATCACCGAAGACACACTTAAGCGTTGAGTTAGTCACATAACCACTCCCCGCCTCTGTAGAGGACTTTTGAAAATGTAACCCCACCTGCATCATGGAGACACATTACAGTGAAAAGGAAGCATGCCATACCACCCCACCTACATCACAGAGACGCCTTACAATGCAAAGGAGGTATGAACTCAAAAGTATACAACCCCACCTGCATCACAAAGACACCTTACGATGAAAAGGAGGTATATGTAATAGATAGATTGATTGATTGCAAACAAACTTAGGGTGTAGGAAGTACTCATCATACTAGGCTACACCTAAGGATAAGCACTTTGCTAAGATCTACAATAGACAACTTACCTTATATATGCCCCCACCTTAAGGTGGTTGATATCATGCATTGATATCAAGCATGTTAAGGTAGGAAGAAAACACACAAGGGAACACCAACTTTCACAAAGCCCATGCCCCCCAGAGGTGACATGTACTTTACGATCACCAAATGTTCCCACAAACACATCCCTACAAGAAACATGTTAGTGTCTACAACATCATGATAAACAATAACATCAATGCATATGAAATATGAGGTATGCAAGATTCAAGGTAGATAAAGTGCACGGAGCAGCAGTACTGTTTATGATTTGTAAATGAGATAGAACACCATGAAAATCATCACTACGTGGAAAGCACAAGTGCTTCCACTAGCCAAGAGTCAGATAAAATATACAACCCCATTGTCATATTAGGAACTAAGTCCATTTTTTTTATTTCTCTAAAAAGGGACACTAGGTCCACATCAGTATAAATATTTTTCATCATCCACCCACTAGATGGAAACACTAGAGGAAGGGAAACAATAAATAAGAGAGGAGAAACAAGTGTCTTAGGGATAGTCATGTAGGAGGGTGCCCCCAAGTCACCAAACATGATGCTATGTCCATAAGACACAACACACAACAATGAAATCAGAGAGAGCAATTTAGAAGAGTGATGATACAAATAGAATAAGGTCACAACATAGGCGGTCTCCTGGTATCCTAAACCTTACGGGATAATTCGAGGTCATTCTAGGAGCCTAAAAACATGTAACACATCTCGGGGGAAGCACATCATGAGAGAAATAAAGGGTTAAAGATACTTACCTGTAGGGTCTTCATAATATATCTTGGAGCTCTTGAACCTCTTGGAGAGGTATTCGATCATGTTTGATGCAAAATTTGAGTGGTTCTTATGAAAGTCTTGTTTGTTATCCTATGATGCTTGTTCATTAAATCCTTGTTTAAATGAGACTTTTTAGTGCTTATGAGGGGGAGAACCACTATTATTTCCAACTGTTGATTGTCCTCATGCTCTTTTTTGATTTTTAGTGAGTTTTTATTGTTGAATCTTTCTAGGATAGTAACAAGAGTCATCCTGTACCATCTTACTCGTCTGTATCGATTGTTGTTCTTTCTTTTCTAATATATTTTAATTATCTCCTGATCCATATAAGGATAATGGAGGAGGAACCTCAGCATAAATTCTATTTCTTCATCAATGAGGTGGATTATCCATTTGTTTCTTGTCGACTTCAATCATACCCATGATACTATCATAGTCCATGTAATCATTCTCGTCTACTTCCACTAAATCTTGTTCCACCATATTATTTTTAGTATGTTTAGGAAAAGGATTAGTGAAGATTTGTAAATTTTGATTCAACGGAACAACCTATTTGTTTCCATTGTCATTCACACCCAATACCTAGATGACATTTGAATCAATAAGGTCTTGTATCTCATGTTTAAGACACATGCATCATTCAGTGTCATTTTCTTGCATCTGATGATAATAACAAAAGGCATTAGCATCGAAGTAAGGTCCTTGTTTACTAGGATCAATAGGCTTGATCGGGGGAGGCTTTAGAATGCTATTACTCATAGCTTGATTCATGATAGAATGATAGGACTCATATATTGGAGTAAACTTTCTTGGTTGATACGATGGTTTCTTTGGATTGTTTTAGCAGACACATTCATATTTGGTCCATTGATCTTGATGAAATTCTTGTTATTGTTCCTCTTAAAATTGTTTTACAATGATCCACCCATGGATTGACCACCTTGAGTCGATGAGATTTGGTTTTCGTACTGACTAGATGAAAGTTTATAATCATGAAGAGCAGTGCATAAATGTTGAAAGGAGTTATATTTCATCAAGAGAATCTTATCACGAATATTAGGTTATAGATTTGTAATAAATATCTTCTGAACATCTTCGTCTTTCATCTTATACTGAATTGGTGCATAAAGTCCTTGATATTGACCAATGAATTCAGTCAACTTTTCTTTGGGACCTCATTTGTATTGAACCAAGTCAATAAGAGTGACTTGGGGTCTAATATTTGCTTGAAAATGTTGTAAAAATTGATCAATCAACTGCAAAAAGGAGTGTATTGAATTCAGAGGCAATGAGCAAAACCATTCTAAAGTAGTATCTTTGAGAGATCGTAGGAAACATTTTGCTAACAAATCCTCTTTAAAATAAAAATCACTACACATAGCTGTAAATGCTGCCACATGAATATTGGGATCACCATTTCCACCATATTTTCAAAGCAAGTAGTCTCAAACCTCTCCGGTATAGGAGTTCTCAAGATTGCATAGGATAATGGATTACTAACATGATATGTTGGTAGACTAGGCTACGAATAATTTGTCAAATTAGTTATCTTTTGTTGCAAAGCAGTCATGCCATGTAAAAGTTGGTTTAGGATGGCATCATTGGGAGATGCAGTTTGTTGTGAGGAATTAGAACTAAGGTGAGGAGGTGATTGAGCTTGAGATATGATAGGCGGAGGCTGAGAATATGTTAATGGTGGCTAGCCATACTGATAGGTGGAAGATGGTTGTGAATATGTAATAGGTATCTGGAAATAAGTGCAATAGATAGGTGGTTGAGAACCATTACACATAGAGGAGGTCCCTTTAGGAATCAATTTTTGATAATTAAATCCCATAACTTTGTAATTAGTGCCATTAGATACTCCAATACCAGTGCTAGCATTACTACAAGTGTTTGCATTAGTTTTTAAGATCATTGATGTAAAAGTGGACACTCCTGTATTTGGTATAGGTATGGATACTTGAGTATGAGATGGTGATAATGTGCTATTCATCACTTGTGCACATTCGGTTACTAGCATGATATTGGTTTGTACAATATGTGCTAGACCACGAAGTGCATTAACACCATCTTGTCCTTCTTTTATCAATTCTCTTATATTATGAATTGTAGGAACGACTTCTTCAGCTATTCTCTCATTTTCCATAAATGTTTGAAATTCAGCTAGGTCTTATCCAACTTTTCTATTTGCTCATAAAATACATATCCTATTACCTCAATAGTGTTATCAACATCATTAAAAGCTTGTTCTTCCATTGAGGTTGGAGGATGTATAATATCTTGCATAATTTGAGTTTCTCCCTTTGTAAAGAAGGTGTCTAAAGTACCAAATTCTTCAAGAGCACTAGATCCCATTTATCTTTTACTTCTTCTCAAAGGGATATTGTTTTTAGGACAGCATGTCATAAAGCATATACAAAATCATACAACACACAATGCACAAACTAAGAGAACAAATCCTAGGAGAAGGATATGATTGTCGGCTAAAATGCTTGGTTTTTTGTACTCTTTTCAATGCCAATGAATAACACAAAAGGATTATGTAAGGATTTCAGTCAAGGGAAGAAAATTATATGTCTTATATCAGTCCAAAACAGTAATATAATCACTCTCAACACACTCTTGATGCAAATCCAAGATAATGCCAAGTCAAAATATAGTGAAAATATATCAAAATAGGCACTTTTTTCACCAAAATTCAATGCAAAAGAGCATAACAAAGGGTGTTGTGTGGAAAATGTTGATGGAGAGAAAATAGTATCATTAATAACATCCACTTGGTGATAAAACAGCCAACACAATGTGATTTTATCGCCACTTAAAGTCAAACCCTAGTGAAAATATAGCAAAAATAGGCTATTTTTCACAGTTTTTAAACTCCAAGACCTAGAAAAAGGGGTGTTGTAAGGAATTTTAGGAGGTAAATAAAAGAATATCAATAATATAAGTTAACTCAATCCATAAAATTGATCACAACATGCTTGGAGTGCAAACTAGGTCAAACCCTAGGGCAAAAATGGTCAAAATGTGTAGTTTTTCACCAAATTTTCACTACAAGAGCCTGTTAAAAAGGTGTTGTGAAGATTTTTATGAGGGGAAGAAAACAATTACCCTGATAACATAAAATTAATGAAAAAATATCCTTCAAAAAACACATATAGTGCAAGTTTAGAGAGTCAATAACACCAAATTTTGTGAAAATCGTTGCTTTTGAAGCCCTAGGTTTGAGGTCTTGGGATAAAATTCTATGTGAATGAATTGAATCCTGGTTTATAATGAATTTGAATTAATCTAATATCTAAAAATAATTTTCAAGCCTTAACATACAAAATGCCCATGCAAATTTAATGAAAATGCATCAAAATTGCTAGTTTTTGTTGAAATTTTCTATGTAAAAATGCAAATTCACACTAAAATACAAGACTAAAGACAAATTAAAATTAAAATGAGCCTCTAGAATTAGTATAAAATTTTGATAAAAAAAATTTCGTACAAACCCTAGATTTTGAAATTACCAGGTTATACAAAATTGTCAAAATTTCCACAAAACCCTAGCAATTAATGATGAAAATGCAAGGTAAATTTCTGATTTTTTCAATTTTTCTAAATTTTATATCAGATCTAGTGCAAAAATTATGAATTAGGAAAATTTAGAAATAATAGATGCAATTTAGTAAGCCAAACAATGCAATTTTTTTGTATTTTACAAATTTTTCATTTTTTAAAAATTTTTCTCAATGCAATAAAGTAAATGACCAAATGAATGAATGAAATCACATCAAATATAAAGACAAACACTCATCAACTTGAAATTTAAGTCCAATGGCATGGGTTCACCAAAATATTTAGGTGGAAATTGGATTTCTTAATGTTCTAGTGTTTAGATGTTAAAATCTGCCTCTCCACCATACATTGAAGGATCTAGGATTGAGTGGCAAGCACTATCATACCCTAGGTCACTTGCAAATGAAGGAAAAATTGGATTAGGGAATTCAATTATTAATTTCCCTTCTGTTGTGTCCAATTAATACTTAAAACCCTAATTACGCAAATACGGCAACAAATTGATGAAAGATGAAAAAAGCTCTTGCAGACAGGAGTAAAATGACAAATCACAGAATACCTGTTTTGGGGGTTCAAAGGTAGAGTAGTCAGTGAAACTAGTGCATGTGCCCAAGTCTAAGGTACCTACTTTTTCAAGGAATCTGGACATCCTTTTGACACTGATCAGCCCTGTAACTTCTGTTTCCTGAAATCTGTCTATAGAGGACACTGTTGTGGGTGACCTAGTCCTAGAAGTGCTCTTTTGTTCAATTTTTCCTAAGATCCTAAATCTTTGATGCTTTCCACTCCTTCCTACAACTCCATTTTTCCCAAATGCGACACCTGTAACCTACAATCACAAGACTTGGTTTGGGGGTTGTGGTGTTTAGAGGCTTGCCTTAGTCAAGCCCTAGAGGACACTTAAGTCTTTGAACACCGTTATCAGACAAAGTGGGCATGCCCTTGTGAGGTACAGGCCAAAAACCAGAGGAATCAATGATAAAAACACAATGATATGTCACCTTGTAGTGAAGCTCTCATGGAGGAAGATTCTCTTCATGCCATGAGGAGATTGATGCTCAAATCTACAAATATCAACACACAAAACATACAAGTCTACTCTTGCAACACAATAGAAAGCCTTGAATCCCCTTGGGAACACTATAGCTTGCTAGTAATCATCTAGTTTACAAATGAATGCCTACACATGCTTATATATACACCTACAAGCATTCCCACCAAGATTTTAAAAATCAAACTTTACCGTGTCAGCAAAAGAACCAACTAATGGTCATAAACCAACACCTAGAATTTAGGGCTGTCCCAAAATAGGGCAAGACTAGGATGCGGGTGCCCAAGTCCTCCCACCTATTTTGGGTAGGGTACAATTCAAGGGGTCCACCTAGGTCCTATTTGCCATGGAACCTAGGTCTCATTCCATTGAGATACTAAAATATGAACTAAAATGTCCTAAATGTACTCTAAAGACCTAGAAGCTAAACCTTATGAGGGAAAAGCCCCCAAGGGGACATTTTTTGACATTACAGTATGCACACTATGCCTCTGCCCATGACTAGAACCTTATCATTGTTCCCCATTTTGATTTTAGACTTGATGTTGTTATCAATGGAGGGAAATAAATTTCTGTTACCACTCATGTGGTTGCTACAAGCACTGTCCAAATACCAAATTTTAGCACTGCCCTATTCTTTAAGATTGCATGCAATAAACACTTGTGACAGTTTTTTATTTTCAGCCTTCTTTTCATTTGCCACATTGGCATTTTGACTCCACTCGTCATGTTGTTTCTTCCTACATTCACTTACAGGGTGACCACACATATGATAGTAGTGTTGGCAAGAGACACTGGTACACATAATAGGTGTTGTCATTGATGGCAACTAAGTCTATCCTATACATCTGCATTACATGATTTGTTCATTCCAAAAGTCAGAGTGAGGATTTGTCTAAGTCCAAATGTCAAAAACAGAGCATGTGATAGGGTTTGGTATCTTGGTCTGGATCTATTCTGTGGTAATTCATAGTGTGTTGTAGATCCGAGGGAGTGATAAGGATTGTCAGGACTATCTAAATCCATATATTTAGCCTCTGGTGATAAAGGATTCAAAATCTATAAGGATATGAGTATCAAGTTCTAGTTAGTCAGCACAGTTAGAAGAAGAACATGGCAACCTAGTATTTGATCTTGGTTGGGATGCAGAAAAGTTGTTGGATAAGAAATTAGTAATAATCATTGGTAATAGCCAACTTGATTGATGATCTGGAAACAAAAGTATTTGGTCCATGTTGACTTTTGTGCATAGATTCAGTCGATGGAACAGAGTTCTTAATAATGTTCTAGGTTTTCTTAAAGCCAACTATAGTTGATTGAATTTCTTGATGCGGATATATATAGCCAAAAGATTCAAGTGTTTAGGAGTACGAGTGTGATGTGATGATAAAGTGTGAAAAGGGAAAAAAAAACTACGAAGGACAAGAGATTTGAGGACCGGATCATGGAAGAATAGTAAATGGAGGAGAGCAAGGATGAAGTGTGTAAGATTAGTATTTTGTACTTAACTGGAACTAAAATCTTGCATTGGTAGATGCTATTCACTAGTTCAAACAATCTGTAATCTTCTTTTAATCATTTCTGTAGG
This sequence comes from Cunninghamia lanceolata, assembly GCA_027924645.1. NCBI lineage: Eukaryota > Viridiplantae > Streptophyta > Pinopsida > Cupressales > Cupressaceae > Cunninghamia > Cunninghamia lanceolata. Next base: position 8,843,816 of record BSBN01000111.1, read on the forward strand.
CAGTGAGCCTCTTTGAGCAGTGAGCTCTAGGCAGTGAGCCCGAAGGCATGTGCCTTCCCATTTGTAATACTTTTAACAGGCTATTAATCTTTATGTACTAACCTCCACCATAGTTTTTCCTTAACCAAGTTTCCACATTAAAAATATTTGTGTCAATTGTGTTATTTGTGTTTCTGCTCATGTGTTATTGATTCATGCTTTCTTGGCTATAATAATGATCTGTAAATAAGTGGTAGAGAAGAATTAATTGTAGCAAGAGTCAAGTTTTGAGACAACTGATTCACCCCCCCTCTCAGTTGTCTACCTTAATTCCAACAATTGGTATCAGAACAAGGTTCCTTGGAAGAAGCTTAACTACTTGTGGAAGATCTAGGAAGGAGTTTCAATGGGTTCACTCAGAGAGCAAATTCAATTGGCTTTAGAAGATCTTGATCAGTCCAAAGCAGAAGTAAATGACCTAAAAGAGAATATGAAGGATGCAGATGATTGCATTGACTTGATAAAAGAAAAATTAAAGAAATCAATGGAAAAAAGGAAGGAGCTACTTCATCAACTAGCTAATCTTACTGAAGAAAATGGTATGAATGAGGCTTTGGAAGAAAAGACAAAGGAATGTGAAAAGCTAACGAAAGAAGTTTCTATTCTAAAACATGAGATGGAATCTAGGGTGATGAGGCTAACCAAAGAAATTGAGGAAAGGAAGAAGACTAATGAAGACCCAAATCAAACTCTGAAGGAAAGAACAAAAGAATGTTGTAGAATGGATAGAACAATTGGCCACCTAAAATCTGATATACAAGAATATAGATATAATGATGAGGAACTTGAAAGGCAAATTGTCACTCTCAGACATGACCTATAAATTGCAAATGAACACAAGGAGAAGTTCAAGATAAGCTCAGCTAAACTTGAAGTGCTTCTTGAGAGTTAGAAGAAGGTTCATGATAAGCATGGTCTTCGGTATGAGAAAGGTGAAAACTCTAGATCCAGACAAAATTCTCAATCAAGGAATGGGAGAAACTAAACTAGAAGACCTCCAGTAAGACAACCTAATGCTCAAAGATATCCATCTTTTAATGTAAATTGTTTCAATTGCCATAAATTTGGTCATAGAGCTACTCAATATAGAAGCAAAGTAAATAAAAGTGGTCCATCCTTCTCTAGTCAATGCTTCAAGTGTAAGAGGTATCATCATAGATCCAATGAATGCAGAAATATGATACTGAATAACTCTAACAATAGAGGAAATGACAAATGCTTTGCATACAATAGATTTGGACATATGGCTAATCAATTCATATCAAGAGGAAATCAATCAAATGGGCAAAGAAATCTTGTGTGCTTCAATTGCATCCGGTCATATTGTAAGATTCTACAGAAGCAAGAATATTGAAAGAAGAGGTCCGGTAAACAAAAAACTGGATGAGCAGAGACAAGTCAAAGACAAGGGTAAAGTTGATGTGGATGAGGTCTAGAATGAAATGAGCAAAATATGGGTAAAGAAAGGTGAAATGAATATTGATAATGGATTCGCACTGGAATCCCGTACTGATAATTCCTCCAGGAATTGATTTAGGAGCTCTGGCTCAAGAGGAGCTTCTTAGGAAAACAAATTTCCCCAGCCAGTAAGTGGGTACCTCAATCTAGCACAATGATTAAAGTTAGAAAAGCCTATTGCAGACTTGTTGAAGCAAATTCCAAAAGAAAAGAAGACAATGTGATTGATTGTGGAGCAATTAAAGATTGACTACATGCAAAAATAGTGTAACTGGATGTTTTAGGGTAAAGCATTTATTACAATGACAAATTAGGTTTTGTGGAGGATAAAAGGTCATTCACTTGAGCAATTGAATCAGTTTGCATTCAAAGAAAGCAAGTAGAAAAACACCTAATCTAAGATTTCAAGGATTTGCAGTGTGATCAGGGAATTCATTAGCTAACCCTAACTCTGTGGAAGAAAAAGGTATTTTTCTTTGAAACTTTAAACCTGTAATATTTGAGATGGCTACTCCTCATGTTCTTGATATTACTGAAAGGCCCTGACCAACATTTAAGAAGCATCCACACAAATCAGTCGAAGTCGAACCATTAGGAGCATTTTCTAGTGTGCCTTATAGAGTGCTGCATGTCAAGGATATTAGGGCATACATTCACTCTAGCATAGATGAATTTGGTAACCTAAAATTCTTGGATTTGTTTGACAACTACCTTAAGAATGATAATTATGATTTGAAACTAGAATACAAAGCCCTAGAAAGCAAATATTTTCTATAGGTCATTGAATTTCTGACATTTGATGAGAGTGAGTGGGTTCAATACATCTTGAGCTGAATGTATGATGAGTTTATATGGCTATTGAAACCATTGAAGATTACAAAGGATGTTATCAGGATTGTAACTGGGTTAAATTCAACCGGTGGTTTATCCATGTTGAAATCTATGAAAACTAGACCGTTACTGATGCAACTAATGCCAAGTTTGACAAGAGGGCAATCACGATCAATGACATTATTCATCCAGATGTTAATTTTTCCTCTATGGTAATTGTTTACAAGATTTATCAATCTAGTAGGGAGAATTCTGTGTCCGGAACAGCCATATATGTTGCATAGTAAATGTTGAAAGAAAATGTAGATTATGACTTGTGGGAGTTATTACAGAACCAATTAATTGAGAGCTTGAATAAAATCAAGGACAAGAAAAACACCTTAAAATATGGTTCTTTGCTTATATTATTATTTTTCTACTTCATGAATGAAGTGCCTGGAGTAAAGGGTGTACACTGGACAAATGATAGGCTAGTTGCAATGCAAATAAGAGATCATCTACACAACATTGGAGACTCTAATGCACAAAAAATTGCAATCTAGGGATACTTTAAAAACATTTAGAGTATGATGCACTCTAGGGAAAAAATCCCTAAATCAATTGTTGAAAGATACAAAATGATGTATGTTTCATGGTGGACACTGATCAATGCTTAATGGAAGAAGTAGAACCCAGAACTATTTGGATCATGCCCATGGGGTATGAGGTAGATGAGAAAATTTTGAATATTTATGCTCAACACCTTTTGAGCAAGCCAAAGGACACAACAGTTGAAAGATTTGGGACATATGAGGAGCTAAGTGTGAAACTACATGTTGAACTCAGAAAAGTTGAAACTAATAGGAAAGTAAGGAAAGAAGTTGAGCAGTTGGCCAAGAATCTAGACCTCACCATGGAAGCTGTGAGGCAATTTAGGGAAAGAACTAAAAAGACTAAGAAGGAAAAGCAAGATAAGAAATAGGCAAGTGTTTCAGAAGTCTCATCTAGCTAGCATAGAAAAACTACGAGCTCTGCTACTGCCCCTGTTCCCCAAAATCTACCAATATTGAGAAACAAGAAGACACATCATCCAGTAAGGAAAATAAAATAACATAAGTAATGGCAAAAAGGCCATATGGCATATTGGAAAAAGACGATGAAGAAAAGACAAATTTTGATGATGGGCTTAAAGAGCTAAAGGCCATAGGCACTAAAGCAGTCCAAGTGTCTAAGGAGAAGCAAAGTGGGATGACAAATAAGAGGCAAAAATCAGAGGCTGATGTTAAGAAACCAATTCCCTCTGTGAAAAACATTGTCAAGAGAATCACTGTTGATGGAAATTTAAAACCATTGACTACATTTTATAAACTTTACAATGACGCTAACAAAAGACTTTTGGAAGAAGCCACTATCAAGTACTTGAATGTATACAATCGAGCACTAGTAGAAATTTTGTCAAAAGTTCCAAAAGGCTTAAGAGACATCTTGGAAACAAGAAAAGAAGTTACCAAGACAAAAGATATGGAGCTGAGGGAACATGTGTTGACCACTCTATGTCTGGTGATATCTAGCAGAGAAGCAAATAATTTTTTCAAGGAAGTCAAAAATGAATTCAGGAGTAAGACAAGAATGAACAAACTGATGATTGGAGAAATAGATGAAGTTGTCTAAGAAACTGAACAAATTATGAGGAAAGCATTGGACAAGAACAAATTATTTGTGGTTACAGATGAACCGGCTGATGACACATTAGTTCTAGATGAAGAAGAGCAGCAGAAGGATGAGCAACAATTTGGAATAGATAACTCCTCTATCCTGAAGAGGAAACAATAATCAAGGAGGATGAAAAAATGACAAATGAAACTGTTAATACAGGAGGTATTCTAACTCCTTTAGATCATTATGATAAAAAGGATACAGAGATGAATATAGAAATAGATGATCAAATTAAAGATGATTCATTGAAGATTGAAGAGCATGAAATAGAAAAGGCTAAGGACCAAGAAGCAGAAGTCAAGGAGAAAAATGATAAAGAAGAAGAGGTTGTAAAGAATGATGAAGATCCCAAGAAGGATAATCTGGTTGACAGTACCCATAAGAATCAAATAGACACAACATCATCTTGGGCAAGAGACACTACAAAGGTAGTAAAGGAAATTTTGGAAAGGGACAAACAAATTGAAGAAGATCAAGACATAATCCAAGGTCCAATAAATTTTGACACATTATCTCTGGTACAAAAGATAGAGATAGCTTCCATTGCTCAAGCTAAATCCAGAGAAGACATTTTGAAGTCTCACATAGAAGACATTGAGCTACTTTGTTTGACATTATGGATTTTAGAGAAAATCATGCCAACATACAAGAAGGATTCTTCTGCATCACCCTCCAGATAGTTAAAGAACTTGATAAACTCGGTAAGCTCTCATTTTGAATCTTTAGAGAAGTCTACAGAGGTCAAGTTCCAAAAGAAATTTAATGACAAAAGATTTGATGCTCTTAAAGGTTTGAATGGAGTTGATAGAATGGTGCTGGATGCTAGTGTAAAAAGTATTCAAAATGCTCTTATAGATGGAGGCAATGTATACAATTTTTTTTGTCTTGTCCTAAAGCTATAGAGGACATTGAAATAAAAATAAAGGACTCCAAAGAAAAAATGTCCAATGTATCCCAATCTTTTGATCCTCTAATGGTTTTAGTGACAAGCCAAGAGTGTCAAATAATCAGCCTAATTGAAGATATAAAGAAATTGAAAAAAGAAAATGAGAGCATAGAGACAAGGATGAGTGAGCTCTGGGGACTAATTTCTCCCAAAATGGAAGCAATGTTCAATGCCTTAACTAAAGCCCAAGCTGCAGCTCAGTCAAGTGATCCCATTGATCTGCAGACAATAGAGTCACGAGCATTTCTCTTTAGTGGTCACATCTCAATTTTGAATAATATAAAGAAGAGTTGGGATAGCGAGTTGGCACAATTGAAGAACATTTTTGGAGATGTACTCAAGTATATGTAAATATGACTTAAGGATTGTCTGTACATATGCAGCCTGGTATACAAAATTTTTGTGTAAAATTTGATTTGTAGAACCTACCCTTTCCTATTGATGTCAAAGGGGAGAGAAGAGCAGTGAAAAATGAGGAATCTAGCAAACGGGGAGCTTTGGAGAATAGTGAAAAGCACAAGTGTACATAGAAATGGGGAGTTGTTCCGACACTTAGTCACATTTCACTAAGTGTTGCCATCAATGCCAAAGGGGGAGATTGTTCGCAAGAGACACTGCTACGCATGATAGGTGTTGTCATTTATGGCAACTAAGTCTATCCTATACATTTGTATTACTTGATTTGTTCATACCGGAAGTCAAAGTGAGGATTTGTCTATGTTTTGGATGTCAAAAACAGAGCATATGATAGGGTTCGGTATCTTGGTCCGGATCTCTCTGGTGGTAATTCACAGTGGGTTGTAGATCTAAGGGAGTGATAAGGATTGTCAGGACTATCTAAATCTAGAGATTTATCCTCCGGTGATAAAGGATTCAAAAGTTATACAGATTTGAGTATCAGGTTCCAGTTAGTTAGCACAGTTAGAAGAACAAGGCGACCTAGTATTTGATCTTGGTCCAGATCCAGAAAAGTTGTTGGATAAGAAATTAGTGATAATTAGTGGTATTGGCTGACTTGATTGATGATCTAGGAACACAAGTATTTGGTCTGCATTGATTTTTGTGCATAGATTCAGTCAACAAAATAGAGTTCTTACTAATTTTCTAAGTTTTCTTGAAGCTGACTATAGTTGATTGAATTTCTTGATGTATATATATATATATATATAACCAAAAGATTCATGTGTTTAGGAGTACGAGTATGATGTGATGATAGACTAAGTGTAAAAAGGGTAAAAAGAAGTACGAAGGAGAAGAGATCTGAGGACTAGATCATGGCAGAACAATAAATAGAGCAGAGCAAGGATGAAGTGTGTAAGATCAATATTTTGTACTTAACTGAAACTAAAATCTTGCATTGGTATATGCTATTCACTAGTTCAAACACTCTGTAATATTCTTTTAATTATTTCTATAGGCAGTGAGCCTCTTTGATCAGTGAACTCTAGGCAGTGAGACCGAAGGCACGTGCCTTCCCATTTGTAGTACTTTTAATAGGGTATTAATCTTTGTGGACTAACCTCCACTGTGGTTTTCCCTTAATTGGGTTTCCACGTTAAAAATCTTTGTATCAAGTGTGTTATTTATGTTTTTGCTCATGTGTTATTGATTCATACTATCTTGGTTATAATAATGATCTGTATATAAGTGGTAGAGAATAATTATTTGTAGAAAGAGTCGAGTTTTGAGAGAACTGATTCACCCCCACTCTCAGTTGTCTACCTTAATTCTAATAAGTAGTAACACTGCACATTGCTCTTATCATAACTCTAATTTGAGTTGTAATTCCTTTTGTTTTGGAAGTTTGATTGGGAGGTGCTAGCCTCCTCTTGACTATTTGAGCTTCCTCTTCTCGAGTTTCTTCTGCCTCTACCCCTTTGACCTCTTCCTCTACCATTTCTTCCTCTTCCCTGGCCTCTCACATGTCCTTGTGCTTTGAATTCTTTCTCTAGTGAAGGAGTGGATCTATTTAGCCACTACTCATGGGTATGAAGAGAACCAATCAAGAGAACCCATCAACACATCAAGTGCCATTTTTGAGATGTCTTTGGTCTCATCTATGGTAATAACTATTCGGTCAAATCTAGGGGGCAAACTTCTGAGGATTTTCTCTATAATCCTCTACTCATCCATGGTTTCTCCATATATCCTCAATTGATTAACCAAGGTACAAACCCTTGTGTGAAAGTCTGAAATAGACTCACTGGCCTTCATCTGCAGGGTCTCAAAATCTCTCGTAAGTAGCTAGAGTTTCACTAATCTCACCTTGTTAGTTCCCTTGTAACTATTTTGCAATATTTCCCATTCTTCTTTGGCATAACTAGCTACTGCTATTTTGGGAAAAATAGCCTCTGTTAAGGCTACCTCAATCAAACTGAGGGCTTCTACATCATTTTTTCTTTTCTCCTTCAACTGATTGTTTTGAGTATTACTCAATGTTGTAAATGCATTTGGATAAATCACATCTATTAACCCATTTGCTACTAACTCCCACAAATTATTTGCAACTAAAATGGTTTTTGTTTTCTCTACCTAGAAATCATCATTTTTACCATCAAATATAGGTGGCTGCTACCAAGTCCTATTATCTCCACCTGCCATTTACTAAATGGGGGAAGATGCAAATACCCAAAAAAAATCTAGGGCTTTCCTAAATACCCAAAAGCTAGGATTCAATCACTGCACACCTAAGAAAGAAATAGGGCTTTAAAACATGGCTTTGACACCAAACTATTGGGAAAAAAGGAAGAATCCCAACTCAAGTGGGCAAAGATGAAAACACAATGACCAAGGAGACACAAGACAAGGAGGCAGAATAATATTTTATATTTCAATCATACACAAAAAATTACATTAAAAAATGTTTACATACAAAAATCAGAGCTATGGCTCTGCATTTCCTTTATACAACAAATTACCTAGATTCTGGCACAACGGAGCTTTCTGTGCACTACTGTGTGTTGTTGTTCCAAATTTCTGGAGCACTGGAGCTCTACAATATCCTCTGCTCCTGCAGGTTCTTCTTCTTCCTCTCTGTTTGCTGACTTCTTCTATTTTTCTCTACTAAACATTCCCTCATCTGTCTCGCCCACAAAGCACTCTATTCTTCCTTTTTTTCTTTCTTGCCTTTCCCAAAAGTTGCTGCTCATTTTCAAATTCAACCACTAGAATTAATTTGTTGCTAGAAACATTAACTGGGACAACAAGTATGTCAAACATGGCAAGGAGTGGGAGATCCCAATGGATCATTTCTGTCAGTGTATTCAATGCGGTTGTTTCCACTGCTCAAGATTATATTTCCAACACTTAGTAGAATAGAGGATTTTTATTTGCCTTTGGCATTACCATTCTCAAAAAGCCAAACAAGCAGTTCCATAACACCTACTTGAATTTCTAATCAAACAAAATGTATATTGTTCTGAGAAAGCATCAATAAGAATGTAATTGTTTGCTCTTGGATTTCATAGCTAGCTCTACTCTTATTCTTTTGATGTTTGGAAATAATTCCCACTAAATAAGAAATGCCACCGGCATTTATTAATGCCTTATGACCTTCCACAGTTGCTAGAATAATATAAAGGATCATCAGAGCTTTACTACCAATCTTGGATGTCTCATATTGAGTAGGACCCATTAATATTGGAACTACACCCACCTTCACCAACTTGCTTTTATTGCTTGGGGGAAAGGACAAGTGGTACAGAGCCATTGCAGCATCCTGCTTTCTTTTATCCTCACCAACTCTTAAAATGTGAATCAATGGAGGAATAGCACCCAGAATACCAATAGCAATCATGTTCTCATCATTTAAGGAAAGATTGATAATGCACCCAACAACATGCTTTTGTGATTTAGGATGACTTGCTTTTAGAACATCAATTAGATAAGGAATTCCGTCTGCTCTTACTATACTAACCTTGTTCTCCTTATCTAATGAAAGATTGACCAATATAACAACAACATTTATTTGAAAATAGGGATGACTTTGGCTAAATAAATATCCTAGTGAGGTAGTTGATTTTGGCAAGATGTAATGTGTAAATTTTGGTTTAACTTTGGTACAATATATATATGCTTATGTGAACAAAACCATTCATAATGATGCCAAACTAGAAGGATGAGACAATAATCTAGACTTTAGTAGAATACATATGCTTATGCCTGCAAAACCCATTCATAATGATGCCAAAACAAAATAATGAGACAGAAAAGAGACTTTGGGACAAGTCATATAGAATAGTACTTGGTAGTAGTACATAGCTAAGCTTTCAAAAATTCTCAATAGGTTTGTACAAAACTACTCGAATATTGTGGGAATAACTCTCTACAATATTGTATACTCTTGAGTTTAGCTAGACAATTAGTACCCTTTGGAGGACCCTATGTTGAGGCATACATGCACCTTGCATTCAAAAATATTAGGAATCATTTGTACCATTCCATATTAGGTATAGGTGCACTAGGACTAGGTGATTTTAGTTATTGAATCTATAGTTGAACTTGTTAGAAAACAATCATTGCAAGTGCAGTGATTTTGGTAGCATGGGAATTAATATCAATGGTTTCTTTGAAATGTGTATTCAACACTAGCAAATTCTTCCCATAATTTCACCTTTTGAAAGAAATGCTCTAAATTGAGATTATTATGTTGAACATGGCTTGGGATTGGTATTTATGCTCTCAATGTGCTATTGTCTATTCAAAATGCTAGATAAGTAGCATCAATTCAATTTTCTTATTTTCATTTGCTAATTCATGCAATTGCTCTTCAAATAGTTTCAACTTTTTACTTAATTTCATTTTCTTATTAGTTAAATCCTACAGGTTTGCTCATGTCATGTTATTTTCTAGCTTTTGTCGACACTTCATTAGATAAGAGTGGTTGCTATTTATATGTTTTTTTTAAATGAACTATTGAGCAACTTGCACAAGTTCTTGATTACCTTGAACAACAAGGTGTACAATTATTGTTCTCCATTTGTGAACCAACATTCTACTTTTTAATACAAATACATAGTACTTAATCATTGCAAATTTAAACACCCCATATAGCTACACATATTGTTTTCCAAGGACATTTACTTATTACCATGCTTTGACTCATCAGGGTGTATGTAGTTATAGTACAACATGCATGTTTGACATCAGTCTTCAATTCAACCTGGTTTATCTGTACATGTCCTATGCTTGTATATTTCTATTAAAAGGAGCTTTGACTTTTAAAATAACAAACAAAACACTAGTTTAACCTTGAAATAAAATACATCTATGAATTTGTTGTAATTCTTGTAACCTATCTGTTTCTTTAGACTATATATTTTATTTCCAAGGAAGAAAGTTAAAATCAATTTCACAATAGAATTAAAAAATGTCTCTTTCCAAAAGAATCTTGCACATAGTCATACGAATTTATTGGAAAGGCATTTTAGCCAACTTTTTAAATGGATTTATCATTAATAAATAATGTAAATTGTTGTTTGAATGTACTCAAATCTATTTCTTCAAATATCCTTCACCATAACAATCTACAAGATGAGTCTTTCCTTGACTATAACTACATAATAATTTGTAGGATGCAACTATCCTTTGGGTTTTGGGTTGTCCTTCATCATGGTACTTTGCACCTACAAAAATTACTTTTACTTTATTGGCATGATTTTGCAACCCTACAACTGGCAGGGACACTAGCTACATTGTAGCTCTTGTTTATCTTAGATGTTTCTACCAATGATTATGAAACTCATTAGTTTTCTGAGTCAATTAAGTTCTACTTTTGGGTTGAACAAGGAAAATGTATGAGTTTTCCATTTAAGGGATATGATTTGACTCTTGATTGGCCCTAGTCAATAAATGACATAAGATTCACCCAATGGATCCAAAGATGAAGTTTTCTCCTAGTCTTAATTATTATCTTCATGGATTTGAGCATCATGTAGAATTCATGGAGATAGAAGAGAAAATAGTTCTTAGCCATAGTCATAAGAAAGTTATTCTAGTGAGAGATAAACATAAGCATGTCCTTGTGGCAACAAAATATACTATAAATTCTCCAACAACATTAGAAAAAATATCAAAGTTGAAGCATAAACTACCAAAGTACAATGATGAATTTGAGCCACTAAAGGTAGTCCCTATAGAACATATAGTAAGACATAAGTTATCATTTTTATTCTAAGATTATCTTTACCTAATGCACTATCTTTACCTAATTCTTCTCTATACTAGATCCCATTTCCAAAGAATGAGAATAATTGATAAATGCATGAAATCATGGATAAAGGAGACATCTAACCTAGCTCATCACCTTATAGTAGCTTGATTGTGCTCACATAGAAGAAATAAAATGCACGGAGGTTATGCATTAACTATGAGGCTCTTAATAAGATCACTATGTAAAATTGCTACTCTCTTAAAGAATTAGGCATTGTTGGACCAACTTTGCATTGCAATGTTCTTTACTAAGATTTATTTTAAATCTAGATAATATCATATAATTTTTTATGCAATAGATATCTAAAATATAGCATTCAAATCTAGAGAAGGTTTATTCAAGTGCTTACTTCATATCCTTTGTTACTTCATATCCTTTGTCCTAACAAATGCTCGAAAATTATTCATGAGGATGAGAACTAATATTCTTAGGCCATTCACCACTTTGTTAATTGTTCGCTACGTTGACATCTTAATCTTTAATAAAACATGGTATGAACACTTATTCCGTATTGAAAAAATACTCGACACTCTATATAGAAACACAAGTTATATGGAACATGGGGAAGAATTCATCGCTAACAAGGAATTATAATATCTAAGATATAATGTAGATGCATATGGAGTGCACGTCAACCCAACCAAGACTTAAAGCATCCAAGATTAGCTATAAGAAAATAAACCCATAGAAATCCAAAGCTTCTTGTGATTGGAAAACTTGGTTGCACTTGTTTAATCGACACGATTTGGCCATAAACCATGTTACTAAATGTGGCATCAAATCAAGGTTCATCTTGATAACAACAAAATAGAAAGAATTTAAAGAATTGAAATGCAAACATTGTTTTGTGATAGTACTTGTGCTAGAATATCTTCAATAACCATTTGAGATTGATATTGATGCATCAACAAATACATTTTATGCAAATTTTGGCCAACACTATCATGCAATTGCTTACCATAGTGAGACATTTACTATGCTAGTAAGGAACTACCCAACATATGATTACAAGATTTATGCTTTAATATAAGCATGAAATAAATAGAAGAAATATTTTAGGCAAGGTGGCTATGATATACATATATCACAAGCTACTCTAGTTCTTGGAGAGTTAACATAAATTACAAGTCTAGCAACAAAAACGGTCTCCTTTGAAAATTATGGATAATAGGGGAAATGCAAATCTAGCTATGAATTATCTAGTTCATATATTATTTTAATCTCTTCTTTCTACTCTCAATGCTTGTTGATAAAAAGTCAATTCTTGGTCTACATTTTATCCTTTTGACAAGTATTTTCTATATATTTATCACAAATTACCTTGTGGAATTCAAGATTTTCATTTTAGGATAGACTCATTTATTATCTTGAGAACTTGTACATTATGCATGAATAATAGAGATATAAAAGGTTGTTGTAGTGTTGCAGAATTGCATCTTTTATCCACACCATATGTCAAATGTTACTAGATACATTAGATCTTGCATTGCATGTGCAATTGCCAAGATACTTGATAGAAAGTAGGGTCTCTATGTTGATTTTTATTCAACAAATATTATGCAATCTCCATTTCCATTGACTTCATCTTAAGTTACACTACAACTAAATATGGTAATAATTAATTTATTGTGGTGGTTAATAGATTCTCAAAAGTGGAAATTTTGATTCCTTGGATGAGAATAGTCACAAAGTTCTAGAATTTTCCCAAATGTATTTTGAACATGTCTATATCAACTTTGGAGTATAATAAACTATCATTTAGATAGGGATACTAGATTCCTAAACAACTTTTAGAAAGCACTTTAATCTATGCTAGACACCAAGTTTAGTAAATCCACCACATTCCATTTGTAGATTGATAGACACATAGAAGTGCTAGTGCATCCACTCAAAGTGTACAATTCAAACAAGAATCACAATTGGAATGAATTCTTCTCTTTCATTAGGCATAACTATATGTTTTAGCCTTTTAAATCCATTGATGTAGATTATCATATTCCCCATCAATAGTAACAACTCCTTTTGCTCAAAATTAAGTGGATAGGGTTTTTCAGTTAATTAAGCTCATTTAGCATGTTGATAAACAAGTGTAGATCAATCTACATTAGGCTAATGAAAATTACAAGTAGCCACTCAAGAAGCATTTAGCACTACACACCTTTTAAGTCATGTTGCCCAAAAATTTGAATTTGAAAATTTTTAAATTTTCGGTGCATCCTCTTGTATGTCTTAACCTACTAAATTTGATTTTCTAGTTGCTGGAGCCAAAAGGGTTTTACTCAGAGAGATCTAATTATTATTCTATCCAAATTTTGTGAGAAAGTGAGTTCCCAGCTGCAAGTTCCAGAGGCTTCCGTGAAAACTGCAAAGTCTCAATTTCCAAAGGTTAAAAGATTTTTATTAAAAATATCTTTTATTTTCGAGGGCATTAGTAATTTTTGGGGTGACTTTATTCACTTCTATGGCAAAGTTATAAATGACTTTATTAAAGTCATATTTATAAAAAAAGTGGAAGACTTTATGAAATAAGGCTCCCTGTTGTCGTGGAGTCGGGAGTTTTCATAACTCCTGAACTCTCAATAAATGGTTAAGAAGTTATTAAAGGGGTGACTTCCCAACTTCTCCTTGTCGGGGATTTTTAAGGTTTTGGAACCCTACGGACTGAGTAGAAATATTTCACACGATTGCCATGTAGCATATCATTCCCTTTGTGCACCATCATATATTTAAAATGCTCTCTCAATTAATGATTGAAGTGGAACAAATATATCAACAGTCATATCCCAAGCATATCTGCTGTGATCGATCTGGGTGAATGTAAAAACATTATCTTGAATTGCAGGTCTCAGTTTCAAAGAAGCAGAAAGGCATTTGAAGGAAGTCAAGACAAACGTTCCCGCAGGCATTCATACTTCATTCCGATGGTAAATCTCCTCACAGCATTATGACATCCATTCTATATTATTCTTGTCGTCTCAGCTGCACTTCGTTTTATGGCAAATGACAAGGCCAATGGAATCATTATGGTTGTTCTGGTTAATATAAGTGTTGGTGTCCAGTTTTATCAAGAGTTCAGTAGTTCATTAGCCTCTCTAAAATTTATCCAAGCCATTTAAAGTGTCAATAAAAGTACCATGATGACATGCGATGATTGCAGGACATTCACAAAGTGGATCCATTGAAAATGCTTTAGAAACATTCATTCAAATGCAAGTGGTGGGTGTATGGCCAGACTTCACAACGGTCATCAACATCCTCCAAGCCATTGCTATCATCTTCCCGACCGGTGCCAAAATGAAAGTGTTGGGATAGGATACATACAAAATGGATTTGTTGAAAAGACGTTAGAAGCTTCAAGGCAAATGTAATTGATATGGTGCAAAAACAACTCCTCAACGTTTCCCAGTGTCCTCGTGGCCTGCAGCCTATATTAAAGAAGGCAGCAATGGTTTCAAGATATGCACATCATGGATTTTGTTGAAAAGGTTTTGGAAGGAGACCAAAACCCCTAGAATGGTGTAGTTGGAGGTTATGCTGAAGAGAAATTGAAAACAAATGTAAAGGAAGTTATTCATGATAGTGGCTCTAAACCTTCATCACCTACTGCTCTTCAGATAATCTTCACCCTACCCACTTCATGCTATGCAATAATGGCTATCCATGAGCTACTGAAAACATCAACCTCGATGGTTTTTCACAAGACCTTGAATGACTAAACAATTCATTGAGATTTCAAACGAATACTATTTTTGTGGATATTAAGAGATGAGCATTTCTATGGTATTGTGTCAATGAATATTTATACACAACATTATAAAATGGTGGCATTTGGTGATTAGATTCATGTAGGTGAAGCATGGACCTGGATTGTTAGCTGCCACTTAGGGTCAGCATCTATGAAAAGGAAATATGTTCTGGCAATTCTTATTGGAGATTCCTCTCATGATCATCACAGAGCCTGGTTATATATTCTGATTTTACTTGTGCTTGTCGGTATCAAAATTTTGTTGCAGCATTTGTGTTAAGGATGATGACCATGTTCACTTTTCTACTTCATAATACACTTGCTCTCTAGCTGAACTTGGTGTCCTATTGGGAGTATGAACAAATTAGTGATGATGAAAATGTAAGTGTCCCTCATGCTCAGCTGAAAATAAATAGCCCCTAGAGAAAATTGAAAGTCTAGAAAATTCAGTGATATCTCATCAATTGGAAGCAGATAAACATGAGTTTGCAATGAGGCTTCTTGAACAACATATTGGTGGTGTATACAAAGAGAAAGCAAAACCAATGGATGAGTCTAAACAATGGAACAATCAAAATAGAAATCTAGAAGCAAATCTAGAAAATGTCCACAATCTTTATTCCCAATTACAAAGAAAGAGAGCCAGCAAAACAAGAGTGGTTTAGAAAACACAAGATTGTGTACAAAAAGGAAATCGATGCCATGTTGACTTAAGATAATTGCACAACGGGTATGTTAGTATCTTTTATATAAAATATCCTGGGATCCACTAAAACCTTGAATTCACTTTAAGGACGAAAGTAAATTTAAAAAAAGGTGAGAGGACAATTTTCAAAAGGGAATTATTCCATGAGAAGATAAAAGAATGAGTTGGATTCAGTTATAAGGGATTTTCAAGAATCAGTTGCCGTAAAAGAAGATTTTGATTTTGTGGAAACTGAACCACAAGATGCAGTTACAGAAATGGAAAGGTGCTATGGGAGAACTTATAAATAGATAATTAGTGGACTTTGGGGGGTATCTTGTATCTTTCTCAGCCATTCAGGGAATAGGGGAGCAGCATAATTTTTCTTTCAAGCATAGTTTACTGTGCAGAGATGTTGAGTCTATGAACTCACCCTTTGTACTAGAGAAATAAGAAATATATTTTGAATTTATGAATTTATGAATGTCTTCCTTTGATTGTAAATGTCCTATGTGCCTATGTGATCATTTTCTAGTGCATTTTCTGTCATATCAAATTATGTGGATGATTATAACTGAGCTTTTGAATTCAAATCAACTCATTTGTTGAAAGGATATCTATTGTGTCAGTCTTTTCCTGGGTATTGTTCATGGGTGTAGCATAAAGGAACTTTGTGTCATTTATTTGCATTGTCTTCATTTCAAGTTTAATTAATCATATCTATTTCATGGTTATGGGTAGATGGTAGTGTGCCTTTTTTGCTTTTTGGTTAAAAACACACCTAATTTCTATTTGTTGCAAATTATTCGAAGTAAAACAAGCAAAGAGCACTTACACATACCATTGCAAGTGACTAAACTGTTGGTTAGGTTGTCATTGTTGTGGGCAAAGGGAGCATAAACTAAGGTAACAAATTTGTTAACCAATAGATTTTTGGTGACTCTACTAGGGATATAATCTAAGTGCCAGTGTCTTCTTTTATCAAGAATTTAAAGGTGCCTCCTCGAGTATGGAGGCTGCAAGCTCTATGAAGTGGAATGTACTCAAAAGTGATTTATTCCAGCAAAGACTCTTGCTGATTTATCTTTCAAATCTATAGTATGGCATTAGTTTCTTCTTAACCATGGGGAAATCACTTAGACCTCTTTCTTTGCCACAATATTCACCATTGCTTGAAGGATTGAGAAATTATTTTCTAAAATTCAGTGGAGAGAACCATCAAGATGTAGAAAACCATATCCTGGCATTCACAGTTGCATGTAGAGTTTTGGGGGTAAGTGAAATTTTTTTTTTGTTCAGTTATTTATTGAATCTTTTATTGGATCTGTAGCAAATTGGTTTTGTTATCTGGAAAATAAGTGTATTACTGATTGAGATTCATTGAAGAAGAAGTTCTTTAGAAGATATAAAGGTCCCATCGATGAAGCTACTCTACTAAGCTAATTCTTCAATATTTAGAAGAAAGAAAGTCAATCCATCAGAGATTTCATGGGCAAATACAACTGACTACTCAAAAAGATTCCAACATCTATTCAACTAAGTAAGAAACTCCAACTTTATACTTTTATTTTTGCATTGAATTTAGATGTTCAATTGGAGTTGAGACGGAGTAAAGTAAATGATATTAAAATGGCACAAAAAGAGGCTATGAAAATAGAAGATAATTTGATATTAAATGGTTTATGGAAAACAAATCAGGCTATAAACAGTTTGAGTAGCAAGACTATAAGGAAGCTTATAATGCAAAACTCAGTGTCCCAGCCTATGAACTATCAATACATGCAACCTCCTTCTACTAAATATCTCAATCTCACTATTTTTGATTCAAAACATTTTGGTAGAGATGAAGTAAGTGTTGCAGAAATTAAACCCCATATGAACAGAAGAGTTGAGGCATATTATTTACATTATGAAAAAGATGATGAATCTAGAAGCCCCTCAAATAACAGAGAAAGTGAACAATTATTCCATGATGTTAATGGTGAAAAAGGTAATGCAAATGAAGCCATTTTGACTGCCTTATCTACAATAGAGATGGAATCATTCACTTTTACCAGTGACAAAGAGCAACATGAGGATACACATCATAAAGAGGAAGTGTTGAATGCCTTTTCTTTGAGGTGCACACAAGTTGAATATGAAGTTTTCAGGTTTTAGGAGCAAAACAAAAATGAAGTATGGCTAGAAGAAGAGGTCAAGAATGATTTTACATTTGAATCTTTCCATTTTGAAAATATGGATACCAAAATTTTTAAACAAGAATTGGAAGATGGTGTCATAAGTAGTCATGATAGTCTAAATGAAAGTGATCAAATGACTGATTGTACTAAACCTCATATTGTGTATATCCAAACTGGTGTCTTAATGCAAGTGAGAATGAATTTTTATATGTAGAAAAAGTTGCAACATCTAATCTGTAGGATATGGATGATGAAGTGTGTCATGACGTAATTGAGTTAAATCTTGCAAAGAAAGATGAGATTGTTCCAATTGGGGGTGATTTTCAACCTTATTAAAATATTGTTTGCAATTCAGATTTTCAGTCTAACCCACTTCCAATTTTGCATAAGGTTGATGATTGGTCTTCCAATGATTCAAGCGGTTGTTTTCAAAGATGGGCTATCAATTTGTCTGCTGTGGGGAATGATTGTATGCAAGAACATGTTGGGGTAATTACTTCCACATACATCATCAAAGAAGGGTCTTTGTCTCATAGTTTTTGTGTGAGTTGTCTAATTTGAGGGTTGGTTTCTCCTTGCATACAAAATCAAGTGCATTCTAATATTACACATGAGGCTATATAGGCAGATGCTAGTAATCATATGTTGGGCAATGTTGACATGAGTCATCCAATTGAAGAAGTATACAATGAGGAATAGCTTTTTGAACAGCAAATCATATCCAGAGAGTTTTTATGTGGTACCATTCTTATCACTTTGATCATGGTGGTCACTAGCTAGAAGTTGATTATGTGCGGGCTCCTCATTCATCAATTGTTATTTTACAGAGCCTGTTACTTCTCCCAACATGTTAATGGATTTATATGACCATCTTGGAGCCACTAGAGGTAGGGTCTTCCTGCCATGTACATATTAGGAGTTTTTGTTGTGTTGGTAGTGTTAGTTTCCCTTCCTGTTTGTCCCACTTTTGGCTTTCTCTATTCTCCTCTATATCCTATGCTTTATGACTTTATTTGCCCAATGGATAAGGCACTGGTCTATGCTTGAGATTTTGGATTCCTTGCTTCATCCTTTGTAGTCCTCATCCCCAATTAGAGCTTGTTGTTGCTTGAAAAGTTGAATTTCAAAATTTTGAAATTTTCAGTGCATCCTCTTGTATGCCTTAACCTGCTAAATTCTAAAAAAACAATCAATTTCAGAAATCTATAGGAGCTGATGCAAAATCCTCTCATAGGTTTTATCCTAAACTCATTTTTGCTCAATCTGGGTAGTCTTCCTATCCAAAAGTTTCACCATATGAGAAATTTTAAGCTTCACTTTTTCTCGTCCATAATTCATGAACGAAGTCAAAATTCAATTTTCTAGTCGTTGGAGCCAAAAGGGATTCTAGGTTTTACTAGGAGGTGTCTAGTTATTATTTTGTCAAAATTTTGTGAGAAAGTGATTTCCTGGCTGCAAGTTACAGAGGTTTCCATGAAAGCTACAAAGTCTTAATTTCCAAAAGTTAAAAGATTTTTATTAAAAATATCTTTTATTTTTGAGGGTATAAGTGATTTTTCAGGTGATTTTAATCACTTCTATGACAAAGTTGTAAATGACTTTTTTAAAGTCATATTTATAATTTAAAAAATAGAAGACTTTATGAAATGAGGCCCTTTGTTGTCATGGAATCGAGAGTTTTCATAACTCCCAAACTCTCAATAAAAGGTTAAGAATTTATTAAAAGGGGCAACTTCTTGACTTCTCCTTGTCAGGGATTTTTAAGGTTTTGGAACCCTACAGACTGAGAAGAAATACTTCACATGATTACCATGTAACATATCATTCCCTTTGTGCACCATCATATATTTGAAATGCTTTCTTAATTAATGATTGAAGTGGAACAAATATATCAATAGTCATATCCCAAGCCTATCTATTGTGACCAATCTAGGTGAATCTAAAGATGTTTTCTTGAATTGGAGGTCTCAGTTTCAAAGAAGTAGAAAGGCATTTGAAGGAAGTCAAGCTAAACATTCCTGCTGGCAATCTTACTTCATTCCGATGGTAAATCTTCCTGACAGCATTATGACATCCATTCCATATTATTTTTGTCATCTCAGTTGTGCTTTATTTTATAGAAAATGATAAGGCTGATAGAAATATTATGGTCGTTCTAGTTAATATAAGTGTTGGCGTCTAGTTTTATCAGGAGTTCAGTAGTTCATTGGCCACACTAAAAATTATCCAAGCCATTCAAAGCATCAATAAAAATACCACAATGATTTGCGATGATTGTAGGACATTCACAAAGTGGATCTATTTAAAATTCTCTAGAAACATTCAATCAAATGTAAGTGGTGGGCGTATGGCCAGATTTCACAATGGTCATCAGCATCCTCCAGGTTGTTGCTATCATCTTCCCGAATAGTGCCAAAATGGAAGTGTTGGGACATGATACATACAAAATGGATTTGTTGAAAAGATGTTGGAAGCTTTAAGGAAAATGTAATTGATATGGTGCAAAAACAACTTGTCAACATTTTCCAGTGTCCTCTCGGCCTACAGCCTATATTAAAGAAGGCCATAATGGTCGCAAGATATGTGCATCATGGATTTTGTTGAAAAGGCTTTGGAAGGAGACTAGAACCTACATAATGGTGTAGTTGGAGGTTATGATGAAGAGAAATTGAAAACAAATGTAAAGGAAGTTAGTCATGATAGTGGCACTAAACCTTCATCACATACTGCTCTTTAGATAAGCTTCATGGTGCAGGAGCACCTGGACATGATCAGGATATAGGTCCGCATGATGACATACATGATCAGGATGTAGGATAATTATCAGCATGATGACAGGATAGTCTATTTTTAGTATGTTTGACTTTAGCATGTAATAAGGTCCATTGGACCGATGCTATGTAATAGATCAGCATAGGAGTATGTGTAGGCAGTTAGAGATCGGGATAAGATAGTCTGAGTTGTCCTCTCTCCCAGCCGCTTGGAAGCTCCCAGCCGCTGGGAAGTGAAGTTAGTAGTACTCGAAGGATTTGTTATATATACCTTCGATCTGTTAGGGTTTAGACACATTGAATTCATATTGATAGTTCATATTGAGTTTGATAGGTGTTATGTTCAGGAGAGTAGTACTGGTGATATGCTGTACTGGTGATCAGTCCAGATATTGTGAAGTAGAATTGTAGAAGCAGGACTTTTGAATCTCAATTGAATAAGATCTCATCTTTTGCAGTATTTGAGTTGATCAGTTGTATCTGTGTTGATTTCCTTTTCTGTTTGCAAGTTAATGGGCACTTTCAACCCTTCCACTGGTTGATCCTGCAAATCAGTGGAATGGTCCTGTATCATAGTTTAGTTTGCATTTGTGTTTTCTGTTTATGCATTGCATTGTTCAGGAGATCAGTCAGGAGCATGCTGTAAATCAGCCTAGCATCCTCATGTGCTAGGTCTAGAAGATAAGTTGTTAGATTTTGGTTTGAAGGTGATCCGACCCGGTCGCCACATGATCTTTGTGAAGTTATGCGATTCTGAGTGTTTACATGCAGTGGAAGGATACACAGGAGTCTGCATGAGCGTATCCAGTCAGAACGAGCCGCATCATCATCTGCGAATCCATCGCCGTCAGGATCGGGTCGTGAAGTTGTTGGAGTTTGCATGTTGCAAGTGCATCATGATGTTTTGAGTTGGATATATACTCACTGTATATATCACAGTCAGGATCATCTCTCGGGGAAGTTCATCATCTGCATATCGCTAACGGATGCGGGTGTGAAAGTTAAGTTTTTGTCTAAGTGTTGAAGAGTTCATCAGGATGATGTGTGACGTCATCGTCATCAGGATATGATGTCATCGTCATCAGGATATTAAGAAATCCCTCAATGCGAGTTTATACTGTTGTCGCTAAGTGGTAAGGTGTATCGGCGAAGGCAGAAAGTTGTTAAGCATCATCAGGAGGTTTCGAGGAACCGGATGAACAATATCATGAGGTTGTTGCTTGTATCGTCGGGCAGTGGAGCATCAAAGGCAAGTTGTTGAAGTGCAATGTCATCAGGATATTAGAAGCTACCGGATATTTGGATATCCTGCTGACGAAGGTGATATTGAATATCATGATGATGCCGCTTGTATTTGACACCCGATGAACAGTGCAACCGGAGGATGTTTGCGCCCGTTGATTATCATGATGATGATGATAGGCGACAACCGGAGGAGGTAAATAGTAGTCGACAGAAGGATATTTGCGATCATCCGAAATATGATGATGCTGTTGAAATTAGATGATGCTGTTGGTGTCTCTAGGAAATATGATGATGATGTTCAGCCGATAGACATTTTTATCAGGTTGTTTGTATTATTGGCAGCTCCTTCCTGTTAGGTTGCCTCCATTACGTCCCACTCTGCATCATAGTGGTATCAGAGGAAAGGTTAGGATCTTCTGGAAAGAATAAGCAGGATGTCAGACGAAGAAGGAACATCTGAGTTTCCAACAAAGATGACCAACGCTGAGTTGGCAGTTCTGGTGAAGAAACAGATTGCAGAAAGCAAGGCCGTGAAGGCTCAGAATCAGGAGTTGAAAGATGAGTTAGCAAAGTTGAGGAGCAGAGTAGGTTCTGGTAGAGAAGATGATAGGGAAGAAGAAGATATCCCTAATTGGAGCGAGGAGGTCGTTCCTGCAGACCAGAGACCATTGTTGAACGCCCTCAAGGCCATGGAGAGGAGAACCATGGATGTGAAGCTGGATTTGCCAGTGTTTACAGGTAAGATGGACCCTGATTCAATAATGGAATGGATAGATTGTTTGAACAATTTCTTTGTAACAGAGGAGATACCAGAACAGCAGAGAGTGAAGGTAGCACAGTCAAAGATGAAAGAAGCTGCCTTGACATGGTGGAACTTTGTTCAGGATGATAGAGTGCAGGAGGGAAAACGTAGAGTTGCCACATGGAAGAAGATGATGGAATTGGTAAAGGAGGCTTATATTCCTTTGGATTACAGTATCCAGTTACACAAGAGGAAGCAGAACCTGAAGCAGAAGGAGCTAGATGTCAGCTCATATACAGAAGAGTTCATGAAACTCTGTATGAAGACCAAGGTGAAAGAAAGTGAAGAGGAAAAGGTAGCCAGATACCTTAATGGATTGAGGTTTAATATTCAGGAAGATCTCAGTCTGCATAACCCAGATACAGTGCAGAAAAGCTTTCAGTTGGCATTGAAAGTGGAAGAAAAGCTGAAGAGAAAACAAGATCAAAACAATAGAGGAAGAGGAAGACAACAAAGAGGTGGAAGAAGTCCTTTCAGAGGCAGAGGACATGGACAGGGATATCAAGGAGAGTCCAGTCAAGACAATAGCAAGGGCAACAATGGTCAGAATCAGAGAGAGAATTTCAGTCAGCAAGGAAACTTCAAAGGCAGAAGACCTTACAGAGGAAGATCCTAGGGCAGAGGATCCATCAGATGCTACAATTGTAACAAAGAAGGCCATATAGCCAGTAGATGTCCAGACAAGGCCACAAGCTCAGCAGGAGAAAGGAGGACAAATCTGGTCAATGAACCTGATAATCAAAGTAGGACAAGCTCTAATGATTTTCAGAGTGTGAATGGTCCTGAGAATTATGGATATCCAGAAAGTGGAGAGTCCCTGATGATGAGAAGAACAGTGACTACCATGAAGATACCTGATCAAGAAGCCCCTCAAAGGAAGTCCCTTTTCAGAACCACTTGCAAAGCAGGAGGTAAGGCATGTAAGGTTTTGATTGATTCTGGTTCTACTGAGAACTTTGTGTCTGAAGAGATGGTGGTGAAGCTGAAGCTTAGGAGATTGCCTCACCCAGCTCCATATAAAGTCTCATGGCTTACTCAAGGTCAGCAGACAACTGTAGAAGAACAGGCTTGGGTAGAGTTTCAGATTGGGGGATATAAGGATAAGTTGTTGTTTGATATCACCAAGATGGATGCTTGCAACCTTTTGTTTGGTAGACCATGGCAATATGATCTGAAGGCACAGCATGATGGTGTTAAAAACACCTATAAAATCACTAAAGATGGTAAAGATGTAACACTATTCCCATTAAAGGAGAAAGAGGAGAAGTCTAAAGGCAAAGAAGTGAAGGTCATGCTGATGGAAGGCAAACAGTTCATGAAAGAAGTAGCAGCAGAAGGTGCAGTTGCATATGCACTAATCCCATGTATGAGTGTGGATAAGAAACAACAGCAAGAAGCCAAGAAAGAGAAGAAGCCAAGGTTGATAGACCCAGCTGTCCAAGAGTTATTGGATAAGTACAAAGGTGTTATCTCAGAGGGAATGCCAAGATCCCTACCACCTGTCAGAGATATCAGTCATTGCATAGACTTGATTCCAGGGTCTACACTTCCAAATAAAGCAGCTTATAAGCTTACCCCAGAACAGAATGCAGAAGTAGCCAGGCAGATTGAAGAATTGATGAATTCAGGTCTGATTGGGAAGAGTCTAAGTCCATGTGCAGTACCAGCTGTACTAGCACCAAAGAAGGAAGGCACTTGGAGACTTTGCACAGATTCCAGAGCCATCAACAAGATTACAATCAGGTATAGGTTTCCAATCCCCAGAATTGAGGATTTACTTGATTGTTTGGGAAATGCTAAGTACTTTACTAAAATAGACTTGAAGAGTGGATACCATCAGATCAGGATTAGACCAGGTGATGAGTGGAAGACAGCATTCAAAACAAATGAAGGATTGTATGAATGGAAGGTTATGCCATTTGGCTTGTCTAATGCCCCTAGTACTTTCATGAGGCTGATGAATGAGGTTCTGAAGGAATTCATTGGTAAGTTTGTCATAGTCTATTTAGATGACATTCTGATTTTCAGTAACACCAGAGAAGAACATCTCAGGCATATAGATCTGGTTCTCAAGAAGCTACATGAAGAGAAGCTGATGATAAACTTGGACAAGTGTTTGTTCATGAAACAGGAGATCACATATTTAGGTTTTGTCATCTCACAAGGCAAGCTGCAGATGGATAAGGAGAAGGTGAGTGCCATATTGAATTGGCCAACTCCACAGACCATGAATGAAGTCAGAAGTTTCCATGGGTTAGCAACCTTCTACAGAAAGTTCATCAGAGGGTTCAGCCATATTTGTGCACCCATGCTGGATACCATCAAAGGCGGACAGAAGTGTAGGTTTGTTTGGACTCAAGGAGCAGATGATTCCTTTGAGGCATTGAAGAGGAAGGTGGCACAGCAACCAGTCCTTGCACTTCCAGATTTCAACAAGATCTTTCAGGTAGAGTGTGATGCCAGTCACATGGCTATTGGAGCAGTACTCAGTCAAGAGGGTAGACCAATTACATTTTTCAGTGAAAAACTCAATGATGCTAAGAAAAGGTATTCATCATATGATCTGGAAATGTATGCTTTAGTTCAGTCCCTAAAGAAATGGAGGCATTATCTGCTGCCAAAGGAGTTCATAGTTTTCACAGATAATCAAGCTTTGAGTTTCATCAACAGCCAGGAGAAGCTGAACCACAGACATATGAAGTGGGTAGAAACATTACAGGCTTTCACTTTTACCTTGAAGCATAAGAAAGGGGTTAAAAACAAAGTTGCAGATGCTTTGAGCAGAAGAGTTCTCACAGTAAATCAGATTCAGTTAGAGAGTGTTGGTATTGATTCACTCAAGACCATGTATGAGTCTGATGCTGATTTTGGAGAAATATATCAGGTCTGTACTTCTTTTGGGGAGAAATACCATGCTGAGTTCTCTGAATTCCTGATCCAGGATGGATTGCTGTTCAAGGGTGGACAGTTGTGTATCCCAAGGTGTTCTATGAGGTTGAATATAATCAAGGAGAAACACTGTGGAGCCATGGCAGGTCATTTTGGTCTAGACAAGACTCTTGATCTGGTCAGGAGGCATTATTTCTAGCCTAAGTTGCAGTCAGATGTCAGGAAATTTGTAGAAACCTGTGTAATTTGTCAGAAGGCTAAAGGCAGGTCAACTAATGCAGGGTTATATCAGCCCTTACCCATTCCTTCCAGACCGTGGGAAAGTATCAGTATGGATTTTGTTTTAGGTTTGCCAAGGACCAGGAGAGGATTTGACAGTGTCTTTGTTGTAGTGGACAGGTTCAGTAAAATGGCACATTTCTTGCCATGCAAAACCACTGTAGATGCCTCATATATTGCAGATTTATTCTTCAGGGAAATTGTTAGAATTCATGGGTTGCCTTTGAGCATAGTTTCAGATAGAGATGTGAAGTTTGTGGGTCACTTCTGGAGAACCCTTTGGAGGAAATTAGGAACCAATTTATCTTTTTCCTCTGCATATCATCCTCAAACGGATGGACAAACTGAGGTTGTGAACCATTCCTTGGGGAATCTACTTAGATGCTTGACAAAACAGCATGGAGAGAAGTGGGACAATATTCTGTCTCAAGCTGAGTTTTCATATAATGATACTGTCAACAGGAGCACAGGAAAATCGCCTTTTCAGGTAGTGTATGGAATGCATCCCAGAGGTATTTTAGAGTTGCGAGAGCTACCTACAGCAGATCCTGTTAGTGCAGATGGAGAAGCTTTTACTGAAGCAATCAAAGAAGTTCATGATCAGGTTAAGACCCAACTCCAGCAAACCACTTTGAAATATAAGGAGTATGCTGACAAGAAGAAGAAGGATGTTCAATTTGCTGTTGGAGATTTGGTTTGGGTTCACTTGAAGAAAGACAGGCTTCCTAAGGGGAAGTATACTAAGCTCATGCCAAAGAAAGTTGGACCCTGTCAGATTTTGCAAAAGCATGGACAAAATGCTTATGAGATCCAACTACCCCCTGATCTCGGTTTATCTCCTATCTTCAATGTATGTGATTTAACTCCATACAAGGCTAATCCCGATGCAGATCAGGATATCCTACAGGATACAGTTGCTGAAGACATTCCTCAACATGATCCTCCACAGATACAGCAGATTTTGGACACTAGAGTGGTCAAACAGACCAGGAACAAGAAGTACTTGGAGTACCTCGTCTCTTGGAAGGGACAGCCGACTTCTGAAGCAGTATGGATGACTGCCGAACAGATACAGAAGCATGGTGCCGACCTTGATACTCTCATCTCAAGTGGACTTGAGATTTCTTCTTTTGGGGAGTATGGTGCAGGAGCACCCGGACATGATCAGGATATAGGTCCGCATGATGACATACATGATCAGGATGTAGGATAATTATCAGCATGATGACAGGATAGTCTATTTTTAGTATGTTTGACTTCAGCATGTAATAAGGTCCATTGGACCGATGCTATGTAATAGATCAGCATAGGAGTATGTGTAGGCAGTTAGAGATCGGGATAAGATAGTCTGAGTTGTCCTCTCTCCCAGCCGCTTGGAAGCTCCCAGCCGCTGGGAAGTGAAGTTAGTAGTACTCGAAGGATTTGTTATATATACCTTCGATCTGTTAGGGTTTAGACACATTGAATTCATATTGATAGTTCATATTGAGTTTGATAGGTGTTATGTTCAGGAGAGTAGTACTGGTGATATGCTGTACTGGTGATCAGTCCAGATATTGTGAAGTAGAATTGTAGAAGCAGGACTTTTGAATCTCAATTGAATAAGATCTCATCTTTTGCAGTATTTGAGTTGATCAGTTGTATCTGTGTTGATTTCCTTTTCTGTTTGCAAGTTAATGGGCACTTTCAACCCTTCCACTGGTTGATCCTGCAAATCGGTGGAATGGTCCTGTATCATAGTTTAGTTTGCATTTGTGTTTTCTGTTTATGCATTGCATTGTTCAGGAGATCAGTCAGGAGCATGCTGTAAATCAGCCTAGCATCCTCATGTGCTAGGTCTAGAAGATAAGTTGTTAGATTTTGGTTTGAAGGTGATCCGACCCGGTCGCCACATGATCTTTGTGAAGTTATGCGGTTCTGAGTGTTTACATGCAGTGGAAGGATACACAGGAGTCTGCATGAGCGTATCTAGTCAGAACGAGCCGCATCATCATCTGCGAATCCATCGCCGTCAGGATTGGGTCGTGAAGTTGTTGGAGTTTGCATGTTGCAAGTGCATCATGATGTTTTGAGTTGGATATATACTCACTGTATATATCGCAGTCAGGATCATGTCTCGGGGAAGTTCATCATCCGCATATCGCTAACGGATGCGGGTGTGAAAGTTAAGTTTTTGTCTAAGTGTTGAAGAGTTCATCAGGATGATGTGTGACGTCATCGTCATCAGGATATGACGTCATCGTCATCAGGATATTAAGAAATCCCTCAATGCGAGTTTATACTATTGTCGCTAAGTGGTAAGGTGTATCGGCGAAGGCAGAAAGTTGTTAAGCATCATCAGGAGGTTTCGAGGAACCGGATGAACAATATCATGAGGTTGTTGCTTGTATCGTCGGGCAGTGGAGCATCGAAGGCAAGTTGTTGAAGTGCAACGTCATCAGGATATTAGAAGCTACCGGATATTTGGATATCCTGCTGACGAAGGTGATATTGAATATCATGATGATGCCGCTTGTATTTGACACCCGATGAACAGTGCAACCGGAGGATGTTTGCGCCCGTTGATTATCATGATGATGATGATAGGCGACAACCGGAGGAGGTAAATAGTAGTCGACAGGAGGATATTTGCGATCATCTAAAATATGATGATGCTGTTGAAATTAGATGATGCTGTTGGTGTCTCTAGGAAATATGATGATGATGTTCAGCCGATAGACATTTTTATCAGGTTGTTTGTATTATTGGCAGCTCCTTCCTGTTAGGTTGCCTCCGTTGCGTCCCACTCTGCATCACTTCACCCTACCCACTTCATGCTATGCAACAATGGCTATTCGTGAGCTACTGAAAACATCAACCTCAATAGTTTTTCACAAGACCTTGAATGACTGAACAATTGATTGGGATTTCAAATGAATACTATTTTTGTGGATATCAAGAGATGAGCATTTGCACAATATTGTGTGAGTGAATATGTATACAGAACATTATAAATGGTGGCATTTGGTGACTAGATTGATGTAGGTGAAGCATGGACCTGGATTGTTAGTTGCCACTTAGGGTCAACATCTATGAAAAGGTAATATGGTCTGGCAATTCTTATTGGAGATGCCTCTCATGATCATCATAGAGCCTGGTTATATATTCTAGTTTTACTTGTACTTGTCAGCATCAAAATTTTGTTGCAACATTTGTGTTAAGGATGATGACTGTGTTCACAAGTTGCTACTTCATAATACACCTGCTCTCTAGCTGAACTTGGTGTCCTTTTGGGAGTATGGACAAATTAGTGATGATGAAGATGTAAGTGTCCCTCATGCTCAGCTGAAAATAGATAACCCCTACAAAAAATTGAAAGTCTAGAAAATTCAGTGATATCTCATCAACTAGAAGCAAATAAACTTGAGTTTGCGATGAGGCTTCTTCAACAACCTAATGGTGGTCTATACAAAGAGAAAGTAGAACTAATGGATGAGTCTAAACAATGGAATAATCAAAATAGAAATCTGGTAGCAAATTTGAAAAATGCCCACAATCTTTATTCCCAATTACAAAGAAAGAGAGCCAATAAAACAAGGGTGGTTTCGAAAACATAAGATTGTATACAAAAAAGAAATCGATGCCATGCTGACTTAAGATAATTGCACTATGGGTATGTTATTATCTTTTATATTAAATATCCTGGGGTCCACTAAAACCTTGAATTCACTTTAAGAACAAAAGTAAATTTAAAAGAACATAAGAGGATGATTTTCAAAAGGTAATTATTCCACAAGAAGATAAAAAAATAAGTTGGATTTAGTTATAAGGGATTTTTCAAGAATCAGTTACTGTAAAAGAAGATTTTGATTTTGTGGAAACTTAACCACATGATGCAGTTATGGAAATAAAAAGGTGCTAGGTGAGAACTTATAAATAGGTAATTAGAGGACTTTGGGGAGATCTTTCATTTTTCTCAGCTATTCAGGGAATAGGGGAGCAACATAATTTTTGTTTCAAGCATAGTTTGTTGTGTAGAGATGTTGAGTTGATGAACTCATCCTCTGTACTGGTGAAATAAGGAATATATTTTGAATATGTGAATTTATGAATGTCTTCCTTTGAGTGCAAATGTCTTGTGTGCCTATGTGATCATTTTCCAATGCATTTTCTATCATATCAAATTATGTGGATGATTATTTCTGAGTCTTTTAATTCAAATCAACTCATCTATTGAAAGGATATCTACTATTTATTCTTTTCCTGGGTATTGTTCATGGGTGTAGCATTGATAGCATGCACAAATTACCCATACAATCTTCAAGTGAGAATCAAGTCTTTGCACATCCAAAAGTATTTCATCATAACTTCTGCCATTAGAATGATAGGAACTAGGAAAACAACATAAAAGATTAAACAAAAGTATCCATGCACTTAAGTTTCATCGCAACATGCCAAAGGCGACAGGAGCTTAGGTTCCCTACAATGATTTAATGATAACCCTATTTTAGCTCTATTATGCTACAGGAACACAAATAAATAGTGACTTAACCACCAAATTGACTTGAATAATGAGTGCACAAATATGTAAAACATTGCCCTTTATTTAACTTCAAATGACATAGCTTTAGTTACACAATACAAACAGAGCCTCTTGCTCAACATGCCACAGATTATGTATCCACCTATCAATCTAGATTTCACCTTCAACATGATCTAGCTTCAACTAACATTTAGCCCTCTCTTATAGAATCACCTTCCTTAACTATCGACCACCCTTTTGGTCATTCACCCTCTTCTTATCTGCTACGACATTCCTCTATTCTTTTGATTGCTCCTATCATAATCGGCCTCTCTCTATCATTGGCCCTATTACCATATTCTTCCTATCTCTTTTATTTCTTAGCCTGCCTTCTGCCAATAGCCTTTTCCTACTCTTTATGGCCATATGAGCTCAGCCTCTTCCATTTTTTGTCCTTCTTCCTCAAGCTCTCCTCGGCTGTCCTCAACTATTTTCCTCTCTAGAACTCTACTCACATTGCACTGTCGACCTCTACATCACCTCTCTTCTTTTGTATTTCTGGCCACCCCCATCAAATTTATTAATCGGGCCTCTCTTTCTTTAATCATCCTCTTTCTGGCCACCACAAACTTATTTGGCCTTTTTTTGTTTTGGCCATCTCTTACCCTCTACCTCCTTATCATAACCAGTCATTTTTCTCCCCTTCCATGACCCAACTGGGTTGCTTTCCTCTCAACTAACTTTGTCCTTATGAAGAATCTTATGAGTGCTAGTAATTCTGTCATTGCTGTGGGCATTTTCTTTCTAATTGTCATCTACTTGCCTTCTATGTTCACCAATTTTAGCCATCCTTCTTCCTTTTGTAATCGTCCCAACTAGTATCTGCTATGGTGATAAGAGTTAACCTTTGTTTTATTAGTGATAAAAATTCTTTAGACTGGTGACAAGAACCTTTCTAGTATCTTCATTTACTTGGACATAAATTAAATGGTGACAAGAGTTGGTCTCTACCTGAAGGTGTTAGGAGAATAAAATGCAAAGCAATAGGAGGCTACAATATGACAACACTAAAAACACAAAACAACCAAAACACCCCACAAACCCAACACATAAAAATCAAAACTCAAAAGCTAACATAAATTTCAAAAATTAAAGAAATGCCCCTGCATTAGACTCCCCAGGGGACAAGGATCATGTGCTCTAACACATGTGATTTTTAAACAAATTTACCAAATTTTCTTGTGCTTTCGCTTCTTCCACATTCTCTCATGCTTATATGCAACATTCCTCCAACTCTATTATGCATTGTTGTCCTCTATTCTCCCAAAATTTTCTTCAACAAATTCCATCCTCCTCCGATCTCTAACTCTCTTTTTATTTCTATCTACCATATCAGAAACAAGTGGACAAATTTCCATACCTTCGACATTATCCATTGCATTATCAATATTTACCATCTCTGCATCTAACTTTTTTTCTAGCTACCCTTTCTCCATGGTCATCTGTGCAACAAAGTATTTTCCAACTCATCCTTTATCATCTTCCTCTCCAAATCTGCAACATCTTCAATCTTCATTTCTATGACCACTTCTAGATCAGTCTTTAATCTCCTTTGCTGTCCTGCTTATGCTCAAACTCTTAATCTTCTCATTCCATTCTTCTTAAATGGTTACAAATTGTCTCCACAAATCCTCTTCTTTTGTTTGTCTTCCTCTCCTTGGCTCACTGCTGCTACAACATCATCCTCTTCATTTTCATCTACTGTCTTGTCCAAATCTGCACCTTCATATTTTGCAATATATACTACTGTTGTCCTCTTTTTAGGTTTAACTCTATCAATAAACTTTTCCTCTTTTCTGCCACGCTTCCTGCTGCATCTTTCAATGTGCCTTTGTTTGCCTTCTTGTTTCTTATGGTATTTTATTTTCCTTATTTCTTTCTCATCCATAAGCTCCCACACTTTCTCTTCATACTCATTCATCTCCGTATCATTATTCAACTCGTCAACCTTGGCAACTTCTCTAAAATTATAAATTTCATTCAAAGCCTCATCACCAACATCACAATCTGGCACCTTATTTAATATATCTTTTCCTTCATCAAAAACATCAAAAGTTTCAAAAACATGATGCATTAACTTAGATTGTTTACCTTGCAAAACACGCGTCTTTCTCCATCTGATAGTACGCACCCATATAGCATGCACAAATTACCCATACAATCTTCAAGTGAGAATCGAGTCTCTACACATCCAAAAGGCTTTCACCATACATTCTGCCATTAGAATAATAGGAACTAGGACAGCAACATAGAAGATTAAACAAAACCATCCATGAACTTAAGTTTCATCATAACATCCCAAAGGTGATAGGAGCTTAGGTTCCCTACAATGATTTAAAGATAACCCTATTTTAGCTCTATTATACTATTGTATACACCTAAAAATGACACGACTCAGTCTAAATAAATATTCTTAATATTTATTTCATTCTAATTCTTCTATCAATAAATAAATAAACAAATTTATTTATTTGATTCATATTCCTCTAAGTTAATTAAATATCAAAATATTTAATTATCTCTTCTAAAGTCAAAATTAAATAAAATCTTTTTTTAATTAAATTCTTTCAAATAATTAAATAATTCTTAATTATTTAATTAAAGTCAAATCATTCTTCCAAATTTAAATAAATCAAATCAAATTTATTTAAATCCTCTCAATCTCCAAAAAAAAATACAATCAAATATTTTATTTATTCTTCCAAATCATGCACAACAATTAAATAGATTCATTTATTTAATTAGCTTTCTTATCTTCTAATTCTTCAAGTATCTTCCAAAATCTTCTAAAAATAAGTCTTCTTCTTCATGCACATAAAATTAAATAATTTATTATTTAATTTCTCTCAAATCATGCAAAAAGCAATCTCAAGTTGAGTTATCTATTCAATCAACCTTCTTTTTATCAAATATCTCTTAAATTAAAAAAAAGATTTCTGATTTATGAAAATCATGTCTTATGTTTAGAAAAGAAAGTAGTTAACTCAAATAAAACAACTTTTGTGTGACACTTGTCTTCTTCTTATTCGTGCATGTTCTTCAACTATTCTCAACTGTTGATCTTCTCATTCTCTCTCAACCATTGATCTTCATTCTCACAAGTCTATAAATTGAACCTTCTTCTTCCATTTTATTCATCCAAGCTTTAAGTATCATTACTCTGCAAGAATTACAGTGCGCCTTTGGCCCTAATTCCTTCATTGCTTATGATCACACTTGTTACTGCGTACCACTATCATCATTGTGAAGCTCATCTTCATGGCAATATTATCATAGCCATTCTCAGTTGACATTCTTGAAAGAAAGCAAAGAAGTGCACTCTCTAAGGGCCCTATTTCATACATGCAAGATCGATTGTGATAGGCAATCAAAGGAAGCTACGAATTAAGGAGGTTTTCTTTGTTGTTTGTTCGTTGTTTATTTGAATCTCTTTTATTCACCATTTTATTGAGTTTTGGGTAATTTGATATTATTGATTATTCATTTGAATCCAATTTTCTCTTAACTTTTTTGGCGCCCATTGTGGGGCCTAGCCCCAAATTTAACCCAAAAACTAAGTTTTTCTATTTTAGAAGCCATACACAAGAGGAAGTAGCACATCTGATACATCCTAACATGCATTTACTATCTGTTACGATGCATTCATTCCTGCAGTGCATGTAGTCTCTGTTGCAATGCATATATCATTTGTTCCAGCATATATACTCTTGCGGCACATACAGTCTCTGTTACAGTGCTTTTACCTTGGATACAATGCATACAGTAGATCAGTGCATATACACTATTTTCTAGCACTTTTGACCTCTGTCTTAGTATGTATGTACTGTGGTGCTTTTTTTCTCTATTTTTGTGCATTTAGTCTCTGAAGCGGCGCATCTATTTTAGGCCATAATTTTTAAGGTTTCCTTGAAATTTTCACTAATGCTAACGTCTTTTTGTAGGAACTCTCTTGATCTATTTTATAGGCTAGGTACTAGTTTAGATTTATATAATTGCACTTGTTAGCTCACACTTCAATTTCTAACGGGAAAGTAAAATGGATGGTCATGCAAATCTCACATAGTTTTAAACTAGGAAAGTGGTAATTGAATCATTGCTATCTTGCATATCCTTGAATCATTGCTATATTACAATCTTTTCAAAGTTAATAACTCATTGCTATCTAGATAAAATTGAACTCATCTTTTCTATCTGGGTAAAACTGAACTATTGCTATCTCGACCATCACTTCAAAGTTAACAATTCATGCTACATGGATAAAATTGAACTCATCATTGCTATCGGGGTAAAACTGAACCATTGTTATCTCGATCATCACTTCAAAGTTAATAATTCATGCTATGTGGATAAAATTGAACACATCATTGTTATCTTGTTATCACTTCAAAGTTAACAAAATTATGTGCTTTCCCAAGTAGATAGCTCATCTAGTTTTTCTCATTTTAACTAGGGGAAAAGAACCACTATATTCTATGTTTTGGGAATGATACTAGACCTATGCTCTCCCCTATCTTGGGTGACCAAAATTCCAGACATATCATTTTCACATGTGATTTTCCTTTAGAGGGGCCTGCTCTTGGATACAATTCATCCAAGTAGGAACGACCCTAAGTGGTAACAAGCTAGATGCCAAGCCCTTCCAAGACACTATAAATAAATTGTGTTTGGAAGAAAAGCTTCAAACAACAAGTGCAATTGTGTTATATTGACATCCAACCTCCCCTAAAACCCTCCAAGGTGCAACCCTTGCAGGCTGGGAGACTCTATAACGGAGAGTAGTGTTGTTGCATGTATAACCACTTGAACAGTTGTCTTTATTACTCATCCTTGTTCTAGTAGACCAAAAACCCCTATAATCGAGTGTAGGGAAGGGTGATTATTACATCCTGAATATGCCTTACCTAGAGATAGGGAGAATTCAGTTTTATACTGTCCTTTGAAACCTAGGGTTGTACTTGCTTTCTTTTTAGTCCAAAAAGACTCAAAAAATCACAAAAAAAAAAAAAACCATAAAAATATTCTTTGTGTTTGCTATGTCTTCTTGCCATAATTGCAGAAAATCATATCAAAAAAGACCTTCTTGCAACCAAAATACAAAAAACATCAAAAAATTTCTAAAAAATTGCAAAAATACTAAGAAAAACTAGAGTAGCGCATTTGTGCTGACCTGCAGCGCATATGTTTTGACTTGCTATACTTTTACAGTTTGTTACAATGCATCTACTTTTTACCAGTGCAGCGCTTTTGTGTCAACTTCCCGTGCATTTATCAGTTCTCGCAATGCATCTATTCTAGCGCGTGCATGATAGTGAGTACTTCCACATCTTTTCAAAGAAAAATTTTACGTTTTCTAGGTACCCATTTCAGTCTTGTGTCAGTTTCTATTGAAACGACAAACCAATTAGAAGTAATTGCTCAAGAACTCTAATACCTACAAGAGCAATTAGACTTTAACAACCCACCCCAAGATCGTATAGCAATTTCTCAAGAACTCCAAGTCATACAACAAGAAATGTTGATTCTCATTATCTATTACCCTCATGACAGGTAGGGCCACTGCCTGGAAGGAAGGTGTGGGGGGGACAACTAGTCTATGGTTGGAGTAAAAGCACCAAGGTGATGCTCTCTCTCTTCTATTTGACTATCAAGGACTTGTAAACAAAGAATACAATACTTGTTTTGTAAATGATATTTATAAGATTCAAAGTCATAAGAATACAACTATTGTAAGTTGTATAATTGTTAGTCACATGTGAAGTGACCTCCATTCGAAATATGTATATTATAATTGAATATTGTGAATATATTATTTATGGATATATTTTTCTCCTCTTAAAAAAAAGAAAAAAATGTGAATATTTTCTTAATTTTGTTCGAGTTGTTTAATATTCTAGTTGGGATGTTACATGCAGCAATGTATGATCTAGAAGTGGAATAGATGGATGTGAAGACAACGTTGCTTCATTGTGATTTGGAGGAAGAGATCTATATGTCACAACCAGAGTATTTCATGGTAAAATATAGAGAATATATGGTTTATAAGTTGAAAAAATCTTTGTATGGTTTGAAGTAGTTTCCTAGAATGTGGTACCAAAAATTTGACACCTATGTGTTGTTTTTGGGATTTCTAAGATCTAAATTTGACCATTGTCTATATTATAAATACGATAATGGTCGCATTCTCATAATTACATTGTACATAGATGATATGTTGTTTTTTGGGAATGGTAAGACTTTGATTTCAGATCTGAAGTCTTAGTTGTCAGCACAGTTTGAGAAGAAGGATCTAGGTGCAACAAGGTATATTCTGGGGATGGAGATCATAAGAGATAGAGTTAGCTAAAATATTTGGTTAAGCCATAGCAAGTATGTGAATTCAGTGTTGTAGAGATTCAACTTGGCAAATTGAAGACAATTAGTTGTTGGGGTGTTGTAGGGGATGAAGCTTTTTGTGGAGGATTGTCCAAAATCTCCTACTGAGATGGAGGACATGACTAGGGTACCATATGCAAGTGATGTAGGAAGTCCAATGTATGTGATGGTTGTATGAGGCTAGACATTGCCCAAGTAGTGGGAGTCCTTAGTCAGTATATAGCTAATCCTAGATGGGTAGATTGGGATGTGGTAAAGAGAGTGTTTAGATATCTATGAGGCACTTCTAAGTATTCCCTATGTTATCATGGTTATCCTATTGGATCTGAGCATTCTATAAGTATTCATAGATATGTGGATTCAGATTGGGTAGATACATATTCATCATGTATGGTGGTGCTATAAGTTGGATGAATAAGCGACAGGCTGTACTCGCTTTGTCCATGATAGAAGTAGAGTACATGGAAGATAATCATTCTTGTAGGGAAGCCATTTGGATTAAGCGATTATGTTTGGATATTGGTTTTAATGTAGGATAAATTACTATCTGATGCGATCCAATCAAAGAACCATTTTCTTAGAAAAGAATCCCACTTTCCAAAACAAAACAAAGCACATTAATGTTTAGTTTCATTTTGTTTGTGATATGGTAGGAGATGGAAAGGTTATATTGGAGAAGTTTGACACTTTTAGAAATGTTATAGATGC
Source organism: Cunninghamia lanceolata (assembly GCA_027924645.1). Lineage (NCBI taxonomy): Eukaryota > Viridiplantae > Streptophyta > Pinopsida > Cupressales > Cupressaceae > Cunninghamia > Cunninghamia lanceolata. The sequence goes on from BSBN01000111.1 coordinate 8,881,233, forward strand.
ACTGAAGAAGCCAGTGAACAAAGATAAGATCAGATGGTGTGCCATTTCTATGGGCCTTGGGGCCTGAGCAATTGATTATAGATGACTTTTGACAGGGCTTCAATAAGTGGGAGAATGTTGGGATTAACGTGTCTCAACCAATGAGTTCATCATTGAGTAAACTATGAATAGTGGAGCGTATATGATGGAGGCATCTTTACATGCATGTGCGGTGGTGGCTTATTTGATGTAGGTGGCTACTGTAATTAGAAACTACCTTAAGTAATGAGTCATGGCTATGTCACCATGCCTCATTTGACTCATGATTACACTTAGGCGTTGACTTTTTGGCTATAGCAAGTTTTATCACCATCTCTTCATCTGTGAATATATATAAATACTTAGTGCCTTAGTGTATTAAGTTGTGAGGCTGCGAATTTTGTAAGGTCCACTGTTATGTTGCCCAAATTATCCCAGTTTTTGTCATAGTTGGAGGATGCCTAGAGAAGCTTATTGTTGTTATTGTATTTGAAACTTTTGTTACTAATAATACAAAGTACTGTGCTTTTGGTGTGTGGGGTTTTTACTTGGAAAGATTTCCCCACGTAAATTTATGCATTATGGTAATATTGTTTTATGCATGTATTTGAATGTGTTTCTTTCATTGTAATAGTTTAAGGATTTGTATGAATTTTTGAACTCTCTCCCACAACATAGATTAGTGTTGGAAACGTTGTTCCACACCTTTTCTTCCTTACAATCTCTTTGAGGCATTCTATCAAATAGTTCACATTCCTTGTCTATGCTTCCACATTTTGTATACATGTCTACTTGGGTAGTTACAACCACAACATTTGAAAAAATTCTTCTATCCTTTATCATGTGATGGATGTACATACCTTGTTCAAAACCTCTCATTTTGGCATAGGTAGGGAGGATACTGACAAAGGTTGTGGAGTCTAGATTTACACTTGCCAATTGCATTTTCTTGAAAGTTTCTAAAGCCTTTTCAACAAATCCATTTTATGCATATTGTGTAATTAGGGCATTACATGAGAGCACATATTTTTAAGGCATTTTGTAAGACAATTCATGTGCCTTGTCTATGTTTCAACATTTTGGATATCTTTCTCTCATGGTATTCCATGAGATGACGTCTCTTTGAGGCATTATATCAAATAGTTCACGTTCCTTGTCTATGCTTCCACATTTTGCATACATGTCTACCTTGGGAAGTTACAACCACAAAATTTGACAAAATTCTTCTATTTTTTAATCATGTGATTGATGTCCATACCTTGTTTGAAGCCTCCCATTTTGGTACATGTAGGGAGGATGTAGACAAAGGTTGTAGAGTCTAGCCTTACACCTGTCAATTGCATTTGCTTGAAAGTTTCTAAATCCTTTTCAATAAATTCATTTTGTGCATATCCTACAATTAGGGAATTTGATGAGAACACATTTCTTTAAGGTATTATGTCAAATAGTTCAGATGCCTTGTCTATCCATTGACATTTTAGATATCTTGTGTAATGTCCTCTTTTTGGGATTGCCCTAAATCTTGCCCTAGAATCATAAATTTAACATAGTTAGGATTGTAACTTACCAATTGAATTCTTGAAGAAAAATAAACCTGATGTAGGTCTTGCAAACATGTTAGTTATCAATAGATAAATAAGTATATAACTCAATGATGCTATAGATAGGATTCTAATCATTATTATAATATTCAGCATGTACATATGGGATTCCTTTTATGGTTTCCATCTAGCAGTCCATCATCATTATGAAGCATCACATACAAGGCACCTCAAGACATTGCATCCAGCCCAGGATGTACGAAATGACACTCACCATTCAGCCTCCTGGCCCCACTCAAGGTGTCCCTACCAGAATGGAGTCCTAGCTACTTGCATTCCTTATATGTAGTATCCTCCATAAAAGATTGATAGTTGGATGAGAGCTTAAGGGAATCATTATGTTCATGCTATTGTGCATAGGCAAAATTATAGCAAGATTTATCTCTACCCAATTATATATTTTCATCTTCCTTCTATTTATGTTCCTACACTAAAATAATTCATTCAATTGCCTTATATGAGAACTATTGTATATCATATATGTTATTTCTTTCTATTCTACCTGATCCACCATTTCCTTCCTCTCATTGTATATGTATATGAACAATCACAATCTTTATGAAGGAATACATCATTTTATTAAGAAGTGCAACTCTTACTAACCACACCATTTCTCACAAACAAATTGATTTCCTCTTGATAAGAGAAATTCACACCTTTTCATGTGATCGCTCCTCTTAATAAGATTTATCTTTATGTTGATCATGCCTTTTACCATGTTACTATATTTAACAATAAAGGCTTTGTCTTATGTGGAAATGGCTGCTCTACAATAGAGAAGTCATCCTTCAAACACCTTTTGTCTTATTTGATTGATCTCTCTATTTCTCAACATTGTCTTTATTATGGTTTAAATCTTTAATTTAAACATCGACTTCTTAAAATGATGATTGTTGGCCTATAGGAGAGGAGATATGAAAATACACCCTGCCCAAGATTGCTTGTCCTCAAGCAATCACAAGCTAAGAAACTCATGAAATTACCAAGATTCTAAATTGACCTTATAGATTTTTATCCTTGTGAGGTCATTAACATTTGTTGTGATGCTTTGATATAAATTGGAAATTTTTAAACCAAGTGACAGTTATTTTTTGTTATGTTTGACTCTATGCCTTTGGAGAGTAACTATTATATATTTGCCTCAACTTGACTATTCTCTAATGTATGAGGACAATTTATTGTCTAATAGTCTTCTTACTATTTCCCAACAACTCTCAACAACAAAACCAAGAGTTAGAAATTGGCAAGACTTATTACTTAAGACAAGTTTCCTCTCATTTCCTCATCCCAAGGATCCTAGGAAATTATAAAAACTCTTCATTACCCCTTGTTGAAATCTAAGATCATGATGGATTGCGGGAATATTGTGAATATCAAGATCCATCTCCTTTGTGTAAAATCACTTTTTCTTTCATGTAAAGGATCTAGATGTTTGAAGGACAACTTCCCTTAGATAATGCATGTTTTATTTTGTGTAAACATTCAAACAAGTTTACGATAAGTTTGTTTCTAATGAGGAGATTTTAGGGTTTCTGTATTACTTAACCTAGTCAAACATCTATTATACCCATAGGTAATTAATATTTAAATACAAATAGTTTAGCATTCCTAGAAAGCAATAGGATAACTCAAATTAATAGGTTTACCCCAATATCCAATTCTTGTTCCCTCTCCTAGTTCAATTGGAGGTTATCACTCCTCTTTGATATATCCCCATGTTTGGTACTAAATTTATTTTCATATCTTGTGAAAGTACCCAATTTATTTTAAAAATATCAATTTATCCCAAGGTTTATAGGTGAGAATGATCCTGGGATTTGTGTGTTATGGGCCCATAATATAAATTAGCATAGGCTTATGTAATGAATTTGTTGTAACTTGATGTGTATCACATTTATCTAAGAACTTAGACCCTTGGATGAAATGATCTACTCTAGATATTACATATAGAAGTGAATCTGGTCCCCAGACAAAGTTGACTAAATCAATTTTATAGGTTACAAGGTAGATCATATGTGGTATGCACTGGATTGTATTGTCATTGTTTCCATGAGTGTGGGATAGATCACTTTTTTTTACATTGCCTCTTGTTCCAAAGGAATAGAACACTTTATTTTCAATGATGTTCCTCTTCTATGAAGCTTGGCAAATATATCTTATGATAAATTTCTAACATTTCTCCAAATTTGTTGTTTCCTAAAGAATTGAGTTGTCTTCATTACATTCTCTCAAAATTGTTCTTTTGGCTTTTAAGAGATTGACCATCCTAGGTCAAGATGATACCATAGTGTACCTAAATCTTTAAGTTTGAAAGATAAGCCTAATCCATCTTTGTATCTTTAGTTATGCCTAATTTTCTATGACAATTAGATTTTCATTTAAGAATTATAAGTCAAATTATTTCATTAGATTCAACTATGTTGAGTGGTTATGATTGATTTTTACTTCCTTGGGGAACTTTTCATATTTTTATTTCTTGATTTCCTAATGAATAGATGAGTGATGATTGCTTATGTCAATGAATTGATTTATCCTTTATATCAAATCTATTTCTTGGAGTCACTACTCTTCTTGGCTGCCTTTTTTGAGAGTAATACTTTACCTTTGAGTTGATTGTTAGATTTTATTTCCTATTGATGGTTTCTTCACAAGGAAATTATTCCCCTTTTATATTTTATTATTAAGGAAGTCCTACATTTGAAGGGTCACACTTGTTGTATTTGGGGTTTCATTCTTTCTCGCATCATCATTATTCTTGAGGACCTAATTTAATTTACTTGTAAAAATATCTTAGGGTTCTATTCTCAATTAAATTCTTCAATGATGTTTTGGATGTCTTTCTCAAATGAAATGTTCTCTCCTTTTATATCTCAAGTTTGAGAGAGTCACATTTTGCTTCACTGGTTATAACTCTCCATTATTACATAAGTTAATTTGTTAGTGCTTCTCAACCCAAGAAGTGTTTGATAAATAAAACTTTGATAGATTTGGAATTTTCATATTTTTTAAGCATAAAGTAATGGAATAAACTTTTTGAAAAAAAACATTAGACATGAAGCAAACACATAGTTATATATAATACATGAAGCATACACATAAATACATGTGATACATGAAGTATACACATAAGAAACATAGCATGAAGTGTACACATAGATACATGTAATATACGAAGTGCACACATAAATACACGTGATACACAAATTATGCACATAAAACAAAAAGCATGAAGCATACACATAGATACACGAAATATACAAAGTATACACATAAATACATGTGAATCATGAAGCATGCACATAAATACACATGATACATGAAGTATACATAAGACATAAGATATACAAAAAAATACATGTAATACACAAAGCATGAAGCATACACGTATAAATACATGTAATATATGAAGCATGAAGCATACATAATACATGAAGTATACATATAACTGCATGTAATCATGAAGCATAAAGCATACATGTAATACATGAAGCATGAAGCATACACATAATATATATGTATTTTCATAAATATATGTAAGACACGAAGCATGAAGCATACATGTAATACATGAAGTATTCACATGAGTACACGTAAGTCACGGAGCATAAACATGAATATACATATGTCATGAAGTATACACATAAATACATGTAATTCATGAAGTATACACTTGAATACACATAAGTCACGAAGCATATAAGGCATAAAGTATACACATGAATACACATAAGTCATGAAGTATACACTTGAATACATGTAAGTCACGAAGCATGTAAGGCATGGAGTATACACATGAATATATGTTGCATCCACTATCATTCACAGGATGGCAGGAAGGATGCTTTGATACCAATTGCAATGTCCCCTTTTGGGATTGCCCTAAATCTTGCCCTAGAATCATAAATTTAACATAGCTACAATTGTAACTTACCAATTGAATGCTTGAAGAAAAATAAACTTGATTTAGGTCCTGCAAACATGTTAGTTATTAACAGATAAATAAACATATAATCGAATGATGTTATAGATAGGATTCTAGTCATTATTATAATATTTAGCATGTACATATGGGATTCCTTTTAAGGTTTCCATCCAACAATCCATCATCATTATGGAGCACCACATACAAGGTGCCTTGAGTTGTTCCATCCAACCCAGGATGCACAAAATGACACTCGCCATTGAGCTTCCCAGCCCCACTTGGGGTGTCCCTACCAGAATGGAGTCCTAGCTACTTGCATTCCTTATATGTAGTATCCTCCATAAAGGATTGACAGTTGGATGAGAGCCTTAAGGGAATCATTATGTTGATGCTATTGTGCATAGGCAAAATTATAAAAAGAATAACTATATTAGGAAAATAACAATATCTACTATTATCAATTATTGCATATATATCTATGCTAATGTATGCCTACAGATTTAGTTCTGCTACTATATATATTTCATTCTCTTTGCAGATTTATCTTTGTCCAGTTATATATTTTCTTCTTCCTTCTATTTCTATTCCTACTCTAAAATAATTCATTCTATTGCCTTTTATGAGAACTGATGTATATCATATATGTTATTTATTTCCATTATGCCCAATCCACCATTTTCTTCCTCTCATTATATATACATATGAACAATCATGATCTTTGTGAAGGAATACATCCTTTTATTAAGAATTGTAACTCTTACTAACCACACCATTTCTTTTGAACAAATTGATGTCCTCTTGATAAGAGAAATTAACAACTTTTCGTATGATGACTCCTCTTAACAAGCTCTATCTTTATGTTGATTATGTCTTTTTACCACATCACTATTTTTAATGATAAAGGCTTTGTCTTATGTGGAAATGGGTGCTCTATCATACAGAGGTCGGCCTTCAAACACCTTTTGTCTTAATTTATCAATCTCTTTGTTTCTCAACATTGTCTTTATTATGGTTTAAATATTTAATTTAAACATTGATTCTTAAAAAGATGATAGTCAGACTATAGGAGAGTGGATATGACATCTTGCCATCATGGCATTCCATGAGATGATAGCTCTTTGAGGCATTCTATCAAACAGTTCACATGCCTTATCTATGCTTCCATATTTTGTATACATGTCTACCTGGGTGGTTACAACCACAACATTTGACAAAATTCTTCTATCCTTTATTATGTGATGGATGTCCATATCCTATTCCAAACCTCCCGTTTTGAAAAAAAGTAGGGAGGATGCTAGGAAAGGTTGCAGACTCTAGATTTACACCTACCACTTGCATTTGGTTGAAAGTTTCTAAATCCTTTTCAACAAATCTATTTTGTGCGTATCCTATTCCTAACCTCCTATTTTGAAAAAAGTAGGGAGGATGCTAGGAAAGGTTGCAGAGTTTGGATTTACACCTACCACTTGCATTTGGTTGAAAGTTTTCTAAATCCTTTTCAAAAAATCCTCTTAACAAGATTTATCTTTATGGTGATCATGTCTTTTTACCACATCACTATATTTAATAATAAAGGCTTTGTCTATGTGGAAATGGGCACTCTATCATAGAGAGGTCGGCCTTGAAACACCTTTTGTCTTATTTGATCAGTCTCTTTATTTCTCAACATTGTCTTTATTATGGTTTAAATATTTAATTTAAACATCGACTTCTTAAAAAGATGATAGTCAGCCTATAGGAGAGTGGATATGACATCTTTCCATGATGGCATTCCATGAGATGACAACTCTTTGAGGCATTCTATCAAACAGTTCACATGCCTTGTCTATGCTTCCATATTTTGCATACATGTCTACCTAGGTGGTTACAACCACAACATTTGACAAAATTCTTATATCCTTTATTATGTGATGGATGTCCATATCCTATTCCAAACCTCCCATTTTGAAAAAAGTAGGGAGGATGCTAGGAAAGGTTGCAGACTCTAGATTTACACCTTCCACTTGCATTTGGTTGAAAGTTTCTAAATCCTTTTCAACAAATCCATTTTGTGCATATCCTACAATCATAGCATTCCATGGGACTACATTTCTGTAAGGAACCTAGTCAAACAATTCAAGTGCCTTATCTTTCCAACTACATCACTTGACAAAACTCCTCTATCCTTTATCTTGTGATGGATGTCCATACCCTATTCAAAAAATCCCATTTTAGCACAGGCAGGGGGGATGCTGGCAAAGGTTGTGGATTCTGGCTTTACATCTACCAATTGCATTTGCTTGAAATTTTCTAAAGCCTTTTGAACAAACCCATTTTGTACATATTATTCGATTATAGCATTCCATGAGACCACATGTGTTTCAGGCATCTAATCAAATAGTTCATGTGCCTTGTCTATTCTTACATGTTTTTTATACAGATCTACCAGGGTAGTTACAACTAAGACATATGATAAAATCCCCTACCCTTTATCTTGGACATTGATACCCTATTGGAAACCTCTCATTTTGGCATAGGCTGGGAGTACACTGACGAAAACTAATCAATTGGGTTGGAAACCTATTTGTTGCATATGGTGAAAGGCGATGTGGTGAAATAATGTCACTACCTCATGAAGGCATCCACCAATGTTTCGCAACTAGGCAGTGGTTTGAATTCGAATTAGCGGTGTGCCTGTAAGGTGCTGTGATTACGGTTAATAGGCATGGACCAAAATTCCACACTTGACTATTATAGGGAATGAAAATGGTTGTTGGGGGAACATAATCATTAAGTGGGCCCCACAAGACACTTAAGCAGTCAAACCTTAGAGTGTGTTATTTAAGCATGTCCATAGGAACACCCATCTAGAGGTTTTTTGGTATGTTTTAAATACTCTATTTTGAATGAATGAATTTTAATGATGTCCATGAGACCAAGTAGTGTAAGGGACCAAGAGTCGCAGCCCTAAGACATTTTTAGGATCTTTTTGATGTTGACTCTTCTACTAAGTATCTTAATCAAGAAGCCAACCATTATGTGTAGCCTTGTTTCCTCAAAGAGATTGATAATACAACCCACCTTCAACTTGCTTTCATATCGATTACGGATATCTTCGTAAGAAACACACTCAAAGATGAAGTGTCATTTAGTTTCAACCACTCTTTTGCTATAGAAAATGCAAATCCTATCTTCCCAAGCTTCTTTGGGGACTGTCCATGTACCAGTTTTACATCTCAAATGATGAGAACTGGTCCTCAATTGTGGCATTAAAATTTTAGCTTTACCCTTAAGAGCGGCATGCAAGTATACTTTTTCCCTAGGCTCCTAAGTGGGATTGAACTCTTTGACATAATATGATTTATTTGGCCAATATGCTTAGTCCACATGGTAGTCCTCAATTTTTCTAACACAAATTGTCTAATGTCTTCTTTGGTTTTAGGATACTTTCGCAACTTAATATCTCATTTGTTCATCCACTTGTTGTTCTACTTCATCCACATCTTTTTCCTATGATGTAACTCCTCCACCATTGATTCTCCATGTTTTCTATCTTCTTTATGTAATATAGCCACCAAATTATTGCAGATATGAGAAGGTGCCTGCCTTAGTGAGAAGAATCTTATAAGGGACCCTAGCTTTAACTTTAAGACTACTAGTGATAAGATGCTTTTCAATATTATATAATAACTTTTGAACTAGTGTGGCAGCTAAGTTATTAGCTCTAAAACTCTATTTAACTATTTTTTGAGCCTATATGGTTGGTATGGGTAAGCATGTGTTTTTCTTGGTTTATTAATGATATGGGTTATTAATCCCCTTTCTTTAAAAAGACCAAAACAAAACACATAGATTTGAGTTGTTAAATATGTGCTTGCAGGAATTTTACTAAGATAATGACTAATATTACAAATGATAGATATCCTCTCCCTTTAACCTTTTTCTGTTTCTTTTTTTTTCTTTTTCCTCTTTTCCCTTTTAATCTTTTGGATATTTCCTTAAGCTTGTTAGGATAGATTTTAGTTTAATGTACTTCAATTTTTAACTTTTAAAATGAAATAGGACACTTGTAATAAATTTCAAGAAATATTTTTTTACAATTTGATTTGTATATTTTGTCTTTATAAAATAAAAGAATAAATTAATTTTGTAAAAATTAAAATATCTCTTTGTTTTTATGAAGATATTTTTTAAAAATGTATTGATATGAGTTTAATATTTTGTAATTAGTTTTATCTCAATCACACCATACCTCTTATTGAAAAACATATATTTCATTACTGAGTTGTTCCATCCAACTAGACTTGGTGACCCCAAGACCTTGGGGAGACAATTCCATCTTCTTTCTAAGGGGGGAGTTAGCTTTGGACTTTGAGTTTGATTCTGTTCCATTCTGTGGGACCTTTTAGAATCATATAATAAGTGGATACAATTGCCTATAAATTGGATCTTCATCTATTGTGCAAGCTGCATCATATTTTCTATGTTTCCCATTTTAAAAGGGTCCTCAACAAATATATTGATGCTCCCCAACACTTTTTGAATTAGATGACAAAAGGTCTTTCATCCTAGATCTTGAAGGTATTTTTTGGATAAAAAATCCTACTCACTCTATTTCCACACCATCACTAAAGTTGTAGTTTAGTGGAGAGAGTTACAACAAGAAAATGCCACTTAGAAAACCTTTTAGCAACAACACAAAAAGTTTCCCCAATTTAAACCTTGAGAACAAGGCTTTCCAACATATAATTCTTGTCAGTCAATAAAAATATATCTAAAATTATTTTTAATTTTATATTTTAATAATATTTTTGGGTTAAAATAATGAACAATGAGGTCTTGTTAGTGAGACCTGCAAAGTATAATTTCATAGAACATGTAGATCAATTCAACTTTATTACATTCTATGTTGCCAAAAAGAATAATATTTAGATAAAGACATTTAAATAAAACAGAAAATAAACTTTTTTGCCCTAAACTATCAGCTAAATAAATGCCAGCCAGGCATTGAAAATCAACTTCAAATCAATCTTGAAAACAAAATTCTAATCAATTATCAATTATAACGATAAAGCGATAAAAAATCCACCCCGACGTTGCATAAAAATGGCCTTTCAGGCCTACAAACTCGTAATGAAAGAGCATTTCATGTAATAGTCAATACTATAACTAATAGTTAATGTTATATTGTTTGAATTTATTTCATATTGATTTTAATTTATAATTTATATAATTCTTTTTCTCAACAAAAAATAATATTTAAAACTATCTTCTAAACATAATATTTGTTTCACATGCAGTATTTTATTTTAATAATACTTTTAGGTGAAAATCTTTCACAATAAGATCTTGTTAGTCCAACCTAATTATAGTTTCATGCATTATGCAGATTAACTCAACTTTATTACATCTTAAGTTGGGAAAAGGAAGAATTTCTAAACATAATATTATTTTCACATGCAGTATTTTATTTTAATAATAATTTAAAGTTAAAATCTTTCACAATCAGATCTTATTAGTCAAACCCAATTATAGTTTCATGCATTATGCAGATTAACTCAACTTTATTACATCCTAAGTTGGGAAAAGGAAGAATATGTAGATAAAAACATGCATTTAAATAAAATAGAATACAATTTCACAATTTTTTTTCCCCTAGGCTATCAGCTAAATAAATACCAGCCATGAATTGAAAATCAGCCTTAAATCAATCTCAAAAACAAAATTGTAATCAAATTTCGATTATAGCGCTAGAGTGAGGAAAAATCCTGTTCAAGTTGCATAAAAATGGGGTTCCAGGCCGGTAAGTTCGCAATGAAAGAGTATTTCCCGTTGCACTGCCACATAATATTATTTCATCACGCTCAATGGCATAAATACACATAAGATGTGGAGGAAGTAGATCTAATTCCCTCCACACACTTTCTGTGCAATCATATTCCATCATCTTGTCGTTGAGAATGCAATATAGATGTTCAGATGCAGCTACATAAGATAGCGGAGAATATTTTAGTAGCTGGGAATTTCTCAAAGTTGTCCATTCTCCTGTCTTTGGATCGAATCGTTGTATATGGTTATCTAAGATGCTCATCACATAGAACATGCCATTAATAAAGAAACCTCTGCACTCATCTATTACTTCTGGCATAGGAGGAAGAAGCTCCCATATGTCTTTAGCCACATCATAAACTGCTGCTGCTGTATGACGCTGTCCTGCAACGTAAAGCAGTCCTTTAGGTGATGCACAACATGTTAATGGGTGGAATATACCGGTGGGAATTTTCTCTCCCTGTGTCCATTTGGAACAGATCACATCATAGACCAAAATAGTCCTGTCAAATAATGTACTCATATATTGAGGCCAAACCAAAACTATTTTTTGATTGACAGGGATACAGAGAGTATAGATCGTATAACGAAAGGAAGTAGGCATACAATAGGTCCTTCTAGATAAGTTAAGGACAGGGTCATAGATTGTTACACGATTACAGCCCAAATATTGCTGAAACAAACATATAAGTTTTTCAGACACTCCAGAACTTATTCTGTCTTTGTACAATTTTCCACTTTCTATCATTTCCTTCCATTCTCTGCATACATACTTCAGCTTGTAATGATACATGTACGGGACTCTTACTAGAATCTCCCTACCTATTTCTTCTGGTAGAGCTTGAAACGATTTCATTGTCACACTGTCTGGAAGAAGGGCTGTTTGATATGCTACACAAGGTACCTTGCTTCGTGGGCACAATCCTCAGACCTCCCCCCAAAACTTATTTTGTTATTTCTTGCTAATATATTCAGGATATTGAAGCGTTTCCTGACTAGTAATTCAGGTTGTACGCAAAATGAAGAAAGCGTTTTTTTTAATAGCATTTTAGGTTAAGAGGCGTGACCTATAGTGGTAGTAACCACTCCTTAAGTCATTTCAAAAAAAAAAAAAATTATAATAGATAGCCCACATTCCATAACATTTTAAATAGGTCAAACAGTTATTTATTAATATTAAATAAAATAAGATATTATTGTAACCAAAATTATAAAATATATTTTAAATTAGTTGTTACTCTTTTACTTATCAATTAATAATATATTTGTTTTTTTCTTATTTAAAATAAATATGTGTTCTCTTATATTTTTAAAAAATGGAAATCTTTTTATTCAAAAATATCAAAAGTATCAATTTTTATTCAACATCCATGAACCTCGATCTCCATCATGATAATCAAAAGGCCTTAGCCACTTGACCACACCCCATACACCTATTAAAAGTATCAATTATTAAAATTCTGATTGATTAAACAATTTGACCTTTTATTTTATGTTTTATGTCAATGAATGAATAAAAACAGAACTATAAAATAGAAAAGATTACAAGTATACACAACATGAATCTTTAATAAGAAAAACAAACAATCCAACATCACATAATAAGTACCACAATCAATGCATGTTAGGAGATGGTGATTGTTGGTACACAAACTTACACATCACTACTCTTTTATTCTTAATAGATTAATACTTTTTAAGAGGGTGAATTTTTACAAAACAACTATGTAGCTTTTGAGGAGTTGGATAGAGAGCATATGGGTTTTGATTATCATCAATGAATTTTATGTCATGGAATGTTCAAGGTTTGACATACCTCAAAAAAGTATTTTGTAAGAGACACTCAACAAAGAAGTCCAAGTTTGGACATTCCTTCTTTGCAAGAAGTTAAAATTTCTAATTTTTTGCTTTCTACTATATGTCATGTCATCTAGCAAGCTAGTCATTTCTTGTGTAAGAATCATGTAGGGGTGATGGTGATGTTCTTACTTTTCTCTCTCCTAAATGGAAACCAAATCTAGTTGATCATAGATGTGACCCGATTAACTAGATGTGATGAGCTCTTTTCAATATAGACAAACATTATTTTGAAGTTATTAATGTTTATGCCCCTAATGGTGCTATTTACAGATCTTCTCTTTCAAGTCGGATCCCTAATTCAATTCTTGTATCTTGGGTCATGTATGGAGATTTTTAATAGGGTGGAAGTGCTTTTCAAAAAATGTGGCACTTTGCCTATGCATTGGATATCTAGTGAAAGAGAATCTAACACTACATGCTTAATACATTTGGGCTTTATGATCTCAATCGTGGCCACCATAAAAATCAATCTACTTGGTATATGTAGAGCAATCTCAATTTGGATCTAATAGATTTTGTAAATAGCTTTATAGGGCCATGTTGTTAGCACAATCCTTTCTTTTGACTATAAATTGTTTCTCGCTACTAGTGATGTCTCTATGATATATTGTCCTTTGAAACAACTTTTTCATACAAATTTGTGTTTTTTTAAAACTCAATACTAAAAATACTTAATTTTTCCTCCACACATTCTTGCTAACTCATTAGCTTAAACTTGCCACAATCCAGTGTCTCTAGAATTTGGATCCACATCATTATCATTAGACCAGATAAATTGATTGGTGGAATAGTGTACTAAAATTAATGTCTAACTTCCTTTTCACTTATGGGCACTAGCTAGCATGTTTCCACCAATAATTCTATGAAGTTGACACCTTGGAGCTTTAACATGGAACTGCTAATCTCGAAGTTGAATCCTTTTCACCCTCTTTGGAACTTCAAGTTGGTAAACTTTGTCAATAGAAGAAAATTGTTTATAACCATTCTTCTAGAGGTGATCAAATCAAAGGTTTTCTTCAATAGATTAAAATTAAAGATAGTTCCTAAGGGAATTTTTGTATGCTTGCAACACCTCTCATTCTATCAAATGGATCACAAAGGGAAACATATTTTAATAAAGATTTCTACTATCACTCAGGATTTTATGTTCCATAACGAGAAGTTTTCAAAGCTTAAGAAGAGATTCTTCAATGAGCCATTGCCTTATAATAATGTTTGAATGTAGCCCTTTGTTAGGCTACACAATTTTAGAGACTTGTCTATGAGTAACTTATTAATAAAGAGAACCTCCATGAATCTATTTTTCCCATGTCTAATGATAAGGCATCCAAGTGTGATGGATTACCCTATGAATTCTATAATGCATTATGGGATATGTGTAGTAAATATTTTCATGAAGTCTATCTTGAAGATCCTTATTCTAACTACTTAGCTAGTATTATCAATAAAGGTAATATTTTCAACTAGAGATTGATCACTCTACTCAATGTCTCCTATACAATAATTTATGTAGCTCTTACTCTCAAGTTGTGCATTTTCTTCTATTACTTGTCTATCCTAATCAAACTGGCTTCTTGAAATCTTGGTGCATTATTGACAATATTATTGATATGTGGGAAGGAAAAGAATTGCTTAGGTATTCTCAACAAGAAGACATTTTCTTAAGATAGTTTTTTCCAAAGTCTTTGACTATATTGAGTGATCTTCTATCATTTTTGTGCTTTAATATTTATAATTTGGTCTTTAATTTATGTGCTCAATTTGTATTCTTTTTACCATTGCTTCTACTTGTATCACCATTAATGTTCATTAGTTTGATGCTTTTGGGATTTTGCATTCTATCTACTAGGGGAGCCCTTGCCTTCTACTTTGTAAGTTATTTCTATGGAAGGCTTTGCCTAATGTTGTGTCATAGAACTTGGTTAAATGTATAACTCTACCAAACTTTATTAATTAGTTGTATAGATGGAAAAGTTCCTCTTGCCTAGTTTTGATGAATAATAAGGCCTTATGAAATTAGGGGATTTCCTTCATCTTTCCTCATGTGATTTTGGTGCTTGTTGGTTATCCTCATCTAGAGTTTAAGTATCAAATAAATGTACCATTGATCTTGCCCTATCAACTTAATCTATTAGTTCATATGGTTTCCTAATAATACAAAGGAGGAATTGCATACAAATTTCCACCATTGGTGAATGTTAACATTGGGTTCTTTTTATTGGTGTGGTATTATATAATATGGCAGGCCCCCCTTTCATAAAGTGCACATTATTGATTAAGCTATTAAATTCCAATGGTACTTCACATGCTTCTCAAGCTTTGTGAGGGGTAAATCTTTTGTCTTTCTCCAAACAAACACAAAATGTTTTATTTTCCATCACAAAGATCATCTAATAGCTTTGGGACATGTAACAATTCTTATATAAAGCTCCACCACAATGGACTAGAAGTACATAGTATTCAATGTGTGGCCTCCTATTCGTAAACAGTTTTGTTACTATAGTTATTGTCTTGAAAAAAACTTAGACTCAGCTAATTTGGGTAGCCAAAAACATTCTGGTAGTTGGAGAAGTTGTTATGGATTAATAACTTTCCTCTACATTTGAGAGGGGCATCTCTCTCATATGATATAATTTGGGGTCTTTTGGGTACGCTTTTGAGTAGAAAGCAAGAAAGGCAACTAAACTAAAAATTGAAAGGAAAATGATAACTAAAGGCTTTACAAGGGAAAGAAACTAATACCAAGATCCATTTCCCCAAAAAGATTATTTGAAAAGAAGGCATGTAACAAGGGTTTTTAGAAGAAATTTAATATTATGCATGAAAGATGCATTTAATAGGGCTTTCATGTCTTACTGATAAAAAACTACCTATAATTTCATCCCAATTACATGAAGAAAACTTGTGAATTCCATACATGACAAAAAATATTTAAAAAGAGGCTACAAATTAAACACACAAATAATCTACAATATAAAGAGACAATATACTAGCTCTATGACCATCTCTATTATTCTTTATTCAATCCAAATGGAGAGCTCTATGACTCCCTTGCTTTTGTATATTGTATGAAACCCTCTTGTTTTCATAGAAAAATTGAACTAGAAAAGAATAGGAACTAGAAAAAGAGAACCCCTTTACATTATAAATCAGTGTATTTATAGCCCCACCTCTAATAACTAACTTGTGAATATTTCACTTTTGGGAGTTCATAGAAGATTTTTAGAGTAAAATACAATTAAATCTTGAAAGTATACGTCAGAATAATTTTGTTACAAGCATTAGCTTAAAGAATTTATAATAAAATATTGTCTCATTATGCAAATGTTACCAAATTGTGCTTGGCAGCCCAATTAGGCTAGGCTGTAGTAGTTGTTCTCTAATGCTTTTAGGAAGCAAGTGAGTTCAAAGGAGGGCGTAGCAAGAAAATTAAGTGCATGAGTCATCTAGTCAACATCTACTATCTTGATGAGGAATTGTTTGATGATCATGTTCCCAGGATCATGTAACAGCTCAAATCGAGCTGTTACACAATCTAGATAAATGAAAAGTGCCTCAGCAAGGAAGGAGAGATTCAAAGATGACATGTGATATAAGTGGAATTAGTTTTCAAATCATATTTCAAATGTGTTCATTGCAGTTCATTCAGTGCATTTTGGTACAGTTCAGGAAAAGGTACTTATAACTTTTCAAGTTTTTCATGACGATAAATATATATTTCAAATAGTGTTCAGTCCATGTTATGCAATTGATTCACAAAAGAAGTTACACATAAGTAATTACATTAGATGAAAATAACTAATATTTTCAAAAGAGAAATGTTTGTATAGTCCCACACAAGCAATGGGAGTAACTGTATCTTATAAGAGATAAAATACCAAATACAAAACATGGAAAGAAAGTATATAGAAGAAAAGATTGGACCCGTCATTGCTTGGGTGAATGACAAATCCCATTGTCTAGGTCTGCACTAGCATCTCAAGTTGTCCAAGTGACAGCTCCAGTAGAAGACCTGCATGGGGAGGGAGAAAAATGATGTTAGAGCTCAGGGTACAATCTTTGATCCTATATACAACAATTCAAGAGTGCTTTCTATTCTACATATGATCAGAAAAATAGAATGAATAAATTGAACATCAGATGCAGATATCAAATCATGAGATGAATTAGAAAAGAGAAACATCGGATCATACAAATCAAGGAGAGACTATCAGCCTCTATGTTTTTATCTAACATGTTTGTTCACTATAAAGATACAGGTACCTGAAGGCCTTGTAGCAAGCACATTCCTTATAGAAGTCATAGGATAGCATGAATATATCTAATACAATGCCATGGGGCAGCAAGAGAGCAATCATGAGATGTAAAGGAAGAGTATAGTGAGGGTTTTCTTCAACAGTGAATTTAACAGGCATGCACTTATTTTAACGAAGAGGGTAGTGAATGTCAAAGCTCACTATCCTAGACTTCCTTGAAGACACAGTTAATAAGTTTATATCATCAAGAAGCAGAGGATAGTGAGACCTTAATGCCACTGTCAAGGCAGCAAGGGAGAAAGCTTTGTCACCATAGTCAACATGACTTAGGACATTCATGGTGAGAAAGGGAAGGATAGTCAAAATATAGTCACAAAAGAATGTTGCAAAAAGGGCAAATATAGTGAAATGCCCAATACATAATGATAAGTTGTGTATCAATCATATATGCCTACAAGATCATTTTTATAGTCATGGATACATAGGTTGGTCTCAATCAACTTTTCCTTTTCTTACTCAATATAGCCTATAATGATGGTAGTGTCAAGAACACAGTGATATAGATGCAAAGTAAGTATAGTCTCATTTGATTTTCAAAGGCAACTTGATAATGATCTTGTGAAGTATCAGTAACAAGCTAGGGTATTGTCTCAGTAATAAGAAATGATTTTTGTTTCAATCTTATAAAGAAGCCATTATATCAGTCCCCTATGCATATCATGTCACTTCCACAAGACCAAGGTCTTACCAAAAGGATAACTGAAGATAAGGAGTTTGCATGGGGATCAGAGATAGTATCAAGCTTCAAGCAAGGTTAAATATTTTAGAGAGCTTCAAAACATTGATAATGGTGATCCCATAAAGGCAGATACTATCATCAAGGTGACCAAGAAGAGCATGGAAGGAGGCATAAATGCAAAGAGACAATTCTTATAATGCAATAGTAGTGCATAGTCAGTAAATAAAAGCATCAATGTATGAATGGTTTTTCTGTTGAAAGGGGTAGTCATGCAGCTGTTTGATAGTCAATATTCACCGTACAAAGAAGATAGTCAAATCCTTGCTAATAGGTAGTGAACAGTGGCAATAGGTAGTGAACAGTGGCAAAAGATAGTCCTCATTGAAGTTTCACACAATTATCTTGAACCAATGCCTAGCAAAGGAAATAGTAGCATTCTACAATGCATAAAGTGTTTTGAACAATAAGTTGAATGTGAAGAGATGGTACAATGATTTTCTTTGTCGTAAGATGTTTCAAGATAGAAAATATAGTCAAAGGACATTAGAAAAGATAGCAGAGATAGTCACTACCTCTTGTATAATCAATACACAGATGATAGCATGATATGGTGTCCAAGGTAAATGAGAAATGATAGTTCAATTGCAACATTAAAGCTATCATCTTCTAAAGCAAGCTGGTGAGTTTCCTTGGGTAGAAACTAGTGAACACATTCATTGTTCTATGGAATAGAAGGTAATAGTAAACAGGTTCATTGTAATTTAAAGATGAGAATAAAATATCCTTGAGGAGACAATGAACTTTGTTTATTGTCAAAAGGCTAGAATGAAAGGGGACAATGTTTGTACTCAATGAAGTGACAATGGGTAGAAGCATAGTCATCAAAATACCTTGCATATATAGTAAAGAGTACAATGCATGATACAAGCTTGACAGAGACTAAAAGAGTATCTTGACAGAAGAAAATTAAGTTGCCAAAAGTGAGACAGAGAATAGATTGAATATAGAGGTTACATTCGAAGAAGGACAGAAACAGTCAAATCCATAGTAAGTAGGACATTGTCTTAATGTCTAGTGGACTGTCACGACCAACACAATGCGCTCACATACAAACACAGAGGAAGCTATAATAGCAGTGAGAGAGCATTTTCTAGGCTATAAAAACTTATAGGAAAATATGACAGTCACCTAAACACACAGAGCTGTGAGAAAAGAAATAGTAGGTCATTCGAAAGGAAACATTTTTTTTCGTACTAATACAAAAAGGCCATACCAAAAGCAATGCATGGAAGATTAAGATAGTTGCTAAATATCAAAGAAAGCAAGGGCTAGTGCTGCAATACAAGTAACCCATTTCAGAGAGGGTTTTGACATATTTCCACATAGTAGTTCCTTCATGGTGCCTGCCAAGGTAAATAGTAAGGAAATGAAACCCTAAAAAGATTCAACATAAAATACAGTGTAGAGAATGAAGAAAGGTTTTTAGTCTCTTATGGAAGTTAAAAAAAAGCAACAATATTCATCACCATACACAAGAAAAGGAAAGGAAGCCATATTTATATTTTCCCAGACTTGCATTTAGAGACCAGGAGCTCTGCGTGTTGTTTTAATAAAATGACCAAGAGAAGTAACAATGGAGCAAAAGAACCTATTCCACAAGCTTCCTTGGTATCAAGATATACAAAATCTAGAAAATAGAGAGGGTTTTGTTTCTCATTTTCACTGAAATAATAGTTTATAAAAGGCTTTTCATCATTTTCTTACAATCAGAGAGTAAAAGGCACAGTTTCCTCTTAGTTAATTGCATATAAGACATTCTACAGTTATTTTTTACTATTTTCTTGAAGAAACAACAACAGAGATAAGGAAATCACTTACCAAAATGGAAGGAAACCTGTAAAAGAAGCCTAAAACTAGCTTACAAACCCTCAAACCCTTGTAGAGAGCAATAACATGGTGGCGGCACACAGGAAATGAAAAGTGAAGAATGAGAAGAATGAGAGATGGTAGGGTTTTGAGTGTCTTTTTGCTTGAAGTGCCCTAACAAGCTGAAGGATTTTTTTTACTTATCTTTTAAGGAAAAAAAGAAAATCATTAAACATAAAACATGCCCGTGGTCTATGAATTTTAAGTAAAAAGACCTAATCATTATAGAGGTGCCCGTGAGTTTGAAGATGGGTTTTGGGAGTTATAAGGGTAATAATATTGATTTTGAGATTACCATTTGATTTTAAAATCTTAACACATGCAATCTTCAATCAAATGATTAAACACCAAGGCATGTGCTTTTGAGAGGGTAAACAAATAAGACTATAATATTATTGCATGTTTTAGTGAAGGAGTGGTTCACTTGTGTCTTTTGCATGATTTTAGACAAAATAAATTATGTAAATAAATATTAAAGGTAATATTTTATAAATTACTTGAATATTTGCCATGTAATGCATGAAAGGAAGACTATCACATGAAACATATTAAATTAATCATAACTGGTTATCTTTAATATTTAATCAAACAGTTACCTTTTCCCCAAAATCATGCCAGAAACACAAGTGAAGTAGAACTGAAGTCAGTGGGAGTCATTTGGAGTTCTATTCTTGGCTTTGAGTCAATCTATAGTGCTTTTTGAGTTCTTTTTGGTCAAACTGATTGAGAGAGGGAGTTTGGAGCTATTTTATTTCATTTTAGAGAAGTTATAGGCCTTCTTTTCAAGGCTTTTCAATTTTTCTCGTGGATCACTTTTGGGGAATATTTTTTGAGTGCAATTAACTGCAGTTGACCTTAGAGGGTCCTTGGAGACAAATTTTTTGCATTATAGGAGAAAATACTTAGTCTTTTTTCTTAGTTCTTGCTTTTTACCCAGTTTTGTACATTGCAGAGAAGGAGATTCAGACTTGTAACTCATCTATTTTGTCAGTTTTTAGTAGTAATAATTTATTTTTCCAGTAGTTCATTGTTGTTTTGTAGAGATTCCTCTATTTTCAATATAATTAGGGGTTTATCTATTCAGATTCAGGTATCTTGTTTCATTTTTAGTGTTTTGATAAAGGATTTTTTGTGTTTTAATTTGAAACCTTTAAATTTTTCTATCTCATTTTGATTAAATACAAGTATACAAGGTACAAATTTCATTACAGGTCATAGATTATGCAAGTTCTTTCATGCTTTTCTATGAAACACTTTTGTGGTGAACTTTATCAGTTTAAGTTGCATGAACAAATTTGTTGAAGGGTAATTCTGAATCATATTACAAATTTAAGTTATAATATTGGTGCATCACCCCCTTGGATAGATTTTCTATTCAGTTACCAGTTTATGCAAGTTTTCTTCTATCTTTTTCCTCCATCAAGCTATAAATCTAAAGGGCATTTAAAGGGAGCCGTGTCTTCTGGAGGTTCATTCTTGAAATAGACAAACCCATAGTCTAAGAATGTTCCCATGTTGCATGGGACTGCCAAGCTTGTAAAGGCTTAGCATTTAGGGTGCAATCCTTCATTTCAAGTTTTGGCACACTCGGTGGGACTCTAAACAAAGTTTTAGGCCACTAAAACACTTTTTTCTTTGTTGTTTGGTATGCACAACAATGTGTTTAGCCTTTTAGAGGAAAAAAACAACATACTTGGCAATTCAAAATTTTAATTTTTTGTAGATCTAGTGAATTTAGCATATGAGAAAACTCCAAACGAGAGGAAGTTCAACTTCATTTGAGTATCTACAGCTATCACCTCTAAGGAGAAGTAGAACAACAATAAGAACATCCAGTCTAGTAGGGAGAACCCAATCTACCCCTCCTAGTCTCAGGATTGCAAAGTTTGGTCAGAGAAATTTGGTGATAAATTTGCAAATACAGACTCCATAGAGTCCCCAAACTCCTCAAACTCCAAAAGACACCTCAAGCTCCACCAATGGTGAGAAGATATCCTTTTGTTCAATTCAATACTGGTAGCCCATTGCTAATTGCAACACATGATGACTTTTTGGTGGTAGCCTTGTGAGGTTTACCATTGTTATGTCAGAAAAATGCACCCTTGGGGACTTTTTCCTAAAGGTTTAGCTCCCAGCTCTTTAGATTTACATTTAGAGCATTTTTCATGTTAAATCAGACTCCTAATGAGAAAACCCATGGGTCTTGTGGCAAATAGGACCTAGGAGGCTGCACTTCATTGAATCTTCAGCAAAGACAGGGGGTGGACAAGGGCACTAGCACCCTAGTCCAGCCCTATTTTGGGTCTGCCCTAATTTGAAATGTCAATTTTGTGATCGTTATTTGGTCCTCAAGCCAACATCATAAGTTCCAAATACTAAATTCTTGGCAGGAATATTAATAGTTGCATATATAAGCATGTTTAGGTTATCATTTGTAAACTAGAGGATGTTTATGTTTCAAATCTATTGGCATACTTGTGATAATCATTGTGTTGCAGATGATAGCATTGTTTTTGTGTTTGTTTGCAGGTTGGACTACATCTTCTCCTCATGGCATTGAAGAGCTCATTCCTTCCATGAGAGATTCATCATCAAGGTATCATTTATTGTGCTTTATCAATCATTATCATTTGGCTTTTGCCTTTGCCTCCCAAGGGCACGCACTCTCTTTGACAAGAGTGTTCAGGAGACTTGAATGTCTCTCTGGGGCTTGACTAAGGCAAGCCTCTAAAAACCACAACCCCCTCCCACACTCCTTGTGATTGTAGGTTATAGGTGTCAGATCTGGTAGAAGTGGAGTTAGAAAGCAGGAAGGCAGACGTTGAAGATTCTGGATCTAAAAAGAAGTAAACACTATTCAACATTTCAGGATAAGGGTGCCATCAACCTTGTCCTCCATTTTAAGATCATAGGAAACAAAAAACATAGCAGAGATCAATGTCAGAAGGAGATCGAGACTGTGTGGAAAATCAGCTCATTGGACTAGGGCGCTATCACCATTGTCCAGGATTTTCCTATTTTCTATCTGTGAAAAATAGTGAGTTAAGGTTCTCTGCCCTCCATCTATTTCCTATAGCATTTGTCATAATTTATAGATTTTATTACTGTTTTTCTTAAATTAGGGTTTTAAGGGCATTAAAGCATTAATTAGCAAACTTGTGTGATCACATCTGAACTTCCCAACAAAAAAGCAAGTGGCAATTCAAATCTGATAGCTAACTCTCCTCATGATAGGAGAAGCACTCAATTGAAAAGCCCTTGGAATGTTTTCTGGAAAGGAGGATTCAAACTAAAACAACAAACCCCATCAAACCATCAATCCTGATTTTTCACCCTAAACATTTTGGTGAACCCGAGATTTAAACCTTTTGGCACCTTGCTGAGTGTTGTTTGACAAATTTTCATTCATTCATTCTATTACATTAAAAAAAAAATACAAAAAAATTGAAAATTTTGGAAAATTTGCAAAAATTGGCATATTAAGCTTGCATTTTTGTGAAATTTGAATTAATTGGCATCTAATTTAAATTAATTTCTATAATTTGCATTAGATCTGATACAAAATATATAAATTCATCATTTACAATTCATTTTCATTTCATTTGCATTCTTGATTTGTCGAAATTTGCTTGAAATTTTGCATGAGCTAGGGTTGTAGTCAAAATCTTGTCTCGGATTTTACTACCTTGTCAAAACACTCAATAGGTCTGATTTCTGATTTTAGTTTTGTACCATAGTGGCCTCCTTGTGAAATTTCATTCCTAGGGTTTAAAAACTTGCAATTTTCACTAGATTTGAGCCTATCATCTTGCTAGATTTGCACCCCAAGCGTGTTGTAAGGGATTTTATTGATTGGCTGTTATTAGCATTATAATTTTCTTCCCCTTCTTAATTTCCTTACAACACTCTTTATTTTGAGCCTTTGCATTCAAATTTTGGAGAAATTAGCATATTTTTGCTATCTTTGCACTAGGATTTGGTCTAGAAAGGCACTATATAG
The DNA here is from genome assembly GCA_027924645.1 of Cunninghamia lanceolata. Taxonomy (NCBI): domain Eukaryota; kingdom Viridiplantae; phylum Streptophyta; class Pinopsida; order Cupressales; family Cupressaceae; genus Cunninghamia; species Cunninghamia lanceolata. The sequence continues at coordinate 8,905,363 of BSBN01000111.1, forward strand.
GCATGTTGTAACAGATTTTTTGGAATTAGGTGGCTGTTAGTACTGTTATAAGTTTTTTTCCATCATCATTTTACTTACATCACCTTCTTCCCTACTCTTTTATATTGAGATTTGGTGAAAAATTGCATATTTTGGCCTATTTTCACTAGGTTTTGGCTTATCAACTCTCTAGAGTTGCTTCAAAAGCATTTTGTGAAAGGTATTATTGCATTAGTGGAGTATTTTTCAGCATATCATTTTCTGTCCCTCTTGAAAATCTTTACAACACCTCTTCTTTCAGTTGTCTGCATCGAGAAAATTTGAAAAATCAAGCATTTTAGAGCATATTTGACATCACTTTTGCATTTTGTTTGTTGCATAAGTTTTGGAAGATCTTGAAAATCTTATTTGAAACTCCTTTGTAAACTTACAAATGGCTTCCAACATAATAATAATGCTAGCTTTGTTCCTAGGCCTCACTTGAAAAGAAGAGCCCCTGAGCTTGAAATAACATTCACACCTCATGAAAAAGAAATGGTAAATATTGAAGGGCCTCTTTATATCATAGTAAAGATAATGGAACAACCTATTCATGGAACATGTATAGATCCTAATTTCATGGCAAATGTGGTCATGGAAGATTTCCTCTTTAAACATGAAATGGCACAAGAATCTTATGAACCATCGGATTTGAGAATTAAAACACATAATGGAGTTTTCATGAAACCGATTGGCAAGATAACTCTAATGGTCTCGGTCTATGATAAAGCTGTGGATCAATCATTTGATATAATCTCCTTATCTAACCTCTTTCGTGTAAAACTTGGACATCCTTGGCTTAAAGCTATGAATGTTGTTCCTTCCACTATTCATAAATGCATTAAATTTCCTTTGCGTGGAGAGATCCGTACTTTCTGTCATAATGACTACCAACCTCTGGCTAAGGACAAGAACTTTATTCTTAATTACTTTTGGCCACAAACTAAGATAGATCCTAAGCCACAAAGAGAGACCTTTCGTAGAATATAGAAAATACAAAGCAAGACAACTAGCTTGAGTGTCCAGGTCTCCTTTGCATCCCATAAGAGAAAAACAAGAAGCAAGCATAAAACAAGATTATTATGGCTTTGATGAAATTTTTGACAAGAGAAATGTGGATAAGGGAATGTCCCATAACCCACCTCATCCACGGAGAGATGGCATCTATGTTGAGGTTCCTCCCCCGTCATCCTTAAATGGATCAGGAGGCTTTCATCGGCAACAAAATATCCCACCTAGACCAATGAGGTTTGAACATGATGTTTCCTCCTCTACTATGCAAACAATGGAAAAACACAACAATGGTGAAATAAGCAACAAGACAAGAAGGAATAGACTAGCAAAAGAAAGGAGGAGAAAAAGACAAGCTTACACCCAACAAATTGCAAATGAACTGTTGCAAGTATGGGCCTAACCGGTGTTTTCATTGATGTCAACATACTCCTATTGCATTTTGGATGAGCTGTGTGTTGAGGATATTGAGAAAATTAGTCCTAATGAACAACAGAGAAGAACAGTGAAGACAGTAATGTAAAGATCCCAGCTAAGATGAAGATAAGAGGATGCGCTTCAAAGGGTTTGTAGATATGTGTCTTGAGATGATCCAATAATGATTTTAGAGGTCTACATGAAGATCTGAAGAAGTTATGTCCTCTTGAGTAAAACCAGTTCTAGCAGGTGTTTAGAGGTGACAGAGTGACTCAGATAGGTCCGGTGAGATCCAAAAATGCAATATCCTGTTCTATAGATTTGGTGGAGTGTTTAGGAAGTCAATGTGAAGTAACAACTCAATTGGTTCACGGTCTAGAGGTCCACAAGCATCTATTCCAATATGATAGTGATGACAAACTGTGTTCTTGAGGTTCCAGATGAAGGAGAGAATGATTTCAATAAATAGAAGTAGTGTGGATGTACTTGGTGATTCAGGCTAGCTTGTGGAGGTCTTTGGATTGTGTCTAGTTCGTGTTGGTGGTTTGTATTGAAGATTGAGCTTGTAATTGAAGAACTACTTCCGGATGATGGTGTTCTTCCTAAGTTTGGCTGACCAGATCAGTTACACATCCTGCGGATGATCTTGAAGATGTTCTTTGAAGAATGGCATGTTCCTAAAGAAAGATTAAAGACTCAGAACTATGTGGCCGACAATGTGTTGATCTGCGTGAAGTCTTTTTGTAATTAATCATATTGTATTTATGTATTTGCTCTATAATGTTTGTCGACTTGGATGATTATCCCTAATTTGATGTCTTGTATAAATAAGGAGTTGTAAAGTCATTTTAAATGTGTCTTGTGGAGATGAGAGTGTGGTAGTGAGGAGGAAAGTGAAAGGCAGAGAAGAAGTATTGGGCTTAAATGGAACTAACTCAAGCATGGTGAAGATGCTATTCTTCAGTTCAAGTATGTAATACTTATTATTCTGTAGACAGTGTGTCTCCTGTAGGTAGTGGGCCTCTTGTGAGCAGTGTGCTTGGGCATTGAGCCCTGATTGGCATGTGCCATTTTGTTCTTTTTGTTCTTCTAACAGAGAATATAATCTTGGGTTAGTCACCCCGTGGTTTTTCCCTTAACTAGGTTTTCCACATTAAAATCTTGGTGTCATTTGTGTTAATGTGTTTCTACTCTTGAATTGTTGCATTACATTTCTATGATTGATTTATTATTATGCTGCTAGATTAAAAAAAGAATTTAAGTGATTAATTGGAAGAAAGTTTTGGACAACTGATTCACCCCCCCTCTCAGTTGTCTGTCCTAAATCTAACAATTGGTATCAGAGCTAAGTTTCTCTAAAAGAGCTTAACCACTTGAGGAGATCCAGGATGTTGTCCTACAAAAATGATAGTCCAAGGTTTGATGGAACCAATTTCACTCTTTGGAAAAGTCGCATGGAATGTCACTTGCAATGTATGGGAATGCAGTATTGGATCATGGCTTCAAAGAAGTATACTCTACGGAATGGTTCGAGAACCATAATAAAATCAAAGATGCTGAAAATAATTTGCGGACTAAAGAAGATCTTTTAAGTGCCTTGTTTGATTCAAAGATGACAAATGTTGTTGACCTACAAACTGCTTTTGAGATTTGGGAAAAATTGGAACTTCTGCATGAAGGAGACAAGTATGTTAAATGTGCCAAGCTACAGAGTCTGAAAAGAAAATTCAAAAATCTCAAGATGAGAGAAGATGAAAATATCACTACATTTATGCCAAGGGTAAACGAGCTTGTTTGTGGCATTAGATGTGCTAGTGTAGCCTTGGATGAAGATGAGATTGTTGGCAAAGTTCTTAGATCCCTTCTTGATTCTTACAAGTACAAGGTTGTTGTTATTGAAGAATTCATATCTATTTTAGGTATCACAAGAGATCAATTGGTTGGTAAATTGGCTACATTTGAATTGACTGAGTTTGGAGATGCCCCCCCCAAGTTTGAATCTGCATTCAAAAATAGTGCCTCTATTAAAGGAAAACAAAATCTTGATCCAGGAGAGAACTCTTCAAAGAAACTATCATGGTATGAGAAAACAAGAAAAGACCTAGAACAAGATGAAGCAGAAGCTGCTCAACTTGAAGCCCTTATTGCAAAAAGACTGCCAAGAGGATCTGGTAAATATGAAGGAAAATTACCTTTTAAATGTTTTAACTACAATAAGATTGGTCATTTTGCCTCAAGGTGTCCAGAAATATTTTCAAGGCCAAATCCTAACATATCAAGGTTCCAAAAGAATTGTTACTATGCTCATAAAGATGATAATAATGAAGGAGTAATAGATGATGAATCAGAGACAAGAAACAAATCTGGAAGTGACTGGGTGTTTATTGCCATCAAGGAAGAAGATCCAATGCCCTCTGAATTTGTCAATCATAAAATTGTAGAAAGAGCTCTGGCTGCCCAAGTTGAAGAAAAAGATGATTGGGTCATTGACAATGGATGCTCTCACCATATGACAGGTGATAAAAATAAGTTCATAGATTTGGAAAGGTATGAAGGAGGAGTGGTAAAGTTTGGTGATAATTCTGCTAGCAAAATCAAAGGTAGAGGAACCATTTATTTTGATGGAAAGAACGAAACTAGTAATGTACTATATGTTGAAGGCCTGAAGCACAATCTTCTTAGTGTTGGATAGCTAGTGGACAAAGGTTATGATCTTCGATTCAAGAATGGAAAATGCAAGATCTTTGAAAGTTTCAGAACAGAGATTGCATTTGGTACTCAAACAAAAGGTAATATCTTTCACTTGGTTGGTACTGGTAAAAGTTGTCTATTTGTTCAAATTGATCAAAGTTGGTTGTGGCATAGGAGAATGTGTCATGTGAATTTTGATAATATCATCAAGATAAGCAACACTCAGGCTATAAGAGATCTTCTAAGATTGGTAAAACCCACCAATAGTTTGTGCAAAGAATGTCAGTTCGGTAAACTAAGCAGAATCTCATTCAAAAGCAAGGAACAATCTTCTACCAGTTTATTGGACTTAGTTCACACTGATCTATGTGGTCTGGAAAGAATCTGGAGTGTGCAAAGTGATAGATACTTCATGTTATTAATTGATGATCATTCCCAGATGATGTGGATGACTTTTCTGAAAGAGAAATTAGAAGCTCTTGAGAAATTCAAAATATTCAAGGCTATGGTAGAAAATGAAATTAGATTAAAATTAAAATGTCTGAGGTTTGATAGTGATGCAGTGGCATCCATGCTGTATTGTAAGGTTATAGTGTGGATCCCTCTGCATCATAGTGGTATCAGAGCTCAGCAAAAGATCTGGGCTATTGTATGTTGATTCTGTCACCGAAAGGGCAGAGGTAGAGTTGATTGTGTGTTGTGTGTTGAGTGAGAGGTTGATAAAATGCCTCCGAAAGGTAGTGGTACTGCAAGGGAATTGCAGGAAATGAAGGAGAAACATGCCAGAGAGATGAGGAAGATGAAGGAGCTTGTTGAAGCACTTCAAGCCAGGCTTACAGCCCTGGAAAAGAACAAAAAGAGGGAAGTGGCAGACAGTGAGTCTGAAGAAGAAGAAGATACTGTAGAAGAGTATGAAGAGGTAGCTGAAGATCTGGATGCTGAAGACCAGAGATTGGCAAAACTGTTAAAGGCAGTGCAGAGTGATAAACCTAAGAACAAATGATAAGAGAGTACAACTTGTACAAGAAGAGACAGTAGAGCAAAGTGTGCAGAGTTCAAACATTTATCAAAAGGATAAGGAGCCTGATAATTATGCATACCCAGAGAGTGGAGAGTCTCTGATGATGAGAAGAATAGTGACTACCATGAAGGTACCTGACAAAGAATCCCCACAAAGAAGAGCTCTTTTCAAGACCATATGCAAGAGCAAAGGTAAGGTACAATAGTCCCAACTATGACAACATCCTTGTCATTCCTCTCAACTGATGGCTGTGTGCAAACCTGTTTCTGCACCTGCTGCTAACCTCTGTCAGTCAAAACTAAAACTTTCTTCAACCTGTTATCCTTAACAACTCCTTTCTCTGCAGTATCTGATCTTCTAAAGCAAGGAACAATCTTCTACCAGTTTATTGGACTTAGTTCACACTGATCTATGTGGTCTGGAAAGAATCTGGAGTGTGCAAAGTGATAGATACTTCATGTTATTAATTGATGATCATTCCCAGATGATGTGGGTGACTTTTCTGAAAGAGAAATTAGAAGCTCTTGAGAAATTCAAAATATTCAAGGCTATGGTAGAAAATGAAATTAGATTAAAATTAAAATGTCTGAGGTTTGATAGAGATGGAGAATTCACATCCGATGAGTTCATAGAATTCTATGACAAACATAGCGTAAAAAGACAGTTGTCTGCTCCTAGGACTCCACAGCAGAATGGATTAGTGGAGAGAAAGAACCAGACCATCTAGGAAGCATCTAAAACCATGATGATGGAAGCAAATGTTCCTCAGGTCTATTGGAGAGAAGTTGTAAGCACTGCAGTCTATACTCTCAATCGAGTACAAATTAGAAGCAATACCGATAAGACTCCTTATGAACTTTGGTTTGACATCACTCCCACTGTGAGGTATTTCAGAGTCTTTGGTAGCAAATGTTATATTAAAAGAGATGAAGATCTAGGAAAATTTGATGCTAGAAGTGATGAAGGAATATTCTTGGGTTATTCTACTCAAAGCAAAGCTTACCAGTGTTATAACAAGAGATTAAGGAAGATTATAGAAAGTACAAATGTGAAGGTTGATGAAGGTATTGAAAAACCCTCAAGGTTGTATGAATATGATGAAGATGATCAAAATAATGGTTTTTTTCAAGAAGTCCAAGCTCCCTCTGAAATTCATATTCAGACTGATCCGGTAAATCAGGAAGAAGAGATAAGTTTGAATGAACCTCTTCAAGAATCAGAAGTGGAAGAAACTCCCAAAGTTCATAGGTATGTAAGACTGAATCACTTTGAAGATCAGATCATAGGTGATAAAAGCAAAGGTGATCAAATAAGAAGAAGGATTGCTCAAGATTCAGAAGAGTATTGTCTGATTTAAAAGATTGAATCTAAGACAGTGAATGAAGCTTACAATGATGAAAACTAGACTAAAGCAATGGAGAAAGAGCTGATGCAAATTAAGAAAAATCACACTTGGGATCTTGTTCCCAGACCTAAAAACAAGAATGTGATTAGAACCAAATGGGTCTTCTGGAATAAACTAAATGAAGATGGTGAAGTAGTTAGAAATAAAGCCAGATTGGTCTGCAAGGGTTACTCCCAAGTAGAAGGAGTTGATTTTGAAGAAACTTTTGTTTCGGCGGCAAGAATTGAAGCAATCAAATTATTTCTTGCTTTTGTTGCCTTTAAGGATTTCAAAGTATATCAGATGGATGTCAAATCTGCCTTCCTAAATGGTGACTTGGAAGAAGAAGTTTACATTGAGCAACTAGATGGATTTCAATTATCTGATCATGGTGATATGGTCTGCATGTTGAAGAAAGCACTGTATGGACTCAAGCGAGCTACAAGAGCCTGGTATGAAAGATTGGATAAGCATCTTTTAAAGATTGGTTTCAACAAAGGTACTGCTGACAGTAATTTGTATTTCAAAATTGATCATTAAAATATCTTGATTGTTGAAGTGTTTGTTGATGATATCATTTTTGGAGGAAGAGATAATATGTGCAAAACCTTTGCAAATCAAATGAAAAGTGAATTTGAGATGTACATGTTTGGGGAAATAAATTTCTTCTTGGGTTTGTAAATCATTCAAACAAAGAAAGGAATCTTCATTTCTCAGACCAAATATGTGAAAGAATTGTTGAAGAAATTTGGGATGGAAGACTCAAAACCAATGAATACTCCCATGGCAACCGGATGTAAATTGAGCAAAGATGATGAATCTCCTAAGGCTGATCAGAAAAAGTATAGGTCAATGATTGGAGGACTATTGTATCTCACTCAAACTAGACTTGACATTATGAATGTTGTTGGTCTTGTTGCAGCTGATCCTAAAGAATCTCATGTCATGGCAATCAAGAGGATTTTTAGATATCTAAAAGTGATAGTTGAGTATGGATTGTGGTATCCCAGAGATCATGATTTTTCTCTTCATGCATATACAGATGTAGATTGGGCAGGAGATGTGGATGACCGGAAGAGTAGTAGTGGTGGAGCATTCTTTTGGGGAAAGAGATTGGTTTCTTGGCTAAGCAAGAAATAAGAGGCAATATCTCTGTCCACTACAGAAGTAGAATATATTGCAACAGCAGGTAGTTGCACTCAAGTATTGTGGATGAAGCAAATGCTAAGAGACATCAGAGTGGAGTATGAGGAACCTATCACATTATTCTATGATAATTCAAGTGCAATAAACATATCAAAGAATCTAATGTTGCATTCAAAGACTAAACACATATCCATCAAGTTTTATTTTTTGAGAGAGCAAGTAAACAAGAATAAAGTCAGATCAGAGTTCATGCCTTCCAAGGATCAGATTGCAGATATTTTTACTAAACCTCTACCTAAGGACTCTTTTGAGTATCTCAGGGAGAAGTTAGGGGTCATTACCCCTCTGCTTCTAAATTAAGGTACACTGATGTGCATCAATCTGGTGGATCTCACAGTCATATCTTGTGGTCTGGATTGATGATGGGAAGCTGCTACTCAGGGGGAGTAGCTAGTATGATTCTAAATTGATGCAAGTATGTGCCCTTTGCCATTGATGTCAAAGAGGGAGAGAAGACATGTGAAAGACAAGTGGTTATTGATCAAAGGGGGAGCAGTAAAGGAAGAGAAGACATGTGAATGGTTTTTGTTGATAGGGGGAGTTATGTCAAGAAGGAGAAGTTCTTATCTTGATGGTTAAAATAGTTTTTCACATCATATGTTGCTATCAATGACAAAGGGGGAGATTGTTGCAAGTATGGGCCTAACCGGTGTTGTCATTGATGTCAACATACTCCTGTTACATTGTGGATGAGCTGTATGCTAAGGATATTGAGAAAATTAGTCCTAATTAGGAATAGAGAAGAACAGTGAAGATAGTAAGGTAAAGATCCCAGCTATGATAAAGATAAGAGGATGCACTTCAAAGGGTTTGAAGATATGTGTCTTGAGATGATCCAGTAAAGATTTCAAAGGTCCGAATGAAGATCTAAAGAAATTATGTCCTCTTGAGTAAAATTGGTTTTGGTAGGTGTTCAAAGGTGACAGAGTGACTCAGATAGGTTTGGTGAGATCAAGAAATACAATATCCTGTTCTATGGATTTGGTGGAGTGTTTAGGAAGTCAATGTGAAGTAACAACTCAATTGGTTCGTGGTTTAGAGGTCCGCAAGCATCTATTCCAATATGACAGTGATGACAGACTATGTTCTTGAGGTTTCAGATGAAGGAGAGAATGATTTCAGTAAATAGAAGTAGTGTGGATGTACTTGGTGATTCAGGCAAGCCTGTGGAGGTCTTTAGATTGTGTCTAGTTCGTGTTGGTGGTCCGCATTGAAGATTAAGCTCACAATTGAAGAACTACCTCCAGATGATGGTGGTCTTCCTAAGTCTGGCTGACTGAATGAGTTACACATCCTACGGATGATCTTGAAGATGTTCTATGAATAATGGTGTGTTCCTAGAGAAAGATTGAAGACTTAGAACTGTGTGGCTGATAGTGTTTTGATCCGTGTGAAGTCTTTTTGTAATTAATCATATTGTATTTATGTATTTGCTCTCTAATGTTTGCTGACTTGGATGATTATCCCTCAGTCGATGTCTTGTATAAATAAGGAGTTGTAAAGTCATTTCAAATGTGTCTTGTGGAGATGAGAGTGTGGTAATGAGGAGGAAAGTGAAAGGTAGAGCAAAAGTATTGGACTTAAATGGAACTAACTCAAGCATGGTGAAGATGCTATTCTTTAGTTCAAGTATGTAATACTTATTATTCTGTAGATAATGTGTCTCTTGTAGGCAGTGGGCCTCTTGTGAGCAGTGTGCTCAAGCAGTGAGCCCTAATTGGCATGTGCCATTTTGTTCTTTCTATTCTTCTAATAGAGAATACAATATTGGGTTAGTCAACCCATGGTTTTTCCCTTAACCGAGTTTTCCAAGTCAACATCTTGGTGTCATTTGTGTTAATGTGTTTCTGTTCTTGAATTGTTGCATTACACTTCCATTATTGATTTATTATTATGCTACTGGATTAAGAAAAGAATTTAAGTGATTAATTGGAAGAAAGTTTTGGACAACTGATTCACCCCCCCTCTTAGTTGTATGTCCTAAATCTAACATGAACAAGAGAAAATTCAACCTAATATTGAGAAGAAAGAAGATCTTAGAGATGAACAAGTTGAAAATAAAAACAACAGTTGGGCTTTGGTACCTTACACACCTCTTCCATCTAGCATTCGGGATTGGGAGGATGATGATGACCTCCTCGATGATGACTTCTAGCATGGGCCACTCTATAGGTAAGTGTCGCTAACCCTTTATCTCTTTGTGATATGCTTCCCCCATGATGTGTTGTGTTGTTAGGCCTCCTAGGATGACCCTTGATTCTCTTGTAAGGTCAAGGATACTATGACACTGCCTCTGTTGTGACCTTCTTCTATTTGTATCATCATTCTTCTATATTTCCTCTCCTCTAATTTTGGTGATGTGTGTTGTGTCTTATGGACATAGCGTTGCAGTTAGTGAATTGGGGGCACCCTTCTACGTGACTGTCCCTAAGACACGTGTTCTCCTCTTTGATTTTTTGTTTACCTTCCTCTAGAGTTTCCATCTAGCTAGAGAATGACAAAAAACATTTTATACTGATGCAGACCTAGTGTCCTTTTTGAGAGCAATAAAAAAAATGGACTTAGTTCCTATATGACGACGGGGTTGTAACAAATTATCCGATGCTTGGCTAGTGGAATCACTCCATGATTTCTCTATATTGATGTTGTTTTCCATGTTATCTTATCTTGATAACAACACTTTAACAATACTACTACTCTATGCACTTTTTTTATCATGAATATCACCTTGCTTGGCTCTTTCATGTAGTTGATCATATGCATTGTTGTTTATCATGAGTATTTGGATACTAATACTTTTCTTGTAGGGATGTGTTTGTGGGAACATTCAACGATCATAAAGTACATGTTGCCTCTGAGGGGCATGGACTTTGCATGTCATGTTCCCTTGTGTGGTTTCTTCCTAAACGTGCTTGATATCAGTACATGATATCAACCACCTTAAGGTGGGGGCATATATAAGGTAAGTTCTCTGCTTTAGATCATAACAAAGCTTGTTTGAACAATCTGAAATCAATCAATCAATCATTTAAGCCCTCTACGGAGGCAGGATATCAAGCATATCCTTTTTCTTAAGCCCTCATCGCGAGGTGGGGATGGTGTACTTCTCAGAGCAGATTGCATCATCCTGTCATTTTCAAAAGTCCTCATTGCAAGGCAGGGAGGCGTTTTGTGACTAACTCAACCCATAAGCGTGTTTTTGGAAATTATTGTGGTGAAGCCCAATCGTCGATGTGTTCTTGTAATGTGCCTGAGATGGTGATGAACCTAGCAATAGGAACACTCCATCACTTGTCTACCATGTTTTCTCTATGTCTTCAATGTGTGTGTGTATGGCGTGCTTGCTCTCAAAGTGAATACTGGTGGCGATGAGCTCCTCTACACTTTGGGATTTGTTTGGTGTGTTTGTTCTCAAGGTGCAAGACTGTTGGTGAATAGGTCCTCTACACCTTAAGATTTTGTATGGCATGTTTGTTCTCAAAAAATGCAAGACCAGTGGTGATCAACTCCTCTACACTTTTTGGGATTTACTTGTTTACTTTCCTTGTACTTACATTATGCATTTCATATGGAAAAATCAAAAAGAAAATAATCATTGCATTCATTGTATTCTTTGTGCTCTGCATGTCTTCAATGGTGTATTCTCTGTGTTTTGCATGCCTATCATTGTCTTCAATGTGTTTGGTGTGTCCTCTCCATGCTTGGTGTGTTTGATGTGTTTATTAACCTACTTTAATGCATGTATTGGCCTGGCATTCAATGCATACATTAAAGTGGAGGCTAAATGTTATGTCAAAAAAATGCACCCTTGGGGGCTTTTTCCTAAAGGTTTAGCTCTCGGGTCTTTAGATTTGCATTTAAAGCATTTTGCATGTTAAATCAGACTCTTAATGAGAAAACCCATGGCTCTTGTGACAAATAAGACCTAGGGGGCTATACTTCATTGAATCTTGAGCAAAGACAGGGGCTGGATAAGGGTTCTAGCATCCTAGTCTAACCCTATTTGGGGTCTGCCATAATTTGAAATGCCGGTTTTGTGACTGTTATTTGGTCCCCAGGCTGACATCATAAGTTTCAAACATGAAATTGTTGGTAGGAATCTCAATAGTTGCATATATAAGCATGTTTAGGTTATCATTTGTAAACTAGAGGATGTTTATGTTTCAAAGCTATTGGCATACTTGTGACTATCATTGTGCTGCAAACAATAGCATTGTTATTGTGTTTGTTTGAAGGTTGGATTACATCTTCTCCTCATGGAATTTAAGAGCTTCTTCCTTCCACGAGAACTTCATCATCAAGGTATCATTTATTGTGCTTTATCAATCATTATCATTTGGTTTTTGCCTCTACCTCCCAAGGGTACGCACTCTCTCTGACAATGGTGTTCAGAAGACTTGAATGTCTCTCTGGGGCTTGATTGAGGAAAGCCTCTAAACACCACAACCCCCTCCCACACTCCTTGTGATTGCAGGTTACAGGTGTTAGATCTGATAGAAGTGGAGTTGCAGAGCAGGAAGGCAGACGTTGAAGATTTTGGATCTAAAAAGAAGCGGACACTATTCAACATTTTGGGACAAGGGTGCCATCAACCTTGTCCTCTATTTTTAGATCATGGGAAATAGAAAACATAGCAGAGATCAGTGCTTGAAGGAGATCGGGACTATGCCGAAAAAGTAGCTCATTGGACTAGGGTGCCATCACTGTTATCTAAAATTTTCCCATTTTTTGTCTACAAAAAATAGGGAGTAAAGGTTCTCTGCCCTCTATCTATTTCTTGTAGCATTTGTCATAATTTGTAGATTTGATTATTGTTTTACTTAAATTAAAGTTTTAAGGGCATAAAAGTATTAATTGGCAAAATTATGTGATCGCATCTGAAATTCCAGTAGAAAACCAAGTGGCAACTCAAATCTGATAGTTGACTCTCTGCTTGATAGGAGAAGCACTCGGTTGAAAAGCCCTTGGAATGTTTTGTGGAAAGGAGGATTCAAACTAAAACAACAAACCCCATCTAACCATCAATCCCCGTTTTTCACCCTAAACAACCAGTTTTTATAGCTGAAGACCAGACTACTCCAATTGATCATATAAAAGATGTGGCTACGTTATGTTCAGTCCATCACATAACATAGGAAAATGTTGTAGTGAGATTGCCGGCTGCATCTCTGAAGGGTAAGGCCCTTCAATGGTTCAAAGGATTGGTTGTAGGTTCTATTACATCATGGGACCTATTGGGAGATGCTTTGAACAAACAATTTGAAGACAAGTCAGATAACTTGTCTTTGATGGAACAACTAAGTACAATAAAAAGAGCTCCATAAGAGCATATGGTTGATTTTAATTTTTATTTCCAAAGGACATGGGACATAATACCAGCAGCGGTAAGAACTACTATTGAACATGTTTTTTTGTACTTTCTTAGATATTTTAATAGTGATATTGCAGTAATGATCCAGTCAATGGGTGATAACACACTGTCAGGTGCATACGAGGTTACCGTAAGAGCTAAAAAATAGCCTAATTCAGGTTGGTAAAATATCCCCAAGGCTATCAATGCCTATTTTTCAAAAAATATAGCCATCAATCCCATTACAAATACCCCTATTACTTTTGTACTAGTACTAAATTATCAAGTTTCAGCCCAAACTAATGTTGTCCCAGCTCCATCTCAGGAGCTATAAGAGCTTAAAGTGAAGTTTCAAGAACAAGCAGGGTTGTTAAAAATAGTTAGCAACAAATTAGTGAGTATAGAGAAGCAACAAAATCAAATATATAGGCCTTATCAACCCCCATACCAAAATAAGAAGCAAAATTATCAGAACTAGTAGCAAAATAACCATAATAACTAACAAAGTAACCAGCAGAACATACCTCCTTATCAACCCGAAAACCAAGGCCAAAGAAGGAATTTTAATGCAAGGTCTTATTACCCTTATAACCAACATGTTCCCATCTCTTCAAGAGAATTAGTACCAGTGCAAAATAGCATGGCATAAGAATATGATTGGTGTTACCCCTATAACCAACCGCACAACCAATCATCTTGCTCAAACAACATGATTAATCAGGCCTTAATGGTACAAAGTAATGTTGTTGTCTAGTAGAACATAGTACAAGAAGTTTTAGAACAACAAGGATATAAACCCAAACAAGAGCAAACTAATACAACATTCATGAATTGGTAGGGTGAAGAGTTATGTGGGCTTAATCATATGCAAGGGCAAAATTAATTTGCCCAGTCCACAGTAGCTAACACAAGAGCCAAAAAGAGAGTTGTAGGTATTGGACATCAAGCTAGAAGAGGCCAAAATTAGGTTCAATCAAGCCAACAAGGTGGTGCTGGCCTATCACAACAGTCAAATATTCATGTTTTACCAACGGGACAACCTATTCGAAGCCAGAATCAGCCCAGAATGTAGCCACAACAAGTACAACAACAAGTTGATACTATTGTTTTGAAAGGATAGAAAAAGGTTGGTTCATTTTCTTTTAATATCATTGATTATATGAAGAAGGCAAATGTTACCATGTCTATGTGGGAGTCATTATCCCTTCTAGGTCAAAGAGATCTATTGTAGAAGGCATTATCCAATGTTTCCTTAACCAATGAGCCAAGTCAAAGTCAGTCTAGAGACCAAAATAGAGTTGTGCTTGCAAATGACCCACCATCCTAGAAAGAACAACAAGTACATGAGATCAAAACAACACCATTTTATGTTTCTGATAATTGGTAACCACCTTGTGCACAATTGTATGATAGATTCAGGTGCTAGCACCTCATTTAAGCCAAAACAGATAGTGGATAAGTTGGGACTGACTTATGAACCAATGTCTAAACCTATAACATAGTTAGATGGTTCATCCATTAACACCATTGGAGTCATAAGGAATTTAGACCTCACATTACATGTTTGCCTAGATTTTGCAATTCCTCAAGACATATATGTAACAGACCTACCTCCATACTTTACTTTATGCCTTTCCAGGGATTTCACAACAATGTTTGGAGGATATTTATCAGCTAATTGGACCAATATGTGTTTTAGGAATAGATACGGTATAAGGATAACCATGAAATCTAAACTCCTTGCCAAGGATCACTTGGAACCCTATGTCCCTAGTGTTGTTAATGCTAACCTCGCATACCATGAGGAAGAGCAACTTGTTGTTCATGAGAATCATACCCCAATTGAGAGCATTACAGACCTCTTTTTAGATGAATGGGCATCTGAAATCCATGAGGATGACCCTTATAAGCAAATGGAGAGAACTGGATCAGAATCTATATGATTCATGAATAGAATCAAGTTGTTCCAAACCTTATAAAAGGTGAGGAATAGCATGAACAACCACCTGAACATGTGGTCAATGACCTATGACAGCTATATTTTGATTGTACAATGAGCAAAGTGGGAGCAAGAGGTGGAGCTATGCTTATTTCACCAGAAAATGAAAAGTATTTTTCTATTTTCAGATTTACATTTAGCTATTCAAATAACACAATAGAATATGAGGCACTAATTCATGGTTTAGAATGGGCTAGAAGGAAGAATATCAAGTGTTTGAAGGTGTATGGTGACAATGAACTTGTTGTAAATTAGGTAAGGAACTTGAATGGCAACAAAAATGACTTACTTAAGTCATACAAAAATAGAGTATGGAATCTGATTGTCTGTGCCTAGCAATCAAAACAAATAGATTGATAAGCTTGCAACCATGGGGGCTGAATTTGATATACCCAAAGAAACCAGAAACACTGAGTAGTAGTAGTATGTGAATGTGGTTGTGAGGACATTAGTACCTGATGATAATATACATTGGTAAGTTTTTGAATGTGATGACCAAATAGTAAATTTTCTCATTAAGGAGGCTATGTTTTTAGCTGACAATCAGCAAAAATTGCAGCAAAAATTTGAAGACCAAATTGTTCAATTAAAGACAAATAAGCTGCCAAAAGGTTTGGTGACCTTGGAATCAATTTTCAATTTTGATGATCAGCTCAGAAAAGAAAAAGCCAGCATACTTATCAAGGATGACCACTATGAATCAGTAGAGATTTTCAAGTCTAAACTTCTCAAATTTGGAAAGGTATGTATAGTTGAAGATAAACATGCTTTTGTGTTATTATGCCAAGAATTTGATGATATTTTTGCATGGTAGTACAAATACCTCAAAGGTTTTAACCCCAAGCTAGATCAACATACTATAGAGTTAGAACCGGGGGAAAAACTAGTGAGGCAGAAGAAAAGTCCTCTTAACCCCAAGCTGGAAGTTATGTTGAAAATAGAATTGAACAAGATGATTCATAGCAACATCATTTTCCAAATCAAACACACTTCTTGGGTGTCTAATCTGGTTTCTGTTAGGAAGAAAAATGGTGAGATTAGGCTATGTGTTGATTTCAGGGACTTAAATAGAGCATCATTGAAAGATCACTACCTACTGCTCTCAATGGAGTAGATTTTGCAAGTAGTTTTAGGGGCTGAAAGGTTTTCTTTGTTGGATGGTTTTTCAGGGTACAACCAAATTTTGGTTGAGGAAGACCAGTACAAGACAACATTTACAACTAAATGGGGTACTATGGCTTATCAAAATATGTCATTTGGGTTGTCGAATGCTAGAGCAACCTTTCAGAGAGCCATGGACATGACTTTTCAAGGCATAATGAATAAGTTTGTCTTGGTATATCTAGATGACATCACTATTTTTTCAGAGATGCAAAGGATCACTTTTCACACCTTAGACAAGTCTTTGAGAGATGTAGAGAATATGGAGTCTCACTTAATCCAAAAAAGTGTATTTTTTCTACTCATGAGGGTAAGTTACTAGGTCACATTGTTTCCAAGCATGGGATAATAATTGAACTTGAAAGAGTAAGTGTCATTGAATAGCCTTACCTCTATCAGCCCATAAAAAGGGGCTGCAAAGTTTCATTGGGAGAATCAATTTTTGTTAGAAGGTTTATACCAAATATTGAAAGTTTATTGAAGCCTCTAACATCCATGTTGAAGAAGAATATTGGTTTTTGCTGGACTAAAGAAGGAAAGGATAGCTTTGAGGACATCAAAGAAGCCATAGCAATAGCTCCTACATTGATCAATCCTGAATTTTCAAAAGATTTTATCCTGTACGCCTATGGAGGAGTTGACACTATTTCTGCTATGCTATATGTAGACCCAACAAAACATAGAAGGCCATGAGCAACCAATAGCCTTTTTCAGCCAAGGTTTAGAAGGCTACAAGAAAAGGTACATATTCATTGAAAAACATGTACTTGTTGTCATAAGAAGCCTTAAAAAATTTAGGCACATGTTATCTAATAACAAAATTCAGCTGATGGTTGCCCATCCAAGAGTGAAAGAATTCTTACTCAGCAAAGATTTAGGAGATAAAAGAGCTGGGTGGATTACTAGAGTGATGGAGTATGAAGTTGACATCAAGGTTACCAAGCTAATTCAAGGTAAAAGACTATGTGAACTGCTAGTTGAAACAGCCGAAAATAATGCAAAACTATGAAAAATAAGTCATTTTAATGGTTGATAACAATGTTGTACCTACTGTCCCAACAAATAACACAAGATGGACAAGAGATATGATACACTATTTATAGACCGGAGAATGTCCAGCAAGACTAAGTGTAGAAAAAAGAAGGTATTATAGGCTGCAATCTATTCCATTTGTTATTTTGAATAATATTATATTTACAAAAGGCTACAATGGAGTTCTCTTAAGATGCATTGAAACAGATCAGATTAATAAAGTGTTGCATGAATTCCATAATGGACCAACTGGTGGTCACTTTGCTGCCTGAACAATAGCCTTAAAAATAATGAAGGTTGGGTATTACTGGCCATCTCTTTTCAAAGATGTCCATTCCTGGGTTAGAAAGTGTGTTAAATGTGCAGTATTTGCAAGTAAAGAAAGGTTGGCAACCATGCCACTCCAACCTATTTCAATTGATCAGCCCTTCACAAAATGGGGCCTTGACTTCATTGGGGCAATTAATCCACCTTCTAGTACTAGTCACAAGTGGATATTAATAACCACAAATTATTTTACTAAGTGGACAAAGGTAGTAGCTTTGAAAGAAGCTAATGAAAATGTTGTTTTGAACTTTTATGAAGCCTTAGTGGCCAGGTTTGGTGTACCAGATGCAATTATTTTAGATAATGTATTAGCTTTTGTAGGCCTAAAAATAACTAACTGGGCCATCAAACATGGTGTTTACCTAAGCACTCCATCAAATTACTACTCTTAAGGGAATGGACAGGCTAAATCCACTAATAAAAATCTCATTAGGATAGTCAAACAAACAATAGAAGATAACCAAAGAACCTGCCACTCAAAGTTGAAATCAGCCTTATAGGCTGATAGAGTGACTCCTAAAAGGTCAACAGGTTAGTCTCCTTTTGTTTTGGTTTATGGTAAAGGGGCTAAGCTACCTATCTCAACTGAGCTACTAGCCCTAAGTCTTATGAAAGAACTTGAGTTCATGGAGGGTGGTCCTATGGAGGTTTGGCTTGATGAATTAATAGAGTTGGAAAAAATAAGGAAGCAAACTACCCAATAGTTAGAGATGTATCAAATGCAAATGAATAGAACATTTGACAAGAGGGCAACTTTTAGAGTTTTCAAGGAAGGGGTCATTGTTCTCAAGTGGGATGAGCTAAAAAGTAGACCTAGTAAGCAAAACAAGTTTGATGCTATGTGGACAGACCCATTTATGATTGTTGAATGCAAACAGAACAATGCTTTTCAGCTGGCTACAATGGAAGGAGAGGTGTTACCCATCCCAATTAATGGGATTCACCTCAAACACTACTTTTGAGCAGCAAAAGGTTGCAAATGTACCATAGTTAAGTAGAAGTTTTTAGTTAATAAGTGTTGCTTGCACAATAGTTTCTTTTTAGTTTTGTTTTTCTGAGAAGTGTTGTTACACAACTGGCTGGTCCAATTTGGAGCCGGTGTTGTTTTATTTTAGTTTTGTTTTATGTTGTTGTTTTGTTTCTAGCAGTTGAGTTTTCAAGAGACATTCTATATTGCAAGGGCTAAGGAAGACTCTATTACCCAACGGACATACTAGGCAAATGGCCTTGAGAGTTTTAGCAAGCAAAACTGGTGTAGAGGTCACTAAAAATGTTACCAAATTGTGCTTGGCAGCTCAATTAGGCTAGGCTATAGTAGTCATTTTCTAATGCTTTTAGGAAGCAAGTGAGTTCAAAGGAGGGGGTAGCAAAAAATTTAAGTGCATGAGTCATCCAGTCAACATCTACTGTCTTGATGAGGAATTTTTTGATGATCATGTTACTAGGATCATGTAACAGCTCAAATTGAGCTATTACACAATCCAGATAAATGAAAAGTGCCTCAGCAAGGCAGGAGAGCTTCAAGGATCACAGGTGATAAAAGCATAATTAGTATTTAGATCATATTTTAGATGTGTTCATTGCAATTCATTTACTGCATTTTGGTACAGTTCAGAAAAAGGTACTTATAACTTGTCAATTTTTTCATGATGGTAAATATATATTTCAAATAGTGTTCAGTCCATGTTATTCAATTGATTCACAAAAGAAGTTACACATAAGTCATTACATGAGATGAAAATAACTTATATATTCAAAAGAGAAATGTTTGTATAGTCCCACACAAGTCGTGGGAGTAATTGTATCTGATAACAGATAAAATAACAAGTACAAAACATGAAAAGAAAGCATATAGAAGCCAAGATGGGACCCGCCATTGCCTGGGTGAATGACGAATCCTGTTGTCTAGGTTTGCACCAGCATCTCAAGTTTTCCAAGTGATAGCTCCAGTAGCAGACATGCAAGGGGAGGGAGAAAAATGACGTTAGAGCTCGGGGTACAATCTTTGATCCTATATACAACAATTCAAGAGTGCGTGCTATTCTACATATATGATCAGCAAAATAGAATGAATAAACTGAACATCAGATGCATATATCAAATCATGAGATGAATCAGAAAAGAGAAGCATCAGATCATACAAATCAAGGAGAGGCTATCAGCCTCTATGTTTTTATCTAACATGTTTGCTCGCTGTACAGATACATGTACCTGAAGGCCTTTTAGCAGGCACATTCCTTATAGAAGTCATAATATAGCATGAATATATCTAATCCAATGCCATGGGACAACAAGATAGAAATCATGAGATGTAAAGAAAGAGTACAGTGAGGGTTTTCTTCAACAATAAATTTAATAGGCATGCATTGATTCTGATGAAGAGGGCAGTGAATGTCAAAGCTCACTATCCTAGACTTCCTTGAAGACACATTTAATAAGTTTATATAATCAAGAACTAGAGGATAGTGAGACCTTAATATCACTGTCAAGGCTACAAGGGAGAAAGTTTTGTCACCATAGTCAACATGACTTACGACATTCATGCTGAGAAAGGGAAGGACAATCAAAATATAGTTCACTGTCAAGTGTATAGTCATAAAAGAACATTGCAAAAATGGCAAATATAGTCAAACTCCTAATACATAATGATAAGTTGTGTAGCAATCATATATGCCTACAAGATCATTTTCATAGTCATGGATTCATAGGTTGGTATCAATCAACTTTTCCTTTTATTACTCAATACAACCTATAATGATGGTAGTATCAAGAACATAGTGATATAGACGCAAAGTACATACAGTCTCATTTGAGTTTCAAAGGTTACTTGATAATGATCTTGTGGAGTATCAACAACAAGCTAGGGTATTGTCTCAGTAATAAGCAATGATTTTTGTTTTAGTCATATAAAGAGGTCATTGTATTAGTCCCCTATGCATATCATGTCACTTCCACAAGACCAAGGTCTCACCAAAAGGATAACTAAAGATAAGGAGTTCACATGGAGATCAGAGATAGTATCAAGCTTCAAGCAAGGTTAAATCTTTTATAGAGCTTCAAACCTTGATAATGGTGATCCCATAAAGGTAGAGACTATCATCAAGGTCACTAAGAAGAGCATGGAAGGAGGCATAAATGCAAAGAGATGATTCTTATAATACAGTAGTAGTGCACAATGAGTAAATAAAAAGCATCACTGTATGAATGGTTTTGCTATTGAAAGGGCCAGTCATGCAGCTATTTGATAGTCAATATTCACCATACAAAGAAGACAGTCAAATCCTTCCTAATGGGTAGTGAATAGTGGCAAAGCACAGTCCTCATTGAAGTTTTGTACAATTACCTTGAACCAATGCCCATCAAAGGAAATAGTAGCATTCTACAATGCACAAAGAGTTTTGAACAATAAGTTGAATGTGAAGAGATGATATAGTGATTTATTTGTCAGAAGATGTTTCAAGATAGAAAATATAGTCAAAGGACATCAGGAAAGATAGCAGAGATAGTCACTACCTCTTGTATAATCAATATAGAGATAATAGCATGATATGGCATCCAAGGTAGAAATGAGAAATGACATTTCAGTTGCAACATTAAAACTATCATCTTCTAAGGCAAGTTGGTGAGTTTCCTTGGACAAAAACTAGTGAACACATTCATTTTTCTATAGAATAGAAGGCAATAGTAAACAGGTTCATTGCAATGTAAAGATGAGAATATAGTATCCTTGAGGAGACAATGAACTTTGTTTATTATCAAAAGGATAGAATGAAAGGGGACAGTGTTTGTACTCAATAAAGTTACAATTGGTAGAAGCATAGTCATCAAAAGACCTAGCATATATAGTCAAGGGTACAGTGCATGATACAAGCTTGACAGAGACTAAAAGAGTATCTTGACAGAAGCAAATGGAATTGCCAAAAGTGAGACAGAGCATACATTGAATATAGAGGTTACATTCGAAGAAGGATAGAAATAGTCAAATCCATAATAAGTAGGGTAGTGTCTTAATGTCTAGTGTACTATCATGACCAACACAATGCACTCACATACAAACACAGAGGAAGCTATAATGATAGTGAGAGTGCATTTTCTAGGTTATAGAAAATTATAGGAAAAGATGGTAGTCACCTAAATAAATAGAGCTGTGAGAAAAGCAACAGTAGGCCATTTGAAAGGAAACAATTTTTTTCTTACTAATACAAAAAGGCCATACCAAAATCAATGCATGGAAGATTAAGATATTTGCTAAAAATCAGAGAAAGCAAGGTCCAATGCTGCAATACAAGTAACCCATTTCAAAGAGGGTTTTAACATATTTCCACAAAGTAGTTTCTTCATGAAAAGAAGCGGGAAGAAAAGAGAGCCATACAGGCAAAAAGGAGAGCCTTTTTCTTTCATGGTGCCTGCCAAGGTAAATAGCAAGGAAATGAAACCCTAAGAAGATTCAACATCAAATACAATGCAGAGAATGAAGAAAGGTTTTTAGTCTCTTATGGCAGTTAAACAAAAGAAACAATATTCATCACCATACACAGGAAAAGGAAAGGAAGCCATATTTATATTTTGCTCAGACTTGCATTTAGAGACCAAGAGCTCTGAGTGTTGTTTTAATAAAATGACCAAGAGAATTAACAATGGAGCAAAAGAACCTATTCCACAAGCTTCCTTGGTATCAAGATATGCAAAATATAGAAAATAGAGAGGGTTTTGTTTCTCATTTTCATTCAAGTAATAGTTTATAAAAGGCTTTTCATCATTTTCTTACCAACAGAGAGTAAAAGACACGGTTTCCTCTTAGTTAATTGCATATAAGACATTCTATAGTTGTTTTTTTACCATTTTATTAAAGAAACAACAATAGAGATAAGGAAATCACTTGCCAAAATGGCAAGAAACCTGTAGGAGAAGCTTGAAACTAGCTTACAAACCCTCAAACCCTCATAGAGAGCAACAACATGGTGGTGGCGCACACAAAATGAAAAGTGAAGAATGAGAAGAATGAGAGACACTAGGGCTTCGAGTGGCTTTTTGGTTGAAGTGCCCTAACGAGCTGAAGGTTTCTTTTTTACTTATCTTTTAAGGAAAAAAAGAAAATCATCAAACATAAAACATGCTCGTGGTCTATGACTTTTAAGTCAAAAGACCTAATCATTCTAGAGGAGCCCGTGAGTTTGAAGATGGGTTTTGGGAGTCATAAGGGTAATAATGACTTTTGAAATTATCATTTGATTTTGAAACCTTAACACATGCAAGCTTCAATCAAATGATTAAACACCAAGGCATGTTCTTTTGAGAGGGCAGACAAATAAGACTATGATATTGTCATGGCCACATTTCCCATGCGGTCACAACACGCATCACACATGTCATGTCCACATGCGCCATGTGGTCATGACACGAAATACCAAAAATTTTCCCACTCTTCCCTAGACATCCCCTCACACGTGTAGGCGTGCTTAGTGGCGTATGCTTAAGGCGAAAACAATATAGTTGTCAGCAGTGTACGCTTAAGGCAAAAATAATACAGTTGTCGGCAGTGTACCAAATACATGTGCACACACCCTACACAAGGAAATGCGTGCTTTCTTGACTTAGGTTAATCTCACGAATTATATTAGAATAACAATTGTTTTAGGTGATAGATCATTTTTCAGCAAAGCACGATCATCTAATTCTTCTTTCCATTTTTTGGAATTTAATATTAATTTCTCCTCCTTCAAACTTAGCATTTTCAATCAAGCCCATTCATTTGCCCTCTCTTCCTTTTCTTGGAATTTAGTTTTGATTGTATTTCTATCACATTTATTTTACCGTTTCTCTGAAATTTAATTTTGATTGTATTTCTATCTCATTCCCCTTCCCATTGTGCAAGATCTTCTTATGTTATTCTTTTTTTTTTCTTCACGTTCTTTATCAGACAACATTGACACTATATCCTTTACATTATTCCTAATTTCTTGGTAAACTAGATCACTTAAACAAGGTTGGCTAACTTCACTCGACTCAGTCCCCCTAGGGTTCCATTCTAGGTTTTAGTTCAACCTTTGAATTAAATTTAATAATCAACCTGTTCCTAAACAGGATTAACGGTAGGTTAAACTTACTTAGTTCTCTTAGACCTGTTTGGAAATATCGCGCATTTTCTCCTCTTTATTTTCCAAGGTTAGCTGTTCTTTCTCTTTCTCTCTTTTTTTTTTTCAATTGGACATTTATTCTCTAAATCTATAGTTGAGTTTAAAATGGCCACTCACGGAATGCCTGTGATGGCTTGCTTGCGTTTATTTTCAGTGTCCTTTGTAAATGAAGGGATCATACTTTCCTCTTCATTTTCCTGTCATTTAATTTAGGATAATTGTTAAAACTTCCGAGAAACTCTTCCTTAAAATTAAAATATATTTACCTATGCTCTTTTTAAATTGTAATTGTATAAACAATGTATTTTTGAATTGCAACTCTGAGTTTAAACATCTATTCAATTCGTATTATACATTATGCATAAATAAATCCCACTTTCCTCAATTAAAATTTCTATTTCAAGTCAAATGTTTTAAACTACATATAGTTTGCCTTCAATGAATAGTGAAAAGTGAATAGTAAAAGTAAATAGTGAATAGTAAAAATGGATAGTGATTAGTGGAAAGTGAATAGTGAAAGTGAATAGTGAATAGTGAATAGTGAAATGGTCCCCATCCTAGGAAGAGACCCTCAAGGTGGCGGTAATTTCAAAAGCAATACTACAACCCAAATTTCATTTCTTTCATGGTAAAAAATTACAACTTGACTTATAACAAAATTTAAAACTAATATTTCTACTAAGCTTGCACAAGAATAATACTTTTACAAACTTACTTAAAACATCAACTAACTCACAACTTTGCAAGTAGAAGTAGAAGGAACTAGACAAGTCTAATATCCTTTTAAAAATAAATTTCCTCTTCCTTTCCTCATTTTAAAATGCTAAAACTTAATGAATAGTAGAATACAAACATCAATCCAATAACAGAGGATTTCCTCACAACTCCAAAAATAACAATTTATACAACAATAGGGAGATAATTTTCTCCTTTTAGAAAATCGACAAGGAAGGAGCTATTAAAAGATCAGGCTCTCCATAAGACTTAAGGAAAATAAAATTATTTTCTAAGATCCAATAATCTTCTCCAAGCTTCACAATAAGCTCGCAGAAAACCTGCATATCACACAAGGAAAGAAACACCACACAAGTTGCTCTCCTCCCTATCGTAGACCCGCAAGAGGGTCACCTCCGAGCTAGGGAGATTATCCACACACCTAGGGGATTCAATACCACTTCACAACAAGATAAAAACAACACACCAAAACACAAATACACCCATAGATATTTACACAACACAAAACTCATCCACTGTGAGTTTAAAGAGGGGTACGAAAGTGGACACAGTCAACTCTAGAGTGTCACCCTTCAATTAAATTTCAACACAGTTTCCTTCTCATGGCCTCAAGCCAACTTGCCAACAAAGATTCCAAGGAGTTCATATTTTGACTCTCAAGCCAAATAACACAATTTCTCAAAGTCACACAAATGCCCTCAAGGCTTTCAACATCCCTATAGAAACAAGGCATGCACTTGAGGAGGATCACTCCTCCCCTACCCCACACTTGATGAGCATTTCTCCCAAGTGGAAGAAGCTCTGTCAACATCCCAATAAAATTTCTCCACAATAACAAAATTTACAACACAAGAAAAATAAATAATTTTTACACATCCTTCATGCAACAAATAGAAATACAAAGGAGAAGCCATGAAATCCAACCTTAAAAATCCTTTTAATGGATGAAGTTGATGTAGAGTTCCTCTCCAGCCTCCTCTCCAAATCTCCCTTCTAAAAAAAAAATAATCTCTCTATGATCACAAGAAAGGAATAATGAATGGAGGATATAGATGGATAGAATAATTTCGGCATTATGAGGCTATGAAGAGGAGAATAGAGAAGGAATTGGGCATTATGAGGATGCCAGAAGAAGATTTCCTAGAAGAAATTAGGCATGATAAGAATGCAAGAATGAAGTCCCCCAGCAAGAATGAAGTTCCCCTGTAAGAATCAAGTTCCCCTGCAAAAATCTAGTCTTTCCTAATTGCTTAGAGAAGGGTCTTATTTATAGATTTTTTGAGAAGGGAATGGAAGGTGAGGATCAAGAGTTGAGATCAAGGGCTCACATTATTTGTGAATTTTAAATTCATAGTGGATGAATTAAAAATTTATTTTTTTGGGAAGAGTGGATTATGACATCAAGGGCTCTCATTATTTGTGAATTTTAAATTCACATGTGAGGACAAAAATGAATTAAAGATTCTTTTTTTTTGGAAAAGTGGATTATGACAAGTTAAATTTTTAATTCAACTCACGGGGGAGTGGAAGACAAAAATTAATTAAAGATTGTAATATTTATGAATTTTTTTAAGATTGTAATATTTAAATAACCCCACTCTTTTTTCCACTATCCCAAGTGGAATAAAAAAAAATATCCCCACTATCCCAAGTGGAATTAAAAAATAGCCCCACCCATGAATGACCACATCACTTCATGGGGACTCTCACCAAAAGTGAGGGAACAAGAAGATAAGCCCCTCCATTATTGGTGGACCATGGAGTCATTTCAAGCCTTGGAAATGGAGAAAGGATGGGCTTGAGTGTTGATCCCACTCATCCTATCCTTCTCATGCCTCCAAATTCGTCACTTAACTTCATTGTGAAGTTAAGGTGACCATACGGAGGTTAACTAAGGGTTACCTTAGTCAAAAGGGGCCCTAGACCCATGGGGTATAACCCAAGGTCAACTTTTAACCTAGTTAGGACACCCAGGGTTAAGTTAAGACACAAGAAAATGGTCTCAAAAATTTAAATTTTAAAAAATAAAATTCAAATACAATTCTTACAACACAAATCATAATTCAATTTTTTTTTTTAAAAAGTAGACCTAACCCATTCATCCTCATACAAGACAATATTACAACATTACAACATTGCACCAAACACAGAGTTGATCTTGGTTCCTTGTGGAACTAGATCAGCTTCACAAGGGATTACAACATAAGGTGTGGAATAATCTCCTATATCTGTGTTTTTGTTAGAAATACTTGCACACTCAATCTTAAAGTTAACTCCACATATACATATCATAGCCGAAGCAAATTTAATACATGCATTTCTAAAACATACCTCAGTTGTTATAAACATAATGAAATCATATGACAATTTTTTATCTAACATCACCAATTAGTTTTCCTGTAATGTAAACATTAATCGGACATCACCCAATTAGTTTTCCTAATAGATTAAACATCTATATAATATCACTCAATTTATTTTCTCTTAAAGCAAACATCTAACATCACTCAATTAGTTTTCCTTTAACATAATAAGATTTAATAGTTTGAAAATCTAGGAACAACAGTCCCATAAATATAAAAATACCAACAAAAGTAAGCTAAATAGTCACATGTATGGAAACGAAAAATTGTAGGCGTCACATCCTCCCCCCCAAGACTGTACTTCATCCTAGAAGTCATCAAGGAGGTGAGTATACAGAGTTGTCAGTCTTGCTGCATCCTCCCATGTTGCGGTGATCTCGTCATACATGTCCCATTAGACCTTAACCTGGTCTAGCTCTTGACCTTGAAGGCCCAGCGTCCGACGAGCCTGTTGATGACTGTTTTGATGCAATCATAACAATAAGTCAAAATTCACATGACATGAACTGTAACTATACTTGAAAGACAAGAAGGAATCATTTGGTGATTCAACTAATCCCAAGTCTACAATGGTTCGGTTGGTCAAGTTCAGTTGGTCAATGTGAAGCTGTAATGTTCAAGGGGCCTTACGTAGTTTAGGTTTGTTTTGTGGTTTACTGGCCTAAGAATATGCAAAAAGGTCATGAGATATGTCAATGCTTTTCATTCCTTTGCATAAGAGTGATACTGGGCTGCAAGTTTCAGAGGGTTTTCTTGGATTTTTGCAGCTTTCTTCTTGATCTGTTTATGAAAACTGTCTACTTATAGCTCTGTTATCATGCTTCTTCAAATTTGAGACAATTTCCTTTGGATTTCTACGTTTTCAGCTAAATATTTCAAATGGGTTGGGAAAAGTTAGAAAGATCTAAACTATGCCTCATTTAATCTACAGAAGGATCTAAGTGTTTCTGTTATGCACTATGTAAATACCACAGTAGTTTGATCAAATCCACAGTAAAAACCCTAAATGTAAGTCCTAAGCATTTTCACAAACATACATTTAAAATTGCAAGCTCTCAAAGAAGATATTTCAAAACACAAAGAAGAGCAGGAGAACACTCAGAAGATAGATGCAGAACTCCAGATTCTATTGTATTAGAAATGAATAGCCATACATGATTTACAATGTAAGAATGACTCTTAGTTTCATTGATCATACTACAGAGAACTTACAAGCTTTACAGATACAGTAAGGCAGCCAGACATTCCACGCGCACCTTACTGCAGACAAACAGGCGACCTCCTTCTTCTACTTCTAAACTATGCTAAGCTATCATGCTGTGTTTTCCTAGAATCTCTGTTGTAGGCCCTAAAAATCCCTGTTGTAAAGTATTACAGTGTAGAGAGACACAATATATAACATCCTGATTGTCCTCACTACAGCAAAAAAACCTAACTGACCCCCTTGTTCAAACCTCTAGTTACAGCAATAAATGCAGGTGAACCAGTTCTCAAAAATATCTCAGAGCCATGGTCAAATCTGGGCGAAATATTGCCCCTTCTGAGAAGTTCCAGCAGCTGAGCAATAACTTCTGTTTGTCTTTTGCAGAAATACCTCCAGCTGCGACCTTCCTCTTCACTTGAATGGCTTTGACTTTTTGCATTTCATCTCTATCTTCTTGCTCCTGAGATCTGATCTTCTGCCTCCATGAGGTCACTGTATTGACTTTCCAGCTGCTTCCTCAACTGCAAGCCTGCAAGACAAGACAAGCAATAAGTACTCCATTTATGACAAAACAGCATGAAAATCAAAATAAGCGTTTAAATACAGGTGACTGCGCAAGATCGCGGAAATCAGATCCAAAATCCGCTCAAAACGCGTGAAAAATGCGCCCAAGCTGCTCAAAATTGATGGTTCAATCATCGCTGACCGGGAAAATGCCAGAGGCGCCAAAAAAAACACTTTAAAACTCCACAGCTTCATTTCCCGCCCATCGGCATGATCATCCCTGTCAGTGCGTAAAAAAAAGCAGGTTAGTCGATATACCTCATCATCATGATATTTCGGAAAATATGATGCTTTCCCTCCTGAAGGTTCAGATGAACGTCATCATGATATTTGACTTCTGCATATGGAGAAACGAACAACAACATCATCATCATATTTGAAGGAGAATAGGAGGATGCGACTATAATCATGCTGCCGAGGAAAGGAAGATGATGGTGACGTCATCATGATATTCGGGCTTCACTGAAATGCTAAGGATGACGTCATCGTCATGTTCGGTTAAGATCAGGGGGATAATTGCAATATCGGG
Organism: Cunninghamia lanceolata; assembly: GCA_027924645.1. Taxonomy (NCBI): domain Eukaryota; kingdom Viridiplantae; phylum Streptophyta; class Pinopsida; order Cupressales; family Cupressaceae; genus Cunninghamia; species Cunninghamia lanceolata. Next base: position 8,934,512 of record BSBN01000111.1, read on the forward strand.
TCACCTAAGGAGCATGATCAGGATGATGAGCATAATATGACCCTTTTGCGGCCAAGGCAACCCTCTTGATAAAAATCAGCATGATGAAGATCATCATCATATTTGGGGCGTATGTCGAACTTGGAATAGAACGTCATCATGATAATCGGGAACCGGATCGGGTTTTGGAAAATATCCTGTTCGAAGGAAAAATGATGATGATGACCATCAGGAGGATACTTGTTTCCTCGTTATTCAGATCGGGATGACGTCATCATGATATCCGGAGCCTTCGTTAAACTTGAAACATGACGTCATCATGATATTTCGCCAACCGGATCATGTTTGAGAAAAAATCCTGCCGAAGGGAAAATGTTATGATCATGATCATGATCAGGATAAAAATATGATGATGATGATGATCAGGATGTTCTCAAAAGGTTGCATTTTCGGCAGGAGGACTTGGCGAAATATCAGGCGAACAAACAAGATCATGATGATCTTGACAATCAGGACAGGATAAAGAATGATGATGACGTCATCATCATATTCGCGCTAGGGTGATATTGTAAAATATGATGATGCTGATCATCAGGATATTTACTTCTCATCGATTTATCATGATGACGTCATCATGATATTTTGTCTTCGAAGCACAAGGATAAGTTGGTCATCATGATATTTCGGCTAGGGTGATATTACAAAATATGATGATGCTGTTTAAGAAATGCAATATCGAACCCTTCTTAATAGATAGGCTGATCATCATGATGTTTCGGCAAACGGATATCAGGAGGATATAAAGATGATGATCCTCCTTCGAAATTATCATGATGATGTCTTCATTACTTAGCGAATTTCAGAGTGTTCTGTGAAAGATCAGGATGATGATCAAGAAGCCGTCATCATCATATTTCGAAGTCCAGCAAATATCATGATGATGACCTTGCGATAGGTTTATAGCATGCACATGCAAATATGCCGAAGGTGATTTTGTTAAGTCAGGGTGATCTTACACCATCAGCATGATATTTTAAGATCAGGCGATGCAAGGATATCATGATGATACTCGCGATACAAAGGCCGCTCGACGGGGGGAACTTACTTTGACTTAAAGTTAATGTCATCATGATATTTCGAACCTCAGGATATTATCGGGGGGTGCGTTTAAAATATGATGATGATGACGCTCTTCAGCAAAACCGAGTTTATAATATAACCTTCCTAAAAGATATCATGATGCTGCATAATGCGAAGATCATGATGATGATGTCAACATGACTTAGAATAAAAAATGATGATCCTCCTGCGAATATCAGGTTTGACCAAGACTTTGACCGTGCATAACTTCCACATATGGTCAAATTTTCGAGTGAAGTAAAAGGCAAACCTGCATGAAATTTCAAGCTCTTTCAAAATATGAGGTCACAGAAACAAAATATGAATTTTGACAAACAGACCTCATGATGATGACCTACCTTATCATATATCATGATGATGATGCACTTGACCTTCATTTTTACCAGACCGCCAGAAAGCAGAAAAAACACAAGCAGAAGCAAAAAGCAAGACACTAGCAGGGGTCCTCGTTTTGCTAAGGAGCAAAATGGGGCGTGTTGTGAACATCACAACAACTAGCAACCAAAACAAAACAATTAAATTCAGAGTGTTCAAGGAAACTAGATGTAATGAACTCATAACTTCCAACTATCTTTTCCTGCAAATTACTATTCAGCTTGAGACTCAAAGTGTTCAATAAAGATGCATGAATTTCCATTTTCAGTTTAGTTGTGTGCATGTGATTAATTATCCTCATCTTGAAGATCGGTTGAACAAACCAGTGACTGACATTAGCCTACGTAGGTGAGGATATTCCCTCATAGCCGACCGGATAGAGCCTTGCTGCCAGCGAGCGTCTATAGCCCCGGCAAGGTTATCGTTACAATTCTCCTAAGTAGAGCCCCACTGCCAGCGAGCGTCCATAGCCCCGGTAGAGTTACTTAGATGGCTTAATCTGGATTTTCAGTATAATCCGCTTTATTTATTTATTTATTTTTTTTTTGTTTTCTAATTTTGAAAGATCTCATAAGGTATAGCAATTTGTAACTTCATGATGATGCAAGGAGTGGACACTTGCTGAAATTAAGCTGAGAATTGTAATGGTAGCAAGGGTGACCTCTGATTTTTCACCTAATATCTACACTGGTAGGTTCAACAAACCCAAGGATTTTAGGTGTGTCATCGTGAGAAACCTGCTTCGAATTCTCAATCACATTTATTGAATACGAAACTTCAGAAGATGAACAACTCTCTACATTCATGACAGTGACAGGTTATGTGTAAATTGCAAATGGTTAACCTGAATATCCTAAATTATATACTATTTTGAATGGTTGCTAGTTCTGCTCCCTAATACTCTACAGTAAAATAAAGATCCCTGCTGAGGAGACAACAAACAAACCAAACAAACAGGCTGTACAAACAAGATCATGATGAGGATCATCATGATGTTGTTAACAAGACAGCAACAAAACTGTACAAAACTGTACAAACAGACAGAAACAAAAAGCAAAAAACAAACAGAGGACAAGCTATACAAACAACTAACCTAAGAAGAAAACATCAAAAGAAGACCATAAAAAACAAAAGACAACCACCCCATCAGACTATATACCAGCCTCTCCAAGGCAAACTGAAACCCAGGAAAAAGACCCAAGGACACCCCTACTCGCATATTTCTTTAGGTTGTGCAGGAGTAACAGGGTACTGGTGATGGTTCTCATCCTAGCAGATTTATCTTTGAATTCTAAAAAAAATTCTGATATTCTAGATTCATTGTATTTATCAGAATAGCTCTTAACTAGTAACTGAGGCTGCTCATCAGGTTTATGATTAATCCATATGCATGTCTTATCTCTTGAACTTCCATAATCAAAATAGCATTTATCATTGTTTACTAAGGAAAGTAAAGAGACAACCTGATGTGCCTTTAGCTCTGTGGAACACACTTGTTTATTAGTAGCTGGCTCTTCATTTAGCTCTGCATTTTCATAGCCCAGCTCTATGTCTAGTCCCTCTTCAAGTTGAAAGATGAATGACTCTAGATGTATCATTTCTTCATCTTCATCCAGCTTTGTTCCTTCATTCTGGATGTTCAGTTTATCCTCAAATTTAGCACATCTCTCAATGTTCTCATTAGTTTCCTGCACATCAGCACTTAAGTAAGTATCTTCATCATCATAATCTGACATACAGAAATTAATCATTTCTAAATCACTTGAGAGTAAAAGTGGGATGACATCTTTTGATTGATAGGAATACTCCCCTGTTTTATTTTCAACATGGTATGGGGGTGATGTCTGATTGTGCACAGCAGCTACATGATCCTCTGTACCCTCTTCTTTCAAAAATTGTTCATCAGATGACCCACAGTTATCGTCCAGTGTGGAGTCTGCTTCTATTAACCTGCAACAATCATCACATGACTCCTGGAGAGAGATTTTATTATCCTTTATTCCTAGCATTGGTTCCATCGTTGTATCCTCTACACATTTAACGACCGTTGCTGCTGCATCCTCCTGTCGCCCAATAATCTCCTCACTTCCCTGCCAACTTTCAGCATTATACACATATTGGACTGGGAAATTATATGTAACGCACTCTTCCACCTCTTGTCTAATGTCATGACCAAATCTGTCTATTGCATTGTTTTCCTCATCTGAAGAATTTCCGTCAGACTCAATGAATAGTGCTGTTCTATTGCTGACACACTTCTTTCTACTGTTTAACATCATAACCTCCTCAATCTGCGTCCCATTGTTGGTAACTCTATAGACACCTGGCTCAACAGCAGCATATAAGATTTCATTAGTTCGATTATACTCTGTTATCATATGTCTCATTCTGGGCTCTGCCTCTATCCTGATCTGGTTTGGGATGCCTCTCCATGGTAACCACATGTGTGAAAAGTCAGTAGCCATATACCCGTTTAATGTCTTGGACCAATCCCTACTCAGCAACATTCCATAATTTGCGGGTATATCCACTACTTGGATGTCAATGATTTGGCTCACCCTAGGGTCTGAAGCTAACTGCACCTGTATGTTCATGAGTTCTCCTATCACACTAACCTCGGTCTTATCTAATTGTGTGACAACCTTCGCAGATTTGGTGGGAGTCAGCCCGAGAGTTTTACATATTCCTAAGGGCATTACGTTGGCTGAAGCACCAGAATCTACCATGCAATTGTGTATATTCTTCCCACACAACCTAACAGTTAACAAGAAAGGTTGAGTATCCCTCTTATCCGCATGTATTACTACATTTGTGTTGGAAGGCTGCTCAACTTTCTTACCTTTCTCCTTAGGTGGTGAATCACTACTAGGAACAGTTATATCAGCAGACACCATGTTTGTTATGGATGTATCCAGGGATTTTAAAAAAGCATTTCTAATCCCTGGGGTCTTCAATAATTCATTTAGAGGTATGCTGACCTTCATTTTCTTTATTTCCTCTGACAAGTAATTCATTAGTCTTGTTGTCTCTACTGCTTCTGTCTTACTTGTTTGATCCTTTTGCACTACTGTTCTGTTATTTGTGTGCTGACTAGCTTTAAGTATGGCAGGATTGTTGCTAGCATTCTGATCTGGGGGTGTATTGATGTTATTCGGAGGAGTGGAAGTGGTGAAAGGTCCTCCCGGCCTAGGGTTGTTCCTCAAATTGTAGGTGTGGCTTTTATTTGTCTGTTGAAAGGCCTGCACCTCCTCTGTTTCATTTAATATCTCGTTTTCATATTCAAAAGGAAACTGAAAAGCATTTAACACAAAGGCTGATTCGGGATAAAGACTTTCACAACAGTATGGTTCATCCTCTAGCAATTCATCCTCCCTCTCTTCTGCAGTTGCAAAGGTAAACGTTTCTAAGACCAATGCTGTGTCATATTCTGAGGGTACTACCTCATTACCCTTAGGAATGAGAAATTCTGAGGTAGGAGGCTGTACATCTACGTTGAAGATACTAGCTGCCAAGTGGAACTGTGGACAGTCATGCTCAGCATGGGCATTAGTATTGTGAAATCTGCACCAATTTTTGGGTGCTGTATTGGCCATTTGTATGTTAGTTATTTGTTTTGCACCATGATTATCCGTATTCTCGAAAGGAGAAGCCAGAGTACCGTTGTTGGGCCCAGTGTTCCATGTCTTGGGTGGCCTAGGTTGATTCTGGTTCTTGTTATTATTGCCCCAGGTCCTATTATCTATCACTGGCCCCCTATTTTGCATTGGTTGCCCCTGACTGGGGCCTTGATGCTGATTGTAGTTTTGGTTCTGATTGTACTGCTGGTTCTGGTTGAGACTATAATTCTGATTTTGGCCTTGGTTGTGACCTTGAGGTGGATTGTAGTTTTGGTTGCTTCTGCCATAGAGATTCTCATTTCTTAGCTGTGTCACTTCGGTTGTTAATCTCTTCAAATGTGCAGTAATCTCTTTGATGTCTTCCCTATCCTCTTGTGCTTTTGCCACAGTTACATCCCTAGGAAGTTGGAAGAAAGGCTGACCATTATTTTGACTGTTATTGGAAGTACTAGCCGTGTAAGGAGTTATAGCCTGGATTGGAGTAGGATTATACATAGGTGTGTAAGAAGGAACCGGATTTATTAGTGGAGCATGCTGCACAGGGACTCCATTCCATGGGTGTGCCTGATTCTGCACCCCAAAATTTCCTCCAAATGGACTGTAGGTTGTATGTCTCATTTCTTGGTTCACTGAGGCTGCCTCTTTATAGGCTTTGGATACTGAATCTATGTCAGGTTTCCTTTTGACAAACATGGCAGTTAAAGGATCCAAAGCAGCATAGTACATAGCCAACAAGGGAGCATCAGCTATGGTATAAGGGGCTGCTAGCCTAGAATAGGCCTTTTGGAATCTGTCATTGAAATTATCAATTAGCTCTCCCTCACCTCGTTTTATAGCAGCCAACTTATGATACAAAGCACAAGGGTCAATGGGTCCTCTAAATCTTGACAGAAATGCTTCTTCCATAAGTGCCCAGGAAGAAATGTAACTATTGGGTAAGTTTACATACCAGCTAGAGGCCTGCTCATTAAAGGTGTAAGGAAACAACCTACACACAACATCCTCGTGCTCTAACATAGCCCTAAAACATGCTTCCTTAAATATTCTAATATGATCTTCTGGGTCTTGATGCAACTGGTATTTGGGACATATCTTTTCTGGATTTTTGGGCATGTCATGATAATCATTGAAGAATATGGGAGAATTGACATCGAAATAAGCCATTGCAGGTGTTTGAGCTTGACTTGAACTTGCAGAAATACCTGGATTGATTGGTGGATTAGGATTTAGAGGAGGATTGAGACCTCCAGAAGTGCCTGAACCAAGATTTAAAGATCTGAACAGTGATCTATCAGGACTTATAATACTACAGATGTTAAAAGGTGACCCAGGAGGTGTTCCAGATGAACTTCCTGCTTGCGATATCTTTGGATTCCAGATTAAAGGGCTTTTACTTCGCCTTGTATCAGGTAGTTGCACAAAGATATCTCCTGAACTGGACCTAGACCTAGTCACTCTGTTACTGTCGTTAGCTAGTTTGAAATGAAACCTAACTCAGGCAGGCCCTCCTTCTAGCGCCAGAAAACTGTTGATGACTGTTTTGATGCAATCATAACAATAATTCAAAATTCACATGACATGAACTGTAACTATACTTGAAAGACAAGAAGGAATCATTTGGTGATTCAACTAATCCCAAGTCTACAATGGTTCGGTTGGTCAAGTTCAGTTGTCAATGTGAAGCTGTAATGTTCAAGGGGCCTTACGTAGTTTAGGTTTGTTTTGTGGTTTACTGGCCTAAGAATATGCAAAAAGGTCATGAGATATGTCAATGCTTTTCATTCCTTTGCATAAGAGTGATACTGGGCTGCAAGTTTCAGAGGGTTTTCTTGGATTTTTGCAGCTTTCTTCTTGATCTGTTTATGAAAACTGTCTACTTATAGCTCTGTTATCATGCTTCTTCAAATTTGAGACAATTTCCTTTGGATTTCTACGTTTTCAGCTAAATATTTCAAATGGGTTGGGAAAAGTTAGAAAGATCTAAACTATGCCTCATTTAATCTACAGAAGGATCTAAGTGTTTCTGTTATGCACTATGTAAATACCACAGTAGTTTGATCAAATCCACAGTAAAAACCCTAAATGTAAGTCCTGAGCATTTTCACAAACATACATTTAAAATTGCAAGCTCTCAAAGAAGATATTTCAAAACACAAAGAAGAGCAGGAGAACACTCAGAAGATAGATGCAGAACTCCAGATTCTATTGTATTAGAAATGAATAGCCATACATGATTTACAATGTAAGAATGACTCTTAGTTTCATTGATCATACTACAGAGAACTTACAAGCTTTACAGATACAGTAAGGCAGCCAGACATTCCACGCGCACCTTACTGCAGACGAACAAGCGACCTCCTTCTTCTACTTCTAAACTATGCTAAGCTATCATGCTGTGTTTTCCTAGAATCTCTGTTGTAGGCCCTAAAAATCCCTGTTGTAAAGTATTACAGTGTAGAGAGGCACAATATATAACATCCTGATTGTCCTCACTACAGCAAAAAAACCTAACTGACCCCCTGGTTCAAACCTCTAGTTACAGCAATAAATGCAGGTGAACCAGTTCTCAAAAATATCTCAGATCCATGGTCAAATCTGGGCGAAATATTGCCCCTTCTGAGAAGTTCCAGCAGCTGAGCAATAACTTCTGTTTGTCTTTTGCAGAAATACCTCCAGCTGCGACCTTCCTCTTCACTTGAATGGCTTTGACTTTTTGCATTTCATCTCTATCTTCTTGCTCCTGAGATCTGATCTTCTGCCTCCATGAGGTCACTGTATTGACTTTCCAGCTGCTTCCTCAACTGCAAGCCTGCAAGACAAGACAAGCAATAAGTACTCCATTTATGACAAAACAGCATGAAAATCAAAATAAGCGTTTAAATACAGGTGACTGCGCAAGATCGCGGAAATCAGATCCAAAATCCGCTCAAAACGCGTGAAAAATGCGCCCAAGCTGCTCAAAATTGATGGTTCAATCATCGCTGACCGGGAAAATGCCAGAGGCGCCAAAAAAAACACTTTAAAACTCCACCGCTTCATTTCCCGCCCATCGGCATGATCATCCCTGTCGGTGCGTAAAAAAAAATAGGTTAGTCGATATACCTCATCATCATGATATTTCGGAAAATATGATGCTTTCCCTCCTAAAGGTTCAGATGAACGTCATCATGATATTTGACTTCTGCATATGGAGAAATGAACAACAACATCATCATCATATTTGAAGGAGAATAGGAGGATGCGACTATAATCATGCTGCCGAGGAAAGGAAGATGATGGTGACGTCATCATGATATTCGGGCTTCAATGAAATGCTAAGGATGACGTCATCGTCATGTTCGGTTAAGATCAGGGGGATAATTGCAATATCGGGTCACCTAAGGAGCATGATCAGGATGATGAGCATAATATGACCCTTTTGCGGCCAAGGCAACCCTCTCGATAAAAATCAGCATGATGAAGATCATCATCATATTTGGGGCGTATGTCGAACTTGGAATAGAACGTCATCATGATAATCGGGAACCGGATCGGGTTTTGGAAAATATCCTGTTCGAAGGAAAAATGATGATGATGACCATCAGGAGGATACTTGTTTCCTCGTTATTCAGATCGAGATGATGTCATCATGATATCCGGAGCCTTCGTTAAACTTGAAACATGACGTCATCATGATATTTCGCCAACCGGATCATGTTTGAGAAAAAATCCTGCCGAAGGGAAAATGTTATGATCATGATCATGATCAGGATAAAAATATGATGATGATGATGATCAGGATGTTCTCAAAAGGTTGCATTTTCAGCAGGAGGACTTGGCGAAATATCAGGCGAACAAACAAGATCATGATGATCTTGACAATCAGGACAGGATAAAGAATGATGATGACGTCATCATCATATTCGCGCTAGGGTGATATTGTAAAATATGATGATGCTGATCATCAGGATATTTACTTCTCATCTATTTATCATGATGACGTCATCATGATATTTTGTCTTCGAAGCACAAGGATAAGTTGGTCATCATGATATTTCGGCTAGGGTGATATTACAAAATATGATGATGCTGTTTAAGAAATGCAATATCGAACCCTTCTTAATAGATAGGCTGATCATCATGATGTTTCGGCAAACGGATATCAGGAGGATATAAAGATGATGATCCTCCTTCGAAATTATCATGATGATGTCTTCATTACTTAGCGAATTTCAGAGTGTTCTGTGAAAGATCAGGATGATGATCAAGAAGCCGTCATCATCATATTTCGAAGTCCAGCAAATATCATGATGATGACCTTGCGATAGGTTTATAGCATGCACATGCAAATATGCCGAAGGTGATTTTGTTAAGTCAGGGTGATCTTACACCATCAGCATGATATTTTAAGATCAGGCGATGCAAGGATATCATGATGATACTCGCGATACAAAGGCCGCTCGACGGGGGGAACTTACCTTGACTTAAAGTTAATGTCATCATGATATTTCGAACCTCAGGATATTATCGGGGGGTGCGTTTAAAATATGATGATGATGACGCTCTTCAGCAAAACCGAGTTTATAATATAACCTTCCTAAAAGATATCATGATGCTGCATAATGCGAAGATCATGATGATGATGTCAACATGACTTAGAATCAAAAATGATGATCCTCCTGCGAATATCAGGTTTGACCAAGACTTTGACCGTGCATAACTTCCACATATGGTCGAATTTTCAAGTGAAGTAAAAGGCAAACCTGCATGAAATTTCAAGCTCTTTCAAAATATGAGGTCACAGAAACAAAATATGAATTTTGACAAACAGACCTCATGATGATGACCTACCTTATCATATATCATGATGATGATGCACTTGACCTTCATTTTTACCAGACCGCCAGAAAGCAGAAAAAACACAAGCAGAAGCAAAAAGCAAGACACTAGCAGGGGTCCTCGTTTTGCTAAGGAGCAAAATGGGGCGTGTTGTGAACATCACAACAGAGCCAATATGTGAATTGGCTCCAACGCCAGTTTTCCATCTGCCTCTACCTGAAGAGCACTCCAATCCAATATGTGAGATGAGTCATAGATATAATGATGTAAAACTGAAACATGAAAAACATCATGGATACGTGACAGGCTAGGTGGCAAGGTGAGATGATAGGCTACAGGTCCTATCCGCTCCAAAATCTCAAAAGGTCCTACAAACTAAGGTGCAAGTTTAGAGCCCTTTCTGTAATAGATTGGACTCTTGTGCGGTCGCACTCTCAAAAATACCCTATCACCTAGTGAGAAGCTCCGATCAGTTCTCTTTGCATCGACATACTTCTTCTGTCTATCCTATGCCTCCTAAAGTCTCTATTTAATCAGTGCAATCTGCTGCTCTATGTCCTGAACTAGTTCTAGACCAATGGCGACCCTGTACTCTATCTGATCCCAACTCAATGGTGTCCTGCACGGTCTGCCATATAAAGCCTAGAAAGGAGGCATACCCAATGAGCTGTGATGCCCATTATTGTAGGAAAAATCAACCAGATACAAATACTCCTCCCATCTAGACTGATGGTCCATAACATACATATGAAGCATATCTTCTAAAACCTAATTAACTCTCTCTGTCTGTCTGTCAGTCTCCGGATAGTACGCTGAACTGAAGTTGAGCTATGTGCCCAATGCTTGATGTAAGGCTCTCCAAAATGATGAATTGAATATAGAGTCTCTATCAGTAATGATGCGGTGAGGTACTCCATGAAGTCTAACAATCTGATCTAAGAACACTCTCGCCACTGATGGTGGATTGTACGTCGTACGTATAGGTGAGAAATGCGCCACCTTGGTCAACTTGTCAACTGTCACCATGATGGCATCATGACGATGTAATGACATAGGTAGACCAATGATAAAGTCCATGGAAATGGTGTTTCATTTCCACTCAAGTATCTCGTGAGGGTACAACAATCATGTTGGATGTTGATGCTCAGCCTTGACCCTCTGACACTCAAGGCAACGAGCAACATATTCTGTAATGTCTCATCTCATCCCAACCCAATGATATAACTGTTGCAAATCGGCATGCATCTTCTTCACTCCTAGATGTGCTGCATAAGGTGCTCTATGAGCCTCTGAAAGAATCACTGTACGTAGGTCACCTGCATGGGGTACATAGATGTGCTGCCGATGTCTAAGCAAACCATCAGACTCAAGGGAATATTCTATGAATTTACCCTTAAGAGCCCCCTGATTCTGAATTTCTTACTGCACCTCAAGAAACCACTCGTCCTCCGACAGATGCTATAAGATGCGGTCCCTCAAGTTCACCTTTAATGTCAAGGTCAGGATTTCATGGCACCTCTGACTTAAAGCATCAGCAACCACGTTCTCCTTCCCTTTGATGTCGTGGACATCAAAGTCATACTCGCATAAAAACCCCATCCAATGCCGCTAGCGAGCATTCAGATTTGGCTGTGTAAAAATGTACTATAAGCTATGGTGATCTGAATGGAGCTCAAAGCGTTGACCTAAGAGAAAATGTCTCCAACGAACAAGAGCATGAATAACTACTGTGAGCTCTAAATTGTGAGTAGGGTAGTTTAGTTTATGTGTCTTAAGTTTGCGCGATTCATATGAAATCGTTCTACCTCCCTGCATAAGCACGGCTCCCAAACCCTCTAATGATGCATCTATGCAAACAACAAAATCTTTTGCAAGATCTAGAACCGCTAAAATGGGAGCACTGGTAAGATGCTCCTTGAGGATCCCAAAGGCCTTCTCACATTGCTCAGTCCAAGTGAAACTTTTCCCTTTTCGCTGAAGAGAAGTGATGGGATGTGTTATCCTAGAAAAGCCCTTGACAAATCTATGGTAATAACCGGCTAATCCCATAAAGCTCCTAACTTCTGTCACACTGGTGGGTGTTGGCCAGTCTTGAATTACTCTGATCTTTGATGGATCTATGGAGATGCCATCACCTGATAAGATGTGCCCCAAGTATTGCACCTCTATCCCAAAGAAGGCACACTTCACCAGGTTGCCATAAAGCTGCTGCTTTCGTAAGCACTGCAAAACTTGATGCAAATGATCTACATGTTCCTCCTCGGTTCGCGAATAAATAAAAATATCGTCAAGAAATATGATCACGAACCGATCCAAGTAAGTACGGAACACCTCGTTCATGAGACTCATGAATACTGCAGGGGTGTTCGTCAAACTGAAGGGTACCACGATGAACTCATAATGGCCATATCTAGTTCGAAAAGCAGTCTTATGAATGTCTGCCTCTGTGATGCATAATTGGTGATACCCAGATTTTAAATCAATTTTTGAGAACACTCTAGCTCCCTGCATCTGATCAAAGAGTTCATCAATCCTAGGCAGAGGATAATGGTTCTTCACCGTCACCTTGTTCAACTGCCTGTAATCCATGCATAGTCAAAGAGACCCATCCTTCTTCTTCACGAAGATGATCGGTGCGCCCCAGGGTGAAACGCTAGGTCGGATGTGCCCCTTTTCAAGTAACTCCTCTAACTGTAGTTTAAGTTTTGTAAGCTCATGTGTAGTCATCCTGTAGGGTGCACGAGACACAGGTTCTGCACCTGGCACTAAGTCGATGTGGAAATTGACCTCTCTGCGTGGAGGCATACCTGGTAACTCCGGTGAGAATACGTCGGTAAAGTCTCTCAAGATAGGGTGATCATCTAAGGTAGCCTCAGGCTCATCCTTTGATCTGTCACTGACCGTAATAGCAAACATCTGATAACCCTTTCACATGCAGTGCTTAAGCTACTAAGCATATATCATATGAACTGTCGTGGGCTTCTGAATGCCCACTATGTCGACCGGTGCGCCATGATCATCTAAGCAACTAATCATTCTCTGGCAACAATCTAGTTTAGCTCTAGGAGCCGCAAGCCAGTCCATACCCAGAAATACTCTGTAGGATCCTAATGGCATAACTCTAAAGTCATATGCTATAGCGAAGGAACCTAAGGAGATCTCATAATCTCTAACCATGGTATCTACTGACATCCTAACCCCAGAGGCCAACTCAACCTCCCACCTAATGTCCTGCCTATAAGCCACCAGCCTACAACGTTCCACTAACGATGTATACAGAAAAGAATTGGTAGCTCCAGAGTCAAAAAGAATAGAGATAGGGAAATCCCCAATCATACTTGTTGTCTCAATGACTGAAGCCTAGAAATCAACGTGGCGGTTATCAACCGTTGCAAACATGTGGTGGGATCTGCCCACGTCACCTACAGTCTACTCAGATCCTCATATACGAGGCTGTCCTCCTACTATAAATCCCTGTGGACACTCCCTGGTTAAATGCCCTGCCCCACCACATACATAGCACGGGCCCCTAGCCTGTAACTATACAGACTGAGTCTTGCCCGACTACTGCTGTCCAGTCTGCCTAGTGGACCCCTGTGAACCTCTGTTTGATTGCTGAGACCTTGCGGGTTCTGCAGAAGATCCCTGCTACTACCATCCACGGTTCTGGCCCCCCTAAACCCTCTGTTGGGGCCTAGATTTCTATCGATGTTGCTATGGAGGCCTAGGAGGTAATGATGAGGGATTAAACCCTCCTCTCTGTGGTGTAAATTGAGGTCTACGAAAATTTTGTTGTTGTTGGCGATTATGATCTTGATACTACGGGTGTGAATTCTTCCCTCGTCCCTGCATTTCATCTACAATAAGAGCCTTTTCAATAGTCTCACTCATGGTTTGGGGATCTACCATACGTACTGGTCCTGCTATCCCATGATTCAGGCCTCTGATGAATTTGTGTACTAAGATTTTCTCATCCTAGAGGTGCTTCGTATAACGAGAAAGCTCGATGAACTGGCTCTCATATTGAGCAATAGCGAGTTCTCTCTGCTGTAACTCATGGAACTCATCAATCCTGCACTATCTGTAATGCTCTGACAAATATCACGCATTAAAGTGCTCTATGAAGATGTCCCAAGTGAGTGTATCTAGGGATAGTCGGCGCTTGCACTCCTTAGTGCACCACCAGGTAGCTGCTGCATCTCTTAGGAGATGCACTGCCACTCGTGCTTTCGTGTTGCTCTCATTAGGTCACAACGTGAAACACCTGTCCAGACTAATCAACCAAGCCTTAGCCACAACTCCCTCGGTAGCTTCTACAAAAGTAGGTGGGTTGAGCCTAAGCAGATCTCTAATGGGATCTCCTCTATCTCTGAGCCCTATAACTGGCTCATCTAATCCATACTCATATGGTCCATGGTATACCTGTCCTACCCTCATGGTCTCATCTCATCTCGAGTGTCTCAGAGGACTCCTACTCTGTGCACAGTAGGCTGACCCTACCTCTTCTACTGTAGTGTCAAGAATCTCAATGAAAGGCTCCATGCATGGCACCTCTCACGGATCTATGTAGGGTTCCACATATGGCTCAGCATGAGATTCCGCACGTGGCTCATTACATGGCTCTTCTCGTGGATCAATGCGAGGCTCATTATGTGGCTCTGGAATAGCTGGTGGTAACCGTTCTAACAAAGCCTGCAGTGTCTGAAGAATTTGTGGGCCTAGGTCAATTACTGGTGGTGCCTGTGGTACGGGTGGTGCCTATGGTTCAGGTGCTCCTGTGGTACGGGTGGATCTGCTATAACTGCGTGTCCTTGTCCCTTAGCTGAGGAATCACTATGCACCTCAACGGATGCTGTGTTGTGCAATCGCGCTCGTCGAGCACGTCGGGGAGGCATCCTACAAAACATGGAAGACTCTAATTAATCAATGTTGCAGAATAATAATGTGCCCAATTATGCCCAATGTTTAAACTTGGCTCTAATACCAAATGTCATGCCCATAATTCCCATGCGGTCACAACACGCATCACACATGTCATGTCCACATGTGCCATGTGGTCATGACACGAAATACCAAAAATTTTCCCACTCTTCCCTAGACATCCCCTCGCATGCGTAGGCGTGCTCAGCAGCATACGCTTAAGGCAAAAATAATACAGTTGTTGGCGGCGTACCAAATACATGTGCACACACCCTACATAAGGAAACGCGTGGTTTCCTAACTTAGGTTAATCTCATGAATTATATTTGAACAACAGTTGTTTTAGGTGATAGATCATTTTTCAGCAAAGCATGATCATCTGATTCTTCTTTCCATTTTCTAGAATTTAATATTAAATTCTCCTCCTTCAGACTTAGCATTTTCAACCAAGCCCGTTCATTTGCCCTCTCTTCCTTTTCTTGGAATTTAGTTTTGATTGTATTTCTATCACGTTCATTTTACCGTTTCTCTAAAATTTAATTTTGATTGTATTTCTATCTCATTCCCCTTCCCGTTGTGCAAGATCTTCTTATGTTATTCTTTTTTTTTTCTTCACGTTTTTTATCGGACAATGTTGACACTATATCCTTTACATTATTCCTAATTTCTTGGTAAACTAGATCACTTAAATAGGGTTGGCTAACTTCACTTGACTCAGTCCCCCTAGGGTTCCGTTCTAGGTTTTAGTTCAACGTTTGAATTAAATTTAATAATCAACCTGTTCCTAAACAGGATTAACGGTAGGTTAAACTTACTTAGTTCTCTTAGCCCTGTTCGGAAATGTCACTCATTTTCTCCTCTTTATTTTTCAAGGTTAGCTGTTCTTTCTCTTTCTCTCTCTTTTTTTTCAATTAGATGTTTATTCTCTAAATCTACAGTTGAGTTTAAAATGGCCACTCATGGAATGCCTGTGATGGCTTGTTTGCGTTTATTTTCAGTGTCCTTTGTAAATGAAGGGATTATACTTTCCTCTTCATTTTCCTATCATTTAATTTGGGATAATTGTTAAAACTTCTGAGAAACTCTTCCTTAAAATTAAAATATATTTACCTATGCTCTTTTTAAATTGTAATTGTATAAACAATGTATTTCTGAATTGCAACTCTGAGTTTAAACATCTATTCAATTCGTATTATACATTATGCATAAATAAATCCCACTTTCCTTGATTAAAATTTCTATTTCAAGTCAAATATTTTAAACTACATATAGTTTGCCTTCAATGAATAGTGAAAAGTGAATAGTAAAAGTGAATAGTGAATAGTAAAAATAGATAGTGATTAGTGGAAAGTGAATAGTAAATAGTGAATAGTGAATAGTAAAAGTGAATAGTGAATAGTGAATAGTGAAATGGTCCCCATCCTAGGAAGAGACCCTCAAGGTGGCGGTAATTTCAAAAGCAATACTGCAACCCAAATTTCATTTCTTTCACGGTAGAAAAATTATAACTTGACTTATAACAAAATTTAAAACTAATATTTCTACTAAGCTTGCACAAGAATAATACTTTTACAAACTTACTTAAAACATCAACTAACTCACAACTTTGCAAGTAGAAGAAGGAACTAGACAAGTCTAATATCCTTTTAAAAATAAATTTCCTCTTCCTTTCCTCATTTTAAAATGCTAAAACTTAATGAATAGTAGAATGCAAAGATCAATCCAATAACAGAGGATTTCCTCACAACTCCAAAAATAACAATTTATACAACAATAGGGCGATAATTTTCTCCTTTTGGAAAATCGACAAGGAAGGAGCGATTAAAAGATCAGGCTCTCCATAAGACTTAAGGAAAATAAAATTATTTTCTAAGATCCAATAATCTTCTCCAAGCTTTACAATAAGCTCGCAGAAAACCTGCATATCACACAACGAAAGAAACACCACACAATTTGCTCTCCTTCCTACCATAGACCCGCAAGAGGGTCACCCCCGAGTTAGGGAGATTATCCACACACCTAGGGGATTCAATACCACTTCACAACAAGATAAAAACAACACACCAAAATACAAATACACACATAGATATTTACACAACACAAAACTCATCCACTGTGAGTTTAAAGAGGGGTACGAAAGTGTACACACTCAACTCTAGAGTGTCACCCTTCAATTAAATTTCAACACAGTTTCCTTCTCATGGCCTCAATCCAACTTGCCAACAAAGATTCCAAGGAGTTCATATTTTGACTCTCAAGCCAAATAACACAATTTCTCAAAGTCACACAAATTCCCTCAAGGCTTTCAACATCCCAAAAGGAACAAGGCATGCACTCGAGGAGGATCACTCCTCCCCTACCCCACACTTGATGAGCATTTCTCCCAAGTGGAAGAAGCTCTGTCAACATCCCAATAAAATTTCCCCACAATAACAAAATTTACAACACAAGCAAAATAAATAATTTTCACACATCCTTCATGCAACAAATAGAAATACAAAGGAAAAGCCATGAAATCCAACCTTAAAAAGACCTTTAATGGATGAAGTTGATTTAGAGTTCCTCTCCAGCCTCCTCTCCAAATCTCCCTTATAAAAAAAACAATCTCTCTATGATCACAAGCAAGGAATAATGAATGGAGGATATAGGATGGCTAGAATAATTTTGACATTATGAGGCTATGAAGAGGATAATAGAGAAGGAATTGGGCATTATGAGGATGCTAGAAGAAGATTTCCTAGAGGAAATTAGGCATGATAAGAATGCAAGAGTGAAGTCCGCCTGCAAATATGAAGTTCCCCTGCAAGAATCAAGTTCCCCTACAAAAATCTAGTCTTTCCTAATTGCTTAGAGAAGCGTCTTATTTATAGATTTTATGAAAAGGGAATGGAAGGTGAGGATCAAGAGTTGAGATCAAGGGCTCACATTATTTGTGAATTTTAAATTCATAGTGGATGAATTAAAAATTTATTTTTTTGGGAAGAGTGGATTATGACATCAAGGGCTCTCATTATTTGAGAGTTTTAAATTCACATGTGAGGACAAAAATGAATTAAAGATTAATTTTTTTGGGAAAAGTGGATTATGACAAGTTAAATTTTTAATTCAACTTATGGGGGAGTGGAGGACAAAAATAAATTAAAGATTGTAATATTTATGAATTTTTTTAAGATTGTAATATTTAAATAACCCCACTCCTTTTTCCACTATCCCAAGTGGAATAAAAAAAATATCCCCATTATCCCAAGTGAAATTAAAAAATATCCCCACCCATGAAGGACCACACCACTTCATGGGGACTCTCACCAAAAGTGAGGGAACAAGAAGATAAGCCCCTCCATTGTTGGTGGACCATGGAATCATTTCAAGCCTTGGAAATGGAGAAAGGAGGGGCTTGAGTGTTGATCCCACTCATTCTATCCTTCTCTTGCCTCCAAATTCGTCACTTAACTTCACTATGAAGTTAAAGTGACCATATGGAGGTTAACTAAGGGTTATCCTAGTCAAAAGGGGCCCTAGACCTATGGGGTATAACCCAGGGTCAACTTTTAACCTAGTTAGGACACCCAGAGTTAAGTTAAGACACAAGAAAAGGGTCTCAAAAATTTAAATTTTTAAAAATAAAATTCAAATACAATTCTTACAACACAAATCATAATTCAATTTTTTTTTAAAAGTAGACCTAACCCATTCAACCTCATGCAAGACAATATTACAACATTACAATATTGCACCAAACACAGAGTTGATCTTGGTTCCTCGTGGAACTAGATCGACTTCACAAGGGATTACAACATAAAGTGTGGAATAATCTCCTGTATCTGTGGTTTTGTTAGAAATACCTACACACTCAATCTTAAAGTTAATTCCACATATACATATCATAGCTGAAGCAAATTTAATACATACATTTCTAAAGCATACCTCAGTTCTTATAAACATAATGAAATCATATGACAATTTTCTATCTAACATCACCCAATTAGTTTTCCTAATAGAATAAACATCTATATAACATCACCCAATTTGTTTTCTCTTAAAGCGAACATCTAACTAACATCACCCAATTAGTTTTCCTTTAATATAATAAGATTTAATAGTTTGAAAATCTGGGAACAATAGTCCCATAAATATAAAAATACCAACAACAGTAAGCTAAATAGTCACATGTACAGAAATGAAAAAGTGTAGGCCTCACAGATATTTTTGCACGTTCTAGTGGAGGAGTGGTTCACTTGTGTCTTTTGCATGATTTTAGACAAAATAAACTATGTAAATAAATATTAAAGGTAATATTTTATAAATTACCTGAATATTTGCCATGTAGTGCATGAAAGGAAGACTATCACATGACACATATTAAAGTAATCATAATTGATTATCTTTAATATTTAATCAAACAATTACCTTTTCCCCAAAATCATGCAAGAAACACAAGTGAAGTAGAACTGAAGTTAGTGGGAGTCATTTGGAGTTCTATTCTTGGCTTTGAATCAAACTATAGTGCTTTTTGAGTTCTTTTTGGTCAAACTGATTGAGAGAGGGAGTTTGGAGCTATTTTAGCTCATTTTGGAGTAGTTATGGGCCTTCTTTTCAGGGCTTTTCAATTTTACTCGTGGATCAATTATGGGGAAGATTTTTTGAGTACAGTTGACTGCAGTTGATGTTAGAGGGTCCTTTGAGATAGGCTTTTTGCATTATAGGAGAAAAGACTTGGTCTTTTTTCTTAGTTATTATTTTTTCCCTAGCTTTGCACATTGTAGAGAAGGAGATCCAGACTTGTAACTCATCTATTTTTTTAGTTTTCAGTAGCAGTAGTTTATTTTTCTAGCAATTAATTGATGTTTTGTAGAGATTCCTCTATTTTCAATACAATCAGGGGTATATCTATTCGGATTCAAGTGTCTTGTTTCATTTTTAGTGATTTGATAAAGGATTTTCTGTGTTTTACTTTGAAACCTTTAAATTCTTTTATCTCAAATTTTGATTGAATGCAAGTATACAAGGTACAAATTTCATTAGAGCTCATATATTATGCAAGTTCTTTCATGCTTTTCTATGAAACACTTTTGTGATGAAGTTTATCAGTTTGAGTTGTATGAACAGATTTGTTGAAGCGTAATTGTGAATCATATTGTAAATTTAAGTTATAATATTAGTGCATCACCCCCTTTAGATAGATTTTCTATTCAGTTACCAGTTTATGCAGGTTTTCTTCTATCATTATCCTCCATCAAGCTACAGATCTAAAGGGCATTTAGAGGGAGCTGGCTCTTCTGGAGGTTCATTCTTGAAATAGACAAACCCATAGTCTGAGAAGGTTCCCATGTTGCACAGGATTGCCAAGCTTGTAAAGGCTTAGCATTCAGGGCGCAATCCTTCATGACAATAGTAAATTTGATGAGCTAATGGCTATCATGGCATTATGTTAAATAGTTTAAACACAATGGTTGTAGATATTGATTTCCTAAATAATTTTGTCAAATGATTGAAATGCATTATAAACAATTTACTTTGTAAACCAGATAAGAAGTTTTCAAAACAGCTGATTTGGTCAAATCATATGATATAATGGAAGAAAAAAAAAAAATTTCCTGCATTTTTATCTCCCCCACTAGTGCACCTTGGATTTACAAAGACATGAAGATTTGACATCACAACTATTCATTCACATCCATACATCTGACTCCCTGCTTTATGTTATCAATATTAGGATCAATTCAAATATTTAATAGATTACTAGTTTACACATGTGATGACATTGCATTGTAATGCTATATGTCTGAAAGATGTTCTTCCATATATCACCTCAAATCAATATTACCATGATTCATCATGTTCCAAGCAAGGCACCTTACATACTAGCACTAGAATCTAATGGCATTGCTTTGATACAGTTCCATGCCTCATTCTTTAGGTGAACTATTGTACCCTATTCCATAGCTACCATGTCTGTACACACAAGAAGTATTGTAGTGAATTTTTTTGAGTCTCATATTGATAAATGAGGAAGACTACAAAATGTTAGGCCAAAATTGATAGGAACTTGGAAGAATGGTAAACTTTATTGATATGAAAAAATAAAATTACATGCTTATTTATAGGCAACCATAAAATAATTGAACTACCAAATTAGAAAAAATTAAAACAAAACTAGAAACTCAATACAAAACTATATACACTATTGAATTATGTTAACCCTAATGATTAACACGTTAACATCCCCCCATCATCTGAAGGAGTTAAACCAAGCATTCTTAGGAATTTTTGCAACTTTTCTCATCCAAATGCTTTGGTAAGAATATCAACAGGCTAATTTACAATGGGACAATATTTGTTTTGTACATTGCCATCTTTCACATGGTGTCAGATTAAATGGAACTTTGTGTTAATGTGTTTGGTTTGATCGTGAAAGGCTAGATTTTTGGCCAATTTGATTGTAGTTTGATTTCTAATAAGTAGTGGTGTGGATGAAACCCAGTGTTTCCTAAAATCTTCAAGAATTCATCGAAGCCATAATATCTCCCTACTTGCCTTAGAAATTGCCATATATTAGGCTTCTACAAAGGAGAGAGTTGGCAATGGATAATTCTTATATTTCCAAGAAATGATTGTTGACCCTAGATGCATTAGGAAACCTAAAGTAGATTTTCCATCTTCTAAGTCACTTGCATAATCAGAATCTAAATATCCAACCAAGGAGAAATGTGTTGCATTGGAGGACTTGAGCCCATAG
Source organism: Cunninghamia lanceolata (assembly GCA_027924645.1). Taxonomy (NCBI): domain Eukaryota; kingdom Viridiplantae; phylum Streptophyta; class Pinopsida; order Cupressales; family Cupressaceae; genus Cunninghamia; species Cunninghamia lanceolata. The sequence continues at coordinate 8,956,097 of BSBN01000111.1, forward strand.
TGTTGAGTGCCTTTTAGATAGTGAAGAACTTTTTTGGTGGCTAACTAGTGATTTTATCTAGGTTGTTGCATGAATCTAGAGAGAACTCCAACAACAAAAGAAATATTTGGGTGGCTTTATCCATGACCTAAAACCCCTTGGATTTTATTTTCAAGCTCTCATGTTTAAATTTTATATTTTTTTATGACTTGTCAAACCGATGAGTTTTGTCTTGAGTCATTTCATGACGTCTGTTATGTCCTTGTTTCACCAACCCCCTCATTTGGACTACCAGTTATAGCCTTAGCTTTATTTACCAAGTTACATATCTTAGGCGGTGTGCGTTTTAAGTCTTTGTGGCCCCTATTCATTGTCCATGTGGTAGGTTTCGATTGAATTGCATGTTGGTGAGTTATAAGCATAGCTTCACTCAAGGCTCATATGTTTAAAGTTATAGTCTTGCATTGTGCTAAAACTTGTACTTGGGATTCATTTCAATCTTGGGTGGACACCGCTGAGTGTGCATCCCTGTTGGATTGTTGGTGCACCCTTATTGGTTGTGAATATTCTTTCATGTTCATTTATACTAATGTAGGAAGATATTTTGATTTGTTTTCTCCACACTGACTGTGCTTGATTGTAGTGAGCAATGATAGCCTAGATAGATGGCATTCTTTGGTTGCAGCGGACATCTCCTTTGCAGTGCAACTTGACAAAAGGATATTTTCAATCCATTACACTGAAAGATGTGACATGCACTATCCATTGATCTAAGCCTTCACAAGTGATCAATGACTAATATTTAAAGAAACATATAGCCTACAGCGCACCATGCAGATTTTAGCTCATATGAGCATCAATGTTGAAGGTGGCAAAAGACATTGAATCTTTAAAACCACACCTGATACTTAGGGGATTAATTTCAAACTATGAAGAAATTAATGAAATGGGAATTGCGAGAAGGTGCATTGTGTTGCATCGGCTCTCTTTTGTTGGTCTCAGTTTGAAGGTATCGGTGTGCTAATAAAATGGGTGCATTCAAGAATTCCTCTCTTTGTTCGCAAGGGTTCTTCATGGCTAGGGATTTCATTTTGAGGGCATTTAATTTTCCTTGTGGCTATCATAAATTGTGCCTTCTTAGTTTAAGAAATTCTCATCATAATTAAAAACCAATATATTGCAAAATGAGTCAAAATGTGTTTCAAGGTTGTAGGGCAAAGAAAGGTTTGGAACAAGACCTTATGAGCCAACTCCCTAGTTTTTCCAAAATCTATAAGCATGCCTAGGGTTTATGCACCCTCTCTGACAGTATTCATGACTACTCGCTAAGTCAGTCAGAGATGAAATCATTCTAGTCTAGGGGTGGGAGTTTTATAAATATTGTTACTATTGTTGCTCGACGGATAGACCTATGTCAAACATCTGGAGACTAGATTTGGGAAAATTAGTGGTCCCCAATGTATTTGTAAATGTTGAATTGATTCAAACCATCTACAAAAACTACAATGCCACTACCAAAACATTGTATAATAATGTGGGCACACCAATGTTGATAATGAACATGGAATTGATCATAAGGGTTTTTGACCTCAACCGCACAATAAATGTTAAAATTAGTTTTCATGAATTATGCAAAGAATATAGAAGAGACATATTTAGTAACAAGGTCAGGTGGTTGCCATACCATAGGAAGAGTATGGGTAAACTAGTACAAATTGTAGACAATGACTTAGAGCCTTTCAATGAAAGCACATTTGAAGAATATGTTAGATTGACATACTATGCTTTATGCTAGGTATTTGGACTTGATTTGAAGCCACAGATGCCAATCCACCTAATGATGTTGGTGGCTGATATTCAACATTGTAATCTTAATAGGATCTTTGACTGTGCATCTTATATTGCCGAAGAAAGAATTCACAAAGAATTGGTGTCTTTTAAGATAGAAAATAAGATCCCTTAAATTTTAAATGGTACTCAATTCTATGCCACATTCTACTATATAACCAAAGAGATATTTGTGATGAAGCCCTATAGCTAGTATGCCAAACACCTAAGGGAAATCCCATGCCCATTCAAGGACAAACTCATATATGTGATTCACATTGCTAAATATCAGATTATGTCCTATTTGAGTAGTATTTTATGCATAAAATATTGGGTTTGTTGGGTCATCAGAAACCAAGGTTGTCTAGAGTTGTTATGAACTTCTTGAGACCTATTTAATATGAAAAAGGTGAATGATGATAACTAGAATGCACACTCGATAAAACCCTTTTCCATATAACATTCAAGGACAAGATCAAGCTGAATCACTACTAAATGAAGTTTGACTTTGTTAGGAATTTGCAAGTCAAATAGATCTAATTCCACATAACTCAATAGGAGAATATGATGCAGAAATAATCATAATGCAAAGATCAAATGACAAACACAAGATAACGCAAGATATACCCTAGGAAAACCCTCAAGTGGGAAAAACCCAACCTCCAAAACCATCCACACTCATATGTATTATTCAACAATAAGAAATTACAATACATGCCATGAGTCTCCATGAATACCTCTGAATCATCATGCACCTCCAATGCATCCTCCATTGTGTCAAAGCATGAATCCACACATCACCTATCATGCTTCACAATATGCACTCATAGGAGAGAGCTTAATACAATGACAGCCTCTCACAAACATCCGTCTACCAACAATGAGTTAGTAAACCTCAAATAATAACATTGTGCTTTCTTTTATAATTCAAGCTCACACAATTACATTCAGAAAATCATGTGCCCCAAAACCATGGGTAGCACAAAATTGGATTGACCTCTTTATTTAATGTTGGTACTACATTTTTTTCCAACAATTAAATAATACAAATAATCAATTAATCAGTCTATGTGTCCCACACACAAAATAATTAACCCAATGTTACATACAACTTATACAAATGGTAAATAAATAATACAATATTATGCAAGGTGTACAACACCTATATCCAAACATTATCCCACTTGTTGTATACATTGCATAAGGGTAAAACAATGAAATACATCATCATAGGCAAACATGAAATTAGGGCTGATGCATGAAGTTGGGTCCACAAAAAGTTCAAAAAGTGGAAGTGTTTTTATTGTTTTTCAGAATTTGTCACACTTGGACTGAAAATTTGAAGCACTTACACAATGAATCTTAAAAAAAGTTAGGAATATGAAATTTAGTATTTTGAATCTAGTTTCTAAATATGTAATTTATTTAAACACCCAGATGATAGAAATTAAATTTTGATAGGCATGTATAAAAACCACTTTTTAAAAGTTATTTTTTTACCATACCATGCATGTGTACAAACACCACTTTTTGACCTAAATAAAAGTATTTTCCTAATTCCTTTTCGGAAAAGATATCTAACATGAATATTGATGATGATATTTTTTTGAATGTTTTTTTTTCTTGATTTTTTATTGGCCTAATTGTTGATTTTAAAAATCAAAGTGTACAAATAGCATAATTGGACCTAAACTAAACTTTTTTAAAAAAAAATTCATTGTGTAGAGAATTATCTGAAGATTGATGTCATATAATTTTTTTAACAAAAAAATTAACCTAAAAAAATAATTAAAAAATAAAAAATCCTGATATTTCAAGTTTATGGACCAGTTTGCTTAGAAATTAATTAAAAAATAAAAAACATAATCCAATCTTAACAAAAATTATATATTTGGAAACTAGACATCATGTTTTATAATGGGCTTTAATTTCATAGATTAATTCAGAAAAAAAAAGTCCATTGTCTATATTGCCAAAGTTGGACATTTCTCTTGAACTTGTCTTAGTTTTTCAGTTGCAGGTCAAAGGATAAGGGTCGGGTTGCCAAGCCTTTCCTGAGCCTCAAAATTTGGAAAACGCATATCTGTTATAAAATGCACACATGTTCTTAAAACTAAACATGTATGCGTTATACAATACATACACGTTATCTATTTTCCTGTTTGGATACCTTTAAGAAATGGATACACATTATAAAATGCGTACGTGTTATAATGTGTATGCATTATATAATGCATATGCGTTATCTATTTTTCCATTTGAATACCTTTAAGGAACGCATACGCGTTATAAAATGTGTATGTGTTATAACATGTATGCGTTCCTTAGTGTGTACCTGAAGCATAACGCATACACATTTATTTAGGCTCAGGTACCCATACCAAAGCACGTATGCATTTTTCAATAATGCATATGCATTTCCTGCAAGATATTTTTGGCTGAAATTTCCCCTCTTCGTGGACTCAACTTATTGCTTTTACCCATCACATGAATCTCCAACATGCTCTCATGCTCCATCAAGATACCTGCAATAAAATCAAAGTGACCATCATCTCAAGGAAGAACTCCTCTCATCCTTCAACATGCCACCTATGGAAGAAAAGGAACATGTTAAGGTGAATATGCACCAATCCAAAGAACACAAGCTTTAAATCCAAATGATAACAAAAGGCTCCAAGTTTCTATCAAAGGTAAAAACCCACATGATTAGAAATAGCACCCACATCATATGCTAATACATCCAACCATCCATACCTCATAGGTATCAAAAACATCAATAAACTCATGCCAACAACATATCCAACCCATATACCACAATCACAAGATCCATGTATAAAACCTATCAATGAAGAACACATAAATCTAGGAACTCCTACTACATGGGTAATGTCAAATATGAAAATATATCAAAGGCATATCAAGTATACCAATCAACACTCAAACCAAGGTGTGGCTAATCAACAAGCCAATGTATTATCAAGAACAATCACAATGATCCACATATGCATGATAAATCATTGCATACTCTCTCACAACATGTCACCATAACTCTCCCAAGTCCAACCATATCAACATGATCCTCCAAGAAGTAGTCATAAGACAAAGAGAGAAAACCTATAAATCATAATGTCCTTCTACAAACACCTCAAAGTGCTAAGTTGTGTCAAGTATGATCTCCTCTACAACCCCAAATGAAAAGCCTCAACAACACCCAACCATTCAATCTCATAGATCAAATGAACATATGTAACATGTAACAAACATGGATGTAAGCCTCTCTAACCAAGGTAGATCAAAATCATAACCATTCCATAACCAAGAATAAGCCTAATCACATCTCTTAAACTCCTCATAATGAACATCATAAATCAAACCATACAAATAAGGAGATAACCATGCTAACATCCCTCAAATGAACCCTTCAAAACCAATAACCATAGACCAAGATCCATATCTATGAGAAGATGAAACATAAAGCAAAATGCATCTAAAAGGATGGGCAATACCTCATAGATGATAAACCATCAAGTAGACCAAGAATGGGGAATGAGAATGCTCCTCTAGGATACACCAAGCCATAATGACTCTCCAAGAACAATCTCCTAGAATTTGGGGTTAAATTCTAAAAAAATTGCTTCTCCTTTGATAGCTAGTTTTTAATAGTAAACAGCATTTTTTTAAGGTGATGTGTATTTTGTCTCACATAACTTTTTTTCTACAAAGGATAAAAATCTAATTCTTTTGAATTTAGATTGGTAATACTGATATCTAGAGGATGCATTTGGTTTCATAATGTTTTGTTAATTTTTTTTTTAATAAGTTTTGATGTCAAACCAATTATAATTTAGACATAGGCGTATTTTGTCCAACAACTTTTTTTGTATGTAACTGAATTCAAATTTTTTTGTTGGAATAAGAACATCAATACCTAGAGGACATTTATTTTTTAGAATTTTTTTCTCTATTTTCCCATTTTTTAGTATGTGTGAAACAAAGGCCTTAATGTTCATTGAAAAACCTACATCCACAAGAAATTTGGGTCCAGTTTTTGGCCAAAAAGTGGAAGTGTTTTCCCTGATTTATAGAATTTGTCACATTTGACCTTAAAATTTGAAGCACTTAGAGATGGAATCTTTAAAAAAGTCACTAAATATAAAATGTAGTACTCAGAGTCTAGTTTCTAAATATATAATTTTATTCAATACCTAGATGATACAAATTGATTTTCAATAGGTATTTTTAAAAACCACTATTTAAAAGTCACTTTTTTTTAACCATACCATGCACATGTACGGCCAACATAATTTGACCTAAATAAAATTATTTTTCAAAATCTTTTTGGGAAAAGATGTGTAGTACAGTGAAGTTTGATGATGATTTTTTTATAATTTTTTCCAAATAATTTTTTTTATTACTTTTTTATTAGGCCTAATTACTACTTTTGAAAACCCCTCATGTACGACCAACATAATTTGAGCAAAAAAATCATAAAATTAATTTTTTTTTCATTGTGTAAAGAATGATGTGAAGATTGATGACATATAATTTTTTTTAAAAAAATTTAAAAATTAAAAGTTATTAAAAAAATACAAACACCTATCATTTCAAGTTTTTGGACCAGTTTGCTCATAAATTAAATAATAAATAGAAGAACATATCCAATAAAAAAATTACATATTTGAAAACTAGACAATGTCATCTGTAATGGGTTTTCTTTTCGTAAAAAAATTTAGAAAAAAAAAGGTCCACAGCCATATAGGTAAATTCAGTGTTTCTTCTTGTTCTGTACTTAGAAAAAAACTTGCAGGTCCAAGGCTCAAGGTTGGCCAACCATGCCTATCCTGATCCTAAAACTCAAGCAAAGGGAAGGGAAAAGGCGGTTGGTGATTTCAAACTTCAAAGAATGGGTACCCATTATAAAACGGGTACATGTTACATAACGGGTACCCGTTATGTTTTTAAGAATGGGTACCCATTTTATAACGGGTACCCGTTTCTATTATACCCATTATTTCCCATATTAGGGAAAAATGTACTATTACTGTATCCCTGCAACTTGCAAGTCTGATCAGTATGGTGCGATAACGACAATTTCTATATTTTTTTACTTACAGGTGTTTTGTGGAATCTCTTGACAGGTCATATTCTATTCAGATTTTGAAAGGAGTCAATCATATGAACAATTCTGAAGTGAAATCAAGTGCATAAGCTATTTTCAAGAAGATTAAAGAAAGAAGGTTTTTGTTTTTACATCTACCTTTTACTTCAAAATCTATGGAACAAAGGATCTACATCTAATTCTACTTCCAAATTTCAAATAAGTACATCAATTATGAAATTGGATTAAGTATCAATTGTTATTTTATCAAGAGGGTTTGGTAATCATGGGATCAAATCAACGTCAAAGAAACAAACGAAGGAAGGTAATGACACCTCATGAAATTGAAGAAAATAGAGAGAAGGAAGCAAAAAGGCAAAGAGATAGAAGAGTAAGGATTCAAGAGATGAATAATCTAGTTCCATGAGTATTGAAGAGAAAGACATTCAAAAGACTATAAATGATGGGATGAATGTAGATGTTGCAAATGTGGAAATGGTGAATTTGGAAGAAAATGTGTCTATAGAAACAAATGCATGTATGTCTTCAAACCCAACTTTCGAAGATATGGAAAATGTGACTATACAAACAAATCCAGGTATGTCTTCAGAGCCAGCTTTCAATGATATGGAAAACATGACTATAGAAACAAATCCAGGTGTGTTTTTGGAGCCAACTTTCAATGATATAGAAAACATGACTATAGAAACAAATCCAGGTGTGTCTTCGGAGCCAACTTTCAATGATATGGAAAACACAACTATAGAAACAAATCCAGGTATGTCTTCAAACCCACCTATTGATGATATGAATGAGAATGATATCCCTTTTAAGAGTGAAAATAAAAATGTTTTATTTAAGATTTAAAGAAATGTCTTAGATAATCTCCCTGGTAAGATTTCTTGGAGGTAGATGAAAACTCATGTAAATAGATTATATAAAAAAAATATTATAGAAAAAGTCTTAGATTTCAATGCCAACTTATGATGCAATTGATGAAGATGTGGAAATTGAAAAAAGTAATGAAAAAGTTAAGCATCTTTGTAAAACTTAAAAAAAAGATGAATCAATCAAACAAGTTTTATCTAGTGTTGCTAATGCTATTGATCCTATTGGTAAAAAGAGTCGATCTAAAGATAGCAATGCAACACGAAGAGCTATAACAACTGCTTTAGTCAATAAATCATCTTCTAATAAAAGAATGATAAGTAAGACAAGTGAAATTCTAAAGATAAATCCTAAAACTTTGAGAAGAGTAGCAATGAGAAGAGAATCTATTGAAAAAGATCCAATTAACCAATGTTGGAGTTTTAGTGGTAGACTCCTAAGGTATGACATGAAATTAAATAGTGAAATCAAATCTTTAATTGAAAAATATTGGCATGATAATATAAGGGTATCATCTAATGTTAGAGATGTTTTAAAATTACGCGTGGGTTCTAAAATTCGTGATCCTCATCCAAAACATCTATTAGACATGACTCAAACTGAATTATATAAAAAATTCTTAGATGATTTAGTGTTAGAACCATTTAATATTACCATAAGCCAAAGATATTTCGAGAAATGTAAACCTTGGTATGTGAAAATTAATAAACAACGAATCTCCTGTTGTTGTAAAACTCGTGCAATTTTGTTATTATTATGATGTTTTTCGATATATACGTTCTACTTTGTATACTGATGAAATTATGCAGGAATGTGGTATTAATATGCCACCTCAAACAATTAAGGAGTTTGTAGCAGGTTTGTTTTGTGAAACATCTACTGGATACTTATTTTATTTAAAAGCATGTATTTCTGGACAATACAATAGATGTGGCAACTTTTCATTGTTAGGAGAATGTATGCATGAAAATATTTCACATGAATTTGGACAACAATTAGTGGATGTTAAAAAATTCAAGAATGTTGAATATTCTTTAAAGGATGGAAAAATTGGAAAGCGTTGTGAGTTAGTCACTAAACAAATTTGTGTGCATGCATTCATCAAAGATTTCAAGGATAATATTATATCTAAATATATCAAACACTCCAAATATGCTCGGTGGCTTGATGGACAATTTTGTTCCTATAAAAACACATTTCCAATTGGAACTATCCTATCAGTGGTTGACTTTGTAGAAAACTATACTCTTGCTCCACAAGAGGAAATTCAATCTTAGTATTATAATTCAGTGCAAGTGGCCATATTTGTTCATATTGTATATAGACATGTAGATGATAGTACAGAAGATAATAGAAAATTTTTGAGGGAGTATCATTTCTATTTGAGTGATAACCAGTTACACTCTTTAGAGTTTGTGCAATATTGTTTCACCAAAATTTATGAAATTTTAAAAGAAGGAAGAATCCAGATGGCACAATATTTCATATGGTCAGATAATTGTATAGGGCAATTCAAAAATGCAAGAATGTTTTATTAGTTATGTAGGGCTCACAAAGAAATCAATATCCAACATATGTGGAGTTTTTTTGAAGCTGGACATGGTAAAGGAGAACATGATGGAGCTGGAGCATATGTGAAAAGAGATTTTGCTAGAGAGCAACTAAAATTTGAGAATGCAGCCAAATTTAGAAATGTGCGTGCAATTGTAGACTAGTGTAATGAAAAATTATCTGCGAGATCAACTGAGAACTCTACAATTCAATGATTCTTTTGGTTAGTTGAAGAAGAGAATATTCCTACTCGACTTGATTGTGAGACAATAACTGGATCAACAAAATTGCATTCATTTAGGAGTTCAAATGCAAGCACATGGACTATATGGACTAGGGAGCTTGCATTTTTTTGTCAATTTTATATTACAGGTGATTGGGGAGCATGTGAAAATATAGAATGGGTTGAAGAATGGAAACAATGATCCTTGACACCTACAGAAACACAAGATCAACTTGAAACAACAATTGAAGATGATAATCAAATATTTGCATCAGATGACTATGATCGTGTTTCGGACCTTGTACAAGAAGGTACTTTTATTTTCAATATTTTTTTATTGTCATTTTTTTGTACATCTATATATAATTAATTATATATGTATGCATGCACAAATTTATGTGATTTAGATACATGTCACACTTTATTAAATTATATAATTTTTTTGTAGGACATGTGTATGTTGTTGTTGCACCTGAGGGCAATGAAGAGGAAACCGAGTATTAGTTGGCTCGATGTGTTGAGACAAAACAAAAGTTGTTACATCCTAGAGTAGATGATGATAACATGGAGTATCCAATAGGTTCTGTGGTTATTGTTGGCACTTAGCTACGAAAATATCTAATAAGAAGGAATGGTTTGCCTGCATTTGAAGATTATGAAACACATAAGAAGATCATACACTACTCACATTTGGTTGTGGTAACAAATATAAAACTAGTCAGATATCAAGGAAAACCTTCTAATAAACAGTTATGGACACTTTCGATGGAAGAGCATGAGTCAATTATAGATACATTACAAAAAAATGAGGATGTAGATGGTACAATGGAATAAATTTCTAGGTATGTAATCCATCCTCTTAAATGTATCCTATAATGTTATCTAGTTACATGTAATGCATCAATGATTTATCTTTTTGGTATATAAATTCTTTCATTCTCATTTCAGCTTCTATATTATTCCCCTTGTCTTAAAAATTGTATCGACTCATGTAAATATATAATTAATTTACTTGTACATTTAAACATTACTTTTGCATGTGTACCCTAGACAAGTAGTCAAATTTGCATGATTGTCAATAGAAGTTTTCACCATACAAGTATGTGAGGTCAATTTTGTAGTCTTCAACTAAAAGTGAATGCAAATTAGGTAATTACATATACTTACATTATGGATTTCACATTCAACATGTTATCTAGTTACATAATGCATCAATGTGTTGTGTTTTTGGTATATAAATTCTTTCATTCTCATTTCACCTTCTATATTATTCCCCTTGTCTTAAATTTTGTATCGACTCATGTAAATATATAGTTAATTTACTTGTACATTCGAACATTACTTTTTGCAGGTGTACCCTAGACAAATAGTCAAATTTGCATGATTGTCAATAGAAGTTTGCACCATACAAGTATGTGAGGTCAATTTTGTAGTCTTCAACTAAAAGTGAATGTAAATTAGGTAATTATATATATATATATATATATATATATATATATATATATATATATATACTCATATATCTCTCATCCATCCTCTAAAGACACCCGCTTGTACATCCCCTTAATTCATCCTCTTAGCTCCCCTTAAGCCATCCTCTTACATCCCCTTAAACCATCAAGTTTTATCTTATACTTTGTAAATTGACTTGTGTACATCTATCCAAGTAAGCTATCCTCTTTTGTATCCCCTTAAGACATCCTCTTATACATCTCCTAAATCTATCCTCTTATATATCCCCTTAAGACATCCTCTTAGCTCCCCTTAATCCATCATCTTACATCCTCTTTTGTGTTATTTAGTTACATATTGCATTAATATTTTGTGTTTTTGGTACATACTCTTCCATTCTCATTTACATTCATTATTTCTTGCAGGTGTATCCTACAAGTAGATTTTTCTATGATTGCCACTACAAGATTTAATCATAATGTAAATGGTAGATCAATTTTGTAGTCATGTCAAACTAATAACATGGACCTATAAGCTAATTGTATAGATATAGTCATGTTTAATAATGGACCTATTTTTTGTTTTGAGACTCTTTTTATGGTCTATGTATTTAATTTTCACGGATTGAATATTATTTTATGATTGCCACAAATGATATTAGTCTAGAGGTTTAATAAGTATATAGTTTGTATTTTTCCTATCATTTTTGTACCCACTTTAGCTATGTTTTGAGATGTGTTGATTTAGCATTTATTTTATATTATTTAAATGCACAAAAGTTAAAAAGTAGTGTCATGATAGTTAAAGGGAAATAGTCCTAGGACAGTTTGCATATTTGAAACATGGTTTAATATCACCTCTATGAATGCCATGGTCCTCCTCTATATCCTTCAATCATTGTCTTGAATAGTCTAATGCTATCACTAATAAATATGGGACTGTGCTATCATATTACCTAGGTGTAGTCATAAGTATCATGGTATGGATTTAGTCATTGGTGTTGTAGAGTTATTTATGACTGCTAAGGTAATAATGAGGGTTATCATGCATAGGTAAGGTAGTAAATAGTCATTATTTCAAACTAAATGACTACCATAAAGGTTACTCATTGTCATAGAAAATAGAAGATTATTGTCATGATAAGGTATATACTATCTATTCAAAAATGAAGGGGCCTTGATAAGGTATATACTATCTATTCAAAAATTGGAAAAAATTATCTACACATTAGATATTCACATGTACATATGAGAATCCATCAAAGCATAATTGAAAGTGGATTTTCGTAAGATGTATTAGTTGCAAGTGCTACTTCTAATAACCACAACTCTCACAAGAAATTATGCATAAAATCTCTCTTGAATAATTTCAAATTGTGATAAATTTTTTTGTAGCTTATATTGTGTGGAAAAGATTTTAATTTCCTTCTAGTTTCTTCTAAAGAGTTAGTTTCTCTACAAGAATTGAATGCTTCATTTGAATCATCTTTTGAATGTTTTTTTAAGGAAGATTTTGTTTGGACACTATCAAAGTGAGTGTAACATCCTTATCATTTTATCATATTTTTCAATTCACTTTACCATAAGTAGCAAATTGGACTAGGTATATTACCTTATGAAGAAGATTAGTCTAAATTTTGTACTGAATTGCTCACATAGTGGGTTGAGCCTTACATCATTGTATTTTGTAGGTTGTTTCAACTTTTGAAGAAAATTGTAATATAGGTGCACTTATCTTTTGAAGAAAATCACTCTAGCTATTGCATTGGATTGCACACATCTCATTTTATTTCCTTGAATTAATTGTTGTATTATAGAGTGTGTATGCTTGTGTACACTAGACTATTAGAGTGAATGACCTTACTTTTTGATTATGCATGCATCTACATGAACCTCATCTTTAGTTCCAACATTGTTGCTACTATAACTACGAAGTCTACTTTAACACATAAATGAAGGGAAATGCAAGGTTTATCCTAGGTAAATTACCTTGTTATAAAGTGCCCTAAATTTATCTATTAGATAATTGTAACACCAAACTTATCTATTAGATAATTGTAACACCAAACCTATCTATTACACTATGTAAATTAACTTAATTTAGGTTTGTGAGGTGATGTATTAGAATTTTGAATTTTGAATATAAATATAAATGAAAACATTTAATTAATTTTGGCAATTAATAGATTGTTCACTATTTCAAGAAGAACTATTGAATCATAATGCATAATCACTTCTTAAATTAAAAAATGTAGTAGAGAGAAATCTTCTAACATGTCTGAATTAAATAATTTATAATCTAGAAGTGAACAATGAAGCATGTTTAACATATTATCTTTAATGTATATTATCTAACATACAAAAATGTTCAAGCATATAGTCAATAATATATACATGTAGATCTATCTAGTTAAGTCCATGATATACTATAAAATATAGGTAGGACCCATGAAATGTGTACTAAAACATCTACTCATCGTCAGCATATAAATAAATACAAATCATAGTTCATGAAATACTAAAATATATCTAGAAGTACATGTAATAGTAAGTTTGACATATATAGTCAAAGTCCTGGCACGACATATATAAAAAATAATGCACATCATACAGTTCAGTCTATGAAATAAATATCTATGTCAGGTATGATCATCACTCAAGTTCAAATCTGAAAGAGGCCTCTTTCTTCCTTGTGAAATAGATGGATCTACCTCATGCTGTACACAAGAAAAAGAAACTTGTAATTAGATTTAAAAAATTTAAAATGACACATACATGTGCTTCTGAAATGTAAATTTCATTTTGAATTTCATTTGATTGAAGATTTAATTTAATTTATAAAATACTCATATTAAATATTTAAATCTAGACTTTAATGTATGATGAAATTACCATATGATGTTGGTCATCTTCTCCCACATTTTGTTGCCCAAGTGATCGTAAAGCATCAGATGATAATTCTTGGATATTCAAATTTAAAACACTCAAGAATTAGGTTACCATCCAAATTTAATTTAATTTATAAAAAATATGAAATTAAATATTTAAATGTAGGCTATAAAGTGTGCATTTAAATTACTGTGCAATCATGCTCATCTACTCCCACATTTTGTTGTGTAGGTGGTATAGTTGTTTCATCTTCTTGACCAAAAGTTTGATCTACTAATTGCTAGAATTTCAAATAAAGCAAGTTTGAAATAAGTTAGAATTTATTTAGCATATAAAGACCTAGAAATTGCACATAGAAAATTTAGTAAAGTTTAGGACCTCAAAATGTGTGGATGGCTCGTGAAATTGTCCCTGACTAGAAACCTAACCAATAGTTGTACTCCTATCATCCTACACTTACATATATATGGGTGCATATATATAAATTTATATAAACTAAAAAAAGAAACTTAGTACAAATTTAGTACATTTTTCTAAAACACACACCAGGGAATACTCAGGCATAACAGCCGACAATGGAGGATTAGTGGAAGAAACACCTGAGCTATGTGGTCGGTCAGATATGGGAACTGCCACATGACTTGAGCCTCGCTGCAACAGTAATGTTTCACATACATGTACATATAGTTTTTTATTTATTTATACACTTGTTAATTTAAAATATAATATTGATAAGTTTCAAGAAGAAAATTTAAACTAGAATTAGATACATATGGTTTTAGGGTTAAGATATATTGGTTTACCCTGTAAGGTGTACCAATATCTACATCTGTCAATGCAAAACTCAATGTATCAAATCGTGATGTGGCCCTAGAGCAACTTGAGATTTGTACAACAAATAGTTCACAATTATATATTAATTCATTCAATTATTTATATAAATTTTGATACGTTCAAATTATGCACTTGAAATATTTAATAAAATGTGGTCAATGTACCTGTGTAGGATTATCATCCAAATATAGTAGATCCAAGTATGACTCCACTTATGTTGTAGCTGCATCTGATGTGGATGTAGGAGTAGGACCATAACATGGTTGATTGCAATTTGTACACAAATGTGCCCCTAACATAGCTGAGGCTCTATGGTGAGATGCATCGAATCCTCCATGATGCTCTCCACCACTGAATTCATCTACCATGTGGACAGCTTGTTCAGTGAGATTGCCCAAGAGTCTACTCAATGCTCCTAATGTCGACAACACTACCTGATACTGAATAGGTGCAGGAATCGTGGGCAAAATAGGAGCAATCATAGGAGCAGGAGTAATGGGTCGATTGGAGTCAACTCGTGGCCCTAGTCTATGTTGTGGCATGCCACGACCAACACCCTAAAATTCTCTCATATCAAAATAATTGGGTTTTTGACCCAATTGAAACTCCACCCATAATTTTCTCAAAAAATATAGCGATACCTCATAATTAGCATGTGGTGGGTGATCAAACACCATCCACCACTGATCTCAAAAATGTCTCAAAATCACCTCATCCGTACACCACTTAATTGATATTCTTTTTTTGTTGCAACTATAGGTTGATTAGTTTTTGGGTGACGAAAAAATGGGGCTAATGTTTGTTTTGTTATGTGGAGATCATGGATGTCTTTATATGAAAGACCATCCGCATAGAATTGCCTCCTCTCATCCTGCCAAAGGTGAAATCTATTTAGGTCTGCATCGATAGACCTAATAGAATCAATAATGGTTTGCATCAAAGATGCAAACCGAACCACGTGAGGAGGCATCAAGTGAGGTTGATTATTAATCAAATTAATGTTCTCCTCAATTGCCTTAATATTTTCATTAATGCTTTGTCGCAATTGGGCCTCATCAAGTGGAGGGGATGGGGGGTTTTGAGGTGGATCATGAGGTGAGGGGTTTTCATAAAGAATGTCATCTATTAAAAATTCATCTAGACTCTGGTCATCCCTTAGATGTCTCTTGCAAATTTCCAAATATTTATCCATATGAAAAACTTACAAATGTATAATTTCACAAATATATACATATTGAAAACTTACAAACAAATATCTATAAATTTAAACTTAATCTAATAGATCTATAAATGAAAGTTTAAAATATCCATGAATTTAGAGAGTGAGTAATACTTGAAAATTAAACATGCACAAGTTTATCATATAATATGATCAAATGATGATGCCTCAACCCTAAATATATCCTCTATACCCTTATTTAAACCATTTGAGTCCATTTGTAGTGGTAAGCATCTCCTACAAGTGCATCTAAACCCTTGTATTTATAGTTTACTATTTCCTAATCCAGTGTGAATTTCTTCTATAGAATTGGTATTTATAGATAAAATATGGAATAATAAAAAAAAATCTCACAAATTACCAAGAGGAAGTTATACAAAAAATCACAAGATGAAGCTATGTCTAAATTTTTAGATCATTTTCACATAGTGGACAATGTCGCCTTCTAGGTCCTAGTCATACACTAAGGTACTAGGAAAGGGCCATGTGACACCCAAGGTGTCACTCTACCTAACAACCTTGTCCTATCATCATTTTTCTCAAAATTATAATGGAAACATTTTGACACCTTATATAGTCCAAATTTAAAACTGCATGATAGCCCATACCAAGTGTATTCTTCTCATTTCTCTATTATCCTACTTCTAGCTTAGTTAAGCTCAATTGTGACATATTTTACTCTTTTGCACCATCTTCTACTTTTTGTCTTGATTGGTTTCTAGATAGAGAAGTTATTAGTAAACTGTTCTAAACACACCCAAAAATTTATTAGTTAATGTTTATTTTTAGTCCATTTGTAGTGGTAACCATCTCCTACAAGTGCATCTAAACCCTTGTATTTATAGTTTACTATTTCCTAATCCGGTGTGAATTTCTATTTCCATTGTCTTGTTTGTTTAACTATCATTGATTATTTCCTTTGATCATTTATCATGTTATTTATCACATTAAATCTAACCCTTTGATCATTTATCACATTAAATCAAATTAAAATTTGCACTTTGGGGCATGGGCCAACAACCTCCTAGGTCTAACCCCATGCAACTAGAGTAATATGCAAGGGCTCATCACTAAATATTAGACTAGGCTAGTAATGACATGATAGATGGGTATGCATGCAGATGAGTTAATAACTTTTGAAGAATGTATTTCTTTTCAATGTGGCTCATGGTAAGCCAACTCTTTGGAACTCAACACTTGATGAATGAAAACATGAAAGATCCACCTACAAGCCTATAGGAACCAAAAGTGGGATTTGATATTAGGAAAGTGGTACGAGAAATACAAGCATGGACAAATCATGGAATTCTACATAGCATAAGGTAATAAATACAAATAATGCTAGTAAGAATAATGATAATAGAAATGTGGATAATGAAAGTTACAAAATACAAGAATAATGTGACTAGGTCTATGAAATTGCTATAGGCAAGAAGGTGAGGGTAGACAAGGGAAAAATATACTATGAAAAATATGAGAAGATATGAGTAGGACATATGATGGAATATAAAACATGGAAATACAAGTAGGATATATATATTACCAAAAGGGATTTATGAATATTAACAAAATCTATTCCTTCTAGAATGAAGGGTACATCACTAGGTACATCTATGGCCATGTGATAGAGTCTTAGTGAGGAGATGATAATTGATAATGTAATAGAAGATGGTCATAATATACATATATCATGTGGAAATCTATGATAGTAAGATACATGTATGACTCATAGGGGGATCAATAACACTATACACAGAGACTTATGATAGCAATCATAACAATAAGATATGATGATAGAGATGAATAGGAGAGGAATAAATGACTTATTGTGGCATAGATGATATAAATAATGAATGTATAATATGTATAAGAAAGATGTATATAGACAATAAGAGATGATTGAGATAGGAGATGGGGGTACAAAAAAGAGGCAAATAGAGAGGTGCAATGATCTACTATAGGATATATGGGAAATGAAAACAAAGGGTTCTGGCGCCTGATGGAGTCAATCCTAATAATACATAAAATGGTACTATGAATATAGACTCATCATTGTCTAGAACAACACAACCATGGGGAAGAAAACTGTAGGATAAAAACACAATATGACAAGGGCTAAAGTGGATAAATGTGTTATATTTAGGTCAACATGAAGAGGTCCCTAATGCTTTGCATCCTCCTTAAACGTGGTCAAGGAAGGATAGGGATAATAGGTACAAAGAAGAATCATGGTAAGAAACAAATAGAGGAAAGAAAAGGACTACCAAAAAACACGTCATACATTGTCCCCCAAGTGTTGGAATGTATAATAGCTCATCCACATAACAAGGGACAATGGTCAATTGTGGGCAAGACTATCAAGCATACTATTAGGTGGTGGTGGAACAATGTGTAGTGTGGATGATGTCTCAACAATGGTGGTTGAAATGGAATTAATAGGAGGAAAAGAATGCTTAAAGTGGAGAGAATCTAAGAGATGGAGAACTGTGTAGTCAATGGGAATGGCATGGGATTCAAATGAAACTATGGGATCCTCAAAAGCAATAATAGTTGTAGAGGTCATAAATGGAATACTAGTAAATGATGATGAAGATATATATAGTAAAGTAATTATAAGATATTTTTATTAGTAGTTTGCATTTTTTGGAGGATGGAAGAGTGGCTTATTTGGAATTTCAAGTCTTGATTCAATATAAAATTTTCTTTGACCACAACAATTCAATTCATAAAGCTTCTTTTGAATTCTATTATGTTCCTATTAGAAGTCATTGAAAAGTTGAATGCATTCGAATCATACTCACACACAATTAAATCTTTATAATTTGGTTTTTTAGGGTTTATAGTTTAGGTTTTTAGGGTTTATATAATTTGGTTTTTTAGGGTTTATAGTTTAGGTTTTTACGGTTTGCAGTACAACATGGTTTTAGGGTTTATAATTTGGTTTTTAGGCTTTATTGTTTAGGTTTTTAGGGTTTGTTGTACAACATGGTTTTAGGGTTTACAATTTGGTTTATTAGGGTTTATAGTTTAGGTTTTTTAGGGTTTGCAGTAACATGGTTTTAGGGTTTATAGTAACATGGTTTTAGGGTTTGTAGTAACATGCTTTTAGGGTTTGCAGTAACATACAATCACAAAAAAATCATAAAACTATAATAAAAAGTGAAACCCTAATTTTCATTTTAATCCTACAATCACCAAAAAAATAAAAAACAAGTTAAAAACTAGCAAACAACCAACCTAGAGGAGATCAGTAGTGACGAGGTGGTGGGAGGAGGTGACAAGGCAAAAAAAACTTTGGAGTTGTGCTTGTTTGGCCTTCAACAACGCGTACCCGTTATGTGCTTGTCGCGTCACTGTAGTTGTCGGCTGGAGGTGGAAGAAAATGAGCCCGCAGGGCTCTTTTTTAAAAATATATAGTTTTTTGAAAATGGATACCCACTTAGTAACATGCACCCGAAGGTAAATGGGTACCCGTTTAGGCTTGGGTACCCGTTTGGGCTCGGGTGCCCGTTTAGGTTCGGGTGCCCGTTCCTGTTAAGAATTTTTTTCCCTGCACCACTTCCCCTACATGTGGACCCAATTTCTTTCTTTTACCCACATAATATAATATATCACAGTCTTTCTAAATTACAATATCTATGAAAGTAAATCAATTACATAAACAAATTCAAAATAATTATTGCTTCTAAATATCTGACATCTTTATCACAAGCCCTGGCATGTTTTCTGTTGGAGAGAGAGAGAGTATCTTCCTAGTGATTTACCTCCATCCATAGACGAACAGTCTCCCACACATCTTCCACTTAGGAAGTGGCCCTAACCTTCACGAGGAATATAGATCAAAGGTGACCAGTGGTAATTTGTCTTCCTGAGTACCTAGTGTTGTATCCTACACAACTCTATCAACCATACAACCCAAGATACCCTCTAGCTAAGTATGATTTCTGATAGGTTGTGCAATCCAGACACAGTGAACTGACAATG
Organism: Cunninghamia lanceolata; assembly: GCA_027924645.1. Classification (NCBI taxonomy): domain Eukaryota; kingdom Viridiplantae; phylum Streptophyta; class Pinopsida; order Cupressales; family Cupressaceae; genus Cunninghamia; species Cunninghamia lanceolata. The sequence continues at coordinate 8,976,040 of BSBN01000111.1, forward strand.
GATGTAGAAAATGAATGCATTACTTTGGCCAAAGTTTTAATATCAATAACATTCGTAATGAACATGGTCGAAATGATCACCCACCCCTACTCGACTTGGATACTGTCGTATTCTTGCAGTTCATCCTCACCAACTAAGTTTATGGAAATGGTCTTAATAACTTCAACGATCATTGTCTACTTGACTTAGATGAGTTCATATAACATAACTAATCACTTGTTTTCATATTCGACCATAGGGTCTTTATTACAACCTTTATTCATTTGATTTAACCATATCTCATAATTTATAAGACTAAGCTTTATAAATGACCCTTGGGTTTACTAAATCAAGATTAAGCATAATATGGTTATGTAATAGATAATACCTCCTACACAAGGAGTATGATTTCCTTCTATCTACCTATTTCAATGATATTGATAATCACCATAGTCTAGATTATATACATATATAAGTTTCCATACTATGCAATATTCAAATTTAGACTTCTCTAATTCTCATCATAATGATTTACTACAATGTTATACTCATCAAGATTAATAGAATAGGTAATAAAGATGGTCCTATGGTACTTATTTCATTTTTCAAACTATTCATAGTTCTTCTATCACTCAATTGGATATATAATAGTTTCCAAAGATTACCAAGAATCTTTTGAATAGAAATCATTTTTGACATATATGTATATATATATATATATATATATAAACTAAACGATAAATGGTTTAAAATGATATTATCCTAAGTAAGGATTAAACCCTATCACTCAAAGCTAAATAGTAGACCTATCAAAGTTTCATTTACACTAATATCATCGAAAGTTTATTTCATGATTAACTTATAACTATATACTCGACCTGCTACATGATAATTATCATTCATTATAGCGACTGGTATACAAGGCATTTGATAACTTAAGATAACCTTCTATGGGTATAAAATATGCAATGATCATATAATCACTTCAATCGTAATATGACATATCTAATCAGTCTTCAATCAATATAAATGTTTTCAGCTCAGGCACTATTGTATAGTTTTCGACTATTATCAAGCATCAGCTAGCCATGCTACAGAGATGTTATCGATACTTCTGAAGGTGATTTAATAGTTTACTTATGAATGCTAACAATGAAACAATACAACCGACTCCACTGGCTTGGCAAATATGCATTGAATTGAATAGTAAAGCCTAATGGCATAATCGAATGTCAACAACTAGACTTCAGTGGTTAACTCTAAATCATTTGATTCAACATTGTTTTTATTGCTTACAAGGCAAAACAATATCTGGTAGCGACGATTTTCAGGTTTGAGATTGAGTTGTAGATTAGACACTCCAAAGGACACCTAAGACTTGTCATTTTCTTCCTCTCAGAACTAGTAATCTATCCCTTGTTGCTTACCATGATCCTTCTAGAGTATAACCAATTATCTACTATTTTCATAGCCATTTCTCATAAGCATATCACCGAATGATAATGTCTATCGACTCTGCGTGGTCATATATATAAAGACTCAAGCATGACTCTTTATGAGTCACCCGATCATCATTCTTCCACTCTTGTAGTTGGAATCATATTGAATACAAAGTAGTCCACCTACTAATTTTGGTTACAGTCGATACCTCTAAAGTTGTAGAGCTTTATAATTGTCGACGGGGAGAAACGTCTTACAAAGTGAGTGTTTCGAATGTGGTTTCAAACACCACAAACTCCTCTCCAAAAAGGCTAAAATGTCATTAAAGACACAATCCAATCCTTTAATGATCACCTTGAGTGATCTGATCCATCACTTGATGCAAATGAAGGCTTTCCTATACATATGCCTACGACTGCTCATTAGTGAGTAAGCATTAATAATAGTTATGAGGTATTAACCTCAATCAATCCTTATCTATATATATTTGGTTATATAATTAAATATGGTTTAACGTGTCATCTATCCTATTTGATAGTTTATATTTTGATCAATAAATATAATAATTATAAGTCGAAAGGCTTGCAAATGTGAATGGGTCGAGCTTGTCTCCCCTTCATAGTCTTTCGTTAAATCACGTCAACTTGTCTTGACAAGATTGTCATATGATGTTAAATGTCGACAGTAAAACCTTAAGTTACTCAAGAATACTAACACAACCATTTTACGACAATGACGATGTAATATTTACGTTAATCGTAAATGGTCACTGTTCCACTAAGACGACGTCGATTTCTTTATAAATGACAATGTCGTCACACAAATGACTTGCCTCGAAAAGAACAAGAGATATCGACTACTTGTCGATCAGATCCAAAAATAAACTGACAAGACATGACTTACCTCTATCGATACTGGTTCACATTTCTGTTAAACAGTCATACTCATTTTGGCAAATAATCACTCGTAACCTAAGGTCTATATTTCTCTTCTTGAAAGATACTCTCTCTCTCTCTATCTTTTCTCTGAGAGTCATTCGAAACCTATAATCTTGTATATGACTTGAAATCAACATATTACGATCAGTACATCATTATTCAAATAATAAACCAAATTCTCATAATGCAATTATTAAATCGATATAACATATTCATTTCCATAATTCCATAATTTACATTCAATAAAATCTATGTCTTTCCTTGATATTAATCTAAAGATCAAAATAGATTTACTTATATCCAAGTAAAAATAAAAAGTATTACCAAGACAAAAATTGGGGATGTAACATATCCTTCCCCTAAATATTCATCGTCCTTGATGATATAAACTATCAAAATGTAACTAAAAGTCAAGTTCATTATTTTTAAATGGTAATAGTATTAAATAAATCAGGAAAATTCTGATAAAATTCATGGTAATCCTCCCATGTAGCATTTTCCTCAGCATATTGGTCCCATTGGACCTTGCACTAGAAGACCTCTCTGTTATGCAAGCAGAGCTTGAGTGTTTCTAACACTTTGAGTGGCTCAATCATGACCACCCCTAGGTCCTACATCTATAAAGAATTCCAATTTAAAATATGATTATCACCTGCAATATATTTCTGTAAATAAGAAACATGAAAAATATTGTGCATTCTAGACAAAGCTGGTGGTAGGGCAATTCTGTAGGCAACTGGATTGACCACTTTGGGTACTTAAAGGGTCCCACATAACAAGGAGCTAGCTTAGAAGACTTCCCAAACTTAATAGAACTTTTCTGAGGTTTGACTCTCAAGAGAACTTTCTCTCGAATAGAGAATTGTCTTGGTACATGCTTGGCATATGCAAAACTCTTTTGTCTGTCATTGGCTTCTGCCAATCTTTTTCTGACTAGCTTAACTTTTTCTTCCATTTCAGCTAGCATTTCTGGTAGGATGCTAATCCTATCTTCTAGCTTATCCCAGCTTATAGGAGTTTGACATCTTCTTCCATACAATGCTTCAAATGACACCATCTTAATAGTGGAATGATAGGAATTATTGTAAGCAAATTCCACAAGTGGTAAGTATTCTTCCCACTTATATTGCTAATCCATGCAATACATTCGCAACAAATCTTCCAAAACTTGGTTAACTCTCTCAGTTTGCCCATCGGTTTCAGGCTGATAAGCTGTACTCACATTGAGTTTAGTCCCTAGTACAGAGAATAAAGTTTTCCAAAACCTTGATGTTATACGTGTATCTCTATCCAAGATAATCTTTTCAAGGAAGCCATGTAATCTAAACACCTCTTGTACAAATTTGGAAGCTAACACTGGTGCTCCATCATCAGTCAAATTCTCTGGTATAAAATGTGCTACCTTTGAGAGTTTATCAACCACAACTAAACTAGCATCATGTCTATTCCTAGACATAGGAAGACCTTGAACAAAATCCATACTTATAACTTGTCATTTCCACTCTGGTACATCATGTGGGTACAACAATCCTGCAGGGTGTTGATGTTCTACTTTTACCCTCTGGAATTCTAAACAACTTGCTACAAATCTTGCAGCATCGTTCTTCATTCCTTTCAAAAAATAAAGAGGTTTAATATCCGCTAGAAGTTTGGTCACTCCTGGATGTCCAGAATATGGTGCAGTATGAACTTCTTTCCATACTAGATCCCTTAATCCAGCTGAATCAGGAACATACATTCTACCTCTAAACCTCAATAGTCCATTTTACTCAAACAGAAACCCATCATACTTTGGGTCTCTAGGATTATCTTTCAGAGCCTCCTTAACTTGATCATAATATTCATCACCAAACAAATTTTGAAAAGATAAATCCTTGAAATTTCCATGAATAGAAACAATAGAAGATATATGTCTTCTACGACTCAAAGCATCATCTACAGTATTCTCTTTTACTTTGATGTAGTTTATCTCAAAGTCATAGTCAAATATTAATTCTAACCATCTCCTTTGTCTGGCATTCAGATGTAGTTGAGAGAAAATATACTTAAGACTTTGATGGTCTGACTTAAGTATAAAAGTTTTGCCTAACAAATAGTGTCTCCATATTTGCAAAGCATGAGTTACTGTTGCCAATTCCAGATCATGTGGTGCATAATTTTTCTCATAGGATTTCAATTTCCTTAACTCATATGCTATAACTCTCTTATCTTACATAAGAACTCCTCTTAATCCTTCTCCCGAGGCATCCGTAATTACCTCAAATTGTCCTTCAGGGTTGTAAACATTCAAGATTGGAGTTGAAGTTAACTTTTCCTTTAAGAGATCAAATGCATCCTAACATTTGTCTGTCCATTCAAATCTTTTTCCTTTCTTTTGTAGGGAAGTGATTGTACTAGCAATACTAGAGAAATTTAGAACAAACTTTCTATAATAGCCAGCTAGGCCCATGAAACTACGCACCTCGTGCACATTTGTGGGTATAGACCAATCTAGAATAGCTATGATTTTTGCAGGATCAACAGATATTCCATTAGCTGATATCATATGCCCTAGATATTGAATCTCCTTCTAAAAGAATGTACACTTTGACAGTTTTCCATATAACTTATGTTCTCTTAACCATTGTAGAACTAATTGCAAATGTCGATCATGTTCCTCTTCATTCTTAGAATAAATGAGTATATCATCCAGAAATACTAGAACAAACTTGTCTAAACAATCTTTGAATACACTGTTCATGAGATTCATGAATGCAGCAGGGGCATTCATTAATCGAAATGGTAACACTATGAACTCATAGTGCCCATATCTAGTTCTAAAAGTTGTCTTATGAATATCCTCATCTTTTAATCTTAACTGATGATATCCCGATCGCAAATTGATCTTTGAAAATACAGCAGCTCCACGTATTTGATCAAAGAGATCATCAATACGTCGCAAAGGATATTTGCTCTTTACCATTGCTTTATTAAGCATATGATAATCTATACATAACCGAAGGGTTCCATCCTTCTTCTTGACAAAAATAACTAGGGCACCCCATGGTGATACACTAGGTCTGATCAAACCTTTTGCCAACAATTCTTGTAATTGGGCTTTCAATTCCATTAATTCTGTAGTTGTCATATGGTAGGGTTCTTTTGATATAGGCTCAGATCCTAGTTTAATATCAATTGCAAAATAAAAAACCCTCTTGGGAGGCAGTCCTAGAAGTTCTTCTAGAAACACCTCCTGAAAATCCTGAAGAAAGGGATACTTTTCTCCAAAAGATGAACTAGGGCTTTCTAACCCTTCCTCCATTTGTTCCATTTTAAGTACAAATAACTAACAACCTTTTTGTCTAACTCTTTTTAATTACTTAGTAGAGATAGGTCTGATCTTAACTTCTCTTTGAATTCCTTGGAATTGGGTCTGATTTCCCAAATCATCTAATCATTCAACCATTTTTAAAAAATAGTCAACCTTAGCTCTATGTGGAACATTCCTAGGATTACATCATGGGAACCTAAGGGAGCTACATATAGGTTTACTTCCATTGAGAAACTAGGAAGATCAATCTTGGCCTCAAACAAACATTGCTCTACCCGAGCCTTAGATTGGTTAGCATATTCTACTAACCAAGGTTTAGACATGTACCCAAATTTTCTAGGAAACTTATGCAAAATTCTAGGAGAAACTAAGTTTTCAGTGGCTCTTGTATCAATCAAAATAGATATAGGGACTCCAAACAAAGTACCTGTCATTTTAATGGGTGTGATTTGATACTCTGCTTGACGATTGTCAAGAGTTGCATGAATCCTTTGCTGGAATGCTTCTTGTTGAGTAGGTAGTGTAGTACCTCTTTGTTGACCATTTTGATTCTTGTTATGGTAACTATTAGCATAATGATCGCCCCCACAAGTAAAGCATCCTCCAATGGTTCCTCTCTTATTTGAAGTCTTCCTATTGTTATCCTCATTTCTTTTGTAATTACCATTCTTCTTATTTCTAGGTCCACCCCTATTTTTCTGAGATCCTTTATCTTTTCTCTTATTCTCATAACTCTTATCATATCTTCTCTTGAAAGGTTGATTAGCAAGAGTTCCATTAAATCTCTTACAATTTCTATCAGGATAAGCTAAGATGGATTTTAGATTTTTCTCTTTGTTGATCGCCTTCTCGTACATTTGATCCATTGTTGTGGGACCACGTACGTCCACTTCTCCACCAATCTAAGCATTTAAACCCATGATGAATTTTCTAATCAGGAATCTCTTATCTTTTTGATACTGAGACACATATTTTAGAAGTAGGGTGAATTTTTCCCCATATTCCACCACTATCATGTCTCATTGATGAAGATTCTAAAAACTAGTCAATTTTTTATCAAAATAAAGTTGTGGTAGCCATCTCTTGCGAAAGAGCTCCACGAACTCATCCCAAGTTACCCTTAGAGAGCTTAAATTCAATTCGATCTTCTTATTCATCCACCACATGGATGCTTCTCCTACCAGTTGGAATGCTCCCCAAACATCCTTGGTTACCTTCGAGTAATTTCTTATCTCGAAATATTTTTCCATTTCTGTCAACCAAGCTTCAGCTGCATCTCCAGTCATATTTCCATCAAGTTTTGGTGGAGTGACCTTCTTCATATCCTTTGAGAGTTCTGAGGTCAGTCTATCCCTTACCTCTTTATGAGATTTCATACTCTTAGTTTGATCTTCACGATTCTCTCCACTTTCTCCATTAGAGTTTTCACCTCCTCCCTCAGAATTTCCTTTATCATCCACCTTCTTTACCAAATCACCTAGTATTTTGTTGGTTTCCTCAAGCATGATTATGATTTGGTCCAACTTATTATTTGGCTGGTGGTTTTCTTTTTCACTTTCTCCTTGGTTAGTTCTTGTCTAAACCATGTTTATCATTTTTCTCACACCTGAGAATATTGAGTTGTCTATTAGTTCATGATTATAATGCATCACATTAAATCAAAACATAATAAACTCAAATAAAACAATAGTTTGGTACAAAACAACTCTTCTTTATTTATTTCATTTCAAGAGTTAGAATATTCTTCTTTTATATAAGAAATGACTTCAAAAGTCATGCTCAAGAGAAGTATATCCTTTAGATTCATTTTCATATACATAATCTTGAGGTATATAACCTTCTGACTCACTATCAGACATAACTTCTATGATCTCAACAGATGGGGGTATGCGGGGATCTCTCCTAACAATAGTTGTATCCTCATCTAACATATATTCTATGATTCTAGCAGTGATCTTAACTCTTTCAATGTTTTCACTTCTCACTCGCTTGATTAGAGTTAAGGCATTCGCCAGGGTTTCAGTATCACTTAACCAAATGTCACATTCATCATTAGTTCCCTCAAATGTTTTGATGATGGCCTCACATTCTCTTTTTGCTTTAAGGAAACGTTGACTCGTATTAACTGACTTTCTCGTTGTCTTCTTAAGACGTACCATACTGGCATAGAAAATTTTCAAACATTAGCTAACCACATAATGTTTACTATAGGTAAGCATAGTTGTCTCATAAGCCCTAGTTTTGAACCTGGTAGCTCTGATACCCTATGTAACATCTACGTTCTAAAAATATAGTAAAACCAAAAATTTACCATAGAGTAATTCAACAAGGTAAAAAAGAGAGAAAATTTTTCTTTTATTTAACATAAAATCAAGTAACAACAATTTGCAAGATTCTCTTACATAATACAATATATCATATTGTCTTTCTCAATTAGAATATCTACAAATATTTCAGAAGTAGGGTGAATAATTACATAAAAAAATTCAGAATAATTACTGCATCTAAATATCTAACATCTTTATCACAAGGCTTGGCATGTTTTCTGTTGGAGAGAGAGAGAGAGTATCTTCCCAGTGATTTACCTCCATCCACAAACCAGCAGTCTCCCACACATCTTCCACTTACAAAGTGGCCCTACCCTTCATGAGGAATATAGACCAAAGGTGACTAGTGGTAATTTGCCTTCTCGAGTACATAGTGTTGTATCCTTCACAACTCTATCAACCATACAACACTAGGTACCCTCTAGCTAACTATGATTTCTGATAGGTTGTGCAATCCAAACACAGTGAACCGACAATGCATGCAAAAAATGAATGCATTACTTTGGCCAAAGTTTTAATATCATTAACGTTTGTAATGAACGTGGTCAAAATGTTTACCCACCCCTTCTCGACTTGGATACTGTCGTATTCTTGTAGTTCATCCTCACTAATTATGTTCATTTAAATGGTCTTAATAACTTCCATGACCATTGTCTACTTGACTTAGGTGAGTTCATATAACATAACTAATCATTTGTTTTCATATTTGACCCTAGGGTCTTTATTACAACCTTTATTCATCTTATTTAACCATATCTCATAATTTATAAGACTAAGGTTTATAAATGACCCTTGGGTTTACTAAATCGAGATTAAGCATAATATGGTTTTGTAATAGATAATATCTCCTACATAAGGAGTATGATTTCCTTCTATCTATCCTATTGCAACAACATTGATAATAACCATAGTCTAGATTATATACATATATAAGTTTCCATACTATGCAATATTCAAATTTAGACTTCTCTAATTCTCATCATAATGATTTACTACAGTGTTATACTCATCAAGATTAATAGAATAGGCAATAAAGAGGGTCCTATGGTACTTATTTAATTTTCCAAACTATTCCTAGTTCTTCTATCACTCGATTGGATATACAATAGTTTCCAAAGATTACCAGGAATCTTTTGAATAGAAATCATTTTTGACATATATATATATATATATATTAAACAAGAAATGGTTTAAAATGATATTATCCTAACTCAAGGATTAAACCCTATCACTCAAAGCTAAAGAGTACTATCAAAGTTTCATTTACACTAATATCATTGAAAGTTTATTGCATGATTAACTTATAACTATATACTTGACCTGCTACATGATAATTCTCATTCAATATAGTGACTGGTCTACAAGGCATTCGATAACTTAAGATAATTGTCTACATGTATAAAATATGTAATGATCATATAATCACTTCAACGATAATATGACATATCTAATCAGTCTTCAATCAATATAAATGTTTTTGTCTCACACACTATTGTATAGTTTTTGACTATTATCATGCATCAGCCAGCCATGCTACAAAGATGCTATCAATACTTCTAAAGGTGAGTTACCAGTTTACTTATGAATGTTAACAATGAAACAATACAACCGACTCCACTAGTTTGGCAAATATGCATTGAATTGAATAGTAAAGCCTAATGGCATAATCAAATGTCAACAACCAGACTTCAGTCGTTAACTCAAAATCATTTGATTCAACATTGTTTTTATTGCTTACAAGGTAGAACAATACCTAGTAGTGACGGTTTTCAAGTTTGAGATTGAGTTGTAGATTGGACACTCTAAAGGATGCCTAAGACTTGATGTTTTCTTCCTCTCAAAACTATTAATTTCTCCTCTATTGCTTACCATGATCCTTCCAGAGTATAACTAATTATCTACTATTTTCACAGTTGTTTCTCATAAGCATATCACCAAATGATAATGTCTATCGACTCTGTTGAGTCATGTCAATAAAGACTCAAGCATGACCCTTTATAAGTCACCTGATCATCACTCTTCCACTCTTGTAGTTGGAATCATTTTGAATACAAAGCAGTCCACCTACTAATTTTGGTTACAACTGATACCTATAAAGTTGTAGAGCTTTACAATTGTCAATGGGGAGAAATGTCTTATGAAGGGAGTGTTTCGAATATGGTTTGAAACACCACAAACTCCTCTCAAAAAAGGCCAACATGTCATTAAAGACACAGTCTGATCCATTAATGATCACCTTGAGTGATCCGATCCATCACTTGATGCAAATGAAGGCTTTCCTATATGTATGCCTACGACTGCTCATTAGTGAGTAAGCATTAATAACAATTATGAGATGTTAACCTCAATCGATGCTTATATATATATATATGGTTTAACATGACATCTATCCTATTTGATAGTTTATGTTTTGATCAATAAATATAATAATTATAAGTTGAAAGGCTTGCAAATATGAATGGGTCGAGCTTGTCTCCCCTTCATAGTCTTTCGTTAAATTACATCAACTTGTCTTGACGAGATCGTCATATGAAGTTAAATGTTGACAATAAAACCTTAAGTGACTCAAGAATACTAATACAACCATTTTGTGACAATGACAACATAATATTTACGTTAATCATAAATGGACATTGTTCTACTAAGACGACGTCATTTTCTTTACAAACGACAATGTCATCACACAAATGACTTGCCCCAAAAAGAACAAGAGATATTGACTACTTGTTGATTAGATCCAAAAATAAACTGACAGGACATGACTTACCTCTATCGATACTTGTTCATGTTTTCGTTAAACACTCATACTTGTTTTGGCAAATAATCACTTGTAACCTGAGGTCTATATTTCTCTTCTCGAAAGATTCTCTCTTTTCTCTGAGAGTCATCCGAAACTTGTAATCCTGTATAAGACTTGAAATCAACAGATTATGATTAGTGCATCATTATTCAAATAATAAACCAAATTCTCATAATGCAATTATTAAATTGATACAACATATTCATTTCCATAATTCCATAATTGACATTCAATAAAATCTGTCTTTCCTTGATATTAATCTAAACATCAAAATAGATTTACTTATATCTAAGTAAAAGTAAAAAGTATTAGCAAGACAAAAATTAGGGATGTAACAGAGGGTTTGATCAAACCCTCTTCAATTAAAATCTTTTAAATGAAACCTTTCAAGGCTTAAATCATTATATTTTCTAAAAATATGTGATTTTAGCAAAAATTAGGATGACCCAGAAAGTGTAACCCATTATTGTGGCAGCAACCCTCTAGATCCATATATAGGTGTAAGGCTCCTTGGTCTTTCTGTTGAAACTTCCAACGAGTAACCATCTTAAAAAGTGTCTCTAATCTCAAGAGAACTCCAGCCTCACCTATTTATCCAAGTATCCATGAGCACCTCCATGATCAATCCATGCTAAACTCCAAATACAACACCGCACTATCATGAAGCTCTCAAGCAAATGACCAAAGTACTCAATACCAAGAGAACTAACAAGATCACTGCCAATGCTCCAACTACACATCCACATAATCAAGAAGCCCATCATGAGATCATGATCTAACCATCTCCTCCAAGGAGATCACATGCACTAATGCATGCATCCTATCTCAAGAGAACCTATATCATGCCAACACTCAAACTAGTATCTAGAGTAAATCAAGACACAATATCAACATCTCTAAACAAAGGATAAACATGTCAAACTAAAAAAATCATAAACTGATGCCTCAACCAAAGACTCAAAAATGTCCTCCATGGTAAACCAAGATGTCAACATCTCCAATCAATAGAACTCAAAAATGTCAAAGAACTCTCACTACCAAGAGCTCCTCCATGACACCAACATCCACTGCAGAAGATCATCTATCACAACTGATGAATCCACATTGCTACCAAAGCTCCCACTGAAGGGTAATCCCACAATAATGAGTCCCACTTTTTGGCCAAGATGGACATTGATATTAGGATTTTTAATAAATCTTCACTATCTGAGACCTATAGTACCTAAAACCATTAAGAATTTGGAGATGATGCAAACTAGTGATTTGTGGTTATTTATGTGTAGATTCTAAATATATTTTAAATTTTTTTTTAAAAATAAATCATGAATATTTCAACATCTCCTTTAATAACTAGTTTTTAATAGTAAACAACATTTTTAGAAAGTAACGTTTATGTTGTCCAGTATAACTTTTTTTCTAGAAAGGATCAAATTTTAATTTTTAAAATATAGAATTTTAACATTAATATCTAGTTCATGGATATTTTTCATAATTTTTTGTTACATATGTATATTTTTTAACTAATTTTTTAAGTCAAGGTAGCTATAATTTGGACATAGGTGTATGTCGTCAAGCATAACTTGTTGTGTATATATCAAATTTCAATTTTTCTTTTTTTTGGTGAAACAAGGACATCAATACCTAGTGCACAAATAATTTTTAGAATTTTTTTTTCTATTTTTTTATTTTTCCATGTGTGGAATAGAGACATTGATGTTCGGCGAAAAACCTCTGTTCACTAGAAACTAGAAAAAAAATATAAAATCAAATGAAACATATTCAAAATCATACCTTTTGGAAAGCTTATACTAAGGGCTACATTTTCACAAAATAGAATTTGTAAATGACTTCATTTGATCCCCCAAAAGGTGAAAAAATTAGTTTTTGTCAGCATTTGATAGGTGAGGGGGAGACTCCATCAAGGGTTTGATATAAGAGTAGGGGGTTTCTTTCCAAAGGGATTTGATCTAATGGGGTTTTATTGAAGGGTTTGATAAAACCCTATTAGATGGAACTTCTCAAGACTTAAATCATTAATTTTTCTAAAAAATATGTGATTTCAGACAAAAATCAAGATGCCCCATAAGTGGGACACACTATTGTGATAGCACCCTGAAACATGATACTGAGCTATCCATGGCAACGAAGTAACCATCACCTAAATGAAGATTATCTATGGCCCCAACACAATCAAGGAATCCCACTGTAACATCAATAGTTCCCAAAAGGTAGAGTAAACCATAATCTCCAAACCAAGAAGATAAAACCATCACTGTCAAAAGCTCACATAAAAACATGTATCCAATCTATCCATGACATCATGATAAACATGCTATAAGTCCTAACAGTTGACTATCCAGGTACTCTAATCACTCATCTCTCATCCCAATGCAACATACCAATGTATAAATGACCACAAATAAGGCCAACTAACAAAGTCTACATAAACACTAAATCAATCTCATGGATATAGATAGTCCACATCCAAGTCATTCCATTGTATCCAAATAGGTGATCAGCCCACAAAACTACATAACTCATAGATTCAAAACAAATATAACATGCAAACTCATAATCACACTAGTAACATGCAAACTGAGATATCAAAGAAGACAGCCTGTAGACTCAAGACTCAAACACCAAATCAAAGCTAAATTCAATTTTCCAAGTCCAAAAACAAGTAACCATAGTCAGGGAACTAATTAAGCATCTAGTAGATAATAACAACCTCCTAAAACAAAACTACAACACCACCTATAACCATGAATTGAACGTCATACCCCATGGCTATCAAATGCATACATGATCATGTCATGTCAATGTGAAAGTGTACCTGCATATCCATGACACCGTAATCATCATCATCATTGTACCTATACTCAACTCCCACTTAAACAAGACTCCAAGTCTCATATGTGTATCAACCATGTCCTCAAACCTAAAGATAACCTGTGCACCTATTTGCATCAAAGTCTAAACTCTAAAAACACCTGTAAACACGTAACTTGAAGTATCAAATCTGAAAAACTACTATACCATATTGATGGTCTCATAACAACATGCACTGCCACAAGTTTGTGTCTGAAAAACCATCTGAATGCACTCATAATTACATCCTAAATCTCAGGCTCCTACAAGTGATCAAACAAATATCAATCTCTCTCTGCACAATAAACTAAAAATCTATATAATCCAAACTGTAGTACACTTCTATAGCTCTCCAACACCTATCCGAAATCAAAAATCTAATTTCATATGCAAATGTTATGAGCATAAAACTGTCCTAGAGCAATTCCTGACTTCATGCACCAAATTCTAACACAAACAATAAACTCTGATCATGAAACTTATACCACTAGTTCTCAAAGAGAGCTTTTTGACGCCTAGAAGAAGTCAAAAATCTGATACCATGAGTGAAAGTTATGCCTCTCGAAAGAAAATGCCCTCCGAGGGCTAAAAGGGGGCCCAGGGGACCCGTCTGTACATGCTGACGTAGGCATGACATCATTGTTGACATCATCAATGCACAGGTGGATGCTTATGTGGCGCTAACATGGTGGGGTCAGCTATTGATGTAATCCAATGACGTGGCAGATTTCAAAATGTATAATTTTTTAAATTTTCCTTAACCTACAAAAATACGGACTTGAAATTTTTTTCAAACTGGTTTAATGTTCATTTGAAGTCCATTTTAATGTTTTTTATGCCAGTCAAATCTTCCCATTGGGCTTGCCAGTTCGGTGGCCGGGACCAGGGGTCTTAGGGCCCAATAGCCACGGCTTACCCGGCTAGCAACCGACTGTGTCCGGCGGGTGTCAACTGGTAGTTATGCTAGTGGTACCCCACCTTGCCGCTACTTTTGATAGGGTACAGTAGTATGCAAGTTTGCAGACCCCATAGGAGAGTGTGAGAATACAAAAAGTTGAGAGTCAGGAATTATGATTTTAGGAGCATTGGAAGCCATGGTCTATAGTTTTGAGGATCCAATCTCTTAAGATGGAAGATGGAACCTTTATATCTCCCCAATATTTGGTTTTAAATGAGTTTTCAAACTAATAATGGATTGTAAAACTGAACAATATTGTTTCAAATTAAAAAAAAATTAATTGTGTCTAGATAATAATATACTTTTTAATTGAGTGGAACTATAGTATTTTGCACTATGGTTTAACATTTAGAATAGGAAAAGAATTCAAAAATAATTTATGATAATATTTATTATTGTAAACTTTATCAACTCTAAAGTTGAATTACTTCTCAATAAATTTAGGTTTTATGAATAAATAGAGAGATAAATAAGAACAGATGTATCTTTCTTTGCAAATTTTGGGCAAATTCTTTGTATGCCAGCAAGATTTTACTCTTTGCACTTTCACCTCTTTATATCTTCTCTCACAGGCTTTATCAATTTGTCAAAGAAATCTCCAAAATGATCGTGCCCAACAAACACTTTATGTGCAGTAATGAATTTGAACTACATTGTTGGTTGCCTCATGCCTAGAGCAGATTTCCAAATGCACCTAACATATTTCCTACTCTTAGGTAAAGAAGAGTTGTTGTAGAATGATTTCGTGGAACCATTGATTGAACCTTATTCTTGACATATTACTAAAGTATATCTTTTGCATTGTAACCTGATAGTGACCATGAATAAAACGTCTTTATCAGTGATGAGGAGAATAACATATTTTTGACTTCTAGTGCAAACAATAATCATTGTTCTACCCAATTAGAGAATTTGATAGTTTATTTCTATTTGACACGTACAACATGTTCAGGATAATCGTTTGATAATATAACCTATAAGGAACAAAGTAACATCAAGATTGTTCACCCATGTTCTTTACTTCTCCTAAAGTAGAAACCTTTACTTTTGGGCTCATTAAGGAACATTCAATGAGAAATGTAGAGGAAAGAAAGACTAAAGGTTAGTTTAAAGTTGATTTCTTCTCTCTGCAAGTTTGGCTAGCTAAAGAATATATAGATGGATGAGAAAGAATTCTTCTTCCAACATAATTCAATAATTCAATTAGGAGAGTGTGAGAATATAAAAAGTTGTCCTTTGACACAGATGCAATGCAGCAATGTTGAGCAATCCATATTTAGAAGAGGCTATAGCTACCCTCTCATGAATGATTAACTCTAGCCAACGTACTCATGATGGCAGCAAGGAGCTTGTAACTTCATCCAGTTTTACTCCATGCAATGCAAGGTTTTCACTAGATGGGTGGCTCTTAGCTAGTTTGAATCTTGCTGTGAATGTCGTGTTTGGTCTAAAATTGGAATGGGCTATTCTAGGAAATTGTAAAAATGTTCAACATCATGCCAAAACATGTTTTAATACAACCACAACTGTGAAACGTGGTGTCAGGTGCATTTATAATCAAGGTTACACAAGAGATTGATATGCCAAAGGCAAAGGATGTAGAAAAGCTAATTTTCTTGCCCTTCATTTAGTTTTTCTAGTTCCATATCTGAAAGCATCAAGAAAATTAATTCTCTTATATGTCAGATATCTGATGCTTATTTTTATCACTTCGTTGACCATTCTTTATAATTTTTGTCCTATCCTCTCTGTTTTAAAAAAGGCAAATAGTTTTATGATGTGGTGGAAATGTTGAGTTCGTACCAATTTCTTAGCTTTTCTAAGTCTATGTTTCACACAATAGAAACTCCAAAGTATCAAGGGCTACTTTTCCCTTGCTAATACTTAGCAGTTAGCTTTGTTAAAACAATGGAACAACGAAAAGCGAAAAGAACAGTAAACAATCACACAGTGCAAAGATATTTAACGTGGTTCACCATATGTATGGCTACATCCACAAAGCAGGGGAAAACTCTTATATTTATGTGTTCTCAGATGTGTTTACAACAGCATATACTTATACTTATATAGATTACAATATTTGCCAAGAGAAGGAGCTGAACAATGAAGAGTCACCACAAAAGGACGAGGTGACCGTTGGGTTTCATATCCAACAATCTCCCACTTGAAACCCAACGACTGCTGCAAACATTCAAAGCTATTCCCCTACTTTAAGCCTATTGTTAGAGTTTGACAATGCCAAGAGAAGCGCGGCAAAATTCAAACTTCTCTCGAGGTACAACCTTGGTCAATGCATCAATCGGATTGATCTTGGTGTCGATCTTTTGAACTTGCAACTTGCCTTCTTCAATCATGCTATGGATGAAATGATACCTCAGCTCAATGTGTTTGGTTCTATTGTGGAATGTCGTATTCTTGGCCAAATGAATAGCGCTGTTACTGTCACAAAAAAGTGTGAAAGCTTGTTGTTTGGAATCCAATTCAGTAAACAAACACTGCAACCAAACCATTTCTTTTGCTCCTTCAGTGAGAGCAATGTACTCAGCCTCAGTACTAGAAAGAGCAACTACTTGTTGCAATCTAGAGACCCAGCTGTTAGCTACCCCAGTAAAGGTGAAAACATAGCCGGATGTAGACCTTCTTTTATCCAAGTCACCCACCATATCAAAATCAACGAAGCCTTATAGTTGTGCCACTTTCCAACCAAAGCATAAGGCATAATCTGAAGTGCCTTTTAGATACCTCAATATCCACTTCACAGCTTCCCAATGAGTTTTTCCGAGATTACTTATGAACCGGCTCACAACTCCCACTGCTTGGGAAATATCAAGACGGGTGCATATCATTGCATACATAAGACTTCCCACGATTGAAGAGTATGGAATTTTCTCCATGTAATCTTGTTCTTCTTGTGTCTTGGGGCACAATGCGAAAGACAAGTGAAAATGATTGACAAGTGGAATGCTAACTGGCTTAGCACTTCTCATATTGAACCTATCCAAAACTTGTTCAATATATTTTTGCTGAGACAATCTGATTTCTTTTTTCTTTCTATCCGAAATGATGGTCATCCCAAGAATCTTCTTTGCAGCCCCAAGGTCCTTCATTGCAAATTTGTTTCCCAAGAGTTGCTTCAAATCACCAGTGACTCTCATGTTAGTGCTGGTAATGAGCATGTCGTCAACATAGAGTAGCAATAAAACAAATTCACCACTTGGCAAGACCTTGTAGTACAGACATGGATCAGATTCAGAACGTATGAACTTATTTTCCATCATGAAGTTATCAAACTTGATGTACCACTAACTTGGGGCTTGTTTCAGCCCATACAAACTCCTCCTTAATCTGCAAAATAGATTTTCATGCCCTTGCTTGACAAAACCTTCTGGTTGATGCATGTACAATTCCTCTTCTATGTCACCATGGAGAAATGCAGTTTTGATATCGAGTTGCTCAAGCTCAAGGTCATAAACTATGACCAAGCCAAAAATGACTCGAATTGTGTTCATCCTCACAACTGGTGAGAAAATCTCATTGAAGTCCACTACCTTTTGTTGATCATATCCTTTCACAACAAGTCTGGCCCTGTAGCGTTTTGTGCTGCCTTCTTCCTCTTTGATTCTGTAGACCCACTGATTCTTCAAAGCTTTGCGATCAAGTGGAAGCTGGACCAGATCCCAAGTATGGTTTACCATTAGAGACTCCATTCCATCCTTCATTGCAGCCATCCACTTCTTACTGTCTCTATCATTGCAAGCCTCTCGAAATGTATTTGGTTCTGATAGATCAGCAACAAGCAATTGATAATCATCAAATTTTGGAGGAGGTTTCCTCTCCCTGGTAGATCTCCTCAATGGAGGAATTTGTCCCTGCAGACTGCCATGTTCATGTACAATGCTCTGTTCAACACATTTTTTAGTATCACTTCTCTGTATGTGCATTGATTTGGTAATGCCCCTCTGTATTTCTTGTGACTCACTGAACCTAGGTGGCTCCCTTAACATTGGCGACTCCCTTACTACCTATGTTGCATTTCTGGCAAGCTATGTTAAGATGCCTTCCACTTCTTGCTGAGGCCGTTGCAATGTAATTTCAGCTACACCATAATTATGAGAGTGATGTCCTGAAGTCTCTATCTCTTGATCATGCGTGGGGACATTTCCAACTATTTTTTGAGTGCTTTTACCATTATGAAAAGAGTCACAAGTTCTAAGCTACGTAGGAGGTAGAACATGGTGCGATGGAGTCAATGGACTTCAATTTTGTAAAGAGGACGTGGCATCTATCAAAGGTTATGGGGTCGCGGTTTACAAAGGAGGTAGCGATGGGAATGTGGGCTGTGGAGTGTTTGACCCAAAGTCATAACAAGACATTCCTATATTTGATATCCCAGTGCGTTGAACCTGCTGTGTGGGATTAGAAATTTTTAAAGGGACCAATGGGAGCATTGAAAAAACTTGAGGATGCGTGGAAGTGTTTGGAGGCTGCATATTAGAAAGTAGCATGGGGCTATGCAAAGGCAGCGTGGATGTTGGAGAGGGCTGCGTGGGATCTAAGTATTGCTCACCAGATGAGCTTTGTCTCTCTGCCTGCAGGTGATGTGTATCCTGTAGTTGATAAGGGACTAAATCCCTTCCTACACTTCCATCGCTGTTATTTATGCCAATACCGACATTTGAATGTTGTGCAGGATGCAAAGCTCCCACTTCATTTGATGACTAAAAATTACCTCTAGTTGCTAATGATGGATGTGAAGATTGTGAATCACACCCATTGAAACTATCATCCAATGAAATATATTCCTTTGTAGATGCCCTCTGTTCTTGCAAGGCAGGAAACACTTTTTCATTGAAGATCACATCACAGCTGCGAATGATTTGTTTTGCAACAAGATCCCACAATCTAAACCCGTATTGCTCTTCCCCATAACTGACGAAGATGCATCATTTGGATTTGAAATCCAATTTTGTTCACTTTTCTTTTGGAATGTGAGCAAACACCTCGCAACCAAAGACCCAGAGGTGATTGTAGGAGATCTTCCTTTCAAAACACTCTTCTTCCGGAATATCAGAGTCTAGTTTAGTGGAAGGACTTTGGTTGATCAAATAAACTGACGTGTTTACTACCTCAGCCCAGAATTCTTTACTCAAACTAGCATTTGAGAGCATGCTACATGCCCTCTCTAGAATCGTGTGATTCATCCTTTTGGCTGCACCATTTTCTTGATGTGTAAATGGCACAACCTTGATGTGTTGAATGCCATTGTCTGCACAAAAAGCATCAAAATCTAAAGAGCAAAACTCTCCCCCATTGTCAGTTTTAAGACATTTAATTTTGCTCCCAATTTGATTTTTAGCAACAACCTTAAAAATTTTGAATTTTGCAAACACTTCCGATTTTCTGTTGAGCATATAGACCCAAAGTTTACGGGTGCAATCATCTAAAAAAGTTACAAAATAGTTTGCTCCTCCAATGGTGGTTACCTCTGTAGGACCGAAGACATCCGAATGCACGAGTTCCAAGGGTTTTGCCTTCTTGTCGTGTCCAGTTTTGGAGAAGTTGGCCCGCCTTTGTTTCCCATAAATGTAATACTCACATAGTTCTAAATCTGCTGATTGTAAACTAGAAAGTTGGCCTCTTTTGAGCAATACTTCCAATCCCTTTTTGCTCATGTGACCAAGTCTCCTATGCCACAATTCTGTCCCGCTGTCAACTATGGCCATCACCGTTCCCACTTCAGCGGTACATTCAAGCACATAAAGAGATCCTGATTTACTGCTTTTTGCAACAACTAAAGCACCTTTAGTTACTTTCCAAATGTTGGAAGAGAAAGTGATGTTGCAGCCTCGCGCATCAAGTTGTCCAGCTGAAATCAAGTTCCTCTTAAGTTTAGGAACATGTCTGACATCATTTAGTAGCCACTTGCTTCCATTATTTAGTTGTAGCAATATGTCACCTTTGCCGACTATCTCGCACGGCTCATTGTCTCCAAGATAAACTTTGCCAAAATTTTCTTCTTGATATGTTTGGAAGGCATCCCAGTTTGAAGTTCTGTGAAAGGAGGCACCGGAGTCTAAAATCCATGAGTTAGATTTAGCTTCACTTGTTGCCAAGACAAGAGCTCCTCCATCATCTTCAAGAATTGTGTTAATCTCATTTTCTTTCAGCTATTTTTGGGCTTTCTTGTAACACCAACAATCCTTCTTGACATGTCCATCTTTCCTGCAAAACCAGCAACCTTCTTTCCATCCTCTTGACTTTGATCTCTTCACTGATTTAGATCTTCTCCTATTTTATTTTCCTCGATCTTGGGTTCTTCCCCTATTGCCTAGAACTAAGGCTTCATCAGATATTTTATTTTGTCCTCTCCTCATGTCTTCGTTGAGGAGGGTGGTAGCGACATCATCAAATCTTAACAATGCTTGCTTTTCCTTGTCTTCAGATCCTCTTCTCCCATGTGTTGAATTGCTGATTGTCATCACGACATTATCCCAGCTGTCGGGAAGCAAGCACAGGAGTAGCATAGCCCTAATTTCATCATCAAAATTGATTTCTACATAAACTAGTTGGCTGATTGCAATGTTGAATTCATTCAAGTGATTTAAAAATGTTTTTCCCTCTTTCATTTTTAGGTTGAACAACTTCTTTAGCAAGAAGACCCTATTAGTTGTGGATGCCATTTCATACATGTTGCAAAGCTTGTCCCAAATTTGCTTTGCCAAAGTTTCTATTGCAACATTAAATAAGATGTTGCTGGACAGCGAGAGGATAATTGTAGCGGTAGCTTTTTGATCCAACACATCCCATTCGTCATCTATCATCTCCTCTGGTTTTGTTATTTTTCCTTTTAGCATGATAGCTAAGTCTTTTTGAATTAGTATGGCATGAATTTGCAGCTTCCAAAGCCTAAAATTTAGCCCCAAAAACTTCTCTATTCTCCACTTGTCCACTTCTTCCATTTCTTTGAAATTCGTCACGAATTTCTCAACCAGCTCCTTACCCGAGCTTTGATACCAATTGTTAAAACAATGGAATAGTGACAAGCGAAAAGAACAGTAAACAATCACACAGTGCAAAGATATTTAACATGGTTCACCATATGTATGGCTACATCCACAAAGCAGGGGAAAACTCTTATATTTATGTGTTCTCAGATGTGGTTACAACAGCATATACTTATGCTTATATAGATTACAATATATGCCAAGAGAAGGAGCTGAACAATGAGGAGTCACCACAAAAGGACGAGGTGACTGTTGGGTTTCATATCCAACAAGCTTCACTGTTGTCTTTTCTTTTTTATAATGAAATGAGGCTTTTATTTTCATCATTCCACTTTGTCTGTTTTTTAGGAATTGTTTTTTTTTATGGAAAGAGGGAGACCCTTAGACATAAATATATTAATTGATAAAGTAAAAAATTAAAAAATATGACAATTCCAGTCCCTTAAAAGCAAAATATACAAAAAGCCACATCACGTTGACAGGTGGATTACTAGCCCCAAAATACCGTTTGCAAGCTTGTATCAGTGAAAAGGCCTGTTGAGGATCCCCAATCCAGATTTTTTGATCCTAAAATAAATGGTCTATACCTTGAGGTTTGGGGCGAATACTCCAAGTAGGAAAAGTAGGTCCACTTGCGTCTAGGTTTGAGCCATCTGCCCTCCCCGTCCCTACAATCTTAAGATTATGAAGAGACCCCAAACCTCGCCATTGTAATAGATTTAATCAAATTCTAGCTCCAGATGTGACTTCCTCAAAGTCTTCTGACACCAAGACTCCTAGCCTGTCCAGCCAAGAATTCGAGGAGTGATCAAAAAACTTTTCTCACTCCAATTGATCTATTGCTAGATTAGCTAACCAATCTGCAACTTTGTTGCCCTCGTAATAGCAATGGGATACCTGGAAAGAATCAAATCCATTCAAAAGTGACCAAACCTGCTCTAAAATGTACCGAATAGACCAATTTTCAATAGACCTCCTTTACAACACTGAAATAATGATAAGTGAATCTCCCTCTACCCAGATGTTCTTGAACCCTTTTTCCCCAGCTAGTTGAAGAGCATGGACTAAAGCGTAAGCCTCTTCTATATTGTTCGTTCCATTGGGGATCTTGGTTGCTTTTGCTGCCATGAGTTTTCCTTCCCTATTTCTAATCACACAACCCAAATCGGAGGGCCCCAGATTCCGTCCACTTGCCCCATCAAAGTTTATTTTGACTATGGAATGATCCAAAGGATGCCACTTAATTGTGGATCTATCCACTTTCGACTGGATGCTCTAGGATCCTTTTCAAATAGATTGTTTTTCAAGAGTCTTCCAATTTTTAGACATAAGTTTATCCTGACTAGTCCATTTGGCCTCCTTCGTACAAGATCTCCCTAATTTGGCATTGACTATTTCAGAAATTGATAGTTCTAAGTCTCTCTAGAAGTCCTCCAAAGATAACGTCATATCACTAAAGATCCTATGGTTTCTTTCCTTCCATAACTTCCACAACAAGAGAGATGGGCTAACCATCCAAAGAAGATGGAAATAGGAAGTTTTATTCAAACAAGGCTAACTTTTCAACATCTGAAGCAAGGAGGAGGGGAGAGGAGAGCACTAGTTGAGCTGCCTCATAAGCCACTTCCAACATTCTTGACTAAAACTGCACTAGATAAGCAAATAGTCTAATGACTCTCTTGCTTGTTGACAAAACACACAGTCAAAATTAGAGCCCAAAGATAGTTTTTCAATTCTATCCCCTATAATTATCTTCTTATTGCTAGCAAGCCAAGTAAAGGTTCCCGCTTTTGGCAATATAGAATCTGCCCAACAGAGATTTGTAAGCCAATCAGTCTTTGCACCTGAACAAAGTAATTTGAATCCATGATGAACTTTATAGGAACCCGACCCATCACCTATCCATATTAGCCTGTGTTACACGGGGACGTGTCCCCTGCTCCTCCAGCCCCATCCCCGTCCCCTGTGGCATTTCCAGTATGGAGGGATGGCAGGGACGTCCCCTAGGCATCCCCGAAAAACCAGAAAATGACAAAATGTCTCGGGGATGGCTTTTTTTTTAGGGGATGACAGAATTGAAAAGGGGGACCCTGGCCATCCCCGATACGGCAGGGGACGTCTAAGACATCCCACAAACGTCGTGGGGACACCCAGGCGTCCCTCTTCTATAAACTTAAATGCTCAGGGTTAGGTATATTGAAAAATAAGTATAAGTTGAGAGATTGAATTTCTTATACTTTAAATATTTTTTAATATACCTTTCAGGATGTTTGAGATAGTTCTTAGATTCACCGAATTTAACATGCAGATTATAGAATTTGGAGGATCCACCAGATTTCAGACTTAGTCAATTTTTCAAGATTTTCAGGATATCAGGATACCAGACTTAGTCATTTTCAGGATCTATGTACAAACAACTGAGGGATACAACCCAGAAAACTGAGTATACACATGCCCTAGATCATATGACACATGTAATGTTTGAATTATAGCTCTTATGTTCTCTAAATACATTAATTTCTTTTTGTTTTTTTTGTAAAACTATGGTTTTCTTCTTTGCCGAGTCCTAGCCGAGTTTTTAGCCGAGTCCTATTTTGGGCTGCCGAGTCCACGGCGAGTCCAAGTTTTCAAACTATGGTTTTAAGCCTTTATTTAATATTCAAAATGTTGCAATGTCTATTACCTTCTGTATCATGAAATTATTATTAGCACCCATAAGAAACTTAGTTTTCATAACTCTTTTAGTCAGTTTGCTATCAGTTAATCCTTGAGTTTGCACAATCTGAGTCAATTGTCAACCTCTCAATCAGTTTGCAAAGGTTATCTTGTCTTTGTCCTTTCAACTGACAATTTTGCAGGGAAAACATGATCACATCAGAGCAGCAAATGATAAAAACAATGGAGCAGAACAAGGACAAAGTCAGGGAAGATTCGAGGGTTTTTCTGTCATGCAAGCAGAGGCAGTCATGGAATGAAAGTTGGAATGAGATAGCAAGGGCATAAGACACATTTATTCATGGTAAAAGCCATTAGATTGTAGCATCTAAAAGTCAAAAAAGAGCTTATGAAAACTCACCAAGGTATCATCAAAGA
The DNA here is from genome assembly GCA_027924645.1 of Cunninghamia lanceolata. Classification (NCBI taxonomy): domain Eukaryota; kingdom Viridiplantae; phylum Streptophyta; class Pinopsida; order Cupressales; family Cupressaceae; genus Cunninghamia; species Cunninghamia lanceolata. Next base: position 9,000,757 of record BSBN01000111.1, read on the forward strand.
AATTAAGTTAGAACAAACTGCACATTTTGGTGGCTTGGCCACTAGAAATCTCCACCTAAGGGCATATAATGCAGAAATCACCTAAGGAAAGTGCACTCAAGCTAAGTAAGAGTCCAAGGTGACAAAGTGGCACACTTTGTCTTGGCAAAGCCAAGCTAAATCTCTGCCAAGTTTGATGTAAAGTGGCAACAACATTATGAAAGCCGCCCATGGAAGAAGAGGAAATGATCAAAGAGTTCAAGTGTTGTTTTCAAGTGGCAAGGCCAGTAAAAAATTTAGTTTATAGTTTATACTGCTGTTAGTATGTTACACTACTGCTGTCATGATTTATTCACATATTGATATTGTTGTTAAGTTATTAACATATATGATATCTCTATTTCATATTGATATTTTGAAAAATTCTTATATATATATATATTTGAAAAATTCATATATTGTCATCCCCTGCTGTCCCTAAAAATTGACCCTCAGACTGCCGTCCCCGAAACGCGTCCCCTGCCGTCCCCGTCCCCCATCCCCTGCCGTCCCCGTCCCCCGTCCCCGAAACACCGTAAAACATAGATATTAGCTCATCCTCTTTTGGAGAGTAAAAGACAATTCTCTTGTCCAAGATTTTCTTTAGTGCAATTTTTTGATGTGAAGGAAAGTTACAATTCTCAAAACTTTTACATACAATTCTTGTTGGAAGCACACTTGAGTCAATGGAAAAGTAATTACATACCTTTAAGCCCCAGAACCTTTTCAGATAAGCCTCCGCTTCCTTGAAGTCTCCTAAAGCCGAAATTTCCCCTAACCATTCCAGGAATCGTCCCAGAACGAAGCCTTTTTTCCATTGTGGATAGTCCATGACAACTTGAGAAGAAGAACATCTCTACATTTAATGATAAAATTCCACACCGAAGAGCCCCTTGGGGGATTGGATACTATACAAATCCTCTCCGGTGCTTGAGTATCCAGGTATTTTCAGGAATTGTTAAAACTAGCAACATAGGGCATTTAATAAGAAGTACAGATGAATTCGATTTTTTGCTTATATATTATTTTTCATGTCATAGCAGAAAGTTAAATATTTTGCTTGTTTTTGTTATTTCTCTCATAGATCTTCTATTAAAGAAAACTCGAAAGAAGGATTTGTCAATATTGATTTCAAGAAAATTGCCATATGTGTTTATAAAATAAAGTTTAAGAGCAAATTTCTACAACTTTTATTCCTGCTTAAAATTCCAGTATCTTAGTGTTGGAATTCTAAGAAAAAGTAGTGTTCAAAAAGTTGGATTCTCCACAAAATTCTATAGTGTGCATTTAAACAAACTCGTTGAAATTGCCACAATCAAGTCCTCCTTGGCAGGAATGGTGCATTTTCCAGAGACGACATTTTTTTACTTTCATTCTTTATTTATCACTCTAATCAAATTCTTCTTATGCTGATGAATATTAATAGTATAAGTGAACGTTTTTCCGCCTTTATAATCATAAAAAAAAGTATGTGTCAGGATGTAAATCACCTTACAGTTACATTTTATCTAAAATTGTGCAAGACTGCATGTTGTCATTGGGTCCTAAGTTCCTAACAGGGGATGAGCACTAGAAAAATCTTTATCTTTGCTAATTTTAGTTAGACATATAATTTCCTTTAGGTTGAATACTAAATCCACTCCTGCAGTCTACAATTATACTATTTACCCTGTCATAAAGTACTTAGGTTTAGGACTCTAACAAACAACAAAGGAAAGATATAGGAAAGAAAGCATTAAAAAAATGTATATCATTTTTTATTTCTACTTGAATGTGTCACAAAAATGTGGGGAAGGGCCATCTTTGGTTCACTCAAGGACAAATATGATCAAGTATAGACTACTCTCCCTCTGCACACTCAATTACTCCAATCCAATAGTTTGAAATAATTATTAGATTCTCATTCACCATTTCAAAATCATATTAAATTTGAAATGAATGCCTAAAATATCTCTTGATAGTAAACATGCATATTTCTTTCTATCATACAAATGACTCCATTTCTTCCCAAATTTTAGTTGTTTTCTTCTTTACAATCACCTTCCATCTTCTACTTCTTCATAGTTCTCTATTTACTTCCAACACTTCTCTATTCCATATTTTCTTCTCATTGATGGATCTTTCTTTTTATGTCCCTAACATGGCAACATGAATGATGGCAAGCCAAGTAATACAAATTGTTTGTAAGCTAACCCTCCACACTAAAGCACTTTTTCTCTGAGGAAGTTAATTTCTATATAGAATATAAAACAGAAAATGAGGAATAGAAGAGTCCAACGCTTGCCATCCCTGCAACTAATTCCACATAAGGCACTCAATATAAAGTAACCAATGAAATCATTGAGTAATCATATGCTCCGACTATTAATTAAGTCCTAATGCAAATCGAACTCATGAAATTCATGTCAACCAAAAGAACCTGAATAGTAGTCAACAAACAGGGATTCTGTATTGAACTAAATACAGATTAATGACAACCAAGAAATTCAGTAACTGATATCTCTTAGTGTCTGTTGTTTTAACCATTTACTTTCTATTGCATGCATCCATAGATTTTTCATGCATGAGTATTTTTTCTTCCATGCATTTTGCATAATGGATAAATTGCATGATTGTAGGAGAGCATGCATGTCCTTAAAAATTACCACATACAAAGTTTTAAAATAGAAAAGTTATCCTTATTTTTTTATCACATCACGTTTATAATTTTAAGAGTGAATTCCTGTTTTTATTCCCCAGGGTAACTGTTTGTATTCATTGGCTAAGCATTAATCCTTCCTTGAAACCCATGCCAGCAAAAATTTCACAAATCTCTAATGTTGCTAAACATTAAACCCATGCAAGGAAAAAATTTCAAAAATCTCTAATGTTTTTTTTTTTTTTTTTTTTAGCAATTTTGATCTGTTTAAAATCAGGGAATTTGATTTTCTTATTGGTTGGTGGCTTTTTAATGTTTGTAATGTTTTGTTATGTTTTTCTAGGGTGGACAGGTGCATTGCATCTTGGACGTGTGTGAATGGGCTTTCAGGCCTTGGCTCAACAGGTGTTTGTAAATGCATTTGGTTTTTCCAATTTCTACAGATCGATAGGGGTTGCTGTTGCAAGTCAAAGGAACCCATGAAAAATTGCAGCTGACATGTCACGAAACGGGTCTGCAAAATCGCCCTCACGGATGGGCTTCTTCAAGCCCGGGATATTAACAGAAACCGGAGGAGCCTCGTTTCTGTCGGACAGAAAAAGGCGAGGGGCACACAACATGAAGCAGAGGAAGGCCGCAGAGCATGTGAACATGACATAATTTGGCAAACCCAGGCGGTCAGTCATGTCCAGGGATTCCGCATTGAAGAGATCAGATATCAACACACGAACTGGCAAGAAAGGACGGTTGGGCTGTTGTAGTATCCACAGATTTTGTTCTACTCAGGCATGGACTTGCTTATTTGTGCCAGAAAGTGTTTGTCAGCATCTTTGGTGTCTTCTTCTTCTTCTTCGGCTGCAGGAATCTGTAGAAGCTCTACTTGACGGATTGTTTTGGGATTGGAGCGAAGGAGGTCTGAAACATATTTGGCCTGCATAGAGGAAACGTTCAAAGCGGGTGTGATTAGGGTTACGGCGAAACCGTGGGAGGAAACAAGGTTTCTTGCAAACTCGAGGAAGGGAATAAGATGGCCGAGACCCCCACCCACAGCTGGATACAGTGCCACATGTGGTCTTGAAAGTCCACAACCCACTCGACGTTTCTCCATTTAGACTTGTTTTCCACCAAGATTTTAGTTTGCTTGCGCCTGAGGTAATAGAGGGCGAGGCAGAGGGAAAGGGCGGGGAGATGAATAATGAAGGCGGTCGCCGCCGCCTCGGGTGAGTGGTCAAAGCTTGTTGCCCTAGCTAGAGCAGCTGAAAGCGGAGCTGCAGGAAGCGTCTGGCTGATCACAACAGGCGGAGGCGGAAGCCACAGCCAAACGCAGTTTCTTCCAACACAGAAACAACCCCAGCGGCCCTCAAAGCCGAAGACGAGGAGCACAGCAACAAAAATGGATCAGGCAGCAGGGACAACACTCCAAGAGGTGAGCCAAAATCATAGCCCAAAATAACATTTTTATTTTCAGCATCACAAGTTTTGAGGATGTGGGTTTTACTGCCAATTGTAACGCTAATCCTAACCCTAATGCTGTGCTGCAACAGCATTCTCACAAGGAGTGCCAGCAGCAGTACAGTCAAAACAGCTCAAATTTGTCTATGGGCCTGTGCAACCAGAGAACGCAGCCGCAGCAGGAATACAGCGGACTGGAACTGGCGCTGCCATGGCTGAGACCTATCTTTGGTCAAAGCAAGCCTGGAAAGAAGCCTATTTTTGAGCGCTTTGTTGTCATCATTGCTGTTGCAATTGTTTGGCTTTATGCTTATTTTCTGTAATGTTCCCTTCTAGCAAGCCAGAATTTTTTGCAACCTTGCAAACACATTCAACTAATTATGATTCGCAGCCTTGGCAAGAGGTGTCTTTAAGTAGCTTGCTGCCTTCTTCCTCTTCGATGGATAGTTTGAATTCTATTAGTTTGGATAGAATTGGATAAGTACACTTGAATTCATGAGATGATTCCTCATTTATGACTCTGCATTTTTGTATGGCAGAGATGGTTCCCCAAATATTCTTCTTCTCCAATTTACTGCTATGCTCAGTCATATACAATCAGAAAATACATATTCTCTTATGTTCATAGATCAGAAATATTATTTATTGGATTGCTTATATAATGAAGTCATTGGCTGAATGATATTCCTTCCCTAAATATATCTTTCTTCCTTATATATCTGCTGTTACGTTCCCATGTTTTTATTATTGTATTCTTTTTATATCTTCCGATATCTTCCTATCTTCTCCTCCCATACATATCTTCTATGCTCACCTTCTTATCCCACTTTATATCTTTTCAAGAAGTGACAAATTAAATTAGACATAACTCTTCTTAATAGACATACTCCTCCATAATGGGTGCAGCTCTTAGATATTAATCGCAGCCTTTTGATAAATTCTAATATCTATCATATGATATTGCTTATTAATCCAAATCATTGCATTTTAGAGTCTTCTTCGTATCTCAAGGAAATGCTTCTTCGGTTTATTTATTTTTGTCTTATTAGTACCTGCCTTCAGCTGGTACTATTGCAATGAGTTCAACTTATCTAGTTATTAATCTATTGATTGCAAACCAATCAAAAGATAGGATTTATTTTCTTGTCGGACAAATTTGATTTAAATTTGTACTTTTCCTATGTGAACATGATAAATTTTTAACAAAAAATTATTTAGAAATGATTTATCTGTATTGTCATTGGCTGAAAAAAAATGACCTCTTCTCTACAGATTGTCGGTTTGTCTGGAGAGTGCAACAAAAAACTATAAATGCGGAGAGAATTTTGATTTGAAGGGAGTACGTGGCAAGTAAACAAATTATGAACACAAATTTTGTCTCCCACTAGTTAAGTCATGCCTAAATGGATGGCCATTAATTTTTTGCTTCATTAGCTAAAAGTAATATAATTTTAATTTAGTTTTTAGTATTCTACAGATTTTATTTTATGTAATTAGATTATTTATTTTATTTAGTCAAAACTTTAAAATCTATAGTATCATGAATTTAATTATATTTTTTATTTTATTCTTCAAACTTACAATATTTTAATGCATTTTAAATTATTAAAGTATTAGTATTATTACTATACTTTAGGGTTCTACACATAAATAACCTAATTTCACTAAAATATTTCTTAACTATTCATTTGATCTTAACCATTGATGTCTAATTAAATGGAGCTAAACTACATACTTTTATTAAATGAATGCACCCAAAATTATTATTAAACCACAATATTACATTAATTAAAATAATTAAAATCATGTTGTCTAAAAGTACTTACTATTATTACTTAAATAAAAAATTAAGTGACTAAGATAAAATACAGTAGTGATGTAAATATGAATATGTTTTTATTATTATATTATGCAATTATTCTTCAAACTTACAATATTTTAATGCATTTTAAATTGTAATAGTATTCAATATTATTACATTTTAATATCTTAGGCAGACATTTCAAATCTATCCACACCCAGTTAGGCTTAGGGTTCTACATATTTTATTTTATGAAGTTAGATTTTTTTTGGATTTCAATTTCATTTAGTCAAGAGTTAAAAATTTAGGATTTCAATTTTATTTAGTCAAAAGTTAAAAATCTACACTATCACAAAAAATATTTCGCCATGTTATTACATTTTTTATTTTATTCTTCAAACTTACAATATTTTAATGCATTTTAAATTATAAAAGTATTAGTATTATTACATTTTAAGGAAATATTTGTGTTATTTAATAGATTTTGTAAAAGTTTAGTTGTATAGTTAGGAAATATTTTAGTCCTATTTTATTTTTACCAAATTAGATTGTTTTTGAGATTTCAATTTTATTTACCTAAGACATTTCAACACTCTTCAAAAATTAAATTTCAATTATTGGAATGCAATTTGTCTATACAACCATTACCTAATCAACAAAAAAAATACAACTAAACAAATACTATATACAACTAATAGCTAATCAAAAAAAAATTACAACTAAACAAATACTATAATAACAACACTACAAGGCAAGTACTCGCCACTACGTGGCACTTGTTTTATATGGTGTTCCATTAGGAGACCATCCACATATTTGTGAGGTTCTTTTCCTTATTAATATATTTCAATAACTAATATAGGATCGGTGCCATATTGACCCTTCTATTACACTTGCTAATATATATATAAAATTCAATATTTATATTTATATTATTACATATATATATTATAATAATCATAATTCAATATTTAGATTTATCTTATTAATGAATTGTTAATATATATATATATATATATATATATATATATATATATATATATATATATATATATATATATATATATATATATCTTTATTAATATATTATATTATTCAAATTGATAATATTTATAATATAATATTATTTAATCTTATCATAAAACATTATATATGTTTATTAATTATTATTATATACATATTAAATCATCAAAAGCGACTTCTTTATCTTATCATGATGTCTAAATCTTTAATTTAAACAATGCCTTAATATCGGGACATGACATTTTCTGTCTGCGGGTGGAACATACAAGCATACCCCTCAAACACAGATTGTCTCTAGTGCTTAGACTATAAAGTCTAGATATACTACGATATGTTGTAGCCCTGATGTATCTTGCAAAACTCTATTGTTTTGCAAATATAAAGAATCTACATAGCTTCTTTGTCAGTGCCCAAATTGGGGATGTGTGTTTTATCCAGAAAATGAGGCATTTCATCTTTTGTGAGGTATTCCATTGTACTTTTGTTGAAATAAATAGCAAAGATTTTCCCAAGATACTCAGAAATATTTATTTTTATTGATTTTGATTTGCAGGGAGCTATTTTTATGCATTCTTTATCAAATATTAGAGACTTAATTTATTCAATTTGATTTTGATTTCTAGAGTCTGGTAAAGATGAAGACTGTTGGCTCTATATCCGTTTTCTTAAGGGTCAAGGCATTTGGTGAAAGTATATCCTATTTTCCTCTTTCCTCTTCAGCTTTTACATTTCAAAGATTAGGTCCAAATTGATACTATCAGTGGTAACTGGTCATTTGATAAATTTTCTGTGTAATTCTTTAGGAATTTCCACTGAGTTGTGATTTATACTTCAAATATGTTCTTTAACGTGCAATAATGCCCATTCCCAAGTGTGGATGTGGTAGTGGAGAGACTGAAATCAACTTTAGAGTGGCTAGCGATTTGATTAAGTAAAAAGGCACCCAAAAAGTTAACTTCACTGTGAGATGTTCTTCCTTTCAATAATTAGGTTAGTCTGCCTTTTTTTATCATTCCATCCCTTTTTGGGGTTTTCAAAGGTGAGAATAGTTTTTCTCATTTGATTTTTATCAAAGGAGCGGGTCTTGTGATTTAATGTGCAGATGAAATTAGAATATGGGTTTTTAGTTTTTTTCTGATAATCAATGGAGTAAATGAGTAAATGGCTCTGTGCGGACCCAACTAACACTACTATTTAGTGGTCAAGTTGTATTTGCCCATAAAACTGAGTCACTACATTGCCAGGCCCAAGGTAGTATCTTAAGGACCCAGAAAAAACTAATAAGCTATTCCTTGTAGAGTCATGCTGCTGCTAATTTTGTTGTAGAAGTGATTACACTGAACATTCATTACTGAGCATCATCAATTAGTATAATTATAATTTTCAAACGCTAAAAGGGGATCCCAATTTTTTTTGCAAAGTATTTGACAGAGTGATTGAATTGGATATTGTGTTGTGGAGTGCAATAATTGCAGGATATGCTCAAAATGATAAGGGAGTTAAGTCGCTTGAAATCTTTCACCAGATGCAGTTGACAAGGTTGGAGCCAAACAAGTTTACATTTATTAGTGTTGCTTCTCTGTGTGCCAATCAACATGCACTGGAGCAGGGTAAGTGCATTCATGCATTAGTTGTTAAGAGTAGTCTACAATCAGAGGTTTTTGTGGCAAATTCTCTAGTTACTATGTATGCAAAATGCAACAGTGTAGATGATGCACACAAGTTGTTTAATAGAATAAAAGAGCCTAATGTAGTGTCATGGACTGCCTTGATTGCTGGTTATGCCCAAAATAAAAATGGTGAAGAAGCCCTCAAAGTATATGATACAATAAAACAGGCAAACTTGAAGCCCAATGAGTTCAATTTCACTAGTGTCCTCCGTGCATGTGCAATATTAGCATCCTCGGAGCAGGGCAAAGTGATCCATCGCAAAATAATTAATCGAAAACTTGAGTCTGAGGTGCCTATTGGTAATGCTCTTATCACAACGTATGCAAAGTGTGGAAGCATAGAAGAAGCACGAAATGTATTTGACAAAATGCTGAAGCGAAATGTAGCCTTATGGACTGCAATGATTACAGGATATGCACAGCATGCTTGTGTAAAGGAGGCCCTTGAACTGTTTGAACAGATGCAAAAAGCAGGCATCAAGTCTAATCAGAGTGTTTCAGAAAGTCATTTAAACACCGTATTTAAACTCTTTGAAGGGCAATTTGATAAAGTATTTGAACCTTGCAACAAAATTGTAATCCTAGGTATAAACGCCCTGTGAGAGTCCTTGACAATAAATTGTAATCCTAGGTATAAACGCCCTGTGAGAGCCCTTGACAATAAACTGACCCAGCCAGAAAGCAAATAGACATAGCAGAAATATTGTTTTATACAATTGCTTTGCACTTGTCCTGGCAGTCCTTGGCAGGGACTCTAGCTGCATGGCAACCCTAGTTAATAATATTTTTTTAACATTATTAAAAACATCACATTTATAAAGGAACTTTAAATACCTAATAATAATAGAGTATAATAATACAAAATATTAACTATATATTTTTTAAATTAAATTACAATACATCTTCATTATTTCATAAGATACTCACCTTTATGAATGACAATACATCATAATATTTTGAAACATCTCCTTTTCCTTAATTAATAATATATTTAAATTTAGAAACTAATAATAAATAATATTGTAAAAAATTTAGAAATTACTTTAAAACTTTATAAATAAAACAAAAAACTTACTAAACCAAATCAAAGCCGCTTTTAAAACAAACATAAAAGATTATTTTATATTCTAACTTAAAAAAGTAAAAACATATATTTGTTAAAAAAATCTATATTTTAAATATAGATTATGAATTACAATATTTTAAATATAGATTTTAAATTACTATATTTCCTTAACAAAATAATATTTAAAATTTCAAGTTGAAAAAACCTCAATTTCTTAAGCTGGGGAATTTGGTTTGTATTTAGTGTCTATGGAAAATAGAAAAGATCTATCCCATCAATTAGAACCACTCTATTTAAAATAATAATAATAATAATAAATTAAAAAAAAAATTAGAACCACTCTATGACAAGCATTGAATATCAAATGGAGGTAATGGAAAGCAGAGCCTAAAACATGTTTTTATTATAAAAAAATAGATATAAACTAAATACATATATAAAAATAACTCTATAAAAATTTTGATGTTTAGAATCTACCCTTTTGTATCATACAATCTTTCTAAAATTTTGATTGTATTTTACCCAAAAAAAAAAAAACAAATATGCAAGCCATAGCATGGAAAATCACGGATATATCATCGAACCTAGGACAGGACCTTCCATACGCTGCTGCCACTGAGCTACTAGCCCCTATTGGACCAGTCCATCGTCGGTCCGGGTGTGGCTTATTTCCAACACCAATACCCCCCCTTAAGCCACACCTCTCATGTGCTTGACGCTGCTGCCACTGAGCTATTGGCCCCTCTTGGACTAGTCCATCGTCGGTCTGGGTGTGGCTTATTTCCAACACCAACACCCCCTCTTAAGCCACACCTCTCATGTGCTTGGGGCTCGTAGCCTGGGCCTGGCTCTGATACCATGTTGAGACATGGACCAGCTAGGACTCGAACCTAGGACCTTCCATATGCTGCTGGAGTGATCTACCACTGAGCTACTAGCCCCTCTTGGGCCGGTCCATCATCGGTCCGGGTGTGGCTTATTTCCAACACCAACAAGTTCCACCAAGCCAATTTAGATGTGAAGGAATACGGTCTATTTCCATCCACACTTTTAAGCAATCAAATTCCATCACTTTGTCCTTTCCAAAGGAATATATATGCCCAAATGCAGCCACAAAAGATAACGGAGAATATCTTAGCAACTCAAATTTTTACAACTCTTCCCACTTTTCAATGACCGGATCGAATCGTAGGGTTAGGTTACAATAGATGCTCACCACATAAAACTTCCTATCAATATAATAACCCCTCATCCAACCTATGGATCGTGGCATTTGAGGAAGAATCTTCCATTCATCTTTAGCCACATCGTAAATTGCTGCTATTTGATTTTCTCCGGCAATGTAAACCAATCTTTCAGGCGATGCACAACATGCAAATTGGTAGTCAAATATTTCATTAGGCATTTGTTCCCCTTATCTCCATCTAGAAGAGGTAAAATCATAAACCATAATAGTCATTGTTTTTGCTCTTTCATATTTCAGACATATCACAATCAGTTTTTGATCAATACACAAGGAGTGAGAAAAATATCCATACTGAAATTTAAGGGGCATAGAAGGGCTTCTTGCCAGTAAGTTGTGAATAGGATCGTAGATTGGTCCAACAAACAAACAAGATTGTCAGATTTTCCTAAACTGATTCTTTATAGCAACCTTACAGAGAAGTTGTGTTGAACTAAAGTTGGGAATCAAATATGGCAATTGAAGGTGTTCGATGGAGGAGATCTAGATTTTTCAATGATTTCCCACAAAAGGGGTTTGGAGGAATGTGATGAAGTTAGGGAGGACTAGAGGTAGAAATGTCTAGTAGATGAGGGAATTTCCACAAAATGGAATGGAAGGTGAACTAAAGGGAAGCAGGAAAACAGTGAAGGTTGGGATGTTTGGAGAGGGAATGAAAATGGAAGTATTCTAGCAGAGTTCCACAAAATGTGAAGTAAAAGAAACTAAAAGAAAAATGATAGAACAAAGATTATAGAAAATGGAAGGGGAACTAGGAAGACTAGATGTTAGAATAATAAAATTAAAGTCTTGTAGTGCAACAAGATTTTGCAAAATGGAAGAAATGAGTGGAACAAAAATGACTAAGTGTCCAATAAGGTAATATGGTACTTTTATATGGGAAAGGAGGTGAGGAATAGATGGAAGATGAAGGGAAAATGTTTGGTACCCCTCTAAAAGTTTTCAAATCATTAGAAACTAACTTAAAACTTCTCGAACTTAAAACTTTTTTTGCATTTCTTCAGCTTCAACACATGATAATAAGCAAGATGATTAAAATAAAATTTGTTTGGCCCCTCAATTATTATATGGGGCCTACTCCATTGGGAAACATAATCACAAACTACAAGCAAGAGGGAGATACATCCACAAAGCATAATTGGAACTAGATGTACATACACATACAAATCGAAGATAACATTTTATGAAAACACACATACTTAATAATTCATCTCAAAACTCTAATAACCCAAATGAAACAAAGGAGAGACCATCACAAAAGCTTTACAATGCATTAGAAGTTGTCACACATTTGTAAAACCCTTGTTACATTCATATTGTTGGTTCTCAAATCTGCATGCATTGAATCATAAAGCTTTGCCATTTCCTATGCTTAGATTTCATGAAGAGACATGGCTAATAGAGGGAGATTTTTCACCTATCTTCCCCACACTTTAGATTCTGCCACACCTAGGGGTATTCCCTTATTCACAACCAAACAATTTGTCTTTGATTACTTCAAGCAGAATGTTTTCATGTATGCACTAATATTTACAAGATTAATCCCAAACTGGCAATATTCCTGGATTACCTTCACTGTTTTATCCTGAGAACATGTTAAGACTCCTATACTACCAACAAAACTGAAATAAACATAAAATTATTCATCTTTAAAATACCATTCTTTCTGGACCCTTGGGCAAGTAAATTTGTAGATCAATGCCTTATTAAGGGTAACAGAGTCAATATCCCACACTGCAAATGTTACTTTTATGACAACAAAACTCTAGATTCAGAGGGTATATTTGTACCAATGACTTGCAACGATACATCCAAGGAAAAGTATTTCTTGCAACTCTTCTTCAATAATCCCTAATTCAATACACCACTTCTTATGTTTTGTTTAAAGCATTTTTAATCCAATCCTTGACCAAAAGTAGAAACCAAAACATTCAATACAACAAATGTTCATAAGTGAAATCTTGAACCCTTGATTCATTCATTCACAAAGGAAATGCATACATTCAAGGAGACAATTGCAAAAAACACACACATGTAGCGTTATTCATATTACTCAATCTAAATTGAAAATTGCCATACAAGAACTTATTCAATTGTAGACAAATTTTTTTTCTGCAATCTTGATAATGCACCCAATCTATTATAGAAACATAATCCCCAAGATGTGGATAACTTGTATCCAAATCCCAGAATAGAATTCCTTGTTCTATTCTATATCCACATGATCACTATCTGTCTCTCTACTATAGGTCTTGAAATTCTATAAATAGACAAATTATGTCGGAATAAGATTTCTAGATTACAACTTTTCAATTACATTGCATTTAATATTTGTGCTTAGGAAACTAAATCCTTGCTTCAATTGGTGAACACTTTCTTTTAGCCAATTCCTTGTTCCAAAATGTTCTGATTGGCTAAAAGACCTTCTGGACAGTTATATACAGATGTCCCCCCTTTATCCATTACTCAGGCCCATATGAAGGACTATTGGGAAGGTAAGCGGACTCCTTACCCCTTCAAAACTTGTCCACTAGAGATATAAAATTTGGAATCACTGATACATCCTCGACAGTTGAATCAAAAAACATCACCCTTGGCTAGGCTAAGAATTCTTTGACTCTGTGAATAGAGTCCTACTTCTACACTATGACCCCTGGCATCGAACCATGGTATTGTCCGCTTGCAATAGCTTCTACTCATATGGAGGAATGGTGCTAGAGAAAACTGGTATATGTCCTCCCGTACTCTTGGAACTTGATTGCGGAGACCTCATCCAGTTGGTCCATCCCTGAGAAAAAGATGTATGCAACTGAAGCATTTGGTTGGTATGACCAGTTGATCACCAGAATGAGACTACTCTACTATGGTTCCTAGAAACTGGCTAGACTATTGTAGAGAAAAATTCATACTTTTTCTAGTATCTCCTATCCCCTTGTTAGTACTCATCACTCTCCTTAATTTAGAAAGAACAAGTCCACAACCAAGAGAAAAAGGACATGCCTCTTTGAGAAGTAAAGGATGAAAATTACAGGAGAAGCACTTTGAATAGTACTCATGGTGGTCATTGATGTGAACAATTCATGCAAAAACTTCCATTTATAGAAAGAATGAATGGGGGTCCTTTACTTGAGTGATTTTCATTTTCCAATGCCTTCATTAATTACATTTCTAGATGTTCGTAAGCTCAACACACTTGAATTCTTATCTAGAAATCTTAAATGATCTACTCATAATCTTCAAAGTATGAAACGGAGGTGCACATTAATATCACCTGACTACAAATGCCTCTTCACATGAACAACAAAGATCTGGTTCATGTACCAAGATCCAATTGTGCATTAAAATTTGCTAGAAAAAATGTACTATTTGTCAAATCATCTTCTTACATACTTGAGAAACAAATCACGGTTGAACCTGCCAAGCTAGCATGCTCAGATGAAATCTAGAATTTGAATTTAGATCATAGATTTAAAACACATTAGAACAAGATGAACAGATGAAAATTCAAAAGAGAAGCCCATTGAGACATTTGAAAAGTCAACAACCAATAAAAAAATGCCAACAAAGAATGCTTCTTAGTTAGAAAAGCTAGAAATCTACCTCATGTCATCCTATCACACCAGCACAAGCTCAACATGGACCCATACTACTACCTCTGTGCTTGAGCTCTATACGCCATCTTTACTCTCCTCAAGAAAAGAACAAGGCACAATATTGCAATAACACAAAGAATATTCCATAGCACCTCTTTACAGTGCACTACCGTGATTCAATATAGAGCGAGCACATCACAACTCAATCGACAAACAAGATCCTCAGCCCACCAACTCAAAATCAATGACCATCGCCTTAGTGCAAACCCAACAAATCTGACAAACCAAAGGTCCGCGATACTATGATAACCATCCATTATACTTAGAAATCACTTTGTGTAGATAGGGAAAGATGGTGACAAGGCTTATGGAGCCGGTTATGAATGAAGCTAAGGAAATTAGGTCAATACTTAAGTCTAAGGCAACTACCTATCACAAGTCAACACAAAATTATAACATTGGTTCAGGGAAAGCTTCAAAGGCTTAAGGTTTTAGCTTATTAGACACAAACATAGCCAACTTCAAGGTTTTAGGCAGAAAGTAGGGAAAATGTATAGGGGCTCCACCAATGGATCTGGTTGGAGATGCATGGCTCTTATAGACATGGTGAGAATCACAGAACTCTAGGTTGCAGACCATATGCCAAATCCATTGGGCTAGAGTATAATTGCTTCAATTAGTAGTTGAAGACTGATTGAAAGGTGACTCAATCAGCAACTCTATCCTGGTGGCCTTAGGCCACCAAAAAAAAGAAATTAATGGTTCCCTTTGTCAAACACCTTATTTTTACTAGACGACTTTGTATTCAAACTGACAGACCACATAATCACTCTATCAATCACATCAACCTACACTAAGTGAACAATGTTAGCACATGATACAAAACATATGCATCAAATTCATGATTCATATGCTTACACTGTCTAAAATCAATCTCAATGTCACCATAAATTCGTATGAATGTATCATTTGGAAAACAGAGTAGCTCATAGACCTCCAGATGATTATCACCATTGGGGTTATCCTTGTCCTTGTTTACCATATCAAACTTGAAATCTTGATAAGATATATCTGATAACTGCTAATGTAAATTGTATTTTTCACTTACTAGCTCTCCATCAGAAAAGGTGAAGAATTCATATTCAATCTATCCTACATCAAAATTATATTCCTTTGAGTTTTGAAACATATTTGCTATATCATGCCTTAATATTTGGTGAAGGAAACTCAATTAAATCTGAACCATGATCTTCATAGGGTTGGACATTCACGTCAAACTTCTAAGCATATAAGGCTCAATCAGCCTTTATCAACTCATACACAGAACCCTTTATCTCAGGCTAATCTTTCTCTAGTTCATCATGCTCTTCATCATCTACAAAAAGAGGATTATCTAGGCTACACCAATATGGATTATCATTTCCCATTGTTGGTGGGGAAAAGGGTTCATCATAAAGAACATTCATCCATGTCTTAAAAATTTCTATCTTATCAATGTGAATGTCTACTACACCACTATATTCAAAATCATCAGAAGAATAGATACTTTCATTGATGCAGAGCTGCCACGGGAAATCTTTAAATCAAACAGTGAAATACTCATAAATCGCATTCACAATCTACATACAATGCTTGACTCATTACCACCAGTTTGCTACAGTGTTTTGCATACCGGTTTACCTCCACGGCCTATCACAAAATGTATCAGGCGCTTGTATTCCCACCAATGTACATTAAAATGTACATTCTCCAACATGCAAGACTTAACCCCTTATTGCCGGTGAGTTTGATGCCCTTACTTGTTTCCGCCGGTCACTATTTGTATCTGTAGAAAATGTATGTCTCAACATACAATTACTAAGTGTAATTGGGACATACAAATGATGACCCCTGACTGCCGGTTCCCATTACCTCCTTGGCCAGTAACCTTATGTATCTCAACCCAATGTATCTACGAATGTATATTTTGATATACATTCAAACATACAACTCAAAATATACATTCACCGAATATTCCTCAAGAATATGCTTTTCAGGAAAAGGTTGACCACTGACTTCTTTGTATCAACCCAATGTACATTCACAATGTACAATCAAAACATACAATCTGCCACATGCATTTGCGGGATACTCACAATCATGTAACTGTAGTATACACAGGAATTGAACCCGATGTACATTAGCGATATACATAGAGATTGTATATCAACACTTTCAACATATAAATCTGATGTGCGATTGTTAGATACACACAACCTGGTACTCTGATGCAAAAGCGATATACACATGAACTATCCCTAACAAACAAAAGTGATATATACATAAAATGTATATTCGATTCAAATATGCGTTTGACCAAATTTTGACTCCATTTGTATGCTGATAGCCTTGCACATTTTCGATGTATGTTCCTCACATACAATAGCGATAGACAAAAGCAATATACGCAGAGATATGCGATAGTGATATATTCACAACTTGTATATCCCTCATACAAAAGTGATATACACACAAATTGTATATCTTTTGAAACTTGCAGATTTTCCTGGTTTTGATCTGTTTTCTCCTTGCGATTGTTCCGAACTGTTTCTCCCACCAGTATGCAGCCCTCTGCACTTTGTCAACCTAGCACATACACATGCTAGGATTCTTTAATGCTATAACTAATCCTAGGAATCTGAACATAGACAAACAAAACCAAAACCCTAAACTAATATATACAACCATTCCACTAATTATGAAATAATCCAACCGGTGGAATGGGTTAAGTACCCATCTCGAATGCAAAACAAAAAATTGACTACACAGTGAATTCGAAACACAACAAAACAACACCAACAAAATCTCCTTGTTTATGATTTCATAAATGTATTCAAAGATTTGGTTTCACAATTCAACAACTGATTGCACAATTACTACACTATCAAATCTCCAATCTATCTATGATAAATCATCTCCTCTGTTCTACATATGCCAAAAGCAATCTGATCTAGGTTATAAATATCTACTCCTGAGAGTAGTACAAATTTGATTCCCAGCGGCTGGGAGATGACAGCTAACATAACAACTTACTAACTGACTTGCACATAAACCTAGACTGACTTACAAATAGGAATTGGTCAAACTGACCTTATTACATTCAAATGCATAAAGCATATTATATTAAGACCTAATCTTCTTTGTGAAGGGGTGCTCCTGCACCATACTCCCCGAGAGAAGAAATCTTAAGTCCACTTGAGATGAGAGTTTGTAGGTCTGTACCATGTTTATTGAGCTATTCTTCAGTCATCCAAATTGTCTCTGTATCGGGTTTTCCTTGCCAAGCCACCAAGTATTCCATATACTCTTTGTTCCTTGTTTTCTTTGTTACTCTGGAGTCTAAAATCTTCTACAATTGTGGTGGATCGTGCTTAGGAATGTCATCAGCTATGGTATCCTATATTGATTCTTGTTCTTCATCTGGATTAGATTTGTATGGAGTTAAATCACATATATTGAAGAGAGGAGACAATCCAAGATCATAAGGAAGTTGGATCTCATAGGCATTATGTCCACATATCTTCAAAATCTGACATGGTCCAATCTTCTGCTGCATGAGTTTGGTATATTTACCTTTTGAAAGTCTTTCCTTCTTCAAATTAACCCACACCAAATCTCCAACATCAAATTGTACATCTCTCTTTTTCTTGTCAGCATAGGCTTTATACTTCAAAGTAGTTTGTTGGAGTTGGGTCTTGACTTGATCATGCACCTCTTTGATTGCTGCTACAAAAGATTCTCCATGTGCACTAATAGACTCTCCTGCAGTTAAATCTCTTAACTCCAAAATACCTCTTGGATGAATACCATATACCACTTAGAAAGGTGATTTCCCTGTACTTCTATTAACAGTGTCATTATAGGAAAATTCAGCCTGTGAGAGGATGTTATCCCACTTCTCTCCATGCTGCCTTGTCGAACATCTGAGTAGATTTCCCAATGACCGATTGACCACTTCAGTCTATCCATTTGTTTGAGGATGATAAGCTGATGAGAAGGACAAATTTGTACCAAGCTTCTTCCAAAGAGTCCTCCAAAAATGGCTAATAAATTTCACATCTCTATCTAACACTATGCTCAATGGCAATCCATGAATCCTCACTATCTCCTTGAAAAACAGGTTTGCAACATATGAAGCATCACAAGTAGTTTTACATGGCAATAAATGTGCCATTTTACTGAATCTATCTACTACCACAAAAACATTGTCATATCCCTTCCTTGTTCTAGGTAAACCTAATACAAAATCCATACTTATGCTCTCCCATGGCCTAGAAGGAATGGGCAATGGCTGATATAAACCTGCATTAGTGGATCTTCCTTTTGCCTTCTGATAGATCACACATGTCTCAACAAATTTTATGACATTTGACTGTGGCTTTGGCCAAAAGTAATGCCTCTTCACAAGATCCAAAGTCTTATCTAGACCAAAATGTCCCGCCATGGCTCCACAATGCTTCTCCTTAATGATGTTCAGCCTCATAGAACACCGTGGGATACAAAATTGTCCTCCTTTGAACAATAATCCATCCTATATCATAAATTCAGAATACTCAACATGATATTTATCTCCAAAAGAAGTACACATGTTGTAGATCTCTCCAAAGTTTTCATCAGCATCATACATAGTCTTTAAGGAATCAATTCCAACACTTTCTAATTGATTCTGATTTAGGGTGAGAGCCCTCCTGCTTAAAGTATCTACTACCTTATTCTTGACCCCTTTCTTGTGCTTGAGTATGAAAGTGAAAGCTTGCAAAGTTTCCACCCACTTCATGTGTCTATGGTTTAGTTTCTCTTGGCTGTTTATGAAACTAAGGGCCTGATTATCTATAAACACTATGAATTCCTTTGGCATCAAGTAATGCCTCCACTTCTTGAGTGACTGGACTAGGGTATACATCTCCAAGTCATAGGATGAATATCTTTTCTTAGCATCATTTAATTTCTCACTAGAAAATGCAATAGGCCTACATTCTTGACTGAGTACTATGTTAATTGCCATGTGACTTGCATTAGATTCAACCTAAAAAAATTTGTTGAAATCAGGAAGTGCAAGGACTGGCTATTGTGCCACTTTCTTCTTCAATGTTTCAAATGAATCATCTACCTCCTTTGTCCAAGTAAATCTGCACTTATGTCCTCATTTTATGGTGTCAAGCATGGGTGCATAGACATGACTAAACCCTCTTATAAACTTCCTATAGAAGGTTTCTAACCCATGGAAACTTCTGACATCATTCATGGTTCAAGGAGTTGGCCAAGACAATATGGCACTTACCTTCTCTTGATCCATTTGTAGTTGGCCATGTGAGATGACAAAACCCAAGTAGATGATCTCCTCCTGCATAAACAAACACTTCTCTGAGTTTATCATTAGCTATTCTTCATGTAACCTTTTGAGGACCAGGTCTATATGTTTGAGGTGTTCTTCCCTTGTATTACTGAAAATCAGAATGTCATCTAGATATACTATGACAAATTTGCCTATAAATTCTCTCAAGACCTCATTCATCAACCTCATAAAGGCACTAGGAGCATTGGATAAACCAAAAGGAATGACCTTCCACTCATACAACCCTTCATCAGTTTTAAATCCCATTTTCCATTCATCTCCTGACCTAATCCTGATATGATGATAGCCACTTTTCAAATCTATTTTTGTGAAATATTTGGCACCTCCTAAACAATCAAGCAAATCCTCTATCCTAGGTATTGGGAACCTATACCTGATTGTGATCTTGTTAATAGCCCTTGAATTAGTGCAAAGTCTCCAAGTGCCTTCCTTCTTTGGTGCTAGTACAACTGGTACTACACATGGGCTTAAACTTTTGCCAATTAAGCCTGTCTCCAACAATTCCTCAATCTGCCTTGCTACCTTTGCATTCTATTTTGGTGTAAGCTTGTATGTTGCCTTGTTTTGTAGTGTAGATCCAGGGATTAGATCTATGCAATGACTGATGTCCCTCACAGGTGGTAGGGACCTTGGCATTCCATCAGATATGATGCCTTTGTATTTGTCAAATAATTCTTGGACAGCAAGGTCTATGAACCTTTGCCTCTTCTCTCCCTTGACTTCTTGCTGCTACTCCTTGTTCACCTTTAGGCATGGAATTAGAGCATATGCAACTGCTCCTTCTTCTGCTATTTCTACCATGAACTGTTTTCCTTCTACCATCATCACCTTGACTTCTTTCCCTTTTGATTCTACCTCCTTCTCCATTAATGGTAGTAACTTTGTCTTCTCACCATCCTTGGTGATTGAATAAGTGTTTCTAACTCCATCATGTTGGGCTTTCAAATCATATTTCCATGGTCTTCCAAGTAGGAGATGGCAAGCATCCATCTGAGCTATGTCAAACAATAATCTGTCCTTGTATGGTCCAATTTCAAACTCCACCCAAGCCTGCTCTTCCACAACTGTTTGCTGACCTTGAGTGAGCCATGAGACCTTGTACGGGTAGGGATGTGGTAGCCTTCTAAGCTTAAGCTTTTCTACCATTTCAACAGACACAAAATTTTTAGTAGATCCAGAGTCAATCAGAACTCTACATACCTTTCCTCCTGCCTTGCAAGTAGTTTTGAAAAGAGACTTTCTTTGTGGGGGTTCTCTGTCAGGCACCTTCATAGTGGCCATTGCTCTCCTGATCATCAAAGCTTCTCTTGTCTCAAGATACGCATATCTGACAGTATCATTCACACTTGGATAAGTATTGGAGCTTGTCACACTTTGGCAATCAGATTCTTGGATCAGATTTGTCCTCCTGTCTCCCCCTAAACTTGTTACTTTTTTCTGGACATCTAGTGGCTATGTGACCTTCCTAATTGCAATTGTAACATCTCATAGGACCTCTGTACTGAGATCTCCCTCTAAATGATGGTCTTCTGCCCCTAAAGTTTCTTTTTTGATCATAACTTCCCCCTTGAGTTTGACTGTTGTCTCCTTTGCTTCTCTCTTGATTGGATTCACCTTGGTGTCCAAATCCATTTCCTCTGCCTCTGAAAGGACTTCTTCCCCCTCTTTGTTGTCTCCTTCTTCCTCTATTGTTCTGTTCTTGTCTTCGCCTTAGTTTCTCTTCCACTTTGAGTGCTAATTGGTAGCACTTCTGAACTGTATCTGGATTATGCAGATTTAGGTCTTCTTGGATGGAAAATCTCAACCCATTAAGATACCTTGCACTACGTTCTCTTCCTCATTCTCCTTTACCTTTGTCTTGAGACATAGTTTCATGAATTCTTCAGTGTATGTACTGACATCTAACTCCTTCTGCTTTAGATTTTGTCTCCTCTTATGTAATTGGATGTTGTAATCCAATGAAACATAGGCTTCCTTCACTAAAGCCATCATCTTCCTCCACATAGCAACTCTGTTCTTTCCTTCTTTCACCCTATCATCTTGGATGAAATTCCACTAGGTTAGTGCAGCTCCTTTCATTTTGGATTGAGCTATCTTCACTCTTTGGTGGTTTGGTATTTCCCTTGTTTCAAAGAAATTGTTCAAGGAGTCTATCCACTCCATCACTGAATCAGGTTCCATTTTTCCTACAAACACTGGCAGGTCTATTTTCATATCCATAGTCATTCGCTCCATGGATTTGAGGGCATTAAGTAAGGGTCTCTGGTCTGTAGGAACGTCTATCTCTTCCTACCTAGGGATCTCCTCTTCATCCCTATCTTCTCATTCACTAGAATCTTTTCCCCTTCCAACTCTATCCCTCAAATTTTCCAACTCATCTTTCAATGCCTAATTCTGAGCACTAATTGCTTTGCTCTCTGCAATCTGCTTCTTTACCAGGATAGCCAATTCAACGTTGGTCATCCTTGTTGGGTACTCTTCTGACCCTTCTCCTTCTGACATTTTAATGTCTTCTCCTTCCCAAAAGATACAACCTTCGCTCTGATACCACTATGATGCAGAGCTGCCACGGGAAAGCCTTAAATCAAATAGTGAAATGCTCATAAATCACATTCACAATCTACATACAACACTTGACTCATTACCACCGGTTTTCTTCAGTGTTTTGTATACTAGTTTACCTCCACGGCCTGTCACAAAATGTATCGAGCGCTTGTATTCCCACCAATGTACATTAAAATGTACATTCTTCAACATGCAAGACTTAACCCCTTATCACCCGTGACTTTGATGCCCTTACCTGTTTCCACCGGTCACTATTTGTATCTGCAGAAAATGTATGTCTCAACATACAATTACTAAGTGTAATCGGGACATACAAATGATGACCCCCGACTGCCGGTTCTTGTTACCTCCTTGGCCAGTAACCTTATGAATCTCAACCCAATGTATCTGCCAATGTATATTTTGATATACATTCAAACATACAACTCAAAATATACATTCACCAAATATTCCTCCAGAATATGCTTTTTAGGAAAAGGTTGACCGCTGATTTCTTTGTATCAACCCGATGTACATTCACAATGTACAATCAAAACATACAATCCGCCACATGCATCTGCGGGATACTCACAATCATGTAACTATAGTATACATAGGAATTGAACCTGATATACATTAGCGATATACACAAAGATTTTATATCAAAACTTTCAACATACAAATCCGATGTGCGATTGTCGGATACACACAACCTAGTACTCCGATGCAAAAGTGATATACACATGAATTGTCCTTGACAAACAAAAGTGATATATACAAGAAATGTATATTCGATTCAAATATGTGTTTGACCAAATTTTGACTCCATTTGTACGCTGACGGCCTTGCACATTTCCGATGTATGTTCGTCACATACAACAGTGATAGACAAAAGCAATATACGTAGAGATATGTGATAGCAATATATTCACAACTTGTATATCCTGCATACAAAAGTGATATACACACAAATTGTATATCTTTTGAAACTTGTGGATTTTCCTAGTTTTTTATTTGTTTTCTCCTTGCAATTGTTCCGAACTATTTCTCCCACCAATATGTAGCCTTCTACACTTTGTCAACCTAGCACATACACATGCTAGGATTCTTCAATGCCGTAACCAATCCTACGAATCTGAACATAGACAAACAAAAGCAAAACCATAAACTAATTTATACAACCATTCCACTGATTATGAAATAATCCAACTGGTGGAATGGGTTAAGTACCCATCTCAAATGTAAAACAGAAAATCAAGTACATAGTGAATTCAAAACACAGCAAAACAACACCAACAGAATCTCCTTGTTTATGATTTCAGAAATGCATACAAAGCTCTGGTTTCACAGTTCAGCAATTGATTGTACAATTACTGCACTGTCAAATCTCCAATCTGTCTATGATAAATCATCTCCTTTCTTCTACATATGCCAAAAGCAATCTGATCTAGGATATAAATATCTACTCCTGAGAGTAGTACAGATTTGATTCCCAGTGGTTGGGAGACTTCCAAGTGGCTGGGAGATGACAGCTAACATAACAACTTACTAACTGACTTGCACATAAACCTAGACTAACATACAAACAGGAATTGGTCAAACTGACCTTATTACATTCAAATGCATAAAGCATACTATATTAAGACCTAATTTTCTTTGTGAAGGGGTGCTCCTTCACCATTCATCATCAATAATCAACTTTTATTTCCTTCTGAATTGTCCAATCTTAGCAGGATAAGTATTTTCACCAATGCATCGAGCAACAGAAGTGGATACCTCCAGCTCTATTTTATACAAACTGTTATGTCAAAAAATTTCCCCTTGGGGGCTTTTCCCTCTTAAGGTTTAGCTCCTGGGTCCTATTATTGCATTTAGAGCATCTTGTATGTTATTTGTGACTCCCGATGAGGAAACCCTGAAGTCTTATGGAAAATAGGACCTAGGGGATTACATTTTGATGAATCTTGAACAAAAATGATAGGGTGGACTTGGGTGCTAGCGCCCTAGTTCTGCCCTATTTGGGTCTTCCCTAATTTCAAATGTCAGTTTAGTAACTATTATTTAGGTCCTATGCCGACATCTAAAGTTTGAATTATGAAATTCTTAGCAGGAATCTTTGTAGTTCCATATATAAGCATGATTAGGTTTCATTTGCAAACTATATGGATTTGATGTATACTTGTGATCATAGAGCATTCAAAATATTCATTGTGTTGCAAAGCAGAGCATTGTTAGTGTGTTTGTGTTTGTAGATTTGACATCCATCTCCTCATGGCATGAAGAGCATCTTCCTTCCATGAGATCTACACTTCAAGGTGATATCTATTATGTTTTTAATCATTTATCATTTGTATTTTTGCCTCTATCCCATTGGGATACGCACTCTTATATGGTGTTCAGAAGACTTGAATGTCTCTCTGATGCTTGACTGAGGCAAGCCTCTAAACACCACAACCCCCTCCCACACTCCTTGTGATTGCAGGTTACAGGTACTGAGTTTCATAGAGTGGAGTTGCAGAAAGGGAGTGGCATACATCAAGGATTTAGCGTCTAAAAAGAAGCTGGACATTGGAGCTTTTCCTGGACTAGGGTGCTAGTCCCTATGTCCTCTAGTTTTCCTGAAGTAGAAACAGAAGTTGCAGTGCAGATTAGTGTCGGGAGAAGTTCCAGATTCCATGATAAAAAGTGCACCTTGGACTTGGGCACTAGTCCCCGTGTCCTTGACTTCTTCACCTTCCAAACTTAAAAAAATAGTGAGTTAAATATCTCTATCCCCCATCTTAGTCTAAAAGGATTTGTTGTGATTTGATAATTTGCTTACTATTTTGCATGTTTAGGGTTTTAAGTGAGATTGAGCATTAAATTAAGATATTGTTTGACACATCCAAGTTTCCACATCTTCCGAAGTGGCAGCCCAACCTGATAGGTGATTCCTCTTGCACAAATTGGAGGTTCAACTTAGTTAATATGCCCTTGGAATGTTTGTAGGGAAAGGAGGATTCCGCATGAACCCTTAAAATTAAACCCCAACACACCCTCTTTTCCACTACTAAACATTTTTTTGAACTTGTGATTTTGGACTTTTTGGCACCTTGTTGAGTGTTGTTTGATAGATTTGAATTCATTCATCTTATTGCATTCAAAAAATTACAAAAAAATTGAAAAATTTGAAAAATTTGGCATCTTTGGCTTGCATTTTAACATAATTTGAATTATTTGGCATTCAATTTCATTTAATTTATATCATTCTCATTAGATATTATTTAAACTACAGAAATTCATCATTTAGAATTCACTTGTATTGCATTTTTGTGCTTAAATCGTCAAAAATTGCTTGAAATTGTGCATTTTTCATAAAAACCTAGTTTTGCATTAACTAGGGTTTGTAGTTAAAATATTATTTCATATTTTACTACCCTTTTCAAACACTCATTAGGACTGATTTCTAATAGTAGTGTTGCATCATAGTGGTCTTCTTATAAAATTTCATGTCTAGGGTTTGAAAACCATGCATTTTCACTAGATTTTGGCCTTATCGTCTCTCTAGATTTGCATCACAAGCGTGTTGTAAGGGATTTTTCTGCACTAATTATCTATTACTAGGGTTATTATCTTCTTCCCCTCCTCATATTCCTTACAACACCCTTTCTACTAGGCCTTTGCATGAAAAATTGTTGAAAAATTACATATTTTAGCACATTTTCACTAGGTTTTGACTTGTCATCACTCTAGGTTTGAATTAAAAGCATGTTGTGAAAGATATTGCTGCATCATTGGACTTTTATTAGGCATATTATTCATTTTCTCTCTTGAAAATTTTCACACCTTTTCTCTTAGTGATTTGCATTGAAAAAAGTTGAAAAATCAAGCATTTTAGGTCATATTCATACATAAGTTTCGAAGACACCATGGATTCTTCTCATCATTCATCTTTGGAAGATTTATTTGAGTACATTATGAATTATGATAAATTTTGCAAATTCATGATAAGCATCCTCAAGTCTTGCATCAAATAGCATACATCTATGGTATCGACATGAATGTGAGTACTACTTGTGATATCCTTCGAACAATAGCCTACTTTGAAAGCTTTCTCACTATCGTAGGTGTTTTCCCTTTAATATTGGAAAATCTCACTAATTTCATTTCTAAAAATAATCATGGGGAAAGTAGTAGTGAAAACATCATTCCCTCTCTCCCCTCATTTCATGACAACATAATGGACATTCTTTCTGTGACTTATGAGAATGATATAGTACTGGGTGATTCATCAAACAGACAGACTTGTCCCAACATAATCCCACTTAGTGAGGATATTTTGGCACAAGAAGAAGATATCATGGACACATTCCTCAACACTACTCTACCATCCCTTCCTCCTTTACCTAGCCAGGATGAAGAATTGGATGATGTAGATTCCCTTTGTGAACATTTACTTCAACCTGCTGAAACTAAAAATTCACCACATGATGTTCAAGAACTCCTCAACTACATATTAAACAAAGAAACAAATCATGGACTTTTACCTAAAAAACAACCTATTCCTCATAACCAAGATATTCCAACACCATATATATGGACTGAAATAGGCATTTTTCAAGTTCCTCAACAATCTCACTCAACTGGAATAGGTACTATTGAAGCTCCTGCATTAACTCATTTAACTAACACAAAAAACTGTGATATCCCCTCTCTACCATCATTAATAGATACCTTCCCTACAAGGATACATTTACAAACTCATCAAAATGTGGAAGAGATAAGAAGAGATAAAGCTATAACCATTAAAGTAAAGAACAAGATCTGTGACGACCACTAGCCCAGTTGCCCCTGCAGGTAAGTATTTCTAACCTTTTACCTCCGTGATGTGTTTCCCCCATGATGTGTTGTGTTTTTTAGGTCTCCTAGGATGACCCTTGATACTCTTGTAAGGTCAAGGATACTAAGAGACCACCTCTATTGTGACCCTTCTTCTATTTGTATCATCATTCTTTAATATTACTTCTCCTCTATTTTCATTGCTATGTGTTGTGGCTTACGGACACAGCATTCCGGTTGGTGACTTGGGGGCACCCTCCTACATGACTATCCTTAAGTCACTTGTTTCTCCTCTCTTGATTTATTCTTTCCCTTCCTCTAGTGGTTCTATCTAGCGGGTGGATGATGAAAAACATATTATACTGATACAGACCTAGTGTCCCTTCAGTGAGAAATCAAAAAATGGACCTAGTCCATACATGATGATAGGGTTGTTATATTTTATTCGAATCTTGGCTAGTAGAATCACTCCGTGTGAGCTTGATGTTGTCTTATCGTACTTACAAAACATAACAATACTGCTGCTCCATGCACTTTGTCTATCTTGAATCTTGCATTCCTTGGTTCTTTGTGTGAATGATCATATGCATTGTTGATTATCATGATTATATGGATGCTAAAACCTTTTCTTGCAGTGAATTGTGTGTTTGTGGGAACATTTGGTGATCGTAAAGTACATGTCACCTCCGGGGCGCATGGGCTTTGCGAGAGCTCGTGTTCCCTTGTGTATTTTCTTCCTACCTTAACGTGCTTGATATTGGTACACGACATCCACCACCTCAAGGTGGGGCCATATATAAGGTAAGTTGTCTGTTCTAGATGCTAGTAAAGTGTGTTTGAAAAATCTTGAAATCTACTTCGTATGCCTCCTTTGCACCCTAAGGCATCTATGTGATGCAGGTGGGGTTGTACACTCATACCTCCTTTTCACTATAAGGCATCTCCGTGATACAGGTGGGGTTGTATGCCATGCTTCCTTTTCACTGTAAGGCATCTCCATGATGCAGGTGGGATTGCATTTTCAAAAGTCCTCTGAGTACGTGGGGAGTGGATATAAGACTATCCTAACCCTTAAGCGTGTCTTCCACGATTGTTGTGGCAAAGTACAATTGTTAGTGTGTACCTGAGATGGCTATGAACCTAGCAATAGGTGTCTTCCATCACTTGTCTACCATGTTTTCTCTGTGTCTTCTATGTGTGTGTGTATTGCGTGTTTGTTCCCAAGCATAGTCTTAAAGACTGGCGGTGATGAGTCCCTCCTATGCTTTGGGATTTGTATGGTGTGCTTGATTTGTATGTCATGTTTGTTCTCAAGTGAAATCTTAAAGACTGGTGGCAATGAGTCCCTCCTGCACTCTGAGATTTTTTTTGCGTGTTTTTCCCCCATGTGTGCAGTCTTAAAGACTGGTGGCGATGAGTCCCTCCTACACTATGGGTTGTGTGTTTACTTTCCTTGTACTTGCATCCTACATTTCATATATGAGAAAAAGAAAAAGAAATAATCACTGCATTCAATGTATTCACCATGTTTTATGTTTCTTCAATGTTGTCTTCTTCGTGTTTTGCGTGACTGTAACTATCTTCTTCATGTTTTGTGTGTCTATTACTGTCTTCAATGTGCCTAGTGTGTCTTCACCATGCTTGGCGTGTTTGATGTGTTTGTTGACTGTACTTTAATGCATATATTGGCCTTGCGTTTATACATACATTAAAGTGGGGGCTAAATGTTATGTTCGAAAATGTCCCCTTGGGGGCTTTTCCCTCTTAAGGTTTAGCTTCCAGGTCCTATTATTGCATTTAGAGCATCTTGTGTGTTATTTCTGACTCCCGATGAGAAAACCCTGAAGTCTTATGGCAAATAGGACCTAGGGGATTACATTTTGATGAATCTTAAACAAAAATGGTAGGGTGGACTTGGCTGCTAGTGCTGTAGTCCTGCCCTATTTTGGGTCTGCCCTAATTTCAAATGTTGGTTTAGTGATCATTAATTAGGTCCTATGCCAACATCTAAAGTTTGAATTATGAGATTCTTAGCAAGAATCTTTGTAGTTGCATATATAAGCATGATTAGGTTTCATTTGCAAACTATATAGATTTGATGTATAGTTGTGATCATAGATCTTTCAAAATATTCATTGTTTTACAAAGTAGAGCATTGTTATTGTGTTTGTGTTTGCAGATTTGACATCCATCTCCTCATGGCATGAAGGGCATCTTCCTTCCATGAGATCTACACTTCAAGGTGATATCTAATGTATTTTTAATCATTTATCATTTACATTTTTGCCTCTATCTCGCCAGGATACACACTCTTATTTGACAATGTTGTTTGGAAGACTTGAATATCTCTCCAGGGCTTGACCGAGGCAAGCCTCTAAACACCACAACCCCCTCCCACACTCCTTGTGACTGTAGGTTACAGGTACTAAGTTTCGTAGAGTGGAGTTGCAGAAAGGGAGTGGCAGACATCAAGGATTCAGGATCTAAAAAGAAGCCAGACACTGAAGCTTTTCCTGGACTAGGGTGCTAGTCCCCATGTCCTCTAGTTTTCCTGAAGTAGAAATGGAAGTTGCAGTGCAGATCAATGTCAGGAGAAGTTCCAGATTCTGTGATGAAAAGTACACCTTGGACTTGGACGCTAGTCCCCATGTCCCTGACTTATCCGCCTTCTGAACTTTGAAAAATAGTGAGTTAAATATCTTTGTCCCCCACTCAATCTAAAATGATTTGTTGTGATTTGATAATTTGCTTACTGTTTTGCATGTTTAGGGTTTTAAGTGAGATTGAGCATTAAATTGAGATATTGTTTGACACATCTAAGTTTCCACATCTTCCCAAGTGGTAGCCCAACCTAATAGGTGAATCTTCTTGCACAAATTGGTGGTTCAACTCGATTAATATGCCCTTGGAGTGTTTGTAAGGAAAGGAGGATTCCGTAAAACCCTTAAAATCAAACCCCAACACACCCTCTTTTCCACTACTAAACACAAACCATTGTCCATACTTGAAAAATAATCATCAGCATTTGAATTGCATATTGAAGTTTTATGCATGACACCTATATTTTCATGAGGCTCCTGAACAACACTATTTTCAAATGAAATGACCTTATGTATATCTCTGAAACTCTTACCTTCAAATTCATTTTTTACCTTACTACTTTTATGACAAGCTTGATTGCTTTATTGCACTATAAGCTCTTCACCTATTTTCATCATGGTAAACTCTTCCTCATTCTCATTAGTTGAAGAATCATGATTATCACTATTATGAGATGGAATATCACTAACATTGTGAGGGATAGGTCACCTAATCTTCTTTGTATTCATGTATGAGATATTATGTAGCAACCTACACCTTGACCCATTTGTCCTCTTATCATCCTATATTTTTGATTTTTTTCTATATCTATAGCATCTACAAATCTTGACAAAGTATAACAGGTTCCTTATTCCTCAACATGCATTTCATTTCTTCATCTAATGCACCCATGTATATAACCAAACAAAATGCATCATTTGGCCTTATCGATTCTGGGATATCTTTGATTACTTTTGAAAATCTTAAATTGAAAGAAGGTAGTGATTTATAATCCTTCTTTTAAATTATCATGAAATTAGTTACTAATAAACTATATCAAACCTTTCACTGAATTGCTCTAAAAATGTAACTTTGAATTCATACCATGAAATGATAGAACATTCATGTAAAAGAGAAAACCAATCCCTAGCATCATCTTTTAATGACTGAACAAAGAGCTTCATAATATCATCCTCATTTTCAATCTCATAATGAGCCATCAAATCACAGAATTATTGCAAATGCTTACTCGTTGACTCAGATGCTCTTCCACTAAATTTTGGCAAATGCTTTCTAATTTCACTAGGGATGGAATTTGGATATCCATGAATTTGAGAAAAATTTAGAGCTTTGTATCTTTCAATAATCAGATAATTCATTTTGACATCAAACAAAATAGAGTACCTAGAATGTGTTGTAGCTTCAACTAAGTGCAGAGTTACCACCTCTTTGAAGAGGAAAATAGATACTAATCAACTCTCTAGGTTAATCCCTCTAGCATAGTCTCCATCTTGTTAATCAAGAAAACCCTAGCCAAACCAGGTCAAACCTCTTTCTGATCAATAGAGTTGCCAAAATATGAAAATTTGTAGTGTCCACTAAGAGTCTCAATTTTTGTTGCAATTTCATAATCTAACCCTAGTGACCAAGTCAAATTATTTGATGAATCTATCCTGACAACTCAATTTTATTCCCCAGTAGAGTCACCATTTCTATTGGTTCTCAAATCTACATGCATTGAATCCTAAAGGTTTGCGACTTCTTATGCTCAGATTTCAAGAAGAGACTTGTCCAACAGAGTGGGAGATTATTCACCTATCTCCCCTGCACTTTAGGTTCTACTGTACCTAGGGGGTATTCCCTTATTCACAACCAAACAATTTGTCTTTGATTACTTCAGGCATAATGTTCTCATGTATGCACCAAGATTTACAAGATTAATCCTATACTGTCAATATTCTTGGGTTACCTTCACTATTTTATTATAAGAACATGCTAAGATTCCTATACTACTAACAAAACTGAAATGACCATAAAATGATTCATCTTTAAAATATCATTCTTTTTGGACCCTTGGGCAAGTAAATTTCTTGGTTAGTGCCTTATTAAGTGTAACAAAGTTAATATCCCACACTACAAATGTTACTTTTATGAAAATAAAAATCCAAATTCAGAGGGTATATTTGTACCAATGACTTGCAATTTATACGCCCAAGGAAAATTATTTCTTACAACTCTTCTTCAATAATCCCTAATGCAACATATCACTTCCTGTATTTTGTTTAAAGCATATTTAATCCAATCCTTGACTAGAAGCAGTAACCAAAATATTTAATACAACAAATGTACATAAGTGAAATCCAAAACACTTGATTCATTCATTCACAAAAGAAATGCATACATTCAAGGAGACAATTGTAGAAACACACACACATGTAGTATTATTCATACTACTCAATCTGAATTGAAAATTGTCATACAAGAACTTATTCAATTGCAGGTGAATTTCTGCTCTACAATCTTGATAATGCACCCAATATATTATAGAAACATACTCCCCAAGATGTGGATAACTTGTATCCAAAGCCCAGAATAGAATTCCTTGTTCTATTCTATATCCACCTGATCATTGTCTCTCTATCTACTATGGGTCCTGAAATTCTATAAATAGACAAACTATGTCAATTTAAGATTTTTGTAGTACAAATTTTTAGTTACATTGCATTTAATATTTGTACTTAGGAAACTACATCCTTGGTTAGATTGTTGGACACTTTCTTTTAGCCAATTCCTTGTTCCAGAATGTTCTAATTCGCTAAAAGACCTTCTGGGTGGTTATAAACAAATGTCCCTCCTTTATCTAGTACTCAGGCTCATATGAAGGATTGCTAGAAAGGCAAGCAAACTCCTTACCCCTTCAAAACTCATCCACTAGAGATATAAAAGATGGAATCACTAATACATCCTTGACAGTTGAACTGGGAAACATCACCCTTGGTTGGGCTAGTAATTCTAACTTTGTTAATAGAGTCCTACTTCTGTGTTGTCACCCCTGGCATTAAACCATGGTGCCATTCATCTACAATAGCTTCTGCTCAGATGGAGGAATGGCATGGGAGAAAACTAGTATATCTCCTCCTGCACTCTTGGTACTTGATTGCTAAGACCTCATCTAGTTGGTCCATCCCTGAGAAAAATATGTATGCAACTGAAGCATATGGATGGTATGACCAGTTTTTTACCAAACTTGACACTACTCTTCTATGGTTCCTAGAAACTAGCTAGACTGATGCAAACAAAAATTCATACTTTTCTAGTACCTCATATCCTCTTATCAGTACTCATCACTCTTCTTAATTTGGAAAGAACAAGTCTGCAACCAAGAGAACAATGGTATGCCTCTTTCAGAAGTAAAGGATGAAAATTGTAGAGAAGCAGTTTGCATAGTACTCATGGTGGTCATTGATGTGAATGATTAATACAAACACTTTTATTTATAGAAAGAATGAATGGGGGTCCTTTACCCGAGTGATTTTCATTTTTCAATGCCTTCATTAATTATGTTTCCATATGTTTGCAAGCTCAACACACTTGAATTCCTATCTAGAAATCCTCAATTATCTACTCACAATCTTCAAAGCATGAAACAGAGACATAGATTAATATCACCTGACTACAAATGCCTATTCATAGGAACAACAAAGGTCTAGTTCATGTACTAAGATCCACCTATGCATCAAAATTTGCTGGAAGAAATGTGCTATTTTTCAATTAATCTTCTTACATACTTGACCAACAAATCAAGGTTGAACCTGCTAGGCTAGCACACTCAGATGAAATGTAGAATTTGAATTTGGATCATAGATTTAAAACACATTAGAAAAGATGAATAGTTGAAAATGCAAAAGAGAAGTGCATCGAGACCTTTGAAAAGTCAACAACTAATCAAAAAAATGCCAACAAAGAATGCCTCTTAGTCAGAAAAGCCAAAAATCTGCCACATGTCCTCCTATCGCACTAGCACAAGCTCAGCAGGGACCTACACTACTACCTCCACACTTGCACACTAAGCACCAACTTTACTCTTCTCAAGATAAGAACAAAGAAAAATATCACAACAACATAAAGAATATTCCATAGCACATCTTTACAGTGTGCTACTGTGATTCAATATAGAGCAAGCACATCACAAGTGAATTGGCAAACAAGATCTTGGGCTCACCAACTCAAAATCAATGATCACCTCAGTACAAAGCCAACAAATCCGGCAAACCAAAGGTTTGTGATACTACAATAACAATCCATTATACTTATAAATCACTTCACATAGATAGGGAAAGCTGGTGACAAGGCTTATGGGGCTGGTTATGAATGAAGCTAAGGACATTAGGTCATAACTTAAGTCTGAGGCAACTGCCTATCACAAGTCAACACAAAATTATAACATTGGCACGAGAAAAAGATTCAAGGGCTTAGGGTTTTAGCTTCTTAGATACAAACTTAGCCAACTTCAAGGTTTCAGGAAAAAAAATAGGGAAAATGTATAGGGGCTCCACCACATACTAGTAAATATGGCAAGAGAGGATGAACAACTAGGTTTGAGAATCACCTTGAATGATTACAAAATGTCATGGAGACATAACATTTATATGTGAATGTTCATTGCATAACCTTCCTATGGATTAAAAAATATATTTTGTCCCTTATAGAATATAATTGCATTGATTGATGCATTAAAATAAAATTGAAGCACTAGTAGTCAAAATATTGGCTTGACAACCAACCCTTTTTGCATCATTTTTACATGTATATAGCACTATAATTTCTTCCATCCTTGGTCACCCATAGAAATTTGATGTACTTTGGTAGGTTGAAGCATTGAATGCAAACCAAGTGCGATCCCATGAAATTTGCATCTCAAAATGTTTACCACTAAAAATGAGTGGCTTAGAGCTTGTGTGATGACAATCAGTAGTTAAAACTCAAAAACTACTTTCATAGTGATACTACTTTATTTCATTATCCACCAATGAAAATTACAACTAGAATAGTGCCCTTGAGATGAGTGATGGTGTTTGGGAAGGAAAAATGCATGAGTAGTTTGGGGATCAAATCTAGTAATTAATGGTGATGCAAGAAGTTGTGGAATCATTTTCAAGAGTATATGAGAAGTTTAAAAAAATTGTGAGATTTCAATATGGGTAAGGACATAAGGATCAGACATTAGAAATGGCATGAAGAATTTTGTTCAAGAAATGAGAAGTTATGCAAATGGATTAAATGAGTGAATGAGAGATAATGGGAGGATGGATGGGACAAAGGTGGAGAAAATTTACAAAATAGGATGTTACGATCGGATACAAACATATTTGAAAGTCCTTGGATAGTTTGTACAAATAGGGAAATGGGTGATTTCACCATTGGGACAAATATGGGAAGTCATCACGAGACTAGGGATGGGAAAAGGAGGTTACTAAATGAAGTTAGCAATTGGTGATCCCACAATAATGAGTCCCAAACTTGGGACATCCTGATTTTTGTTTGAAATCACACATTTTTTAGAAAAATTAATGGTTTAATCCTTGAGGGGTTCCATCTAAAGGGGTTTAACTGAAGGGGGTTAGATGAAACCCCCTTAGATCTAACTCTTTTGGAAAGAACCCCCCAGTCTTAAATCAAAACCTCAATAGCATCTCCTCCGTACATATCAAAATGCTGAGAAAATAAACTAATTTTGCTTCACCTTTTGGGGGATCAAATGATGTCATTTAGAAATTCTATTTTGTAAGCATGTGACCCTTAGTATAAGATTTCCAAAAAGTATGATTTTGAATATATCTATTTGATTATTATATTTATTTTCTATTTTCTAGTGAACATAGGTTTTTCACCAAACATCAAGGTCTCTATTGCACACACGTGGAAAACATTAAAAAAAGGGATTTTTTTTTTGAAATATATGTGCTTATTTCAACAAAAAAAATAATTTAATTTGGATACATACAAAAAATGTTATGTTGTATGGTATAAACCTATGTCTAAATTATAATTAATGTCACTTAAAAATTTAATAAAAACATATATGCAACAAAAATTTAAGAAAAAATATCTGCACACCAAATATTAGTGTTACAAATTTATGTTTAAATTTTATAATTTGATCCTTTCTATAAATTTTTTTTATGATGTATGGTATAAATGTCACTTTTAAAAAATATTGTTAACTATAAAAAAAAAGTTATTAAAATTTACGTAAAAAATTCACAAATTATTTCTTAAATTTTTTTAAAAATACCTTTAGAATCTACACACAAAATTTTAAAAATCACTAGTTCATATTATCTTCAAATTCTTAATCATTTAGTTGTTATAGGTGTTAGAAAGTGAAATTTGGGTTTAAAATGTTGATTTCAATGTCCTACTTTTGCCAAAAAGTGGGCCATAGTATTGTGGGTTCACCCCAACCTTGTAGAGGAGTTGTGTGGAAATAAAGGTGGGAACAAGATATGGGAATTGAAGGTGTTCAATGTGTTGGTTATTTTTCCAGACTGGATGCTTGTTCCTAGTCACCCCTACAAAGTAGCCATCAATGATCAACATGATTCCCAGGCCAGGGGCCAACAGTATAGGAGATAGACTCTATAAATATCTCCTCTTCTTCTTTAGGCTCTGTAGAACCAAGGGGGGGATTCCCTACTCAACATCTATGAAATGCATCCACGAATTAGCTGGGATGTTGATACAAAGCAAATAAATCCTCTCTTATGTAGACCAAAACTGTGAGATAAGTGCAAAGGGGCTAGCTTCGGGCCTATATTCAGTTGTAGATAGAGGATTTCGGGTCCTAAAACTACTTCTAAAATCCTAAAAGTTTTGAAGTTGAAGATTGAGTTTGATTTATATATGGATACAAAACTAGGACTTTGGGTTACAATAGAGATACCAGACCAGATCGGTGCCTATCCAGGGCTCAGAGTCAGTAGCCATATATATGTGAATGTTTACCACAGACCTAAGATAGTAATCAGATTTCAAGGGGTTTCTAAAATGTCTGCCTTACAGACAATACCCAAGAGAGAGTATTTAGTTATTTCTGCTTACAAACATCCTTACTGCAATGTATTCCTCTCAACACTTAATCCAGAACATTCAATCTAATCCTTGAGTAGAAGTAAGAGACTAAGTATTCAATATAGAAAACCTATATTCTAGAATCTATAACACCCCTTAGATGTTCAGAGTTAGAAGAAAAACACATTCAGTCTAGAGACAAATAACAAAACACACATAATGAAGCATTGCACATTTATATCAACATGAAATTGATAATTCTGTGCATAATACATACAACATACAACTCATAAACTCGCAAAGGCACCTAAAATAGAGTCACGAGAAAGTTGTATTCCTATTGCAGCACCAAAATTTGTCCAATTTTTCAACCACACAAATGAGTAACACACATAAAAATGGCGCTCAAAACACTGTAGGCAATAGGCAGAAGGAATGGCGGGGAGGAACAAAACTCAAGCCCCGTGCCGCTGCTTGGGGACATTCCTCATAAAACTGGTAGTTTACCTGTCACCCAATCCATCGCATGTCTCTGCATGACCGCCATTAAAACCCCAACTACCCGTGGGATGCAACAGTAGATACATTTGGAGATTTTCCTGCCCAAAAATGGCCGCAGACACAAGGAAAAAACCATCCCTGAAGGTTCAAAACCTGACCATTGATCCGAAAACTCATCGCCAAAATTAACAGTCCCAAAACATGCCTGAGGAGCCGCCAGCCAATAATATCGTGCCACGTAGGCATCTTAACCCTCCATCACTAACTTCTTCTCCTTTTATTTCACCTTTATCGCTCTTGTATATGCAAACCCAAATGCATATACAACATACAAGGCGGATGTC
Source organism: Cunninghamia lanceolata (assembly GCA_027924645.1). Lineage (NCBI taxonomy): Eukaryota > Viridiplantae > Streptophyta > Pinopsida > Cupressales > Cupressaceae > Cunninghamia > Cunninghamia lanceolata. Next base: position 9,038,514 of record BSBN01000111.1, read on the forward strand.
AAATGTTATGGAACAAACTAGAAATCAGTTCGGGTCCAGCTTGTATCTCCATCTTGCATCCATCGCTTTGTATATTACACTCATACAAGTGCAAAACATATACAAGGCAAACTTCATTGCATCTATCCATCAGATTTGAAAAACCTTTAAGTCCGGGCCATGTATCCTCATGAATTTGCACATCGACACATATACAAGTGCAAATATATAAGTCGCGGACACCAAATATTTCTACAGCAGCCTAAAACTTTCATCGGGTCTGGAATGTATCTCCTTAATGTATATTTTGTTTGCATGCAGAATATACAAACACAAACATACAAGCAAGGAATATTTTTAAATATGTGATGAATGCATATTTTCCTTGTATGCCGAACATGTACAAATCTATTTGTATAAACCTGTGGCGGGCCCCACCAATTGCATTTTCTACCTTTGTTTATTACGGAATATACAAGGTCACTTGTACATTACACTGTTCACTTTGCATGTCGCAATGGACCGTTGTACTATAGCACATGCATATTTGGCTTCCTTGTACATATTCCATTGCATAAGACCCAATGTACATTTGACATACATCCATTTCTGCACATACAAACATGGGATCTTCCTGAAATATTCCCACAATGTATCTTCCATCTTGAACCTGATAATGCATGTGGAAATGCATACAAATACAAAATATTTTCAGGGATCCTGTGAAAGATTCTCCCTTGTACATGTGACCCAATATGCATTAAAATGTGCATATAACTCAGATTTTCAACATTTTTCAAAGGTCGAATGAGATTTCACTAGCCCACTAACATATTTGACCTTTGTATACACAGAATTTAGCATGTTTGATGAGTGCGACAGGAAAGGGCAGTAAAATATTGCATTGGGACTGGTCAACCTAAGAACACTAAAGCACAAGGATGAAACCTGGTAACCAGGAACCCACCACAAAAGGTCATCATCAAGATAGAAGAAGCAATGCAAGACCCTATGACTCAAAGATTTCAGGGTTTGAATGGGAAAAACTGCAAATGTTCAAGCTTAAAACCCTAAACATAAATGATTACCAACAGGCTTTGATTGGGGATGTGCAGGCGCAAGACTGCAGCAAGGACCAGACTACTCCTGGGCAGACTAGACAAAACCTAAAACTCAAAACACAACTGACCAAACAAGGCATGTACAAATATTTACATCAAGTTTATAGTGTGCACATAAGGTACTCATTTATGAGAAAAAGGTTTTAAGGAATTTACCGTGCACTGGCAATTCCAGTAGTTCACCATTTAGGGTTTTGAGAAAGTAAGAATCATTCTCATAGACATTGCCAACTTGATATGGGCCGGTCCATAAGGGCTCAAATTTACCGTGCTTGCCCTTATCCTAGGCTCTTGCATTCCCCATAAGCACTAAGTCACCTATCTGAAATCTTCTCTCTATAGCCCTTTTATCAAATAGATACTTCACTCTTTGTTGTTTCTTGATGTTTATTTTATGTGCTTCTCTTCTGATTTCATCTAGTGTAACCAGCTGATTTATTCTCTTAGTCATTGGATCTTCAATCTCCTCCTCGTTCCCCTGAATGAACTTGTACACAGGTAGGAGGTTATTCACAGGCAACCTAGCTGCTGCACCATATACCAATTCAAAAGGAGATCTTCCAGTTGCTCTTTTCACTGTCACCCTGTCAGCCCATAACGCCAACTTCAGCTTTGAATCCCAAGCCCTTTTGTTTTTATCTATCACCCTTTTGATGATTTTCATGAGACTTTTATTGCTCGACTCTACTTGACCATTCCCTTGCGAGTGGTATGGTGATGTATGAGACAAATCGATTCCATGATTATTGCAAAAATCAACAAATTCATCAGACCTAAGGCACATAGCATTATCTGCAACCAATTTGGCTGGTATCCCAAATCTGATAATAATATTTTCTAGAATAAAATCCATCACCACTTTACTTGTAGCTCTTTTAGTTGGAATGGCCTCAATCCATTTAGTAAAGTAATCAGTGGCAACCAGAATCCAACTGTGCCCTCCACTTGACTTCTCTGAGATTTCCCCTATAAAATCAATTCCCCATTGATGAAATGGAGCTTCTACAGTTATAGTCCTAAGGTGTAATGCACCTTCGTATCTTAGCTTTCCTAAGAACCTTTGGCAAGGATCACATTTTCTTACCATTTTGTGTGTATCTGAGAAAAGAGTTGGCCACCAATAGCCTGCTCTGAGGATTTTGTGGGCTATTGTATGGGCAGCATAGTGTCCACCACACACTCCATTGTGCATGTCACTTAGAATATCCTTAGCCTGATCTTCATCTACACACCTGACTAGCATGCCATCGGAGTTTTTCCAATACAACTCTCCTTGAATAATGATGTATTTAATAGCCTGTAACTTCAGGGTTCTCATCTGATTATCACTGAGGTGGGAAGGACAATTTAAATTCTACAAGTAGTATACTATGTCCTCATAACACTCTGATTTTGACATATTTATAACTTCATTATTCACAACATTCACTTGGCATGCTTCTAGATTTGATTATGTCATCAGTTTTGCCAAACCTTGTCCTCTCACCAACATAGTGATCTGTATTTCAATGTTGAATTCCTACAATTTGTTTATCCATTTGCATCTCCTTCCAGTTACCTCCTACTGAGTAAAGATATCCTTGACTGCAGCATGAGGCACATATGCAACTATCTGAGAGCCTATCAAATATGGCCTGAAACTTTTGGCTACTCTGACCAGTGCATATGCCTATTTCTCCATGATGTCATACTTCAATTTAGCAGCCTGCAACGACCTACTAAAGAAAGCAATAGGCTGTTCAAACCCTTCTTCATTTTTCTACAATAAGTATGCAGCAATAGTGTGGAAAGAAGCAAATGAAAATAGTTGAAATGGCTTAGAAAAATTAGGAGATTTTAAAACAGGAGCCATCTTTATAGCTTCTTTTATGTTCTGAAATGATTTGGTAGCTTCATCTTCCCATTTGACAGTTGCATTCTTCTTCAACATTTTAGAGATATCTTTGGTGGTCTCTGCAAAATTAGGAACAAATCTCCTAACAAAATTAATTTGTCCAAAGAAGGACTGGACACCTTTCACTATTTTGGAAATCTAAATTCTGTCAATTGCAGCCACCCTTTCTGGATCAATTCTGACCCCATCCTTGGAGACAATATGTCGAAGCAATTTTCCTTCGACAACCCCAAAAGCACACTTCTTTGGGTTAAGTGAGATGCCATACCCTAATGCTCTAATAAAAATTTGCCTCAAATGCATACAGTGCTGCTCCTCCTTTTTTGAATAAGCTGTCAAGTCATCTTGGTACACAGCTAAGATTGAATCAATCAATCCTACAAAAGCAACATCCATTGCCCTCTAAAATGTGGCACCTGCATTTGTCAGTCCAGATGGCATCCTCACATATACATATGTTCCCCATGGAGTAGTGAAAGTAGTCTTGAATTGCTCTGATTCCTTTACTTTCACTTGATTGTACCTTGAAAATCCATCCATCATGGATAGAAGTTCACAGCCAATCACCTTCTGCAACATGGCCTCCATGTTTGGCAATGGATAATTGTCCTTCAAAATCTAAGACACATTTAAATTTCTAAAATCCACACAAAGTCTGATATCACCATTCTTTTTTCTGACTGGGACGAGGTTGGACACCCAAGTTGAGTGTCTGATAGGCATAATTATTCTAGCCTCCCTAAGTTTCATAAGTTCTTCTTGCATTTTTGGAGCTAAGGTTAGGTTGATAGGCCTCTATTTTTGTCTGAATGGTTTAGCTCTAGGCTTCAAAGGGATTTCATGCTGAAATAAATCCTCTCTATAAGCTTTGAGGTCCTCATAAGACCAGGCAAAGACATGCTTATATTTTCTTAGTAATTCAATCAACATAGTTTTGATATGTGGTTTGAGCTGCTTGCCAATGTATACCTTCTTGGGGGCCTGAGATGTCCCCAAGTTTATCTCCTCTAAATCATTCTTGTTTGTTGGAGCTGCTTTTGTAACAAATTGGTCCGTATTGTCAAAAGCTCTCTCTAAAGCAACTAGCCCTCTAGGAATTTTATTTGTCTTGAGTTGAATTATCTCCCTCCCTAGGAGAGTTTCTTTTCCATCTATAACTTCCACAAATTTTTGGAAAGCCATTTCTTGGTTCTCATGCTCATCAATGCAATGTAAAAATCTCAGTAAATCTTTATCATCATCAAACACCTGCCAGTTGCATATATTATCTGGCACTGCAGGTCTGAGTTTGACTTCAACATTTTTAACATCTGATAGAGTGATATCATCTAGGCTTATGGCTACATTGGCTAGAAAATCTGCCCTGACATTTTTTGATCTCTCTATCCAATTTATCAAAAATCCATCAAACAATTCAATTGTATCCCAAACAGCATGCTTATATTGCTTTAACCTTTTATTTTTTGATGCATACTTTTCTTTAATTTGGGACACAACTAACTCTGAATCACCAAATACCTTGAGCATCTTAATTCCATGCTTCAGAGCTACATTCAATCCTAACAACAGAGCCTCATACTCTGTAATATTATTTGTACAGGGGCAAGAAAGAGAATTTTAGAAGTTTACCAGTTGGAGACAGAAATATAATCCCAGCACCAGAGCCTTCCTTCGAACAAGCTCCATTGAAATACATGGTCCATAGACCCTGTTGATCCAATTCTTGAATGCAAAAATTCTTTTCTTTACCCTCTTTAACATCTGAGACAACTTTGAAATTATCACAGTCAGTATCCACAAAACATATATGCTCCTCTGATTCTTAATCCTCCACTATCTCTGATGACCTTTCTTCTCTAATTAGTTTGACATCCTTGCCATTCATTGGGATCATAGCATATGACAGATCTAATTGCATACTCCCACCAATCAGTGTTGCCCATCTTCTTGACAACAACATACCATACTGTGGCTTGATATCAACAACTGTTATGTTCATTTTGTAGGTCTTCTCAGGATAAGCCACCAGTCTGAAGTCAACATCTTTCATGATTCCAATGACAGGTACCTCCCTAGCATCCATGACATAGCACTTCCCGCATACTTTATCTATCTTTAACCCAGCTTGCTGCATGATAGCCAAAGGCATGATGTTTGTGGATGCTCCTGAGTCAAGCATACAGTTCTTAATTATTTTTCCATTTATGACAAGGGAGACATAAAACGGTTCCACTTGTGAAGGACATTTTGTCATGATCATCCCTAGATATATCTCAGGAACTTCATCTTGATCAATGTATAGGGCTTGTTTCCTACCCTGAGGTTCATCGCTCAACTTGGCTTGACAGGGTACACTTGAAATTAAGGATACTGCTTTATTTTTGAATTCTTCCACTTTCATTAGCTCCATCAGTGGAATAGAGACTTTTATCTGCGATAAGACTTAACTTATGTCAAATGTAGCATAATTTTGTATAACAGTTGTAGCCTGCTCCACAGTTTTACCTTTATCCTGGGATGATCCAACTTTAGTTTTTATGGCTCCTTGACTATCATTTTTGTCCTGAGAAATTTTATTTTGATTCTCAACTTGGGGAACTGTATTTTCTATTTTTTGAGAATCATAGCCTATTTTTTTCTTAAAATCTTTCTTGTTATTGTTCCATTGTTTCTTATATGTTTCCATCCCCTTATGACTATGCACAGGTTGGATCACAAAAGTGTTTTCTGGTTGGTGTAAATTGCTTACTTGAGCTTTACCTCTTAGGTTGTAATTGCTTTTGATCTACGCTATTGCTGCAGCCGTGAAGGCTCTAATTTCTTCATCAGAAGGTCTTCTCAAATTACTTAGAAAATTATGTGAATCTTGAGCGTAGGCATAATTATCTTCCTCATACTCATCATAGGAAAACTGTTGCAAGACCTGAATCTCATCATTTGCACTTACATCAGCATCGTGAGAGGAGTATTCTCTATTTGTAGATAGCATGTTGACATTATCATCTTCCATGCAATGCAGCTCATTGCATTCATTACAAGTAATAGTATTGTTGTATAGAGACTGACCAATCATACATTGTGAGTATGAGTGAGGCATTTGACATATGATACACCATGGGGTGTCATTAACAATATTTACAGCCTTCCTCAAAGGATCAGGTGTTTCCTTTGCATTTTGAGCTCTTTGATTTGTATTGCTGTGCAGGAGGATGGGCATACCATTATGCCAATTGGTATGATATGGCATGTCATGTAATGATGCTCTTCTTTCTTGCCTTTGGTAAATTGGTCTGTCAGGACCTATCCCCTTTTCATTTTTAACCATTCTATAACCTAGGTCCTTGACAATTTTTGTCAACTTGTCTAATTTATCCTTAGAAGTAGATGCACTGCCTTGAACAGTTTGAGCTTTAGTATTTGGATTTTGCAGGATTTTCACATCATCTCTTCTATTTGTCTTACTAGATGCTTTTCTGTTATTTTCAATATTTGTTGCAATCTCGAAGCCATCTCTGAGGCTAGCAGAGCTTTTGTCTCTCAATCCATAAGTTGTTTTGGCATCAAAAGCATTTATGTACAACACTATGCACATAGGTTCATTAGGTCTCAAGTCCTGTGGCAATTTGTTCAATACCTTAGTGAATCTAGCATTGAAATCAACAACCTGTTCATTTGATCCTTTGGTAATGCCAGTAAATTCATTAATGAAGAAACTAGGATCAGTTTTGTCACCATATTGTTCTTTGAATATCCTCTTGAAATCCTCCCATGATGAAATGCTTCTGTCAGGTAAACCTTTATACCATTCCTTGGCTTCATCAACTAAGGATTTCATAAATGATTTCATGAAAATATCCTCATGCTCAACCTCAAAGTTGTCCATGATATTCTGAAAAGCTTTTAAATGGTCTTCACCTGATACAATATTATTTCTTGAAAATTTAGGCACTTGCAGCCTCACATGTTTGTCAATAGGATTGGGGTAACCAAGAATGCCATCAAAAACCAGTTGTCTGAATCTATCCAGCTCCATAGGTTGTCTACTAGGTTGAATAATATTGGCATTTCTATTTGTATTCTAATTTCTAACATTATTTAATGGTATTCTAGTATTATTTGCATTCTGTCTTTGTTCATTACGCTGATCCTGGACTTCATTTCTTTGCAGATTTCTTTGCATATTTGCATTTTCAAGGGTAGGAACTGAATCATTCTGAACAACTCTCAGAGCTTGTACTTTCTGTCTCATGTCATCTCTGATCTTTACTACTTGCAGATATTCTAATTCTGCCCTTAAGCTCTTAATTTCATCAGCTAGTTCCTCCTCTTTAGGCATAGAAGAGGATGGCTTTGTTATATTCTGATCATCATTATCATCATCCCTTAGGGATTTAGCTTCTTCAAATCTGTCAGGGGAATCAACAAAAGGGCGCTCTTGAAACACCTCTGATCTGACTTTCAATCCACCAACCTGCTACCTATCATATACATTCTGGATTTCAGCCTTAGTGTTCGTAAAATAAGGTATTGTTTTCTCTGAGGATTGTGGATTGTCCTAAATAAATTCATTTTTTCTGGGGCTAAGAGAACCATCTTGACTGGCTCAAATAGTCCCTTTTTTCCTGTACATCATTTTTATGGGTAACTCTTCAAACAAAGGGTTACGTTGGGATCTTCTCCCTTGCATACAATTTTTACTTTACCAGTTGGGAGATTGGTTTGGAGTCACCACCTAAGACTAGGAATTATTTTCTTTTTAATCAGGGTACTTTCACTTCACGTCCCCAGCGGAGTCACCAATTTCTGTTGGTTATTGTTCCAGACTGGATGCTTGTTCCCAGTCACCCCTACAAAGTAGCCATCAATGATCGACATGATTCCCGAGCTAGGGGCCAACAATATAGGAGATAGACTCTATAAATATCTCCTCTTCTTCTTTAGGCTTTGCAGAACCAAGGGGGGTATTCCCTACTCAACATATATGAAATGCATCTATGAATTAGCTAGGATGTTGATACAAAGCAGATAAATCCTCTCTTATGTAGACCAAAACTATGAGATAAGTGCAAAGGGGTTAGCTTCGGGCCTATATTCAGTTGTAGACAGAGGATTTTGGGTCCTAAAACTACTTCTAAAATCCTAAAAGTTTTGAAGTTGAAGATTGAGTTTGATTTATATATGGATACAAAACTAGGACTTTGGGTTACAACAGAGATACCAGACCAGATCGGTGCCTATCCAGGGCTCGAAGTCAGCAGACATATATATGTGAATGTTTACCATAGACCTAAGACAGTAATTAGATTTCAAGGGGTTTCTAAAATGTCTGCCTTATAGACAATACCCAAGAGAGAGTATTTAGTTATTTCTGCTTACAAACATCCTTACTGCAATGTATTCCTCTCAACACTTAATCCAGAACATTCAATCTACTCCTTGAGCAGAAGTAAGAGGCTAAGTATTCAATATAGAAAACCTATATTCTAGAATCTATAACACCCCTTAGATGTTCAGAGTCAGAAGAAAAACACATTTAGTCTGGAGACAAATAAAAAAACAAATGCAATGAAGCATTACTCATTTATATCAACATGAAATTGATAATTCTGTGCATAATACATACAACATACAACTCATAAACTCGTAAAGGCACCTGAAACAGAGTCACGAGAAAGTTGTATTCCTATTGTAGCACCAAAATTTGTCCAGTTTTTCAACCACACAAATGAGTAACATAGTCTGCTTAATATAGCAAGAAAGTGTACTCGGCAAATTAATTACATGGCACATCCAAAATTCTGTCAGACCATGCACCATAAAAATGGCGCTCAAAACACTGCAGGCAACAGGCAGAAGGAATGGCGGGGAGGAACAAAACTCGAGCCCCACGTCACCGATTGGGGACATTCCTCATAAAACTAGTAGTTGGCCCGTCACTCAATCCATCGCATGTCTCTGCATGACCACCATTAAAACCCCAACTACCCCTGGGATGCAACAGCAGATGCATTTCTAGACTTTCCTGCCCAAAAATGGCCGCAGACACAAGGAAAAAACCATCACTATAGGTTCAAAACCTGACCGTTGATCCAAAAACTCATTGCCGAAATCAACAGTCCCAAAACATGCATGAAGAGCTGCCAGCCAATAATATAGTGCCATGGAAGTACCTTAACCCTCCATCACTGACTTCTTCTCCTTTTATTTCACCTTTATCGCTCTTGTATATGCAAACCCAAATGCATATACAACATACAAGGTGGATGTCAAATGTTATAGAACAAACTAGAAATCAGTTCGGGTCCAGCTTGTATCTCCATCCTCCATCCATCGCTTTGTATATTACACTCATACAAGCGCAAAACATATACAAGGCAGACTTCATTGCATCTATCCATCAGATTTGAAAAACCTTTAAGTCCGGGCCGTGTATCCTCATGAATTTGCACATCGGTACATAAACAAGTGCAAATATACAAGTTGTGGACACCAAATATTTCTACAGCAACCTAAAACTTTCAAAGGGTCTGGAATGTATCTCCTCAATGTATATTTTGTTTGCATGCATAATATACAAACACAAACATACAAGCAGGGAATCTTTTTAGAATATGCGATGAATGCATATTTCCCTTGTATGTCGAACATGTACAAACCTATTTGTATAAACCTGCGGTGGGCCACATCAATTGCATTTTCTACCTTTGTATATTACGGAATATACAAGGTCACTTGTACATTGCACTGTTCACTTTGCATGTTGCAGCGGACCGTTGTACTGTAGCTCATGCATATTTGGCTTCCTTGTACATATTCCATTGCATAAGACCCAATGCACATTTGACATACATCCATTTCTGCACATACATACATGGGATCTTCCTAGAATATTCCCACAATGTATCTTCCATCTTGAACCCGATAATGCATTTGGAAATGCATACAAATACAAAATGTTCTCGGGGATCTTGCGAAAGATTCTCCCTTGTACATGTGACCCGATATGCATTAAAATGTGCATATAACTCAGATTTTCAACATTTTTCAAAGGCCGAATGAGATTTCACTAGCCCGCTAACAGATTTGACCTTTGTATACACATAATTTAGCATTTTTCATGAGTGCATCAGGAAAGGGCGGTAAAATATTGCATGGGGGCTGGTCAACCTAAGAACACTAAAGCACAAGGATGAAACCTGGTAACCAGGAACCCACCACAAAAGGTCATCATCAGGATAGAAGAAGTAATGCAAGACCCTATGACTCAAAGATTTCAGGGTTTGAATGGGAAAAACTGCAAATGTTCAAGCTTAAAACCCTAAACATAAATGATTACCAACACAATGGATTAGATCTGAAAGTGCAAATATTTCCCACAAAAGGGGTTAGGAGGAATGCAGAGAAGTTAGGGAGGACCGGAGGTATAAATGTCTACTAGGTGAGAGAATTTCTACAAACTAGAAAGAAAGGTGAACTAAAGGAAAGTGGGAAAATGATGAAGGCCAAGATGTTTGGAGAGGGAATGAAAATGAAAGAAGTCCAATAGAGTTCCATAAAATGTGAAGTAAAGGAAACTATAAGCAGAAGAATAGAAAAAATATTATAGAAAATTGAAGGGGATAGGAGGACTAGATCTCAAAGTAATAAGATTGAAGTCCAATACTCTAGTAGGATTTTACAAAATGGAGGAAATGAGTGGAATGAAAAAGACTAAGTTCTATTGTACTTTTATGTGGGAAAGGAGGTGAGGACTAGATGGGAGATGAAGGAGAAATATTTGGTAGTCCACTAAAAGTTTCCAAAACACTAGAAACTAACTCAAAAATTCTCGAACTTAAAACTTTCTTGGATTTTTACAACTTCAACACATGATGGGAATTTGCAGGATGACACTTGGAACAACATTAAGGGAAAATTTGACCAAGGGAAGGCCCATTAAAGCATTTCTTAGATCAATTATAAATGATAGGTAGAATAGGTCTAAGGCAACAAAGGGGCACCAGACTTAAGATGTTTACAAATTTTGAGACCTATGAAACTGGGCTCCAACATGTGGACTAATCAAATGTAAAAACATGACCTATAAGTTGAAAATTTGAACCAACAGATTGTGACTTGTTGGAATTCACTCTCATCTATATCCAATGTTTATATGTTTGTATGAAGTGATAATGTTTACAAACACCTTTGGGGAATGTGTTGGGTCATTACGGTTATGTTGTTGTTAGTCAAGCCCCTAGTTGAACTAATTCAACAAGTTGGTAATAATAATCAAACATAACAAATAAGTGTACAATAGACCTAAGATGATGTATGATGATGTAATGCTCCCATAATGTTGCTACATTATTTTATTCCTTTATAAGTTGAATCCTAGATGTACTCAATGAGCATGCTCTTTGATGTTTTCAAATGAGTGACTGGATACCTTTAAAGACAACAACATAGCACAAGAATCAACTAAAATTTCCATTTAGCAAGCTCATAATAGCTAGTGAAGTGGTTGGAAATAATTAAATTTTAATTTTAAAATTATAAAGTTCAAGGTTATTATCCATGAGTGCAAAAGTGATCTTGATAAGGTTTGCACCCATAGATTTCATCAAAGATGATGAATGAGGGATCTACAGATCATGAATAAATTTGTTGGGATTGGTGATAAATGGATCAACATATGCTGGTTCCATCAGCCAAATTCAAGCATAAATATACCACTTGAAAATAGTTTGTTGCATTTAGGACATTCTAATCATTGTGTACCCAAAGCACAAGGGAAAAATCATATATCTACAAATTTTTCACCATTATATTTTACCCCGACTTTGGTCTGTTGGAATTAGGGCAAACAACTGAGAGGGGGGTGAATCAGTTGTCACAAAACTTTTTATCACTTGCAGCTATTAATTCTTCTTTATCATATTGAACAAATCAATGATATAAATATTCAAGCATGAATCATCAACACATGAGCAGAAGCAAATGAACACACAGAACACCAAGATTTTTATGTGGAAACTCGATTAAGGGAAAAACCACAGTGGGGGTTAACCCACAAGAATTAATACCCTATTAAAAATATTTTTACAAATGGGAATGCACATGCATTCAGGCTCACTACCCAAAGCTCACTGCTCAAATGGATGCTCACTGCCTATAGAAAGATTACAGGAAATAAATGAGATTCTGAACTAATAAATCACATCTATCCATGCAGGAGTTTCAGTTCCAGTTAGACACAAATACTGATCTTACACATTTCATCTTTACTCTAGTCTTCTTACTGCTCTACCTTCATTTGGATCTTAGATTTCTACTCCTTTCACATATACTCCATCTACACATAGACACACACACCAAATCATCCGATTCCATCAGCTATATATATCCACAATATGATCTACAATCATTTTATCAGTCAGCTTCAAGAACATTTAGAACTTTGTTTTGTACTCTGCTCTATCGGTTGGATCCATACATAATATGAGATGCAGACAAAAAATTGCACTTGTAAATCATCAATCATGTCAGCCACTATCACTGATCATCATCAATTGTCCAACAAACAACTTCCATACATCCAGAACCAAGATCATTTACAAGGTTGGCCTATTCTTCTTCTGTCTGTTCTGTCAAACTGTAACCCGATACTCAAAAGCTAATATCTTTTGAATCCTTCATCATCAGAGGCCAAAAATCTAGATTTAGAATACCTTGACAATGCTTATGACTACCTCAGATCCACAGCAAACCATGACTTTCTACTGGAGAGATCCGGACCAAGATACTAGACTTTGTCACTTGCTCTATTCTAAACTTGGATAAATTCTGATTCTAACTTCTGGTATGAACAAATTGTGATATGTGGATGAGTGTAATGGTCTTAATTACCATTAATGACAACATCAGTCATGTAAAGCAGTGTCTCTTTCCAACAATCTCCCCCTTTGGCATTGATGTCAACACTTAGTGAAAAATGACTAAGTGTCGATGTTGCTCCCTCTTGCTCTGTATACTTGTTCTCTCCACTATTTCCAAGGCTCCCCCTTTTCTTGATTCCTCATTTTTCACTGCTCTTCACTCCCCCTTTGACATTAATGGTAAAGGGTGGGGTCTGTAAGATGAAATTCTCCAAAAATTCTATATATACTGCCACATATGTAGAACTAATCATTGAGTTCTTATTTACATGAACTTGAGAATTTCTACAAAGCTAATTTTTAGTTGCTCAAGTTTAGAATCCCAAGTACTCTTCATTCCATCCAAAATTGATATGTGACCACCCAACACAAATGCATAAGCTTCGGCCTTTGATAGATCTGATGGATCATTAGTCTGAACTGCAGTCTGAGCTTCAGATAGGGCATTATACATTGTCTCTAATTTAGGGGCAATCAATCCCTGGAGTTCACACATCCTCTTCATAATGTTACCTTTTTCTTTAACAAGTCTCTTTATCTCATTAGTTAGGCTAATTACTTGACCTTCCTGACTTATGGGTGAAATGGTTAGAGGATCAAAATCATTGGATACATGTGACGATTTTAATTCTTGTTCCTTTATCTTCTTCTCAATATCCTCACTTAATTTGGGCCATGATAGATAGAATTTGTACATATCACTTCCATCATTTAGACCATTCTAGATACTCTTTATGTTAATACCAAGTATTATTCTATATTTTTCTATCAGGTTCTTTACTTCACTAAATTTCTTGTCCAAAAATTCTTTCTAAGCTTTTGCCTCTGCAGACTTTTCAAAGGACTCAAAATGTATACTTACAGCATTCACAAGATTCTTTAGGTGACCGTAGGGGGAATCCGATGAGCTCTTGATGTAGGTTGGCACTAACTTCTCCAAGACTCTGGTTGCAAGCCCTAATAGTTCACTGTCCTCCATGTGAGATTTTAACATCTTCTCTCTGGCCTTGGCTTGAGCGAAGGATGCAATCTTCATTACTTGTACCAGAGAGAGAGCATCTAGATTAATTGTTCCTTGGAGTAGTTCAAGCTCATCAAACTCAAGCATTTCTTTATCCAGAAGAATTTTCACTGCATCTATAGTGTCTCTTGCAATAATTTCTGGAGCACTCTTTTGTTCTTGAGATTTCTCAGCATCCGTAGATGCATCGACATTTGCACCTTCTTCTTCTTCTTTTTCTTTGTTAACCTTTTCTTTCTCCTTTTCTACTTCACCTTTTTCTTCCTCTTTCTCTTTTATTTTCTCTGAGTTCTCTGAAGAGGGACTCTTCCCTATTTGTTCACTATTTACTTCCAGATCTGGAGGGTCCTGTGGCGTAGCAATATTGTCTTCTTTTTTGGATGGATTAGATGGATTAGGAGTATCTACTGCATCAACTACTTTATCCATCATTGTTGTATCCTCCTGACTTACTTGTTCTACTTCTAGAATAGAGGCTTCACCTAACTCAGATTGCTGCTCAATGATGTTCTCTTCCAGGACTTCTTCTGTGACAATGGGAAAATTGTGCTTTTTCAATGCTTTCAAAATAATTTCTTGAGTTTCTTTAGCAATTTCACTTGTTTCTCCAAGCATGACTTTGTTCATTTTCTTCTTGCTTCTAAAGTCATTTTTGACTTCTTTTAATATGACATTTATTTGATCAAGTGAAATCTGAGGACACAAATTTATTAACTCATGTTCCTTGATCTCCATGTCCTTTATTTTGGCATTTTCTTTTCGCAACTCCAAGATATCTTCCAGACTTTGTGGCAACTCAGAAGTTATCTCAATCTATGCCTTGCTGTAGATGTTGAGATATCTGACTATTGCTTCCTCTAACACCCTTTTATCCACATCACTGTAATCATCATAAAATTCAATCATGGGCTTTAGATTACCATCTACAGTGACTAATTTTATCACATCCTCCAGGGAAAGTGTGGGCTTCTCAACATATTCCTCATATGCCTCTGTCTTTTACCTTTTAGTAGCCCTTTTGCTTTCGAAGGTTTTTTCTAAGGTTACTTTTGTAGCTTTTGTTCCGATGGCCTTCTATTCTCTCACTTCAACATCAGAGTTTGTTTCTTCTTCTTCATCAACTTTTAAACTTTTGTAGGTTCTTGTGGCCTTTGCTTTTAGTCTTTTCCCTTCTTGTCTTGATGAATTTCTTTTCAGTTTCTTAAGATCAGCACATTTTGGAGGAACAGGGGTAGCAACAGAAGTTCTAGTAGTCCTTGTTGTGGAGGGTTCTACTAGAGTTCTACCTTGAGCCTTTTCAGTCCTTTCCCTAAATTGCCTCACAGCTTCCTTGGTGAGGCCTACATTTTTGGCCAACTGCTCAACTTCTTTTCTTACTTTTCTTTTAGTTTTAGGTTCGTTGAGCTTAACATGCAGTTTTAAGCTTAGTTCATCATATGTCCCAAATTTTCCACTGTTGTGTCTTTTGGTTTGCTCAGAAGATGTTGAGAATACATATTTAAGATATTTCCATCTACTTCATACCCCATGGGCATGATCCAAATAGTTTTGGGTTCCACTGCTTCCATTAAGCACTGATCTGTGTTAACCATAAAGCACATTTCATGCTTGTACTTCTCAACAATTATTTTAGGGATTCTTTCTCTTGAATGCATCATACTCTGTAAGTTCTTGAAGTACCCCCAGATTGTAGTTTTCTATGCTTCAAAGTTACCAATGTTGCATAGGAGATCTCTTATCTAAATGGCAACTGGCTCATCACTAGTCTTATGTACACCCTTTAATCCAGGTGCTTCATTCATATAGTAGAAAAACAAGCATAGGACCAATGTACCATATTTAAAAGTGTTTTTCTTATCTTTCTTTATTCTATTCAAGATTTCAATTAGCTGGTTCTGTAACAGCTAACATAAGTCATAATTTGCAATTTCCTTTAACATTTGATATGCTGCATATATAGCAGTTTTGGAGACTGAATTCTCTCTGCTAGAGTGATAGATCTTGTAACCAATCACCATGGAAGCAAACTTCACATCCGGTTCTATAATGTCATTTATGGTCATAGCTCTTTTATCAAATTTGGCTCCGGTTGCATCTGTAACAATTTGTTTTTTCATAGACTTCAACATGGGTAATCCACCGGTTGAGTTTAACCCAGTCACAATTCTGATAACATCCTTGGTAATCTTAAAGGGTTTTAACAACCATATGAATTCATCGTGCATCTAACTTAGAACATACCGGACCCATTCATCTTCATCAAATGTTGGAAACCCCATGATCTGAATAAAGTGCTTATCATGCAGTGCCTTATATTCAGTTTTAAGATCTTGATTCTCATCCATTAGTTGATTCTCAAACAAATCTACAAACCTTGAGTTCCCAAATTTGTCTAAACTCGCATGAATATAAACCCTAATATCTTCAACATGCAGCACACCATATGGAACACTTGAAAAAGCACCTAAGGGGTCGACTTCTATTGATTTGTGAGGATGCTTCTTAAATTTGGGTCAAGGCCTTTCAGTAATGTCAACAACCAAAGGTGTAGTCATTTCAAAAGTTACAAGTTCAAAGATTTGCAGATAAGTACCTCTTTTCACAAAATTTGGGTTGACAAATAAATTTGCCAGACGTACTTCAATTCTTTGCAATCTCAGCTCAGACACTATTTTCCTTGTTTTCTTTGAGTACAAAAATGATTCAAATGAGGAGTGAACAGCCTTTTATTCTCCACAAAACCTAATTTGATTTTTGTAATAAATGCTTTGCGCTAGCACATCCGGTTGCTCTGTTTCTTGAGTAGTCTCTCTTGAATCACTCTACAATTTGCCATAATTACTTCCTTTCTTCCAGAAATCCTTTCAAATGTTTTGAATCAATCCAATGTACCTTTTTATATTGTGCTAGATTCAGGCACTTACTATTTGGCTGGGGAAATTTTATTCTTAATGTAGCTCCCCCCTAAGCCAGAGCTCCCAGTTCAATTCCCAGAGGAATTGTCAGCACCAAATTTCGGTACGGATCCATCACCCTTATTAATTTCACCTTTCTTCACCCATTTATTGTTCATTTCATTCTGGATTTCATTCACATCAACTATGCCTTTGCCTTTGTCTTGTTTCTGCTCATCCAATTTTTTGTTTACCGAACCTCCCTTTCCATTGTTCCTATTTCTGCAGAACCTTGCAATATGACCGGATCTATTGCAACTGAAGCAAACAATATTTCTTTGCTTGTATGCTTGATTTCCTCTTGATCTGCATTGATTTGCCATGTGTCCATATCCATTGCAAGTAAAGCAATAACCATTGAAAGAGTTTCCATTTTCTCTATAGTTATTCTTTATCATACTTCTACATTCATTTGATCAATGACCATACCATTTACACTTGAAGCATTGACCAGAGAAGGATGGACCATATTGATTTGCTCTACTTCTGCACTGAGTAGCTCTATGACCAAATTTATTGCAATTAAAACAATTCCCATTGAATGATGGATATCTTTGAGCATTAGGTTGTCTTACCGGAGGTCTTCTAGGTCTGTTTATCCCATTTCTTGTTTAAGAATTTCTTTGTCCAGATGCAGAGCTTTCACCTTTCTCATATCCGAGACCATGCTTATCATCAGCCTTTTTCTATCCTTCAAGTAGTGCTTCAAGTTTAGCTGAGCTTATCTTGAACTTCTCCTTGTATTCATTTGCAACTTCTAGGTCATGTCTGAGAATGACAATCTACCTTTCAAGTTCTTCCTTGTTTTATCTACATTCTTGTAGATCAGATTTAAGGTGGTCAATTGTTCTATCCATTCTACAGTATTCTTCAGATCTTTCTTTTAGAGTTTGATTCAATACTTCTTCAGTCTTATTTCTTTGCTCAATTTCTTTGGTTAGCCTCATTACCCCAGATTCCATTTCTATTTTCAGAATAGCAACTTCTTTTGATAGTTTCTCACACTCCTTTGTCTTTTCTTCCAAAGCTTCATTCATGCCATTTTCTTCAGTTAAATTGGACAACTGCTGAATTAGCTCTTTTCTCTTTTCCATGGATTTCATTAGTTTGTCTTTTAATATATCAATGGTGTTATCAACATCACTAAGCTCATTTTTTAGATCAGTTACCTCTACTTTAGACTGAGCAAGATCTTCTAAGGCCAACTGAAGTTGATCCTTGAGTGAACCCATTGAACCTCCTTCCAAGATCTTTTCCTCAAGCTGTTAGGCTTCTTCTAAGGAACCTCGCTCAGATACCAGTTGTTGGAATTAGGGTAGACAACTAAGAGGGGGGGTGAATCAGTTGTCACAAAACTTTTTTATCACTTGCAGTTATTAATTCTTCTTTATAATATAGAACAAATCAATGATATAAATATTCAAGCATGAATCATCAACACATGAGTAGAAGCAAATGAACACACATAACACCAAGATTTTTACGTGGAAACCTGGTTAAGGGAAAAACCACGGTGGGGGTTAACCCATAATAATTAATACCCTATTAAAAGTATTTTTACAAATGGGAATGCACATGCATTCGGGCTCTCTACCTAGAGCTCACTGCTCAAATGGAGGCTCACTTCCTACAGAAAGATTATGGAACAATTGCGGTATGTTTTCTTATATAGGCCATCTGTCCTACATACATATATGGGACACTTACGATATTGGCAATAACAAATCAATGACATGGATACGATCATTTGATGACCATATATAGGTGTGGAGGCATAGGTTGATGACAATATACATATGCCCTTCACATTCTAGCCTTGGTATCTAATGGGGTGAGGAGACCACACCATACATAGGTACATTCCATCACGAGTGATACAATAGTTTGGGTAGTTTAGGATTTGCCCCAGGTGATGGTATTTTTTGCTCGGACACCTCAGGATATACCAGGATGGCCTACATAGCTTTAGCCATAGATGGATTTATTGGATTGGGCGGCATTGTAGCCAATGCAGTGGTACTGGGACAATGAGATAGTGGATGTGGGGACAACCCCAACCTATGACCTATGGTGGCAACAGATGAGGTTTGTTCATTTGACAGAGGCGGATGTTGGGGCGGAGCCTAAGGTAGAGGGGGAGGAGGAGGAGGAGAAGGGAGATGAGGGAGATGAGGTTACAATGGAGTACGTCTATGAGGATGTACCTATTGATGATGGTGATGGGATTGATGTGTTGTCCGTGGTAGTTGTGGGACATGCAGGAGTAGGAGGGCAAGCACTTGGTAGACAAGGCCCTTAGGTTCAGGCTCAAACACAGGTAGGGAAGGTATCGACAGGGTAGGTTCCTTAGCCATAGTTATAGGTTTAGGGTTAGATGGGACAGGTGCAAGTAGCTTATGCATCAGTGTAGGCACCCTTATAGGCACTATTATATATAGGCACATTAGGTGCTGGTACATTAGTTGGGGGGCCATCGGGGATAGGACCTAACCCCACCGTTCATGCTACTTGACAATAGCTTTGGCCCTAAGAGGATGAGGAGGAGGATGCAACAATGCTACATACATAGGTAAACAGTCTAGAGGACCACATGGTGAGGTAGCAGCAGGATCTTCCTTAGGTTACTATAGAGCGAGACAGTGCTCTAGTGCAACTGTAGAGGTTACAAGGAGTACAAGACCTATTGGATGGAGTGAGTGGTGGAGATGGAGACCCACACCTTTTAGATCCTATAGGCTCAGATAGGCCACCTCTAGGGGTAGATGTAGGTGTAGCTGGTGCAGGTTACATGCAAGAGGGATGCAAAGATAGTGCTGAGGCAGGGGGTTGGGGTTAGGGTATAGAGAGTTGAGAGAAAGACACGACAGGCTAAGGCTTAGGTGGCTCAACTGCAACAAGATATTATAAGTATGTAGGGTGTCATTGTTGGCACCAACATGGCCCAGATGTGGGGGGATTACTTGACCTCTTAGCTTTAGATACAATAGTTGCAACAATAGCTATCAAATCAATAGGCCAGGGTGGAGTATTACTATGGGGCATATTGCACTGCAGTTCCTAAGGGGCAGAGAGTCCCTAGTTATAGCTAGCGAAGCAGATCATGGATATCAACCTCACAAAGATCTAGACAGTCTCAGCAGTCTTTACAACAGCCACCACCTCCACAGTAGCCACCACCCCAGTAGTAGTAGCCTATAGGGCCACCACCACCCAGACCACATAGATCTCCTCCAGGTTCTCCTATTGACTCTTCTAGGGGATCATTAGCCCATGGTTCTTGACTATATGTATATTCCTTCGGGATTTGTATTTTGATATACTCTAACCTTTGGGGCTTTTTGGTATTATGACATTTATCCGATGTGTATTTTGAGCGATAGATGTATATTTTTTTGGCAGCAATATATATGGTTATGTTACATTGTGGTGATTATGGATGGTTATGGATGTTGTGATTATGATTATGTTGATGATTATGATGTTGTTTATGTATTGATGTATGGATTATTGGTTTTATGCATATGTATGATTTTATGGATTTATGCATTGATGTATGATTATGGATGGATATATGTCTATTATAATGCTAATGTATGGTATGTACATGGATTATGATGTGGATTATATGCATGTGATATGGATGGATAGATGTTTTAGGTTAATGCAATTTAATGGAATGGAAATATATGCTTCGATTAATAAACATATATTATGCAAATGGATGATGAAATGGAAAATATATCTTCAGATTAATAAAAATATATTATGCAAATGGATGATGAAATTGAAAATATATGCTTAGAAAAATTAACATATATTATGCAAATGGATGATGAAATGGAAAATATATGCTCAGATTAATAAACATTTATTATGCAAATGGATGGTGAAATGCAATGGTTAATGGTATGTAATGATAAAAGGTAATTTATGATAGAATGATATAATGTTATCGATATTTGTCATTAGATAGTATGGTGTTTAGAACCATGAGAGATGGGGTTAGAGGATTTGGGGAATGTTTGGGATAGGTTTAGGGATGTTTGGGAGTAGTTTAGGGATGGGTAGGATAGGTTTGGGGATGGTTAAGATAGGTTTAGGGATAGTGGGGAAAGGTTTAGGGATGGTTGGGATAGGTTAGGATAGGTTTGGGGATGGTTAGGATAGGTTTATACTAGATCACTAGACGCCACATTGTTAGAGGGGTTTGGTTGTGGGATGAAGTGGGATGGGATGGGATGAGGGATAGGAGCTTGTTAGGGTGGTTGATGAGATTGGGTTGGTTAAATGCAAAGCCTAGATATTGATTTGATGGATGTGGGATGAGGGGTAAATGGGTTAGGATAAGTGTTTGTGTTGACATTTTGAGAGCATTCCTAGATTTATTATAACAAAAGGGGATATTTTCACCAAGGTATGAAGGACCAAGGCAATGATATATATTCATCTTTGCATGGACTAGACCCACAAACAATAGGATGATCTCATACATGCCCAAGGTAGTATAATCCTACCTATATGAGGGAAGGGGACTCATAGCATAAGTCCTTAGTACATAAAATGTATGATTGACCTTAGATGTAAAAGGGGAACAATATGATAGAACTGACCCTACATCTTCCAGATATGAATACCATACTTGGATTAATGAGACCAACCCAAAAGCACAACATACAAAACAATGATGATGCCCCATTCTAGGTGTTTTCCGCCATGTACCATGATATAGTGAGATCAAGGTATCTTTAGAATGATCCCTAAAATGAGACCAAAGATAAAAATCAATAACAAAAAAGACCAATGAACCATACAAACAACCATTGTATCTCTTTTCAAGGTAAGTGTTCGTAGGATGATGGATTCTACCTATTGTAGGAACGATATATCCATTAAGATGAGAATCAGTTGGATGATGTTGGATAAAATTTGAAGGATGGGTAGAAAGATAGTAGGTCATATGTCCTGATTGTAGTTGGTTTGTTGATTGAAGATTTTTGCGTGAGATATGATTTTTTTAAGAGTATGCTTAGCTAGTGTATTATTCTTTGATTTAGTAAGCTCAAGAAATAGGGACCATCATGTTGCAAGTATGTGCCTAACTGGTGTTGTTATTGATGTCAACATATCTATGTTGTCATTGGTGTCAACTATGCTCTTGTTTTGATGTCTGCTTGTAATGAGTTAAGTGTTGAAGAAAATAATTATTCCTGATACAACAGAACAATCCACTAGATTGCTCTGCATTTCTTGTAGAATGACTATCCTTATTTATAGATTGGAATTTATTTAGATGCATGCATAAATATGCCATGTTCCATGTTTAAGCCTCCGGTATGAAGATATGAGTGAGTTATGTTCACCAGAGTGAAAACTCATTTTTCTGTATATTTTGTGGTGATAGGGAGAATGTATTATGCTCCTCATTCCTCTGCAGTTAAGTATTTCAGTTTGTAGTTCTAGAATCAAGTTTGTAATGATGATAAGTGCCTTCAACTCTAATGGTTCATGATTTGGTGGTCCGCAAGTGATCTTTTCCTTATAATAGTAGCTCATAGTGTTGTTCATGTGCTCTGGTTTGAAGAATCTTCTTGACAGAGTGGTTAGAGATTGTGTGGTTATTCCTGGTTATTACAATGTTCTTGTGGATGTCTCCTGATCATGTTCCTACCTTTGGATTGGTCTACAAAGAGAAATTTGGATCGTGGATGAAGGTTGTTCTTGGAAGACTTAATGATGATACTAGCCTTGGTCGACTTGGTTGATTTCATTTCTTGCAGAGATACATCAAAGATCGTGGAAGCGTGTCATGGCATGGATGATTGCATTTCAGTCCCAGCTAAGGCATTTGAGTCCCAGCTAAGGTATAACATGATCTGCATACATCTTTCCCTTAGCAAATTTTGTTTAGGTCTAGACACATTTCTATGTATGTAATGCTGACCATGGAGAATGTTCCAATGGTTGATGAATGTAATGTTGACCTTGATGTACATTCCAAAGTTGATGAAGTGTATAAAAACAAGTAATGAAGTTGCGAAAAAAGATGTCCTTGTGTGAAAATGAAAAGATAAGTGCGAAGGTGTAAGAAGAGCAGAGTAGAGGTGTTATATTGTACTTCCATGGAACTAAACCCAAGCATGAAGTAGATGCTATCAAATTAGTTCACCAATCCTTGGCAGTGAGTGAATCTTGGTAGTGAGCTATAACATTTGCAGTGAGCATTTTGGGTAGTGAGCCTCTAATTTTAGTATTTCTATAACTTATTTATTTGTGTGGGCTAACACCCACCATGGTTTTTCCCTTATAGAGTTTTCCACATAAAATTCTGGTGTCTCATGTGTTATTGTGTTGAACTTCTTATTTCATGATTTCATGATTAATCTTAATAATAGTGATTAAGAATTTGATGTGTTGATATTCATAAGTGGTTAAAGTTTTGTGACAACTAATTCACCCCCCCTCTTAGTTGTCCCGCACATTTCAACAATTGGTATTAGAGCAAGGTTCCTCAGAAAATAATCATAACATCTTGAGGAAGATCCAGGATGGCATGCAAGGATGAACTCTCTTTCAATTGTTTCATATGTGGTGTAATAGGTCACTATGCATCTAGATGTCCCATAAGAAAATTCAAAAATAATACTGAAGAAGACAAAGGCAGAGTGTCTAAGAGAACATATTATGATTTCAAAATTGATGAAGATGATGATTGCTCTTTCACAAATTGTGATGATGTAGAATGTCTTTATCCAGAAGAAAGTACTGATGGTGAAGATATGTTTCAAGAAGAAAACTATTGGATTATTGATAGTAGCTTCTCAAATCACATGACTGGTGACAAGAGTAAGTTCATTAATTTTGAAAAGTATGATGGAGGATTAGTCATATTTGGAGATGACTATACTGGTAAGATATTTGGTAGAGGATCAATAAGTCTTGATGGAAAACATCATACTATTGATGTTCTTTATGTTGAAATCTTAAAGAAAAATCTCTTGAGTGTTGGATAGTTGTGCAGAGAAGGATATAGTCTCATATTTCAAGATGATACTTCTAAAATCAAGAAATCTAGGGCTATAATAGCTAGTGGGGAAAGGATAGAAGGAAATCTTTATCAGCTCAAAGAAGGTGACATTATCTGCTCCTTGACTCAGAATAGTAATAGTTGGATTTGACATAGTAAATTATGTCATATCAATCTTGAAGATCTAGTAAAGATAAGCTCGCCCAAGTTGTGAAAGATTTGCCAGAGATTATATATTCTAACAGCATCATCTGCAAGAAGTGTCAAGTTGAAAAGAAAGAAAGAGGAAGTTTATAGGATGAAGAAAAATCTTCAATTGAATTGTTGGAATTGGTTCATGTAAACCTTTGCGGTCCCACATAAGTCAGAAGTTTCCATGATGATAAGTATTTTATGTTCTTTATTGATGGTTATTCTAGAATGACCTGGGTTAGTTTTCTTAAGGAGAGATTAGAAGCTCTAGACGCATTTAAAGCTTTCAAGACAATGGTTGAAGATGAACTAAATATGAAAATCAAGTGTTTGAAGTCTAATAAAGGAGAAGAGTTGACCTCTAACAAATTCAATATGTTCTTTGAGACTCATGGAATAAAAAGACAACTATATAGATAAAATAAAGTGATGGAAACAAAGAGCAGAGCTGTTCAAGAAGCTACTAAGACAATGATTGAGGAAGCTGACTTACCAAAAGTGTACTAGAAAGAAGCTATACATACTGCTATCTACATTCAAAATAGAGTTCAAATCAAAGGTAATGATACAAAAACTCCCTATGAATTGTGGTATGGAAGAGTCCCTAGAGTGAAATATTTCAAAATTTTTGGAAGCAAATGCTATATTAGAAGAGAACTAGAACTAGACATGTTTGATGCTAAGTATGATGAAGGGATTTTTATTGGATACTCTACTAAGAATAAGGCTTATAGGTGTTATAATAAGAGATTGAAAAAGATCATTGAAAGTGCAAATGTTAAGATTGAAGAAGATGAAATGAAAATGTAGATGAAATGTTAGTATGAAGTAAAAGGACACAAAGCTACTAAAGAGCAAACAAATTGGTGTTTAATTGCCAATGTTGGATCTAAATTAGTGACAGAAACCTGCAATCTTATGAAATCTTTTGAAAATAAATCTCTATCCACTAATAATGAATGACACAAAATTGTTCTTGAAAACATTGAGACATCTGAAGAACAAAACATGGAACTAAAAAAAGGTATAGCAGAAGAAAATGATTACATCAAAGAGTTAAGAAAGCAAACCAAGGAACTCAAGAAAAGGCTTAAAGAGAATAGTGAAGAATTGAGGTTAGCAAATGAAGAGAAAGCAAAAATTGAGGAGTGTCTGAAAGACAAAACCAAAGATTGCATAAAGCTTGAAGAAGAAGTTGTGGATCTGAAAGCTGATCTGAAGCATGCATGGGCTCAACAAGACAAACTCAGTGTGAATGCTACCAGATTTGATAGATTAATGGCAAGTCATAAAAATTCTGATGATAAAGAAGGTTTAAGACTTGAGAGAGGTGAAAACTCTAGAACAGCTCAAGAGAAGATTGTTGAAGTTAAGAAGGACAAAGGCAAATAGAATCAGGATTAGGGGAATAGATCAAGAAGAATGCCAATCAGGAAACCAAATTCTCAAAGGTATCCATCCTACAATGGCTATTGTTTTAATTGCAATAAGTTTGGCCATAAGGCTAATCAATGTAGGAGCAAAGTGAATCATAATATTCCATCATTCTCTAGTCAATATTTCAATGGCAATAAAATTGGTCATAGATTAAAAGAATGCAAAAGTCTGGTAAGGAATGGTTTTAACAATGCAAGGAATACTCAATCCTTCAATGGAAAGTGTTTTGTATGCAATAGATTTGGGCATATGGCTAACAAATGCAGATCAAGAATGAATCCAATCAATAGAAGGAATTAGGGATAGAGGAATGTGGTATGCTACAATTGCAATAAGTTTGGACATGTTGCAAGATTCTGCAGAAGAAATAATGAGAAAAGAGACTATCCTACAGAGAAAAGGAAAACATAGCAGAGAGAAGATAGAGGGAAGAACAAGGTTGATCTGGAGGAAATCGAGGAGATGAGAAAAATATGGATTAAGAAGGATGCAAATGAGGTTATAGATGGATCCACACCAATCACTGGAGCAGATACCTCAAAGAAGTAAATTGGGTGCCCTAGGTTAGGGGGACCTTATACTAAAAATATTTTTCTCCCCTACCAAAGGATTGATGCTAATGATTCAACATGAAGAGATTGTGATTGTGAAGGACAAAGTTGTGCAAAGTAAGAAGACTGTTATGCAAAAAGAATTGATTAGAAAAGAAAAAATGTTATGAATAATGATTAGATGTATTTTATGAACTCAGAGGTGAATGGACATGAAGATGAAGAAGATATACTTTATCTAACTCAAAGTAGACCTGATATAATGCATGTAGTATGTCTTGTGGCAAGATTTCAAGAAGATCCCAGAGAATCACATGTGATGGTAGTCAAGAGAATCCTGAGGCATTTGAAAGGCACATCAAACCATGGCTTATGGTATACAAAGGATAATGATTTCACTCTTGGGAAGTAGATTGGTTTCATGGCTAAGCAAAAAGCAAGATTCAATCTCCTTGTCTATTGCAGAAGCAGAGTATATTGCAACATGTTGCACTCAAGTATTATGGATGAAGCAGACTTTGAAGGACATAAGAGTTGTGTATGAAGATCCAATTGCAATCTTCTATGACAATACAAGTGCCATAAACATTTCAAAGAATCCAGTTATGCAGTCAAGAACAAAGCATATATCAATAAAGTATCACTTTTTGAGAGAGAAGGTGACCAAAAATGAAATAAAGATGGAATATGTGTCCATAGAAGATTAGATTGCAGACATTTTTACTAAGCCTCTGCCTAAGGATACCTTTGATTATCTCAGAGAAAAGGTAGGGGTCATTACCCCTCTTTCTCTGAACTAAGATGCATAGAAATGCATTAATCCAGTGGTGCCTAAAGTCTCAGTCATTAATCTAGATTGATGTTTTAAGAGCTACCTCTTAATGGGAGTAGCTAGATGTTATTGATATATGTTTATATTTAAGAGTAGTTTCAGTTTGATTAGAGTAGTATAATGCAAGTATGTGCCCTTTTCCATTGATGTCAAAGGGGGAGAGAAATCATGTGAAAAAGTCAGGGGGAGAAAGAGTGCAAATGTATAAAAAGAAAGGGGGAATATCTCATCTTGATGGTTTCTACAGTTTTTCACATCATATGTTGCATCAATGACAAAGGGGGAGATTGTTGCAAGTATGTTCCTAATTGGTGTTGTCATTGATGTCAACATATCTCTGTTGCCATTGGTGTCAACTATGCTCTTGTTTTGATGTCTGCTTGTAATGAGTTAAGTTTTGAAGAAAATAAGTATTCCTGATATAGCAGAAAAATCCAGTAGATTGCTCCGCATTTCTTGTAGAATGAATATCCTTGTTTACAAATTGAAATTTATTTAGATGCATGTCTAAAGATGCTATGTTCCAAGTTTGAGCCTCCAATATGAAGATTTGAGTGAGTTATGTTCACCAGAGTGAAAACTACCTTTTTTGTATATTTTGTGGTGATAGGGAGAATGTATTATGCTCTGCATTCCTCTATAGTTAAGTATTTCAATCTATGGTTTTGGAATCAAGTTTGTAATGATGATAAGTGTCTTCAACTCCAATGGTTCACGATTTGGTGGTCTACAAGAGATCTTTTCCTTATGACAGTAGCTGACAGTGTTGTTCATGTGCTCTGATTTGAAGAATCTTCTTGACAGAGTGGTTAGAGATTGTTCAGTTGTTTTTGGTGATTACAATGTACTTGTGGATGTCTCTTAATCATGTTCCTACCTTTGGATTGGTTCACAAAGAGAAATTTGGATTGTGGATGAAGACTGTTCTTAGAAGACTTAATGATAATACCAGCCTTGGCTGACTTGGTTGATTTCATTTCTTGTGGAGATACATTGAAGATTGTGGAAGTGTGTTGTGGCATGGAAGATTGCATTTGAGTCCTAGCTGAGGCATAACATGATTCATGTACATCTTTCCCTTAGCAAATTTTGTTTAGGTCTAGACCTATTTCTATGTATGCTTGTAATGCTGACCTTAGAGAATTTTTCAATGGTTGATGAATGTAATGCCGACCTTGATGTACATTCCAAGGTTGATGAACTGTATAAAATCATGTAATGAATTTGTGAAAAAAGATGTCCTTGTGTGAAAATGAAAAGATAAGTGCGAAGGTGTAAGAAGAGAAGAGTAGTGGTGTTATATTGTACTTCAATAGAACTGAACCCAAGCATGAAGTAGATGCTATCAAATCAGTTCACCAATCCTTGGAAGTGAGCCACCCCTTGGCAATGAGTCGATCTTGGCAGTGAGCCCTAACATTTGTAGTGAGCATTTTGGGTAGTGAGCCTCTGATTTTCAGTATTGCTATAACTTAATTATTTTTGTGGGCTAACACCTACTATGGTTTTTCCCTTAAAGGGTTTTCCATGTAAAAATTCTAGTGTCTCATGTGTTATTGTGTTGAGCTTCTTGTTTCATGCTTTCATGATTAATCTCAATAAAATTGATTAAAAATTTGATGTGTTGGTAATCATAAGTGGTTAAAGTTTTGTGATAACTAATTCACCCCCCCTCTCAGTTGTCCTATGCATTTCAACACATCCAAGTGGGTTGGATGGGTGCATATTTTGTACCTACATATTAGATACTTCCTTCGTATTCCAGACTGCCTACATACTCTGTATCCACGGGATCAAGGTACTTTAAGATGTGGGTGATGATGAATATGTAGTTCTGGTTTGTAGTGATGATGTTGGGATGGTTTAGGATGAATGATGAGATGATGATGTGTGTGGTGAGTTAGATGGTTATAATGGTTGGGATTATTTTTGGGTATTTTGTAATTTTTTGATTTTTTTAGGGGTTTTTGGATTTTTTATTGTCTTTGGATTTTTGTTAGTTTTCTATTTTTTTTGGATTTTGTTGTTTTTGTGATATTTTTGGATTTTCTAAATTTTAAGCTGTACAAGGAGGACATACAAGGATCCTCTTTTAAAGAATCTACCTTGGGTGGGGTGATGAAGGGATGGGGGATGGTATGGGGTTGAATGTTTTTAGAATTCCAAGCCATGGGATGGAGATGATATGGAGTGATGTGATGGTTAGGAGGACTTATTAGATTATAGGACTGACCACTACACATGGCACCTAAGATATGTTTTCACCATGGTACTTATTCAAGGTGACACTGAAGTGATTTTCACCATTAGACGACTTTATTACATTTGAGTTTTTCTTGATTTTTTGATTTTTTTGGATTTTTTGTACATTTGACTTGGGATACTCGATAGGCTAGGCATAGAACCTTTTTAGGTGCATGATATTCATTGGCTCATTTAGAGGCTACCTCTTAGGTGTTGTAAGCTACTAAGCTTCTGATCCATAGCTAGCTGTGATGACATAGGGTCCTAACCAATTAGGCTCAAACTTTCCTTTCTTGTGGTGCTCTTGTAGGTTCCTCTAATTTTCCATAAGGACAACATTGCCAATCTCAAACTAGTGGTTCTTAATTTTTTTTTTGTAGCTTTTGCTTAGGCAATTCTGATAGGACTGGAGATGATTTAGAGCATTCACATGCTTTTCATCCAGCAATTCTATCTCATTTAGACATGCAACTCGATACTCCTCCTCAGTAATTATATTTTTCAATAAAATTATGAGAGAAGGGAGCTTGACCTCCATAGGCAAAATGGCTTCGAAACCAAATACTAAAAATAATGGAGTGGCTCCTATGGGCATACGAATGCTTTGGCAATAAGCCCATAGGGTAGGATTAGGTTGAAGATGTCAGTGATAGCTAGCTTCATTAACCATCTTTTTCAGGATGCATAAGATGGTTTTGTTGGAAGCTTCAACTTGACCCTTACCTTAAGGGTAATATAGTGTAGAGAAGTGATGTTGGATGTGGAATTTTTCACAAAAGGTGCAAAATTTTTGGTTCTTGAATAGTTTCCCATTGTCAGTGATGATGGAGAGGGGGATGCCATAATGGCATATTATGTAGTGGAGAATGAATTTTGTGATTTGGATGCCAGTGGTGTAAGTGAGTGGAATAGCTTCTACCCACTTGTTGAAATATTCGATAGCGGTGATGATAAATTTATGGACATTGGATGATGGTGGGTGACTTTTGCCTACGAGATCAAGCCCCCTTTGTGAAAAGGGCCAAGAATTTGTGATCGGCTCAAATTCTTGTGATTGTATATGGATAAGATCACCATGTTGTTGACATGGCAGACATTTCCTTACAAACTGATAAGTGTCTTGCTCCATAGTTGGCCAATAGTATCCTATCCGTAGAATCTACTTTCCTAGGGTAGGTCCACTAGAGTGTGCCCCACAAATACCTTTCTGTACCTCTTGTAAGGTCACTTTGGATGCCCTAGAGTTGAGGCATCACATAAGAGTACCATCAAGACTTCTTTGATAGAGGGTATCACATATGATTGTGAAATGGGAGGCTTGGCAGATGAAGGTTTTTCGTTGAGTAGATGTTAAGTTTGGTGGGATGATGTAGGTCTCTTGGTACCATGGAGATAGGGGTCCAACAATGTCACACACTAGCTTAGATTGTGGGACGTCATAGGATGGCATTGGAAGCTCTTCAATCAAGAACTCACATTTTTTTCTATCCTTTTTCATGTCAACTAGAGATCTTGTAGTAGCCATGGCATCTACTGCTTTAATATTCAACCTCGGTATTTGTTCAAAATGGATGTCATGAAAGTAGTCCTTGAAATCATCAACCATTCTTTTACATGGTAGGAGCTTGTTATCCTTTGTCTTGTATTAATTATTGACTTGTATGATAACTAGTTGGGAATCACCGTACACTATAAGCCTTTCAATCTTCCATTGGATGGCCATGTGAAGTCCTATGATAAGGGCCTCATATTTTTCTACAATATTTGTGCATGGAAATGTTATTTTGTAGGACTTTGGAATAGTGTCTCCTTGAGGGGTAACAAACAAAATGCTTACCCATAAGCCATGATGTGTGTAGGATCTGTCAAAATACATTTTCCATGTATCTGTTGTTTTTTCTATTGTCAGTATTAACTCATCTAGGAATTCTAAAAGCAACGGTTATTCTATTAGGATAGGTGCATCAGCCAATTGATCAACAATCACAAGTCTCCTTTGATAGTAGTTTGCTATGTGTACTCAATGTCAAACTCACTTAAGATCATGACCCACTTAGTCATCCATCTAGTGAGAGCTACTCTAGTCAATAGGTATTTCAGTGGATCAATTTTGGCAATGAGCTTTGTCTTTTGATTGAGCATATAGTGTCTTAACTTTTGTGATGTGAAGACAACAACAAGGCATGCTCGTTCAATAGGACTATAATTTAGCTCATAGGTCACTAGAGTGCAAATGATATAATGTATAGCTCTCTCTTTTTGTTGTTCATCATGGTGTGCTAGAAAAGCCCCTATTATTGTTTCTGTTGTTGAGATGTATAGGAGGGGTTGTCCTTGCTTTGGTGGAATAAGGATGGGTGGCAGAGAAAGATATTCCTTTAGCTGTTCAAAGGATTTCTGACACTTGTCATCCCATACGAATGCTATATTTTTTTTTGAAGATGCTGGAACGGTTGACACTTATCTACAAGTTGTGCTATGAAGCAGCGGATGGATTGAAGCTTCTCTTGGAGGCTATGAAGTTGCTTGAGTGTTTTTGCTGGAGGCATGTCCACTATAGCCTTAACCTTAGCAGGGTCGACTTCTATCCCTCTTCTTGATACAATGTACCCTAGGAGCATTCCAAAGGTGACTCCAAAGACACATTTCTTAGGATTTAGCCACACCTTGTATTGTTCTAATCTGTCAAAGATTTTTGCCAACACATTCAAATGGTCTTCTCTAGTCTTTGATTTTCCTAGCAAATAATCTACATAATCTTCCATTATGCTATGGAAAAGGTCATGGAAGATAATTGTCATGGCTCTCTGATATGTATTTCTTGTGTTTTCAACCCAAAGGGCATCACAACCCAGCAGTAGGTTCCCCACAAACATATGAAAGAAGTCTTGTGCTAGTCTTCCTCTAGTATCCTGATTTGGTTATAATTGAAAAATCCATCCATTAAGGACAACATTCCATGCACTGTGGTCAGATCCACAATGATATCTATGTTGGGTAGCAGAAAGTCATCTTTAGGGCATGCCTTGTTAAGATCTCAGAATTCTGTGCAACAACAGATGTGCCCAGTGACTTTTGCTATAGGTACAATGTTTGATATCCATTCAAGATAATCTATAGGGTGAATGAATCCAACATCTAGAAGCTTTTTGAGTTCTTCCTTGATGAGGAATGCCACTTGTGGATTCATTTTTCTTAGTTTCTATTTTACCAGTTTTGCATTAGGATGTATAACAAGATGGTGGACAACTAGGGCAGGATCCAATCCTAGCATATCAGCATAGGTCCATGTGAAGTTATGACTTCTTTGCTTGAAGAGAGCCAAGAAGGCTTCTTGTTATATTATTGTGAGGGATTCTACTCAAAATCTGATCTTGGGTGTTTCTTCTATTCCAATGTCCATTTCCTGTGATGATTCTACTAGGATTGGTGACCTTTCTTGATAAAGCTTGGGTACCTCAAGGAGATCCATTCTCTCATCCCCTAGTTCCTCAAGGAGGTTTTCACTAGGGGATACATCCTTTATTTTGATTTTTTCATCATCTGAAAGTGCCACTAAGTGTTTTTACTAGGGGATGTTATTTTTATTTTCATACTTTTGTGACTAAGAGATTGGAGTGTCTCCCCAAAGTATCTAGAAGTCTTTAATTCCATGATATATCTGGCCTTGTGATCTCTAAGGGGAAAGTGGTCTCTAACCCCCATCACTATAGCTTCATCATTTTGTGTAACATCAAGGACAAGAGGCCCTTGTTGGTCCCAATCTATGAGTTGGGGATAGATAAGAGGTAGGTTGTTAGGTGTTGATGGCATGGTTGTTAGGATATAGATGGTGCATATGGATGATTCAAAAAGTTCAGCGAAATTGGCAAAATAGTCTTGATGGTCCTCTTCATTGACGTTATTGATCATAGGAAAAGATCTAGCATCCTCACTTAAGATACACTCAAGTTCGGTGGGGGTAGACTCTTGTTTCCCATACCTAGCCCATAGAGGTAAGGATTCCTTATTTCTTGGATGGGTTCAATAATTCCTTGCTCATGAAGGCCTATGCCACCTTGTCCTTTGTAACCCATGTATTTGACAATCTTGAGACCCTTTCCATAGATCTCAGTTGGGAGGATAGGAGCTTCTTGTTGTTCATCTTCATCTTTGTATAACCATGAGGATATGTCTTCGAGGACATCTTGTTCAAGAAGGTACTTTTTCTTGAAGGTTGGTGTTGGTTTGCATTTGATGAATACCATGGAGACTTCATCTTCTTTAGGGACATCAAATTTATTGGGAGATGTTGGTAATAGGCCCACACAAAATGGGCCATGTAGGTCATACTTGCCACATCCCATGTCACTCATCTTGATCTTGACCTCATGAGGGTTGGATGCTTGTGATGTGGATGTGATTTTTGAAGGACCAATGTATAAAGTGTAAGGTGTAGGATTGGTGTTATAGGTGAATGTTTTAGTGGCATTCTTGTATGGGTAGAAAGTTTGATCATGCCCCTCCAAAAAGCTCTAATATTGGAAAGGACGAGGGTCGGCATAAATAGTGACTTTTGTGCCATTATAGGGGAACTTTAGGCATTGATGAAAAGTGGATGGAACGGCTTGCATGGCATGAATCCATGGTTAGCTGAGGAGAATGTTGTATGGGAGGTCAAGATCAAGAACTTGACATTTGGTTTCTAAAATCTTCAGTCCCACTTGAATGGGAAGTTTAATGGTGTCCTCAAACAATCTTTTGGTATCATCATATCCTTTGATGGTTATACACTCAATAGAGTCTACAACCACATTAGTGTATCCCAAGTGTTTTAATAGATTTTGAGTGCAAAGATTTAGGCTGAAGCAATGATATATTAAGACTCGTTTGATGGTATGTTTATGGATTAAGACTTCAATATGGAGGACTTCATTATGTGAGGCATTAGATGCAAGTAGGTCTTTTTATGAGAAGGTGAGATGATGGAGTGAGGCAATGTGTCCTACCATGGCTTCGAATTGATCAACATTCAAGTTGGTAGGGACTTGGGTTTCTATCAAGGATTTGTTAAGGATGTCCTTGTGGAGGGGGATGTATGAAGCAACTCAAGGATGGAAATTTGAGCATTAGTCTTTCCGAGGTGATCTAGGAGGTTATACTTGTGTGTGGATGGAGGATTAGTAGGTGCGGAGGTAGAGGGTTGATCATTGGTAGGGGCTCCATGGATGGAAATGCAGGTGCGATAAGTGGTAACAGCGCAATTGGGTCTCTTGGCTCTAATGGTGATGGTATTGATATGGTTGGAATAATCTTCTATTCAACCCACAATGGAGTCAAAGGAAGAGGGAGGTGGCATAACATTATAGGTTTTATTGGATGATGAGGCTTTTCCCTTGTTATGATTGGGAAGGGGATCCTTGTATGCTCCTAAATTGGCATTAGGGAATTTTTTGGAGGTTTTTCAATGGTTATATCACCTCTATCTACAAGATCTTGGTTGCATTATTTCAACCTCATACAGTTAGATGATTTATGCCCTTTCACACGATGATATTCACAATAGGCATTTTCATCAAACCAACAGGGTTTAAATTGGTTCTCATCATAGGGGTGAATAGGTTGCAATGTGATTAGATCTGCCTTGACAAGATTTCTCAAGACATCCTCAATAGGTTCACCCAAGAGTGTGAATCTCCTCTTGGGTGTGTTGTTTTGTCTTGGTGGTCCCTTAGGAATATTTACATTGTTTCTTGTAGATAGGTTTGATGGGGTGGTGGTTTGTATGTTTTGGATGACCTACACATTGGTGACACTATCATTGAGGGTGTTTTTTTTTTTTTACCCCAAAAGTGGGGTTTATCATTGGATGGGATGTTATTGTTTGTGTTGGAGGTGTTGTTGTTGACTTTGTTGTTGTTGTTGTTGTCATTGTTTTAAATTTTGATAGCCCCCTTTGTGATGAGGGCTCTTTCTATGGTTGTTCCTTTATCTGTGACCTCTTCAAAGGTTGATGCACATAGGATTTGTAAGTGGAATCCCATTTCTTGGTTTAAATTAGTCACAGATATAGTGACTAATTATTTCTCAGGAATAAGCCAAGGGAGTTTTCTTTCTAGGCTTCTCCACCTTTGTAAGAAGGTAGTGAAAGATTCCCCATTATTTTTTTTGGTGTTAAAAAGGTCGGTCATGGACATTTCATGTTCAAAGTTATATTGTGCCAAAATCAAATGCAATCTTGCAAAATGCTTTAGTTTCGTGCAGCACAACTTTGCTAGGTGCCATATTTTTTGTTCTGCTCATTGTGGGGTTGAACCGATTGCGCCAACACATCGGGGTGGGTGGGTAAATGTTAGGGGAGGTCTCAT
The DNA here is from genome assembly GCA_027924645.1 of Cunninghamia lanceolata. NCBI lineage: Eukaryota > Viridiplantae > Streptophyta > Pinopsida > Cupressales > Cupressaceae > Cunninghamia > Cunninghamia lanceolata. The sequence continues at coordinate 9,074,027 of BSBN01000111.1, forward strand.
TTCATTTGCCAAGCATCCTAGTCATTTCGGGCTATAAGCTACTGACAAAAAAGTGTAAAAATAGTCATATATATAACTGTTACAATAAAGTCGAGTGGGTGTGGTCTAGTGGTTAAGGCCACTTGGTAATTATTATGGAGACCAAGTTTCAAATCCCTCCAAAGACATCTTGGCTTCTAAATGGTTGTGGCTTTATGTAGGTGACTCTTGGCACTCCATGGTTCTTGAGTGGTGTGTTCAAATTCTAGTGTATCTTGGTCTTCTATAGCTCAACAGGTTGTGGTAGTAGTGGTATATAGTGACGGATTAGTTGGTGGTGATTCATGCTACAAGCGACATGATTACAATGGTGGCAGACTTAGAACCATGCTATGGTGGTGGTGCTAGTTTGATGGGGAGGTGGCCCCCCTTGTGACCTCAAATGGAGTGGGCAAGCCTAAAAATTCCCACTTACCGAACCAAAAGAAAACTGTTACAATAAAAAAAAAGTGTGAAAAATAGTCATATATATGACTATTATAGTAAAAAAAGAGTAAAAACCTTACCCAGTATCTGTCTTGCCTATACCAAAATGGATTCTTTGGAACATGGTATGGACACCATCAAAACATAAAAGATATGGAAATTTTGTTAGATGTTGTAGTTGCAACTGCCCTTGGAGACATGCATGCAAAGTGTGGAAGAATAGAAAATGCACGTGCACTGTTTGGCATGATGCCTCAAAGAAATATTGTCACATGGAATGCAATGATTGCATGATATGAAAAAAATTGATTTTTTGATAATTCTTTAGAAACTTTCAAGCAAATGCAATTGGCGGGTGTAAAGACAAATTCCCCAACCTTAGCCAACATCGTCCCTCCATATGGAAAAATGCGATCTTTGGAACATGGTATGGACATCCATCAAAGCATAAAGGATATGGAAATTTTGTCAAATCTTGCAGTTGCAACTGCCCTAGCAGACATGTATGTAAATTGTGGAAGAATAGACAAGATACGTGGACTCTTTTCAACATGATGCCTCAATGAAATTCCATCTCATGGAATGCAATGATTTCAAGATATGTGAAAAATGGATTTTTTGGTAACTCTTTATAAACTTTCAAGAAAATACAATTGGCAGGTGAAAGCCAAATTCCACAACCTTAGCCAGTATCCTCCTTGCCTATGCCAAAATGGACATCCATTAAAGCATAAAATATATGGAAATTTTTTTAGATGTTTTAGTTGCAACAACCCTCAGAGACATGTATGCAAAGTGTGGAAGCATAGACAATGCACATGAACTATTTGGCATGATGCCTTAAAGAAATGTCATCACATGGAATTCAATGATTGCAAGATATGAAAAAATAGATTTTTTGATAAGGGTTTAGAAACTTTCAAGCAAATTCAATTGGCGGGTGTAAAGACAAATTCCACAACCTTAGCCAACATCCTCCCTTCATATGGAAAAATGCAATCTTTGGAACATGGTATGGACATCCATCAAAGCATAAAGGATATGGGAATTTTATTAGATCTTGTAGTTCCAACTGTCCTAGTAGACATGTATGCAAATAGCGGAAGCATAGACAAGATACGTGAACTCTTTGACATGATGCCTCAATGAAATGCCATCTCATGGAATGCAATGATTGCAAGATATGCAAAAAATAGATTTTTTTATAACTCTTTATAAACATTCAAGAAAATACAATTGGCGAGCGTAAAGCCAAATTCCACAACCTTTTCCAGTATCCTCCTTGCCTATGCTAAAATGGACATCAATCAAAGCATAAAAGATATGGAAATATTGTTAGATGTTGTAGTTGCAACTTCCCTCAAAAACATTCATGCAAAGTGTGGAAGCATAGACAACACATGTGAATTGTTTGGCTTGATGCCTCAAAGAAATGTTGTCACATGGAATGCAATGATTGCATAAGATATAAAAAATAGATTTTTTGATAAGGACTTAGAAACTTTCAAGCAGATGCAATTAGTGGGTGTAAATACAAATTCCACAACCTTATTCAACATCCTCCCTTCATATGGAAAAATAGGATCTTTGGAACATGGTATGGACATCCATCAAAGCAATGTGTGGAAGCATAGACAAGGTACGTGAACTGTTTGAAATGATGCCTTGAAATGAAATGCCATTTCATGGAATGCAATGATTACAAGATATGAAAAAAATGGATTTTCTAATAAGGCTTTATAAACTTTCAATAAAATACAATTGGCATGTGTAAAGCCAAATTCCACAACCTTATCCAGTATCCTCCTTGCCTATGCCAAAATGGACATCCATAAAAGGATAAAAGATATGGGAATTTTACTAGATGTTGTAGTTGCCACTGCCCTCAGAGACATGTATGCAAAGTGTGGAAGCATAAACAAGGCACGTGAACTATTTGGCATGATGCCTCAAAGAAATGTCGCCTCATAGAATGCAATGATTGCAAGATATGAACAAAATGGATTTTTTGATAAGGCTTTACAAGCTTTCAAGCAAATGCAATTGGCGAGTGTAAAGCCAAATTCCAAAACCTTGGAAATGGTATCTTTGGAACATAGTATAGACATCCATCAAAGCATAAAGGATATGGTAATTTTGTCAAATGTTGTAGTTGCAACTACCCTACGAGACATGTATGCAAAGTGTGGAAGAATATACAAGGAACATGAACTGTTTGACAATAATAGGTTACACTTTCTAGGACATCTTGATTTTTGCTGAAATCACATATTTTTAGAAAATATAATGATTTAAGCCTTGAAAGGTTCCATTTAAACGATTTTAATTGAAGAGGGTTTGATCAAACCCCCTTCGATAGAACCCCGCTAGTTTTGAACCATACCTATAATGAAGTCTCCTCTACACCTATCAAAATGCTAATAAAATAATATTTTTTATTTACCTTTTGGGGGATCAAATGATTTTAGTTAAAATTTATGTTTTTTAAGTATGTAGTCCTTATTATATGCTTCCCAAAAAGTATAATTTTAAATATATTTAATTTGGTTATTATATTTATTTTTTATTTCTTGTGAATGTAGGCTTTTCAATGAACATCAAGGTCTTTGTTTCACACATACGAAAAAATATGAAAATAGAGAAAAAAATTCTAAAAAATACATGTCCTCTAGGTATTGATGTCCTTATTCCAACAAAAAAAAATTGAATTCTGATACATACAAAAAAAGCTATGTTTGACAGAATACACCTATGTCTAAATTATAATTGGTTTGACTTCAAAACTTAATTAAAAAAAATATTCAACACAACATTATGAAACCAAATGCATCCTCTAGATATCAGTGTTACCAATCAAAATTTTATCCTTTGTAGAAAAAAAAAGTTATGTGAGACAAAATACAAATCACTTTAAAAAACTATTGTTTACTATTAAAAACTAGTTATCAAAGGAGATGTAATTTGTTTTACAATTTAACTCCAATTTAAAAAAATATATATTTAGAATCTAAAGACAAAATATCACAAATCACTAGTTCGCATCATCTTCAAAATCCTAATATTTTAGTAGTTATAGGTGTTAAAAAGTGAAGATTTAGTTCAAAATGTTGATTTCAATGTCAAGTTTGGCCAAAAGTGTAACCCATTATTGTGGGATGACCCTACCAGCATGATGACTCAAACAAATGTTGTCTCATGGAATGCAATGAATGCAAGGTATGCACAAAATGGATTTTTCATAAGGTTTTAGAAACTGTCAAGAAAATGCACAAAAGAAACTTTTAACCAAATGCAATTGGCATGTCTAAAACCAATTTGCACAACCTTATCCAACATCCTCCTTCCTATGCCAAAATGGGATCTAGGGAACATGGTGTGGACAACCATCAAAGCATAAATGATATAGGAATTTTGTCACATATTGTATTTGTAGCTACCCTTGTAGACATGTATGGAAAGTGTGGAAGCATAGACAAGGCGCATGAACTATTTGAGATTCAATCCCTTAAAGAAATGCATAGTCTCATGGAATGCAATGATTGCAAGATATGCACAAAATTGATTATTTGAAAATGATTTATAAACTTTCAAGAAAATATAATTATCACGTGTAAAACCAAATTTCTGTAAAAATAATTGATCATCATATTAAATATTTAATATAAACTATCATATACATAATGTCATGAAGATAACATCTAGTCTATGTATAAAGCCATACAGGCATATACAAGAATATACATTGATAACATACACAAGTATGTATACAAAGCCATCTAGGCATACAAAAATGTTCCAAAAACTAGTTTCCTATGGACTTTTATCAAATAATTGGCAGCCCTCACTTGTTTGTGAAGATCAAGAGCCAACCAGTGACTCATCCTCCCTCTCCCATCAAGTAGACCTCCTCGACAGAGATTTATGCAACTCCACTTGTTAATATAATCAAAAAATATGCACATTAATATCTAGAAAACATGAAATATATAACATCACATATGTAATTGATCACTTACTGGTAGCCGATGATCACTCTCAATCATCTTTTCTCTCTCCTCATCCATAGTTGGATGGGTTGGAGCTGTGACCTCCTGTGAGATAAAACAAGAAATACAAAATGAAAATTTCATGTTACTGGCTCATACCTTGGTCAAAGGATTTGACGACAACATGGCTACAGCAATGTCTGCCTGTGTGTTATGAATTGCATGCAAAAGATATCAATTAAATGCAAATAAAGATTAAACAGAGGAATTAAAATACACAAAAGTAATAACAGCGAGAGATAATTTTTAACGTGGTTCACCCAAACTCGGGCTACATCCACCAACAGAGAGTCCAATATTATTATCCAGCAAATCGAACCAATTACAACTAGCAATCCTTGCAACTCAATACCGCTGCAAATGCTACAATCCAATATCAATGGAAAACCCTAACCCTTCACCCTTTTTATCAAGCCTTACGTCAGTTATAAAAATAGGGTTTTTTGTATGTCAGTGCTTTTATAAAATAATAGGCAATTTTTGCTTCAGGGGTGCTGCCCCCAGCAACCCCCACTGGGGGAATTGCCCCTAGACCCCCACTGGGGGAGTCATCCCCCCGGGCCTCGGAAGAGGGGCTCTGCCCCCCTTCTGATTCCCCCATTAAATTAATTGGGGGGAAACGTGCCAACAAAAGTGGATAAAATTTGATCTCCGAGTCTGATTAGGCTCCATATAACAACACTTCCCTGACTCACAAAGATGAGGAGGAGTCTCCATATTCAACATCTAAAAATAGAGTTCAAGGTTATTCAACCAAAATAGATACATAACATTATTTAAATGCATAATGAGTACAAATGGTTAAATTTACCTCTGTATAAATGGTTTTGCATCCAAGGGACCAAGGAAACTGTGGAGGTGTTGGTGAAGCTCCCTATTGAAATCATCAAATTGTCACTAAATAATATTACCATTGATATATGTACAATATTTACGATCATGTGATAAATTACATACTTTCTAACTTGACCTCCTCTCATAACACTCCAATGGATGGCTAATAGAGGCAGGATGAAGAATCTGACCCTAGAATTTCATTGCATAGACAATTACAACAATTAATTTTGACTTATAATATAGATAGTCATATAAAATTAATTACAAATTTCAAATAAGAATATATTAAATCAAGATGAAACTTGTAAAAAATTACCTGAGAGTCAATACCAAATGTACGTTGTAATACATCATCTATGAGAACAATGTCATCCAATATGGATGTGTCCATCATTGGATGCTACCCCTGCGTCGCAACATCCTGCCAAGAGTCCTACCATGAGTCATGCATCCCATAATCACACAATTTCCTACATGAACTACACAAATGTGGGGACAAATGACACCTACTTCTCTCACCCTCATCAGCCTAGGTGAGATCATCGTCATGTTTTGCTAGAGACTGTGTGAGAGTAGTAAATGAATGTAGTGTCTCCACCTCAATACTTTCATTCAAATTCAAAGGGAGTGACACACGTTCTGGCCTCAACAGGGGTCTAGGTACATGGTTTTGGTCTCTTTGAGCCCCCTCTCTATCTTGGGTATAGCCACAACCTCTACTCTGGAACTCTCAAATGTCAAAATAATTAGGAATCTTCTTGAGGACAAACTCACAATGGAGTTTACTCAAGAAATATTGTAGCACCTCATTGTTGTTGCATGGATGCTCATCAAACACCATGTACCATCTATCCCAAAATTTTAGGGATATATCTTTATTCTTACACCAATGAATAGGGAACTGTTCGCAAGCCTCTTCTAATCTTTGGCCAGTTTTAGGATTAATAAAGTGTGCACATAATGCAGATTTTGTAATTTTTTCATTCTTCACTTGTTCATAAGACAATTTGTTAGCATAGTATTGCCGACACCTCTCCCTATAGTCATAAAATTTAGTGATTTGTTTTATCACTGATTTGGTGTGAGAAATAATCATCTCAAATGACTTTGGAAGTGCTTTCCTATGATTAGTTCTTTCACTTGGATTGTTTAACATTTCAATTAGGGTTTGAACATGTCTTTTATTTGCTTCTACTTTCCTTAAATAGTTTTCTTGAGTATCTCTTTCATGGTGAGGATGTGAAGGTGGGGGGTTTTGAGGGTTTGGAGGGTTTTTAAGGTTGTTTTGACCCTCCTCAACTAGATTTGTATTTTCTCTTGCCTCATTAACTGTAAATTCAATATAAATAACTAATCAAACATTACAAAACTCAAAAATTCTTTTCAAACTCACAAAAATAAATCAAACCCTACCTTCTTTGACTGTTAGACCCTCGACATTTGCCTCACAAATCTTTGAGAGCAGGTTTGGCGAGGTGGCATTGTGAAAATGTTGATCTCTCTTTGCACTTGCTTGATTTACCCTTCCTTGAATGCGCTTGCACTATAAACTCTGGTTTTTCTCTCTAATCTCTGTTTTTGGTCATGGGTTGGGCAAATGAGTGTTTTTTTGCTTTTAAGTAGAAAAAACTATGAGTGCATTATAACGCACTCACATTTTCCTCTATATGGGACCAAAAAGTCATGTGGTGACTTTTTGGTCCCACAACTTCATGCACTTACCCATCTTTCCAAAACTCAATTTCTAATAGAAGGTCAAGTTTTTCAAAAGAATAGGAGAATACAATATGGCATTTTATTTACTAGAAATTACCAATTTGTAATATACAACTTCTATTTTCCTTTTGAGGAACATATGTATAGGACAAAAACATAATAAATAAATTAATAGTTTTTTCCTTCTTCAACTACAATATAGAAATTCATAAATGATTTTACTTCATATCCTTTTACAACATAAAAGTAAAGATCTATTTCACATGGAGGATTAAATAAATCAACCTCTCATAAACTTTGTTGTAAATTCTTCATTCTCACTGGTTAAAAATAAAATTTTAAGAATACATACAACCAATGGAGGAATTGCTCCCCTCCCATTCATAGGGTTTGATTACAAACCTACCCATAGCTTGGAGATTCTCACAAGAAACCAAGATTCCATAGGGAAAATAAAAATAAGAAGATGGAAATAAAATCACATGACATCACCTTTCCCGAAGTTTTCTCAACATAATGAATCAACAATTCATAAAGAGAGAAAGAAGAGGGGATGATCTCCATTGGAAAATGATAAAGAAACTAATTCATCTCCAACAATCAAAACAAGTCAAAACCATTTTCTACAAATATTTCTTAATAATCTCCACTCCCCAGTAATTTACAAACACAAATAAACACATATTTACACATTTCTTTATCAAAAAGACAACTAGTCCAAAAAAAATTAATTGCATATCAATTTTTCATGCTAAAATGAAGAGACCTATCTCTAAAATTTTTTGAAAAATATAGAATGCTTCTTTGACAAGACTACTCCAATATCTTCTCTCAAAGATTCCTTATAAAACTTTTCATTAGACAATTTCCAATCATCAAATTTACAAGAAGAATAACCAAAGAGGACATATTCCAAGAATAAAATTTAGAAGAAGCCTCTCTATCCCCATCCACAATAGGAAAGATAAAGAAAACTAAAAGACTCTTCCTCTTCCTAAGAGATGCAACTTTTGACCTTCTATCTTCCAAGTAAATCTTGCCACATTCTTCCTTAGGAGCTCAAGAAGGGTCAAACCTTAACAAAATATAATTTATATGCTTCATTCAAATACCCAACCCATAGGTAACAACCCTAGGGCTATTTTCATAATAAAACATTAGAGAAATGACTCTTAAAACCAATAAAATAATGATCAAAAAATTAAAATCACATTTTACAACATGAATACCTTAATCTCCTCATGGGCTTAGGTCTAGGTGTTACTAGGAAATCACAACACAAATTTCTTAGAGAATCTCCATTTATTTTTCTAATTGACCCTGGATTAATGTGCACACTCAAAGTATATGTCAACATATTCAAAAATATAGTCAAAGAAATAATAATCTAGGTAATAGCTATAGTAAACTAAATCTATATTTCAAATTCATTAACATCCATAATTCTTAATAATTCTCTTTACAATCTCTACCACAGTTGATATCAATTTAGATTAGTATTCTTCTTCACATTATTATATAATTCATATCTTATAATCAACATGATAAATTCATATATATTAATTAATTAAATCATGATAATTGTCTAATAAAAATCATTATTCTAACCATAATGCTATTATCCATAAAAAACCAAGATTATAACAAAATATAAAATATAATGTATAAATCCACAAGTGTGGATATAAAAATTTATGTACTCAGTGAGAGTAAAAATGTTAGAAAGAGTGGGCCTCACAAGGCTCACCAGAATAATTTATATGATGCCAAGTGCCATGCCCTGAGTACCCCAATAGCTAATTGCTAAACAAGGTCCATGTATCTATCATAGTCTCATTTTATCCTCACCACACAATCAAGAGTGACTTTCAATCTTAACCATCTATTGTTACAAGCATTTAGTAAATGGTTTGTGCACTTATGCTCTTGGTGCAACATGGAATCATACTATATCCTCCTAAAGTTGATGCATACATTTGAACCTGACAAAAATTGATAGCCTATTCACAACAAATTATCCTGTGATAAGCTCTAACTAGGAAATTCTTTCAAATCTAGATATAATGCCTAATCTCAAAACTACTAATGGATTCAATGTGCCCAACATGTCAATTTCAAGAGAAATACATAATGTCTTACCAAAGGGAATTATTATTGTTAATAGACCATGACTATTTATTACAAATTTAATATGGATGAAAACTTAGTAAGTACAATTTAGAGGCTAATAACCAACTACCTTTCTTTGATATCTTGCTCGCAAAAAAAACCTGATGGTTCCTTAGGCTGTAAAGTCTTCAGGAAAGCTACCCACACCGATTTGTACCTCCATGCTACTTCTCATCACCACCCTACTCAAAAAGTAGGTGTCCTTAAAACTCTGGCTACTAGGACCTTTCGCATCTGCGACGAGGAGAACTTAGATAGTGAATTGGCCCACCTCTCCAAAGTCTTCAAATTGAATGGGTTCAAAAGCAAACTTATCTCTAGAGCTTTCAAACAAGCTAGATCTCACTTCCTCTCCACACCTTTAGAGACCCAACATCCAACCTCGCTCCTATAGCCTCTATCCCCTACATTGAAGGTATCTCTAACAAAATCTCCAAGATTCTTCTCAAAAAAGGCCTTCGGTGTGCTTTCAAACCCATTTCGACTCTCACAAATCGTATCTCATCTCCCAAAGACCCTCAAGACCTCTTCCTTAACTTAGGAGTCTACAAGGTAGTTTGTTCATGTGGCACTCCCTACATTGGGGACACATACCACTCTTTTAGAATTAGAATCAAAAAGCACGGTGCTGACATTAGGCATGAACGAACTCAAAAATCTGCCCTTGCTGAGTACTCTTCAAAAACCAAACACCACATTTGTTTGGAAGACACTCAAATCTTAGTCAAAGAAGATAACTTTTTTAAAAGAAAACTCCAAGAGGCTATAGAAATTGACAATCACCCCTCAAACCTTAATCAAGATGAGGGATGGAGTCTAAGTTTCTCTTGGCATCCTTTGCTCTCCCATCTTAAAAATCGCTCCTTGCCCTCTCCTAACCTCCATCCTTCTTAGTCTTTTTCTCCTTCTTCCCCATCCTTTCCCTCTGCCCGCTCCCTTTGGTCTCTTTCTCCTCTGTTAGTCCCCCTTAGCCCCCCTTCCTCTCTTCTTTCTCCCTTATCTCTTCCTCCTTCCCAAACCTAGATGATCCACTTTCTTCTTCCTCTCCTCGCCTCTTCTCGCCACCCCCTTTTTGTGGGTCTTGTGTCCCCTTTGTTGGCCTTGCCTAGGGTTGTCTCGCTTTCTTTCCCCTTTGGTTCTCTCTATTCCTCCTTAGCTTTGTGTGCTTACCTACCCTTTTCCTTCAGCTCTCCTGCATGGTACACACACATTCTCTCCCATTCCCTTGTTTTTTCCCTTTATTGCATAACCTTTGTCCGCCCCTAACCCCTCCCTCATCATAGGTCTCTCTTTGTTCCTTCTTCCTCCCATGTTGTTCCCTTTCTCATAGTCCTGTCCTTTTAGGTTCATAGTCTTATCATCCTACTTTCTTGTATTTATTCTTCCAATTACTTCTTTCTTTTCTTATTTTCTTTGTAGACATTAATTCATTCTATCCCCTTTAGTTAATTTTCTTCTTTTTATTCATCCTTGTTTTGTTGAGTTTACACACATATATTTATGTGTGTGTGTAAATTATTACATGTTATATATATATATATATATATATATATATATATATATATATATATATATATATATATATATAATTTCCATATTTTATCTTTCTTTACTATTGTCTTTAAATAAAAAAACCTTTTTGAGATCTTTGTCTATTTATTAATTCTTATACTAATTCTATATTGTTTTTTAGTAATTTTCTTAACTTGTTGTTTTGTATTTCATTCCTTTTTTATATATTTTTGATTTTTTTCCTTAAATATTTATATTTATATTTTTAATTACTATCATACTGATATATATTTTACCTCTATTGGCCACCCTCATTGGTCTTGTACCACCTCCTTATGGACTTACTCAACAACCTAGTCACAAACACACTTGCTTTGGAATATTTTAATGTAAAGCTTCACTCTAATCCATTATCTCACTTAAGACTTCTAACAATCTACAATATTTTCATTATTTTTACTATATCTCATTTTAATTATCCATACACAACACTAAAAGGCTACTCCTCACTTGATTCTCTAGAGATTTCTCTATGTACGATAACATAGGTGAATATAAAACTTAGCCAATAAAGCTCATTTTCCATATGATATTCTTTTTTTAGTATTTCATATAACACACTCATCTAATTGTCCTTAAAATATATTTATCACTTTTATCCAAAATGAAAAATAAAAATCTAATTACAATAACCTTCTTTCTTTCTCCACTATTCTATACTTTTCATACATACTTCCATAATAATAGACTTGACTTTGGACAAATTACCATATTTTTACAATAACATTTAAAGTAATTTACCAATAATACTTGAAATAATTTCTTTTCTTTTAGTAGTGACTATCACTTTCATAATACATGGGTCGATTACTTTAACTAAATTAACCCCATTATAATTTTGTTTTTCTTTTTTCTTTTAGTAGTGACATAATACATGATACATACGTTGATTACTTTAACTCCTTTAACCCCACTCTGAATTAATTAGTTTACAACAATCTTAATGCAAAAGCAACTTAATCGTTGGTGGGGTCATGTCAACATCTTCAAATGCCCCATTAATATTTTTCGCCCGCAAGCACTATTGAACAATATTTTTTGCTCTTATAAGTTTCAGGGCCATCCTCACATAAAACACAGAGATCTAAAGTTCACGTTGTTTTCCCCGCATCCTTAAGAAACTTCGATCTGTTGTAGTTGGGCGTGGATACGAATTTGAGAGATCTTCTACGTCCACTCTCAGTATTAGTAATAACAGATTAGTAATGGAAGCTGCAATTCTTACTGTTATTGGCAAACTTTCTGAGATCATAGCCCCACAAGAATATATGGACATAGCGCTGGTTCGCAACTTCAACAAGGACTTTAGGTGGTTCAAGGGCGAACTCACAAGTATAAGTGGTTGTCTGGAATATGCAAATTCACGGCGTGCGGAAGATAAGCTCGTCGAAAGTTGGCTGAACCGCTTGCGGGACGTTGCCTGGGACGCAGAGGACATTGTGGAAGAGTGTGCTGTTCGCCCTCTTTACACTAGCAGTGTAACTCAGTCTTGTGTTTGCAATCTAGCCGAATTATTTTTTCGCCAGAGAATGGGAAAAAGAATTCAAAAAGTTAAAAAAGAAATCGGATCCATTACGGAAAAGGGAAAAGAACTGAAACTGTTTCATGATTTAGTAGTGCCGCGACAATCCGAACAGGCATCAAGCAGTGCAGAGGTGAAGCAAAGTTCTGTGCTGCCCAGCGATAGACACCCTGTAGCGATTGAGCCCAAGCTTCAAAAGCTCATCTCCATGATAGACGAACCAACTGCTCCAGTCATTGCCGTGGTGGGCATGGGCGGAGCAGGGAAGACATTTCTTCTTCAAAACGTTTTTGACAGAATCAAACACCTGTATACGCCTTCAGTCTGGCTTTCCGTATCACTGTCACCTTCTGTTCCTAAATTGCAGTGTGATTTAGCGTCGCACGTGGAAAATTTAAAGGATAAGTTGAAGGGTCGTCACTGAACAGCGAGCGGCGGAGATGATTCATGAGGGTTTACAAGGAAAAAAGTCTCTCATCGTGTTGGATGATGTCTGGAGCTACGAAAGAAAAGATAATATCATTTAGAGCCTTGGTCTTCCAATTGATCTTCCAATTGACCGTGAAACCAAATGCAAAGTGGTGGTTACAACGAGAAACAGGGAAGTTTCTCGTAAGCTTGGCGAGCTTGGCGCTGTCGATTACGAGATGGAGCTTTTATCAGAGCAAGAGAGTTGGCAGCTGTTCTGTGCTCATGCTTTCGGAGGTGATCTCCCACCATCTCACCTTCAAGAGATAGCTAGTCAAGTTGGAGAGAAATGCCGGAGGTTACCATTGGCTCTCAAGGTAATAGGAGCTTCTCTCGCCGGCTGCACAAAAGAAAGCCAGTGGAACGACAAATTGGATCAGCTCGTTAAGGTTGGCGATCTTAACGAGAATGGAGTTACAAAGATTCTCAAATTGAGTTATGACTTCTTGCGTCCAGCTATTAAGGTCTGTTTTTCTTATTTGGCCTTCTTTCCTGAAGATGAGTTAATAGATCCGGAATATCTCATAAATCTCTGGATAGTGGAAGGATTCATTCCCCAGAATGAAGACCAGTGGGAAGTTGGTTGCAATTATTTTGATCAGTTGGTTCGTCTGTGCTTGCTTGAAGAAAAGGAGGATAAGTTTCTAATCAAACGTTGCAACATCCATGACTTGCTGCTAGATTTGGCAATTAATATATCTAGAGAAAACCGATGTATATTTGCTGTTCAAGATGACTTGACATCTGTGAAAAGAATTTTACTCGGCAAACAAAAGATAGATGATAAGGTCATCGCACAGAGCACGGCTTCTTGTCCCAGGTCTCTTCGCACTCTGTCATTATATGAAACTCCCATTAAAAAAATTGAGGAAAAATTCTTCAGCTCTATGAGATTATTAATGGTTCTTGAATTGAGCAAAACTGAGATCTCCACATTGCCCCACTATGTTGGAAAGCTAAAACTTCTCAAGCTTTTAAATTTATCATGGACAAAAATTAAGGAGGTACCAATCTGCGTGAGAAGTCTTAAAAATCTTCTCTATCTGGACCTGTCTGGATGCAAACAGCTACGAAGGCTTCCTGAATGGGTAAGTGAGCTCAAATTTCTCCAGCATCTCAATATAATTTATTGTAATGTTGAGGTGCTGAGCCGTATGCCGAACGGAATATTAGAACTTGTGTCTCTGGGGGTACCCAGATCGAAGGACCTTAGTCTGTCTGTTGAAGAGGATGGATTGTTGAAGTTGGACGATGTTACCAAATTAACCCGCCTCCAAGAGTTAAGCTTAAAAGTTGACCATGAAATGCAGTTGAAGAGAATCGAAGACGGAACCCATGGTCAGTTACTCAAGATGCGCCATCTGTCAATAACATCTACTTTAGATAGATTGTCTCAACTGCAGAGTATGTCTGCCCTGAAGGATCTCGAAACACTTGAAATGAATAATTTTTCTGGGTCGAATTGGGAATGGGTGTGTAAGCTAACAGATCTGACGCAAGTCATATTAGTGGACTGTGAATGTAGCAAATATCCAGAGTTAGAAAAAATGCCGAACTTGATAAAGTTGACATTAGATGGTCACAAAAGTTGTAAAGAAGTACCAAAGGCGTTTGGCGAGTCATCCACGTTTCCCAAGCTACGCTTTCTGCGTATTAAACATTTCCCGGATTTGGAGGATGGAGCGATGGCCGTCTTGAAGAGCTTCGATTTAGCATTTTGTCCGCTAGTGGAGAAAGTTCCAGAGGGATTTGAACGGTTGACAAAACTAAGGAAGTTCTCCTACTCCGGGAATCAAAGCGATAAATTGAATCAAGGCGCGGGATTTTGGGATAGAATCCCAAAAAAAAATCCGAGTGTGATCATTGAGTCTCTTTTTTTCTAGTGATGATTTTTGAGAGTGCGTGAAGGCGAGGAAGTTTGGCATAAAATCAAAGGAAAAAAAGGACATGTGGACATTGTAGGATAGTATTGATCCAATAATTTATTTACCTATTTCGTAATATATCAATTTATATTGGTACAAAGTTAATGGTTACATAAATTTATTATTCATCCAATAATTTGTTATTAATTTTTCATGGGTTAGTTTTTTAATTAGTTTGTCAGTTAAAAAATCATTTATTTTTTTAATGTTTTGAATTTAATTAAAGTAAATTTTTTAAAATATTTAAATCTTCTTTTTTAATTAGATGGTAAAAGATAGTTACATAATTTTATTTATCTAGTTCTGAATCTTAAAAATTAAATCAAGTTTTTAAAGTTGGTTCATAGTTGGTGGTTTTTTTAGTTTTTTGTATTTTCAAATATATTTTGAGTGGTTTGTTGTATGGTATTTTTTATATTTTTGATTAAACACCAATCAAATTTAATAAAAAAATATTATTTTATAGTATTTGTATGTATGTATGTATATTGTGCCTAATTTGTGTGGTGGCCAACCAATCAAATGTAGTAAAAAGTTACATTGTTTTCTAATATTTCTATATATACAAATTGCAGACAAACAAAATATTATGCTCTTTTCTAATGTTTATATGCATATATTTTATACCCAACGTAATGTTTGTATATATGTCTATTATCCATAACTTGCTTGGATTAGCTCATTAAATTAATGTTTTGTGGCCAACTCATGAAATTATTGTTGTTTACATTGTGCTGGTAGACATGAATGGAAAAAGTGAAGGCAAGTAGAAGGCTGAAATTATAAGTAGAAATACATTTTTTTTATAAGTAGAAATACATTTTTTTCAAGCCAAGAGGTATTTGTGTTTAATTTTCTTTTGAGTGAGGTTCAAATATTTTTTTTTTAATGGTATAGTTCTCATGGTTGGTGTGGAGGTTTAAGGTTTAGTGTTATTTTATAAATTTTTCACAATTCTTGTTTTTATGGCATTGTTACAAATACTTTTTTTTAAATATGTTTGCTTGTTTGTTGTGTAAAGGGTGTAGTTGGCCTCAAGTGCAATTTTTTTAAAAATGGTGCAGTATTCATCGCAAGATAAATGTTTGAAAGTTTACTGTCATTTTAGACTATTGGTCACTTTTTCTAAATATCTTTGTTTTTATTTAAGTTTTTCTTCTGTAGCTTGAATTACCTTGACTGCCATAATCAAAATGTGAAACACATAGGAAGCTGAAATTGTGAGCAGAAAACATATTTTGTTCAAACTATGCTTTTGTACCTGCAGGTATGAAGTAAATGAGGTAGAAAAATTATGTTCAATTTTAGTTTGAGTCTGTACTCTTCAGCTGTCTGTCAGAATGCTTTTCTATGTGTATTTATGATTGTGTTTTTGTGTAAATTTGGAAAAATAAATTGTGCAGGAGGGGTTAAAGCTTTAGTGTCATCAAACAATCTTACACAGTTACTCTTTCCATCCCAGGTTAAGGATTTTACTCGTGCGTGTTGTAAAATCGCAACTAGGATTTGGCAGAGGTACTCCGCCCAGCTAATGCTGTGGATTGCAAACAGCATAGCTGATGACATTGCATTTGATTTTGAAATTCGTGGTCCGTACAAACACATTTTACTCATATGGTTTTATAAAAGCAAGCAGTGGAGTGATTTTATCTGCGTGGATCTGTGGGTGATTAATTATAATTTTCCAAATCGCCATTGAGATTTGTTTCGTTGTTTGATTTTACTGTGATCTGGGGCGTGTAATTTATTTTTTTCTCGCAGAGAACGTTGAGTTTGAAAACAGCAACCGTACTTCGTATAAGCCCATAATGTCCAGTGCACGGGTTGTAATCAAACCCAAGCATTGGCCCAGCCCATTGACAGCCGCGCTGTCTCACGAAGGTAAGGGTTTTTAATTTCCAACTTCATTGCCGATCTGCTCTAAATCTAGGGTATTTGTTATTTTGGTTGGTTTGGATTAAAAAAACTTGGTCTTATGTTGTTTGAGTTGGTATGGTTAAAAAATTAATTGGTTGTCTGTTCTTTCAATTGGGTTGGGTTAAAAACTAAATGGGTGTCTGTTCTTTCAATTGGGTTGGGTTATTCAATTGGTTTGGGTTAGAAACTAATTGGGTGTCCGTTCTTTCCTTGGTTTGGGTACAAAACTATGTTGCGCGGTCTCTAAGTTTTATCGTTTCGATAAAAGAAATTTAATGGGTGTGCTTACCGTCTTGATTGGTTTTAATGAAAAACTTAAATAGGCGTATGTTGTTTTGATTGGTTCAGATTGACAAATACAAGTGTCACTTGGTTTCTTCTAATAGAGCATATGGTTTAATTAGGTGCGAGCGAACAACAGGCGTGATTTTGGGTTTATAACTAACTTTTTGGCTCACTTGGGGTCGGTTTTGTAGTGCTATTGTGTTTGCGAGTTTATGTTTGTGAAGAACCTAATAAGAATTTCGGTAGTATACTACAGAATAGTTTCTGGTGTGTATCATCAGGCAAAAATTATTTGTAGGCTGGAGTTTGATGATCTATTGTAAGAACAGAGAATTAGGGCTAATGGTAGTCTGAAAATAATTGCAGGCTGGGGTTTTACTTTTTGATGAACTTTCTTTGTGTGTGTTCTGGAAAGGTTGTAGTCTGAGTTGATGGCATTGATGGTATGCAATGCTTTAATGCCCTTTTTCTATTTTTCTTGCAATATCTGTAAATGGGTAAGACTTTGAAATTTATATTTTTACTGTGATTATTTCATTTTTCTTCAAGCTTTTTGTCTTGCTAATGTTTTAGGAACCCAAAAGGAGACGAACTAAAATTCGTCCTACAATGGTTTAATCGATATGGTGAAGGATCTTTACTCTTGAATGTGTGTTGTGATGTATTGATTCTATTAATTTAGGTGGCACATACTCTGAATTCTAGAGAATACTACGCGGAAACTTAATTTTATGTTTTAGATTTTTTTGTGTCTTAAGGATTTTCTCAGAAATATCCTTTTTATCAAGGAAATGCAGATAGCTCTTCTCGGGACTTAAGGTTTCTGCTTGCAATCATTGGAGTTGTAGTGGTTGGAGTAATACCTAAGACCCCTGTGAGGTAATTATAGCTGAAGCTAGGAAATTTATCCAGATATGCAAATATTCAAAATATTTTCATTGACTATTATTCTAGTTATGTATCAAGCCTTAGAAGAAGAGAATGCACTTTATTGTTGATGCTCGTTGCTTAAGGTCATGGGTTTTGAATGCTAAACCAATAGCACTCATGGGGCAGGGCATTTCCTATCATAATAGGAAGAGCTTATAGTTTTTCAGTTCTTTCCAGCAAGGATATCAAATTTTAATATAACTGCCATGAGCAAAAGCTCATGGTCTCCTAGTTCTCACATATTAGCTGGTGACCATCTTTGTTTAGTTGAGAAAATATGGAAATGACAGTCTGATTGCTTTGCAAGTAAAAACCCAATGCAAATGTTTTTTAAAATTTCAAGAGGCTCACTATTTTATAAATTCATTCCATGACAACTTTGCTTAACGTTTTGCAAGTACAGAATGCTTCTTTCTTTGTAGCCCTCCTGAATGTTATCATACGCAACTGATTTTTCTGTATATATGGGACAATATGTATAACATGAAAATCTAATAATTTCAACAAAGGCATAAAAATTATTTTCTCCTTTAGAATTCCTGATTGTAGAGAAACTGCTGAATGTGGCAAAATTGATAATTGGTATTGGTAAATTTTATCCACCCTGTGCCTTAGGGATAAATGATTCTTTCTATTGTTTATATATGCATATTTCTCTCTCGTTTAGTATTTCATACCTGCATGCGTATAATCCTATATTGTTCCAGACCAGGGGGGTCTGTAGTGGCAGTTGGATAGTCAATTCCGGGCCTAGGAGTCAATGCACCAAATAGGTCAAATTAGGGACTGTATTTAGTGACATGTCTCAAAGTGTAAAATATAGGTGTTAGTATGAAGTTGTATGCACTTTTATCCCTTAACCCACACATATAGCTTGGGAGAAGTCTTTGCACATAGATCACCACTAGAATTTGAACAAGTTGAGGCCAATTAACATTCAACCCAATCCCAATCGCCATCTGCCTCCAAACCATTTTAATATGGAAGAAAAGAGAATAAAAAACCAATACCACAAGGAGATCAACTGAAATGTGTCCAGTGTCAGAGAATGGTTTGATGATAGATCTATATGGTGGACGACCTTTACTCTTACATGTGTGCATGGTGCGCTGGAGTTGTGGATGTGTTGATTTTATTAAAATAGGTGTTAGTCAATCTCAATCCTAGGAGTTACTGCACGAAAACTTAGTTGACTTTTTCTTGTCCATGGCTTCTTTGGAAAATGCTATTTTGATAATGGAAATGAAGATGGCTCTTCTTAGAACTTATGCGCTCTGCTTGCAATCATTAGAATTATAGATAAAATTTAAAACCAAAGGCCGTTGTGATATTATTACAACTTGGAAAAGCTTTTATGATCATGGAAATGCAGATGGCCTGAGCCCCAAGTTTCACTCCAATCCATAGTTCCACGGGGACGCGTCCCCCCTTAAAATACAGTTGTCCCCACGTCTCCCCGTTTCTGAGACGAAGACACTTCAGGGAAACGTCCCTACCATCCCCTGCCATGCCCCCCGCCGTCCCCCAGTTTTGCCGATGTATTTCTTTGAGGCATTCTGTCATACAGTTCACGTGCCTTGTCTATGCTTCCACATTTTGCATACATGTCTATGTTAGTTGTGGAATTTGGCTTTACACCAGCCAATTGCAATTGCTTTAAAATTTCTAAAGCCTGTTCAACAAATCCATTTTGTGCATATCCTGCAATCATTGCAGTCCATGAGACCACATTTCTTTGAGGCATTCTGTCAAACAATTCATGTGCCTTGTCTATGCTTCCACATTTTGCATACATGTCTAATTTATAACTACTTTATACATCTTATAGACTTCTACAGTTATACATCTTTTTATAACTAATTTTTCAAGTACTATATGTATTTCAGCGCACCGCTCCCCGCTGCCCCCCTGCCGCCGTCCCCCCGCCGTCCCCCGCCGTCCCCGAACCCAAAACGCGTCCCCTGTCGTCCCCCCATCCCCGTCCCCAAAACTCCATGGAACTATGCTCCAATCACTAGTATTCTACAACTCCGATGATTGCAACACATTCAAAGCATTTTCATTTTCTGTTATCTTAGTTCCGTTTCAATCCTAGAAGGTGGAGAAGCGTTTTGTTGTTGATGTCTGTTGCCTAAGGTTATGGAACTTCAATTCTAAACAATATTTCCCACAGGGCAAGGCGATTTCTATCTTGGCAGGAAGAGGATATGGTTTATTAGTTCTTTTCAGCAAGTGCATCAAATCTCATAGTTTCCCAGTTCTTACAAATTAGGTGGTGACCATCATCTTTTAGATGAGAAAATATGGAAATGGTAGTCTGGTTGCAAGTAAAAACCCAATGCACGTAATGAGATCACAATGTTCCATGATAGCTTTACTTCATATTCCGTAACTGAAGAATGCTTCTGTCCTTCTGTATGTGATCTGGGACAAATTGACAATATGTGTGTAGCATAAGAATCTAATTAATTTAACGAAGATGTAAAAACTATTTTCTTCTCTAGAATGAATTCCTAAAAAATATTTTCTTCTTTAGAATGCATTCCTGATTGTAGAGCCTGACTTTTTTGTATTGATAATTAATTGAGGAAGCTGTTGGATGGTGTAAAATACACAATTGGCATTGATAATATTATCCATCCTGAGGAATAAATGATTCTTACTACCATTAAACTATACATATTGATCTCTTTTAGAATTCCAAGATTGCATGTTTATATGATTATCCTACAAGTCAGTATGGAGTGAAGGGCATTGATATATATAGATTTGAGTCAGCATGCAGTATGCACACTGGTACTGATAAATTTGAGTTCTGCTTCTATCCAGAAAAGTTTTACTTCTAAATGCCTACACAAAAATATATTTTTTAGGCCTACGTTCATATTCTAGATGTCCTTCAAGGTGTACGCATACAAAGAGATATCTAAAGAGTTATCTTGTATTGTTGTAGACTGCTCACATAAATGATTACCCTACTTATGAACATGCGGAGCTCTTTAGTGAGTAATTATTCCGCAGGGTGTTGTAAGATGTTTTGGTGTTGATAGATTTGATCATGTATTTTTTTATCAAGAAAAGTTGAAAAAGTTACTTCTACATCTATATAGACAACTATATTTAGATTCATTTGGAAATGCTAGTGTAAGGATATGGATCCTCTCCCTTTCCCCTGCACACCACATGTTTTGCTGACTATATTTATATATGATATATCTGTAGTTGTACCCCCAAGTCTACGGGTGGATATGTCTAGCACATCAATGTCATGTCCCCATTTTTCTGGTGTCATAGCTTTACTAAAAGCGGTATATCCTCATTGGAGTCCTAAAGTCAGCAATTATGACTACAGGTATACATTCCTGTACATAAAAAAACACAACATCCTTTGGTTAACATAATGTCATTACGAAAGATGGGGAAGAGTTCATGAAATCCACGGTAGTGCAAATTTGTAATATTAGTTTATATCTAGATTTCTCATAACCGAAGACTTTGATTATACCACTGTTCAACTAATTTTCCTTATGCATTGGAATCATAGCTTTCTATTCTGAAGCATGGCCTAGGTACCTTACTTTCTGAAGAAAATTTGTCTAGCTGCTACATTAAATTGCTTACATTATGGGTTTAACATTACACCATTATCTATTTTGCCTCTTCTTCTACCTTCGACAGAAAATAATTCCAAGTACTTTAATCTTTTGAAGAAAATTGGTCCTTCTATAGCATTGAATTGCATACAGTTTTGATTGTTGTTGAATTAATTGCTGTGTTATAGATTATGTATGCCTGTGTACACTGGACCATTGGACTGAATGGCCCTGCTGCTTGATGATGCTTGCAACTGTTTTCACCATCGTTAGTTCGAGCATTGTTATTACTTGAACATTGAAGTATGCGTTAATATATGCAAAGGGAAATGCAAGATCTGTTTTGGGTATTGTATCATTTCTAGATTTAAAATCTCTATGGCCAGTTTGGGGTTTATATGTAGCACCATTTGGGTTTATATGTCATCTAAGTTGATTGGACGGGTTGTACAGTCTTCTAAGATAGGTGTAATATAAACAAATTTCAAAGAACCCTTGTAGTGTTAGAAGTATCTCATAGGCATTTTTTTCTTTTTTGCAATATGGCACCATTTTTTCTCTTTCTTGATTCTGCCTTTCCTACAGGTGATCTAGAGCCTGGTTTTTAGGAATAGCTTTGAAGAAAGTTGAATGGCACTACTAATGATGCATGTCAGGTTACTGTTGCTTGCTATTGGAAAGTTCAACGAAACCGGCAGACGAATTGGTCAAGTTGAATCCAACAAATGAGTATGCAGTGAGACTGCAGGGTACACTTTGATTCTGACAATGGAGGGCATAGCAGTTGGTTTATAGAATACTGGTTAGAAGGTAAATTATTTTTACAGGCCGATCATCAATTGCTTGTATTTTACTATTTGTAGATTGGTAGGCACATGTAAGAAATTTTTAGATTTCATATGCATTCGAACATAAACTTGTTTATTTGCTATGATAAAACATACAATTATGCATGCTATGCTTTCAACTTAAATGTCAACATCATATCAATGTTCTGGTTATTCAAGTAAGAAGATGATTAATTTCAGGAAATTGATGAAAATAGTTACTGAGGATCATTCTTTAAAAAATGTAATGTATATTTCACCAAATCAAAATTCGTAACCCAAATTCTTTACTTCCTAAGTGAAGTCAGTTTGCCTTTTGGCAATCAATTTAGTAACCGATGTAGTTCCATTTTTTAATAGTGGAGACCAAAATTAAAGCTTCTGGACAAAAATCTCCAATTATATAAAGGGCGTGATCAGTCAGTTTGATAATTTTTACCATTGGCAATGGAGCTTCAAGTAGATTTAATGTCTTTAATTCAAGTGAGATGGTTTTTTGAGAATTTTTTTTTTAACATGTTTTACATAATGCAGATCTGTGGCAGTAGACCACAATCAATTCCTATTGACATGATTATTATGATAAAAGCTTCTGTAGGCTTACTTCTTAGAAGACTTATTTAGAATTAGTGTCATGTTTTGCTTAGAAGTATGCCAAAACATTGTAAGGAGAGGTTATTATTCATTAATTGGACTAAGCATGATGTCATTATCTCTATATGTAATTTGTGTAGGCTTACTTCTTAGGAGACTTATTTCGAGTTTAGTGTTATGTTTGACTTAGAAGTATGTCAAAATATCATAAAGAGAGGCTATTATTCATTAATAGGATTAAGAATGATGTCATTATCTATATATGTGTTTTGTGTATGGTACATTTTAAACATATTTTATTTTATAAATTGTACCTTTAGAAAATGGATTCTTAGTATTTTATAATTTGGCATGGTGTTTGTCTTAATAATTATTTTGCAATTTCTTTTGGGCTTTTGGCCTTAGTGTTTCTGTCTGACTTTCTTTTGTTTATCTTCCTATAATTTAGTAGTCTGCTTTGGCTCTAGTCATCAACACTAGAATGTTTTAATATTTTGATAAAGCTCTTTTAAGTATCTTTTAGGAATTAGTTTCACATTCTATGTGCTCTAAGATTAAACCGTTCAAGCTTTTCAATACCGAAGGCATAAAGGCAATCAATCACCTTTTCTATAATGGTTGTGCTATGTACCTAGACATGATATAATTATTTGTATGGGGTTATGTAGTAGCTGTCATATTGGCTCATTTACTAATTTGTGGCTAAAGTTATATTGGACAGTGTTAGTGTATATATATTACTACACTTAGACTTAAGCCTACTTAGGTGTGCCTTTATACAATCTCAACACATGCCTCATTGAGGTGTCAAGGTTGTTGGGTAGTTAGGAAAGGTGTTGCAGAGTTGCCTGCTAACTAGCCACCTCACGCTAGTTTTTAGGGAGGCAACTCGCCACCGCTCATAGTTGAGGAGTTTTTTCCTCAACTAATAGCTTCCTCTCCTCACCTATATGTACAAGCTTATTTGACTATCAATCTACTTAGATTTGATACTTTCATTTGACTTAATTGATCTTGGCTCAACTATAATATGGTATCAGAGCAATTCTAAGCTCTTTGCTTATTCATTGTTCGGGTCACAATCCATATCAAAGGGCAGATTTTTTTTGGGTGAATTTCATTCCCTTGTTGGTTTTGTTTATTATATAGGACTTGCTAAGATTTTTGCGGCTATCTATGTCTTTGTGTTCTTTTTTTGCAAAGGTTTTCCATGTCAATTTTGGTGGCAAAAGGTAGCACAAAAAGGAACCTCTCATTGCATAAGAAGACAAGCTGAACAAGGCCGACCCTATAAGGGCCAAGACGACCTACCATATAGTAGGTGAACTCAACTCTAAAAGGACCAAAGGCTTGCATAAGAAGAGGTGACGCCATGTGGAATGGTCGCGTCCTACCCAGTTTAAGGTCCATGGCCTGCTAGGAAAAGGCATTAGGCCTATTGAAGGGACCCTACACAAAGTGGCACCATTTTACTAGAAGGGACTATTCCTTGAGCTGAACGCAAACCCTAAGGCCGAGCTTTCAGAAGTTGTTGGTCTTTGAGAAGTCCCTAATGAAGGTTTTTGATCACCCTCATGCAGGGCTTTCAATGCACTCATGGTACTTTTGTTGAGCACCATACATGGTATCTTGCATTGACACGATGGCCTGTCTATGGAGGCTGACTTTGGCTGACCTAGATTGGTGCCACACCTTGCCTCATGCGGTACACTCACATGTTGAGATAGAAGGTGGAGATCTACCTTTGCACACATGATAGAGAGGAGAGGCCTCTAAAGACCCTTTTATTGGTTTGTGGTTTTCACAAACTCATGAGGTGCATACAAGTCAGCCCACACAACATAAAATCTCTAGTTTTTTGCTCCTGGAGAGAAGAATAGAGGTAAAAATCCATGCCTCACATAGAGATCACCCCTATTGTTCTATGGCCACCATTTTGTCAACTGCCCCTACCCTCACATTGTCATTCAAAATATGTGCCCTAATCTTGCAAAGAAATTTGCAAATATTTCTTTGCAACCCTAATTCGCCCTTGCCCTTTTGGGCTTTTCCTACTATGTTTTGTTTTAATTTTTTGCAAGGTACTCAAATTGTGTTTCTAAGTGTTAGACTAGACATTTTTAGTCTAAACGCACTAATGCAACATTAAAAAAAGGTAAATTTTAGGGGGGTAATTTTAAATTTTAGGGTAATTAGTGGTTTTAACTTTGCAAAGGCATTTAAAATTATGTATTTTTAGGGGAACATTTAAGGTTCTTTTAAAAATTGTATGTGCTAAATCAAGTCACTCTTTTAAATAGACTATGTATTTGGGCACAATTTTAATCGTCTTGCTTAGTCCTATTGCACTAGCTGATAAAGTGCCAACCTCTGGGGACTATTTAACTCTTTTGTTTTTGCCTGTCGAAGATGAAGGGTTATACACACAATAATCTTATAATGTGTCAAAGGGTTATACACACACTAATCTTATAATGTGTCGCTTTCATGTATTATTCTAAGGGGTTCTACAAGCATTTTGTATATCATTGAACTAACATAAAGTTCAAAAGGGGGGTAAATTATCTAAGTCAACTAATGGGGATAACGAGTCATCCGTCTATCATTACCTTGGAAAACAAAAACTACAAGTTCTAGCACAATGGTATGCTAGTGCACTACCGATGGATTCACCTATTGCCACATTTGCCACATTTGTATGGACTTATTCATGAACCAAGTATATTGTTAGTGTAGGAATATTAACACTATTACTTATATTTAAATAAGTAATTATGTGTATATTCCCCATATGGCATAAGACACCTAAGCTGGGTGTGTGGCAGTTAGGAAGAGTCTTTCAAACTCTTTCACTCCACTTAGCTTGCCACATCTACTTGAGATCTCTTTAGGTTATGGGATTGACTTCCATTAACTCAAACTCTCAACACTATTTGTACACCACACTTGTTCATAATTCATCACCGATTATGTGATTATGTAATTAATCATCTTTTGTGTCATTTGTTCTCATTTGCTCCATTTGTGATTAGCATTCTATTAGTGATCTAAGTTCTATCATGGTATCAGAGTGGGGCTAAAGCTTGTTTTCTAGTTCATTTGGAGCAGAGGCCAAATTTGGAGGTCGTGTATTGGAGGCATTTCAAATGCAAGGGGCATCTCTGTCAGGGTTTCTATGCCCATGAAAGGGGCATTTTCTTTGGCGCGTGAAGGGCAAACTACAATTTCTTTTGCAGGCATTTTTTAAAGATGTGAGCAAAATTTGGCCTATGGGCCTTAGTTTCTCTTCTCTGGTTTGAGTTTTTTTTTAGCAGATATGAAGGTTTTCTAGTAGCATTCTGGCTCCTCGGTTGCTTGGTTTGTTGTTGGATCTGGGTTTCATTGCAGAGTCCCCACCATTTCTCTATTTGGTCGTGAGTTTCAAAGCTTTGTGGGTTGCTTTTGTGGGACTCTATCCATTTTTTCCACAGTGGCATCACTCTTCAACTAGGATTCCATTACCGCGGCAGTGGCCAAACATCAAGTTTGTGGTTTCTTCTCTGGAAGATCTAGTTCGATTTGCATGGTTTTCTGGAACTTTTGAGGTATTTTTGGGTTGAACTTCATCTTGTACCGTGGCATTTAGAGTTTCAATGGCACCGTCAAAAGATCTCTATTTTATCTCCCATGAAGAGGGGAGATCTTGATGTAGTTTATGGCCGAGCCACCGATTCTGTCAGAGCCACTAGCCATGGCCCCTATATGTTGAAAGATCAACAGCGATGGAGGCAATGCACGTTCTAGTGCCATGGTTGCAGTGGTCTTTCATCTTGGACATCCACGCTCACCACAGAAGGCATTGTTTTTCACTATTGTTGCTCATCGTACATCAAAGGTTGCATAAGAACTCAACAACACGACATAGGCATTAGGATAAAAGTGCTTTTGTAGGAGGGCAGAAGGTCATTTCATCCATCTACGAGGTTACAAGGGTTTGTCACCAGCACCTCAAAATCTAGTTGGTCGGCTTCTTCACCACCTGGTCACTATTTTTTATCTGTAGGAGTTCTTCCACTTTGATTGACGGGGTCATCGCTGCATACTCAACACTTGGCAATAAGTCAATATTTGTATTTGTTATGGTCACTATATGTGGCAGTTGACGTTATTATTTTCTATTTGCGATCTTCTTCCACTTGTAGTTAAAACATGTTGTTTTAGATCTATCAAGTTTCATGAACAGCTAGTGTTTGTTACAAAGTTAGTTAACCATCACAAAAACTGCGAGAGAAACATCAATGCAACCCTTAGCTACAAATGCTAATGTCTAGTAATCAATGTAATAGTTAGTGGATTAGCTAACCACCAAAACTAACATTTTATGCTAGAACTATAAAAGCAAACATCATATGCTAACTCATAGAGGTTAGTTAACTATTTGTATGGAGCTCTCAACTTTTCATTTCAATTGGCCTTGTTTAATGCACTATCATTATAAAGTGCCAAATTTAGGGGGGATTAAAATATTGATTTGTAATGTGCCGAACCTGTTTGCATATTTTAATGAATCTTTTCATGTGTTAATTTAATTTTGTATTGTGTTCTTATAGACTAGACAAAAGAATGCAGAAGGGGTTTTCAATTTTCCTGCAGATGTGGGGCTGAAGCATACACTATATAGCACACAATGCAAACCCAGAAAAAATACAATAGATATGGAGAGAATAACAAAGACCCAAATAGTAGAATGGCCAAATATTAATTACTATCACATACCCATGTGCAGAAATACAACTTCAGTTTTATGCTGTCGCCAGACCAGCTAGTGGGTATAGCTGAAAATGTATTAAATCTTCCATAGAATGACATAGAATGTCCATACAATGTGATCAGCACATAGAAGGGCCTGAAACACCACTCCAAGGCCAAATATAAAGCATACAATGAAGGGGAAAAAACCCCTAAGGACCCACCTCCTCTCGAAAGCTGGTTCGGTTATGGCTGGGCGTCCAATCTACAATCTAGGTACTGCTGAAACTCCTTCTAACTGTCCTAAAACGAATCTACAATGACCTCCAATGAAGGGCGACTCAGCTCCATGAAGGGGATAATTTCCATTCTTCCTCAAGTCCTCAAAATCGAACTCCAATGAAGCACAGCTGTGAATACTAAATGTATCCACCAAGAAGCACCGTTGGGTGGTATTGCACACCTGTAGAATGCTGTTACCTATGGAGGTTTCCATCTCCACAAGCCTCTGGTTTGAATCCTCAAACCCTCTTAATAGAAACTCTAACAGAGCTCAACAGGGGAAGATATCATAAAGCAAGCATCCTTTCGAATGACACACCTTTCCCTCTTTTAAACTCTCTAAGAGGGATGTTACATTTTATGAGGGAAATATTTCTTTTAAAATGCACTTTTAATGTTTCCCAAAGTGAGCGCTCCAAAAGTAACTTAAGTGACCCTTTTAAATGTATCATTTTTCATCACTTAACCAAACGGCTAGTCCACCAGAATTCTATGATGGACTTACCAAGAGCCTAGAAGGGGACATTACAGTCTACCCTCCCTAAGATTACTTGCCTCAAGCAATCTCAAGTTAGGATGCTCTAATATCTACTCATTTTCCCAAGTAGTATCCTCCATGGGTAGGTTTTTAACCAAGTACTCTCTGATGTTCCTCCTTTTGAAATTACGTTCCCTGGTATCAATTATAGCCTCGGGTACCAGTATCAACTTCCCCTCTTCATCTAGAGGAGGCAACTCCCCTGATGGTATCACCTTGTGCCCCAACACTGTCTTGAGGTGAGATACATGAAATACATTATGTACCCTGCTACCTGTTGGAAGTTCCAACTCATAAGCCACTTCTCCAATCCTCTTGGAGATCCAGAAAGGTCCATAGTACCGTGGCTTCAACTTCTCTGCCCCACTCTTTTTGAGAGTGGACTGTCTATAGGGTTGCAACATGAGATACACCATGTCACCAACCACAAAAGACCGCTCAGTCCTCTGCTGATTTGCATACTGCTTCTACTGATTCTAATCCTTCTGTATGTTCTCCCTCAAAGACCTCATGATGTCCTGACTCTCCTAGAGAAGGTCTTTGGCCTTTGGCACTCTGCTATCTCCAAACAACAAAGCTCGGTGCCTCATACCTGTATAGGGCCATAAATGGTGACATCTGAATAGACATGTGGTATGTGGAATTGTAACAGTACTCTCCCATGTGAAGCCATTTAACCCATGCCTTTTGCTGCCCTGAAGCATAGTTTTGGAGGTATCCTTCCACCCATTTATTAACTATCTCCGTCTGACCATCTGTCTGAGGGTGGTAACTCATACTGGGTGTGAGCTCTGTCCTTGTCAACCTGAAGAGTTCCTGCCAAAAATTACTAAGGAACCTCCTGTCCCTATCGCTGACAATGTCCCAAGGCAACCCATGGAGTTGAAATACCTCACGGAAGAACAATTCTGCAACCTGTGCTACAGCAAAAGTGGTAGGGATGGCAAAGAAATGTACATACTTTGTCAACCTATCCACTACCACGAAAATGTAATCCCTACCTTGGACTTTTGGTAAACCTGTGATAAAGTCCATAGAAATGCTATCCCACTTCCTTTCAGGAATGGGTAGGCGATGCAATAAACCTCCCGGGAATGAGTGCTCTTCTTTGTTCTGCTGACATATCGGGCACTCTCTCACATACTGCATCACCTCCGTCTTGAGGCCCTTCCAGGTGAACCTCTCTCTAACCTGCCTATAAGTTTTGAAGTATCCTGGGTGCCCTACCATCGGCAAGTCATGGAGTGCCCTCAAAATCTTCTTTTTCATCTAAGAATCTGACACCAAGAAGATCCTGTTCTTGTAAATGATTAAGTCATTTACCGCTGTATACCTGTCATCCTTGATGGTTCCATCAATTATCCCCGTAGCCCATACATCCTTTGCATACTCAGATGATATCATCTCCCTCCAATCATCTGCAATGGTTCCAAGTGCACATAAATGGGGCCTCTTGGATAGAGCATCGGCAACAACATTTTTCTTTCCTTTGACATACACAATGTCAAAGTCGTAGGCCTGAAGCTTGCTGACCCACTTCTGTTGCCTCTCATTTAAGTCTTTCTAGCCAAGGAAATGCCTCAGACTGTTGTGATTTGTTTTGACTACGAACTTACTGCCCACAAGGTATTGTATGAACTTAGCCAAGGCATGCATTATGGCTAACATCTCCTTGTCATAAATACTATAGCTATGTTCCACACCCCTCAACTTCCTACTCTCAAATGCTATGGGGTGCTTATCCTACATAATTATTGCACCAATGCCTTCCCTTGAAGCATCACACTGCAACTCAAAGGGCTTGCTGAAATCTAGCATGGCCAATATAGGGCATGTACTCATAATCTGTTTGAATCTGTTAAAGTACCCCTGTGTACCCCTTGTCCTGCTAAATGCATCCTTGCAAGTCAAATCTGTGAGTGGAGCAGCTGACTGAGAAAACCCCTTCATGAACCTGCGGTAATATCCACATAAACCCAAGAATCCCTTCAGTTGAGTAAGATTCTTTGGTGGCAGCCAATCTACTATTGCATGGATTTTCTTCGGATCTACCTTCACATTACCAGCACTGATGATGTGACCCAAGTATAGCAACTCGGTCATCCCAAACTCACACTTTGACATCTTAGAATATAAAGATTCCCTCTCCAGAATGCTCAACACAATGTCAATGTGTCTCATGTGCTCCTCCCACATCTTGCTGTAAATTAGGATATCATAAAAAAATATCAGGACAAACCTCCTCAACTACTCTCTGAAGACTCTATTCATGCAAGACTAGAAAGTAGCTGGTACATTAGTCAGGCTGAATGACATGACTAGGAACTCAAAGTGCCCATAGTGACACCTAAATGTTGTCTTCTCCACATCCTCATCTCTGACCCTAATCTGATGGTACCCAGATCTCAAGTCAATCTTGGAGAAATAAGAGGCCCCGTGTAGCTCATCAATCATCTCATCTATCCTGGGTATGGGATACCTGTTCTTGATTATTTTCTTATTGAGTTCCCTGTAATCAATGCACATCCTAAGAGTCCCATCCTTTTTCTTTACTAACACAATGGATGATACAAATGGGCTCTTACTTGGTCTTATGTGTCCCATGGCGAGAAGCTCTTTGATAGCTTTCTTAATCTCATCTTTGGATCTCTTCAGGTGCCGGTATGGTGTGATGATCACCAGTTTTGCACCCTCCTCCAACTCGATCACATGCTCGATACCCCTGTTGGGCAGTCTACTTGGTACAATATCAGTAAACACTTTGGTATGTTTAATTAGAAGAGCCTTTATGTCAGGTAGATACTCACGCTGCTGCTGCTCCGCAGCTTTGGGCATCACCAATATCTCTGTTGCCTATTATACCTGATCATGGTGAATCAATCTTTCCATTCGCTTGAGAGAAAAAACTCTCAATCCACCATCTGAAATTCCCCTAAGCACATGCTTAATTCCGTTCACTTCAAACTTCATTTCCATTGTCCTTAAATTGATAGTGAACTCCCCTATCTCATGAAGCCATTTCATTCCCAGCACCACATCCATGTCACCCATGCTAACCACATAAAACTCTGACTGGCAAGTATAATGGTTTAGTTGGATCGTCAAGTTGGGAATCCTCCTAGTGCAAGTGAGTACAAACCCATCGGCTACCTTTACCTTAAATCATGCAAACTCCTTTGTTTGTAACCCCCTCTTAGCAACCAAGCCCTCATCTATGAAGTTATGAGTGGCACCTGTATCTAGCAAGGTAATGCACCTCTATCCACCCAATACTCCTTAGATCTTGAATGACCCTTCTCTCGGAATGCTAGAAATGTGGGCTATGGGTAGGGGGTATCATTATCCCTATATGGTACTTTAGATGCAACATCTGTCCCTGAATCATCACCCTCTGTATGCTGCTCTGAATGCGTGTCCGACTCCACAGACTCATCTGCTGAGAAGTACTCAATCTATTTTGCCTTCCCTTGGGCAGCACACTTGTGCTTAGGATCCCAAGACTCTCTGCAGTGAAAAGAAAGCTTCTTCCTCTTGAGGTCATTCAGCTGATCGCTATCAATCTTAGAAGAACTCTTATGTGGCTGGTGTCCTGAGTCCTTATGGAAAGGTCTCCTATCTCCCTCCTTATCTCTCCTATGCTGAAAGTTCTTACTCTGAAATTTGTTCCTCCATACGGACGATTCCATATCATGGGCCTTCTTCATGGCCTCCTGCAATGTCATAGGGTCTAAACCCTTCACCCATCCCCTTAAAGGATCATACAACCCATCAACGAAGAGCATGATCAACCTCCTCTCTAATATGTTTGAAACCATGACTAAGAGATCCTAGAACTCTGAAATGTACGAGTCCACTGATCCGTTCTATCTCAACTGTGCTAGCTCCTTGAACTGCAATTCAGGGTCCTTCTTATCGAACCTGTCTACGAGTCTGGCTGTGAACTCCACGTAAGATGTGACCCGGTCATGTCCCAGGGTCACCTTCCCATTGCTCCACCACTTATGTGCACTACCCTCCAAGTGTAAGGCAGTGTATGTGATGGCATCTGTCTCTAGCATGGGGCTGATCTGAAGGTAACTGTCCAACTTTTGTACCCATGCTCTTGCTGAAGTTTTTCCTGAACCATCAAAATAGGGTAAGGTCATCTTGCTGACCTTCTTCTG
This sequence comes from Cunninghamia lanceolata, assembly GCA_027924645.1. Lineage (NCBI taxonomy): Eukaryota > Viridiplantae > Streptophyta > Pinopsida > Cupressales > Cupressaceae > Cunninghamia > Cunninghamia lanceolata. The sequence goes on from BSBN01000111.1 coordinate 9,106,604, forward strand.
CAGCTCATTGTTCTATTGCCTATTACCCCCTCTAGGTCTATGTCTCATCCGAAGATCTAAGTAGTCTCTGAAGGTCATTTCAGCTCTAAACTCTTCGCTAGAAGCCTGCCAATCCCTAACGATTTATTTCTGAAACTCCAACTGTGTAGCATCCTTGTCTGGTATCTCGTCCCTCGGCCTGAAAGTTGGAATGCCTGGTGTAGTTAGGGTAAAATTGCAAATCAGGGCAAATGAATAAACACCAATGATAAAAACCCTAGCAATGCACAATGAAGCACAAGACAACATGAAAATCAAAATAACAAATGTAAATGCAAACCGATCTTCACGCTATGCTCGATTTATCTCCATTGCTCTTCTCCACCTCGCATGAGCATGCAAGATTTTGAAGGATTATTGTTGGAAGAATGTTGGGTGCTCATTTCTGCAGCATAACATTAAGATGAAGATGACATGAGGATGATAGGTGAAGGATGCAAAGGCTCTAATGATATTTTGACAGAATAATGGTACTTGAAGCTCCATGCATGCTAGAAGATTTGGCAGAATAATGTTACTTGAAGCTCATTGCATGCTAATGGCTTATGAGGGGGTTGATTTATAGGAAAGGCTTAGTTCAAATGGACGACTGAGATTAAAAAGCTAATTGATTGATGTGGACGGCTAGGATTGATTAGGTTATCCCACTCTTCAAGGGAGTTGTAGTCATTTGACAAGTGTGAAGGAGAATAGGGCTCATGTGTGCTTGTGTACATAAAAAGTACTACATATAAAATATATTAAATAAAAGGCTGTAGTACCACTTATCTTTTTAAATGAAAGAGGCACACATGTCGGCTAAATGATAAGATAAATTAATTAAATAAATAAAATTTATTTAATTAATTGGAAAGTCGGCTTATGATGAGAACTTAATTCAAATAAAATATTTGAATTAGTTGGGATATGAGTTGGATATTAATTAAATAAATAAATTTATTTAATTAATTGGCTAATGGAATAAGTGGGGTTAAAAGTGGGATTTAGGACAAAATGCTACATGATGTCTAAGTAAGGTATTTGACTAGGTGTTGCTAGACATGGACAAAGTTGGGACAAATTTGGGTGTCTACATTTTGCCCCTCTTTGAGATGATGTTCGAGATGATGAGCTTTGTGTCGAGTAACATCATTTCAAAGAAGTTAAGGTATGGATAGAGAAACAGGATGATGATGATGATGATGATGAAATGGGATGATGATGGAAAGATAGGTATGGATAGAGAAACAAGATGATGATGATGATGATGATGAAATGGGATGATGATGCCCCCTCGAGAGGTTAGGCGGGTTGGACAAACACGGGTAGGCTCTCGAAATGAAATGGCTTGGCTAAGAAAGATAAGATAGGGAAATGGATAGAAGAAATAAAGATGTGTTATGCTGCAATGAATGTGAGCAACCATGATGTTTGATATAGCACTAGACATTATGCACCAAGGTATAAGGACCAGGGTGACGATGTGTCTTGTGCCCCAGCGTAATACAACCTTGTCTAGATACAAGATATGAATATTAGCTGGATTGATACTGATATGATGCAAATGCAAGATAAAATGATAACACACACAAGCAAGCAAGTAAGCATGCACAAATGATTCAAAAACAAACAAGGTATTGCCCCTGTCAAGCTGTAAACCAATGATTGATTGTTTTGATTAATAATAGTTAAGTGTGTTGTCATGGTGGGGAAAGCTATATCCCTAGATCAACACAAGGTTGTTTGCTAAGTTGGTTGGCTGGTTGGTTGATTAATTTGGCTTACAACAAGGCTAGGATCAAGACCATGGATTGCGTTTGGATAACTTGGCTTGATTGATTAACTTGATTGGTATGGCTGAAGGATTGACTTGCATTTGGATCATTGCTTGGAATGATTGGAAGATGATTGAAGGATGATTAGATGAAGTGATGATTGGATTGATGTGCTATGATAGATTGATTGGAAGAAGTTGTTTATTGATGATGTATAAGATAGATGATAGAAGAAATGAGGAGAGAAGAAAGAGGAAAATCGCTTGTGCCTGAATCTGGGCACTTCCTTCGTACTCCAGACTGCCTACATACCCTATATCCACGGGATCAAGGCACTTAACAATGGAAATGAGATGTAGTTCTGATTGTTTTATTGATGAGATGATGAAAATGGATTGAATTGATTAATGAAATGTTGATGATGAGATGATATGTGGTGGATTGAGTTGCTTTTGATTTGCTGAAGTGATTGGATTTGTTTTGATGGCTAGCTTGATGTGCTTTGGTGTTGATGCTGATGATTGAATTGTTTTGAGTGATGATAGTGATGGTGTGATGATTAGAGTGTCTACTCAATCTAAGCATAAGCAAGTGTTCTCAGTATGCTCAAAGGATGTAAAACAAACAAGGTATTGCCCTTGTCAAGTCATAAACCAATAATTGATTGTTTGATTGATGATGATAGATAGTGTTGTCATTGCAGGGAAAGCTATATCCCTAGATCAACACAAGGATGTGGCAACTCTATATCCCATTGATGATGATTGATTGGGCTCATGACAAGATTAGGATCAAAACCTGTTGATTTGATTGGATAATGTTCCTTGATTGATTAGCTTGCTTGATATGGATTAGTGTGGCTTGGATTTAAGATCATTGCTTAGATTGAGTTTGACTGATATGATTGGAAGAAGTGATTGGTTGAAATGGATGAATGAATGTTATTGATAGGAAGAATTGATGGTGATGATGATTCGATTTTGATTGAATGTTGAAGTGGATTGTTTTGGATGATGTGATTGAATCGATCATATTGCTTGGATTTTTCATTAGATATTGATTTTTTTGTGTTTTTAGAATATTTTGATTTTTTTTTCGTGTTTTTTTTTTTGGGATATTTTGATTTTTTTGGAATTTTTGAGATATTTTGTTTTGGAAAATGTCAATGGATTTACAATTTGGGTAGCCTTTGTGCTAAATACCAATGATAAGGGAGAAAACCAAGTCTAGGTGCAAAGGATGGATAAAAGGATGGGCTCATAGTAAATGTGATGGAAAGATCATGATAGATGAATAGATAAGAGGATAGGTCATATAAGGGATGGATGCCTACCTCATGATAAATGGACAGGTAGGCTATAGTGGAAAGCTCATGATAAATAGATGAGGATAAGCTATAAGATGGAAAGCTCATGATACGGATACACCATAGTGGATGGATCATAAGGGAGCTAGGATATGATCTCCAAAGGCTATGTTGCATAGGAAGAACTTGCCCCATTTTAGGTGGTAATGCTTAGGATTTTTACATGACAAAGTTCATGACCAAGGGATGACATGATGGATTGGATTGAATGAGATGGCTAAATGGTTAATGGATAGGACTTGGTTTGGAAAGAAGGTATGTCAAGATATATCCAAACATGGTTCAACATTTTTGCCCCTATGTCTTCATCAAAATCAAAAGGCGGGAGGATGGATAAATGGGTTCAATAAGATAGGCATGTTTATGTAATGGCGAAGGATGGTAGGATGACAAGATAGGATAAGATAGGATGGAAAATGATATAATGGGATAGATAGTTTGGAATGGATAGGTTGGATGAGACAATGTGCCCCAAGTGTAAGTGACATAGAAGATCAACCTACACATGACGCCTGTTTGCCAAGTTTTTATCATGGTACTTATCCAAGGCGCCTGTTTACCAGGTTTTCACCGTTGGATGAAGGGCTTTCTCTTTACTTTTTTTTTTTTTTTTTGCTTTTAGATGGGATGACAATTACACATGGCGCCTGTTTGCCAGGTTTTCACCATGGTAATGGATAGGAGGGACTCAAGTGGCTAGTGCTATGAAGGTTGACAGTGTCCCTTTAGAGATGGATGATGTCTTCGCATGGACCATGTCATTATGCTCATCGATGTTGATAAGGGATTGCATGGATGGGAGATGGATTAGGTAGATAATGGATTATGAAAGATTCATGCAAGGATGGATGGATAAAAGGCTTATGCAAAAGCATGGACCATAGGAAGGTGATGGAGAAGATTTGTAGGATAATGGATGAAGGATGGGGAGATGGAGGCATGTGGAGGTGTTGCAGAGTGGAAGGGAACCATGACTAATGGTTGCACACACCATGATAAACATTGAAGCTTTTGATGGGAAGGTGGTGTAGGAAGCAATGGGGATGTTTTCTTAGGAGATGGGTGATGAAGTGATTTAGGAACCCACATAGATTTAGTATTTTTAGTGCTTTTGCTTTGCTTGTGAAATTTTTGAAGGGGATGGAAGTTTTGGATGGAAGTAGGCTTTTGGATGGATAGAGGTGGTTGGGATTCTTGAGATGTAGAGGAGGATGCCTCATTTCCTTTGCTAGCTATTTGCTCAGGAACCCAAACCATTTTGCTTTTGGGCTTTGCTTTTGGAGGTATGGGCTTGGATAGCTTTGTGAATGTACTTTGCTTAGAATATGGATGATTTAGAGACTTTTCACATTGATTCCCTAAGGCATGAGGGTCCTTAGGAGTTTTAGTTGGATTTTTGGCTTTATAGATAAAGGCATCAAATTTTTTTCTTTTGAATCCCATGGAGTGGATGGAATGATTGGAAGCTTTATGCTTAAATGATGTGTGCTTTTGTTGGTCATGATTAGGGATGTAATGATACTTATGAATGATAGGTATGTTAGGTGTTGGAAGCAATGGTGGCAAGGTGGATGGAGAGATATTTGGAGTTGGTAAAAGTGGAGGCAAGGTGGATAGCGGAAGGTGTATGGTCACATGCTTTTGACATTTATAGGATGATGGAGGTGGAATGGCAACATATGTTTTGGGTAGATGATGGGGGGTACAATGGAAAGTGATAGGTTTACGATGTATGAAGGGATTACCAACATCTTGGCCTTGTTTACCTTGGGGTGTGTATCCAAGGCCATATGAGCATGGATGAACTTTGACATGGTTTGGCTTCAAAATACCTTGTTCATAAAGACCTAGGCCTTTACCTTTGTAGTTCATGTTTTGGAGTATGTGATTGACTATGGGACTAGCTATGGTTTGAACACTAGACTTGAGTTTGTTGTTGGATGGAGAAGGTGAGGTGGATAAAGGTCGTTGTTGTCCGAAGGAAGCAAACTCATGTATAAGGGTGGATAGACCAATAGGACATGATGGATTTGAAGTGGAATCGATGGTGGATGTGGAAGGAGGATCATTAGGATCTTGATTAGCATTGTGTTTACTAAGATCCAAGTTATTTGTTTGATCTTTTATGCTTACTTGGGGGACAAGTGTCTCATCATGACAAGTAGATGTTTGCTCATTATGGATAGGGCTAGATGGCATATGACTAGGAGCAATTTTGATATCTTGCTCATGGATAGATATAGGATTATGGATAGGATCAAGGTGCTCATGGAAAGCTTCTTCATAGGTATCATCTTGATCATAAAGAAGGTAAATGTTATGGATGGGTTGTATGAAAGTGTTTTGGTCTTGAGTTGGACTAGGGCTTAATGTTTTCACATGCTTAAGATTAAAACTTTGACATACCTCTTGGGTTGCTTGAATGGAAGTGGAAGGCTCTTGGATAGGCTCTTGGTCAACAACATGAGAACATGATGACTCTTGACTTGGATTAATGATAGAAGGTTCACAAATAGGCTTGATGGATTGTAGGTCACATGATGGGCTTGAAGGGCTAAGAATGTTAATGGAGGGCTCTTGGATAGGCTCAAGGATAGGTGGACCACATGATGGGATTATGACCTTTGGAAGTTCTTTGGTAGGCTCATAAATGGGTGTTTGACATGGAGGTAGTTTATTCCTAGCTAGTAGCCAATGGATCACATCCTTTGCAAGTGTATGATTGGATGAGCAATATAATGGATGGATGATAAGGGTAGATGGTGTTGTAGGCTTATGATTAGGATTAGGTTGAGGGCTAATTGGATTGGATGGATTTGGATTTGGACTAGGTGGGGATGATGTGGCATGATTTCCCATTATAGGTAGGTACACCTTGTAAACAATTGGAACAAATATTGGGCATTGATTTGTATTGTGGCCTTTGGTCCTATGGTATGCACAATAATCATGTTCATCATATGGACTTTCTTCACATGGTTTGACTTCAGGAAGTTCAATGAGTTTTGCTTCAAGCATCCTTTGTAAAACTATCTCAGCGGCATCCTTTGGTGAAGGATTAGAATGACATGGTGATGAAGGTAATGGAGGGCTTGGTGGTTTGGAAGGTTGATGGACCAATGGACTAGGAGTAGGATCACATGGTGGTGTTGGGATAGGATTAGTTGGCTCATGTGTTGGTGGGTGATTAGATGATGAAGGCCACTCTAGATTGGTATCTCCCTTGTCAAAAGTAATTAGATCTTGCATAGGATAACTTGGACTCATTTGATTTATGTACAAGGGACCACTTGGATTTGGATATGATTCTTGTTGGAAAGGTGGACTTAGGTCTATCAATGGTGCTTGGTGATCTTGTTGAAAAGGTGTACTTGGACCTGCTTTATTTATGTACAAAGAGCCATTAGGTCTTGGATGTTGTTCTTGTAATATCACTTGATTGCTTTGTGGATGGGCTTGGTAGTGCATTAGAATGGTGGTATGAGGGATTGGATAAGCTTGAGGTGGATGTTGATAGGTTGATGTGGTATTGACTTGGTGGATAGGTGGATTAAGTTGATAGGAAGTGGATGGATATGACATGTGGCTATGAGGTGGATTAGGTTGATAGGAAGTGGCTAAGGATTGTTGTACTTGTCGAGCTTGACTAGTGGCTAAAAGGTGTTGGACTTGGGCTATGAAGTGTTGTAGTTGAGGTGATTGACTTGCATGGGGTTGAGCTCTTTGGATGAAGAAGTGTAATGTTTCAATGGCATCTTGGTTTAGGGGTTGTGATCCTTGATAAAGATTTTGGAGGAATCTTTGGAATTTGATTTCTAGGTCCTCTACTGTAGACATGTTGTCACCAAGTGTTTGTCTTAAGCCCTTTTAGCAAGTGCTTGCTTAGGGATTTGGATGATGATGTGGAATGTTTAGATGACTTGGCTATGTTTGAGATGAAGGTGATTGGGTTTGAATGTTATTGGAAGAATGTGTAGGATGACTTGTCTTTATGTGTTTGGGTGTTTAGAGCTTGATGTGGCAATATTTAGACAAATGATTATGCATATATACACATGAATCACTCATGCAAGACACATAAGCAAGTTATTAGTTTGAAAGAAGTGTGATGTTGGTTAAGCAAGCACATGAAGACACTCAACAAGTCCTAGTTAAGGCAAGGCCACTATCACAAGGAGGTTCTAGTGAAAATCCGAGGGACCGGCACCCCACGAGCATCCAGCAAGCCACTTAAGACTTTAACTAACCCTACTAGGAGTTTTAATATACACAAAGGTACACCTCCTTTCAAGTTAGCACTGTATGGTGAGCGCTAATACCGGTTAGACTTGGCTTTCGCCTTATCCTCTGATTTTTATAGCGGACCGGATGAAAGTACCACTTGAGGTCGTTCCCTTGGGGTGGATACCAAGGCAGGCCTCTCTAAGGCTAAACAAAAGCAACACAAGTAATGTTTTTGATCTCCAAGTTCGTGTTAGAACGCGAGGAGAGAGCATACACATTTACTTGGTCACACTCGCATGGGGTTCATTAACCTTAGAAATTCTATGTGTGGAAGACAATGAAAGCACTTGTTTGTTTTAAAGCCCAAATCCAAATGTGATGAAAGACAATGGTTTGTTTTAGCCCAATTTTTTGATGTGAATTTGCAAACAATTATTTGTTTTATGCCTAAAATCTAAATGTGTTTGCAAACAATGATTAGAAGATGAGAAATGAAATGATTGCACCTGGTTAATTCGCTATCCAAATTGTTGTAGATGTTGATGTCAATGTTGCTCCAGCTCCTTATGATCACCTACAACATAAAAAAATGATATTGTAATGCAGGCATAAAAAATAGGCTCATCAGGCAAGGAAAATTGTAATTTTATATGCATAGCCGAATTAGATTTGATTATTTCGATAGATTTTTGATTTGAAAATTAAAAAATCAAAGAAGAGACCCACATTAATTTTCAAAGAGCTTTCCGAAAATGTAAAGAAATCAAAAAAATTCCCTGATTTGCGCCCAGAAATGTGGATTTATGAAAATGGTACAGTCGGCAAAGATCTGATTTTTTCACACTGTAAACGACCTTTAAATTAAATCTATAAAACACAAACCCATATTAGAATTTCAAGAGCTTTCCAGAAATGTAAAAATTTCTAAAAAATTCGCTGATTTGCACCCAGAATTGTGATTTTATGAAAAAACATAAAAACATGATAAATCCCGCAAAAATTGCGATAAACCCAAAATGTTTCTTCTGTAGCTTCCTTATATCATGGACAAATTTCTGCTAAAATCTTGTAGAAAAATTCGTAGCCATTTGGAAGATATGATGAAATCTTTAAAACCTAGGGTTTTGTCGAAAAAGTAGCAGATCTGCAGCAAAAAATTAATTAAACCTGCAAAACTCAACAATGGGGATTAAATGAATGCAAATTTTTACTACAAAAACCTGCAAAAAAGATCAAGCGAAGTGAGTCCCACCGGGCGTGCCAAATGTAGTTAGGGTAAAATTGCAAATCAGGGCAAATGAATAAACACCAATGATAAAAACCCTAGCAATGCACAATGAAGCACAAGACAACATGAAAATCAAAATAACAAATGTAAATGCAAACCGATCTCCACGCTATGCTCGATTTATCTCCATTGCTCTTCTCCACCTCGCATGAGCATGCAAGATTTTGAAGGATTATTGTTGGAAGAATGTTGGGTGCTCATTTCTGCAGCATAACATTAAGATGAAGATGACATGAGGATGATAGTTGAAGGATGCAAAGGCTCTAATGATATTTTAACAGAATAATGGTACTTGAAGCTCCATGCATGCTAGAAGATTTGGCAGAATAATGTTACTTGAAGCTCATTGCATGCTAATGGCTTATGAGGGGGTTGATTTATAGGAAAGACTTAGTTCAAATGGACGACTGAGATTAAAAAGCTAATTGATTGATGTGGACGGCTAGAATTGATTAGGTTATCCCACACTTCAAGGGAGTTGTAGTCATTTGACAAGTGTGAAGGAGAATAGGCCTCATGTGTGCTTGTGTACATAAAAAGTACTACATATAAAATATATTAAATAAAAGGCTGTAGTACCACTTATCTTTTTAAATGAAAGAGGCACACATGTCGGCTAAATGATAAGATAAATTAATTAAATAAATAAAATTTATTTAATTAATTGGAAAGTCGGCTTATGATGAGAACTTAATTCAAATAAAATATTTGAATTAGTTGGGATATGAGTTGGATATTAATTAAATAAATAAATTTATTTAATTAATTGGCTAAGTAGGATAAGGATGGGATTGAATGGGATTTTAATTAAATAAATAAAATTTATTTAATTAATTGGCTAATGGAATAAGTGGGGTTAAAAGTGGGATTTAGGACAAAATGCTACATGATGTCTAAGTAAGGTATTTGACTAGGTGTTGCTAGACATGGACAAAGTTGGGACAAATTTGGGTGTCTACACCTGGTCTGTCTGCAGCCGTGAGTCACGTAGCACCCCGGTTATTCACCGAAGCCTCTCCATCATGATTCATGTGCCCATTTCTATCACCAATGTTCCGGTCACCACTCCTATCTCCATTCCCTCAGCCTCTATTCTTGTCATGACGGTCTCCATGCCTGTCATTCCTGCCCCCATCTCTGTCATTTCTATATCTGTTTCGACCTATATCCTCTTCACCTTCTTCCAGCTCTGGAAATAATTGGCCAAGAAGCCTCCCAAGTGCTTGCTAAGACCTGTCCAAGCTAGCCACGATTTGTTGTTGACCTCGAGCCAAGTCGTTCAGGATATCTCGTGTGTTTGGTTCTTCAATCTCCATATCTCCCATTTCCCTTGTATGCTCTGTAAATGGAGGTAACTCTCCAGAAAAGGGGTCTGTCCATTAAACCTGAGAATCATCCTTTGCCACTGCTACCTCTATCTCTGGGTCTGACTCAAAAGGATCAGTTATGGGTACTGGATTCTATGGAACTAACAACTATAGAATCTGTGTTCCTTGCCTTGCTCTGGTGTTCTAGAAGGAATATCTATCTGCTGGTCGCATATCTCATTTTTACGTCTGCATGTCTATTTCACCTCACAGGATGGCAAGATCATGGCTCTGATACCACTATGATGTGCCGAACGTATTTGTATATTTTCATGAATCTTTTTGTGTTAATTAAATTTGTTTTGTGTTCTTATAGACTAGACAGAAGAATGTAGAAGGGGTTTTCAGTTTTCCTGCAGATGTGGGGCTGAAGCATATAATACATAGCACATAATGCAAACCTATACAAAGTACAATAGATATGGAGAGGATAACAAAGACCCAGATAGCAGAATGGCCAAATATTAATTAGTATCACATACCCATGTGTAGAAATACAACTTCAGTTTTATGCTGTCGCCAGACCAGCGAGTGGGTATAGCTGAAAATGTATTAAAATTTCCATAGAATGACATAGAATGTCCATACAATGTTATCAACACATAGAAGGGCCTGAAATGCCACTCCAAGGCCAAATATAAAGCATACAATGAAGGGGAAAAAACCCCTAAGGACCCATGTCCTCTCGAAAGCTGGTTTCGTTATGGCTAGGTGTCCAATCTGCAATAGGTACTGCTAAAACTCATTCTAACTATCCTGAAATGAATCTGCAATGACCTCCAATGAAGGGCGACTTAGCTCCATGAAGGGGATAATTTATGTTCTACCTCGAGTCCTCAAAATTGAACTCCAATGAAGCACAGCTGTGAATACTAAATGTATCCACCAAGATGCACCATTGGGTGGTATTGCACACCTGTAGAATGCTGTTACCTATGGAGGTTTCCGTCTCCATAAGCCTCTGGTTTGAATCCTCAAACCCTCTCAATAGCAACTCTAGCAGAGCTCAACAGGAGAAGATATCATAAAGCAAGCATCCTTTCAAATGACACACCTTTCCCTCTTTTAAACTCTCCAAGAGGGACGTTACATTTTAGGAGGGAAATATTTCTTTTAAAATTCACTTTTAATGTTTCCCAAAGTGAGCGCTCCAAAAGTAACTTAAGTGACCCTTTTAAATGTTTCATTTTTCATCACTTAACCAAACGGCTAGTCCACCAGAATTCTATGATGGACTAACCAAGAGCCTAGAAGGGGACATTACATGATTCATAGGGAAGTTTCTCAAACAACAAATAATATTGAAAAAAAAAATATTGAATTATGGGGGGGTTCATAGAGTTGTGTCAAGTGCATTTCAGAGTTGTGCCAATAGCACTTCCACCACTACTTCATCATTCTTCAACATTTTTCCTGCATTGTATTGAGATGTGTCATGAACATTTACACTACAACATCACTATCACCTAATGTTACATATGCTTCTAGAGTTGATTCTTCGAGGACTTCCAGAGATTCATCATAGCAGAAGATTGATATTGGTTCATTTGCTTCTACAAATTTTAGAGTTGCTTCATAGAAGGCTTCCAATAATCTTATTGCAAGACTATCACTTTCAGTTGTATTGTGTCAAGTGTACTTCCATTGAGTCATGTACAAAACACTTTCTCATTTTCTCTCTTTTTGGAGAATTCTTTTTTTCCCCACAGGGTTTTCTTTCTTTCTCTACTTTATGAGAAATAAATTTGTACATGGGTCCCTGATCAGGCCTAGTTGCCAAGACCCATCCTTATTGTGCCTACCTAAGCTGTGCTTAAGGGGGGGTGTTAGTATAGGAATATTAACACTATTACTTATATTTAAATAAGTAATTATGTGTATATTCCCCACATGGCATAAGCCACCTCAGCTGTGTGTGTGGTAGTTAGGAAGAGTCTTTCAAACTCTTTCACTCCACTTAGCTTGCCACATCTACTTGAGATCTCTTTAAGTTATGGGATTGACTTCCATTAACTCAAACTCTCAACACTATTTGTACACCACACTTGTTCATAATTCATCACCGATTATGTGATTATGTAATTAATCATCTTTTGTGTCATTTGTTCTCGTTTGCTCCATTTGTGATTAGCATTCTATCAGTGATCTAAGTTCTATCATATATATTGGCAAAAAATTGTATGCGAAAATAAGAATAATTGAATGTCTTAGGGTTAATTGGTTTATGTGTTATGAACCACACTCAGTGGGTTCCTTTATCACACATTGATTGCCCTAGAGCTCTTTGGACCAAACTATGGGAAATATATGGAGACCCCAATGAACCTCCATTCCTAAATTATCCCGCTACAGACATAATTCTTTCCCTTGATGATCTTAGTGATCCTTTGTATGATGATGATACTCGAGAGGAACTTGTGTATTGGGAAGTCTTGACTTTGCTGATGACACAAAGACATACCCGCTTGCATCTCCTCTCTCTACGCCTTCTGCATTGGCAAATATTCTTCCACCTCCTACTGTTGTTTCATCAGATTTTAGAGTCACTTCTTCGAAAGCTACCAGCACTTCTCTGCAATAGGATATCAGTCTTCCTAGCATTGCTGATTGGGACATATTTATACATGGGATTACTTGTTTATTTGTAGAGAGGTGCAATAATGACATGGAAGCACACATTGAGGACATTAGTCTTCTCTACAATGATAGTTTCAATGAAACTACATCACCATTGTCCTCTTTGGATATTCATGCTCTATAATCATTTACACATGGTTCTAGATCGTCATCCCACTTAACCAAACTCCACTTCGAAGGCTCCAAATTACCAGCCCATAAGAATTGTCTAGACAAAGCATCAAATTTATTAATAAAGCTTGAGGGCGCCCTCTAAACAATGTGCCTATAAATGGGGAGAGATTGAATCACATATTTTAATAAAGTCACTCTCTCAGTTGTGGAAAGCCATCTGCAGGTCCAATGACTAACCCACTTACAAAACTTATCTAGAATATCCAACCAAAATCCCCTAGGTAAGGTATTGTTTAATATGAAAAGGAGGATTTTGTTTTTGTTGGTATATGGGGGTTCTAGCTTGAATCCTCCTTTCCACTAAACATTCCAAGGGCTTTTCAACCGAGTTGCCTCTCCACTCGAGAGGACAGTCACCTATCAGGTTGGGTTGCCACAAGGGAAAGCTGGGAAATTCAGAAGTTGTCACACAATGTCTCTAATTAATGCTTTTATACTTTTGAAACCCTAATTTTAGCAAAAAAGTAAGTAAATCTAGAAATTATGACAGATGCTATTGAAATAAGACAAAGGGCAGAGAACCTTAACTCACTATTTTTTGCAATCCAGAAAATAGAAATATTAGGGACAAAGGAGATGGCACCCTAGTCCAAGGTACAACTTTTTTTGTAGAATACCGATCTCCTTCTGACACTGATTTCTACTACATATCTTTAGTTCTCAGCAATTTAGATGCAAAGGACTATGGTGATGACACGCTAGTCCACTAAGGAATCTTCTACCAGATGTCAGAAGCTCTACTAACATTGATTACCATTGTCCAGTCTGTTTCTGTAGCTTCGAATGCAGAGGACAATATTGATAGTGCTCGTGTCCCGAAACCTTGCACAGTACCCGATTCTTTTTAGATCTGAAATCTTCAATGTCCTCCAATCTTCCCTACAACTCCACTTTATCTAGATCCAATACCTATAACCTGCAATCACAAAGAGTGTGGGAGGGGGTTGTGGTGTTTAGAGGCTTGCCTCAGTCAAGCCCCGGAGAGACATTCAAGTCTTTCGAACACTGTTGTTAGAGAGAGTGCATATCCTTGTGGGATAGAGGCAAAAATCCAAATGATAATGATGATAAAACACAATAGATTTCACCTTGATGATGAAGCTCTCATGGAAGGAAGATGCTCTTCAATACCATGAGGAGAAGATGTAATCCAACCTGCAAAAACAAATACAATAACAATGCTATGCTCTGCAACACAATGAAAATCACAAGTATGCCAATAGCTCACAATCATAAACATTTTCTAGTTTCTAAATGATAACCTACATATGCTTATATATGCAACTACCAAGATTCCCGCCAAGAATTTTGTAATTAAAATTTATGATGTCAACCTGGGACCCAAATAACAGTGACAAACCTGACATTTGAATTTAAGGCAAACCCAAAATAGGGCTGGACTAGGGTGCTAGCGCCCAAGTCCACCCCCTGTCTTTATTCCGAAATCATCAAAATAGTCTCCCTTAGGTCCCATTTGTCACAAGTCCTAAGGGTTTTGTCATCGGGAGTCTGAATTATCATGAAAGATCCTGTAAATGCAATCTAAAGACCCGGGAGCTAAACCTTAAAAGGAAAAACCCCCAAGGGTGCATTTTTCTGACATAACATTTAGCCCCCATTTTAGTGTATGTATGAATGCAAGGCTAATACATGCATTAGAGGTCAACAAACACAGCAAACACGCCAAGCACGGAGAAGACATGCCAAGCATATTGAAGATAATAACAAGCATGCAAAACACAGAGAATACAACATTGAAGACATGTAGAGCACATAGAATATAGTGAATGCAGTGATTATTTTCTTTTTGATTTTCCCACATGAAATACAAAACGCAAGTACAAGGAAAGTAAACAAACAAATCCCAAAAGAGTGTCGACGAGCTCATCGCCACCAGTCTTGCACCTTTTGAGAACAAACACACCAAATAAAATCCCAAGGTGTAGAGGAGCTCATCGCCACTGGTCTTGCACCTTGAGAACAAACATGCAAAACAAATCCCAAAGTGTAGAGGAGCTCATCGCCACTAGTCTTGCACTTTGAGAACAAACATGTCATACACACACACATGGAAGACACACATAAAACATGGCAAACAAGTGATGGAGTGAAACTATTGCTAGGTTCATCACCATCTCAGGCACATTACAGGCACACATCGACGATTGGGCTTCACCACAACAACTACTAAAAACATGCTTAAGGGTTGAGTTAGTCACAGGACCACTCCCTGCCTTGCAATGACGACTTTTTGAAAATGACAGGATGTGCACTCTCAATGAGAAATACACCATCCTTGCCTCACGATGAGGGCTTAAGATAAAAGGAAATGCTTGATATCCTTCCTTTGCAGAGGGCTTAAATGGTTGTGATTGATTTTTAGATTGTTCAAACATGCTTTACTCTCATCTAAAGAAGACAACTTATCTTATATATGCCCCCACCTTAAGGTGGTTGATATCACGTACTGATATTAAGCATGTTAAGGTAGGAAGAAATCACACAAGGGAACACAAGCTCTTGCAAAGCCCATGCCCCCCAGAGGTGACATGTACTTTACAATCACCAAATATTCTACAAACACACAATTTCTTGGAAGAAAGGTGTTAGTGTCCACATAATCATGATAAACAATAATGCATATGATCAAGTCTATGAAAGAGCCATGCAAGGAAAAAGACAAAGTGCACTGAGCAGTAGTATTATTAAAGTTTTATTAGCAATATAAGATAATAGAGAAATCACATGGAGTGATTCCACTATCCAAGCATTAGATAATATGTAACAACCTTGTTGTCATGTATGGACTAGGTCCATTTTTTAATTACTCGCTAAAGGGACACTAGGTCTGCATCAATATAATATGTTTTTTGTCATCCGCCAGGTAGGTGGAAATAGTAGAGGAAGGTAAACAATAAATCAAAGAGGAGAACAAGTGCCCTAGGGATAGTCATGTAGGAGGGTGCCCCCAAGTCACTAACTGCTATGCTATGTCTGTAAGACACAACACACAACAATGAAATCAAATGAGAGGAAATATAGAAGAATGATGATACAAATAGAAGGTCACAATAGAGGTGGTCTCCTAGTATCCTTGACCTTAAAAGAGAATCAAGGGTCATCCTAGGAGGCCTAACAACACCTAAAACAGAGGTAAAAGGGTTAGAGATACTTACCTGTTAGTAAAATCGCACTAAATTTTGTAACTTGCGAGCCTCTTAAAGAGATGCTCTATTAGGTTGTATGATAAGCTTGAGTGGTTCTTATTAGGCTATTGCTTGTTATCAGAGAGCCCATACATTACTTTCTCATCATTTCCTTGTTTATGTAAAATCTTTTGTTGCTTGTGAGGAGGAGAACCATTTTTATTTCCAACTGATTATAAAAGTCTTGCTCATTTCCAATTTTTATTTCTCTTGTTTTGTTGGTTCTATCTATTGTAACAAGGACTATCTTGTGTTGTTTCAACATTTTCTATTGTCATAATCTTTTTCTTCTATTTCTCCACTTGTCTTGTCGATATATGTTGATTGTCTCCCGATCCCTGAAGGGAAAATGGAGGAGGAACTTCAGAGTAAATACCTTTTCTTCATGGATGAGGTGATATTTGAGTACTTCCCTTATCCACTTCAATTGTAGCAACTATCTCATCATAATCTAAATAGTCCTCTTCTATCTCTAGTGTTTTTTGTTCCATCAAATTGTTATCGGTATGCTTAGGGAAAGGATTAGTGAAGATCTATAAATTTTGATTCGGCGGAGCAATCGACTTATTCCCATTATATATATATTGTGTGTGTGTTGTGTTCCCCTGTGTTGGGCTATATATTTTTTAAGTCTCCTTGGATGACCCTTGATACTCTTGTAAGGTCAAGGATATAGAGAGACCACATCTATTGTGACCATTCTTTTTTTTTTTCATGATTCTTCTATCTTGCCTCTCTTCTATTTTATTGTTGCATGTCGCGCCTTGGGGGCATAGTGTTGCGGAGGGTGTTTTGGGGGCATCCTCCTACGTGGTGTTCCTAAGGCATTTGTTCTCCTCTCTCATTTTTATTGTTTACCTTCTTCAGTGATTCTATCTAGTTGGTGGATGACGAAAACAAACAAATAGTGATATAGACCGCATGTCCCTTAAGCAAGAAAGCAAAAATGGATCTAGTCCATACATGATGATGGGGTTGATATACATATATTTGATGCTTGAGTAGTAGAATCACTCTATGTGATGTATCATCTTATGACATCTCTTGTGACTAACATTTTACAATCCACTCAATTTTCTCTTGTACACTTTGAATGGTATCTCACCTTGTTTCTATACTCAGTTTTGAGGTACCTGTAATATAGCCCAAAGGTTATACTCGGCTCCGAACCCATGACTATAACCTTGGTCCTTGATGTCATTGTTTTGATGCATGGCTTTTATGATTTAATCTTGTTGTTTATCTTAGCATATTATATCAATGTGTTTGTGGGAACATTTGATAATCATAAGCACGTGTCACTTTGGGGCATGGGCTTTGTGAAATCTCTTGTTTCCTTGTGTGTTTTCACTCTACCTTAATGTGCTTGATATCAGTAGGCGACATCAACCATCTTAAGGTGGGGGCGCATATAATGGTATCTGTTGGATGATTTTGGCACTAACGAAGCATGTTTGTAAGCCCTCTCTGCAAGTCAGGATGTTGTATCTCTTGAGCTAGTGCACATATTTATCTAAATTGCAATCAAAAGAAGCCCTTTGCATGAAGTGGGATAACCTATCTCTTGAGCTAGTGCATATCCATTTATAGAAATGCCTTCTACGAAAGGCGAGATGGTGTATCTCTTGAGCTAGTGTACATCCTTTTATACAAAGTCCTCATCGAGAGGCGGGGTTGGATTTTGACCTATCTTTCTTTAAGCGTGTCTTTGGCAGTTGTTGTAGCATAATCTCAACCGTCAGGTGTGTTTGACATGTTTTAGATGGTGGGACGTAACAATAAGCTCAATCCATCGCTTTTGTTTGCCGTGTATAAGACATATAGTATGTCTATGGCATGCTATACGAAGCTCATGTAGTATGTGTGTCTTCTTTATGTGTCTTCCCCTATGTGTGGTATCAGGGGCATAACAGTGATGTCCCATCCACTCAAGTTTTGTTTGGCCTGTATTCCCCCTTGTGTGGTATCAAGGGTGTAGCATTGAGCTCCCCCCACACTCAAGTTTTGTTTGGCATGTTTTATCCCCGGTGTAGTATCAAGTGTGTAGTGACATGAGCTCCCCCTACATTTTGGGTTTTGTATTGCATGTTTTTGGCAGTTTCATATATGAAAATGTTATATCAATGTATTCAATGTGTTTTACGTGATTGCTCTCATGTCTTCATCATATTTTGTGTGCTTCCACTGTATTCACCATGTTTTGTGTGCTTCTTACTATCTTCATTGTGTCTTTCATGTCTTCAATGTGTTTTCTAGTGCTTACCTAAGACTGGGGGCTAGAAATAGTTCCTCAATCTTTGTGTATGCCTTAGCTTCATGTGCTTGGCGTGTTTGATGTGTTTTTGACCATACTTTAATGCATGTATGGGTCATAAGATCATACATACATTAAAGTGGGGGCTAAATCTTATGTCGTAAAATGTCCCCCTAGGACTTTTACCTTTTAAGTTTAGCTCCTAAGTCCCCTTGGTTTAATCATGCATGTATAAAATTTGTCTCAGAGCAAAATCCCCCAAAACCCATGTCAAATGGGGCTTAGGGGTCCACTTTAATGATAATCATGACTCAAACTAAGCCTCTGGACATTGGCATACATGCCCTAGTCTAGACCTATTTTGTCAGGACCCAAATTTAAAAGTTTTGGTTTATGACTGTTAGAAGGTTTCCATTTGTCCGTCTTTTCAATTTGAATTACGAATGTTAGCGGGAATGCATATATAAATATATTTAAGACTTCATTTTACTCCTAGTTGATTAAGGCGGACTTAGGATTATCAAGCAAAGAGCATTCAAGGCATTCACTATGTTGCAGAGTAGAATTATATTGTGTTTGTATGTGTTTGTTGCAAATTTGGTTCCTTCAACTCATTTCCTCATTATTTGAAGGCACTTCATCTCTGTGAGGGTGTTCACCTCAAAGGTGATAACTATTTTGTGTTTCAATCAATCAATCTTATCATTTTATTTTGCCTCCATCCACCAAGGACATGTGCACACTCTATCTAACAACAATGTTGGAAGGATTGAATGTCATTTCTCCTAAACACCACAACCCCCAAGCCCTCTCTTGTGATTGTAGGTTATAGGTGTAGGATCTTATGGAGAGTTGTAGGAGATCAGAGCAGAAGCTAAAGATTCAGGATCTGAAGAAAAAAGTAGAGAATATTCCCTTCTGGAAAAAGGTGCTCGCCCCTATGTCCTCCTGATTGTCGTTGTCAGAAACTTTGAAGCAGGTTGCAGTCTTCATCACCTTACAGTTCCAGATCCATAGAGAAAGTGACTTGTTGGACTAGGGTGCCCGCCCGAGTGTCCTCGAAGTTTTCACTTTCTAGAATCCAAATCATGGTATGTTTCTACTATGCATTTAGTGCTTTCTTGTGCAATCATTTGCCGTGTTTCATCTGTCTGTATATGATTTCATATAATTAGGGTTTAAGGCTTAATCAGATTAGGGTTTTAACAAATTTATCAAAACATTCCAACTTTTTTTATCATCTCAAAGTGATACCAATCTTGTAGATGAGTCCTCTTGCAAGAGAAAGGACTTAACTCAGTTTATGTCCTTGAATGGTATATGTGAAAGGAGGGTTTGATTGAATCTATCTAAATCATTACTAAAAACCTCATCATCCCCACTTTTCATATATAATAGCAACTTAGACGTATCTTAGTGCACTCTACCCACTCACATCTATGGTTGACGGCATCAAAGGCTGTCCAACCTTGGGATATAATGCTATACTATCAAATACCAGAAGAAGAAAACTTATTTCCATCCAAAGACATAGAAAATAAAACGTATTTCCTTCCAAAGACATGATCTTCTCTATGCAAAGTACATGTATTTGTATTTTGGGCCATACAAGCCTGGGAGTATAATGAATCCTAATCGTACCATTTGTAGAAAATTGAGATGGGTAATGTATTTGTATTAGAAAAAGGATAATGATCGATCCCATGACTTCCATGAATATCATCATGAGCAATCTAATCAATGCCATGGCAAACACAGACCCTTGAAACTTCTTAGACACTCCTTGCACACATAAATAGCATCTCTGAAGTCACCCCTCTGACGTAGAATGCAATGAAAAGATTGATGTTCCATCCTATGGCCCACACTAAGAATGATCTTTCAAGAGGTAAAGTGAGCACCGTCGACTACAATGTTTACATAAATATATTAAGATGTTTTCTGTTAGTTCAACCAAATACCTCTTGAGAGCACTCACCTATAGAACAAAGAAGAACAAAGAAGCCAACCAAGCAAGGCTTTTAATAATGAAGAAAAGAGAACCCTTTGTCTAGTTTGTAATGCAATAATTGTGATGGTAGTGATGACCATGATAGGGAGATCACAACATGTGAAGAATGGGGACTTAAGATCTATCTATCTATGCCTAACATCCTATCTTCGTAATAGTCACTTTCTTTATAGACATGATTGGACATCACTATTTAGAGACACAACCCATGATGGAAGGGGTCTCAACCCTTAAGAAATAAGACACATGTTCCTTTAGTGAAGGGGCCCATAGACTATATATAATTGTTCAAATATTATGAATTGAATCTGAAGTGCATAAGTTCCTACAGGAAGACATGCCATTTGAGTTCCAAATCATGATATTATTAAATCCAAATGTATACGCTAGCAGTGCTCAAGTTTTAAGAACTAAAACAAAAAGACCTATGCCATGGAATGAAACCTTCTAAGAATTTTGACCATGGATGTGAACTTTGGACAAGGCACAATCTAATGACTATGTAGAGAAATATCTCACTTGAATAGACAGAGAATCATATTGACTAGCTAGGCACATGGTGCCTTAGGATGAGTTTTGACTACAAATAGAGTGTTCTCAAAGAAACATTAACTATGAACAAGATTTTTAATAATACTAATAAACAAATGAAGAAACCAAAGTTAGCATATGGACAAAAGTTATAAGCTTGAGCTTGTAGAATCGAGTTTGATGACTTAGGGGCTAGGGTAAATGTATAATGTTGGATATACACAAGGAGTATGTTAAAGAACGGTTAATATGAAATTTGAAAGCATCTAAAAAATTTCAGATAGGAAGGCTTGATTATTAGGCTCTCATACCAAATGTAACGCTAAGTTTTCCCCAGACTTATTTAATTAATTGCAGCAGATTTATATATAATAAATACTAGAATCAAATTATTTAATGTATGTAAAGTTATTAATTGCAATGTAAATTGCAACATATGAATTTAATAGGAACTCTAAAGAAATAATTAACATAGTCAATTGAATTTAACACAATCCATAATCAGATTAACATCAAAACTTGTACATATATAATAATTTCAATATCTTTCATTAACAACAAGTTCAGTACTTATTTGAAATATAGAGCACTTGAACCATTCACTCTTACCCTAGGAAGATTTCGGTGGTCTTGGCCTTCATTATGTCTATGGCGCACTCCAAGAAGAACTAGTTCCTTTTGAAACACAGTGCACTATTACGCTCTACACAAGTGCTGGTTCAATAGAACAATGCTGAACACAAGTGCATACCAAGCCTTGGCCAGGACTGTTCCAAGTGTACGTTGTACCCTGAGTTGGACACACTGTGTGCCCTCTTCTCTAATGCCCATAGCCCACCGAACCACATACTTCTTCCTTGAGTGTTCTCCATGCCCTTCCCAAGTTTCACACAAATGCCTTATATAACCTTTTAAGGGGTGGTTTCTAAACCATCACACCCTATCACAAAACTTGTCATTAATAATTCATCCCTTTTAAAAGGGGTTATTATAAATATTCTTTATTTATCTCCATTTGAACCAAAGGATCACAATATCCTTTATTTTTCCATCTCCTTTTTAATTAAAAACAAATAAATAAATTATATCCTCTTTATAGTTCTAAAGGGTTGATCATAAAATAGCTTCATTTTCTATTTTGGGACAAAATCCCAAAACACCTTACCCCTACTTCCATCCTTCAAGCCAGCCTCAAAAGTGGTCTTGCAAGCTTTATCTGCGTGCTCTATTTTCCTCCAAATGAAATAATTTTTCTTGTTACTTGAGAAAACAACTTCTATGTGACCCACTTTGAGGCAGCAATGCCAAACAGCCAGAGTTCTCAAATTTAGTCTACTACACCTAATTACGTAGCTTAGATGATAAGGTAATCCGAGAAGGGAGCACTTTATCACCTTCCACATAAAATTAGAATCTTGCATACAAGCGTTTCATGGATTTTGTGACCTGAAATGAGCTGTCCAAAAGCATTGACAATGCCCATAAAAATCTCCTCATCCACCATAACCTGGCAATCTGACCTAGACTAGCATATTGTTCATGCAATCTTTTTTAAGGTTGAAACTCAAAGACCATATTTTTTTAGGTATAGACTATTCTGCCCAAGAAACGAGGGCCTTCCAAAAAGATCCTTGAGTAATATTTCAAGTTCAAAAATAGAAAAACTATTCAATAAAGCTACCACATCTACTTACCCCTAAGTTTCCATTTTCAAAGTTCCCATCTTCTGACCACATCTATATTTGGTTGATTACTACAAAATCTTCTTATGACTTGCAGCAGATCTCTCAATAAAGAGTCGAGGATGGCTATTCGGTGTATTAACCCCTCCACCAAAGGATGGGCAAGAGGAGCACCAGCGCCAGGCAAGTCCTCAGAAAAATTGTCAAAATGGATCTCCTCGGCCAATGAGGTGATCTAGAAGTCCTTCACCACAGCCTGTGTACATTGCCCACTCGTAGTAGGACCAACATCCACCACAGGTCCTTCCATCATGGGGTTTAGACGATTCACCAAGGCAGCAACAATATCATCTACCTCAGCTGCTGAGCATCGATGCCTAGTGCATCTGAAGCACACTCTGAAATCACATCAAAAGTTTTTCTAACCGCAACATCGACGCAAGAATTCATGCCCTGCAAATATACACTTGATGCAGCCTCCACAGGGGCATCACCCTGGACCCACCTCACGTCCTTGGAAATGCTAGCCTCCAGAATCAAGAGAAACTATTGCTCTTCAACGTCTTTCAAGCGAGCAACTGCTACAGAAGAAATAGAAGGGTCTTAAGGCCGTAGAATAAAGCCAGTCTATCTAAACATCATCCATTGCAATGGTTAAACAATCAATAGTAATTTTACTTCTCATCTACAACAAAAAGTGGTAAATATTTGTCCTATTTTTATTGGAAAAAATTAATCTTTGACCATTGAAATGGATGATATTTAAGAATCACCATGGTCGCTAACCTTAAAGCTAGACAAAAATTGGCTTCCTAACAGATGACTTCCGTGCCTACTACACAGACTCTCTGCATCCAATCAAATCGTCATAAGAGTCTAATATTCTTCATCATCATATGAGACATTCCAGTCATCCTAAGTCCCATTCATCCTCGCCATCTTCATCCTCACCTTCGCCCAATCCAGACATACTCCCGCACTGCGACGGATTTGAAATCCCTTTCCCGCTCTCGCTTGCCATTCGTCAATCGCGGTATTTTTGGGCCACTAATTTGTTAATATACGGTGATGCGTGGGATTTTTATGAGTTTGCATTTTTGTTTATTTACTCAAATTTAGGAAGACTTATATCTTACGGCACTTCGTTTTGATATTGTAAAATGTAGCATTAAAATTTAAGATAAAAGGTAGAACATCATATTTATATTTTAAAATATATATTTATAGTATTTCCAGAGAGATTTTATAAATTGCTTTTTGCATGATTTTCAATTTTTTTGTTTTTTCTAATTTTTTATTTATTTTTAATATATTTGTGGATTTTCTTTTTTTTAATCCTTCTCAATTTTTTATTTTTTTTTTAATTTTTTCCCAATTTCTTTTTTTTGGTTCCATTATTATATATTTGTCTTTCATAGTTTGTATTTTTTATTTTCTCCAATTTCTTTTTGATTTTGGTTTTAATTTTTTTTCTATCTCATCTCTATCATGGAATGCTTCTAGGAAAAAAATTGTTGAAATAAAAGTAGTTTTGTGAGTCACAATATCTTGCTACTACCACTCTATTTAAATATCATCCATTTCAATGGTCAAACAATCAATAGTAAATTTACACTTAATTCACCATTAAAAAATGGTACATATTTGTTGTATTTTTATTAGTTAAAATTGACCTTTGATTGTTGAAGTGGATGATAATTAAGAATAGCCCAATCAGCTTCACCCATAAATAACCGAAAACCTATTGATAACATAACATTTGGGCCTGTGATGACATAGCATTTTGGCTCCAATTCTAAAGAACAAAGTTGAAAGGATTTAATTTTATCGTTTTATGCTGTGAAATAAGATGGGGCACACCCATAAGAGTGCCGCTACATGTAAAGGCCCCTCCATATCATGTTTTGAAGGGCTAAAAAGGGAGATCTTTTTTCTCCTATGTGATGACTAGAATTCATGGTGGGCGCCACGCGTGAAACATTATTGCTTTATTATTATCTTAAGCTTCCCACACAAAAATTCTGCCACTACGAAACATTTTAAAATTAAAAAATCCTTATGTTTTTAAACCATTGTTATAAGGATAAGAAGGTAGCGTAGGAATTGAAACATAGGAAGTTTTTGTCTTATGAGAAGGGTACTTTAGAAAAGGAAGGCTTCACATCTAATATTCCTTGTCCTCTTTATTATTCTATAATATTTTCATATTAGGTGTTTAGGAAAGTCTTTGTTTAAAAAAGTGGGGTCATTAATTTGTTTTTGATTAAGGTAAAATGGGATTTTGAAAGAATAAACCTTTGTATAAGAAGGAAGATAGATTCAATCAAGCCCAACAAAATTATTAAGAGTTACCATGAGAAACTAACAATACAACAGCTGGACTACAACACAAAACAACCAACAAAAGGGCAAAATAAACCCCAACAAACAACTAGCCCAATGTTAGGGTGGTTTGAAGCCAAATTGTTCAAAAGAGCTTTGTGTAACATCAACCCTCTTATCCTTAATGTGAAGTCCTTTTACTCAAATCTTCTTGTTTTGGATGAACCAAAAGGTTCCAAAGGGTCATAAGATGACCTAAATGTGCCTTTATCACCTCACACCTTTGTCTAAGGAGCCTTCTTCATAGCTCTATAGTCCTCAAAACCCTTACCCTTACTTCCATCCCCGACACATCCTCAAAAGTGGTCTTGCAGGCTTTATTTGCTTGCTCCTTTTTCCTCCAAATGAGATAATTTTTCTTGTTACTCGAGAAAACAACTTCTATGTGACCCACTTTGAGGTAGTAATGCCAAACAACCAAAAAATTCTCAAATTCAATTTGGTGCACCTAATTACCTTACTTAGATGATAAGGTAATCCCAAAAGGGAGTGCCTTTAACACCTTGCACATAAAATGAGAATCTTGCATACAAACGTTTAATGGATTTTGTGACTACATCTATCACAATGAACTGTCCAAAAGCATTGACAATGCTCATAAAAATCTCCTCACCCCATTATTCGAATGGTGACCCAGACTAGCATATTGTTAATGCAATCCTTCTTAGGGTTGAAACTGGAAGACCAACTTTTTAGGAATAGACTCTGGAAGACCAGCTTTTTAGGAATAAACTGTTCTGCCCAAAAAAACCCAAGGCCTTCCAGAACGATCCTTAAGTAGTCTTTCAGGTTCATAAATGAAAACAAAAAGGAAGAAACTATTCAATAAAGCTATCACATCTACTTACCCGTAAGTTTCCTTTTTCAAAGTGCCCATCTTCTGAACACATCTATATTGGCTTGATTACTGCAGAATCTCCCCACAAGTGAGATTTTAAGACTTGCAGCAGATCTGTCAATGAAAGAGTCGAGGATGGTTATTCGGTGTCTCAATCTCTCCACCAAAGCTTGGGCAAGAGTAGCATCAGCGCCAGGCAAGTGATCAGAAAAAATTGTCAGAAATCGCTAGCCTCCAGAATCAAGCCTTTCAAGTTAGTAACAGCTACTCTATTTAAATATCATCCACTTTAATGGTCAAACAATCAATAGTAATTTTACTTATCATCCACAATAAAAAGTGTAAATATTTGTAATTAAACAAAATTGATCTTTGACTGTTGAAATGAATAATATTTAAAAATCCCCTTATAACAACACCACCAAGGTCCCTACCTTAATGCTTGACAAAAAAATGACTTACGTTCCCAGACACAGTCTTCTGTGCCTCCAACCAAATCGCCATAAAACTCTCATCGTCGTCGTCATCATCATATGGGACATTCCACTCATCCTCGTCCGATTCATCCTCGCCATCTTCATACTCACCTTCGCCCAATCCAGACCTACTCCTGCACTGCGACGGATTTGAAATCCCTTTCCCGCTCTCACTTGCCATTCGTCAATCGCGGTATTTTTGGGCCACTAATTTGATAATATACGGTGATTGTGGGATTTTCATGAGTTTGCAGTTTTGTTTATTTACTCAATTTTACGATGGCTTTTATCTTACGGCACTTGGTTTTGATATTGCAAGATGTGGCATTAAAATGTAAGATAAAAAGCAGCACACCATATATAAGCTTTTATATAAAAAAAAAATTGCCTGGCAACTGTGTAAAAGTAGTTTTGTGAGTCCAGGGCATCTTATTTAAATATCATCCATTTTAGAAGTCAAACAATCAATAGTAATTTTACACTTTATTCAGGATTAAAAAAAGTAGTTTTGTGAGTCCAGGGCATTCTATTTAAATATCATCAATTTTAAAGGTCAAACAATCAATAGCAATTTTACATCTCATTCAGGATTAAAAAAAGTAGTTTTGTGAGTCCAGGGCATTCTATTTAAATATCATCCATTTTAAAGGTCAAACAATCAATAGCAATTTTACACCTCATTCAGAATTAAAAAGGTGGTTTTAAATATCATCCATTTTAAATGTCAAACAATAAATAGCAATTTTACACCTCATTCATGATTTAAAAAAGTAGTTTTCTCAGACCAGGGCATTCTATTTAAATATCACCCATTTTAAAGGTCAAACAATCAATAGCAATTTTACACTTCATTTAAGATTAAAATAATGTAAATATTTAAGTTAAAATTGACATTTGACTGTTAAAATAAATGATATTTTAAGAATAACCCTACAAGTGTTTTACAACTGCACTATACCATAATATCTAATTTTATTTTACACAAACAACAACAACATGATTTAGAACTGATAATTTACGGTGGTATGGGATTGATACAAGATCTGATTTTCTGTCTTGCTGGAGGTAGCTGTGGAAGATTATTATAAAAATGTGTGAACATGAAGATTTGATTTTTCTATGTTCGAGGAGCAAACTAAGTTAAATATACATTTCAAATATTTTCCAACACGATTTTTGTGATGTTGCAATCTGTTGCCTTCACTTTTCTCCTCTGAAATAAATTTTATTTATTTAAAGCACACCAAGTCTTCAATGAAGGAATAGTTTATATTTATTTGAAGCATACCAAGTCTTCAATGAAGGAATAGTTAGTTGTTGGATGAATGAAACTATTTTAGTGCAGCCTTTTATTCCTTAGCATGCTTTTTGTTTGGCGAAAAGAAAAAAATATTTTTAAGATAGGGAATTTGGCTGTGACCTTCCATTTGCTACTGGAGTGCTTTACCATTGAGCTACTGGCCCTTCTTGGACCAGTCCATCGTCGGTCCGGGTGTGACTTTCTCTGTTTTTATAGACATGTCCAATTGTTATCAATGGGCACTTTTGGATCTAAAAAATTACAAAAATAAAAAATTACATCTACACAATATAGAGGAGGACTAAGTCAAGTTCATCGGATCTGGAAGCATTGTGAATATTTTACTCATGATTTCAGGGCTTTCATTGCGGATGATTTAGCTTATGTTATTCAATTATCTATGTAAAAAATTGTTCATTGGCTTTTCGTTGACTTTCCAAGCAAAGACTTGCATTTTAGATGTTTTTTCCCTTAGTTATTGTTTTCTACTCTGTCTGAAAATTAGGATGACAATTTTTAGTTTATATATTAAATGAATTTCGTTGACATATGAAGGAGGCGGCGACGTAATCCAACAATAAAATAATGGGTATTCTTATTCACTCTTCCAATCCCTCTTCATAGATTAAAGCTGAAAATGTCCTCCGTAAAAATGAATTAGCAAACGTCTTTTTGAAACATTAGCTCTGCTTTTTATTTGGAAAGCAGTTGATACTTTAAAAAGGAAAATTTTAGGCAAAATTTAATGCTAGTAATCTTTAAAATTATAGATTGTTTAATGATGTCAGGTAGATAAAAAAGCCTTTAAATTAGTATGTGAAATTAAGACAATTGTTCAAATTAGCAATCACTAAATTTTTTTCTAACATGTATGTATCATGTATAATTGTAGAGGACACTAGTAGAGTATTAAGGTTTTCTATCACAAGTTGTAGAGAGTGGTGCCACATCTATACAAGTTACAAAAGACGATTGTAGATGATGCCATTGCGATTGTATGAGACAACATTGTGATTGTATGAGACAACATTGTGACCATATAAGACAATAACGTATAGATCAGATGGTACTATAAACACATACATAATTGCGCCTAATGTGATGTTCATAGATGTAAAGTGCATAGTGCAAAGAATGAGCTATGCAATCTCATTCTTGATTTGGACCTCCTTCATTTGTTTGTGTCTTCATGAATCATTGAAACAAACAAACAAACCTATTATCAAATTTATCTTCTTTCTCTTATTACATTTCTATTTATAGTTCAATCTTATCCTTTACTTTTAGTTCTTCAATTTTAAAATCTAAAATATATTTAACACTTCATTATGCTCATGATTTTAAATTCTAAATTAAAAAGTAGGAAGAAATCTAAACTCTCTGCTCCTCCTATGGGTTCCCTCTACCTTAGAAGATGACACATGCAGTCCTTTGGGTGGTAATGTTGTTGATTTGGACACTATTCTTGACAATAATAATATTTTAGATAGAAGAAAAGGTAAAAATAAGACTAATGGGTTGAGGATGTTTATAGCTAACTTCAAGCTGGAATTGATAAAGGGCTTATGCCCTTGGCTCCCTTATGGTCCTTATGCCTTGAGCCCTCTTTTGGTCCTTCTAACTTTTCATACTTTATGGCCTTTGGTATTGAGGATGTGGCTTTTGTTATTAAGCTTCTAGGAGATACAGCTTGCAATTTGGAGAAGGAACTTTATGCGCACCCCAATATTCTCATGTGGTTTTTCCCTTAAGTCAAAAAAATGACTATTAAAACTACCATTCTTAACAAAAAAATTTGGTACAGACTCCATAAACAAGCAAGTCAAAATCCACATAAACTAGAAAACTTGGGATGCCTTTAATTGTTAGTATAGGTTTTTATTTTCCTAGTGGGTTGGTTATTTTCCCTATTTCTTAGGTTTTTTTTCAACTTTTATTAAGCTTGCTTAGGTTAAATGAAGTGAGTTTAATTAGGTGAGTGGGTCATTTGAAATGTCGCCATCCTACAAGGGAGTTGCATTTACTATGTTTAGACCGTTTGGTGCTCTCTCCCTATTGGTTAGTTTTGTCACCTCCACCCCTCTCCTTGGCCTCTAAAAATTCACTACATAGCTTGTATTTTTACATCTTTGTTGCATCTTGTATGATAATTTTATCAGTCTTTTATAGCATCTTTTAGCTCTTAATGCAATTATGTCATCTTGACATTTACATATCTCTCGGAGTCACTGCATTGTTTATACTTTTTCCAATTTATGTAGCTTAGAATTTCTCTTATAAAGTTCCCAGGTTATCAATCTGTTTATATTTCTAACATGATATTAGAGCTTTTCTTTTGACAATCTTGAGTTCATTGATTCCTTATTGAGAGTTTGAGCTTATTTTTGTGAGATCTTGTAAAATCTGTATGCTCTTCTCTTGTATTTTCTAACAATCTAGAGAATTAGAAAAGATTTATGAAGATCCAATAACCTCTTCATTTTGCATGTGTTTGTGAGATATGAGTGAATCCAACAATTATCATTATACTAGTGGCATTTTTTATCATTCTAATGCACTACAAGAGGCTCAAAAAGGTAAAGATTGGCTTTTGTTTCATCTGATTTGAAGATCGTTTGACAAAGTTACAAAATGGGGGTTTGAAGCTTAGATTTGGAGGTCAGCCTTCCTTTAGAGCATTTTCAGGCCAAAAGGATCTTGCCATTGAGTTTAGAAGGCCGAATAGATAAATTTTGACAAAAAATTCACCTAGTTTTGGTGCCAGAAGTATCTAAGGAAGAAATCTTACCGGAAGACCATTTTGGCCCCCAACACATTTTTCAAGGTGAATTTATGTAAAAAAAAATTAAAAAAAAAAGAAATTACTAAAAGTGCTCTACTAAGAGCCAATAAAGTGTCATTTCGAGCATTGTGTTTGAAGTTCTTTAAGTGCTAAGCATTTTAAAGGCTCGACCTTTATTAAAGGCACAACCCCTTTTAAGGGGGCAACCCCATTATCAAGGTTGTAGCCTCTTTAAGAAGTTTACAGACCTTTAATTGGCCATGAACTCTTTTGGGGTGTGGGGTGAGGCTTCAACCCACAACCTTTGTATGCATTTTGATATTTAGCCATTAAACTATGAATTTGGCCTTGCAAATAGATTTTTGGCCTGTGAGCCATTATTTTTGGCCTCTACACCACTTCGACCTGCATGCCCTCCAAATTTAGCCATTGTCCCAATCTTCACAGATTCTGCCAACTTTGGCTAAAAGATACTTTTAGTTAAAGATCTCTTATATTTAGCAAATTCTACTATTTTTAGTAGTACTCTATTTTGGTGACAAATATGCTGGTCCCATTTTATATAAATGTATCTAAATTTGACTGGAGGTCATCCAAAACTAGCTGTAGTTCTAAATTTGACTAGTGATAGCCAAACTTGGCGGTACCCCTATTCTAGTGACAATTTTTCTAGATTTAGTGGAGGCCATTTTTTACAAACTCGGAGCCCTCTCCATTGGCAAGTTTGTTTTTGAAGGTAAACTTTGAAGGTTAAAAACTTGAGCTCATGACCTCCTATTTCAGTGATTTTTTTTATTTGAGCTAATTTTTTTGCGCTCTACATGGTGGTTCAAATAATTTTTTAAATAAATTTTTATTTTGGTGCATTGATTTTCTAGAAATTATAGATTCTCATAGGTGACACTACATAGTTCTCATTTTAGGAACTTTGGAGACTTGAATAACTCACATATGACCTTGAATCGAGTTGATTCTTTTTTTTTTAAGTGCATGATTTTTTGGGTACTTTACAATGGCGCTAGTTGTCTCACTTGGGTTTATTCTTATATTATACTTTCAGCATACACTCATTTGTTGAGAATTTTGTAAAGAATTAAGATTAAGTCCACTCAACATTTTTTTCTAGTGACAATTATAATCACACTAAACATAAAGTGCAAAATCATATTTTCTTGGGGGGATTTTGATTGGGGGGGGGGGGGGGTGGTCCCATGTGCTCTCGTTGAGTTCTACATTCTCATTTCTGCACAATAATAACAAACTCAATCTTGTTTTCTATATAAAATGGATCAAGTAGTAGTACCAATACTCACACCTTATAACTACTTTGATTGGAAGTCAAAAATGACAATTTATCTAAAGAAGCAAGGGGTGTATATGGTAACAATGGGGCTAGAAACTGAATCAACTTTTATTGCAGAAAAGTCAAAATCATTTAATAAGTCTGATGAAGCTTTTGGAACCTTTTTTATGTTTGTATCTAAATATTTTTTTTCATATTGAATATGTTTCTACACTAAATAATGTATGGACAACTTTAGAAAATCTCTTTGGTACACAAGATGAAATTAGAGGACATCTACTGGAGAATGAGCTCATAAGGTTAAGTCCTACTAGTTTTGATATTATTCAAGACTTCTTCACTAAGCTAAAGGCCATAAGGTTGTAGCTGAAATAGTGTGTGATTGAGAAGAAGGATTACCAGTCGATCTTAAGTATTCTTTCCAAGCTTGGTCCTAATTAATCTATGTTTGTTTCTACATTTTATGCCACTAAAAGTGCCTTAGGAACCACTTATAAAATGCCTTCTCTTAATGATTTTGCAAATGAAATCACAAAATAGTAAGATAATTTAGTTTAAATGGGCACAATTAAGCCCTTTAAATATCATGCCTTGGCTGCAAATTAGGGAACTAAATATGAAAAAAGGTTTGGTAAGCAAAACAAGAAATAATAGAAAAAAGGAGAAAAGAAGCAAGATAAAAAAAAACTAATCCAAAAGAATCTAATGAGGCCTCTTCATCCAAAGATGACAAGCCTAAGAAGGAGAAGGAAAGATGTACCTATTGTAAGAAACCTGGACATGATGAGCATAACTGTTTAAAGAAACAAATTGATCACCTGACACGTCTTCTAGAAAAGAACAACATCAAGGTGTCTGATTCTATCGAAAACAATTCATCTCAAGAATATTTAGAGTACACAAACAAAAGTAAGGGGAAAGGAAAGGGAAAGGTCCTAGTTGTTGTTGCTTCACAACCCAATACCTAGATCATTGACTTAGGTGATTCACACCACATGGCTCCCTCACAATATGGTTTTGCCTCTTTGAAGCCATGTTCTATGCAATTTATACTAATGGGTAATGGCACTCCTACTGAAGTGCACGAGAGTGGTTCTACTGACGTGGGTGAGGGAACATTTCACGATGTTATTTTTTCCATCTTTATCAACTAATCTCTTATCTATGTATCAGATCACTTACATTGGCTCTGGCAAGCAGGTTGAGTTCACTCCAGATAAAGTGGTAATTAGTGATTTGCACAATGGGTCTATAGTTACTATGGGAAAAGTTGATCATCAGGCTAGACTGTATCAATTTTCTCACTTTGTTCCTGATTTTCCTTCACTTGATTTTCACAGTCACTCAGATGAGCTGAGTTGTTTGTGGCCATAAGGTTGTAGCTGAAATAGTGTGTGATTGAGAAGAAGGATTCTCAATTGATCTTATGTATTATTTCCAAGCTTGGTACTAATTATTCTATGTTTGTTTCTACATTTCATGCCACTATAAGTGCATAAGGAACCACTTATAAAATGCCTTCTCTTGACGATTTTACAAATGAACTCACAAAAGAGCAAGATAAATTATTTTAAGTGGGCAAAATTATGCCCCTTAAATCTTATGCCTTGCCTGCAAGTTAGGGAACTAAAGATGGAAAAGGGTTTGGTACATAGAACAAGAAACAATAGAACCAAGGAGAAATAAAGCAAGATTAGAAACAAGATAAGCCAAACGAAGCTAATGAGACCTCTTCATCCAAAGGTGATAAGCCTAAGAAGGAGGAGAAATGTGCCTATTGTAAGAAACCTGGACATGATGAACGTAAGTATTTAAAGAAACAAATTGATTGCCTGATATGTCTTATAGAAAAAAACAACATCAAGGTGTCAGATTCTATCAAAAACAATTCATCTCAAGAATCTTTAGAGGATACAAACAAAAGTAAGGGGAAAGGAAAGGGAAAGTCCTAGGTAGTTGTTGTTGCTTCATGACCCGATACCTAGATCATTGACTCAGGTGCTTCACACCACATGGCTCCATTACAGGATGGTTTTACCTCTTTGGAGCCATCTTCTATGCTATCTATACTAATGGGTGATGTCAGTCCTACTGAAGTGCATGTGAGAGGTTCTAATGACGTGGGTGAGGGAACATTTCATGATACATTATCTTTTTCCATCTTTATCAACTAATCTCTTATCTATGTATTAGATCACTCACACTAGCTCTGGAAAGCAGGTTGGATTCACTCTAGATAAAGTGGTAATTAGTGAGTTGCACAATGGATCTACAGTTGCTATGAGGAAATTTGATCATCAATCTAGACTATATGAATTTTCTCACTTTGTTCTTGATTCTCCTTCACTTTATTTTCTCACTCACTCAAATGAGGTGAGTTGTTTGTGGCATCAGTAGTTTGGCTACTTGAAATACCATTACTTGTAGTAGCTTAGTCAACAAGACATGGTTTCAGGGTTGTCTTCTATTAGGTTTTCTGATGGGTTTTTCTAGGGATGCATTCTTGGTAAGCATCCTATGGAGAAATATGATAAAGGAAAATCATGGAGTGCCACAAAACATTTGGAGTTAGTACATAGTGACTTGGTGGGACTATTTTCACAT
Source organism: Cunninghamia lanceolata (assembly GCA_027924645.1). NCBI lineage: Eukaryota > Viridiplantae > Streptophyta > Pinopsida > Cupressales > Cupressaceae > Cunninghamia > Cunninghamia lanceolata. Next base: position 9,140,822 of record BSBN01000111.1, read on the forward strand.
CCTTCCTTCAACATGGCTCGATATGTTCTAAAATTCATTGATGATCTTTCCAAATACATTTGAGTATATTTTCTCAAATACAAGAGGTCTTTGAGTTTTTTCAGGACTTGAAAGCTTTTGAAGACAAATAGCTAGGGAAGGCCATCAAGATTATGTGTACAGACAATAGTGGGAGTATGTCAACCAAATGTTTGAGTAGTTTTGTGCCTTGGAAGGCATTGATCTTCAATACACAATTCCCTACAATCCATAATAGTATGGTGTCACAGAATAGAAGAATAGGTACGTGAAAGAAATGGTCAACTATATGATTCACTCCAAGTTAATGGCACCTTAGTATTGGACAAAGGCCATCAACTGTGTGTACTACATCCATAACTGGGTTCCTCATCGAGCTATGAAGGGGGTTAGTTCTTTTCAATCTTAGACTATTTGGAAGCTCATAGTAAATTACTTTTAGGTGTTTGGTTCTCCTGCATGGACCCACATTCCAATAAAGAAATACAAGGCTATGGATCTTCAAAGCAAGCCTTACATATTTATTGGGTGCCCAGATGGTGTCAAAGGTTATAAGCTTCTCCACCCCACCAGACATGAGTTATTCACCAAGAGGAGTGTTCTTTTCGAGGAGGATGTTTTCAGTTCTTCTTTTACCACTTCTCCATCTACAATCACTTTGAAGACATTCCGGGATGATGATAGCTCTTTTGAGGATCATAATCCTCCTTCTCTTGATGAGGAATCTTCTTCCTCTAATTCAAATGGTGATGATGATGAGGATTCATCTTCCTCTTCTCCTATTCATCATTCAAAGGGTGATGTATCTCCTCCAGATTCTCTTATTGGGCCTCTGGAATTGTTAGACATTGGAGTCATCAAGTTACTAGGTTGGTGATCCTTCAAATGTTAGAAGAACAAGGTCACAATTCAAGAAGGCTCCACATCTCTTCATTGCCTTAGCTTATGATCCATAGTCTTTTTGGGATACTTCTAGTGTCCTTGAGTGAGATGCTACTATGTAGGAAGAATTTAGTTCCTTGGAGAGGAACCATACATGGGATTTAGTCCCCCTCCTTAAGGAGATGACACTTGTTCGATGCAAGTGGATATATTAGACAAAATTTTTCATAGATGGGTTGGTTGATAAGCATAAGGCTTACTTAGTCATGAAAGGATTCTCCCATGTTCCTATGATCGACTACTCTAAGAATTTTGTGCTAGTTGCCAAATGAATTCCATCTGACTTGTCCTTGCCATTGCTACAACTCATCATTGGGAAGTTCATTAGATGATTGTGAAGAGTAACTTTTGTCATGGTTAACTTCAAGAGGAGATATACATGGAGCAGTCACAAGGGTTTGTACATGATCCTAGACTTGATTTCCATCTTCAAAAGTCTCTATGGCCTTAAATAGGCCCCTCAAGCTTGGTTTGCCAAGATGGAAGTTCCTTCCTTCTATTAGTTGGGTTCACTTGATGCCATTTAGATCCAAATGTGTACATTCTATAGCAGGATGATACTCTCACATTCCTTGTTCTCTATGTTGATGAATTGTTGATTATAGGGAGTTCCTCATCCACCACCAAGGTAATGAAAACTGTCCTTCATGATCATTTTTTGATGTTAGACTTGGGCCTTCTGCATTACTTGTTAGGGATTGAGATTACTTAGTCTTCATGTGGAATATTCATGGCATAGCCCAAGTATACACTTGATATGCTCTCTAGATTTTACATGGTTGATTGTAAGCCTGCATTGACTCCATTTTTGTCAGGGGTCAAACTTGAGGCTCACTTTTCATCACCATTGGTGGATGCTACCTTGTATTGCCAATTAGTCGAGACTCGATCATTTACTTGACTTACACGAGGGGTCCGATTTGTCATATGTTGTTGGCTTGGTCTCTAGGTTCATTAAAGAACCACATGAGCTACATTGGAAAGAAATTAAGCAAATTCTTCACTATGTATAGGGAACTTATAGTTATGGGATTCATTATATAGAAGGCATGGATATTGACTTGGTGGGACACATAGATTCAGATTGGCAGGTAATTCTTAGGATCACAAGTCTATTTCAAGATATTTCTTCTCACTTGGTTTTGATCTAATTTCTTGGTTGAGTAAGAAGTAGTCTGCTATTTCTCTTTCCTCTATAGAGTATGAGTATTGAGGAGCACTTAATGCTACTAGTGAGGCTATTTAGCATTAGAACATTCTAATTTAGTTTGGTATTCCCTTCCAGAAGCCTATAGTCATCTTTCATGATAACCAAAGTGTGATATAGATCTCTTGCAATCTTATCCATCATCAAAGGACCAAACACATTAAAATCCATATTAACTACATTCAGGAGTTGATTCATGAACAAATGATTGATCTCAAGTACTATCTAACATTAGAGAAGATTGAAGACATCTTCACCAAATCCTTCATTGAGAGCAACTTCCTTCATTTTAAATCTTTTCTAGGGGTGTGATAGGTTTCCACTTTAGGGGGGCTTTCTAGTCCTCTTTTATCTCTCTATTCTAGGGGTGAGTTTTATATCTATTTTTGAGGGGGGATTCTTCTCTTTTGGGTGAATTCATTGTACATGGGTACCTCATCAAGCTTTATTTGCTGGGACCCATCTTTTCACCCATCCAAGCTATGATTAATGGGGGGTGTTAGTGTAGGTTTTTTTTTTCCTAGTGGGTTAGTTATTTTCCCTATTTCCTGGGTTTTACCTACACTTTTATTAATCTTTCTTAGGTTAAATAAAGTGGGTTTAATTAGGTGAGTAGGTCATTTAAAGTGTCACCATACTATGAGGGAGTTGCATTTACTATCTTAATAGTCAAACAAATATAAATAGTCAAACAAGCCTATCAGACTAAAATATATAACTAGAGATAAAAGGAGAATAGTGCTTCAACTCACACCTGGAGTAGGATATTGTATGATCATATTAAACAATAATATTGATTGCACACATGACACCTTCTATTGGATATTCTCCAAGGCTTTATTTAGTTGGATGACTACTTTGTGAAAGTGTTCAATATGAATATGTTAGATGCATGACCTAAAGATAGGGTAGATCTCATGAAAGAAACATAGAAATTAGTTACCACTATTTTCTTGAAGCTCAGTGGGAAGCTAGAGAAAAGGGAAGCTAAGCTTACTAGGACTAGGGATACTTTTAGCTCACCTAAGGTATAGTTTAAGGCTCTAGACAAATAGAAAAAAATGAAGAAAAAGATACACCTGTTTCAATCTTGGTGGAGACATAAGAAGACAAATAAACAAAGTATAATGTGTTGGAGTCAAAACTAGATGACAACAACTATAAAAACATGAGAAGTTTTAGTAGGAAAGAATAATATAAGCTACATAGCTGCATTAGCAATTGATAGACCTAAGGGACACCAATTTACAACAATTATAAATAATTTAGTAGCTTTAAGCAAATATTTAGCTATCCTAGTAATCACCTAAACTCACACGCCTAGTAAAATAATTATATGCATCTTACTAGGTGAAGATTGTAGAGATGACAATAGAGATTAGATTAGTCTTAAAGTTCATCACCTCCAAAAAAAATTAAATGAGGAGGTGAAAGATGAAGTAGATGAAGTTAACTTCTCTTTGACTCCCTAAGTCCTTCAAGTTAAGTCCATGGTACATAATATTTATGAACTGCTAAAAACATCTAATAGTGGCTAGTGTTACCAAGAGTAGGGGGGTTGAAATGAACATGAACAAGGTCCTATGAAATAACAAAGCCAATCTAATGTGTTAGGCTCAATTGGCCATTTTAGATCAAGTTGTGTAAGGATTAAGGGGCCATATAGTGATATTAGTTAGAAGTTAGGATTACCCTCCCCATTCCAAGATAATAGAAAAATTTTGGAAGAAAAATAATTTAAAGTAATTCTCATGATAAAACAAGTAGACCACAAATATTCGAGGGGCTAGGTCCATACACTGAGAATTGAGGTGATAGAGGTAGTTCTCTCCCATCTTATGCGGTTGGAATTTCAAGCCAAGGCCACCATGGAGAAGCTCAAGAGCATCTCTCACAAAGATATGATTGAGATGGACAAGGCCTTTTTGGCCTTGAAAAGTAAGGGATATTTGATTGACATGGAATGGGTGTCTCTCCATACTACCCTAGAAAAATATGAGTTTTTTTTTTTATAAGTACTTAAATATTAAAATTTTGGTCTCTTTGAATGAGTTTAGTGAATTCAAGAGTTTGTAGGTAGGTTCTTCCTCATATGCAAGATCTCCTAAGAGTCGCAAGAATTGTAGATCTTTGCTCTACATTTTCCCTTTGAGGGTGATATTTTGAATAAGTATTTTATATCATTCTCTAATTTCCTCCTTCAACTATGTTCATCATCAAATGGAAGAGTCATCATATTTCTCTTGGGTGTCTTATTAGTTTTATATGAGAAAAAACTTTCAATCACTCCATAGGTTTTTGACATTGGTATTAGTACTATCAATAAGTGCACACCATTAATCATCTCAAAGATCAATGATGTGCTACATTTAGAAGTTTTTAGCTTGGTGCCTCTTTTTTGTTCTACCATTGGTTAGTGATCAACACCTTAGCACAAGCGGGTCCCATTATGGTAGAGGTTGTGAGAAAAGTCTTTAAGGTAACAAAACCATCGATTTTACTTCCAAGGTTCTAATGGATGGTGCAATGTTTCAATTTTTATTAGTCTAACAACTTGAAACTCTTACACCATTGGATAAAGCATAGCACACTGGAAGATATGGTGGGCTCCTAGTTTTGTTTATACCTTTTGTTGAAGAAGAAAATGAAAGAAAAAGAATAAGTACCATGCACTGCATATCGTGATGGTGCTTTCCCAAAGCATTATTAGTTTTGCAAGTTATTTCTAATACATCATTGGGAAAAAAATAACATGATGGATATTGGTCCCTTAGGTCCCCTTTTGATTAAGTGATAGAAAAATAAAAAAGTTAAAATCCCTTGTTGTGGAACCAAATTGGTCATCTCAAAGATCAATGTCATCCATATGTTTTGAAGGTTGTTAATTTGACAACATGAAAGAGTTGAGCACTCCATTGGTTGAATTTTTACATTTCATCTTTTGTAGAGCCCCACCATGAGAAGGAGTTTATAAGAATATAAGGCCATTGTAAGGATACATGGCCTCCTTGAAGGAAATGATAGGACTACCACATTCTTATTGTTGTGCCATTAGAGTAAAGTGAATCTAGTAGAAGGTGGAGAGTCCCCTCAGATCCATCAAATACAATTCAAGAGATATCAATCAAATGACCAAGATAAAGTGATATTAAAGGAGGAGATACATACCAAATTCCTCATCCAAAACTATTATTTTTAGGATCATTTTGAGTTTGATTGCATAGATTTATAGCATGAAATTTTGATTTTAAGGGTTGGCACTCTTGTGCTCTTATGGAGTACTACAAATATCCATGTAATGCATTGTGTAGGGATCTTTTTGAAATTTGGAGAAATAGAGGAAGAATTATGTTTTTTAGTATTCAGGCCTTCAACATAGAACATTATGTTTTTCATTGTATTTAGTTGTTTTAAACAAAGCGTGATTGTGCATTCTTTGCCTTTCATGCTATTTGTAACAAGAAATAAGATACATAAAGTCTCTTATCTTGTTGCACCATTTAATGGTTCTTCTCTATTGATTTTGTTAAACTATTATTGATCTATTCTAAGCCTTAGTTTGTATATATGAAGTTTTTCAATATTTGACAAAGTGATAATCATGCATATTGCGCCCTTTTGGTTTTGCTGAAGATACATATCATAAAAAGTACAAATTCTATACATGTTTAGATAGCATAGATAAATCTCATTCTTGGCACTTCATCTGTTAGCTTATCATTTCAATTCATGTACTTCTTGTCCCTTTCCCTTTATCTTTAATTCAAAATTAATTAAAGATCATATGAAGAACTAACTTTTCAATCTAAAGGTTATTTTGTAAATCATGTCCCACATTTATAAAATTTCCAATGTTGGTATAGAGGTGTATGTAAATACAAATTTGAATATCGACAAGCAACATTAATAAAAAAATATTAATTTTTAACCTCACCTAATTTTTGATTGGGTTCAATCATTATTCCTTTTTTAAAGTAAGAAAACGCAAATTCCTAGCCAAAAAAAGCAATAGTTGGTGATTTTCTTTTTGTATTCAATATTAATCATATTTTAAAATCCACAAAAATGAAAAAACATTAGCATCTTGATTAATTTTTCCCTCAGACTAATATAATAATCTAAGTACTTGAATTACACTACAATATCAAATGAATAGCCCCTACAATTAGATCCTTCATTTTGTGTCTAGAGAAAATTTGATATCATAACCCCAACAAATCTACAAGTGCATCTAATACTAGTATACCTATATTTAAAAAATATATCTAAAGTACGCCGAGAGATATCCTTCTCGAGGCACCTATCCCGCAGTGGCAAGTCTAATTATAACTATATAATATAGATTAAATATATCATTATAATATAATATATAATAATATTATTATAATTATAATATAATAATTAAAAATATATATTATATTATATTATATTAGTGTTCAAGTTAGAATTATGGTTAGGATTAGTATTAGAGTTAGCGCCAGAATTAGGTTATAATTATGATTAGTTTAGAATTAGAATTTGAATGAAGGTAAGGTTTAGAAATAGGGTTTTATTTAGGGTTAGATATTGTGTTAATCATATAAAACAATGGTAAATGTGATCTTACAACTATGGTTAGAATTATAGTTAGATTTAGGATTAGGGTTTTAGTTAATCTAAGAACTGAGGTTATATTAAAATTAGGGTTAGATTGAGGGTTTTGATTGAAATTTTGATTTAGGTCATAATTACTTCCATGCTTAAAATTAGGGTTAGAATTAGGGTTTATTATTACAATTAGGGTTTTGATCATAATTATAATTGGGATTAGGGTTAGACTTAGGGTTATGCTTAAAATTAGGGTTAAAATAAAGTTTTAATCTAATTAGGGTTATAGTTGTGTTTATAAATCTAGTTGCATTTAATGTTTTGTTCATGTACCAAATAATGGTTAAGGTTAGTGTTAGGTTTAGAGTTTGGATTTGAATGAAGGTAAGGTTTAGAACAAGGTTTTGTTTAGGTATTGAGTTAGGGTTGGGCTTATAAATAGGGATAGATATATAACATTAGTCTTATAAAACAATGGTAAGTGTGATCTTACGGTTATGATTAGAATTAGGGTTAGATTTAAAAATAGGGTTTCAGTTAAGCTAAGAGCCAAGGCTAGATTAGAATTAGGATTAGATTGAGGGTTAGAGTGAGAATTAGGGTAATGCTTAAAATTAGGGTTACAATAAGGTTTTAATCTATTTAGAGTTATAGTTGTAAAAAAATCATTTTTTTTAATTTATAATTTTTGGAAATTCATTAAATATAGAATATTGTAGTGCTTGGATTCATATTAATTATCATAATAATTATGTGTTGTGTAATTAATTTAAATAATTTTTGCTATTTTAAAGTTAAGATTTATTTTATTTTACTGTATAATTATTTAGTTTAGTGAAGCATAATTTCAACTTTTATTATTAGTTTAATGAAGTTAATTTCATAGAATATGCATAAATCAACACATTGTAAGACAAACATATAATATGAAGTATTCCAATGCATGTACATTGCATACCTATATTTATAATTATAAACTTGAGGTGCATTTTCTAGTGTTTCAAGTACAAAATCTATTGATCTTGAATTTTCATCTCAAACATTTAAATAATATTAGCATTTGACTAATAAGGTTCTTGTCTTTGTTATCTTTCAGGGACACTGAGTTCTCAAGATGTTTGTGCATGACTTATTCTCATCATACTTGGTTGTTGTCGATTTTGTAATTCCAACTCTTCAACTGTTATTTCAGCTGCACGTCGACGATATCTTTCTCTATCAACCTGATTTCGTTGTATCCTTTTTTCTTGTCTTTCTACATCTATCATTAGTTAGCATTGTCGTCTTTGATACTCCCTCTGATATTCTCTTTGACATTCCCTTCTATATTGTTCTCGTTGTTCATCAGATTCAAAATTCAGCTTAGGGGGAGCCATACCTACATAGTAGTTGAAAACAAATATTTATAAGTCTAAAGTTATAACATTGACTTTAATGTACAAAAATGCCACGCCATTGGTGTGTAATGTTGACATTATTACAATGATTACACACTTTCAAGTTAAGATCAAATAATAACACTAAGAGATAAAATAATTTTCAACACATGATGACTTTTGTTGTCAAGTTTTCATGGATTGGTTCCTTATCACTCCAAAAGGTTGCCTTTTCTATATATCGCTAGACCAATATACCAAGCCTCTCTGTATGCTCGCTCTTCCATTATACCAGTCAATACGTGAACTAGAGGTACCATGATTACCGAACGATGTAATTGTTTTAGTTTTAGAAAAAAAATGTTTAGACTTTTTGTTTGAAAAAAAAAATAACAACTTTATTATTCTTAAAAAAATTCAAAACAAATTATAATTTTCATAAAAAAAAGTTTACCTTATATGTCTAATGTCTATAAATATATAACTATAAGATTACCTTATATGAAATTAATTAACACTAAAACAAATTAAGTCTATAATGATAAACATGTATATTTAAGGAATACATATGCATTCTTTTTTCATAAATTATAGAAAACCAAATGTTGGAAATACTAATGCCTCATATTTTTACAAATAGTAATTTCCTATGGTTAGAGATGTTTCAGAAATTGGTGTTTAACTTAACTTCCATTCTAGAATTCCTAAATAAATAAATAAGGATTAATAATTACCATAAATAGAAAATTAGGTTAATATTACTATTAAATTAATTTAATCGTGGTTACCCACACCCTAAGCTTATCAATTATTTTTACTTATTGTTAAAATACTAAAGAGCCTAATAACCATAATAAACTTAATTAAAAAAGGGTAGATAATATTTAGCTATGTTCATCTAATTTTTCCTTCTTTCCAACCTAAAGAAAAATTTAATTAATTTGAAGTGATTAAATGTATAAAATAAATTAATTTGAATTGATTGAAATATATATATGGAAACTATATATGGAAACTGATAAATTGATTGCACTATAATTTCCATCTGTGAGAAAAATTTATAATTGATTGCACTATAGTTTCCATCTATGAGATAAATTTATTTTATAGTTTCCTTCTGTCAAATAAATTTATTTTATATATTTAATTAAGATCTACAATTCATTTACCAGTGCCATTAATAAAAGAAAACCATTACTATTAAAATATACATTTGTTCTAAAAAATATTTCCTCCACAGCCTGGATTGATTCCTTGGAAGGCAATCCTTTTGTTTTCTCGCTCACTTTAAATGTTGCAATTTGAGATGCTATCTGTGTGTGAAAAAAAAAACCATAACTCTTGAATGGAATGGTTGAAAAAAATTTCACCAATATAAAATCTACAGCAAAGAGGCTCCAATATATTCTTTAATTTGTTCTAAAAAATTGTTTTGAATATAATGTGAAGAAGAAATATTAAAAAAATTGTAGAGGAACCTTTCAATCAATAAAACACTACAGTAGGTGCCTCTCCTCATTCTTTGCCCCAAATTTTAAATAGAAATCTGGTAATAATAGTTTTCAAAAATATTAAAACATAGCGAATAATCTTTTCAACATTAAACTACCAATAAAAAATAACATTAAACTAACAATAGAAAATAGAAAGTTACCCAGTTACCATTCCAAATCACTCGTCCATATCAATTTGCATTGATGAAGTTTCTAAATACAGACTGAGGCTTAGCATATGAATTTGCTAGCTGGAGACGTTAATTGCACAGATTTGCCTTTGAAAATAAAGTATCAATGATATACTTCTTGGCAGGGATCACAGATTTTTCATGGCATATAGGAATCACATTGGCAGGGATCACATATTTTTCATGGCATACAGGAATTACATACATGGAGAAGAAGGAAGCATTTGCGTCCAGCAGAGACTGATATCCTCTGGTAGTCCGAAAAGAATTAGAAGAGATATATGCAAAACGTGGAATAACAGACAAAGCACATGAACTATTCATAAAAGGATTGTGTGCTATCTTTTTCTTTCCAACGGTTGCTACACATACTCCATTCACGCGACTAACCCATTTACTTTTTTTAATCTGATTTAATTTTTTTAATCATTTTATTATTGTTCTTGAATACAGCAACCATGCCGTCCAATATAACTTCTTTTGATTTTTCTAAATCTGTATAATTATAAACATTTATACAATAACTAAACAAATGCCAAATGCAGGATTTGAAGCATAACAATGAAGGAAGGCATAAATATTGCATTACAACTGCAGTTGATTGTTATGAGGCTAACCTTTGATTCTTGGAAAGCGCACTCCCCTTCCACACTCCCTTTCAGCTCACCTCAAATCCTGCAATTTGATATTAAAATAACTTAAGAAAGGAGCTATATAAATAGAGATGAATGTAGCTACAACCTCGCTATAGGAAAGAATTATTATGAAAATATTGTTTATTTAAGAAGATATTCTTCCGATTGCCATCTGTTTACTCAACAATGCGGACACCCTAAAATTAGTCTCTCAACATGCCCCACTATGCACCTGCATGTTCATTGAAACATGCACAGAGTCTGTTTATTTTTTTATAAATGCAATTGTAACTGCAAGGAAGCCAAGGTTAAATTATATTTTAATTTTATGTAACAGATGATGCACTATTATTATTATTACTCTAGAATATGTAGAGAGTTTATTATTATTATGGAATTTTTTTTTTTTTTATAATAAGAATCTTATAAAATTACACGGAATCTTAAAATCTTTGCGCTCTTCAACTCCACCCCTTCTGTGACTGTAGAAACGCCTCTTGCTGTAATAACAAGAAACCATGAGTAGTTTTGAAAACCATGATAAAAAAATGAGGAGTTGATTTTGTGTGCCCAAATTAGTCTTCCTAATTCCAATGCCCCCTGAGGATGAGTCAACCTACTAGGAATAGTATGTAATTCTTGATATCACACCTTCCACCCACCAAACATAGCCCTTGATTTTGGACTATTCAAACCCCTTACATGATGCTCCTACATGCCATTCTTATGCATCATAAACTAGTCAAAAGTCTTCTTGCATATCCTTCCAAGTCCACTTTGTAAGCCCCTTTTAGATACTCTTACGCATCTTAGATCTTACTATACATCTTAAAATGTCAAAGATGCTCTTACAAATCTTAGATCTCAAAGATGGTCTTACACACATCATAATACAATATCCAAGTGATGTAATGTGTGATTAGAAAGAATCCTGAGATCCCTCAAAAAGTAAGTATTCATTTTCCATGTGGCCTCATATTCACAACATAAATTACAATAATAAATAAATACAATGTTTTACTAAATGTGTAACGTGTAAGACACCTAATACAGTAAGAGTGCTTTTGATGTCAACTTTCTCTCAACCCAGACTATTGACAAAACTGTTCACACTAAAACACAAGCCTCCGACTCTTTAGCAGGGACTAATAAATCATGATTTGAATGAAGTTTTGCCCAAATCGTGCCGGTCGGTTTGGTCTATCTTTATAAAATGAAACGTGATATAACGTTTTGCAAACGCCCTCTTAAAAAACTAAAAATAATAATCTGTATTAAACTGAACCATCAATGTTTTGCCGGGAACGAACATGGTCCATGTTTATAAAACTGAACGTTTAATGTTTTGTCAACGTCCGAAAACAGAAGGTAATAATAATAATAATAGTATATATAACTCAACTTTTCCTCTAAGTCAGGAAATACAGCGTGGTCTGTATTAAATCCTTGATGTGATGAGGTGTCCCAACTTGACCCCAGGCAACGTACTTCATGTCTATAAATTTGCTTCCAACAATAGCGAAGACATGTTCGCAATTGGAGATTTAAAGCGTTAAGTTGCCTTTCGTGTGAAATGCAGAAATATCTACCAGTCGCTATGGGTTTCACCGGGAAGAGAAAAACTAGATCAACTTCGGAATCAACAAAGGACGACAGTGAGGTGGAATTCTTGAAGATTGAGGGGTGGCGTATAGCTTCAACCAAGGAATTTGTTCACCATTTTCGTGGGACTCTGAAAGGAAAACACCTTCGTGGGAACGATATCGTAAAACTTTCGGACGGATGGGGGAATGGTGAAGGTCAATGGGCTCAAGAGCCCAACAAAGACATAGACAAGATTCTGCTTGTTCGAACTGTACAAGTGCAGCCAGGTAAATTATTAGAATAAACAGTTAAGCTAAATTAAGGCCAATTTCTGACTATTTAAGGGCAGCTTGCCTGCCTACCATCTTTAGTTCAACTTCATTTAACAAAATAATTTAAGGGCACTAATTCACAATTGGCCGTTTTGCAGTTCGCCAAGTGAAAAATGCTGGACGCGGAGGCAACAATGGGAGGTAGAATTGTTAGTTGTTTTGATGGGATGGTATGGTTTGTTGTCACTGGTTTGAGTTTGGAGAGTTATGTAATTGAAAGACTTTATAAAGTTGTATTTGTAACAAATGTGATATCATTTAATTGAATAATAATTAGTGTCCTGAATAACCTAATATTATGATTAGTTATGTAATTGAAAGACTTTATGAAAGTCGTATTTGTAACAAATGTGATATCATTTCAATTGAATAATTAGTATCCCGAGTGACCTAACATTATGATTAGTTACGTAATTGAAAGACTTTATGAATGTAATAATTAGTATCTCGAATAACCTAATATTATGATTATTATTGATTGTGTTATTGCTGCAAAATCGGGTTTAATTTTCAGTGTTAGTTTATATTATATTTCTTGTCAACAAGACTTTGTATTTTGTTTTGGATTGGTTTTCTTATATTATTATTTCTTTATTTAGTAATATTGAAAATAGTACATATAAATTATATTTTAATTTTTAATTAAAGATTATAAGATGAAGTATTTAAAATTAGTTTTTATTATAATTAATTTAATTTGGACAAATTTTGGAAAACATATTTAAACAATTTATGTGGATGTTAAGTGTAAGCTTATGATTGAAGTAAATATTATTGAACTTTTTGAAAAGAATATTCCCAATATATTGAACATAAAATATTTGTTTTTAAATTATTGGAAAGATTTGTTTAGAATGATATTCAATTAAACTTGTAAGTCTAAAGGTCCCTAGTATTTTTATACCATCACTAGTTTAGGTAAATATTAAGGAACATTTGGATGTTACATTTTTCACCCCTAAGAAATTTCATCCCTGAAGTTTGTCTTCATTGGATTTAAGCTTGATTCACCTAGAATTATTCTCATGATCAATCTACATACAAAGTCAGTTACTTACATAGTTAAAAAAAATACACAATCCTGCAATGCACTCACATAGATGATGTATTATACATATATGTCATGTGTATCAGCAAGGAATGTTTATAAATTACTACTTCAACTCGATTTTAAAACTCTAACTTTCTAATTTATTCCTAAAACAATGGAGCTTGATTTTTTCTTATTATACCACTATTTTTAATCTACTTAACATGTCTTCTATCTTTTATGGATAACTTGTGATATAATTTGAGCCCAAATTCTATTTCAAGGTATCATAGAGATTTAGGGTTGGTTAGATATTTGTCCTATAATTATTCATAATAATAATTCAAATTATTAACTATTACACTAGGGCTTTGGTCTTCCTTCTAAACCAACAATTTTCACTTTTTTCAATTTGGATGAACCTTGTTCTAGTTTTAGGTGAGTTTACACAAAAACATCTTTTATCACTCTTGGATATTTAAGTTGTTGAACTTCTAAAATTTATTGGTATCATGATTTATTACCTTATACATAGGATCTCCCCTTATAAGGGGATATTCATGGATGAGGATGATTCATCTAATCACACTTCTTTTCATCAGTGCCACCATCTACCCTAAAGATTCCTATCACTTATTTATGGAGTAATTAATTTAGTGATATTTTATTTTATATAGAGAGGGGATAAGATGCAATATCAACTTACAAGTGATAAATATGAAGTATCACTACCTCAAGAAGACAATTTTGAGATACTTACTAAACTGACATACAAGTTTTTTTCCAGCCCCAATAATCAAGATTTAGGAGTTAAAATTAACCCATTCATCACACATACTGATATCTTCTATAATAACATATTTCAGCACAAGAATTCCCTTCCTAGTACATACTCAACTATTCATTCCTTAGTTGTCTCAATCCATTCAACAAATCAATGTTTAAAATTCAAGCAAAGAATCTTATTTATTATTTCTCTAGGTTGCCAAAATCATCACAATTTTCTAGAAAATCATCATAATTACAAAGAACTATGGTCATTCACAAACTCATACTCACAACTATAATGATGTCATCTTTTGAAGCCAGAGACTATCCTTAATTTTGTCACTAGAACTCAAAGAGAGAGACTAGAACTTATGGTTTGCATGCATTAGTTAGCTCAATCAAATTCCAATCATAAAGAAAGGAAACCAAATACTAGAGACCTCAAATAATATTCCCATTAATTAATCAAATCTAACAGACTACTTTTTAAGGACTTGTCTATTTTTAAAAGAAAAATTTCTTAGAAAACATCAAACCTTCCCATTAGTAAGTATAAGGAATGTACAAACAAAAAATAACCATAATTAAATTGTAGTCATGACTACACAAACAAATCAAAGAGGAACATGAATATATTTACACCCTAATTCACTAATAGAAAGAAAAATAATGGTTCAAGTTGTTATATGGAAAAGGGAGACTTAGCATAAAAGGTCAAACTAGATCAAACCTTCTTCTATCAACATTAGAGCACAAACTGAGTTAGGCTTCTACCTTTGAAGGTGAGCCACACTATAGGGGCTTTGTCCCTTTGTTGTATAAAGGAGTTTTAACCAAATTTAACTAACCAAACTAGGGTAAAGCATGGAACCCTAATTGAGAAAGATTCAATAATAAATGACTGTAAAAAATAGACACATGATGTATGAAAAGATAGCAAAGTTCAGGAGACAGAGGAGAATCAGAACTTGAGTTTGAGAGTAGAGAAGTACTAGGGCACTGGGTGACTTAGAAGCAAATTAGGGTTTTGTAGAATGTCAGGATCTGAGTGCCTTCACCTATGTATAATCCTCCTTCCTATAACTTATTGTCAACTGATTCTTCTAAATGTGACCTATACACACACAAGAAGAGAAAGGGTTGGTGCTATTTAGAAGCTTGCCTAAGTCATGCTTTGTGAATGGTGTTTCCATCTCCATAATAGAAATGATAAGAGGTCAAATAGTGTGTGCCATAGGAGGGCAAAGGAAAATTTAAAGTAGAATGGGATGCTGTAATAAAGCATGAAGGAAATGAGTCACCATGAGCAAGGAAACCCTAGCTTTCTTGATGTGGTGTCACAACTTGAATCAAGAAGTTGGTGTAGCCCATAGAAGTATAGATATCTTCACAAGACCTGCAAGAACTTAGTACAATAACAATAATCCACCATAAAGAGCTCCCAAGATCATGTAGGGAAGAATAAAGAGCACGAGAGAAAGAGAGTGAGAATAACAATCCTTAGAGAACTTAGAGAGATCTTCAAATGAATAAACTAATTTGGTTATATATGCATTCCCATTGATTTTTGGGGAATTAAACCAAATAAAGCTGACATGACGAAGCATTAGAGATGTCATAAGCAAACATTACCTTAAATTAACCCTAGGCTAAAGGAGGGACCAGATCACTAGGCCCCCTTATCCTTTATCCCCAAAAACTTTGGGATAAGCTTCACTAAGTGTGCTTAGGCCAGCCCTAAAGTTATCTTTCATGTTTCATGCATCATGATTAAAAATTAATTGTTTTAGGTCAACCTAGGTGCTAAACTAGGTGTAAAATGGCAAGGGTGAACATTTGACTCCTTAACATTTAGCCCCCACTTTAGTGTGGCTATGATATTATGCTCATACTTGTACTAAAGTACAAACAAGATAGATTTCAACCACAACAAACATACAATTGATAGAATGCCACCAAGATTGATCAATAATCAAGCCTCCAAGTTTAGGATTCTAGGAGTCTATGATGATTAGCAAGAGGAGTTAAATACACATAAGACACATGACATAATTCAATCATACATGAAGGATTTAGAAAACATGATATAAGAAAAAATATATAGAAGGCATACACTTGAAAAAGCACAATGTATACATGCAATACACAAAGCATAGATTCCATACACAAGGTATACATGAAATACATAAAGTAGACATAGAATACACATGAAACACACATGGAATACACACAAAGCACTCAAGGAGACTACATAAGGAATACATAGAGAAAACATACGAAGCATGCATGAGGCATAAATAATACATAAAGGATAAGAATATACAAAGGCAATACATGCATCATACAACAACCACAAGAAGCACATAATAGAAGACCTTGAGTTAGGATGATAAAAGAGACCTCAATCTAAAATATTTTCTCAATCATCGTGCATCATTTCTCAACATGCAATTAGAAGAATGCTAAGAAGGGATTAGTTATAAATAATAAGTTCAAGAGGAAACAAACATATCATACACATAATCCACTTCAAGAAAAGTGTTTCCACTCAAGGGAATGCACAACCCACCTCTGATAAGAGGATTTACGTGAACCCTTACAGAATAAGAAGGCATTGCAACCATACCCAAAGGTATTCTATCCAAATTCAAGTTGGTGGTTCCAACCCTTCTCACAAATGTATAAGGAACTTCAACCTAGTAGAACAAGATAGACTCAAGATCTTGCTTCCAAGCTTGTCACAATCCTTTCCAAGAGAGTGCAGTACCAAAGATAATCAAGAATTGTTTTGACAAAAAGATGAGAGTAAGGCTCACAGTACGATATATGCCCCCACCTTAAAGTGATTTCTAACTCCATCAAGGAGCAATTTCCTTTAAACTAGAATAAGGAAGACATATAAAATGAGTAAACGAAGGAGATTCTTCCAGGCATGATAAACAATGGCTTATGTAGTCATGGTATGATTCTGAGCATTGCAACAAGGTGTCACATAAGTATGAAGTTGACAGAAGGAAGATTGCATGAAAGCAATGATCGAATAATGAAATGATGTTAAATCCTCTAATAAAAATAACAAAATTGTAAATCATGACTTATAAAAGAATGGAGATACACATAGAGGAAATGACACAACACATTATTTATCCTTGTATCTTTTTTTAGCAAGGATGCCAAGGGAGAACCAACAATAAACAAAACATCACAATATAGGGATAACAATATGTATAAGTATAACACAAATGAGACGGAGGGACCACACTTGCGAGTCAACCTAGAACAAATCATCCTCCCCCAACTTTATTATTATAAAATGGATGGAGGAAAAGGTGCTATAGGGACTACATCAAGTGTGGCGAAAGATATAAGAGCCATATTGTGTTTAAAGTTGTTGAATTTTTCCACCTAAGGCTCGGCATTCCTTAGTGGAATAGCCAAACACTCGATGATATGCACAGTAGTGAAGTGTTGAATGCTTATATTATTGAATCATTTTGTATGTTGGAGGATGAAGAGAGATTAAGTGGTATTTGAGTAGAATTGGGAATAGACACTCTTGTTGAGATAGAAGAGATGATATAGCTAGAGTAGGAAGCAACCCTTTTTGTTGTGAATATGATGGAGAGAACATAGGCAAAGATTGAAAACCTAAACCTACTTTAGACAAGTGCGGTGTTGGTTCCATAGGTTCCTTAATTCCTTGTTCTTTGAATCCTAACCCATTTACATTGTATCTAATTTTAGAAAGAATTTTGAATCCATATGCCCATAATGTTTCTCCAAATATGCAAGAAGAGGAGAGGTCATATGACTAGATTTGTTGATTTGAGAAGTGTAATTATATTTTGATGAAGAAGTAGAAGGATCATAGTTTTGATCATGTTGAGGAGGGTTAATCTTTGTTTCAACAAACCCTTGGGGGTTAAAATATAAAGGGACCTCATCATTACCACGACATACATTAAAAGAAGATGATCAAGTAGATTTGAGATTTTTATATTGAGATTATATATCACAAATGATAGCCATTTCTATAGAAGAAAGTCTATTATCATTAGTGGTAAAATCAATATGAAAAGCTCCATCATCATTACTTTTGAGTTTAAGTTTTTTAGGAGTAGGAGATTGTGTTGAAGAAATTTCATTTACCTTCAACATTTTTCGGTGTGGATGAGATTTTATATTCACTCACAAAGGTTGATGTAAAATCTAATAAACCCCAATCATTACCAAAAATGCATTCAAAGGACCAACACTATCTTTACCATCACTATTGTTAGAAGAGGAGGGTAGTAGTTTGGCTTTCATTAAAGAAGGGATCAATTATTTAGGGGGATTTGATGTCTCAATTCCATTTGCAAGAAACTTTCTGGAACTGGGTCAACTTCAATCGTACGGAGCTCATTTTCAAATATAATCTTTATTGTTCAATGAAGGGTAGATGGGACTACCCCCATGGCATGAATCCATAGTCTACCAAGAAGAAGATTGTATGTGAGAGAATTAGGCATGACATGGATAAGGGTAGGAAATGTGATAGGACCATCCTTATCATTTAAGGTGATAGTACTTAGTGATTGTCTACTAACATTATCAAATCCATGGATGTTGAGTTTATCTAGTTGGATGTGAGATGTATCACCATTAATTTTATATAACAAGTCTATGCCATAAACATTAAGACCTGATCCACCATTGATCATAGTGCATCTGACCCTCATTCTATTAATAATGAAAAATTTCATTAGAGGCTCATATTTGTTTGGTACTTCTATGGGAGGCAATTCATGTTGTTGAAATAAGATATTTGATGTTGTCACATGCATACAACTAAATAGAGATGCTACATCCTTTGGTCTAATAGAGGGTCAAACAACTACCTTTTGTAGAGCTTCTTGCAGTATTTTTTGGTATGTAGGTGATGTTTATATTAAATCCCATAGAGAGATCTTAGCTAGAGTAGTGCGGAGCTACTTGAAGAGATTGTATTCTCTACCAATATGTTGAGGAAGATGAGGAGGTGGGGGAATAAAATGTTGAGAAGGTAGAAGAGAAGTGGGCACACTCAATACTCACTTACTTTTCTTGTTATTATGAGTGTTGTGTGTATGAACAACCACATGATAATGAGGTTGTTGTAACACATTTTGAATGCCTTGATTTGTTTGAGTAATTTGCTTTGGAAAGTTGACAATGTAACCAAGAGGTCAAGATAGTTTTGGAACACCCCAAACTATAATCACATGTTTAGAGAAAGGAGGTAGATTAGGTGCCTCATCCATAATGATTTTAGGAATATTTTGAAAATTAATGCATTTATTTGCTATCACCTTAGTGGGTGGAATAATTATATTAATGATGATGGAATTTATATTGTTATCTTTTGAAGAATTATAAATTTAGGAAAATGTGATGAATGCGCAATATCTACCAATGGGGGATCCATTATGAGAGAAGGATCTTCATTCAATAATTCTTCATATTTTGAAGGGAGATCATTGCAATGAACAAAGGGTAGAGTGATGTTAATAAAATTGTTGATGATTGTATCTTTAGGGATTTCCAAGGGTCTTAAACATGCAATCAAAGGAGGAATATCAAGGTTCTTCACATCCTTGGTGATATCAAAGGTATTAGAACATTCAACCTAATGCTGGAGCATCCTAGGTTGCAAAGAAATCTTGCATGAACCAAAAAAATTTCCATTCATTTCTTTCATTTCATTTTCAATTCAATACAATCATTTGCACTTTTAGCATTTTGTATTACATTTTGACACATCTTGAAATCAAAGCTCACAGAATAGGACTTAGCATCTATATATCATCATCTACATCATATCTAAAAGCTAGGTCATTTGGACTTGTCTGCTAAAAGTTATCGCTATCAGAAGATCATTAGTTTTTACATAGCAGAGCATACAAACAATCAGCTGAAAGAGAACATTTGTGGAGCACTTCTGTGACTTGAGAAGCCTAATGATACATCATACATGGTACATAAGGATCAAATAAACCTTCTTTGAGGTTTGCACCACGATTCACCCATTTGTGGAGCATTACTAGAGGATTGAAGGATGACCTATTTGTTTCTACACGTTACATTCCTTCATTAGAGTTTGTAACCTTTCTTGGCTGACACAAAGGATTTCTTGAGCATGGAGATGATATATATAGATCTCTAGGATGTATTAGGAAATCAATAGTTTTAGAATATGATTTAGATCAAATATTTTGTCCCAGAAAGGTGCTTCAAAGCAATATTTGTTGTAACTAGAATTCAGGCATGTGAGCCCTTAGATTGTAGCCTACATGTTGCTAGCATATAAGCATTCTGAATATATGACATATTGAGTATTTGAATCTTCCATTGCATCCTATCTTTGTGTTGTTTTCATTATGTTTACTCTAGTTGCATGGTTTGGACAGTTCATTTTGTGAACCCTCCAACCATGACTGCACCAAGTGGTATCAGAGTGAAGTTTTGAATCCTTTGGGAAGTGAATGCATTCTAGAAGATCTTGTGGTGAACCGATCACCAACTTGAGGCAATCTACTTATGTTGTCAACAAATCATCAAGTGTGAGGCAGTTGCTACCTTGTAGTCAAATCACTAAAATTGAGGTAGTTGCACCAGATCCTAGGAAGAGATGCCACCGAGGAGGATGCCTATTGTTGGCACTATGGATGAAAGAATGGAAGAGATGATGAAAAAAATGAAATTTAGATTGGATGTGCTGTAGAAAAAGATAGAAGAAGATGACTAACTCCTAGACATGATGTTGATAGTGTTGATGAAGAATTTCAATTTGCTGATCAAAATGAAGAAGCCCTAGAAGAAGAAGAAGAAGAATCATATCAGGTGAAGATGTTGAAAGCTATTTCAAAGATTGGAAAAAGACCTAGAGTGGAAGTACTAAACTATACTAGAAATTTGAATCTAGAGGAATTGATTGATTGGATAAATGAATTGGAGGAATACTTTGAATATGAAGAAATTGAAGATCCAGAGAAAGTGATATTTGCAAAGACTAAGTTGAAAGGACATGTTGCTATTCGGTAGAAAGAAGTTTAATTGGATAGAAATAGGAGAAGAAAAGAGAAGATCATAAAATGGGATAGGATGATGACAAAGTTAAAGAATGAGTTGGAGTTGTTGAAGAGATTGTAGAACTTAAGACAAAAGGAGAAATGTGTGAAGGTTTATACTAAAGAATTTCATAAGATGATCATAAGGACTAGACATAGTGAAGCAAGCAAGGAGAGGAGGCAAGATATATCAATGGATTGAGGCTGAATATTCAAGAGGAGATAAGTATGGTAAGGATGACAACAATAGAAGAAGCATATCAATTTTCCATGAAAGTTTAAGACAATTTGAACAAGAAGCATGAGCAAAGATAGGGAGGAAGAGGAGGTAAATTTCAAAGATGTAGAACCTATTCTAGAGGAGAAAGATCATATCCAGACCATAAGAAACAAGATAGTTCATTTAAGAAGGGGGATAGAGATAGAAATTCATACTGGACAACTAACATAAACTTCTATCAGAGAGGGAATCATAATTCTTACCGTAATGAAGGATATGAGAGAGATGAAAGAGGGTTTAATAAGAGAACATTCAGAGGAACTCATTTTAAGTGTGGAGGTCAAGGACACAAAGAATTTGAATGTCATTAGGGAAGTACAAGAATGAAGCTAGAGAATAATAGAAGAGTCGCTTATGTAGAAGAAGAACCTGTTGGATCACCTAATTCTATTGGAAAACCAGAGAAAAGAGAATCACTAGTTAGGAGGAGAGCATTATTTCAAGTACAGACAACTGAGGAACCACCACAGAGGAAAAGTTTGTTTCACACTAGATGCAAATCAAGAGGTAAATGCTGTAAGGTAATCATTGATAGTGGAAGTACTGATAATTTGGTTTCAGAAGACATGGTGACTAAGCTTAACCTAGAGAGATCGAAACACCCTAAGCGCTGCAAGATAGCATGGATTCAGGATGAACACAAGGTATTGGTGAGTGAACAATGTTTGGTGAAATTTCATATAAGATCTTATCATAATGAAGTATTGTGTGATATCATGCTGATGGATGTATGTCATATATTGTTGGGTAGACCATGGTAGTATGATAGAAAATATATACATGATGGGAGAAAGAATAATTACACTATAGTATCAAATGGAAAGAAATTACCTTGATTCCTTTGGAAGATGAACCTAAAAGTGAAGTATGTGGGAATGCAAGAATTTGTTTGGTAGACAGAAGGAAATTCTTGGATGGATTGAGACATGAGAATATGTGTTATGCTTTGATCCCTAAGAAGCATAAAACCCTAAGTATAGAGACTAAAGAATCACAGCCAGAGGAGATAACTGAATTGTTGATATCTCGTATGAAGACATCATATTAGATAATTTACCTAAATGAATGCCACCAATCTAGAGTATCAGTCATCATATGGACCTTATACTTGGAGCTAGTTTTCCTAACAAAGTAGCACACTGGATGACACTAGTAGAGAATGCAGAACTGGATAGACAGATACAAGAGCTATTGATGAAAGGATTAATCAGAGAAAGTTTAAGCCCATGTGAAGTACTTGCAGTGTTAGCACCGAAGAAGGAAGGAGAATGGAGAATGTGTACAGACTCTAGAGAAATCAATAAGATCATAGTTAAATATAGATTTCCATTGCCTAGGATGGATGGCATTATGGACTATTTGAGTGGAGAAAAGTATTTCACAAAGATACACTTGACGAGTGGATACCATTAAATCAAGATCAAAGAAGGAGATGAGTGGAAGACTACATTCTAGACAAATCAAGGATTGTATGAATGGTTGGTGATGTCTTTTGGATTGAAAAATGCATCGAGTACTTTCATGAGGTTGATGAATGAGGCCTTGAAGAAATTCTTGGGTAAGTTTTTTATTGTATACTTGGATGATATTTTGATTTTCAATAAGACAAAGGAAGAATATTTGTGGCACATTAGACAAGTATTGTAGAGGTTAAGAGAAGAGAAATTGTTGATAAACATCAAGAGATGTAGTTTCATGAAGGAATAATTGGTATTTTTGGGATTTGTGATTTATATGGAAGGATTGAAGATGGACCCTGAGAAGGTTAGAGCAATTGTTGAGTGGCCAACACCTGAGAGCATTGGAGAGGTAAGATCATTTCATGGATTAACTAGAGTTTCTACCGGAAGTTCATAAAAAAATTTAGTTGAGTATACACACCAATGACAAAGACAATGAGATGTGATAGAAAAGATTTTAAGTGGACATTAGGAGAAATTAAAAGTTTTGAGTTGTTGAAAAAGAAAGTGACTGAGCAAACAGTGTTAGCAAATTACTAGATTTCAACAAAGTATTTCAAGTGGATTGTGATGCTAGTGGAAATGTAATAGGAACAGTGTTAAGTCAAGAAGGTAGACTAGTAGCATATTTTAGTGAGAAGTTGAATGGTGCAAGGAGAAGATATGCAATTTATGATCAGGAGTTTTATGCCATAATTCAAGCCTTGCAGAAATGGAGACATTACTTGTTGCCTAAAGAATTTATGTTGTACACTAATCATCAAGCTTTAGAATATTTGAACAGTCAAGGTAAGTTGAATTAGAAACATATTCTCGATGGGTAGGGTTCATGCAATGTTACACATTTGTATTGAAGCATATGAGTGGAAAATCAAACAAAGTTGTAGATGCATTGAGTAGAAGAAGGAATTTGCTGACAGAGATGAGAGTAGAAGTATTAGGTTTTGAAGAACTAAAGCATATGTATGAAGAAGTTCTTGATTTTGTCGAAACATGGAAAGCATGTAAGGAACCTGTTGTGATATATAGAAGTAAGTGGTTGGACTATTTCATTAAAGAGGATATGTTGTTCAAAGGATATTAGTTATGTATACCTAGGAGTTCAATGAGAGATAATTTGAGAAAGGAAAAGCATAGTGGTGGATTGGCAGTACATTTTGGAATTGATAAGATAGTCATTTTGGTAAGTGAACATTATTTTTGGTCTCAGGTATATAAGGATGTAAGAAATTTTTACAAATTTGTAGAATATGTCAAGTTGCAAAAGGGAGTAGTCAAAATACTAGTTTGAACAAATCTTTGACAATATCGGAGAGACTTTGGGAAGGCTTAAGCATGGATTTCATATTAGGTTTTCTGAAGACATAAAGATGACATGATTCTATATTTGTACTGGTGGATAGATTTTCAACGATGGCACATTTCATGCCTTGTAAGAAGACAAATAATGTAGTGCATGTTGCTGACCTATTTTTCAAAAAGATTATGCGATTGCATGGATTACCTAAAAGCATAGTTTTCGACAGAGATATAAGATTCATTGGATATTTTTGAAGGACATTGTGGAGGAAGATGAAGACAAACCTAAAGTTTAGTTTAGCATTTCATCCACAGACAGATGGATAGACAGAAGGGGTAAACAAGAGTTTAAGAAAGTTGTTGAGATGTTTGGTGGGAGATAAGGTAGGAAATTGGGATCTAATTCTACCGCAAGCAAAGTTTGCATACAATAATTTAGTGAATAGGAGTACAGGGAAGACACCATTTGAAGTTGTGACTAGAATGAAACCTAGAGGAGTAGCAGATTTGAGAGATATTAGTATGGAGAATAAGAGAAGTGCAGAAGTAGAAAAATTTGTTGGATAAATGGAGACAATACATAATCAAGTCAGGAAGCATTTGGAGGAAATGAACAGTAAGTATAGAGAGCAAGTAGATGAGAAGAGGAGACACACAGATTATTTAGTTGGAGATGAAGTAATGATATATTTGAGAAAGGAGAGATTTCCAATGGGAACATACAACAAGCTAAAGATGAAGAATTTTGGACCATGTAAAATACTCAAGAAATTTGATTCAAGAAATGCATATGAAGTGGAACTATTGGAGACATTTCAGACCTATATCAATATCATGAAGGAGAATCAAGTGACAACATTGAATATGATTTGCAAAATTAGTTACGACAACAACAACCATAGTAGATAGAAGACATCTTGGACAACAAAGTTGGATGCAACACCAGAGGAAAACAATACAAAGAATATTTGGTGAAGTGGAAAGGTAGACTAGAAGAAGATTCATCATGGATTTCTCAATCTAATGTGGACCTACTTGGTTTTCCTCTAGCCCTAGCAAAGTGAGGGACTCACTTTTTTCAACAACCCAGGGTGTCTGATGCAAGAGCATCCTAGGTTGTAGAGAAATATTGCATCAACCAAAAACATTTGCATTCATTTCTTTCCTTTCATTTTCAGTTCAGTTCAATCATTTACAGTTTCAACATTTTGTATTACATTTTACTGCATCTTGAGATCAGAGCTCATGGAACAACACTTAATATCTAGATTTCATCATCTACATCATATCCAAAATTTAGGTCATTTGGACTTGTCTGTTAAAAGTTATCACTATCAGAAGATCATCAGTTTTCATAGAGTAGAGCATACAGATAGTCAGATGAAGGAGAAGGTTTGCAAAGCACTTCTGTGACATGTGGAGCCTAGTGACACATCATAGACAACACTTAAGGATCAGATAGACCTTCCTTGAGGTCCACACCATGATTCACCCATTTGTAGAGCATTATTAGAGGATTGAAGGCCAACATATTTATTTCTACACATCACATTCCTTCATTGGAGTTTGTAACCTTTCTTGGCTAATGTGGAAGATTTCTTGAGCTTGGAGATGATATATATAGTTCTCTAGGATGTATTAGGAACTCAATAGTTTTAGAATATGATTTAGATTGGATATTTTGTTCCTAAAATGTGCTTCAAAGCAATATCTGTTGCAACTAGAATTCAAGCCTGTGAGCCCTTACTTTTTTGCCCACATATCACCGGCATATAAGCATTCTAAATATATGATATATTGAGAATTTGAATCTTCCATTGCATCATATCTTTTTGTTGTTTCCATTGTGTTTACTCTAACTGCATAGTTTGGATAATTCATTCTATGAACCCTCCGATCCTGACTGCACCACAACCAAAGGAGGAAGATCAATAGGATGAGTCATGGAATCATCATGTACTATGGTATAAGTAATATGCTCAACATCCTCTAATGCTACATTTCTAGAAGAGAGATCATTCAAATGAAGAGAAGCTAAAATAATGTTAAGGAATGTTTCAATGATTTCATCCTCTTGCACCAAGATCTCTTCATAAGCATGGGGAATCTTAGGAGATGGATGAAAGTAATACAAGGGCATAGGAAATTATTTGTTTTTATCATATTTAAGGAATGGAACATTAATTTTATAAATTGTTTGAGTAAAGTTGGAAAATGATGAAAGACAAGCCATGTTTGCATTTAGGTAGTTTTGTTTATGTTTTTACTTTCAAATTTCAAAGACAACATGAATGCATGAATGCTCTTAATTTCTAAATTAAAAAATATGATGAGTACAAAAACCTAAAATAAGATTTAGCAATTATCCAACATGGCAGAGATCTGAAAATAAGCTTTCAAATATAACCACTAAATGTAAGACTCACTAAAATAGAAGACGCAATTAGCGCCTAAAATAGTGCAAGAATTTACTGCATTTGAGTCCATGAATTGGACATTTCTGTCAGCACAAAACTCGGTGCTAAATAGAATCTCACTATTGCACTAGGTTTAGCATCGTTTATAACGCCAGGTTTAGCGTCAGATTTTAGTGCCAAGATTAACGCTGGATTTAGTGCCAATTTTTTTTACTTCTAGTTTTGCTTCTTGTGTTTCTTCGAAGTTTGCTTCTAGTTTTGCTTCCAATTTTGCTTCTGGTTTTTCTTCCACTATTGCTTTTGGTTTTAATTCTAGGTTGGCTTCTGCTTTTACTTCCAATTTTACTTCTAGTTTTTCTTTCAATTTTGCTTCCAGATTTGCTTCCATGTTTACTTCCAATTTTTCTTCCAATTTTGCTTTTGCTTTTGCTTCTAGTTTTTCTTCCAGTTTTGTTTCCAATTTTGCTTCTAGTTTTGCTTCTGATTTTACTTCCAGTTTTGCTTCTAGGTTTGCTTCCAATTTTGCTTCTGGTTTTGCTTCCAGTTTTGCTTTGAATTTTGCTTCTAGATTTGCTTCCAGTTTTGCTTCTAGGTTTGCTTCCACTTTTGCTTCCAATTTTACTTCCAATTTTGCTTCAAATTTTGCTTCTAGTTTTGCTTCCAATTTTTCTTCTGGCTTTGCTTCTGGTTTTACTTCCAATTTGGCTTCCAATTTTGTGTTTAGTTTTGTTTCCAATTTTTCTTCCAGTTTTGCTTCCGATATAACGTCACTTGTTGCTTCCATTTTTGTGGCTTTTGTTGCTTCTAAAAATGGTTATTGTTTGCTTACATTTATTAATTTAATATGTTTTATTTCAATTTAATTAGTTAAATATATCATGCCTCTTAAATAACTCATATGATTATAAAGTAAGTAATTTAATTATTTAACTCATATGATTAAATAACAAGATAATTATTATAACATGATCATCATCTATAATTAAAACAGGTGAGTCAAATATCTATAATTTAATTGAATTTAACAAAATCTAGCTTGAGCAATAAATTAAAATCATCATACGTAATAAATACCCATCCAAAAATGATTGACCACTTTCAATCTATATAAATTGACAAGTCAATACGGATAAGATCATCATCATATATAATTAAAACAAGTGAAAGTTAAATATGCCAGTAGATCAATAACATGTCTTGATGATACATGTACAAATGATATAAGTAAAAATGATAAATTATGTAACTCAAAATGATACAAGTCAAGATGATACATGTCCAAATGATATAAGTCAAAATGATACATAAATTTATGATACAACTCATTAATATGGCACTGCAGGCTGTGAAAATGATACATATGATAGCTAGAGACTATGAAAGAGGCATCATAATGATATATCAACAATGATCCATGATGTAGTCTATATGATCATGAATGTCATTGGCTGCCACGAGCAACTACCTCATCATCATCATCATCACCATCATCGTCGTCATCATCATCGTCACTAGCCTCAGTGTCTTCTGTATCTACGTCATCATCATCCTCTACCATGTGATATGTATTAGAACCAACATAATCTGGATCTCTATCATAAGGATCATCTTGATCTTTTAGAAGACCCGTGTTCTGCAAAAAAAAATATTTAAAATGAAAAGTTATTATTTATTTCATGCAATAATTTATTTTTCTATTATATATCTATTATTACAACATATGAAACAAAACCATAATCATATTACATCATATCAAAGTGGACATACCATAATAAAATTTCCAAAAATTTACATCTAATATGTCATTCCAATGATGTAAAACATGCAACAATTCTAATAAATGTTAGTAAAGATCATAAAAAAATTTGTTATAAATTTAACTATCAAATGTAAATTCTATTACATAACCTTAAGTGCTACAAATTGATTGGTTGAAAGCTCCCATTTTAACACAGGCAGGGAGGATGGTGGCAAAGGTTGTGGAATTTGGCTTTACACCAACTAATTGCATTTGCTTTAAAACTTCTAAAGCCTTTTCAACAAATCCATTTTGTGCATATCTTGAAGTCATTGTAGTCCATGAGACCACATTTCTTTGAGGCATTCTGTCAAACATTTCCCATGCCTTGTCTATGCTTCCACATTTTGTATACATGTCTAAGAGGGCAGTTGCAACTACAACATCTGACAAAATTCCTCTATCCTTTTTGTATTGATGGATGTCCATACCCTATTCCAAAGCTCCCATTTGACACAGGTAGGGAGGATGCTGGCAAATCTTGTGGAATTTGGCTTTACACTAGCCAATTGTATTTACTTTAAAATTTCTAAAGCCTTTTCAACAAATCCATTTTGTGCATATCCTGTAGTCATTACAATCCATGAGACCACATTTCTTTGAGGCATTCTATCTAACAGTTCACTTGCCTTGTCTATGTTTCCACATTTTGCATACATGTCTAACAGGGCAGTTGCAACTACATCTTACAAAATTCCTCTATCCTTTATGTATTGATGGATGTCCATACCCTATTCCAAAGCTCCCATTTTGACACAAGTAGGGAGGATGTTGGCAAATGTTGTGGAATTTGGCTTTACACCAGATAATTGCATTTTCTTTAAAATTTTTGAAGACTTTTCAACAAATCCATTTTGTGCATATCCTATAGTCATTGTAGTCCATGAGACCACATTTCTTTGAGGCATTCTATCAAACAATTCACGTGCCTTGTCTATGCTTCCATATTTTGCATACATGTCTAACAAGGCAGTTGTAACTACAACATATGACAAAATTCCTCTATCCTTTATGTATTGATGGATGTACATGCCCTATTCTAAATCTCCCATTTTGACACAGGTAGGGAGGATGGTGGCAAAGGTTGTGGAATTTGGCTTTACACCTGCTAATTGCATTTGCTTTAAAATTTCTGAAGCCTTTTCAACAAATCCATTTTGTGCATATCCTGTAATCATTGCAGTCCATGAGACCACATTTTTTTGAGGCATTCTGTCAAACAATTCATGTGCCTTGTCTATGCTTCCACATTTTGCATACATGTCTAATAGGGTAGTTGCAACTACAACATCTGACAAAATTCCTCTATCCTTTATCTATTGATGGATGTCCACACCTTATTCCAAAGCTCCCATTTTGATACAGTAGGAAGGATGTTGGAAAAGGTTGTGGAATTTGGCTTTACACTAGCCAATTGCATTTGCTTTAAAATTTCTGAAGCCTTTTCAACAAATCCATTTTGTGCATATCCTGTAGTCATTGCAGTCCACGAGACCACATTTCTTTGAGGCATTATGTCAAACAATTCATGTGCCTTGTCAATGCTTCCATATTTTGCATACATGTTTAACAGGGTGGTTGCAACTACAACATTTGACAAAATTCCTCTATACTTTATGTATTGATGGATGTCCATACCCTATTCCAAAACTCCCATTTTGACATAGGCAGGGAGGATGGTTGCAAAGGTTGTGGAATTTGGATTTCAAACAACTCATACTCGTAGAGTCATGGTTTTAGGTCACATATGTTATGGTAACAACAAGGGATTCCAACTATGGTTACAATAGCTAAGACTACCCTCATTTGTGACCATAACAAGGTTCTTAGACAACACTATCTTGCTCTTCACACTAGGTACTATATAGGCCAAGATTGGGTTGAAGAAATCACTTGATGGTTACCCATATAGTGATACCACACCCTAATACCCCATGCATTCTAAATTGCATGAGATTTATACAATACTCAACTAAGATGAAATTGTATCACTGTACCACACTTAACTATGACAGTCCTTTCTTGACAATAATTTGTAATCTTTAGACTATTGGGATACTTGCCACAAATAAATATTAGGTCAATGACACAAGGCTTGTAAACAAAAACCATAATCCCAACTCTATATCCATCCCCTTGGTAGTCTCAAGGGCCACCTTGAGACAAAAAATGCTAATGTACTATTATGACAATTATGAATGTCCTCCATCATTTCATTGTGCATTTGAAACTTGAGATGAGGATTGTGGAGGTCTCCATTTGTAAAAACATTGAGAAATACTCATGGAAAGATCTTTGAAATAGGCATATTCAACTTCAGGCATTTCTACAGACCCTAGGAAGGTGGATGTAAACTTAGTGACTTTAATTACCACCACAAAGACTATCCCCTTTGTGACTATGACAAGGTAACATTTTCATGCTCTTTATGACAATCCCTTCTCCATCAGGTGATGGCCTAATAACATTTAACTCCTTTGTGATTTCAACGTCTTTGTAATGCACTAACATAGGAGTCTTGACAGTCCTTATGTGTTAGTGAAGAAGGCTTCCAACACATTAGAAAGGAGGGCTTAAGATTACATAAAAAGTCCTAGTCTTCATACCCTAGTGACATATCACCCCTCTAAGAAGACCTCAGGACAATTGCCCTTTAATATAGGAAGTCAATGCAGTTTTAAAAGATAAAGTGCAAGAGGCCAAAGGACAAGAAAACTTAAGGCCTTAAAGGGTTTAAAGGAATAAAAATACAGGCTTGCAAACTCAACTTAAAACCCTAACCCTAGGTGGGTACCACTAGATACCACCAGAACCCTTTAACTTGGCATTGCAAAACCTCATCCAATCTAGTTGTGGAAAGCCAAAATCAAGCATGTACACTCACATATGATAGATAAGTATGCCTACCAAGTGGTTTGACATAAAAATGAATAGGCTTCAAATTACAACCCTTCAAATTAGGCCACTGAAGTATATTGTACAAGTGCATTTCTAAGTGCTGTAGTCAGAGTTTTCATCATGGGAACCTAAAATTTTTGTAAAAAATGGTAGGAAATTTTAGGTTCCAACAAGTCCATTAATTGGAGGTACGAAAACAACGGTTTTTTGTTCATTACTAGCCCATTAAACTTAAGCATATGAGAAAACATGACACACACAAAATGTTGTGGATAATGACCACAAGATTAGGTTAATTGTGACAGATTTTTGTAAGCAAGCACAACACTAGTATACTCATTATGATCCTAATGGCACCAAGAAGGGTACCCAAAGATATAAGAGTAATCATTTGTTATCTAAGAGAAATCTTACATTTAAGGGTGCTAGGTCCAACAGAGAAGTACTTTAGAACTCATCCTACGCATCAATAAACAACTCAACACAAGAAATTCAAATTGACATATTAACACAACAATATCCAACTAAGTTATTGAAAGTCAATTATTGATACCTTGTTCTCCATCCAGATTACCAAATCGGTCCACTTTTTGCTTTGTAACATTTCCTTTTCTAATTGGCTTGGATGCCAACCATATTTCTCCTCTTGTCAAAACATGGCACATGGACTAGTTAAACTAATTAATATGCAATCATTTACTTTTTCCTAGGAAATTAAAAAAAAATCATTTAACTTATTAAATATACTTAGAAATGTATAGATCAAGGCCTTTAAACCTTTCTGGCCACTGTGATGTGTGGCACGAAGTTTGTCAAGCCTAGCCTTGGAGGCCTTGTCCTGAAACATATAATAATTCAATTTAACTATGCACAAATAAAATTTAAAAAACATTTAATAAATTTGATATAATCTTATGAGCAAATTCAAATACCTGCATACTCTCCTCACCTTACTTCCTCTGTGCATCAGACCTCTCATATGATTTTACAAGCTCTTTCCATACTTTCAAACTTACATCAATTGGCCTTTTTTTGAGCCTTTGCTAGGGAGGGAGTTTTTTTATCTTCTTTGTTTGGTTCGATTAAAATCTCTTGTAGTTTTGAGACATTTGTAGCTCTATCTTCTTTATAGACCAACCTATGCTAAATTTTGTCTCCATATCTTGCATAACTACTTTTGCAGGTGTATGGGTATCTTTGAGAATGGCAAATGTAGATGGTCTTTAAACCGTTGAAGGCATGATTCCTTAAACCTATTCACAAATGTTTTTCTAGCATCCATCATTTGGACGTCCCCTGAAACCACATCATATTCTATCTTGGTATCATAGGTACCAATGCAAGATGCAAAACTTGGCTTGGTGGTTGAAGAAGTCTATTTCCTAGGAGTGGGTGGGACATTAGAAGCATCTCTTCCCTATTCCACATTCTTAGAGGTTATTGTTATTGATTTCCTCCTAGATCTTTTGTTTGATCTATGACTGGTTGGGGAATCAATTGATTCCCTTTTACACTATTGATTTGCTTGTAATGTTTCAGGGGCTTTACCAGATTGTTTTTCTATGTATCTGGCAATCATTGTCAACTCCACACCATCCAATTTGTTCACTACCTCTACCCCCAATATGGAAGCCAATGCCTCTTTATCTTTATCAGTATCATGTTCCCATAAAATAAATTTCTTCTTTTAAATTTACAAATAAAAAACTAAAAACTAAAAATCAAAGAAACAATAGAAACATTTACAAATCTATAAATTGACAATGAATTACCTCATTGTGGCTAGAGTCTACTCCCTTTTCTCTCTTCCCTCTATTGCAAGCTTGACATTTTGAGGTGACATAGGGCAAATTATTTTTGTTCAGTCTATGGAGGCAAATGAAGTACACACTACCAGGTATGAAATTTTTTGTCCAGTTTTTCTATATTCCTCAAAGTTTTTGACCTTTACATTGTAGAGCAAATCATGAAGCTATTTTCCTATGAATCAATTGGTGCCTTGGGAGGGAATCTATAGTTCCTAGCCTAATTTTAGTTTTCTCACCCTCATCTCCAAATCCCTATCTCCTCGTATTGTCTTGACCAACATCTGTTTTAGTTTGCTCACCCTCATCTCAAAAGCCCTAATTTTAGTTTGCTCACAATCAACTTGTCTTAAAGCACTCGACTACTTTTTTTAGGAAGGAAGTGAGAAAGTTCTATTTAGAGAAAGGTATTGATGGTAATGATAAAAAAAATTGAGCATTGGGGTTTGAAAAATGTGTTCACTACTCTCAGATGTAGAGGAAATAATGCAATGTCTACAATTTTACCCTCCTCCTTTGCAACCACATGAGACTTAAATGATTCACATGTAATCAAAATAATATTTACAACCCTTTCTTCACAATCCTCTCCATTTAATCAAAACAAAAATATATTTGGGAACAAAATTTTTTTATTGTAGTTGTAACCTTACCCATGGTGTCAAAAACTAAATCGAATTTCCCATCTCTTTGCGCGGCATTTTTCTCCTCTCTTCACTATGTTTTTCTCATGTAATTATTGAATTTCTCATATATTAATTCAGGTGAGACTCCAACCCAAACACTCAATCCCCAAACAAAAAATTGAACACAAAAAATCAATAAAGTTTTGTTTTGTTTTTTTTGTTGCAGGAAGGAATTTTTTAAAAAAAATTTGATCTAGTAGTCAGTGCTATAGTCAAAGCAATTAACGTCAACTTTAGTGCCAAATTTTAGGCCAAAAATGTAATCTCTTTGTGGTGCCAAAGGCAGCACAAAGTGTGCCTAATTTAGTGCCAATCAATGTAAAATGATGTAGTTTACTTGGAAGTTGATAAAAATGTAACCTCGCCAAATTTGGATTGTCCTTATAATAAGTAACTATATCTTGTTTCCATGATAGCATTTTGACTTCATGTTTCTCTTATGATTAGCTCAACAATGACTTATTCTTTCATGACCTTACACAGATGGTTGGTGACAATCCTTATGCAAGTGATATGGCTTTCGAAAAACCAAACAACTCATCTCTTACTATCATGATGACATATTATTGGGACTATATTGGTAACTTATGGAGTGTGCCTATGGTATTGTGATTTTCATTTCTATGTTCTCATTAACCTATTTTAGGTTGAAGCATGGTAACTAACCCACTAGCTATTATGACAGCCATACAATGACTAGACAATCCTATCCACTTTGACTATGACAGTCCTATGCATGGTGTTTTCTTTATGATAGTCCCCAATAATGTGAATTATTGATAGTAGCTAGTTCAAATGGAGTTTTGGATGGTGTAGTAAGTTCTCCCTATGGCTCATGATAGTGCATGACTTGGATGTTATGTCCTTGTGACATTACTCTCTAGATATCTCCTATTTATAGTGACAAGCTTTTAAGAACATGACAACTTAGGTAAGGTGTCAACTTGTCTCTTTAACCTCTAGATTGTCATTTTTCAAGAATTGATCTCATTGAAATGCAAAGACAACATGTCATATATTAGATGAAAAGATTAAGGAGATGCATGTTATAGAGTATAAAACTCAAAAATCAAAGGTCTTTTTGGGCCTTTTTCCAACAATATGAGCAAAATTCAAACTTTAAACATGTAGCATAGGTACCATATGACTCATTCACATACATCACACATGTGGGACCACTA
Source organism: Cunninghamia lanceolata (assembly GCA_027924645.1). Lineage (NCBI taxonomy): Eukaryota > Viridiplantae > Streptophyta > Pinopsida > Cupressales > Cupressaceae > Cunninghamia > Cunninghamia lanceolata. Next base: position 9,175,897 of record BSBN01000111.1, read on the forward strand.
AGAAGGGAGGTAGGTGCTTAATATGAGCAATGACAATTGCACATAATGTTTAAGTTCACTTGAACAAATATTTGGGGTTATGATAGCTCATGGAGGGTTTTCTTTTCAAAGGAAACCATTAATTTTGGAGTGAAAGGTAATGGCAAAATATAACATAATGTCCCTATAGTTAATAAATATACAATGGCTACGATTAATCTAACAAAGATCTAATGATGAGATTTCAAAATTAATATCCAAATTATCCTTCCCTCCATCAATAATTTAAAATTTCAGTGCTAAAGACTCTTTGAGACTATTTTCAGGGTTCTATGATAGTTTCGAGGGTTTTATGGCCACTTGGAGAGATATAGATTGCCTTAAAATGACCCATAAAATAAAAAGGAGAGTCAACTATGAAATAAATATCTTTTTGATGTGAATTTGTAGTCATCTTGTAATCATAAGATTTGAGCTCTAGTTGTCAAGATTTCACGTGTAAACTTTTTCTGAAGAGCAAAATCTTGTAATGTTCAATTTTGTTTTTCATAGTGCGTTTTAATGAAAAGAAAGTGTATTAACAAGATAAATTCAAGATTATTCTCTTGGTGCATAGCTGTTATGTGACTATTGTCATTGTTGTGTATTGCAATATCCAGAGGAGGCCATGGAGAGAGGATGTGGATGGCATAGAACTACTAAATTGTAGAGAGGAAAGTGGGTGGAAATAGGTATGACAATAGAATCTAGAGATACAATAGAGGTAAGAAGAGAAAGCAACCGCAACCAAAGGAGGAAGGTGTTTATGAATTCACAAATTCTATAACATAGAGGAGATAAAGTCATTGTTTTGTCCATGAGGCCTTTGAGGTCAAACTTATTGGTTGAAAATGCATAGGAATGGTAATTAAATGTGACTCTATGATCAAGGGAAAAGTTTGAAAATTAGGATGGGCAAAATATGATATCGATATATGACTAAAGTGAGGTTTTGTGTTGGATAGCATATTCGTTGAAATGATATAATTGGTATATACTCAATATTATTTACTATGTTGTGTATTATATGAGCCAGAAGAGGCCATGGCAATAGATCGTGTCATATCAAATAAGGACACAACAAATGAAGTGGGAAATCAGGTACACAAATCAAATTTCCTTAGGAAAAAATGATCTAACGGCATTTTGTGATACACCCATTTTTTTTCACAGTATTATTGAAATTTATAATGTATTATCCAATCTTGACATAAATTAATGCATGTTGTTGATTATTTTAGATGGAGATTGGAGCAAATGTAGAGCCTAAGAATTCAACTAGAAAATGAAAAATATATGTACGTGGATGTGGACCTAAAACTATTAAATCATGTAGATGACAGTGGGTGGAAGAGGATATGACAATGGATCCTGCAGACACAACAAATGATTACACTGAACAAGAGGTTGTTCAAGACTATAGTACATGGGATGAATACTTTGAGAAAATTGTTGTTTGTGGATGTTCTGAATATATGTTCATACAACCAATATTTTTATTTTTAAGCCATATTTGATTATATTTCTTTGAAATCGATACATTTATGATTTATCCAATTGTTGCCAAACATTAAATAATGCTTGTGTTTGTTGATAGGTAGAAGATGTTGATGAAACACATACTAATACCAAAGATCTAACTAGGTTATTAAGATTTGGATGGGATGATCCAAACCATCCTTTAAACAATACCAGGGTCAAAAGAGCATTATTGAAGAGAATATTATCATCTAAGAAATTTGAAGAGCTAATGAGATCTACATACATTGATGACATGCCACCTAGCCTTAATGATGATGATCATGATAGTGAAAATGTAGTGTATGAAGAAGGATTGAATGAAATGCTTACAAATTTCTTTGTGGATGAAAACAATTATGACAATAATGATCATATGGTTGACAGTAACGATGATCGCAGGGGTAATTACCACCAACGTAATGTTGATGATAACAACCTGAAAGACTCCATCAAGCAAGCAACGAAGACACCCATGTTCATAATGGGTGCAAGTAGAACCTCAAAACTGGCATGCACATTAATATTATTAGAAATCAAGTCACTATTTGGTTGGTTAGACAAAGGATTCACTACCCTACTAATGTAAGTTGAAATCTATTTCTTACTTTGCAATTGTCAATTAGTGTACATAATTCATAAATATTCATCAACTTCATTTATATTTCTTTAAGGGGATTTCGAAACCATATATTGTATATAAATAGTCCAAGTATAGATTGACCTATCAAACATGTTCATCATAAGTCAAAGCATTGAATTGATTTAATCTCTGGCAATCTTATAGGGCACTAAAAACTAAAATATTCCCTAAAGATAATGTGTTGCCATCAACTTGTAGAGAGGTGCGTCTATTGTTGGTTGAGTTAGGGATTGAATATAAGAAAATTCATTCATGTAAAAATGATTGCATTTTATACAGAGATGAATATCAAAACAAGGTAGAATGCCTTGTATGCAAAGAGAAGAGATATAGTATAGATGTACAAGGTCCTACAGTTCCAAAGAAGGTTTTACATCACATTCCAATTATACCTAGACTTCAACAAATGTTTCCTTACAAGTCACTTGCACAATTGATGGATTGGAATGCAAAGAACAAGAGTAAAGATGGATTCATGCGAATTCTAGCCAACTCTAAAGCAATGAAACACATAGAGGAAAAATGGCCAAGAAAATTCAAAGATGAACCCTGTAGTATCAGGTTTGGTCTTGCAATTGATGGAGTATGCCCATTCTCTTTCTTGAGCTAAAATTATACTGTTTGGCCATTCAGATTGATAGTATACAACATTCCCCCATGGATGTGTGTTAGAAAGGAGCACCTTATGCTAACTCTCATTGTTCCAGGAAAACTTCAAGTTAAAAACATTGATGTTTATCTTGTGCCTTTTATTGGAGATGCAATTGCTATGGAAAGGCATAAGAATGTATGACATATCACGTCCCCCATCAAATAGGTCCTTCATGTTGTACAGTGTGCTATGTTGGACTATTCATGATTTCCTAGGACTTGGTGTTTGTTCTGGTAAGATAAAATATTTACGTATTTACACTCATAATTTATTTTCATCCCAACTTTCATACTTAGTTTTATATTATTTTATTGATGTTATTAACATTACTTATTGAATTATTGGGCTTCAAACAAAGGGGATATTTTCATGTCTAGGATGTACAGAACAATTTCAAGGGCGATATTCTAAAGATCTACATAAATTTATTTACGTAAACAACAGGGTTTTTCTACCATTAGATCTTAAGTTTAGAAAATTGCCTGAAGAATCAATTTGATGGAAAAGTTGAAAATAGAGGCCCTCCCATGATTATGGGTCTAGGTGATTGGCTTAAGAATTATGAAGATTCATAATTGAAAGGTTGGGAGTATTTTTTTGATCGGGGTGATTCAATTGAAGAACCAGAATAAGTTGTAGTTAATATGCCAAAAGGAATGAAATGGGAATCCATATTTTATGAGCTCCCTTATTCGAAGGATCTATTAATATCTCGCCTATTAGATCCTATGCATGTCTTCAAAAATGTCCTAGATTCTATATTTCGACATATATCAAGAAAAGAGAATGACACCTTGTCTTCGAGGAGAGATGTTGCTCTTTCATGTACCAAAATTGATAGAAAACATTTGTGGCCAAATAGGGAAAATGAAACATATGCAGAAGATCCATGGATTTTGAGAAAAAAAGAGCTAGGCCAACGAAAAAATGTCATCTTTTCAATAAGGACACCTACTGGCTATGGGTCATCATTGGCTAAAGAGTTTACAATTGATGGACATATCACGAGATTTAAAACACATGATTTTCATAATTTTATGAAGGTATTATATATCATCATTTAACATTTACTGGTAACATTGATTAAGTGCTAAATAAATTTTGATATCATTATGCTGTGTGAGAAAACAATACTAATGACCTTTTCATAAATGTGTTTCATAGTATATCATGCCATTGGCAATTAGGGGGGATTCCTATCTTACAATTGACTTAAGGAATGCCATAAGTCGATTGTCAGCATTTACAAGATATGTGGTTAATGTGTGAGAGACATAGATATATTATATTGAATTTTAATTTTTGACTAAAGGTTCATACTAATTTACTATTCTTATATTAGGTGGGTGACCTCCAAGCAGATCCATGAATGTGAAGTGCCAAAATGGAAGAAGGAAATTGCAGAAATTGTATGTGTATTTGAGGAGCTCCCTATAAGTTTCATGGACCTACAAGTGCATTTACTTATACACCTAGTCGATGACATTGAATTGGCGGGTGTCATATCAACAAGGTGGATGTTTTTCTTTGAGAGGTATATGAAAATTCTAAAAAGATATGTTTGACAAAAGGCACATCCAGAGGGTTGCATGGCTAAAGGGTATGTATTGAATGAAGTATTTTTCTTCCTGTGTGTATTCCTTGGTAAGGATTTTGAATATGGGCCACACTTCTAGGATGAAGAACAAGCATCAGATATTACTGATGGAGAAAAACCACAATCTAATGGTGTTCAAGTAGAAATTAGTAAGTAAACTCATGATCAGTGTGGTTTTTTTTCTTGCAATCATTAATTTACTCTGTAATTTATTTGTGAATTTAACAACATGACATTTGGAGTTTGAAATAAACATGTTGACATGTAATAGGTGTAGACGAATGTGCTATACTCGACAAGTTCATTCTGTACCACATGGACTTTATGAACAAATGGATTGATCTATATGATAAAAAGAGAGAAGAAGTATTAGAAGCAATGAGATAATTTAAGAGATCGAACCCAAGGAATACTCCACTTCCCACTGATCTACTTGGGGAATGGGGCAAAGATTGTACACTAGAATGGGTTACTAAACAAATTCAAAATTAAATAGAAGATGCAGGTATAGATTCAAGCATAATGGAAGATGAAATCAACATGTCTAGAGGATGTGAAAGAAAGGTATAGTTGAAATTTTACAAAATGTTGTTTATTTATAGCTTTGACACTATTAACTATTTTAATATTCATCATTATATTTGTTTTCACTGAAATAAATGGTCTTTCATAGGTGAGGAAATATCTAGCAATGTGGGCATATGGTCGACATTATCATGTAGAAAGTGTACATGTAAAGAGACGATCCTTCGATTGTGGCATCATGGTTGACTTCAAGAAATCGAGTCGATCAATCTCAAAAGATAAGAATATAATTGAAGGGAATCTACAATATGTTGGGAAAATACAAGAAATTATTGAGTTGGATTACCGCTCTTTTAAATGTTGTATTTTAAAGTGTAGATGGTATCAATCATTTGAGAGGACATGAAGACATGATACCCATAGTGGATTGTTTTCTATAGATTCCTCATGTTTTCTACCAGAGGATAAGGAGTCTTATGTTCTTCCAATTCATTGTGAGAAAGTATTTCTTTAACTCAAACAAGAAGCAGTAGTGATAATTAATCTATTAATTCATAGTTTATTGTGAATATATACATGTGTTTATTAATCAATAAAATTGTTATACTATACGTGTAATATATGTATGTCATTCATGTGCAGAAATTTTTCTATGATGATATTTTGGACCTGAAATGGATATTTGTCATACATTATGATCCAAGATTAAGGCATGTATTTGACAATGCATTAGTGGATTCTGAGAAAAACAATGATAGCTAATAAAATAAGAGAGAGGGATTAGAGAACATTGAAGAAATTGACATCCATGATGATGTTGAAGATGGTTATGTTAAAGAACAAGAAGACAACAATCCAAAGTTGGATAAAGTTATGGAAGACAACAATATGGATGGTATACAAAATGATGATCCAAATACATCTGGTAAAAATATAGATAGTCTACAGTTAGATTTCAATGATGATGAAGATGATGGAGGTCAAGATGAGGATGATGATAATATTAAATACTTGAAAGAACATATGAACATTGGCAATGGTACACCAGATGACATTGTAGCAGGCAATAAAGTTAATGACCAAGACTTATAAATTTTTAGAATTATTTGTAATCCATGTTTAAAAAAGGATGATTAAATTCTTGGCAATAATGTTAATTAAATGGATTGTTCAATTGCTGACAAATTACCTATTGCAATGTCCTTAAATTGTTTAATCTTTGGTATGAATTGTTGGCAATAATGTTAATTAAATGAATTGATTGATGTACTTCATAACTTGTTAATGGATAATCCTTATGTGATGGAAGTATTAAATGATATAGGTCAAAGGATAATAGTCACCTTTGCAACACTACCATTTATAACATGCATTATGTTCTAATTTTTGGGTAAAGAAAAAAGTGAGAAGATACATTTGTCTTTCTCATCAAGTTTAAGATTTATTGAACCTATTTGACTCAATCATATTAAAGGTGTCAAAATGTTCTATAATAGAATATCCTTCCTTTATTTTTAAATAATATAAACATCTTTTGAGATATAACTTACTACTTTATAATTTTAGTTTGATAAATATCACCTATCCTCTTTTGTAATGTGAATGTAAGGGTCTCTTTTTATTTGAATAACAAAGAAAAAATAAATTGGAGACAACCAAATAAATTATTAGTAATCCAATTCAACAAATAAATGATCACAAAAAGTTGACCACTAGAGAATAGCAGCTTTTAGATTGATTTTCTTCAAAGTACAGGCAGTGCAATGTCTCTTTCAAAAAATCAAAATCCTAGATAGATTTTGAGCCATAAGGTCTTGGTTTCCTTTTATAATGGAAGCAACAAGATTTAGACCTTTCACATTCAAAATGGCTCTTTGTATTCCTTACCCTTGATATTACAATATTTGTCTTTTATAAGTGTAATTTAGATTTTCAAATATATTTGAATATATTTTGAAAACATGAAAAAAACATAAAGAGACAAAAAGAGAGCATTCAAGATGTAATGGTGCTATTTAACACCATCATATGGCTCATTGCTCTTCTGCACCTCAACCTGTACTACTGATGATTCATCTCTAAGATATTTCTCCTCCCATTTATATATTGTAAAATCACCAAGCCATTGGTATGCTTGAATCTGAAGCAAGTTCTCCTGGTGGTCTTTCCATCTTTTATCAAGCAAAGCTCTGACATCCATCACAAATTTTGCATACCCAGCATCCAACACAATTACTCGGTCCAATATCATGTTGAAACTGAGAATGCTGACATCTCCATTTTCAAAAAATCCATAACTTGGAATGCTGTTTGGCTGAATTCCATCTTCCATGTGTCAAGACTTTAAATTTTCTCTTCTTCTGTCAGTATGAAAGGAATAAATTTATGCTTGAATGTAGTAAAAGATTCAACCTTTGCTTGCATATTACTTTTCAATGTATGGATGATAAGCATATTAGTTTTCAACACCATTTGTCTTGCCTCCTCTGGACTCACATCAATTTCATCTAATTTCAATTCTTTGAAAGTTTGTGTAATGATTTGATCATGTTGTGTTTCATTAGCACCCATTTTATTTATTGCAACTTTTTCATTATATTCTTTCATTTTCATTTTCAGCTAGATGTCCTTCTGTTTACCATCCAACTGTAAATGTTATGAATGACCATTGCGGGATGGCGGGGGCAAAAACCAATTAGATTCTCCTCTTTCCGCTCTACCACGGGTCTCGGTTGAAACCCTTGCGGGGATGTGGTAAGTGTTATTACCACAATGCTTCTGGTTACTTTTCAAACCTCTGTTGGACCGCAGGAAGAGACTAACACCATCAAGTGTAAGATGAACACCGCTAAGCCACAAGCATTAGATGAACTATCCACGGGTTACTGGTAGCTTCTTCATATCAACCGCTTCCTACCAACAAGCCACAAATTATTCTTTTATGCTCTGCGGGAATGTGGCATGTGCCATATTTCATTCCTCTTCTTCCCACATAACTGCAAAAGATAATCAATTAACCTGCGGGACATCGGTAATAAACAAAAACACTCATATAGTAAAAAATAGTCAATATTGTTTCAGAATGGCCATGATATATATGTATTTATTTAATTGTGGGGGAATTTTGGGGGTGATTGATTTAATTAAATAAATGTGGATTTATTTAATTAAGAATGAGACTTTAGAAGAAGAGTTAATATTTAATTAATGTTAGAAAAATGGTTAGATTTATTAATTAAATAAAGTGACATTAAACTGATATTAGGAGGAATGATCAAAGTGGTTAATTAAATAATATGATTTATTTAATTAACATTGTAAGAGGAGATGTGGGATAGATCTGGTGTGATGTTAGTCCATGGTACGATTTAGTTGTCTACATTTCTAACAGTGCATTAGTTTTTGGGTTGATGAACAATGATCACAATTTATCTTTGGTAATTTTTTCCTTCACCATATCATGAGACAATTTTGAGGAATAAAATTGATGACATATTTCTCTATGTGTTGCCCATGTATTTATTTTCCTTCACTATTAAGATAGATTGAATTAGGAATAGGAGAGCATCAAACAAGAATCAAATTAATGAGTGCAATCATCATTATGCTATTGGATTTCAAACTTTGTCAACAAAGATACACTAGCAAATTCCTAATGATGATTTTGATACACTATCAAATTCTTAAGTCTAATGCACTTAAATATTGATCTCATCCTTCAAATTTTCAATAGGAAAATTTAGTTTTCAAAAGGATGAAAATAAGCAAGAAAATCAACAAAATGCTCATTTCATCTAATTCCCAAGGTGAACTATTGAGGGGCAATCCTATATTATCTATTAATGTAATTAATAAGATCATAGAATACATAAAGGAAAATAGATATGTAAACGAAAACACATTCCAATATAGAAGGCTTCTAACATATATGTCACTTCTATTCAAAATGAACAAAGGAAATATACATAGAGGTAAGATGAAAATTTGTTATATATACCTCACTTTTACTCTACAAAATGTACAAAGTAGTCATTTGTTCAAGAATACCTTAAGTTATTGTACATGTAGATGTTGACAAATATCTAACATATTGTATGGTGCATTTCTTATATTGATGGGATGAGAACAAATGTACTCAAACTTGTATGGTCATGCCAACTAGTAGATCATTGTGGCATATTGTGGTGTACGTGGTGTTGGTTCTCAAAAATGCAGGCTTCAAGCCACAAGAGGTTGGCAATCTCTTGATACATTTTTGGTCAACAAGATAGGGTTTGTAAGATAGGACCCCCTTCTCTTTTGGGTCTACCAGACCTAGGTGGGTATACCTATCTAAATGAGGCAGACTTAAATGGTGTGTTTCCTAATCTAGAAATATATCCACAATGGCCATTAGAAATGGAAAGATATAATTCTAATTTGGTATAAATTGTATAAGCAATATCAAGGTAAATCCTATGTTTAATTGATAAAAAGTTTTAAGTAAAATGAAACGGGTGAGACCAGTGCCTTGTTGGGTAAATGGAGTCAAATGAAAATCTGAAATGAGTGGCTTATACTTGGTAGTAATTCTAACTATTTGGCACACTAATATTGGTTAATAACTTGCATAAATGTGCAAGGAAATAATTCATAGACTCTTCTTAATAATCCAACTGACACAACCAGGTTACTTGTAATTTATCAAAAGGATTTTTAATCCCTACTTAAAGGAACCAATTGAATAAATCAAACAAGAACAATAGATGATATCAACTTGGAGACATAATACCAACCCTATTTAAGTAGTTCTTCTTATTGATCAAATTAATACTCCCAAATTATTGTGATTGACTAGAAAGATTTAATTCCTTTAAGGAAACCAATTAATCATATCACACAAATACAACAAATGTGCATTGATAAACTGAGTATATACTTGATATATCAATTTTAATAATAAGGAAGCACTAAAATGGAGACAACCAAATAATTGATTAACTTCAACAAACAATTGATACCAATATGGCACCACAGAATCAGAGATTTTCCATTAACTTCTTCAAAATTATGCTTGCAATATGGTCTTTGAGTTTGTAAATATTATGGAACTTTTCTACTATCTACCACTACTCCCTTCTTCCCCTCTTTTTATCCGGTCTTGGTCTCTCTTTTTATAGGAGAGGTAAACAAGCTTCAGACCCATTACAATAGAAAAGACATAACTATTCATAACTATTAAGAAAACACTTTTATACTAACAAGTTTTAAGAAAATATTTTTAATTAGAAAGACCAATCTATTATTCACTAAATCGAAACCTGTGACCAATCAGGGCATGAGCAAGGAATTCTATTTTCTGATGTGGTATCTCCTCTTCACATTCAATCTTCTTCAGAACCCAAATATGTTTCCTTCCATTCACTTATTTTTAGATCACTAGGCCACTTAAATTCCTGTACGGCTGCAAACCTTACAAGATGGCTTTTCCATCTGTTGTCCAAGAGGTTCCTTGATGTCCACCACAAACTTTGTGTATCCATTTTCCAACACGATAATTCCATCAAGCAGAGTATGGAACTCAGTGATACGTTTTTGGTCAAGACAAGGTTTGTGTGATACGACCCCCTTCTCTTTTGGCTCTACCAGACCTAGGTGGATATACCTATGTAACTAAGGCAGACTTAAACTCTGTGTTTCCTAATCTAGCAATCTATCCACAATGGCAATTATAAATGGAAAGATATAGTTCTAATTTGGTATAAATTGTATAAGCAATATCAAGGTAAATCCTACGTTTAATTGATAGAAAGTTTTAAGTAAAATGAAACAGGTGAGACTAGTGCCTTGTTGGGTAAATGAAGTCAAATGAAAATCTCAGATGAGTGGCTTATATTTGGTAGTAATTGTAACTATTTGGCATACTAATATAGGTTAATAACTTGTATCAACATGCAAGGAAATAATTGACAGACTCTTCTTAATAATCCAACTGAGACAGCTAGGTTACTTGTAATTTATCAAAAGGATTTTTAATCCCTACTTGAAGGAACCAATTAAATAAATCAAACAAGAACAATAGATGATATTAACTTGGAGACAGAATGCCAACCCTAATTATGTGGTTTTTCTTACTAATCCAATTAATACTGTCAGATTACTATGATTGACTAGATGGATTTAATTCCTTTGAGGAAACCAATTAATCATTTCACAGAAATACAACAAATGTGCATTGATAAATTGAGTATATACTTAATATATCAATTTTAATAATAAGGAAGCACCAAAATGGAGACAATCAAATAATTGATAATTTCAACAAACAATTAATACCAATATGGCACCACAGAATCAAATATTTTCCATTAACTTCTTTAAAATTATGCTTACAACATGGTCTTTGAGTTTTGTAAATATTATGAAACTTTTCTACTATCTAATACTACTACCTTCTTCTCCTCTCTCTCCCTTTTTTTAATCCATTCTTGCTCTCTCTTTTTATAGAAGAGGCAAACAAGCTTTAGACCCATTACAATAGAAAGGACATAACTATTCATAACTATTAAGAAAACACTTTTAAACTAACAAGATTTAAGAAAATATTTTTAATTAGAAAGACCAATCCATTATTCACCAAATAGAAACTCGTGACAAACTAAGGCCTGAGCAAGACATTCTATTTTCTGATGTGGCATCTCCTCTTCACATTCAATCCTCTTCAGGACCTAAATATGTTTCCTGCCATTCACTTATTTTTAGATCACTAGGCCACTTAAATTCTTGTGTAGCTGCAAAGCTTACAAGATGGCTTTTCCATCTGTTGTCCAAGGGGTTCCTGATGTCCACCACAAACTTTGTGTATACATTGTCCAACATGATAATTCCATCGAGAAAAGTATGGAACTCAGTGAGTTTAATTTCCCCATCTTTCTGTACATGTGCCAAACATTTAGGAATCATCTGATCCAACTCTTCTCTCCATTCATCTACACCCTTCATTTGGTTATCATATTTGAGGATTGATGGGCTGAAATGGCATTTCATGGAGTCAAATGTACTCCTCTTACCTTCCACTTTCTTTTTTGTATATACCAAATACTGATATTCCTCAATTATGCTTTTCACCACTTCTCATGTACCCTTGAGCCTTGATGGGACATCTAGATCTCTGTGTATGGCTTTGCATAAAGTAGTCAGTATGTGGATGGTAGGTTGCCATCTCTTTTGAAGATTTTCAAGAATGGAAGAATTAGTGTTTACCTATTCCAGAGCTTTGATCAGATTGCTGAATTGTTCATGTACCCCATTTATTTTGTCTTTCAATATATCAACTTTGTGCTTTAATATCCTACTTAGGATCTCTATGATACGATTTTCGACATCTTCCTCATTATGCTTTTTCAGCTTATCAATTTCCTCTTTCATTTGTTGGATCTAGGGATCACCTGTATGGACTGGTTGGTGATAGACAATTAAGTCATCTCACCTTATTGTGGTGGCTTGTTACAACTATTGTTTTAGCTTTCTATTCTCAATGAACAATTTGTTCACCTCATCATTAGATAGCTTTAACCTTTTCTCATATTCATTAATTTTCTTTTCCATGTTTTCTACCACATCTCTAGCGAACATTGAAGAGTGCATGGTTATGGTGGTAGCTTTAGTAGGAGTTGTGCCTCTCATAGTTCTAATCATGGATGACCCCCTCATTTCTTGTACTACATCAAGGAGCCAATGCTTCCTTGTGTTCTTTTGCTTTGTCCATAGGGGAAGTGTTTGTGTAGTAGAGTTATACCCTACTCCTGAGACACCTTCCTCTGAATCAAATTCTACAAATAACATGGGCTCATCTTGTGCTTTTATCTGATCTAAAAGAAACATTTTGGATAACTCCATCCCTGGTATAATCAACCTATCACTTTTCAACACCATTTCTCTTGCCTCCTGGGGAGTGACATTAATATTATCAATAATAAATTCTACAAATGTCTGAGCCTCGATCTTAGCCTGGTTTGACTCATCAGCTCCTATAAGATTAATCTTCAACTTTTCATCAAATTGTTTCATGTTCATTTTGATCTAGAAATCTTTGAACTCATTGTTGTGTATAAAATTATCATCCTCTATGAATCTTAAAGAGACCACTACCCTCTCATCATCTTGAATCTCATCAGTTCCCTCCTCTAACAACCTGACCTTTGGATCATGAGGCTTTTGACTTTTTTGTTGTTCTACTGCCTCTTTCAGTTCAGTCAAGGCCAAGACTACTTCTTGTTCTTCATCATCAATTGAATCATATTCCACTAATGGCTCCATCTTCTATTTTTTGGCATGTGGCTCATAAGTGGGAGATGGAGGAGATGGACGTGTAGGTGATGGGGGTGATATCTGAGATTTGGATGTTTCATATGGTGGTTGGTGGGTTGTGGGCAATGGAATGAGTCCTCCATCTTGGGCCATTTTGTATAATTCATCAAATTTACTCAAAATCATTTGCATTTTTTTAGAAGGTTGGGTTCATCTGTAGAAAAGCCTTTGAAGCTTCTATCTTTTTCCTTCTTCTAATTTTCCCACCTCATCATTGTATTCAACCTTTTTTTGGCCTATATTACATTAGCAAAATACACCAAATTCCTTATAACATCCTCTTTAGAATGAAATTCATGTGAAATAGCCTTCTTTGTCAATAGGGTTCTTCTAATCATATTGATGTGATCCTCTGGGTCACATACTCTTTCTGTTCTAGGTTTGAGGGAGTAATTGACCCTTATAAACCTCTGTACTTCTTCAAGCATATCTGACCCAATGGCCAGCTCTTCAAACATATTCAAGTTAGGAAAAAATGTGCCTTTCCTCTGATTTCTCATCAAGTCATGTTCCATCCAGAGCATCTGCCACATAAACTCCAGGAAACACACTCTTGCAAGTGCAAACTTAAGTAAAATATGTGGTGCTTGGTTGCACCCATATACTCTGATAATAGTGTGTTGTGGCATAAGAAACCAATCAGCATAATTATGAGTATAGCCTTGGTTTGGTCCATACTACACATGTCTCATTACCTTCATCAATGACTCAAGCATTCTTGGTGTTGGGTAACCAAGAGTAGAAATTAATTTGACAGGAATCTCATCTTGAAACACTACAAAATCACTTTTTGTACACCTGCTATCCCAAATGTAGCACCAGCTTTGCACAGGGAGTCTAACTCCTCTTTCTTGTGTACACAATTATATCCTTGTAGTCCACTTCATTTCATTCTGATACATAATTAAGTGACACAATATAGAATATTTTCTAAAAGTAATAGGGGCCTTTGCTTCCCTAACTTGTAGAAAACCTTCATGTATTTGTTCTTCAATCATAGATGCAAAATTAAAATCTACATTTGACTCAGAATGTTGAATTATCATAGCCATTATCATAAACCCTATTTGCATTTTCTCCTTTGCATCTATCCCCAAAACTTGACACAACGCATAATAGGTATTCTTGAAATAAACTTGGAATTTAGAAACTTGGAAAGGTTCCATTTTGGAAGAAGGAATAGAGAGCCTTCTATTATCATCACCCCTCTTCATGTGTAAAGGGAGCTCATCACTTTGATATGTTCTCCTCAACCTCTTATATTCTTGCTCAAGTTTCACTAAGTTCACCTCTGTTATAGCTTGTTTATTGAGGTTGAAACATTTGATAATGGCATCTCTACTACTATCCACTAAGCACTCACCATTTAGAAGCCTCACAGTTTTGGTTGGGGCATGGTAACTATGGGCAAGGGCTTTAATCAGATCAATGTCAATGAAAATGTTGGAAACAATTAATTTAGCCAAATCTAGGGCCCATGGGTTTGATGCTAGTTCTTTGTCATTCTTTTTTATATAAAAATACCAGTAGAGATTCCATCTAGACATAGGTATATAGGGGTCCCTACAGCCTTGAGACAAGTCTCTAAAAACCTTTTTATAACCTTTATCAATTGAGCCAGGAAACAATGAAAGCAGAGGGGATTGCAATGAAGACTTTCTGGTTTTGGCTTCATCCTCCTTAGTTCCTACCTCAGTCTTTTTAGGTGCCATTTTATGAAATTCACAAGAAATTATGAGCAGAGCTTACCTAAAAAAATTGCCTTGAAGAATTCTCTTTACTCCCACAGTTTGAGCTCCTGTGTAATTTGTCTTCCACTACTATGAGTGAGAAATCTTAACTTGTTTTGTGTATTTTCAAGACCAAGATGCATTTACTTCTAGCTCATAAATTTGCATGATTCAAATCTTCGTTTTGAGCCTAAATCTTCATATTTTTATGCTGATGTGATTGGTATGCTTTAAATAACCCAATGGCTTGATTACCGCACTTCTGTAGGTTAGGTTTTGGCTCCCTGAGGTATAGTAGTATAGTGCATAGTGTATAGTATTAACTCTTCTTACCGTCATACCGCAGGCTGTTTGAAAATGTTCTACGGTAAGGAGGCATGATATGGGTATTATGAAGGCTAGCCACTATGTAGTGGTATCATGGTAAAAGGCAAAGATGACTTTATGAATGGTAATAACATGATTTATTATGGAAAAATAAGAGTGGGAGTCATGGATACACAAATAAAACACTTCGAACTTTTATGAAAATTATGGTTCCAAGTGGACATCATGACCATGTGTCACATGCATACAGTGCCAATTATATGCTCATGTTTTGCAGTGCAAATGTCATTAGGTGACACATGTGTATGGAAGCATAACATGTGGTTGTTGATGTTCCATGTGTCTAACTAGCCACCAACATGTGTAGCAATGTGTATAGCCACACTATCTATATCCTTGAAGATTTGTAAACCACGAATAATGCCCATAATAACCCTAAACCCTAACCCCTAAACCATAAACCCTAAATAATGCCCCTTATAAGCCCTAACTTGGCCCTGACCCACCATAAACCCTAAACCCCTAAATCCTAAACCATAAACCCCTAAACCCTAAACAATACTAAACCCAAGCAAACCTAAACCTCTATCTCCCTATCTAGCCCTATCTCTATCATTCCTCTACCTCTCAATATCTCTCCCAGCCCTATGTCTCTAGCCATGTCCCTCACTCTCTATATCTCCCTATTGGTCCTCTCTCTCTGAACACTAAACCCTAAACCTCTAAACCTTAACCCCCGAACTAGAAACCCTAAAGTACCCTAAATAATGCCCCTAAACCATAAACCCTAAACTTGAGCAATGTTAAACTCATAAATGCTAAATAATGCCCCTAAATCCTATCCAATAACCCCAAGCAACTCTCTATCTCTCTCTCTCTGACCTATATATTATCTACCAGCTCCTAGCTAGTTATATCCTTTTCCTACCTTTCCTAGTTTTCCTTTTCCTTTCCAATTTCCCTTTAGATCCCTGCACCAATTTTTTCCCTATTTTACTATTTTCCACCTCTCCTCTCATCATTCAATCTTCCCATCCAATGAACTTTGGTTTTATCATCTTGTTTCCATTTTATCCGGCTACCAATTTATATCCTCATCCTTCTTTTCATGTCCTAGTTTTCTTGTTTCCATTTGCTTTGTTGATGAGAGAGAGAGAGAGAGAGAGAAAGAGAGAGAGAGAG
The DNA here is from genome assembly GCA_027924645.1 of Cunninghamia lanceolata. Taxonomy (NCBI): domain Eukaryota; kingdom Viridiplantae; phylum Streptophyta; class Pinopsida; order Cupressales; family Cupressaceae; genus Cunninghamia; species Cunninghamia lanceolata. The sequence continues at coordinate 9,192,438 of BSBN01000111.1, forward strand.
AGAGAGAGAGAGAGAGAGAGAGAGAGAGAGAGAGAGAGAGAGAGAGAGAGAGAGAGAGAGAGAGAGAGAGAGAGAGAGAGAGAGAGAGAGAGAGAGAGAGAGTCCTATAAGTTTTCCATGCTTGTTCACTCATGATAGGGGGCTGAGGGAGGCAAGAGATTGAGAGATAGATAGGTAGAGAGAGATAGGGAGATAGAGAGAAAGGCAAGAGAGAGGGAGAGATAGATAGGTACGTAGATTTGAGAGATGGGAGATAGATTGGGAGAGATAGAGGAGATGATAGTCAAGCAAGAGATAGGGAGATAGAGAGTGAGTGAGATGCCTAGAGAGATAGGGAGAGAGATTGAGAGGTAGAGGGATGATAGCTAGAGAGAGGGAGATAAGGGAGAGATTATAGGAAGATAGAGGTTTAGGTTTGCTCAGGTTTAGGGTTTTGGGGTTATGGGTTAGGGGTTAGGGATTAGGGGCATTATTTAGGGTTGAGGGATTTAGAGAGAGAGAGAGACTTCTTTTGACATGCAACTATAAACCCTAAATAATGCCCCTAAATCCAAGCAACCCGAAACCTCTAAACCTTAAATAATACCATTAAAACCCTAAATAATGCCCCTAACCCCTAACCCATAAACCCTAAACCTGAGAAACCCTAAACACTAAACCCAAGGAACCCTAAACCTCTAATATCTCTCTAGCTATCTCTTCATCTCTATCATTCCTCTACCTCTCAATCTCTCTCCCTATATCTCTAGCCATGTCCCTCACTCTCCATATATATCCCTTTAATCTCTTTTGGCTATGTATGGCCATGTACCTCACTCTCCATATCTCCTAGCTATTGGTACTCTCTCTAAACACTAAACTCTAAACCTCTAAACCCTAAACCGTAAGCCCTAAATAATGCTCGTAAACCTTAACCCCTAAACCCTAAACTTTAGAAACCCTAAACCCCTATATATCTCCCTATCTCTAATATTGTCCCTCTACCGGCTCTCAATCCTTCTCCCTATCTCTCTGCAGGATATATATCTCACTCACTCTAGTAGTCTATCTCCCTATCTCTCCCCTATGTCTCAGCCTATAATCTCTCTCTCTCTCTCTCTCTCTCTCTCTCTCTCTCTCTCTCTCTCTCTCTCTCCAAACCCAAGCAATGTTCCTAAAACCCAAATCCCTAAACCCTAAATCCAAGTAACTCTAAACCTCTATCTCCCTATGATCTATCCCCTATCTCCCTATCTCTATCATCCCTCTACCTCTCAATCTCTCTCCCTATGTCCTTGGCCACATGCATGTCCTTCACTCTCTATCTCCCTATCTCTCTCCACAGTCTCTTCTATATCTCCCTGTCATTCCTCTATCTCTATAAACCCTAAACCTCTAAACCTAAATCCCTAACCCCTAAACAATAAACCCTAAACCCTAAATAATGCCCCTAAACCCTAACCCCTAACCCTTAAACCTGATTAGAAACCCTAAACACCTAAACCCTAAACCTATATCTCCCTATCTCTCCCCTCTCTCCCTATCGCCTTTGTCCCTCTACCTCTCAATCTCTCTCCCTGTGTCTTTGGCCATGTCCCTCACTCTCTATCTCCCTATCTCTCCCCTCAGTCTCCTCTATATCTCCCTATTGGTCCTCTATCTCTCTCTAAACCCTAAACCTTAACCCCTAATCTGAAAACCATAAACCCTAAACCCTAAATAATACTCCTAAACCCAAGTAACCATAAATTAGGCACTCAATTAGGTGCTAAAATAGGCTCTACATCATGTGCTAAATTTAGGCACTACATAAGGTGCTAAATAAGGCATTAACATGGGTGCTACAACAAGAGCTAAAATAGGTGCTAAACTATGTGTTAAATGTGACGCTAAATTAGGTGCTACATAGGAGCTAAAGTAGGCGTTAAAGTAGGCGCTAATTTGCACCTAATTTAGTGTCAACTTGTTCTGGTTAGTGCAAAAAATGCCAAAAATAGTGCCATCCCAACAAATAGTGTCGACTTTTTCAAAAAAATGGAAAAAAATATATTAAGACAATGGGTGGAAGCAAAAAATAGAGCAAAGAAGGGAGCTAATCACAGGGATTTGTTGTAGTGTCTAGCTAGGGTTTTACCATCAAACCCTAGAGCCTAAGCCAAAATTCTTTGATGCAAGAATGATTTTTTTATTCTTAATTTAAACACAAATGATAATTATGATGCACTAAAACAATTATAAATCAGATTTTAATGACTAATAAACATCACCAAGATTTAAAATAAGTTTTTACTCAATAAATCCTAGGTACAAGACTAGCTAGGTTTACTAAAAATGCAAGATTTTTGAAAACCCTAATAATGAAGAAGTCAAAATACAAAATGTGCAACTAGGAAATTATTAAATTAATGCAATATTAATAAGAGCTAATGCAAAAACCAGAACTTTATATCATGCTATAATGATCTTAACTTATGAAATAGAGACAATGTGACAAATATGCTTTTTTCTAAACCTAAATCAAATGCTTAATTTTATAATTTCAAATGGAAATATGCAATGATGTTTTTTTATCAAACACAAAGTTGATATGCTACAAAAAATTAAATCAATTTAATCCACCAAATAATGCAACAATACACAAATCTAGAAACCCAAGGCTCAAGACTAGTTAAGTTTTCTTTGAATGCAAGGTTTTTGTAAACCCTTAATAATAAAACAATGCAACATTAATCTTTGAAACTATTGAAAATGATGAATAAATTTGACCTAATTAGATCCAAGGCAAAAAATAACTTATATCTAAAGAAAGAAGGATGCAAAAGTGGAAGACTCGAGTTCACCAAAATGTTAGATGGAAATGGGAGACTTAGCCTAAAAGTTTAAACTAGATCAAACTATTTTCTATCAACATTAGAACACAAAATGAGTCAGTCTTCTACCTCTGAAGGAAAACCAAACTAAAGGGGATTTATCCCTTTGTTGTATAAAGGATTGTCAACAAAATTCAACCAACCAAACTACAACAAAGCATGAAACCCTAATTGAGAAAGATTCACTAATAAATGATTGTTAGAAATAAATACATGAATTTTGAAAAGATAGCAGACATTAACAGACAGAGGAGAACTGAAACTTGAGTTTGGGGGTATAGAAGTACTAGGGCACTAGGCACCCTAGACCCAAATTAGGGTTTTGCATAATGTTGGGATATGGATGACTTCACCTGTGTGTCTTCCTCCTTCCTGTCAGTTGTTATAAGATTCTTTTGAATGCAACCTGTTCACACAAGAAGAGAAAGGGTTGGTGGTATTTAGGAGCATACTTAAATCAAGCTCCATGAATGGTGTTTCCATCTCCACAATAGAAATGACAAGAGATCAAAGAGTGTGTACCCTAGGAGGGTAGAGAAAAAGCTAAAGTAGAATGGAATGATGTAATAAAGCATGAAGGAAAGGAGTCACCATGAGCATGGAAACCCTAGCTTTCTTGATGTGGCATCAAAACTTGGCTCAATAATTTGGTGTATCCCATAGATGTAGAGAGATCTTTTCAAGACCCACAAGAAGTTAGTACAACAACAATAATCCACCATAGAGAGCTTCCAAGATCATGTAAAGAAAAATAGAGAGCATGAGAGAGTGAGAACTAGAATCCTTAGAGAACATAGAGAGATCTTCAAATGAATAAACTAACTTGCTTATATATGCATTACCATTAATTTTTAGGGAATTAGACCAAATAAATCTGACATGAGGAAGCATTAGAGATGTCGTAAGTCGACATTACCTTAAATTAGCTTGAGCTAAAGGAGGGACCAAGGAATTGGGCACCCTTCTTCTTTAGCCCCCAAAACTTCAAGATAATCTTCACTAAGAGTTCTTAGGCCTGCCCTAAAGTTATCTTTCAGATTTCATGCATCGGGATTAAGAATTAATTGTTTTAGGTCCATTCGGGTGCTAAACTAGGTATAAAATCACAAGGGTTCAAACATTTTACTCTACAACACAAGTTACATTTGTGGGAAAGAGATTATAGTAGATCTCTATCTATACTCTTAAGGTAGAAATTACCCTATCCATAATGGTTTTTCAGCACATATAGTCCAATTAATAAAGGGTCAAAATTTCCATGTGTTCCTTTATCTTTTGGACTCACATTACATAGGAGAATAATGTCTCCTAGTTAGAAACATCTCAGAGTAATCCTCTTATCAAATAAACATTTGAATTTTTGCTAATGTATCAGGTTCTTCTTGCATGTAGCATGTCTCACTTCATACAATTTAGTCAATTCATGAATTCTCTAGGATAATGCATCTTTTACATAACTATCAAACTCTTTTAGTAGTTTATACATCGCTATCTCTAGGTTTCTTTTAAAAATTATACTTGTTCTATAATTTGAGTCAAACATATTAGTGGCCTCTACCCAAAATTTCACATTTTATTAACTTCACCAAGCCTAAATGTTACTTCTACATTATTTTTCTAGTATGTACAGATTGCATAAGTCACAATGCATCATGTATGCTTTCATGACTATGAGTATTTTGATATCACGTGGGAATGTAGGTCTAAGGAAAGACAAATATTTTCCTTTTAAAAATAATTTGTGAAGTTTTTTTAAATACTTATGGTGTTTGAAAAAAAAAGGGAGATTCCCATAAGAAGTTTAATTTGTTTCACTTATAAATTTGATTTTAAGAAACATATGTGTTGTTTCCTCCAACTAAGCAAAGGGTGGACATTGTTTTAGTTTATATGGTGAAGTGACATGATAATTGTGGACCAACATCAAAAGAAGAGAATGCTATGAATAAGCACATGATTTTTAAAGTTTTTAATTAATAACAAGCTAAAAGTTGGTCCTTAATAAATTTGTTAACATATAAATGTAACCCAATACAAAGTTGATTTTAGGGGAGAATTATAGTATGTTTTTTGTCCACTAATATTGCAAATGTGACAACAATTTTTCCATGATATATTTCCTTGAATGAAACCATGGAATAGCATGAAAATTTTATATGTCCATAGGTGGTTACGAGATAATTTAAAATTGTTATTTGGGCCCATATCTATGGCTTTATTAGTTTTAGTAAATAAGTGAATGGGTTGAAGATTACATGGGTGCTCTATTTAATATGCGTAACACTCCATGTTATTTCCAACTTTTGTGGAGTGATAGATTGTAATATAAATCCCTCAAGGAGGAGGCTACAAAACTAATTGTTATTGTGAATGGGGTATATTACCTAACTTGTTCCACATTAGGTCCTATTCGCACTTATCTAGTTAAGTTTACTTAGCAAATACATAGAGTACACTAATCTTAGTTATCTCTTTGTGTCTTAAGTCACAAGATTAAGACACATGTCATAATATTATGTTGTCATATTTCATCTTGGCCTATATAACCAAGGGCTTCTCATTGTGATTCCATTAATGTCATATTGATGTACATATTGTGTATTTGAATCCTTTGGTAGAATAGAATTATTCTTCCATGTTGGGTCTCTCTTGTGCTTTCATTAAATCTACTAGATCCTAGATGGATAGCTCCATAGCCAAATATTGCATGGTATAGGGTATTCTATGCTGAATCTTACATGGTACTAGATCTTTTATGATTTCTTTATGTTAGTCTTTTTTGAGAGATCTTGGTTGTAAATTTTGGTTGATCTTGAAAAGATGAGTACAGTTTTCTCTTTCATCATATGATGACCTAGAGAATCAGAAAAGCTTGATACAAATGCAAGATTTGGGAGGGTTTCTTCTTTGTTGATTTATTGTAGGTTTATTTTGGAGGAAATTAGTACAAATATGAGCACACCATTGATTTCAAGGTGTCCAAAAAATTAGTTTATTTCAATTTGTCCAAATTAGAAATTGGAGGTTAGATATATAAGGGTTTGATGTTTGGATGTGGTTTCCAAATCTAGAAGTTAGCTACATATTTTGAGCATTTGGGTAAAATTTTACCCCACTATCATGTCTAGAATGTTCAAAAGTCTAATGATTGACTATCAATTCATCAAATTCAAACACTTTTGCCCCAAGCCCCTAGAAAATTGATTCCCTTCCCAGCTATATAGATCACTATGTAGAATATTTTATAGAATATTTTATACTGTGTAGTAGAACTTTCTTGCATTTTATTCACCAAATCAAGTCAGTTATTGTCTACTAGTTAAAAATATTATTCTTTGATTTTTAGAATTTTCTATAAGTTTTTACATTATACTTTAGATTTTTTTAAAACCCTTTTAGGAGTGTCTTCATGCCTACATGGGTACACACCAGTGCTATGAAGTGCACCACGTGGCATGACCTAGTCCATTCACATAGCATGGGCCCCCACAACCCACCACTGGGTATACTTAAGCACCTCTTAATGACATCTTCGGTGAATATTCACCCTCGACCTAGTCATAAAACCACTCAGCAATCATGAAACAACTATCACAATTGTGAAAGTACCTTGCCAACCCATGAAGTGGTTTTTCATTAATTTTAAAGGTAGTTTCATATTGTTGAGTGGTTTTCTATGAAAATAATTAGTAGTTTTAAGGTTTGTAAGAATATTCCTATGACATGGGAATATTTGTTGTAAGGCCTACTAATGTCATCACATCAAGATGATATCAATAATTTTCTCCCCAATCTCATACCCCCTCACCAATGCATTTTTGGTTTTGAGACACCAAATACAAAGGCCTTGTTGTTAGTCGTACGTGCTCATTTGTGTGAGCAGTTATTTTTATTTAGGGTAGAATTTCATAGGCTTCATAGTGGTGCAACTATATTTTTATTTTGGTTATACTTTTTAAGAAATTATAGATTTTCACAACTATTGCTAAGTAGTTCTCATTTTGGTAACTTCGAAGGCTCCATTTTGGCTCATATTGTAACATTTTTGGGTGTGTTTTTTTAAAGTGCATATTTTTATAGTACTTTGTAGTGATGTGATTATATTGATCTTATTTTACATCAAAATTGTGATTTCAAATTTTTGTTCTAAATTTACATCTGAATGTACTAAGATCAAGACCACTTTGCTATTTTTGGAAAATAGTAGATGTATTTACACTAAGTATACAATTCCAAGACCATATATTGTGGGGAGATCATTGATTGAGTGATTTGGGGGTGTCATGTGGTTGTGTTTATCTTCTCTTTGAGTTCTTATTTGGACTCTTATATTTTTTTACATGGATTATCCTAAGTTCCCTCATTTAACTCTATACAACGATACAACATAGAATTCCTTGATAAGTGTTGATGGTTTTTGTTGTTTGTACCTAGGAATTAAATCTTCACAACAAGAAACCACAAAAGTAATGGGAAATCTTATGATTGTTGGAATCATTTTACGAATCATAGGATAACCTTCATGATTATAGAAGCCAACTCTTCTTAAGTTTCTCGTTAATTCTTTAAAATTGTTAGGGAGAAGGAAAGGAAAAAGAGAAAATTAAAAGGAAATCTATTCTAAGGTGATGCGCTAGAAAATGAGACTTTAATTAATGCAATAAAGACACAATTCTTCCCTATTTAACTTATAATAATAATGTTGTGCCTTGCACACATGCCCCATTCTAAACATGGGGACCCCTCCCCTTTGTTCTCTTTTGTTTTGGCTAGTGAGTCATTTGTTTTTTTTTGATCTCTCTCTCTCTCTCGGAGTGGTTGTATGGTCTAAAGTATCTGTGCCCTGGATAGAATGATTACATTGAAAAAATCGCTTCAAACTTGCTAAGGTGGGTTGTTATTTTCCCTCTGGAGTCCTGATTTAGTATTTTGTGCTAAAACTAAACTCAACTGACCTTTGCGCTAAAACTGAACTCAACCGACCTCTGCGCTAATTTTCAGTCTGTCGGACCAAGCGCTAAAATCCCCTCCGTCTGACCTATGCGCTAAAATTCGTTCCAAGTGACTTTGCGCTAAAACCTTCAATCGCCGACTTGGTCGGATCCCCAAGCGAACCCTGCAGGTCGGATAAGCCTGAAAACCCCGCCAAATAGGTTAAGTCGAAGACCTCCAGATTTTGCACTGATTCTTCCCTCAACTGACCAGGTCGGAGACCTCCAGTTTTCTGCCCAAGTCGGACCAGCTGCAAATCTGCGCTGACAGTCCGTACTCCTGAGTAATTAATGGCAGATTTGTGTGGCTTAAATAGGGAAGTTAAGTGGGATTAACTCATTTTTTCACCGCGTTTTCAAAGCTGCACATCTTGAGCTCCGACTTTCCACGGCCGACATCACCCGAGCTCGAACCCGTGACCTCCCGACAAGATTGAATCTGCGCCGCCATTTACAGGTAGGGTTCTAACCCTCTACATTTCTAAGTTTCTTTAGGGTTTTTCGAAGTAAGTCGGGGGAGACCGTTAGGGTTTTCATTTTTTTTCATTGTGATTGCTGAAATGTGATAGTTCTGGGTTAGGGTTTAGTGTGTTGATCCTTCCAGTTTTTCAAACCCTAGATTTAAAAGACAACAAACTAAGATGCCTTAGGCGAATTTAGACCCTTTCAGGTCAAAACCCTGCAAACCCCGCGCACGAAGTCGGCGCTAAATTTCCTTCGACCAACCTCTAAATGACCAAACCATCCGATATGGTCCGACACCCCAGGATCTAGCGCCAAAGTCCAGTGCACAATTGCGTTAAAAATGACTTCATCCGACCCTCGCAGCTGATATATCGTTTCCAATCGGGTCGGATGGTTTAGAAATGCCCACAACTCTGAAAACCTCTTTTTGCGCTAAAATATCCTCTGTCCAACTTTGCGCTACAATACCTTGTGTCCGACCAAGTCGGATGACATCCATAACCCCGTGAAGTCGGTACTACTCGAAAAACCCACTGAAAGGACTTATCAAACTCTTTGCGCCAAAATTTCCTTCGTCTGACCATGTGCTAAAACCTTCAATCGCTGACTTAGTCGGACCCCGTCGAAACCCGCGCAAGTCGGACTCACCTGAATTCCGCGCAGGAGAACCCCTGTTATACCAGCAATCGTTTTGCGCTAGTTTGTCCACCGACCGACTTGTAAACCATTGGAGGTCAGAGACCTCCACATTTCGCGCAAGTCAGACACCCTTGAAAATAGCACAAATTCTGAGACGCATAGAACAGACCCTCACCTAAGGTCGGACCTGCCTCATTTTCCCGCCAAGGTCGGACAACCTCAATTTTAGCACTTTTTTCTGCCCAAGGTCGGACAACCTCCATATTGGCGCAAACCTCCCAAAATGGCCGAATTTGCTAAAGTTTCTTTAGGGAAGATGGTTCACGGTAAGGTAATTAGGGTTGTAATGCTGTAATAATGATGTTTAGGTGAATCTTTTTACAACATTTGATATCTCCTTGCATACAATGCCCTGTGTATGTTGACTTAACTTAGTCTTCCTTCAAAATGCATGCTTATAATGAATGATAGATTTATGATTGGTTTATCTAATCCTAGGAGTATATCAAGGAACTTACTTGGTATCAAGCTTATAAGGTCTGGTTTTGCAGATTAGATGACTGCACGAGCTCAAGCCATGAAGTACGAGTTCAAAGGGATACCCCCAGAGACCAAAATCCACTCTGGGTGGAGTAATGTGGGAGACACCGATCTAGGTCATATTGACCTAGATGATTTCAGAGTCAAAATCTTCGGACCCACTCCGACTCCTCGGGCTAAGAGACTTAGGGACAGTGGACTCGGACAAGCAGCTGCCTTCCCAACCTCTGTTCAGTGTGCAGAATTGATGGCAAGTTGTGCAGATAGATATGATATCGTATCTAGACAAATACAGACAGCTAGTGGAGAAATCTTAGCTGATTTGACCCCGCCTGCTTTGGCAGAGATGATAGATATCCCGTGGCACAAAACCATGACTATGCCCGATAGGCAAGCATCCAAGGAGGCATATAATAAAGATGTGGAGGGATGCAGAAAACATATAAATGATCATTGGGTCAAGAGCAAGAAATCTGCTCTCGTTAAGCTCCCCATAGTACTATATAGAAGTGATTTCCACGATGAAATCAGGGATATAGAACCTTTTTGAGCAGAGTGTATGGGTTACCGGCTGCTTCCACTTTTGAAGATTGGATGTTCATTATCATCTCGGAAGTATTGAAGGGAACCAAGTTCCATTGGTCGCAAATCCTTAGCGACAATATACATGAAGCTTTCAGCAACTTCAATGAGAAGAAATATTTCAGATGGACATCCTACGTCGTCTATGCATTGGCAAGAATGAATCATTATGACGGATTGTCCAAGATCAGAGAAATCAGGAATGATGAAAAGACACAGGTCAAGGTGTATGAAGGCTATCCTCAATTAACTTCATCACAATCATCGATACACTTCAAGCGGGTCAACGATACATTTACCATGTACATAACAAGGAAGTTGCAAGGTAATACAGCCTTGAGGATTTCAGCCGAGGCTATGAACGAAGTAATCCAATATGGCCGGTGGTATATCCAATTTGAAAAGTTTACATACATCAGGGTACAAGGCTTCACTGGAATGGCATATAGGTTGCCAAGATATCCCGATGATAAGACAATGCTCCTAGAACTGTCTAGGCAACTAGTGCCATGTGCCGAAAAGCTCAAGCACCTGCACAGGACAAATGTCCAATTCCCCATCAAGTTTGGCAGAGGACTCTATGCGTGCCCCTCCCTCGCCTCAGCTGAGTATTCTGATAAAGAGCTCCAGCTCCTGAACTTGCACTATTACAATGTCAGGGCTCACTTTGACCCAAATCAAGTGATGGAGAAGTTCGTGAGCAGGAAGTTGTTTCACAAGGATCATATCGAAGATTTCTGGGCCAACTGCCCTGATGACTACGAGGTCATGAAGAGGGCGCATTCGAGGCTATCCTTGGATTTTATTAAGAAATTTCATGTAATGGCAGTGCCAGATCAATTGTAGGACGATGATAATGTCATGGTCAGAGGCCCATGGGAGACACAATACCACCTACCCATCCCATTACCCAATTGGGCGAACGTTGAAGAAAGCTCCTTGGATGTGATCATGAAGGAGCCAATTAGATTGAGTAAAGCCTGGGTTAGAGCACAATTGGGTGTCCTAAGGGGGCAAGGAGTCCAACTGACCTATACGGCAGTTGAATCAGATAAGGACTCCGACGGAGAAGAAGATGAGCCCGTACTGGGGACAGATGATACAGAGCCAATCAAGGGAAAGGATTCAGATATTGATGAACATGCCCCTTTGGCGACAAGGGCAAGAAAAGTGAAAAAACCTCCTGTAAGATCTCCCCGGAAGAAGGATCCACCTCCTAGGCCCAGAGCTACTAAGAGGAAAGACATGCCAGGTAGCGCTGAGGAGGCCTCGAAGGCCAAGAAGGTAAAAACAAAAGCAGCGAGTAAGGAGAATGTTACTACCAAGGATGATTCAACTCCTTCAATCTCCCAAACCCCCATGCCCGATACAGGAACGGCTGTTTTGACTTCCACCTTCTCTACTTCTATTCCTCCTCCTTCCTCCGTTTCATCTACTTCTCCCACCACTTCAGCCGTCATTGTGCAGGAATCATCTCCTTCCACTTCTCCTTCCTCTAGCATTACTACCACTTCCTGCCCACTGGCAATCTCCTCAGGTGATCCCAGCAATCCTATTTCTCCCACTCTCGCCATTACGTACCCTACCCTTTCTTCTCCCTTACCATTGCCTGCTTTCGCTAATTTGACTCAAATTAGTACCCCTTCCTTCACAATTTCTTCTGCTGTTCCCCTTTCACAAATGCCTGCGATGTCGTTGGAAGTACCTTTGTTGGATGGTATTGAGAAAGTGTGCGCGGAGTTAGGATTACAAGAGCACGGGGTAGTGACTGAAAAGAGCGAGGGAGCGCTGACTAGTGAAAATGATAAAAGCCCCCTCAACACGTCTGTTGGTATAGAGATAATTGATATATCTGATAGTCCACTGAGCAAGGACCCAACAAAGGAAGTTTTGGAAATTGCACAGGAAAATGTGCTCGAGAGCCTAAAGGAATTGGCCCAAGGAGAAAAGGAGAAGATCCCTGAGCCCGAACAAGAGCCTTCCAAAGAATTGATTGTATCAGATAAGGATGGAGCCGCTAAGTTGAGCAAATCTTCCGCTCCCGAATGGCTGCAGGACAGGATGGTATACCCAGAACCCCAGATTGAAGTTATGAAAATTGATTTGAGCACCATCCTATCGCAGGCTCAAAAACCTTAGAAACGAAAGAGGGCGAAGGTGCAATCAAGGATCTACCAGAGCGAATCAGGCTCAAGGATTGCGGAGGTAGCTGTCCCTCCAGCTGACATAGCAAGAGATCAGGTTAGGGCGGAGGATTATGTGATATCTACAGTCGACTTAGGCCCAACCACCCGTGCTCAAAGGGTGGATGATTTCAAGGGATCAGTTACGTCAATTTTGAAGCAGTTGGATAAGGACGAGATGTCCAAGAAGGAACTAAAGCACCAAAACGAGGAGCTCAGGGCATGCCTTCAATTTTTGGTAAAACCAGTAGATGTAGGGGATGATATACGGACTGTGCCTACCTTCCTATCTACCGACGAAATGGCAAAGCTGAGCAAGGTAAGATCAAAGTCCCAAGGCGTCGAGAACTGGTTGATGAGTGTGTTTGAAGCGGGATGCGACGCCATAAGTGCCTCTGCTCAAGTCCACCAACGTATAGTGGAATTGCTTAAGAAATGGAAGGATTTGCGTGATGAATGTGATTTGTTCGACGAATATTATTCTCACATGTATCCACGAATCAAGGGTATCTGAGAGTTGCCAGCTCAAACCTTGGTCACGGAGAATATTTTGACTGGAGATAGGCTCCCGAAGGCTATTAAGTGGTATCAGCAGTTACTTCTGAGGAAAGAAACCTTTGAGCAAGTAAAGGAAGCATATAAACCCGCTGACGAAGAGCTAAGATCTGTCATATACGATATCAGTGATGCTTTGAGAAGTTGTAGGGATGAGTCTTTTGATGACTATGCTCCTTTCGAGGTCAAAAAATGTAAAGGTAGACTGCATGTTATATTATTTGAAGACACTGTGCTAAGTACAGAGGAACGGCTGAATAAAGCAAGTGACCTCAGAGCAGAATTCAAAGCATTCCATAGAGCAGAGACAGATTTTGAAAGAATATACACCAGGTTCAGTCAGGAGCTAGAGGTATTCGATTACAGAATACATCATCTGAAAGATCCAGACCCGTCTGATATCAATCCGGCACTTGAGGCATGGCTGGCCTATCGGAATAAGCTGTCCAGCGGGGATAGTATTGACCTGGATAAAGAATCCTAATATTATTCAGATATTTTATTGATTCAATCTCGTCATTGTTGTAAATTTGATATATCTGGACAGTATGTGATTCATTTTTGTCTTCTTCTTACCTCCTAAATGAGTCTTTTCACTAATGTATTGAGTTGGCTAGTCAAAATGACTAGATTCAATGTATCTGGAGCTGTTTTTTTCGTCTTTTTCATAAAAGACAAAATGTAATCCGGGAATTAATGTGGGTCTTTCCTAATGTAATCTGAGCTGTCGGTGTTGAGTTAATCTCCACCGTTCATTTGAAGAGCTAGGGTATGCTGCTTTCTATATAAAGGGCTGCCATTTCCACTTTTGTAAGAGGGATTTTGATGCCAAATTGTTGACTCTGTGCCATGTGATTTAAATACAAAGCAAGTTTTTGCAGTATTTCTGAGAATTTGCATCTTGTGTCGATTCATTGTGGTCTTCATGGTTTGCTTCTTGCTCTCCCATAGTTAGATTAGTTGTGCTTTTATGATGTTAATGGTTTATCGCAGTATTTGATGAATGTTCCAAGTCCATACTTTTAGTTGTTTGCTGATGGTAAATAACTGTGTAAAGTTAGCCTGGGCTTATTATTTGTGCTAAAGTTCAACTTCATTTTATGAGTTAAGTTGCACCATTTATTGGGTATTTAACGACTGAATGTGGTCTGAAAATCTTTCGACTTCCATTGAATATAGCACCGTTTTCTGCAGCACTGTAACACCCATTTCAGTTTGGTAACTCAGAGAACTGGTCTAAAGTCTGGAATATTTGTCTACTAAGGATAACCCTTGCATTGTGAATGTCACTTAGGATTCCTTCTAAACCCTAAATTTTTTGCATTTTCTTTAAACCCAATGTTTAGTTGTTAGAATAGAAATTTCAGCAGCACCTTGTTTTGGTCTATCAGCTGAAAATCATAATAGGGTTTATGTGTATTCGTTGTCTCAACCTCAAAGATTTGCAGACTACATGTAAGACCCCTTGTAGGTACAGCTAGAACATAACCATTGAGAAATTCCAAGCAAGCTAAGACCTAGCTGTATTATCCTTGGAGTAGTCTTACCTAGGGTGAGATACTTTTCAAGAGAGGTGTGAAACCAGCAATCACACCTGCGTTGTTGCGTGCTAAAACCACCATCAACAAATAACTCATGTCTACAAAGAGATCAAAGGAACATGATTTTAGACCACATACGAACATCATTCATTAAAACTAAAAGCAAAGGCACATATCTGTTTAGTATGTAAAACAAGGGGTTGAATGCAAGCATGTAAGTACACTAGATAAAACCCTCTTTCACTACAACATTCAAGGGCAAAACCAAGGTAAGTCTCCACAAGATGAAAGAGGACTTAGCTACTGATTTTGTGCTCCTATTTATTAAGGAAAGATATGATTCAACCAAGCATTTTATCAAACCCTAGGCCAATCAATGCACTAAACACTAGAATTGAGATAATCATCTTATAAAAGACAAACAACAATGGAAAGTCAGGGTCTGAAAGTACCAAGATGATCAGTGAGATGTCATAACATGTTTTACAAAAGTTAAAATGTCAGAGGACTCTGGGTGGGTGCCCGAGTCCAAAAAGGCTTGATCTTTAGAAGCTCAAACCTAGAAAATATTGTAATTGATGTCTAAATGTTGTATCTAGTGTTTGATTTAGCAAGAGGATTCTACGGTGGGTGACCAAGTGTTCCACAAAGGAATTTCCATGCTCTATTTTCAGATCTTGAAACTCTATCTCTTGAACAACCTCTTTGTACATTCACTTCTTCAATCCTCATACCTCTAACCTACACAAAAGAAGACAAGAGGTTTAGGGGTTGTGGTGTTTAGGGATTTGCCTCAGTCCAATCCCGGGTTAGCATTCAACCTTTCCCAACACCATTGTTAGATAGAGCATGTCCTTGTAGGACAGAGGCTAAAGATAATCCAAATGATGCAATGATTCAAACAATGATGATGTCACCTTCGTGGTGAAGTCTTTAGGAGGATGAATATTATTCAACTCATAAGGATG
This sequence comes from Cunninghamia lanceolata, assembly GCA_027924645.1. Classification (NCBI taxonomy): domain Eukaryota; kingdom Viridiplantae; phylum Streptophyta; class Pinopsida; order Cupressales; family Cupressaceae; genus Cunninghamia; species Cunninghamia lanceolata. Next base: position 9,207,751 of record BSBN01000111.1, read on the forward strand.
AATTGATAATGATTCCAAATCTAGAACAAACACACAATACAAACATAAATCAGCAACAATAACACAATGAATGCCTTGAATGTTATTTTTCTCAATATCATAACCTTGCTATCATCAACTTGTTTTAAAATGAATTCAAGCACTCACTTATATATGCTTTCCCATTAAACATTTAAAAATTAATTGAAAAAGCTGACAAGGAAGGACCCATTTAAAAGTTGTATGCTAACATGTATTAAATTTTACCCCGACCAATCAGGGTGGACTTGGGTGCAGTTTCCCAAGTCCCTAGGTGCCCTTTTGGTTGGGACCTAAGCATTAAATGTCCCCCTAGTTCCCAATTGACATGGGTTTTGGGGTATATCTCATCAAGATTAATATTTTTCCTGTAGAGTGTTAACATGGGGACCTAGGAGCTAAACTAGGAGGTAAAAAGGCATGTGTCCACTTTTTATTCCATAACATTTAGCCCCCACTTTAATGTGTGTGGGATCCTGCGATTTAGCACATGCATTAAAGTATAGTCAAAGCATATAAAAACACATCCAAAGCAAGAATGAAGACACACCCTAAGCTTGAAGGACCATTTTTAGCTCCCAGACTTAGACAACATAAGAAACCACTTAACAGTCACAGAAGGCACAATGAATACAACAAGGAAGCATGCAATACAGTGGAAGAATGCAATACATAGAGAAGACATGAAGAGAAGACATGATTAAGCAATTACATATCTATATATATATAATGCTAACTAAAGTAAACAAAACACATAGCATGTGGGGCTCATCACCACACGTCTTTAGACCACAAAAAAGCATTCAAAACACATATAGTGTGGGGGAGCTCATTTATACACATCTTTAAACCACATCACAATCACACAAGACACACAAGGAAGACACATGAAACACACACAAGACACGCAGAAGACACGAGGTCCATATAGTATATCGTCGACATACTATACATCTTATACATGGTAAACACAGGTGATAGTAAGGAGTTCATCATTGCACTCCACTATCTAAAATGTGACAAACACACCTAAAGGTTGAGCTATGCTACCACAATTTCCAAAGACATGATTAAGGGTGAATGACTCAAAATCCAACCCCGCTTCTTGATGAGGACTTCTTTTGAAAGGAAGTGCACTAGGTCAAGAGATACACCATCCCAACTTCTATAAAAGGGCTTTCAAAATGCAACCCCACCTGCATCATAGAGACACCTTACAGTGAAAAGGAAGCATGTGCTCAAAGTATACAACTCCACCTACATCATAGTGATGCCTTATAGTGAAAAGGAGGTATACATAATAGATCAATGTACACAAACACACTTTGTCAATGTAAAAAGTAATCAAACAGTTACCATGATATATGTACACCCACCTTAAAATAGTTAATCCCACTTGCCGGTATCAAGTACATTAAGATAAAGTGAAAACACGCAAGGGAACGAGAGCTTTCACAAAGACCACGCCCTAAAGTGACATGTGCCACAATCACTGAATGTTCCCACAAACACATCGATATCATTTGCTAAGATAATAAACAAGTTATAAAATTTGGTTAGAAAATCTTACTCTAAGATAACAACCAAATCAATTCATGAAAGCTATACACAAATCATATCACATAATAGACCAAGGCTACACTGTTGAGTTTAGAACTGAGTATAGCCATTAATTTATACTACATGTATCTCAGAACTGAGTGTAGCAACAAGGTGAGATACAAAACAATCCAAAGTGCATAGAAGTAGATTTACAGTATTGCTACAAAGGTTTGTGACAATAAATTTCACAATATGAATCACAACACGAAGTGATTCTACTAGCCAAGCATTAATGATATATATCAACACATCTTCATATATGGACTAGGTCCATTTTTTCTTTCTTGCTGAAGGGAAACATGATCATTATCAGTATTTATTTGTTTTCATCATTCACTAACTAGTATAGTCACTAAAGAATTGAAACACCAAAAATGAGAGAGGAGACAAGAGTGAATTGGGTTTACAACATGGGAAGATGCTCCCAAGACATCCTCCACAATGTTATACTCCCAAGGAACAACACACAACAATAAAATAGAGGAGAGGAATAGAAGAATAGAGAAACAAATAGAAGAATGGTCACAATATAGGTAGTTTCCTTGTATCCTTGACCTTACAAGAGTATCAAGGGTCATGCAATGAGACCTAAACAACATATAACACAACATGTGGGAACACAAGACACCACATATAAATATATTTATCTAAGAGGAAGCCAAACTTGTGAGCATCTTAGAGAGGTGCTCCATCAAGTGTGGCAAAATGTGTGAGGAATGCATACCTGATTGATGCTTATTTCTAGAATAACCTTGTTGTTCTTGCTTCTTAAGGTGCTATATGTTTGAAACCTTTTGTTGCTTATGGGGAGGGGAATCATTGCTATTTCCCACTGATATCTCACGTCTTGTTCTTTTCCTTCCTTTTGATTTCTTATTCTACTTTGCATGATTAATGAGTCTTTCATGATGAAATGGGATACTTTTCATCATCACCACTTTTGCTTGCTTTAAATGATTACATATAGGCTTATATTCCAATTTCATATCTTGTGCATGTTGGTTATCTCCCAATCCATAAAGGGATAACAAAGGAGTAACCTCACCATAGATAACTTTTACTCATGGGCAAGATTGATTTTCACTTGTATCCTTATCCACTTTTATCATGCAACTATTTTATCATAGTCGAGATAGTCATCTTCAAGCTCTGTTGCATTTTATTCCACCATATTATTGTCACTATATTTAGGAAAAGGATCAATGAAGATTTGTAGATTTTGATTCGAAGGTGCTACCGACTTATTTCCATTATCATTCACACTAGAAACTTGTATGACATTAGAATCAATGAGGTTTTGAATTTCATGTTTAATTTACATGCATTTTTTAGTATCATGTCCCGATGAGCGGTGATAGTGACAACAAGCATTAACATTATATGAAGGTCCTTGTGGCTTACTACTATTGGAACAATGAGCAGAAGGAAGCTTGAAAAGATTGTTGTTCACTTCTTGAGTCATTATCGAATGGAGACAATATGATAATAGAGTTTATTATCTCTGTTCCTATTTGAATCGAAATGGTATTCTAGGAGGCTTTGTAATAGCAGACACTTGTGAGTGAAAATTATTCAAATGTTGCCCATTGATCTTGATGAAATTCTTTTATTCCTCTTGAATGAATTTTTAGATGAGCCAGCTACAGATTGACCAACAAGAGCCGATGAGGTATGATTCTCATATTGACTAGTTGAAAGATAGTAATCTCAGAGAGTTGTGCATAAGTGTTGAAAAGAGATATACTTCATCAACAATATCTTGTTGTGTATGTTCAGTTGTAGATTCATACTGAATACATTTTGAAGATCTTCATCTTTAATCAAATACTATACTTGCTAGATGAGACCTTGATATCAACTGATGAGTTCTGTTAATTTCTCTTTTGGACCTTGTTTATAGTGAACCAAATAAATCAAGGAGACAATAGGTCTAGTGTGTGCTTCAAAGTGTTGCAAGAATTGATCAACTAGCTGTGAGAAGGAATTTATTGAGTTAGGAGGTAGAGACCAAAACCATTCCAAAGAAGTATCTTTGAGAGATCGAGGAAAGATTTTTTCTAACAATGCCTCATCAAAGAAGAAATCACTACACATCACTGTGAATGCTGCCACATGAACTTATTAGGATCACCTTTACCACCATACTTTTCAAAGCAAGGAGTGTCAAATTTGTCAGGCATTGGAGTTCTTAGAATTGCATAGGATAAAGGGTTGTGATCTTGATATGTTGGTAAAGTAGGTCGAGAAGAAGTATTAGTCAAGCTTTTTACTTTTTGTTGCAAGGAAGACATACTTTATAAAAGTTGTTTTAATAGACTATCACTAGATGAAGTGGTCACTTGTGGATATGAGAGAGCTAGATTTGTTGCTATAGTCATTAAATTATAGGGTTGATGGTAATGAGTAGAGGTTATAGGTGGTTGAGAATAGGTATGCATTGGTATGGAGACAAGAGGTGTTGATTTGTGATAATTAAATGCAACAACTTTATAATTATTTTTGGTAGATGTTCCCATGGTAGTGGTAGCCTTACTACAAGCATGTGGATTAGTGGTGAGAATTGATGATGTAAAAATGGATATTCCAATAGACGATATGGGTGCCAAGACTAGTGAAGTTATATACGTCGGTGTTGATACATTTTCAATGACATTGACGTGACTAGCTACTACCATGATGTTATGTTCCACTATGTGAGCTAATCCATGGAGCATATCAACACCTTCTCAACCTTCTTGTAATATCCATCTTATTCCTTCAACAATAGCCACCATTTCTTGAGCTAGATGTGCATGTTCTATAATTTGTTGGAATTCAGCTGGTTGTGTGTCCAATTTCCTAATTTTTTCAACGGACACATGTGAAAATACATGAATCACATCATTTACATCATGAAATGTTTGTTCTTCCATTGTATTAATGTTTATGATATCTTGTAGAGATGTTGATTCACTCTTTGTAAAGTGGTTGTACAATGCGTTTTCCAATGTTTGAATATCATTGCTATTGAAAGCACTGGAACCCATTAATTTCTATGACTTCTCCTTACAAAGATGCTTCTATAAGGGTAGTAGGTTATACAAATCATGCAAATTCCTATAATACTCAATGTAAAAACTAATAGAATAATCAAAAGTATTAAGGTAGTTATGCTTGTTCAAATACACAATGTGTAATTGCAAATTTCGAAATTGTAATGCAAGAACACATAATGAAGCAACACTACAACTCAAAATTAGATTTGAATAAGTGTTTTAAAGAGATCAAGAAAATATGAAATAAGATTTTGACTACCAACCCTAGCTTTTGCAAAAAACTAGGTCATATGAAAAATGTAAGTTTTCAACAAAACCCTAACAAATGAGATATTCAAATGCAAGATGTGATATCATGAAATGATTAATTTCTGTAATTTAATTTGGATCTGATATAAAAATTAGAAAATCCAATGTTTCCAATGATACACAATGAAAATAATGCAAAAATATGCGTTTATGCAAGCCTAGAATGCTTTTTTTAATTTTTTTTCAAAATGTATGCAAGGTTTTTCAAAGTATGATATGAATTAATGCAAGACCAGATTTCAACACTCAACAAGATGTAAATTCTTAAAACATGGGCTCACAAAAATGTTTAGTATGTAAAAGAAGTGGTTGAATGCAAGCATGTAAGTACACTAGATCACACCCTCTTTCACTACAACATTCAAGGGCAAAATCAAGCTAAGTCAATACAAGATGAAAGATGACTCAAGTATTGAATTTGTGCTCCTGTTTGTTAATGAAAGGTGTGATTCAACCAAGTTTTTTACCAAACCCTAGGCCAATCAATGCACTAAACACTAGAATTGAGATAATCAACTTGTAACATACTAACAACGGAAAGTCTGGATCTAAAAGTACCAAAATGATCAGTGAGATGTCGTAACATGTTTTAGGGTGCTGCCACAATAATGGGTTACACTTTTTGGGACATCCTGATTTTTGTTGAAATCACATATTTTTAAAAAATATAATGATTTAAGCATTAAACGGTTCCATTTAAAAGATTTTAATTGAAGAGAGTTTGATCAAACCCCCTTAGATTCAAATTCCCTTGGATAGAACCCCACTAGTTTTAAACCATACCTATAGTCTCCTCTACAGCTATCAAAATGTTGATAAAAAACCACTTTTGATTTACCTTTTCAGGGATCAAATGAATTCATTTAAAATTTATGTTTTGTAAGTATGTAGTCCTTATTATAAGCTTCCCAAAAAGTACAATTTTAACTATTTATAATTTGATTATAATATTTGTTTTTTATTTCTTGTGAATGTATGTTTTTGACCAAACACCAAGTTCTTTGTTCTACACACATGGAAAACTAGTAAATTAGTGAATTTTTTTTTTTAAATATCTATACCCTAGGTATTGATGTCCCTGTTTCATGAAAAGAAAAAAAATTGAATTTTGATACATATAGGAAAAAATAATGTTTTACGGAATACACCTATGTCTAAATTATAATTGGTTTGAATTCAAAACATAATTAAAAAATATATATTCAACAGAACATTATAAAACCAAATGCATGCCCTACATATCGGTGTTACCAATCTAAATTATAAAGAATCATAATTTTATTCTTTCTAGAAAAAAAAGTTATGTGCTCCATAATACACATCACTTTAAAAAATGGTGTTTACTTTTAAAAAATAGTTATCAAAGGAGATGCAAATTTTTTTACAATTTAACTCCAATTTTTTTTTAAAAAAAATATTTAGAATCTACAAACAAAATCTCACAAATCACTAATTTGCATCATCTTCAAATTCCTAATCGTTTAGCGGCTATAGGTGTCAAAAGTGAAGATTTAGTTCAAAATGTTGATTTCAATGTCAAGTTTGTCCAAAAAGTATAACCCATTATTGTGGGATGACCCTTCACAGAAGCTAAAATATCAGAGGACTCTGGGGCGGGTGCCTATGTCCAGAAAGTCCTAATCTATGGAAGCTCAGAAAAAGAAAAATTCTGTAATTGATGTCTAAATGATGCATCTAGTGTCTAATTTACTAGGAGGATGCCAAGGCGAGCACCCAAGTCTTCCATAGAGGAATTTCTACACTCTATTTTCAAATCATGAAACTCTATCCCTTAAACAATCTCTTTGTACCTTCACTTCTTCAATCCTCATACCACATAACCTAAACACAAGAAGAAAAGGGGTTTGGGGGTTGTGGTGTTTAGGGTTTTTCCTTAGTCGAATCCTAGGTTAGCATTCAATCTTTCCCAACATTGTTGTTAGAGAGAGCATCTCCTTATAGGACAAAGGCTAAAGATAATGTAAATGATGAAATGATTCAAACAATGATGATTTTTCCTTGGTGGTGAAGTCCTTAGGAGGATGAAGATTCTTTAAGTCAAGGATGTTGATGATGATTCAAAATTTGTAACAAACACACAATACAAACATAAATCTGCAACACTAACACAATGAATGCATTGAATTCTCCTTTGTTCAATATCATAATTTTTCTATCAACTTGTTTCAAATGAATTCAAACACTCACTTATATACGCTTTCTATTAAACATTCATAAATTAATTGAAAGAGCCAACGAGGAAGGACCCATTTAAGAGTCCTTACCAATCAAGGTGGACTTGGGCACAAGTGCCCAAGTCCCTAGGTGTCTTTTTTTCAGGGCCTAAGCATTAAATGGGCCCCTAGTTCCACATTGACATGAGTTTCGGGGAATTTCTCATTTAGATGAATATTTTGCTTTTGGAGTGTTAACAGAGGGACCTAGGAGCTAAACTAGGAGGTAAAAAGGCATGTGTCCACTTTTTACTCCATAACTATAGAAATATCTTAAACTTAAAATAAAGAGTCAATAGGCATATAAATAATCACAAGGAGTCACTTCTTATTCATTGGTAAACATAGAAAAGTTACAAAAGTCACAAAAGCATGGTCATAAAGCATTCAATCCACTCTTGAAGAGCATACACAAATGCATGAAAGCTTATTGATTCTTCTTCTATAGTCTAAGAATCATCTCAATGAATAAATATTGCCCATCCCTTTTTACAATGGCCGATTGCTCTCTATATAGTAGTTTGGGTTGCCCCAAAATTAAGTCAACAAAAAAGTATCTATCATAGCTACATCTCACACCATGGACATGAATTTTCTCTAATTCTAACATATTTCTCTACCGAAACTTGATGGTGCAATCCTATAACATTGAAATCCTACAAAGAAATGTGTAGGTGGTTCAACGTTGTATTGGTGTTTCCTTGTAATGTTCAACCACCTAAGGTAACCTCACATATTGTTACATCTTTAGTGCAAGAATTAGAGGTCTACTAATTCATCTGTTAGTTGCTAGCACATTATTTCTCCCCATATTGTTAAAAGGTCCTTAAAATTACCATCCATTTGATTCCTATGTGAGCCATAATTTACGGATTAGGAAGGTTCCTTTTCTATGGATCAATCCTACAAGTTAGTATATTAGATGATAGCATAGTGTAACTACTTGCGGTGCTTGGATTACAACCTTGAAATTCTATTCGAGAACACCTTGAATTAGGATTTTGTGTGGTCCTTATCCTTAAGATATTAGGCCCACCTTTGGCTAATAGTCAAGACACATGGTGTCTTGGCACTTCTCAAAATGGTTGTGGCCCTATCGAATTACTAGCTCAAGTGCACCATGACGACACCTGGCAGCTATCATAGCCTTCTATTTTACTTAAATATTTTAGTGTCTAGGTTTGCCTCAGTGATAAATGAGACACTTGGAATTTCAGTGCTCCTTGATAATTCCTTGCTTTTCCTAACTCTAGTGGCTTGCAAAATCCATTCACGTGGAAAGTAGTGATATTTCAAATTGGAGGATCCTTTCTATTTGATTAAAAAAGATAGAGGTTCAAAAATAAGGACAGGCGCATTCTGCCATGCATGATTTATTCGATTATAGATATATTCAGGACTAATGCCAATCTTCTTGACTCAAAACAAATGTAGAACAAAAGTATTCTATAGTTCTTTCGAAGAAGTGTGCTCATACATGTCGAATCCCAAACTTCAAAACTTATAGAAATCAAATTCTTAAAAAGAGAAGGGTGTGACTGACCTCATAGAGATTGAAGAGTAGTTTAAAGGGATGCCTAATTCATTTTCCAAAGGTTGGACCTTCCTTCTAAACATTTTGAATGCCCTTATCATCTCAATTATCTCTTGATGGGAGATACTCTTCAATTTCTCAATAATAGGCTTTGATATGTGATCTAGTTGAGCTAGTTCTAAAATTTCCTCAACTGCCATGACACTTGGTGTCTATAGCCAACCCTAAATAGATGTTTGGTCCACTAATTTTCTTGTAATTACCACCTTGTATTCTTCTTCTCCCAATAAATTTGTATTACTCTCGGAAGAGGAGGGAAGTCCCAAATAGACTAATGAGTCAATGTGCCTTCTCATTTCTATCATAGTCCACTTCGATGCCTCCAATTGAGCCTTACACTTAAGAGAAACCTTGTTCTAAGTTTTGACTTGATCTACCTTGCCTGTTATTACGTAACAATCATTTACCCCTACTCTTGTGAGGGCTTCTTTAGGTAGGTTATATAGTTTCTCCAAGATGGCTTAGGCTTGAGATATTTTAGGTGTGAAGTGATAAAGGATCTGATCTACCACAACTTTTACCTATGTAACGTTCAATCTATACCATGTCTCTAATGGTGGTGATAGAAATCTTTACCTTTAGCATCTTCCCCTGAATCATTCATGTTCTAGGATCATAACACTTAGATGTTGCTTCAACTATCTCATAGTAGGGGTAAATTGTTAGAATTCCATATTGGATGATGGTTGAGCTCCAAATATGCATCCCAAAGTCTTCTATCTCTTTGTTTCTTAACTTTTGATACATCTGAGCATGTACACCTTCCATTAAAATTTTGTCAGACTTAGACAGTTTTGTATCCAAAACATTACTAGTACGGTCTAGGACAAGGGATGAGTCTTTATGCCACCCTCCATCCAATTTATCTACCTGGGGAACCTTCTATCTTAGAGGTGTTTGTGTAGATGCATAGGCCTTACTAGTAAATAGGACCTAAGAAGAGAGACACTCTTGGAAGAAATTTTATTTTGTGTAGAGACCCTTCTTCTTTGTCCTTTAAAAGATCCATTGCATCCTCTAATACAACCACCTATTCTATTGAATATTTAACATGAAATCATTTTTTAGAAACAATTGAAGCTTAAAGTCATAGAAATGGTGGATCCCAAAATGAATTTTTAAAATAAAATTCTTTAGTAAGCTTTGGTTGAGATTTATAGAGGGGAAGAGGTTACATAAATAAAATATTGCCTATCATACACATTTATATCATAGATTTCGGGTACTACTTTGCACACTTGAAACTATCATTCTATATGTGGAAATGTCTTGACTTTTTATTTGGATACTTTTAGAAAGATGGCTACATTGACAATAATTTAGACACATTAATGCCATAAATTTAGGTTGTTGGTTTTTCCTTTGAGAGATCCTCTAGGATTTGGAAGGATCCTGCAGATGGAAAGGTTTGACACATGTTTCTTTGTCAGGCTTTAATTTTTAGAATAAAAATATGTAGAAAATGCTATGTGCAAGATGTGCTTATTTTGAAAATGGTGGGTGACTCATTAGTTGATTGGACAAAAAAAGAAACAATCTTCTTACAACTAGCTCTTTATTTGCAGTTTTATTGGAAGGCTAGATAAAATAAATTAATGTTGCATATCACAATCCACTTAGAAGAATAATGGCAAAATGTAAACATGGTCGTTGACTAGGGCTACAAAATAACTTCCCTTTCTAAATATTCTATTCTGTGAGGCCCATCTCAAGATCACAAGAAACCAAAGAAATTGTATAAAAAAGTATAACAAAATTTATACCTTTTTTGTGTTCCTATCCTTGAGAATCTCTTCATCTACTTTTTAATGCCATTCACACTAACTCATACATTCCTTTTCATCTGATGGAGGGAAAACCAGAAGGTCAAACTCTAGCTTGGTTTGGTATTCTAATATATTTGGTAATTTAGGACCATTGACAACTTCATTTACATGTTCCCTTGTATGATTGAAATCCATAAACATGTCAAAAAATGGCTTAAAAGTGAATCCTCTACTTATGATTGTTTTGAATCTAATAGGGATCTGCCCATGAATGAATAAAGGTGCATCTTTGTTTCTTACATGCAACTCCCTATTGTTATATATGTTCTTTCATGTGTTAGAGTAATGAGGTTCCAAACTGGTTAGAGAGTCCTTTTCATTTGTATTTTCCTATCAGTCTCTTTAAAAAGTCCCTAAAGAACCATACATTGGTTTCATGATGTTATCTCCTTTGTAAAGGAAATTATATTTCTACTGAATAACTAAGAATAAATCTTTAATTTGTTCCTCATGATGCTCATTATTCACTAGATCTTCCTCCTTTGTATCTTGCAGTGCATTCCCCTCTACAACCCTTCCTCTTGAGCGAGGAATATGTCTTTCTTTATAATAGTGGTCAAGGAATTATCATCATTATAATATTCTTTCCCCTCTTCTATTTCATCTACTAGTTGCCTTTGTATTTGAAACTCCTTACCATGGAGGCTTTGCATCTGGCATTCATCATTTTGATCTTCATGATAAGATTCCTTGGCATCAGAACAATAAATGACCTACCCTCCAATCTTTGTGGGTGGCCTATTTAGCTTAGCAACTATAGGGACAAGGGAAGTGCAGTTGTTCAAATGATTGAATTTCTTCTAAGGATGGGGAAGAGGTTTTCTCATGAGTTGGTCACATAGGTGAAATTGCTTATAGGGGCTCGAAAGCGTGGGTTCTAGATAAGCCAATGCTTGGGTATATGAGAGATCCTGGGAAGCGAATGTTTTGTGATAGATCATGGATTTCAAAGACATGGGAAGTAACTTACAAGAATCTATTAGGCTTATTTCAAATTTAATAGATAGATCATAGGATTGAGGTAAAGTTAGCATATCAACACCTTCTCAACCTTCTTGTAATATCCATCTTATTCCTTCAACAATAGGTACCATTTCTTGAGCTAGATGTGCATGTTCTATAATTTGTTGGAATTTAGATGGTTGTGTCCAATTCCTAATTTTTTCATTGGGCACATGTGAAACTACATCAATCACATCCTTAACATCATGAAATGTTTGTTCTTCGATTGTCTTAGTGTTTATGATATCTTGTAGAGATGTTGATTCACTCTTTGTAAAGTGGTTTTACAATGAGTTTTCCAATGTTTGAATATCATTGCTGTTGAAAGCACTAGAACCCATTAATTTCTACAACTCCTTACAAAGATGTTTCTATAAGGGTAGTAGGTTATACAACTCATGTAAATTCCTATAATACTCAATGCAAAAACTAATAGAATAATCAAAAGTATGAAGGTAGTCATGCTTGTTCAAGTACACAATGTGTAATTGCAAATTTTGAAATTGTAATGCAAGAACACACAATGAAGCAACACTACAACTCAAAATCAGATTTGAATGAGTGTTTTAAAGAGATCAGAAAAATATGAAATAAGATTTTGACTACCAACCCTAGCTTTTGCAAAAAACTAGGTTATATGAAAAATGCAAGTTTTCAACAAAGCCCTAACAAATGAGATATTCAAATGTAAGATGTGACATCATGAAATGATTAATTACTATAATTTAATTTAGATCTGATATAAAAATTAGAAAATCCAATGTTTCCAATGATATGCAATGAAAATAATGCAAACATATGCATTTATGCAAGCCTAGAATGCTTATTTTTTTTATTTTTTTTAAAATGTATGCAAGGTTTTTAAAAGTATGATATGAATTAATGCAAGACTAGATTTCAACACTCAGTAAGATGCAAATTCTTCAAACATGGGCTCACAAAAATGTTTAGTATGTAAAAGAATGGGTTGAATTCAAGCATGTAAGTACACTAGATCACACCCTCTTTCACTACAACATTCAAGGACAAAATTGAGCTAAGTCAATACAAGATGAAAGATGACTCAGCTATTGATTTTGTGCTCCTGTTTGTTAATCAAAGGTGTGATTCAACCATGTTTTTAACCAAACCCTAGGCCAATCAATGCACTAAACACTAGAATTGAGAAAATCATCTTGTAATAGACTAACAACAATGGAATGTTAGTATCTGAAAGTACCAAAATGATCAATGAGATGTCATAACATAATTCAAGGTGCTGCCATAATAATGGGTTACACTTTTTGGGACATCCTATTTTTTGTTGAAATCACATAGTTTTAGAAAATATAATGATTTAAGCCTTGAAAGGTTCCATTTAAAGGATTTTAATTGAAGAGGGTTTGATCAAACCCCCTTAGATTCAAATCCCCTTGGATAGAACCCCTCTAGTTTTAAACCATGCCTATAATGGAGTCTCCTCTACACCTATCAAAATGTTGATAAAAAACCACTTTTGATTTACCTTTTCAGGGATCAAATGAATTCATTTAAAATTTATGTTTTGTAAGTATGTAGTTCTTATTATAAGCTTCCCAAATAGTAAAATTTTAAATATATTTAATTTGATTATTATATTTATTTTTTATTTCTTGTGAATGTAGGTTTTTCACCAAACACCAAGTTCTCTATTGTACACACATAAAATTAGTAAGTTAGTGAAATTTTTTTTAGAAAAATATCTATGCCCTAGGTATTGATGTCCTTGTTTGAAGAGAAGAAAAAAAATTAAATTTTGATACATACAAGAAAAGTTATGTTTTAGGGAATACATCTATGTCTAAATTATAATTGGTTTGACTTCAAATCTTATTTTAAAAAATATATTCAACAAAACATTATAAAACCAAATGCATGCCCTATATATCGGTGTTACCAATCTAAGTTCAAAAGAATCAGAATTGTATCCTTTGTAGAAAAAATGCTATGTGTTACAGAATACACATCACTTTAAAAAATGGTGTTTACTATTAAAAACCAGTTATCAAAGGAGATGTAAAAATTTGTACAATTTAACTCCAAATTTTAAAAAATATATGTTTAGATTCTGCAAGCAAAATCTCACAAATCACTAGTTCACATCATCTTCAAATTCCTAATTGTTTAGCAGCTATATGTGTCAAAAGTGAATATTTAGTTCAAAATGTTGATTTCAATGTCAGGTTTGGCCAAAAAGTGTAACCCATTATTGTGGGATGACCATTCATGGAAGCTAAAATATTGGAGGACTCTGGTGTAGGTGCCAGAGTCTAGAAAGTCCTGATCTATGGAAGCTAACGAATAGAAAAATTATGTAATTAATGTCCAAATGATGCGTCCAGTGTTTGATTTAGTACGAGGATGCCAGGACGAGCACCCAAGTCTTCCATAGAGGAATTTCTACACTTTGTTTTCAGATCATGAAACTCTATCCCTTGAACAACCTCTTTGTACCTTCACTTCTTCAATCCTTGCACCACATAACCTACACACAAGAAGAAAAGGGGTTTGGGGGTTATGGTGTTTAGGGTTTTTCCTCAGTCGAATCCTAGGTTAGCATTCAAGCTTTCCCAATATAATTGTTAGAGAGAGCATCTCTTTGTAGGATAGAGGCTAAAGATAATGTAAATGATGAAATGATTCAAACAATGATGATTTTTCCTTGGTGGTGAAGTCCTTAGGAGGATGAAGATTCTTTAACTAATAAGGATGTTGATGATGATTCAAAATTTGTAACAAACACAAAATACAAACATAAAGCTATAACAATAACACAATGAATGCATTGAATTCTTCTTTGCTCAATATCATAATCTTCCTATCATCAACTTGTTTCAAAATGAATTCAAACACTCACTTATATATGCTTTCCTGTTAAACATTCAGAAATTAATTGAAAGAGCCAACAAGGAAGGAACCATTTAAAAGTCCTTGACCAATCAAGGTGGATTTAGGCACAGGTGCCCAGGACCATAGGTGTTTTTTTTCAGGACCTAAGCATTAAATGGGCCCCTAGTTCCACATTCACATGCATTTTGGGGAATGTCTCATTAAGATGAATATTTTTCTTATAGAGGGTTAATAGGGGACCTAGGAGCTAAATTAGGAGGTAAAAAGGCATGTGTCCACTATTTACTCCATAACTGTATCAATATCTTAAACTCAAAAGAAAGAGTCAATAGGCACATAAATAATCACAGGGAGTCACTTCTTATTCATTGGTAAACATAGAAAAGTTACAAAAGTCACAAAAGTACAGTCATAAAGCATTAAATGTACTCTTGAAGAGCATACACAAAGGCATGAAAGATTATTGATTCTTCTTCTGTAGTCTAAGAATCATCTCAATGAATAAATATTGCCCATCCCTTTTTACAATGGTTGATTGCTCTCTATATAGCAGTTTGGGTTGCCCCAAAATTAAGTCAACAAAAAAGTATCTATCATAGCTATCTCTGACACCATGGACTTGAATTTTCTCTAACTCTAATGTATTTCTTTACTGAAACTTGATAGCGCTAGCCTATAACATTGAAAACCTACAAAGAAATGTGCAGGTGGTTCAACATTGTATTGATGTTTCCTTATAATGTCGAACCACCTAAGGTAACCTCACGTATCGTTACACCTTTACTGCAAGAAATAAAGGTCTACTAATTCATCTGTTAGTTGCTAGCACATTATTTCTCCCCATGTTGTTAAAAGGTCCTTCATAAAATTTACCATCCATTGGATTCTTATGTGAGCCACAATTTATGGCTTAGGAAGGTTCCTTTTCTATGGATCAATCCTACAAGTTAGTATATTAGATGATAGCATAGTGAAACTACTTGTGGTGCTTGGATTATAGCCTTGAAACTTTGATCGAGAACACCCTGAATTAGGATTTTGTGTGGTCCTTTTCCTTAAGATATCAGGCCCACCTTTGGCTAATAGTCAAGACAGATTGTGTCTTGGCACTTCTCAAAATGGTTGCAGCCCTATCGAATTACTAGCTCAAGTGCACCATAATGACACTTGGCAGCAATCATAGCCTTTTGGTTTACTTAAATATTTTAGTGTCTAAGTTTGCCTTAGTGATAATTGACACACTTGGAATTTTAGTGCTCCATGATAATACCTTGCTTTTTCTAACTCTAGTGGCTTGTAAAATCCTTTCACATGGAAAGTAGTGATATTTGAAATTGGAGGATCCTTTCTATTTGATTCAAAAAGATAGAGGTTCAAAAATAAGGACAGGTGTCTCCCATGCATGATTTATTCAATTATAGATACATTCAGGACTAATGCCAATCTTCTTGACTCAAAACAAATGTAGAACAAAAGTGTTCTATATTTCTTGGCAACTATTGAAGAAGTGTACTCATACATGTCGAATCCCAGACTTCAAAACTTATAGAAATCAAATTCTTAAAAAGAGAAGGGGGTGACTAACCTCATAGAGCTTTAAGAGTAGTTTGAAGGGATGCCTCATTCATTTTCCAAAGGTTGGACCTTCCTCCTAAATGTTTTGAAAGCCCTTTTCATCTCAATTATCTCTTGATGGGAGATACTCTGCAATTTCTCAACAATAGCCTTTGATTTCTGGTCTAGTTGAGCTAGTTGTAAAATTTCCTCAACTATTGTGACACTTGGTGTCTATAGCCAACCCTAAATAGATGTTTGGTCCACTAATTTTCTTATAAGCACCACCTTGTAGTAACAACAAATTTGTATAAGTCTCAGAAGAGGAGGGAAGTCCCAAGTGGACTAATGAGTCAATGTGCCCTCTCATTTCTATCATAGTCCACTTCGATGCCTCCAATTGAGCCTTACACTTAAGAGAAACCTTGTTCTAGGTTTTGACTTGATCTACCATGGCTATTATTATGTAACAATCATTTACCCCTACTGTTGTGAGGGCTTCTTTAGATAGGTAATATAGTTTCTCCAAGATGGCTTGGGCCTGAGATATTTTAGCTTGAGATATTTTAGATGCAAAGTGCTAAAGGATCTGATCTACCACAACTTTTACCTATGTGATGTTTAATCTATACCATGCCTCTAATGGTGGTGATAGAAATCTTTACCTTTAGCATCTTCCCTTGAAACATTCTTGTTCTAGAATCATAACACCTGGATCTTGCTTCAACTATCTCATAGTAGGGGTAAATTGTTAGAATTCCATATTGGGTGATGGTCAAGCTCCAAATATGGATCCCAAAGGTTTCTATCTCTTTGTTTCTTAACTTTTGATACATCCGAGAATGTGCACCTTCCATTAAAATTTTGTCAGATATAGACAATTTTGTATCCAAAACATTACTAGTAGTGTCTAGGACAAGGGATGAGTCTTTATGCCACCCTCCATTTAATTTATCTACTTGGGGAACCTTCTATCTCAGAGGTTTTGGTGTAGATGCATAGGCCTTACTAGTAAATAGGACCTAAGAAGAGAGACACTCTTGGAAGAAATTTTATTTTGTGTAGAGACCCTTCTTCTTTGTCCTTTAAAGGATCCATTGCATCCTCTAATACAACCACCTATTCTATTGAATATTTATTTGAGAAGAATATGAAATCATTGTGTAGAAACAATTGAAGCTTAAAGTCATAGAAATGGTGGATCTCAAAATTAATTTTTAAAATAAAATTCTTTAGTAAGCTTTCGTTGAGATTTATAGAGGGGAAGAGGTTACATAAATAAAATATTGCCTATCATACACATTTATATCATAGATTTTGGGTGCCACTTTGCACACTTGAAACTATCATTCTATATTTGGAAATGTATTGACTCTTTAATTGGATTCTTTTAGAAAGATGGCTACATTGACAATAATTTTGATGCATTAATGCCATTAATTTAGGTTGTTGATTTTTCCTTTGAGAGATCCTCTAGCATTTGGAAGGATCCTCCAGATGGACAGGTTTGACACATGTTTCTTTTTTAGGCTTTAATTTTTATAATAAAAATATGTAGAAAATGGCTATGTGCAAGATGTGCTTATTTTGAAAATGGTGGGTGACTCATTAGCTGATTGGGATAGAAAAAGAAACAATCTGCTTACAACTAGCTCTTTATTTGTAGATTTATTAGAAGGCCAGATAAAAAAAAATTGCTGCTGCATATCACAACCCTCTTAGAAGAAAAATGGCAGAATGAAAACATGGCCCCTAACTAGGGCTACAAAATAACTTTCCTTTCTGAATATTCTATTCTGTGAGGCCCATCTCAAGCTCACAAGAAACCAAATAAATTGTATAAAAAAGTATAACAAAATTTATGCCTTTTTGTCTTCCTATCCTAGAGAATCTCTTCATCTACTTTTTAATGCCATTCACACTAACTCATACATTCCTTTTCATCTAATGGAGGGAAAACTAGATGTTCAAACTCCAACTTGGTCTGGTATTCTAAGTTATTTGGTAATTTAGGACCATTTACAACTTCATTTACATGTTCCCTTGTATGATTGAAATCTAGAAACATGTCAAAAAATGCTTTAAAAGTGAATCCTCTACTTATGATTGTTTTGAATCTGATAGGGATCTCCCCTTGAATGAAGAAAGGTGCATCTTTTTTGCTTACATGGAACTCACTATCTTTATAGATGTTCTTTGATGTTTTAGAGCAATGAGGTTCCAAACTAGTTAGAGAATCCTTTTCATTTGTATTTTCCTATCAGTCTCTTTAAGACATCCCTAAAGAAAAATACATTGGTTTGATGATGTTATCTCCTTTGTAAAGAAGATTATATTTCTACTAAATAACTAAGAACAAATCTATAATTTGTTCGTCATGGTGCTCATTATTCACTAGATCTTCCTTCTTTGTAGCTTGTAGGGCATTCCCCTCTACAACCCTTCCTCTTGAGTGAGGAATATGTCTTTCTTTATAATAGTGGTCAAAGAATCATCATCATTATAATATTCTTTCCCCTCTTCCATTTCATCTACTAGTTGCCTTTGTATTTGAAACTCCTTACCATGGAGGATTTGCATCTAGAATTCATCATTTGGATCTTGATGATAAGATTCCTTGGCATCAGAACAATAAATGACCTACCCTTTGTTCTCTGTGGGTGGCCTATTTGGCTTAGCAACTATAGCGACATGGGAAGTACAGTTTTTCAAATGATTGAATTTCTTCTATGGATTGGGAAGACGTTTTCTCATGAGTTGGTCACATAGGTGAAATTGCTTATAGGGGCTCTAAAGTGTGGGTTCTGGATGAGCCAATGCTTCGTTATATGGGAGATCTTGGGAAGACAATGTTTTGTGATAGATCATGGATTTCAAAAACATGGGAAGTAACTTACTAGCATCTATTAAGTGTATTTCAAATCTAATAGCTAGATCATAAGACTGAGGTAAAGTTTCACCTCCTAAAATTTGTATCATAAATGAGATCTTAGGATTCAAATCCTTTAAGGAATATACAAATGTAAAACCTAGGGGGAGTCTTACCTCAACTAGGAATCTTTTCCATGATTTGTCAAACCTTGCATTGAAATCATGCATGTACTCTTCAGGGTGTTTCTTGATTGTAACGAGATTTTAAACTAGAGAGCTAGTATCTACCTTCTCATGGAAGTGGTAAAAATGGAGCTCTCCAAGATAATCTCATGTTGTGATTGAACTAGGACATAGAGCTCGATTCCATTCTCACACTCTTTCTTTGAGGGAGAAATCTTGCAACTATGGGGTGACACTCTCTTCTGTTATATAGTGAATATTACATAGATTTGTAATATCTTGAATATGATATGTTATACAAGCAAAGTCATTGCCATGGAACTGTAGAAATGCCTTCAATGCTTTCACTAGAATGTGACCACCTTGTCATTGCTATAGGGGACTATTTGAATACTAAGCCATGGATGAACAATTTCTTTATGGGATATTTAGGTGCAAATAGATATTTGGAACCATTATAATTTGTAGTAGTCCATAACTTGGGGGTGAAATTACTAATAAAGCCATGAAATGAGATATTTGTGCCCGTCTAACGAGATATTTCTATAACCTTCCATAAAAATTTACAAAACGTGAGGTGAGGATTAGAAAATCATAGACCTAAGTCTCTATCTTCTAATTAGGTGATTGCCAGTTCAATTCCCATTGAGTGTGACAAAAGACAACTTTGATGGTTTTTGTTGTCTGTACCTCTAGGAATTGAATCTTTGCCATAGGCAGCCACCAAAGTATTGGGAAATAATATAACTACAAGACTTGCTATGTGAATCATAGGATAACATCTAGGATTTTAGAAGATGGATCTTCTTAGGATTCTCAATAATTCTTTTGAAATGTTGGCGATGAGGAAAGAGAAGAGAGATTTACTTAAAATGAGACTTTGATTGGTACAAAACATCATAGTGCTTCCAATTTTAACTTACAATATTAACTCATTGATGCGAAGAGATCAAAGGAGCATGATTTCAATTCACTTACTAACATCATTCATTGAAACTAAAATCAAAGGCATGCATCAGTATATTAAACCCAAAATATAGAGTCAATAGGCACAAAAATAAGCATAGGGCATCACTTCTTCTTCATTGATGACTAGAGAACAAGTTACAAAATGTGTAAAGGTAAAATCATTAAACACTTAATCTATTCTTGAAGATCATACACAAAGGCTGGAAATTTTATTGATTCTTCTTTTGTAGTCTAAGAATTTGCTCAATGAATAAACATTGCCCAACCCTTTTTATAATGGCTTATTACCTTCCATATAGTAGTCCAGCTTGCCTCAAAATTAAGTTGAAAGAGAAAGTATATATCATGCTACCTTTGACATCATGAACATGAATTTCCTCTAATTCTACTATCTTCTTCTATTGAAACTTTATTGTGCCAGCCTATAGTATTGAAATCCCACCAAGAAATACATAGGTAGTTCTGTACACTTGAAAATGTGACTTGATAACTTGAGGCAGTTGATTTAGATTTGATGGAGCACATGGACCTTTCTCCTTTATATGGGTTAACCTCCACATCACTCTCACTCTTGTGGTAGAAGCTAATCGAGAGGAGGTAAGACACAGTACCGGTCCTAATCGCTTGAGATCTAGACTTCACAGAGAATCATCTGCTAGTCCTAGGGCCTTTCTTGGGGATTGTTTACTAAGTTATATTCAATGACTGTAGTTGTGGAGATAATTATATGACCTGAAGGGTCACTAGTCACCAATATCCTATTTGGTTGTGTATTGTAATCGTTTATGAGTCTAATGCATCAAAAAGTTTCCTCTCTTTCTTGAAGGAATTGTTGGGTTTGATGTCTGTATTCAAACAACCTAAGCCTATGTTCTTGTTCTTCAATTGTTAGTTTCACTTGTTGAGGCATATGGTAGATAACTTCAATCTCCTCTAGGATTTCCCTCGCCCACTCATCTATACATCAAGGGCACATCCATACACCTAAATGGAGAGAGTTGGTTTGAGTTTACCATGATTTGATTTGCATTGACTTAGTGTGAATACCCAAGGTTTGCTTTGATTTTTATTTGTTTGAATAGATTGACCTCATGATCAAATCGAGGGATTTTGCACTTGTTTGTTTTGATTTTTCTAGTTTTTCTATTGTTTTTGGTATTTTTAATGTTTTTGAATGAATGCAACTAAAATGTATGCAAAGCAATATTTTTTGTTTTTTCTATGATTTTTTAAATGAAAGTAAGTTAATTAATCTAGGAAATCAAATTTATGAATGAATTTTAACCTTGAATTTACCTAATGCAATTAATCTATATTTTGTGTTTTGTGAATGTCTTTTATAGCTATGCTATGAAATGAAAGTACAAAGTTGAAAAGATAATCTAACAATGCAATTACTTGAAATTAAACTAATTAAAACAATCTAACTAGCCACTCAAGGAAATTGCAATAATTAAATTACTATTCCCAAGAGCAAGCTTTTGGTTATCTAATAACTACAAAAGCATAAAAGAACCTAAAATTGTAGGTGCATGAGCCTGGTGTATCCTCATAGATCCTTTTAGCCACTTGCCCTTTCCTTTGTAGTAGCTAGGTACTCCTCTTGGTGATAAGGATTGGATGATAATTGATTCAAATATGAGCTTGAAAAATCTTAGGTTGAAGCTATGAAATCTTGGATGGAAGCACTTGGGCTTGAAAAATAGCTAGCATAACAATGTTGTATGAATATTTTTGAAAATCTTGGGCAAAATAACAAAAAGGAAATGACTCATATGTCCTATAATGAGTATGAAAATGCTAAGGGAGATAAAAAGATAAGAAAAACATGATTTCAATAATGAACTTTCTTCCATTATTGCTTCCAGAGGAGGGGATATTTAGAGCTTGGATTGAGGAATGGTGGGTGGGATTTATTAGAGAGTCAACTCAATCGATTATTTAGTGACCTAGATTGATTGGACAGTTAAGTGAGCTTGAAAGATTATCACAGGAGAGAAAATGGAATTAGCATGAGAGAGGGAGGAGTTAACAATAGTTCAACTAAGATAAATTTCCATTATTAAAGTTAATTGAAAGGTTGAGAATAGATGACTCTAAGTTAGGCTTTAAATTCCATGCAAATTGAACCAAAAACAAACCTTTTTTGAGCTCAAACTTGAAGTAAATTTGTAAACAAAAATATGACAAGGTTTCCCACATTACAAGGGTAGTCACCTATGGTAGAACATGGTCAAAATGGGGCAACCAGGGTCAAGGTTCTAGGTGGGAATTGAAGGTTGGAGAATCAATCTAAGAGATTGCAAAAGGTACCTAGCAACCTTGTTTTGCAAAAATGATGCCAAAAGGATTGATCACCCACATTAGCAAGGTGGTCACCTAGGGGGATCCAAAAATAATAGGGGCAACAAGGTCAAGATGAAAGGTACATAGAAACTAGGGTTGGGGATGATATCAAAATGTTAATTTGAGGTCTTTAGAGGTCAGAAAAATATGAACTGGGTGATGGGGACATAGGTTCCATTCGTTTTTATGAAATGATGCTCGTAGGTCTTGAAACAAGGACAAAAAGTGAAGAAGATGAAGATTCAACAAGGGAAGAATGAAGAAGGGACAAAATTTCAAAAGTTAGCAAGGTGAAATCAAAGGGAGAAAGCAATTTAAGCAAAGTCTAATCCACATGTCATCAAGAGGAATGCATGCTGAGAGGTCATTAATACACACACTTATATGTATGTGTTTAGGTTCATAAGTCATCATAGGATTACCATGAATGCCTATGCATCTTTTAGTGTTTATAGGTTGATCATTGTATTGATGTTTCCTTGTACTACCGAGCCAACTAAGGGAACCTTAAGTAGATATATGCCATTATTACAAGACTTAGAAGTCTGCTAATTAATCTATTGCTTGATGGAACATTGTTTCTCCCCTGCTACTGGAAGGTCCTTCATAAAATTACTAGCCATTAGATTCCTATGTGATTTATTAGCTATGGATTAGGAAGGTTCCTTTTTCTTGGATCAATTGTGCAAGTTACTATATTAGACAACTACATGGTGTGTCTACTTGTGACACTAGGATTACAACCTTGAAACTATGTACAAGCACACCCTAAATTAGGCTTCTATGTGGTCCTTGTTGGACATATGTTATCTAATGTGGTTTTCATTGATGTCAACACTCTAGTTGGGTTGTCACTGATGTGGTTGTTGTTGAAAATGATGGTAGAACTACTGCTATAAACTTTAAAATTATGTGTATGCAAAGTTGAAAATAAGATTATTCCTATAACAATTAATGAACAAGTGTTTTTGCACTTTCAATCCAATGTAGAAGAGAAGAGAATAGAAGAGAGAATCTTGCAAGAAGAAAACAAGTGTTTACATGGAAAAACCCTTTCAAGAAAAAAACTCCACACTCAAAGATGTTTCCTATTTGTATTAAATCCCTTTGAAAAAGATTACATTCAATACTAAAATTTTTGTAAGTCCTTAATGCACTTCGAAAAGCAAAAGCTTCTTGCTTTCTTCTTCCAAGTATTTTTCACAATTCAACTTTCTAGAATATGTATGGGGCTCTTAATTAATTCAAAATCTTCTTAATTAAAAAGATTCTTAATTAGAAATCTTGAAACTCAAATTACAATAAATTGTAATTTGATAACATAGGAACCAATCCTCATGCAAAAACCAAGCGCTCCAAATAGAGAAGACTAAAGTGAAACAAATTCAAGCCTTCTATTAACTACTTTTCTTGGATGTGGACACCCAAGTTTTCCCAAGTTAAATTTGCCAACATAAAATACATTTCCAAATAAAAGCAACAACATAAAGTCCTCAAATTGGGTGTCCAATTTTGCCCAATCACTTTCTGTTAACTGAAATGACCAACACACACCAATCTCATGAAAACAACATGCAAGATTGATGCCCCCAAGGTTATTCTAAATTACCTTGTTCTATACATGCAAGTGACATGCAAACACCTATTTCAACATGCAATTGATACCCATTATCTAAAACATTGAGATGTACCATCCTATAAATTTTTGGAGTTAGAGTGTTCTATAAGTAATCTATCAAAATTGACATGTATCAACATGCAAGATTATATAATTGACATGTAACAATATGCAAGTTCATACAAGTCCATAGGATTGACATGCAACAACATGCAAGCACATGCAAGTCCATAGGAGAAACATGCAACAACATGCAAGCACATGCAAGTAACATACAACAACATGCAAGTACATGCAAGTAACATGAAACAAAATGCAATTAATGTTAGGGATTAAGGTGTATCAACCTTGGTAATTCCTTGTATTATTTCATTGTATTTATTTATTTATTGCCTATTATTGCAATTAGGATGCAAATCCTTATTGTCATCTTGTGGGAGTTGGCACAGTGATGTGTCATCCTACATGGAAGGTGACCACATGTAAATTTGTCCTCACATACGGAGATAGACATCCCACTTAGTGGTAGGAATATTTTTCCATGTGTCGGTATCTTGGATAATGTGTAAGGGAATATTAACCAAAATGGTTATGATAGATTCCTATAATGCGTAAGAGTCGTAAATGGAAGATTCTATGACAGGTGAAGACATGTGTCACAAGGCATCTTGGAAGAAGGCATCTTTGGGCACCCCAAGGAGAGTTATGACATGTTGTAAGAGAATATGCTATTTTTAGTCTGTGTATGACAAATTCTCTTACAGTTGTAAGATATGACAGCTATGACAGATTCTATGAGAGTCATAAGAGTTGTAAGAGTATATGTCATTGTCCAACTTAGGAATAGGTGACCTCTTTGGGATGGGGTGATATGACAAATGTCATGAACATTTTACAATGTTGCATAAGTGTTCCCAGGCATGGATTTTGGTCCATGAGGCCATGTTGGATGCCCATCTCAAGATAGACTCATTTTTGCCTTGTAACTTCTTTATAAACAAGTGCTTTGAGAGGAGATGTAGTATGTGATTGATAGGTACTGTTATGTTGTCGGATTGTCTCCAGACATGAGTGTCAAAGACTCTTAAGAGCTTGCATTGCAAGTGTATTCTAAACCATTACAATTTTGATAATACATTGTGCAGGTTTTGGAGTGTGGAGTTTTTCACCCAATAAGGGTTTTCCCCACTTTATATCTTGTCTCTCTCTTCTTCTGTCTTACATTCTTGTGTTGTGTATTTCTACAATATCTCCATTGTTGTGTTAAACATTATGTAATTGTAAAGGTTAAATGGAATTTGTACTCAACTCTCCTCATTAGATTAGTGTATGAAGTGATTTTTGAACACCTAGCTTCCTTTTAGTTGGTATCAGAGCTTGATCACCTTTGGTCCTAGTTGTTGGGTAAGGGTTTTTTGATCTAATCTTAGGTTGAGTGGGAGCTTTGTGCAGAGTATTTTGTAATCTTGTTGTAGGAAGGAGATGGCAGGCACATCCAGAAGATGAGAGGTGGAGAAATTCAATGGCACAAACTTTGAGTTATGGAAACTTAAGATGGAAGACATGCTTTTTGATCAAGACTTATGGGAAACTATATCCAGTGTAAAACCAACCGCAATGGCACAAGCTGATTGGGATCTCAAAGATAGAAAGGCTAAGGGTCTCATAAGACTCAGTCTAGCTGATTTTGTCCTATTAAATGTCCATGAGGAGAAGACCACAAAAGACCTTTGGAAGAATCTGGGTGATGTTTATCAGGCCAAATCCCTGGTGAACAAGATTTTTCTAAGAAATAAGTTGTATTCTTTGAGGATGGTGGATGGAGGATGTGTTGCAGATCACCTGAATGCTTTCAAAATGTTAGTTGCACAATTGATATTTGTTGGTGTGAAAATGGAGGAGGAGGATCATTGTATGACCTTGCTTTGTTCTTTGTCGAACTCATGGGATCTTGTTATGGCTATTGGGAGCACCACATCCACATTCAAAATGGGTGAAGTGGTAGCTTCATTGTTATCTGAAGAGATGCGAAGAAAATCTTCTAAGGTAGCCAAAGAGGCTCTTGCGGTTTGTGGAAGACCCAAGGAGAAAGGGAAAAAGAAGGACAAGAAATCTGAGAAGGGTAGATCCAAATCTTGTGGGAGATCCAAATCTCCTAGAAAGTCCAAGGATCTATGTTGGAACTATGGTAAAATTGGGCATTTCCGAAAGGAATGCACAAAGGAAAAGAAAAAGAATGCCCTAGATTTAGATTCTGACAAGTCACAAGATGATGGAGATGCCTTCATCGCATCCTTGGCCACCCATGAATCTGATGATGTGTGGTTGATAGATTCTGGTGTATCATTCCACATGACCTCACATTGAAGCTAGTTCATGAAGTATGAAGAGTTTGATGGTAGAAGAGTGTACCTAGGTAATGATTCTCATATGAAGATTGTTGGTCAAGGAAGAGTCTCAATCTAATTTCCTGATGGGTGAGAGAAGGGGATCACTAGGGTTATGCACATCCCATGCTTGACACAGAACCTGCTTTCTTTAACTATGTTGAATGATGCAAGTGTGCAGGTTGTCTTTTCTAAGGGTGGATGCAAGATGACTAGAGGATCTATGGTGCTTGTGAAGTGTACTCGGAGAGGTACTCTATTTCAGATGGAGGCATGCACTTCACAGTGCAATAGTTCTTCTGACTCGAAGAAAAGAGCTACAGTCACTTCATCCCCACCATCTAAACAAGCAATGAAGAAATCTATTGTAACAAATTCTAATGGCAATGCATCTTGTGTACCCAAGGGTGCTCATGCTTTGGAAGTTAAGCTTCCTACTGAAAAGACTATGTTATGGCATATGAGATTTGGCCACATTGGTGAGAAGGGTCTTAGAACCCTAAAAATTAAAACCCTCGTTGAGGGATTAAATGATTGTAATCTCAAGTTTGACTTTGTGAACATTGTATATATGGAAAGCAAACTCTTGTTAAGTTTTACTCTAGTTCTCACAAGTCTTCTAGTGTGTTGGACCTTATTCATTCTGATGTGTTTGGTCCTATTAATGTTACTTCAATTCCCAAATTTGCATATTTTGTATCTTTTAAAGATGATTACAGTAGAAGGACATGGATTTATTTTCTTAGAAGCAAGACTGAAGTCTTTAGTCGGCTCAAAGAGTTTAAAGCTTTTGTTGAGAATCAGACTAGTGAAAAGATTAAGTATTTGAGAACTAATAATAGTGGTGAGTTTTGTTTAGCAGAGTTCAATAAGTTCTACAAAGAGCAAGGGATTGAAAGACACAAGACAACTCCATACACCCTGCAGCAAAATGGAGTTACAGAGAGGATGAACATGACATTGATGGAGAGGGCTAGGAGTATGCTTAGTTGAGCAAGCCTTGAACAAAAGTTTTGGACTGAAGCTATAGCTACTACTTGCTACCTGGTAAACAGGTCTCCTACATTAGCTCTTGTTGGTAAGACACCTATGGAGGTGTGGTCTGGTAAGAAGCCTTCAGGTAGACATCTTCATAATTTTGGTTCTGAGTCATATGCACATATGCCTAGGGACAAACAGTCTAAATTGAAGAACAAGGCTATTAAGTGTATTTTTATTGGCTATGGTGTCAATGTGAAAGGATACAAGCTTTGGGATCCTGTGGTTGAAAAAGTGCTGTATAGCAGAAGTGTTATTTTCAGAGAGCTAACACCTTCTCCCATTGTTCTATAGCCAGAAGAAACAAAAAAGAAAGAGGATGCAGTTCAGTTTTATTCTACCCCTAAGAAGACTGAACTGATAGATCCTGTGAGACCTGAAAAAGAGGAGAGATCTAGCAGCTCTGAAAGCTTAGAAGAAGAGGCAGAACCTCAACCTTAGCCATTAAGGAGGTCTACACAAACAAGGAAGCAACCTAATAGGTTTGGTTATTCATTGCTTGATTTTAGCTATGCTTTTGCCTTGCTTACTAACACTGATGAGCCTAGAACTATGACAGAGGCTATGGGCATGAAAGATACAGGTTCCTAGAAGGTAGCCATGGAAGATGAGATGGCTTCTTTGGAAAATAATAAAGCATGGGACATGGTGCCTTTGCCTGAAGGATGGAAACCTGTTGGATGCAAATGGGTGTTCAAGAAGAAATTCGGTGTAGATGGCAGTGTTGAAAAGTATAAGGCCAGATTGGTTGCGAATGGGTACTCACAAGTGGAGGGAATTGATTATGGTGAAATTTTCTCTCCTGTTACAAAGTTGACAACTATTCAGTTCCTATTATCTCTTGCAACAACTTATGACTTAGAGGTGGAGCTGATGGATGCGAAGACAACATTCATGCAGTGTGATTTGGAGGAAGATATTTACATGTCACAGCCAGAGCATTACATAGAGAAAGGTAAACAAGATTTGGTTTGTAAGTTGAAAAAGTCTTTGTATGGTTTGAAGAAATCTCCTAGGATGTGATACTTAAAGTTTGATTCCTTTGTGTTGTTAGTTGGATTTTTGAGATCAAAATCATATCATTGTGTGTATTACAAATTTGACAATGATCACATTCTCATTATTGCATTGAATGTTGATGGTATGTTGTTAATTGGGAATGGTTAGAATGTGATTTTTGATTTAAAGTCTCAATTGTCAGCATAGTTTGAGATGAACAATCTAGGGGAAGATAGGTACATTATGGGAATGGAAATCAGAAGAGATACAGCTAATAGAAAATGTTGGTTAAGCTAGAGTAAGTATGTGAATACTATGTTGGATAGGTTTAACATGGTAGATTGTAGACCACTGTGTGTTCTTGATTCATTGGGGACAAAGTTGTCTATTAATGATTGTTCAAAATCTCCTAGTAAGGTGGAGGACATGAGAAGAGTACCTTATGCTAGTGTTGTTGGCAATTTGATGTATGCTATGGTCTACATAACACCAAACATTGCCCAAGCAGTGGGAGTCCTTAGTTAATTTATGGCTAATCCTGGATGGGTACATTGGGATGTAGTTAAGAGAGTGTTTAGATATTTGAGGGGTACTTCTGAGTAATACATATGCTATCATGGTAATCCTATAGGACCTCTACATTTAGTTTGTATTCATGGATTTGTAGATTCTGATTGGGCGGGTGACATTGACAGTAGGAGATCCACTAGTGCTTACATGTTTACTATATTTGGTGGTGCAATTAGTTGGATGAGTAAGCTGTAACCTATGGTAACTTTGTCCATGATAGAAGTTGAGTATATGGAAGCAACTCATTCTTACAAGGAAGCCATTTTTCTTAAGAGATTATGTTTAGATATTGGTGTTGATGCAGGATAGATTACAATTTGCCTAGCAAAGAATCCAACTTTCCATGACAGAACAAAGCGTGTTGATGTACAATTTCATTTCGTACAAGACATGGTAGAGGATGGGAAGGTGAATTTGGAGAAGGTAGACACTTTGAAGAATGTTGCGGATGCATTGACAAAACCAGTGGGCACAAAGAAGTTTTGATGATGTTTAGAGTCTATGGGGCTCTTGGCCTATAGTAGTTAAATCTTGTTATTTCCATTGGATCTTACAAGGTGTTTGACAAGTGGGAGAATGTTGAGAATTAAGGTGTCTCAACCTTGGTAATTCCTTGTATTATTTCATTGTATTTATTCATTTATTGCCTATTATTGTAATTAGGATGCAAATCCTTATTGTCATCTTGTTGGAGTTGGGACGATGATGTGTTATCCTACATGGAAGGTGACCACATGTAAATTTGTCCTCATATGAGGAGATAGACATCCCACTTAATGGTAGGAATATTTTCCCATGTGTTGGCATCTTGGATAGTGTGTAAGGGAATATTGAATGAAATGGTTATGAAGATTCCTATGACAAATCTATGACACGTAAGAGTCGTAAATGGAAGATTCTATGACGGGTGAAGACATGTGTCACAAGGCATCTTGGAAGAATGAATATTTGGGTGCCCCAAGGAGGGTTATGACATGTTGTAAGAGAATATGTTATTTTTAGCCTGTGTATGATAGATTCTCTTACAGCTGTAAGATATGACTGCTATGATGGATTCTTTGACAATCTTAAGAGTCGTAAGAGTATTTATCATTGCCCAACTTGGGAATAGGTGACCTTTTTGGGATGGGGTGATATGACAAGTTTCATGAACATTCTATAATGTTGGACAAGTGTCCCTAGGCATGGACTTTGGGCCGTGAGGCCATGTTGGATGCCCATATCAAGATAGACTCATTTTTGCCTTGTAACTTCTTTATAAATAGGTTATTTGAGAGGAGATGTAGTATGTGATTGATAGGTACTATTATCCTAGTAGATTGTCTCCAAATACGAATTTTGAAGACTCTTGAGAGCTTGCATTGCAAGTGTATTGTAAACCATTACAATTTTGATAATACATTGTGTAGTTTTTAGAGTGTGGGGTTTTTCACCCAATAAGGGTTTTCCCCACATTATATCTTGTCTCTCTCTTCTTCTGTCTTACATTCTTGTGTTGTGTATTTCTACAATATCTCCATTGTTGTGTTAAAAATTCTATAATTGTATAGGTTATAAAGAATTTGAACTCATCTCTCCTCATTAGATTAGTGTAGGATGTGATTTCCACACACCTAGCTTCCTTTCAATTATATGCAAGTAACATGAAACAACATGTAAATAACATGTAGCAACATGCAACAACATGCAATTACATGTAAGTAACATGCAAAAACATGCAAGTCCATGCAAGATTTTCTAACCTCATGCAAGTAATATCCAATTCATGCATCTCTAACACTTTAGTTAACTCCAACATTATATCCATGCAAGGTGTCTCAACATTATCCACTCATGTACATAAAAAAAGCATAACTCCAACTCTAAATATAAGTCCCCATCAAAAGGGGACATCCAAGTTTAACTCCCACTCACTAGGAGTTATCAAACTCTCAGAATAGACTTAGGAGAAGTCAACAAAATCTTCATGGCCCCCACCTCAAAATGGGCAGCCAAGTTTGACCCTACCAATTAGGAATTGACTGAAATAAGTCAAAGTGATATAATTAATAAATAATTAGCCTCTCAAAGTCCTTATGTGTTGGGGAACACATTCGAAGAACTTTGGAGACATGCGAATTGGTTATGATTCCAAGTTAATGGCAACTTATCCCAACACTTTCCCACTTGACATTATATATTGTAATAAGTATAAATGATATAATCAAACTTTAAATCAAGTATAGTGATAAAGGCCAATGGCCTTGCTACACCAAGAGAACTTATCTATAGTAGCTAGCTTCGTAAGATAATCTGCAACATTAACCAAAGTGTAAAAATCAAAACCTTACCATTGTTGACCATTTCTCGCACAAAGTGATACTGAACATGAACATGCTTAGTATGAGCATGATACATAGGAGTTTTGGCTAAACAAATTGTAGTTTGACTATCACATTCAATTCTTACTGTCCTACAATAAAAACCAATACATTTCCCAAGACTCTGTAACCAAACTACCTCTTTGGAGGCATGTGTAGTAGCCGTATACCCTACTTCTATAGTGGACAAAGCAACCATGGGTTGCCTCTTACTCATCCAACTTACCACAACTCCAAACAAAGTAAAAACATAGCCACTTGTGGACCTTCAACTATCCAATTCATTTGCCCAATCAGAATCAACAAAACCTTGTATGTCCAATGATTAATCAACAATATCAATACCATGATAAACCAAACAATAATTATAAGTTCCTCACAAATATCTAAACACCCTCTTAACATGATTCCAATGTTCTTTACTAGGTTTAGACATAAACCTACTTAAAACTCCCACTACTTGTACAATATTTGGTCTAATGCAAACCATTGAATACATTCAACTACCAACAACACTAGCATAAGGAACATTAGACATATCTTCAAAAGCATCATCAAAAGTAGGACACATGTCTACTTTCATCTTAGTACCAATTGGAAAAGGAATTCTAACTAGTTTGCAAACATGCATATTAAATCTTTACAAAATTGTATCAACATACTTACTCTGACTTAACCATAGTTTTATGTGAACACAATACCTATTGATCTCCATTCCAAGAATGTATTTTGCAGTCCCTAAGTCCTTTATATCAAAAGATTTAGAAAGTTGATTTTTAAGCTCCCTAATCATTACCTTGTTGTTTCTAATAAACAACATGTCATCAACATACAAGACAATAATTAGAACCTAATCATCAATAATATTAAGATAAACATAATGATCTTCTTCACTTCTAAAAAAACCAACTTTCAATGAAAAAGCATCAAGCTTCTAATACCACAATCTAGATGCTTGTTTCAAACCATACAAACATCTTTTTAATTTACAAACCAAGTCTTCCTTTCCTTTAGCAACAAAACCATCAAGTTGCCTCATATAAATCTCCTCTTTAGGACCCCCATGCAAGAAAGTAGTTTTAACATCCATATGCTCTATCTCATAACCAAAATATGCAGCAATAGACAAAAGGAATCTAATAGAAGTTAATTTAGCAACTGGAGAGAAAATTTCATTAAAATCAACACTCTCTCTCTGAGAGTAGCCCTTGGCTACCAATCTAGCCCTATACCTTTCTAGATTACCATCTGCATCAATTTTCTTTTTATATACCCACTTAACACCAATGGGCTTTCTTCTTTTGGGCAAATTCACAACATCCCAAGTGTCACAAGTGTCCAAGGAATTCATTTCCTCATCCATAGCTTGCAACCAAGACTCACTATCTTCTAAGGATAGAGCCTCTGTGAAAGATCTAGGTTCATCATTAGTACTCATTAAAGTAAATACACAATGAAAATCAGGAGGGCTATACCTATCAATTGGATTTCATTGCCTTGTGGATTTTCTTACAGTAAGAGTAAGAGGCTCTATTTGTTCTTCTATATGCTCATTCTGGACATCATTATCTGAACTCTCTAAACTCTATTCTTCTTCTCCATTCTCAAACCCATCTAGTTGCTCTTCAACATGTGCATCATCTTAATTTTCTATATGTGTTTCAAAATGCATTGTTTTACCTTTTTTCTTGTTCCTTTGGGTGTTCTTCAGCTGTATAAGCTCTAAACTCTCTAAAAATAACATCTCTTGATAAAATCATTTTTCTAGTTAGAGGGTTCTAGAGTTTATGACCTTTTACATTCTCACCATAACCTACAGAGATGCATTTTTTAGCTTTTGGATCCAGTTTAGTTCTTTTTTCTTGAGGCACGTGAACAAAATCCTCACAACCAAATATCCTTAAATGTGAAACATTTTTTTTTCTTTTTAACCACATTTCATAAGGAGGTTTATCTTCAAGAGTAGAGCAAGGAGATCTATTAAATAAGTAACAAGAAGTACTTACAACCTCAAACCAAAAACACCAATCTAGCTTAGCACTACTTAACATGCTCCTAGCTCTTTCCATTAAGGTTTGGTTCATTCTTTCTACTACCCCATTTTGTTGGGGTGTATAAGATGTTGTCTTCTATCTCACAATACCTGCATGCTTATAAAATTTATCAAATTCCTTAGAAAAATATTCACCACCATTATCTGACCTCAACACCTTTATTCTATAATTTGTTTTCTTCTCAACTAAAGCCTTAAATTCTTTAAACTTAGTGAAAACTTTAGATTTTGTTTCATAAAATAAATCCAAGTGTATCTTGATGCATCATCAATTAAAGTGACAGAATATTGAGTTTTTGTAAAAGAGTCTTACATCTACTAGTCCAAAAACATCTAAATGTATAATCTCTAATATACTCTTTGCATTATTTGTTCCACTAGGAAATGATGATATACTCTATTTTCCAAATACACAATGCTCACAGAAATCATTTTAACAAGAAGCACTTACAATTTCAGCCCAAAAACGCTGATCTAGCTTAGCACTACTCAACATGCTCCTAGCTCCTTCCATTAAGGTTCAGTTCATTCTTTCTACTACCCCATTTTGTTGGGGTGTATAAGATGTTGTCTTCTGTCTCACAATACCTACATGCTTACAAAATTCATCAAATTCCTTACAAAAATATTCACCACCATTATCTGATCTCAACATCTTTATTCTATAATTTGTTTGCTTCTCAACTAAGGCCTTAAATTCTTTAAACTTAGTGAAAACTTTACATTTTGCATTCATAAAATAAATCCAAGTGTATCTTGATGTATCATCAATGAAAGTGACATAATATTGAGTTTGTGCAAAAGAGTCAACATCCACTAGTCCAAAAACATCTAAATGTATAATCTCTAATATACTCTTTGCATTATTTGTTCCACTAGGAAATGATGATCTACTCTATTTTCCAAATACACAATGCTCACAAAAATAATTTTTGCCAACAGAATAATCTAATATATTATCAGCCAATTTTTATTAATAATGATCCTAAGACCTTTCTCACTGATGTGACCTAATCTTTGGTACCACAACATACATGTATTTTCAGTGTCTATTACATTGGCTGAATTATTCAATGTAGATGCATTTAATCTAAACAATGTTCCTATTTGAAATCCTTTAGCAACCACCCAATTCCCTCTTACCAACCTACAACCAAACTTATCAAATGTCACATTCATTCCAGAATCATTTAGCTTTGATACATAAAGTAATTTTCTTGCTAGTCAGGTGGAATATGTAAAACATCATGAAGGGTTTTAATCCTTCCATCACTGAAATACAACTTTACCTTTCCTTTTCCAACTATATATTTTGTACTATTGTCACCAAGGAAAACTTCCCCTCCATCAAATGTTGAATATTTTGAGAACAACTCCTTGTTGGGAGTCATATGAGAGGAGCAACCTAAATCAATAAGCCAAGCATCATTACTTATTGTGTTAGCTGAAATAATTAATGCATCATTGTCACAATCGTCTAAGGATTTTTCATTGGAAGAATAAAAAATCTTTTTCTTTTTCTTATAGTCTTTCTTCACATGTCCCTAGTTGCTATAGTTCCAATATTTTACCTTGCTCTTACTAGGTGTTTTAGAATGAACTTTAGACTTACCCTTCTTCTTATCCCAAGTGGGTGTCTTTTCCTTTGTCCTACCCCTTACATGTAAAACATCTTGGGATCCACCATGTTTGG
The DNA here is from genome assembly GCA_027924645.1 of Cunninghamia lanceolata. Taxonomy (NCBI): domain Eukaryota; kingdom Viridiplantae; phylum Streptophyta; class Pinopsida; order Cupressales; family Cupressaceae; genus Cunninghamia; species Cunninghamia lanceolata. The sequence continues at coordinate 9,242,880 of BSBN01000111.1, forward strand.
AATTTCTTCTCATTTCTTCTGAAAGAAGATTAGCAATGATATTGTCCATCTTTGGATCTTGACCACCACCACTTATAGCAACAATTAGATTTTCCCAAGATTCTGGTAAAGAACATAATAATAAGATACATTTATCCTGATCCTCTAGCTTAACATCTACAAATGTAAGTTGAATTAAAATCAAATTAAATGCATTAAAATCTCCATTTTTCATCTTTAATGAATACAACTTCATTTTGAGGTATAACTTGTTTATTAAACTTTTGGTTTGATAAATATCACCTATCCTCTTCCATAGCTTGTATGTTATAGCTTCAGTAAAAACATTCAAGAGGATGACATCTGCAAGGCACAACCTTATGGTTCCTCATACTTTTTTATCAAGTTTCAACCATTTTTCATCTTTGATAGTTGTAGAGGGATTCTTCTCATTTGAAACAACCCATTGTTTTATTTCTTTGAAAAGATCTTCCATTTTCAATTTCCACACCTCGTACACCTAATCCATTAAATTTCTCAATATCCTAATGAGAGGTAGAACCCATTATATACAATCTTCTTCATAGATCTACAAAACCTACAAAATAAAGCTCCCACTACAGCCAAAAAAACTTCAACACTTTAAGAGAAAGGCATCTCTCACTCAATAGAACTGTTGGCTCTGATACCAAATGTCAAAAATGAAGGTAGAACTGCTGCTATAAACTTTAAAATTATGTGTATGCAAAGCTGAAAATAAGATTAATCCTGTAACAAATAATGAACAAGAGATTTTGCACTTTTAATCCAATGTAGAAGAGAAGAGAATAGAAGAGAGAATCTTGCAAGAAGAAGACACGTATTTACGTGAACAAACCATTTCAAGAAAAAACTCGACACTCAAAGATACATTTCTAGCTTGTATTAAATCTCTTTGGAAAATATTACCTTCAATACTGAAATTTCTCTAAGTCCTTGATAAACTTTGGAAAGCAAAAGCTTCTTGCTCTTTTCTTCTAAGTCTTTTTCACAATTCAACTCTCTGGAAAATGTATAGGGCTCTTAATTAATTCAAAAGATTCTTAATTGGAAAGCTTGAAACTCAAATTACAATAAATTGTAATTGATAACATAGGAATGAATCCTCATGCAAAAACTAATTACTCCAAATAGGGAAGACTAAAGTCAAACAAAGTCAAGCCTTCTATTAATTGCTTGTCCAAAGTTAACTTTGTCAACATCAAATATATTTCCAAATAAAAGAAACAACAGCAAGTCCTCAAATTGGGCATCCAAGTTTTCCCAATCACTTTCTGTTAACTAAAGTGATCAAAACACACCAATCTCATGCAAACAACATGTAAGATTGATGTCCCAAAGGTTATTTTGAATTAGCATGTTTTGTAAATGGAAGTAACATGCAAACACCTGATTCAACATGCAACTGATACCCATTATTTGAAACACTGAGATGTACCATATTGCAAGTTTCTAGAGTTGGAGTGTTTTGCAAGTAATCTCTCAAAACTGACATGCAACAACATGCAAGATCATATAAGTCAATAGGAGTGACATGCAACAATATGTAAGCACATGCAAGTGACATCCAACAACATGCAAGGTCATACAAGTCCATAGGAGTGGCATGCAAAAACATGCAAGCACATGCTAGTCCATAAGAGTAACATGCAACAACATGCAAGCACATGCAACAACATGCAACAACATGCAAGTAACATGCAACAACATACAAGTACATGCAACAACATGCAAGTAACATGTAAAAACATTCACGTCCATGCAAGTTTTTTTGACCTCATGCAAGCAATATCCAATTCATGCATCTCTAATACCTTAGTTAACTCCAACATTATATCCATGGAAGGTGTCTCAATATTATCTACTCATGTACATAAAACAAAAAAGCACAACTCTAAGTCTAGCTATAAGTCCCCATCAAAAGGTGATGCTCAAGTTTAAACTCCCACTCACCAAGAGTTATCAAACTCTCAAAATAGACTTAAGAGAAGTCAACAAAGTCTTCATGGCCCCCACCTCAAAGTGGGTGCCTGCCCAAGTTTGACCCTATCAATTAGGAATTGATTGTAATAAGTCAAAGTAATATAATTAATAAATAATTAATCCCTCAAAGTCCTTATGTTTTGGGGAACACATTCCAAGAACTTTGGAGACACATGAATTGGTTAGGATTGCAAGTTAATATCAACTTATCCCAATAGTTGTTACACTCTTGTCAACACCCAGTTTAGACTGTCTGATATGTTGTTGATATTGAATGTGATGTGGTTACTGACCTTCATGGTTGGATGTCATGCTTCAGTCAATATAGAATTGAGTATGATGATATATTAAGATGTGAATTAGAAGTATCAAGATGACACGTTAAGCTAGGAATTAGAAGCATAAAGAAGATATATTAAGATGGGAATTAGAAGTATCAAGATGACACATTAAGATGGAAATTAGAAGCACTTCTAAGTTGTTTGAGCTATCACAAGAAGGCTCTGGTCTCTAGAAGTTGATAAAGATTGCTACTGTAGGGAGTTGTCAGGGAAACTAACTGGGAAAATGCTCCACATTCCTCCACATTTGAAGATATGGTCATGTAGTTCACAATCTAAGTTTAGTATGTTGAAAAGGTGTTATATTAGAGAGATAAAGTCTATATACCTTCAGAAATAAATGATATGAGTGACAGCATTCTACTATGTGCTTTGGTAGAGTAAAATGGTATGAAGACCTATTGGGATGCTCTTCATTCCTCCAGATGTGAAGATTTGATGCAGGAGCATCCAGAGGTGTAAGGGCAATCTTACATCACCCAAAAAAAAGAAGTTAACTCAAAATCATTGTAGTTGTTCTCATTTCTTCCCATAATTAGTGTTTTTGGTTCCATAATATCCAGAATAATAATGTAGAACTTTCAGTTTTTCCAAAACTGCTAAAAATAGCGACCTGCCTATTTAGGAAAGTGTATCTGCTATTTTTAGAAAGTTTGCATTTGGGCATGTAATGAAGCAAAAACTTCTAGAAAGTTACATAACAGAAATATAAGACCTTTGGCGAAGGAATCAGGTAAAGATCATTTGTGAGATGAAAGATATTAAAGTTTTTGTTTTTTGAAAAGCCCCTAAAAATTTACGGAACGAGATATGAGGCACTAAAACTTCTCATAACATCTTGAAAAGTTGACAGAAATCCATTTATGAATTTCTAGTGTGATAATTCACATCACAAGCTTTCCGACGCTTAAAATGATTTGTCAATTAGACACCCGAATCAAAAGTTATGCTTCCCAAAAGTTGACCTACTTTTCGAGGGAGTTGCAAATTTCAAAATTTAGCTGGAGGCCACCAAAAAGTGCTATTTATGACTATTTTGGGAACCCTAGGCAGGGGTAGAGTTAAGGGGGCCAGTGTAGAGCCCATAATAGGGGGAAAACGGAAACCCTAGCTGATTTGGGGTTACAGAAGGCTAAAGATTCTAGAGTCTTGAGGTTGGGAAAGCTATAATGTGTTGCAGCCAGTAGAGGATTCATCCTCTGATTGTAATTGAGCTTCTGTAATGTAATGAGTTGCCTAGTTCAATAAAAGAAAGTCTATTTGCTATGTTTAATATTTGTTATTGTATGTTTTGTGATTTACCCCCTTCATCAAGTGGTATCAGGGCAAGGGTTCCTGAGTGTGTAGACAGATCGCTGACCATGAGGCAGTTTGCACTAGGACCTGAGGTTGTGGGTTTGCTACAGAGATCAAGATGCATCCATGAAGAAATTATGTTGGAAGGAATGCTTTGATGGAAGATGGTTTTAGAGCCCTACAAAGGCAAATCGATGCGTTGTAAGAGGAGTTGCGAAGAGGATTTAATCCGAGAACAAGAGAAGAAAGTGAAGATGAAGCTGAGGAAGAGCTATCTGAGGAAGAGAAAGGAGCTGCAAGAGATCCCACAGAAGTTAGGTTGTTGAGGGTCATTTCAAAGATCGGGAAGAGGACCAGAATTGAAATTTCTACATATTCTAGAGATTTGAATCCAGAACAACTTATTGATTGGATCAATGACATGGAGGAGTATTTTGAGTATGAAGATGTGGAGGACCCAGATCGGGTCAAGTTTGCAAAAACAAAGTTGAAGGGCCATGCCAGTATTTGGTGGAAGGAGGTCCAATTAGAGAGGAACATAAGAGGATAAGGAAAGATCACCAAATGGGATCAGATGGTGGAGAAACTGAAGAAGCAGTTCATTCCTGTGGACTATGAGATGGAGTTGTTGAAGAAGCTGCAAGGACTAAAGCAAGGTAACAAGTTTGTCAAGGAGTATACTGAAGAATTTTATAAGATTACTATCAGGACAGGCCATGTAGAGCCCAACAAGGAGAAGGTAGCCTGTTACATTAATGGGTTGAGGCCGACTATTCAGGAGGAGATGAGCCTGGTCAGAATGACCACCATAGAAGATGCATACCAGTTTTCCTTGAAGGTGGAAGAGAAGCTGAATAAAAGATTTGACAACAAGCAAAGGGGAAGAGGTCAAGGTGGAAGGACTGGTGGAAGGCCCTATGGACGCCAAAATGAAGATCAAAATAAAAGTGAAGAAGTTGGCACCATTCGAAATTAGAGAGGAGATAATTCCTATCACCCTCGTGACTAGAACAATGGTGAGCAAAGAGGAAGAGGAATAGGCAGACTTGGACAACGACCTGGAAGAGGAGGTTTCAGAGGAACCTATTTCCAATGTGGAGATGAAGGGCATCGAGCATATGAGTGTCGTCAACATCAAGGAAGGACAAATAGAATACCTGAAGGCAATGCACGAGTTACGCATGTAGATGAAGATGCACATTCTGAGCATTCTAAAGATGCTAAAAGGGGAGAAACCCTAGTTGTTAGAAGAACCTTGCTGAATGAGGAGAAAGAACCCAATCAGAGGAAGACTTTATTCTGCACAAGGTACAAATGTGAAGGTAAGTGTTGTGATATTATTATTGACAGTGGAAGCACTGATAATCTTGTTTTAGAGGAGATGGTTGACAAGTTGAAGTTGACAAGAAGAAAGCATCTGCATCCATATTGGATTGCATGGTTGCAGAAGGACCATAGAGCTTTGGTCAATGAGTAGTGTTTAGTGAAGTTCAAGATTGGTGATTACCATGATGAGGTGCTATGTGATATCATACCAATGGATGCATGTCATATGTTGTTGGGGAGGCTGTGGCAGTATGATAGGAGCATTGTCCATGATGGCCGTGCAAACACATATTCCCTGACAAAGGATGGAGTTCATCATAAGTTGAGGCCCATGAAGGAGGTGGAAGAAAAGGTATGTAGTACTGCCAAAATTTGCCTAGTAGATGGTAGGAAATTTTTGGAGGGCATGAAGCATGAGCGTCATTGCTTTACATTGATTTCTAAGATTAGTCAAGAGAACTGTGAAGATGTACCAGAAGAAGTTTCAGATATGTTGGAAGAGTTCCAGGACATTATCTCTGATAATGTACCAGAAGGTTTACCACTAGTAAGGAAGATAAGTCATCAAATGGATTTGATACCAAGAGCCAGTTTGCCAAACAAGGCAGCCCATAGAATGACCCCTGCAGAGAGTGAAGAGCTGAACAGACAAGTTCAGGAGTTGTTGAGGAAGAGACTGATAAGGGAGAGCTTAAGTCCATGTGTGGTACCTGCAGTACTAGCACCAAAGAAGGATGGAGAATGGAGGATGTGTACAGACTCTCGAGCCATCAATAAGATAACAATCAAGTATAGATTTCCATTGTCAAGAATGGATGACATCATGGATTGTTTGAGTGGAGCCAAGTACTTCACGAAAATTGACCTAAAGAGTGGATATCACCAGATCCATGTCAGAGAAGGAGATGAATGGAAGACAACCTTCAAGACAAAGGAAGGTTTGTATGAGTGGTTAGTCATGCTATTTGGACTAACCAATGCACCGAGCACATTCATGTGGCTCATGAACGAGGTACTGAAAGAATTTTTGGGAAGTTTTGTTATTGTTTATTTGGATGATATTTTGATTTTTAGTAAGACTTGGGATTAGCATCTGATGCATATCAAAAGAGTTCTAGAGAAGCTGAGGGAGGAAAAGTTTTTGATTATTCTGAAGAAATGTAGTTTTACAAAGAAGGAGTTGGTATACCTGAGATTTGTTGTCTCAAAAGAAGGTCTTAAGATGGACCTAGAAAAAGTAAGGGCTATCATTGAATGGTCTACGCCAAGGAGTGTCACAGAGGTAAGATCTTTTCATGGTTTGGTAAGTTTTTATAAAAAGTTTATTAGGAGTTTTAGTAGCATTTGTGCACCCCTAAGTGAGACAATGAGAGGGGATAGAAAAAAGTTTAGATGGACTAAAGGAGAAGACAAGAGCTTTGATACAGTGAAATAGAAAGTCGTAGAAAAACCTATTTTGGCACTTCCAGATTTTAATAAGGTATTTCAAGTAGATTGTGATGCTAGTGGTAGTGGTATAGGAGCTGTTTTGAGCCAAGAAGGTAAGCGCATTGCCTATTTTAGTGAGAAGCTTAATGATGCCAAGAAAAAGTATTCTGTTTATGATCAGAAGTTTTATTCAATAGTTCAGGCCTTGAAGAAATGGAGACATTATTTGTTGCCAAAGGAGTTTGTTTTATATACTGATCATCAAGCTTTACAATATCTTAATAGTCAAGGAAAAATCAAAGGCACTAAAAATGGGTTGAGTTTTTGCAAAGCTATACTTTTGTTTTGAAGCACAAAAGTGGGAAGTCCAACAGAGTTGCAGATGCCTTGAGCAGAAGGCACAATTAGTTGACAAAAATGAAGATAGAGGTTGTTGGGTTCGATGAGCTCAAAAGTTTGTATCCTGAAGATCCAAATTTTGCAGAGGCTTGGAAAGCTTGTTTGGAACCTGTTACTTTGTACAAGACAAAATGGTTGGATTTCAATATCCAAGATGGCATGTTGTTTAGAGGAACCAGTTGTGCATTCCAAGGAGTTCCATGAGAGAGAACTTGATAAAGGAGAAGCATAGTGGGGGATTGGCTAGACACTTTGGTCGAGATAAGACCATTGCTATTATTGGTGAAAATTATTATTGGCCACAGTTGCAACAGGATGTGAGGAAATTTGTGTAGAGTTGCAGAGTGTGTCAAATGGCAAAAGGAACAAGTCAGAATATAGGGTTGTATCAAGCATTACCTGTACCGGAGAAGCCATGGATTTTGTTCTTGGTTTACCAAGGACACAGAGAGGACATGATTCAATTTTTGTGGTGGTTGACAGATTCTCAAAAATGGCACATTTTATTCCTTGTAAGAAGACTAATGATGTTGTTCATATTACAAATTTAATTTTTAGGGAAGTGGTGAGACTTCATGGTCTACCAAAAAGCATAGTTTCAGACTGAGATACCAAGTTTGTTGGTTATTTCTGGAGGACATTGTGGAAGAAGTTGAAGACAAACTTGAAATTCAGTTCTGCACACCATCCATAGACTGATGGACAAACTAAAGTGGTGAATAGGAGTTTGGGTAACCTACTATGATGCTTGGTAGGAGATAAGCCCAAGGGATGGGATTTGATTTTACCACAGGCAAAATTTGCTTACAACAATTTTGTCAATGGGAGTACTAGTAAATCACCATTCCAGATTATATATGGGAATAGTCCAAAAAATGCTTTAGAGTTAAGGAAGCTGGACAATGGAGAAAAGACAAGTACCGAAGCTGAAGACTTTACAGAACATCTGAAGAATTTGCATGAAGAGGTGAGAAAGCACATTAATAAAATGAATATTTAGTACAAGGCTAAGGCAGATCAGAAGAGGAGATATAAGGAATTTCAGATAGGAGATGAAGTCATGGTTCACTTGAGAAAAGAAAGGTTCCCAATTGGAACATACAATAAGTTGAAAATGAAGAAATTTGGACCACGCAGAATCATGAAGAAGCATGATTCAGGAAATGCATATGAGGTCGAGCTGCTGAGTGGGATCAATATTTCCCCTGTTTTCAACATTGCTGAATTATCAGAATATCATGAAGGTGGAACAGAGGATGGACCAACAGAAGTGCAGTGGAGTATTCTGGCATCTACTTCAACAGAGGAGATAGAAGAGATCTTGGATAGTCGTGTGGGAAGGAGCACTCAGAACAGGCAATACGAAGAATATCTAGTGAAATGGAAAGGAAGGCCTATTGAAGATTCTTCTTGGTTGTCTAAGGTAGAGGTTGACCATTTAGGTTTTCCTCACACAAACACATGAGATGTGACAGGGTCACTTCTCAAATTACCCTGGGTGTCTGATGCAGGAGCATCTAGAGGTGTAAGGGCAATCTTGCATCACCTAAAAAACAAGAAGTTAACTCAAAATCATTGTAGTTGTTCTCATTTCTTCCCATAATTAGTGTTTTTGGTTCCATAATATCTAGAATAATAATGTAGGACTTTTAGTTTTTCCAAAACTGCTAAAAATAGTGACCTGCCTATTTAGGAAAGTGTACCTGTTATTTTTACAAAGTTTGCATTTGGGCACGTAATGAAGCAAAAACTTTTAGAAAGTTACATAACAGAAATATAAGACCTTTGGTGAAGGAATCAGGCAAAGATCATTTGTGAGATGAAAGATATTAAAGTTTTTGTTTTTTGAAAAGCCCCTGAAAATTTACGGAATGAGATATGAGCCACTAAAACTTCTCATAACATCTCAAAAAGTTGATGGAAATCCATTTATGAATTTTTGGATTGATAGTTCACATCATAAGCTTTCCGGAACTTAAAACAGTTCGTTAATCGGACACCCAGATCAAAAGTTATGCTTCTTTGAAGTTGACCTGCTTTTGGAGGAAGTTGCAAACTTTGAAATTTAGCTAGAGGCCACCAAAAAGTGCTATTTATGACTATTTTGGGAACCCTGGGTGGGGGTAGAGTTAAGTGGGCTAGTGTAGAGTCTAGAATAGGGGGAAAAATAGAAACCCTAGCTAATTTGGGGTTACAGAAGGCTGAAGATTCTAGAGTCTTGAGGTTGGGAAAGCTGTAATGTGTTGCAGCTAGTAGAGGATTCATCCTCTGATTGTAATTGAACTTCTGTAATGTAATGAGTTGCCCAGTTCAATAGAAGAAAGTTCTATTTGCTGTGTTCAATATCTGTTATTGTGTGTTTTTTGATTTACCCCCCCTTCATCAAGATTTGTCAATGCAATTTTGTGTATATGTTTAGGGAGGTTCAATGTATACTTCTGTAAAGTATTTGGTTATTTGGTGTGTTGTGAGCAATGTTTAATCTTGTATGCGTACTGCTAAGCTCAAATGACCAATGTGCTACAAGCTTCATGTGTTCTTACTTAAGAGTGAGCTATTTCAAATGAGCATGATGTGCTGATGTTAATTTTTGAAGGATGATGTTGTGAAGAATCATTAGGAATAGGTTAAGAATGTGTTAGGGTCTACAAGGTGAGTTTCTTCTCTTGGAGTAGTATGTAGTTCATGTCTAGGCTTGTCGTCTTCATGTTTCATGATGTGTGATCTCCAGTCAACTTGTAAATTGTAATATTCTTGTTGTATTAGCTGACTCATAATGTAATCAATGTAATATAATGTATATATTGTGAACTTAGTTGATATAGGTGGAGTATGATTGTGAAATGAAGAATATGTCTATTCAAAGAGCAAAACATCAACATGTTATGCATTATGATGTTCAACTGAAGGAGAAAGAGTATAAATAATTAGGGTTGTCCTGATTCATCTTGAAGATGTTTTTGTGATAAGAGGGAAGTGAAGAGTGTGCCTAATTTATCCAATCATTATAAGAAGAAGAATTGAAGTCATCAAAGGTGTGAGCTTCAATGCTAGTTGCTAGGCAGTGGAAGGACTATCATACTGTAATTATTCTTGAGTTCATTCTTAGTTTAGGGAGTAGTTTCTTCCTTGGGTTATAGCCCTCAAAAAAAGTCTTCAAGGAGTAGTATCTTCCTTGGGATTGACACTAAAACAAAGCTAGCAGGGAGTAGTAGCTTCCTTAGGTTGTTGCCTTAAAACAAAGTTGTAATTTTTATAGAACTGAGCTTCATATATTGTGAGTTAATCCTCACCGTGGGTTTTCACCTTTTTAGGGTTTTCCACATACATATGGTGTTATGTGTTGATGTGCATTGTGTTGATCTTTCATGTTTACATTAATGTGGTAATGTCTATGTTTTAAACTACTCTAGATGAATTGAAGGTTGTTTGGATACTGATTGACCCCCCTCTTAGTATCCTAGTGTGTTCAACAATTGGTATCATAGCCAAGTTACTCAAAAGAAGTTTAGCTACTTGAGGAAGGGTCGAGATGACTCATAATGTATCTCTTGAGATACTTGTGTTCAATGAAATAAATTATTCCTTTTGGAAGTTGAGGATGGAAAACTATTTATCTTCAATAGGGCTTGGTGTATGACAAGCTATCAAGAAGGCTTACACTGCCCATGCTTCAGACCCTACTAATGCTAATGAGATCAATTTGTATGACAACAATGCAAAGGCAAAGAGTGGTATCATGAGTGGGCTACTTGATTCAAAACTTCTAAAGATAATGAGTTGCAAATCTGCTAAGGATGTCTAGGTAAAACTTCAAAGTATTTATGAAGGAGATAGTAAAGTAAAGCAAGCCAAGATGTAAATTGTCAAGAGCAAATTTGAGACCCTAAGGATGATAGAAGATGAATTCATTTCTAGTTATATGCTCTAAGTGGATGAAATAGTTAATGGCATCACATGTCTTGGTGGTGAACTGAAGGAAGATGAAATTGTGAAGAAGTTATTGAGAACTCTTCCCAAAACTTATAGTCATAATGTATCTACTATTGAGGAGACTCAGGATTTAGATAAATATACAATAGATCAATTGTTTGGCTCTATCACAACCTTTGAAATGAGAGAATTTGACAAAGGTGCTCCAAAGAAGGAAACAACATTCAAAGCAAGTAAGAAGACAGAAGATTGGTCATTTTTCTTCTAAATGTCCATTTAAAGAATGAAAAGGTAATAATAAAAGAGAGAAGCCTAAAAGAAGTTTTTATTCCATGGAGAACAATTGTTCCTCAGAAGATGAGGATCATGTGATGATTCAAATGATGAAACACTTTTCATGGCCTTGAATGTTGGTGACAAAAAGGATGATCTTAGAAAATGTGAAGAGTTTGATACTTTACAAACTAAGCAAAACAATTATAAGTCAATGGTTGTGTGGATTGCCTTTATTGCAAAAGAAGAAGCCAAAGCTTGGGTAATTGATAGTGGTTTCTCTAATCACATGATTGGTGACAAGGAGAAGTTTATCATCCTTAAGAAGTGGAATGGTGGAGTTGTTAAGTGTGGTGGTGATGAGTCAACACAAATATGTGGCAAGGGTGCAATAGCTATTGATGGGAAGAACATGATTGAGGATGTTCTCTATGTCAAAGGGCTAAAGTGCAATCTTCTCAGTGTTAGTCAGATGTGCAGTAAAATATACAATCTTACCGTTCATGCTAAAGGTTGTGAAATCAGGAAGGCAGGATCTAGAAAACTAGTTGCAAAAGGTATCAAGTCATATGGATATATCTATCATCTAAAGGATGTAAATGGAAGAACATGCTTATTGGCTCAATCTAGTGAGTGTTGTATGTGGCACAAAAGGATGGGACACGTCAACTTTGATAATATGGTAAAGATCAACTCTATTCATGCGGTGAGAGATATGCCTAAGATAACCAAGCCTATAAACACATTATGCAAGGAATGTCAAATCGGAATGAAGACAAAGAAAAATTTCAAGAGCAAGGAGTACTCTTCTTCAATGCCATTAGAACTGATTCATGATAACTTATGTGGTCCTACAAAAATAGAGTCAACAAGGTGAGAGGTATTTCATGTTACTTATTGATGATTATTCTAGAATGACTTGGGTTACCTTCTTAAGAGAAAAGTCCGATGCTTTGATAAGTTTAAGGTTTTCTAAACAATGGTTGAGGATGAAATGGATGCTAAGATCAAATGTTTAAGGTCTGATAGAGGTGGTGAGTTTACGTCAAATGAATTTGTATTTTTTTCTGAAGATCATGGTATTAAGAGACATCTGTCAGGTCCTAGGACCCCTTAGCAAAATTAGGTAGTGGAAAGGAAGAATATGACTATGAAAGAGATGCCTAGGGCAATATTGAAAGATGCAGATTTACCTAAAATATACTAGAAGGAAGCATTTCACACTACTGTCTATCTTATTAACATAGTACAATTGAAGGTTAGTAGCACTAAGACCCCTTATGAAATATGTTATGGAATACCTCCAACCATTAGATACTTGAGAATCTTTGGTAGAAAATGCTACATCAGAAGAGATGAAGAAGACCTAGGAAAGTTTATTTCAAGAAGTGATGAAGGAATCTTTCTTGGTTACTCAACCAGAAGCAAGGCCTATAGATTCTACAACAAGAGTTTGGGAAAGATGATTGAAAGCAAAAATGTCAAGGTAGATGAAGACTTGTATCAAATCTCACAAGAACTAGAGGACTGCGGATCTAATATACTTCTATGAATTCAAGAAGAATAAGAAAAGGATAAGGAAGAAAAGGAACAAGAATCATAGTAGATCCCTAAGACTCTAGTAATATATGTTCAGAGGAATCATTCAACAGATCAGATAATTGGGGATAAGAATGAACGTGTGTAGACCTAGGGAAGGATTATAAAAACAAGTGAGCAAGTGAACTTGTGTTTACTATCATAGGTAGAACCCAAAACTTTTGTTGATGCTAGCAAAGATGATGCATGGTTGAAATCAATGGAAGAAGAATTGAATCAAATAGAGAAGAATCAAACATAAGAATTGGAACTCCTAGACCATCCAATAAGAGTGTTATAGGAACAAAGTGGGTGTTTTGAGACAAGCTGAATGAAGATGGTGAAGTTGTGAGAAACAAAGAAAGCTTGGTATGTAAAGGTTACTCACAAGTTGAAGGCATTGATTTTGAGGAAACTTATGCTCTGGTAGCTAGGATGGAGGCAATCATAATGTTTCTAGTTATTTCTTCTCACAAGAACTTCAAAGTTTATTAGATGGATGTCAAGTCAACATTTTTGAATGGTGATCTAGAGGCAGAAGTCTATATTGAACAATCGGATGGGTTTTAGTTGTCAAAAAATCTAGACATGGTGTGTAGACTCAAAAAGGATTTATATGGTCTCAAGCAGGCACCTAGAGCTTGGTTTGCTATATTAGATAAGTACTTACTTCAGCAAGGATTCAAGAAAGGTACCACAAATAGTAATCTTTACATTAAGAAAAAGGAAGACATGATTCTAATAGTTACAATATATGTTGATGATATCATCTTTGGTGGAGATGATAGTATGTGTAAGTGGTTTGTAGAAGAGATGTAGAAATAATTTGAAATGTATATAATTGGTGAGATGTATTTTTTCCTTGGGCTTCAAATTTCTCAATTGGATGCTAATATTTTTATTTCTCAGGCTAAGTATGTTGAAGAAGTTTGGTATGGAGGATTCCAGACTAGTAAGTACTCCTATGGTTACTAGTTCTCACTTGAGCAAGAATGATGAGCCTTCAGAGGTTGATCAAGCTCTTTATAGATCTATGATTGGAGGATTGTTGTACTAGACTACCTCTAGACCTAATATTATGCATGTAGTATGTGTGGTTTCCAGATATCAAGCTAATCCTAAGAAAATATAGAAGGAAGTAAAAAGAATATTTAGATACTTAAAGGGAACCTTGAATTATGGCTTATGGTATCCTAGAGGTAATGACTTTAATCTAAGTGCCTAAATTGATGTTGATTGGGTTGGTTGTGTTGATGATGGAAGAAGTACAAGTGGTGGTGCTTTCTTCTTTGGAAGTATATTGGTCTCTTGGTAGATTAAGAAGTAGGACTCAATGTCTTTATTCACATCAGAGGTTGAATATATTGTTGTAGCATCATGTTGCATTCAAGTGCTCTAGATGAAGTAGACTTTGAAGGATATAAAGGTGTTATATGATGAGCCTATCCCTATTTTGTGTGATAATACTAGTGCTATAAATATTTACAAGAATCCAATGATGCATTCTAGGACTAAGTATATATCAATCGGGTATCACTTTTTGAGAGAGAAGGTTGTAGAGAAAGTAGTGAAGTTAGAATATGTTCCAACAAAGGATCAGATTGTAGATATTTTTACAAAGGATATTGCAAAGGATACTTTTGAGTGTCTTCTATAGAAGTTAGGTGTAATTGCCCCCCCTCCTAACTAGATGCATGATTGGTGCATCTGTTCAGGGGGAGTAATTCCTGCTATATCTTTCTCCTGGACTGATAGTGGCTACCTCTCATGGGGAGCAAATAGTGGTTGTTATTAATAGGGAAAGTTGAAAAGAAGAGTTTTTTACCCTTTGTCCTTGATGCCAAAGGAGGATAATGCGCAGGTGTGCATTGCCATCAATACCAAAGGGGGAGATTGTTGTACATATGTTTCTAAGGTTGTGATGTGTTTGTCATTGATGTCAACACTTTGGTTTGCTTGTCACTGATGAGGTTGTAGCACTCTTGTCAACACTCAATTTAGACTGCCTGATATGTTGTTGATATTGGATGTGATGTAGTTGCTGAAGTTCATTGTTGGATGTCATGCCTCGATCAATATAGATTTGAGTATGATGATATATTAATACGTGAATTAGAAGTATCAAGATGACACATTAAGATGGGAATTAGAAGCACTTCTAAGGATGTTTGAGCTATCACAAGAAGACTCTGGTCTCTAGAAGTTGATGAAGATTTCTACTGTAGGAAGCTACCAGGGCTTGACTACTTGGGAAAATGCTTGGCATTCCTCTACATTTGAAGATATGGTCATGCGGTTTAGAATCTAAGTTCAGTATGTTGTAAATCTATAATATCCAAGAGATTAAATTTATATACCTTCAACAATGAAAGTTATGAGTGAGAGTTTCAGTCTGTGCTTTGGTAGAGTAAAATGGTGATTAAGACCTATTGGAATGCTCTGCATTCCTCTAGATGTGAAGATTTGTCAATGAATATTTGTGAACATGTTTAGGGAGGTTCAATGCATACTTTTGTAATTTATCTATTGATTTGGTGTGCTACAAGCAATGCTTAATCTTCTATGTGTACCACCAAGCTAAAATGATCGATGTGCTACAAGATTCATGTGTTCTTACTTAAGGGAGACCTCTTTCAAATGAGCATGACATGTGGATGTTAGTTTTTGAAGGATGATGCTGTGAAGAATGTTTAGGACCAGTTTAAGCATGTTTTGGGGTCTGCAAGGCAAGTTGATTTTCCTAGAGTAGTGTGCAGTTCATGTCTAGGCTTGTCCTCTTCATGTTTCAATATGTGTGATCTTTGGCCAACTTGTAAATTGTAAAATTCTTGTTGTATTGGCTGACTTGTAATGTAATCAATGTAATATCATGTATGTATTATGAACCTAGTTGATCTAGGTGGAGTATGATTACAAAATGAAGAATATGTACATGTAAAGAATAGAACATGAACATGTTATGCATTATGATGTGTCACTGAAGGAGAAACAACATAAATAATTAGGGCTATCATAATTAATCTTGAAGACATTTTTTTGATAGGAGGGAAGTGAAGAGTGTTCCTAATTGACCCAATCATCAAAAGAAGAATAATTACAATAGTCAAAAGTGTGAGCTTTAATGTCAGTTGTTAGGCAGTAGAAGGATTGTCATACTATAATTATTTATGAGTTCATTCTTAGTTCAGGGAGTAGTTTCTTTTGTGGGTTGTAGCCCTAAAACAAAGTCTTCATGGAGTAGTAGCTTCCTTGGGAGTGACCCTAAAACAATGTCAGCAGGGAATAGTAGCTTTCTTGGGTTGTTGCCCTAAAATAAAGTTGTAAATTTTATAGAGTGAGCTTCATATATTTTGAGTTAATCCTCACCATGGTTTTTCCCCTATTTGGGGTTTTCCACATACATCTGGTGTTATGTGTTGATGTGCATTATGTTCATCTTTCATGTTTATGTTAATGGTATAATTTCTAAGTTTTAAACTACTCTAGAAGAATTGAAGGTTATTTGATTCAACCCCCGTCAGTATCTCAGTGTATTCAACAGTCCTTGTCCTTGAGATATTAGACCCACCTTTCGATGATAGTCAAGACACATGGTGTCTTAGCACTTCTCAAAATGATTGTGGTCCTATCAAATTATTAACTTGTGCTATGATGGCACCTGGCAACAATCACAACCTTCTATTTTACATGCTGTTTGTCCCTAACATTGCTAAGAAGACCAAGGTAATTTCTAAGATGTTCAAGAAGGGGCAGTCTATTTCATGGAACATGGAACCAACCAATTCTTTTTTTGACATAAAAGAGGCTCTCAAGAATGCACCATTGTTGGTAAGACCTGATTATTCCAAGTCTTTCCAACTCTTCTCTTTTACTTCATATTATACCATTGTTGTTGTATTGTTGCAAAAGAATGGTGATGGATTTGAGCAGCAAATAAAAATTACTCAAATATGCAGAAGCATGTCTATGCATTAGTTAAGGCCACAAAAAAGTTTAGGTCATATCTCACAACTTGTAGGATTATTACATATATGCCGCACACATCAGTAAAGGATATATTCATGTAGCAAGAAGCTTCAAGTAGAAGGTGTAGATGGATCAACATGATCCAAGAATATGATATAGATATACACATCACAAAATTGGTGAGAGGCCAACACTTAGCAAATTTAATGGACAATTCCAATCTTGAAGAAGTAAAAGTGAATGAAATAGAGGTCAATGTTGCTCCTCATTGCAAGCTGGTTGATAATGCATGGTATAAGGATGTAATATTGTGCCTTAAAAATATGAATTGGTCACCCTATATGGATAAAAAATGGAAAAGGATCCTCAAGATGAAGTCTTAGAGGTATGTCTTACTCCAAAATGAGCTAATGTGAAGAAGCCATGAAGGTGTATTGATCAAATGTTTGAATCAAGAGAAACCTAAAGTGGTAATGAGTGAGTGTCACCACAATGTTTGTGGGGGACATATCAAAGCTAAAACCTCATGCCACAAGATCCTTAGGGTTGGGTATTGGTGGCTGACTATGTTAAAGGATGTAGCACAGGAAATCAGAAAATGTGACACTTGCCAGCAATTTTCTTGTAGAATGAAGTTTGTTGGAGCACTACCCCTTTTACCCCTAGCAGTCAATCCACATTTTCTAAGTATCAATAAAGAAAGATAGAAAGAGGAAGGAAAAAAGTTTCTAAGGGACAAAGTGAAGACTGAAGGATGCTATCCTTTGTTGACAAAAGTGATGGTTCATGAACCATCAGGTTCATCACCATGAAGATTCATTGACTAAACAAAAGGAGATAAAGGTTGTAGGCAAGAAGTGAAAAAATTTCTAAGGAAAAGAAAAGGGAGTGAAACCTTGGGTCGAGGAAACCTTGAGTTTGTGAACTCTTGGGTTTTCCAACAATAAGTTTGCCAAAAGGAAGATTCCCTGAGAAAGGAGAGAGGGTCGCAGTGAAGGCAAAAGAGGTAAAGGTATGAAGTTTTTCCATGGGATGATTTTTCTAACTAAGGAAAAACAAGGGAAAAGCAAAAGAAAGTAAGTCTTTTATCGAAGAAAAGAGACTTCGTGAACCATTAGGTTCACTGATAGAAAGGTTTGCCACTAGGGAAATTCCCCAACCGAGGAAGGACTTAGCCATAGAGAGAAAGAAAAAGATAAGGAACATTGTAGAAAGTAGATTGGTTTACAACCCATGATATTTTCTTATAGAGGAAAATGAGGATGCAAAGAAAACTATAGAAAATATAGATGAAGTTATGGTTCACATTTTTTCTTTTTTGTCGATACGGCAAAAAAGGGGGTTGAGAAAGAAGACAATGCAACAAGAAAAGAAAAGAAAGACAATTCCATGGTTCATGAAAGTAAAGGATTGTAAATAAAGAGTAAAAAAGAAGAGAAATAAGATAGAGAGCCTTGCCAAAGAAAAAATAGTTCACAAACATGACAATTCATCGACTAAGCATCTTCCTGATCAAAATTTGTTGACAAAGGGAAAAGAATATGTCTGATGCATAAGGAGGACACAGAATCAAAATTCAAAGGGCAAATCATGGATGAAAATCAAAATAGAAAAAATTTAAATTCTTTAAGTACAACAAATTTAAATGGGGCCTGTAAAGAAAATTGGACAACACATTTAAAGTGTTATAAAAGCATTGAAGGGTGATTTCCTGAAATCACACCATAATTGCAAGATGGTTCTTGTGGATTTGTACTCAACATCAGTAATTTGTAGAACAAGGCCATTCAAGTGGGTAGCACGGTGAAATTCTTTAATGCCTCAGTACACTTGGAGGATAATATAGATGAAGTACATGTTGCAGGTGTTAGAGGAAGGATTCAAACCTTCCCTCACTATTGCTCTAGGTACACAAAGAGTGTGGGAAATCTTCTACTATCAGTTTTTAAACTTGCCAAAGAATGGGTAGGCTTCCAATCATGCAGATTTTCTAATGAGGCAATGGGACATAATTTAATGAAGTATGGGTGTACTCACCAACAAAGTGTAGTATTTTGAATTATACAATGAGCTAAATAGATATATATGGATATGTTTTAGATGCATTAGGGGTTGGTCAATTGGGCATTTTTCTCTCAGTAGGTTCAAATATCCAGACGCAGGAAAGAAAGATCATTTTTGTAGTTTTTGTTCTCTAGAAAATAGATGTAGAATGTATGTCAAAATATAATTGTAATCTTTGTATTGAATAATTATTTTTCTCCATTGTTGTAAGTGTGCTTCTTACTAAACTATAATTGTAGCTATAGTTTTCTCTTGCCACATTTAGTGGTATGAATGCAAAATCTGATTTGAGTGAATGTGATAGTTCCTAATTCATTTCCAGACTCTATAAATAATCATTTCAATAGTACATGAGGAAGAATGTTGTGTGTTGTTGGATTATTAAGCATTCTCAACTATTTGATACTAATTTTTATGCATTTGAATTTTCAAATAGGTAACCATACATTTTTCTATAGTTGTGTTCTTTTGGTGAACTTAAGACTATGTAACCCTGTAGATAGGCACTAATCTAAGAAAGCCTGTGATCACCCAAACTTTAAAATTAAAAAACTTCATATAAATCTTAATGTAGTAATAGCTCCTTTAGTATCATTGTTCTATAGGATTTCTTTCATCAGTTATATAGGGGTCTTTTATAACAACTAGTTGTTCTTAGTTTAGTGACAAATTTGGGACTAGGAAAGTGATTTGGTTTTGGTTGTTTAGTTTTTTAATTTCTTCATCTAGTTTTGAAGTTAATACCTACTAAGGTATATGCCTTGGAATATCCCTCTAGAGTTTAAGCTAAGCTCAAAGTGTAGAGGAGTTTTCCCACTTCTGTCCATAGGCCCTTAATCATCTTTATCTTGTTGATGAACCTCTTTTCATCTCCTTAATGACATCCCCGACTTAGGAGATTGAATATTGTTCTAGAGATTTAGATAAGCTATTTTTGGACCCAAGAGTGTGATGTGCTGAGGGAGAAATTGCTGGAAAACCTACACAAAATAAAAATCTTGAACTACAATTTTAGGTATGGAACCCTAATTATATGCCTTGCTTTCTACTTTATGATTTCTCTTCTAAACTATAGGGGACAATATGGCAACAAGATAGTTCAGTAGAAACCCAAATAAAAAAACATGGAACCACTTTCAAGTACAAAACCTCCTTCATCATCACAGAATAGGGGGTATTCGAGGCCCTACAAACTAAGATGCAAGAAAGAGATAGAATAACATATGAATTGGTGAAACAATGTACAAATCATATAACATTCAAGGTGGATAAATAATATTCTTATATGGAGGTGGTAGAACCTAGAACATCATAGATACCTAGGCTACCCTAAGAGATAACAACACAAGAAATAGATGAATATGCAAAGACTCTTTTGAGTAAACTGAAAGACCCCAATGTAGAGCAATTTGGGACATACAAAGAGTTCATGGACAAACAATATAAAAAGGATGCAAAAGAAAATTTTGAGAAGAATAAGGAGAAGTTGCATGAGAAGTGGGGCATCCCACTGTAGTCTATCTCATCTGCAACTACAAACTAGCATAACACTACCAGAGGCCTGTACTACTAGCACACTCCATAAAAGAAGGTCTAGGAGTTTACATTATGCCACCCCTAGCTTTCAATCTATGGAAAAGCCAACAACTACATCACGATCAATATCAACACCACAAAAAGTAAAAAGACCCATAGGTAGAAGAAATATCAAATATGTTAATACAATTAAGTGTGAAGAAGAAGAAGAAGAAAGCAACAAAGAAGAAATAATGAGTGAAAAGGAGTATAGTACAAGCATCTACAAAAGAAAGAACAAAAGAAGAAGGGAAAACAAGTAAACTATAGAAGAAGAAGAAAGCTAAAACCTCCATAGTAGTAATAGAAGAGCCAGAATAGATAGAGAAATAACATAGAAAAGAGGAACTAATAAATCTAGATGCATTGGTTAATGCAATTGAAAACATTAGGATGCTTAAAAATATAGTGGACCTATACAATAATATCTCCCAAGAAAATAAGGAGATAATATAGAAAGTAGTAATAAGGCACATGCAAACGAGTGATAAGACCTTAGAGGATTTTATAGAGGATTTTCCAAAGGAGCTAGAAGAATAAATAAGGCAAAAAGACATTGATGAGATGGACCCATCCATCTCTACAGAGAAAAAGGAGAAAGTAGCTCAACTCTAAGAAACAAAATTGAGGAGAAAATAGAGGGTAGACACCTTGATGAACATGACAAAGGAGGATACAAATATAGTGCAAAAAGAAATAGAGGAGGTGGCAAAGAAGGTCCATGACACATTGAGGGAAAATATACAAGAGAAAGTAGTAAATTCCCCTCATAATGTACAATAAGAAGCACAACAAGAGGAGCAAGGACATGAAGAAGAACAACAAATAACCTCTCCTTTGCATAACACAAAAGATAGTTATCTAGAAGAAGGTTAATAGTAATAAGATAATCAAGAGGCATCTTCCTCTACCTCTCTTATCTAGTGCATCAAGGGATTTTTGGTAGAACAAAAATAAATTCAACCACTAGTGACACCGCAGCTCTTGGAACTCCTTGTAGGATCAAAACTAAATTTGTCTAGGATCACACCCATTCAAAAACTTTAGCTAGGTGACATATTATATGCTATAGCAAGAGAAGAAATATTATAACATGTGGAGAGCAGTGACAAAATGTAGGAAGTAGTGGATATTATTCATAGTTAGTTGCCTGAGGTGTAGAGGGACACAAAAATGCCACTTACATAGCAGTTGAAACAATCATTCTAGATCCTACAAGAACATACAAGCTATCTAGAAACAAAGGCCAAACAATAGGTGACAAAGGAGATGAACAAGAAAAGAATGGTTGATGCATCAAAGGAATGTGCAATAGCACATACATAGCTAGAGACACAAATAAGGAATATCCAACAATCCATAGAAGAAGTAACAATATTATACCATTTTATTTTAAATGGCCTACTACAAGTAAGGCAATAAAGGACCAAATGGATAGCTTAGAGGCACAGATAGTAAAAACTACTACAAAATATGATCCTCTTAAGGATATGAATAGAGCTATAAGGGTGTAGATAGAGACAATGTATACACAATTACAACTACTACAGGATCAATTAAAATAGATAAAAGCACAAGGAAAGCAATTGAGAGATGTGGTGAGTTTGAGATTAGCATCCTTGACTGGAATACTTGTAGAGGCAAAGCAAAAATCTCAAAGTATACAAACCCCTCCTACTCTAGGAGATGAATAGAGAACACATATTGAGATAAAGGGATAGATAGATGTGTCGCAAGTGACAAAGAATCAATGGGATACAACTCTAATGCAACTTATAGTAATCACTTAAAAAGGGAGATGTTGTTAATAGGGCATACACAGCAGTAGCAGAACCTACTGTAGCTCACCACAGATGGAATGTGGAGGACAAAGATGACATATGTGATGACATTTTGTAAAGGACACATCTCTACTATAACATATAGATATGTAATAGGAAAATATGTAAGATAAGAAACTAGAAAGAAGTCGATGTAAAAGAGACTAAAATGTATATATAGGGAAGAGGCTCTGAAAGCCCACTATTTTGTACATGATGATATAATGAATATATAAGGATTGGATAAATATATGTGTCTATGAATGTATATTATGTGTAATGATTGATGTTTTCTTACTACATGTTATATTTCTATATTTTTCTTTAGGATTCTCTTGTTGTATCATTTGAGGTATAAACTAACTTTGGAGACTTGACAAAGGCTCAAATCTTTGAACTGTGTCCTCCCCATTTCTTGCCAATATGTCCCATATCAAAGATAAAAAACAAAAAGAGGATTTTTGTGGACAAGATAGGTAGTTTAAAGGATAAAACTATCTCTACTATTGGTGTAATAAACATAACTCCTTGCAAAGAAGTAAAACCCAAAATCTTCCAAATCTTCATAGAGTCATACGCACAAGATAATTAATGAATAGTATATTTCTCTGAAGATTATGTGTGCCTCTATTAGTTTAGCTTAATTAATGTTAGTTGTTGCATTAGGAGTAATTCTCTCTCTTTATTTGATGAAGGGGAAAAATCACAAAACACAAAATAATAGAAATTAAACATAGAAAATAGAACTTTGTTTTATTGATCTAGGCAACTCATTACATTACGAAAGGTTAATTACAATCAGAGGAATCAATCCTCTACAAGCTGCAACACACTACAGCTACACCTCACCAGGCTCTGGAATCTTCTACCTTCTGTAACCCCTAAATCAGCTAGGGTTTCTATTTTCTCACCTATTCTTGAGTCCACACTTGCCCCCTTAACACTACTACTACCCAGGGTTCCTAAAATAGTCATAAATAACACTTCTTGGTGGCCTCCAGCTAAATTTTGAATTTTGCAACTCCCTCCAAAAGTTGGTCAACTTTCTGGGAAGCATAACTTTTGATCCGAGTGTCCGATTGACGAACCACTTTAAGCGCCAGAAAGATTGCGATGTGAACTATCACACTAAAAATTTGTAAATGAATTTTTGTCAACTTTTCAAGATGTTATGGGATGTTTTAGTGCCTCATATCTCATTCCAAAAATTTTTAGGGGCTTTTCAAAAAACAAAAACTTTAATATCTTTCAACTCACAAATGATCTTTGCCTGATTCCTTCACCAAAGGTCTTATATTTCCATTATGTAAATTTTTGAAAGTTTTTGCTTCATTATCTGCCCAAATGCAAATTTTCCTAAAATAGTAGGTACACTTTCCAAAACAGGCAAGTTGCTATTTTTAGCAGTTTTGGAAAAACTGAAAGTCCTACATCATTATTTTGGATATTATGGAACCAAAAACACTAATTATGGAAATAAATGAAAACAACTACAATGATTTTGAATTATCTTCTTTTTGGGTGATGTAAGATTGCCCTTACACCACTAGATGCTCCTGCATCAGACACCCAAGGTAATTTGAGCAGTGACCCTGTCACGTCTCATATGTTTGTGTGAGGAAAACCTAAACGGTCAACCTCTACCTTAGACAACCAAGAAGAATCTTCAATAGGCCTTCCTTTCGATTTTACCAGATATTCTTCATAGTGCTTGTTCTGAGTACTTCTTCCCACATGGCTATCCAAGATCTCTTCTATCTCCTCTATTGAAGTAGATGCCAGAATACTCCACTGTGCTTCTATTGGTCCATCCTTTGTTCTACTTTCATGATATTATGATAAATCAACAATGTTGAAAATAGGGGAAATATTGATCCCACTTAGCAACTCTACCTCATATGCATTTCTTGAATCATGCTTCTTCAAGATTCTGCATGGTCCAAATTTCTTCATTTTCAACTTATTGTATGTTCCAATTGGGAAACTTTATTTTCTCAAGTGAACCATGACTTCCTCTCCTACTTGGAACTCCTTATATCTCAACTTCTGATCTGTCTTAGCCTTGTACCGAATATTCATTTTATTACTGTGCTTTCTCACCTCTTCATTCAAATTCTTTAGATGTTCTGCAAAGTTTTCAGCTTTGGCACTTGTCTTTTCTGTGTTGTCCAGCTTTCTTAACTCGGAAACATTTCTTGGGCTATTGCCATAGACAATCTAGAATGGTGATTTACTAGTACTCCTATTGACAGAATTGTTGTATGCAAATTCTTCCTGTGGTAAAATCAAATCCCATCCCTTGGGCTTATCTCCTACTAAGCATCGTAGTAGGTTACCCAAACTCCTATTCACCACTTTAGTCTATCCATCAGTCTGTGGATGGTGTGCAAAAATGAACTTCAAGTCTATCTTCAACTTCTTCCACAATGTCCTCTAGAAATAACCAACAAACTTGGTATCTCGATCTGAAACTATGCTCTTTGGTAGATCGTGTAATCTCACCACTTCCCTAAAAAATAACTCTACAATATGAATAGCATCATTAGTCTTCTTACATGGAATAAAATGTGCCATCTTTGAGAATCTATCCACAACCACAAAAATGGAATCATGCGCTCTTTGTGTCCTTGGTAAACCGAGAACAAAATCCATACTAATATCATCCCATGGCTTCTCTGGTATAGGTATGGCTAATATAGCCCTGTATTCTAACTGGTTCCTTTTGCCATTTGACACACTCTACAACTCTGCACAAATTTCCTCACATCTTGTTGCAACTGTGGCCAATAATAATTTTTCCCAACAATAGCAATGGTCTTATCTCGACCAAAGTGTCCAGCCAATCCCC
The DNA here is from genome assembly GCA_027924645.1 of Cunninghamia lanceolata. Lineage (NCBI taxonomy): Eukaryota > Viridiplantae > Streptophyta > Pinopsida > Cupressales > Cupressaceae > Cunninghamia > Cunninghamia lanceolata. The sequence goes on from BSBN01000111.1 coordinate 9,267,728, forward strand.
CACTATGCTTCTCCTTAATCAGGTTCTCTCTCATGGAAATCCTTGGAATGCACAACTAGCTTCCTCTAAACAACATGCCATCTTGGATTATGAAATCCAGCCATTTTGTCCTGTCCAGAGTAACAGGTTCCAAACAAGCTTTCCAATCCTCTACAAAATCTGGATCTTCTGGATAAAAACTCTTGAGCTCATCAAACCCAACAACCTCTATCTTCATTTCTCTCAACAAAATTTGCCTTCTTCTTAAGGCGTTTGCAACTCTGTTGGACTTCCCACTCCTGTACTTAAAAAAAAAAGTATAGCTCTGGAATAAATCAACCCATTTTAATTGCCTTTGATTTAACTTTCCTTGACTATTAATATACTATAAAGCCTGATGATCAGTATATAAAACAAACTCCTTTGCCAACAAATAATGTCTCTATTTCTTCAAAGCTTGAATTATTCCATAAAACTCCTGATCATAAACAGAATACTTTTTCTTGGCATCATTAAGCTTCTCACTAAAATAGGTAATGGGCTTACCTTCTTGGCTCAAAATAGCTCCTATACCACTACCACTAGCATCACAATCTACCTGAAATACCTTATTGAAATTTGGAAGTGCCAAAATAGGTTGGTCTATGAATTTTTGCTTCAATGTTTCAAAGCCCTTGTCTTCTCCTTTAGTCCATCTAAAATATTTTCTATCCCCTCTCATTGTCTCAGTTAGGAGTGTACAAATTCTACTAAAATTCCTGATAAACTTTCTATAAAAACTTGCCAAACCATGAAAAGATCTTACCTTAGTTGCACTCCTTGGCGTAGGCCATTCAATGATAGCCCTTACTTTTTCTAGGTCCATCTTAAGATCTTTCTCTGAGACAAGAAATCCCAGGTATACCAACTCCTTTACAAAACTACATTTCTTCAGATTAATCAGCAACTTCTCCTCCCTCAGCTTCTCTAGAACTCTTCTAATATGCATCAGATGCTCATCCCAACTCTTACTAAAAATCAAAATATCATCCAAATAAACAATAACAAAACTTCCCAAAAATTCTTTTAGTACCTTGTTCATGAGCCACATGAATGTGCTCGGTGCATTGGTTAGCCTAAATGGCATGACTAACCACTCATACAAACCTTCCTTTGTCTTGAAGGTTGTCTTCCACTCATCTCCTTCTCTGATATGGATCTGGTGATACCCACTCTTTAGGTCAATCTTTGTGAAGTATTTGGCTCCACTCAAACAATCCATGATGTCATCCATTCTTGGTAATGGAAATCTATACTTAATCATTATCTTATTGATGGCTTGAGAATATGTACACATCCTCCATTCTCCATCCTTATTTGGCGCTAGTACTAGAGGTACTACACATGGACTTAGGCTCTCCCTTATCAGTCCCTTCCTCAACAACTCCTAAACTTGTTTATTCATCTCTTCATTCTCTACAGGGGTCATTCTGTGGGCTACCTTATTTGGCAAACTAGCTCTTGGTATCAAATCCATTTGATGACTTATCTTCCTTATTGGTGGTAAATCTTTTGGTACATTATCAGAGACAATATCTTGAAATTCTTCCAACAGCTCTGAGACTTCAGCTGGTATATCTTCACATTTCTCTTGACTAATCTTAGGAATCAATGGATAGCAATGATGGTCATGCTTCATAGCCTCCAAAAATTTTCTACCATCTACCAAGAAAATTCTGGCAATACTACACACCTTTTCTTCCACCTCCTTCATGGGGTTCAACTTGTGATGAATTCCATCCTTTATTAGGGAATATGTGCTTGCACAGCCATCATGGATAGTGCTCCTATCATACTACCATAGCCTCCCCAACAACATATGACATGCATCCATCGGCATGATATCACATAGTACTTCATCATGGTAGTCCCCAATCTTGAACTTCACTAAACACTACTCATTGACCAAAGCTCTGTGGTCCTTCTGCAACCATGCAATTTGATATGGATGTGGATGCTTTCTTCTTGTCAACTTCAACTTGTCAACCATCTCCTCTGCAACAAGATTGTCAGTACTTCCATTGGCAATAATAATATCACAACACTTACCTTCACATTTGCACCTTGTGCGGAATAAACTCTTCCTCTAATTTGGTTCTTTCTCCTCATTCAACAAAGTTCTTATGACAACTAGGGTTTCTCCCCTTTCAGCATCTTCAAAGCACTTAGATTACTCATCTTCATCGACATGTGCAACTCGTGCATTACCTTCAGGTCTTTTATTTGTCCTTCCTTGATGTTGTGGACACTCATATGCTTGATGTCCTTCTTCTACACATTGGAAACAAGTTCCTCTGAAACCTCCTCTTCCAGGTCCTTGCCCAGGTCCGCCTCTTCCTCTTCCTCTTTGCTCACCATTGTTCTATTCACGAGGGTGGTAGGTATTATCTCCTGTCTGATTTTGACTGGTGCCAGCGTCTTCACTTTTCTTTGAATCTTTATTTCGGCCCCCATAGGGCCTTCCACTAGTCCTTTCGCCTTGACCTCTTCCCCTTTGCTTGCTGTCAAATCTTTTATTCAACTTCTCCTCCACCTTCAGGGAAAACTAGTATGCATCTTCTATGGTGGTCATTCTGACCAGGCTCAGCTCCTCTTGAATACTCGGCCTCAACCCATTGATGTAATAGGCTACCTTCTCCTTGTTGGGCTTTGCATGGCCTATCCTGATAGTAATTTTATAAAACTCTTCTGTATACTCCTTAACAGACTTGTTACCTTGCTTTAGTCCTTGCAGCTTCTTTAGGAAATCCATCTCGTAGTCCACAAGAATGAATTGCTTCTTTAGTTTCTCCACCATCCGATCCCATCTGGTGATCTTTCCTTTTCCTCTTCTATTCCCCTCTAATTGGACCTCCTTCCACCAAATATTGGCGTGGCCCTTCAACTTTGTTTTTGCAAACTTAACCTGATCTAGGTCTTCCACATCTTCATACTCAAAATACTCCTCCGTATCATTGATCCAATCAATAAGCTATTCTAGATTCAAATCTCCAGAATATGTAGAAAATTCGATCCTGGGCCTCTTTCCAATCTTTTGAAATGATCCCCAACAACCTAACTTTTGTAGGATCCCCTACAGCTTCTTGTTCTTGCTCGGATAGCTCTTCTTTAGCTTCATCCTCACTTTCTTCTCTTGCTCTCAGATCAAACCCTCTTCGTAGCTCCTCTTACAATGCATCGATCTACCTTTGTAGGGCTCTGAAACCCTCTTCTATCAAAGCATTCCTCCCAACATGATTTCTTCATGGAGGCATCTTGGTCTCCGCAACAGACCAACAATATCAGGTCCTAGTGCAAATTGCCTCATGGTTGGCGATCTGTCTACACACTCAAGAACCCTTGCTCTGATACCACTTGATGAAGTGGAAAAATTAAAAAACACACAACAACAGAAATTGAACACAGAAAATAAAATTTTCTTTTATTGATCTGGGCAACTCATTACATTACGGAAGCTTAATTACAATCAGAGGAATCAATCCTCCACAGGCTGCAACACACTATAGCTACACCTCACTAGGCTCTAGAAGCTTCTACCTTTTGTAACCTCCAAATCAGCTACAGTTTTTTTTTCCCACCTAATCTTGACTCCACACTTGCCCCCTTAACTCTACTTCTGCCTAGGGTTCCAAAAATAGTCATAAATAGCACTTCTTGTTGCCCTCCAGCTAAATTTTGAATTTTGTAACTCCCTCCAAAAGTAGGTCAACTTCAGGGAAGCATAACTTTTGATCCGGGTGTTTGATTGACGAACTGTTTTAAGCACCAGAAAGCTCACGATGTGAACTATCATGCTAGAAATATATAAACAGATTTCTATCAACTTTTTAGGATGTTATGGGATGTTTTAGTGCCTCATATCTCATTCAAGAAATTTTTAGGGGTTTTTCAGAAAATAAAAACTTTAATATCTTTCAGCTCACAAATGATCTTTGCCTGATTCCTTCGCCAAAGGTCTTATATTTCCATTATGTAACTTTCTAGAAGTTTTTGCTTCATTAAGTGCCCAAATGCAAACTTTCCTAAAATAGCAGGTACACTTTCCAAAATAGGCAGGTTGCTATTTTTAGCAGTTTTGGAAAAACTTAAAGTCCTACATCATTATTCTACATATTATGGAACCAAAAAAACTAATTATGGAAAGAAAAGAAAACAACTACAATGATTTTGAATTATCTTCTTTTTGGGTGATGCAAGATTGCCCTTACACCACTCGATGCTCCTGCATCATCATTTCTCATAAAAGGGGATGTTGTGTGTTTAGAAAAGTAGAGCCTTTCTATTTATAGCTAAGATAAACTTCAATTAGATGTGAAGAAAGAGGTTTTCCCATTTTTTGTAGTCAAATATAAGTGACCTTTATGATTGTGTCACTGTATAAAAAATTTAGTCTATATTACATTCATAAGTAATATCATAATATTGGATAATGAGGCTATGATTTTTGTAATTCTAAATCATTATACCTTTCTTTTGTAATATTGCTTGTTATTTGTAAAAGTGTGGCGATCCTTATTAACTACATTATCATGAGTCATTTTCTTATGCTTTGATTTTAGGAAATCCCCTTTTTGGCTTATGGATTTTTACTATTTGAGTACTTAGTTTTCCCTTTTCATTTTCCTCCCTTTTTCCTAAGAATTTGTTCTAAGCCTAGAAGATAGGGAAGTGGCCCTCATTTAGAGATTCAACAACCGAGTTGTTTCTACCACCCTAGCCTCTTCTTTCCATTATTGATAGTCCCAAATAGTGTTCATGAGAGGTGATATCCCTCAAACATTAAAAGACCATTAATAGGTATACCTTCGTGACATCTCATATCCTATCATAGTTGGACATGAGATAGGATTTGATTGTTTGATGGGAGAATAAAATATATTAATAGAATCACAAAAATCCTTGGTATGGCATGAAAGTTGTTATCAATAAATAAAATGAATGATATATATTTGTAGTTAGTCCTTTATAATGGAGCTTGCATGATCATTTGATGAGTTGTGGTTCCCATTAAGGGGCTTTGATTTTATGCACTCTTTCAATGTGTTGCATTTATATACATACAATAAAATAGTTATTCAATACTTGTGGCAAAGAGATCTACAAAGATTGCATATTAATCATGAAAACCTACAATGAAGAGATCTATTCTATCCATTTCTAATGGTCATCCAGTTTTGGAACCTAAGCATGATCTTATCTTAGAGAATATGTTACTCACTAGAAATATAATTTTATGACACTAATGCATGGCCCATATTGGTGAGGAAGGTCTGTAGGCCTTTAAAAATAAAATTCTTGAAGAGGGGCTTATTAATTATTTTCTTGAGTTTTTTTTTTGGCATTATATTTATGAAAAACAAAGTCATGTTTAGTTTTATTCTAATTATCATAAATATTCTAGGTTTTTGGATCTTGTTCTCTTTGTTTCATTTGGTTATGTAGATGTTCCTTCTTTGTGAAAACATTTATATTACATACCTGTTGTCACAAAGGATTGCACCCTATCAGGCAACAAGATCAACAATCCCGTAAAACATTGGATCACTCTTAGACTATGGGTTGTCTATGATCAGAATGAACCTTTGAAAGAGTCAACTCCCTTTAAATACCCCTTAGATCTGATATACTTTTGTGAAAAGAGATAGAAAGATGATTAAATAAATTGAAATTGATCTAAAGAGGTGATGCACCAATGATTATATCCTAACTTGCAATATGATTCACAACTATTTCTCAATATCTCTATTTTTACAACTCAAGTCGAACAATCTTATCACATAAATATTTCAAAGAAAGGCATGAAATTACTTGCACAATCTATAACCTGTAGTAAAATTACACTTTGTGTACTTGCATTCAAGGAATGAGACAAATTTTTTTAAATGTTTCAATTTAAAACATAGTAATTTTTTTATCAAATCATTCAAAAGAGACAAGACACCTGAATTCAAGAACACCTGATTTTATTCAAAAATAGAAGGAAAACTCTGCAATAACTATGAAAAAATGTTGAAAAGTAAACTATTGTTGTATAAAAACCTATAAAATATGCTAAGTTACAATACTAAATCTATCTCTACAATGTGCAAAGGCAAGATAAAAATCAAGAACTAAGAAAAAAACATAAGTTTTTTCTCCTATAATACAAAATTCTATCCCAAAAAGGAAAGGGAAGATCAACTCCTATCAAACTGCACTCCAAGTGATGCATGAGTAGGCTAGAAAATTCCACTCCTAGTTCCAGGGTGAGCAAGAGGGAAATGCCTAAATAAAAGGGCCCACAACTACTCAAAGTTGAGCTATTTTAGCTCATAATTCCTCCTCTCAAGGTGTTTGACCAAGAAATTGCCAAAAATAGATCATTTTGACTCAAAGTCAAGCATAGAAGTGCAATAACCTCCTGTCTGAGTTTCCAACCTCGGTTCAACTCCACCTCTCTCTTTCACTCTCTCTTTCCATTGTAGGAGGGTAGTTTATAAGTCTAGGTTAACAAATATTAAAGATAATATGATTTATTAATCACCTTTATAAGTGTTATCATAAACTATAAGTGACTTAGGTTTATATAACAAGTATCAAGGTAATTAATGATTATTACCTTAATAGGTGTTAAATTACATTTGTAAATGTCTTAGATCATGCAAAGAGGGGTAAAAGATCTCATGATTACATTATTTAATACATAATTACTTATAAAAGCTCACAAAGGTTAAAAAATGCCCTCCCTATCTTTGACTTCTGAAATGATCTCAAGCCTACTTTCATGATGCAAAAATAGCGTAAGTCACATGAGAAGACTTAAAAGGCCCTAATGTTTCTCCAAACCCTAATTATGCTCCTTTGATTTTCCAAGGTTGAAAAAGAGGACCCCAAAATGAAAAAAGTATCCATCATCACCTGATATATCCTTGGTCTTCCACGGGCACCTCATGTATTTTTAGGCATTAACAATTCAAAAACATTCACCTTGGCCCCTTTTTGATTTATAATGATTTTTCTATTATTAAAGTCAAAAAAATGAATCAATAACTCGTGCTTAGGGCATTATGAACAAAAAAACCTAAAGATTCATTCCATTCTTCCTTGTTTTTACTACTTGTCTCTCTACACTGCCACAATGATTTTTGGAACCTCTTGTTTAAAGCTTTACTGTCATCTTTGGAGGGCTTCAATGCTATTTCCAATGGCTCTTCTGGTAAGATTTTTCCCATATGCATACTGTTGTGCCTTCTATACAAGGGAAAATGGTGAAACATCCACCTTTTATTTGTTGTTTCTATAGGAAGATGTGATAAACTTGGAAATACTATTTCACTAGTCTCTGTTTGCTTTCTTTGATATATATGTAGTCAAAAACTGCACTTATGTTACTTTTAGGGAATGAAAAATAAAAAAAATGTGACTCTTGTTACTCATGCATCATGAAAACCTTTTTTATTTTGATTATCATTTTACCTTGCTTGCTTTCTTTGAAGACCCTCGCTAGGGTTTGACCTACTCCTGTATACTGTTCTTGCTCTTTTAAAGAACCATGTCATTGTTTTGATGGGAAAGAGGTTAAAAGCTTATGTTAGAATCTCTATTTTGGAAGTTCTTAGACCGTGGCTCTTTCTCCAAAAGTCTAATTTTTAGTAAAAATGTTGTTTCTCTACTTTCTCTTATGCAAACTATGATTGTTTTCTAACATCAATTGATGATTGCCTTCACTGCAGGTAGTGATTATTATCCTCTGTTGACAGTCATCTAGACTTTGATGTATGATTGCTCTTCCCTCTATGTAGGCCTAAAATTTGTTTGATATGGCTTCCCTCATTTGTATTTATCTCTTCTCCAAACAAACACTACCTTAATCATGAAATGCAGATCTTTAGTGCAGAAGCAAAATTATGTTAGGGTTTGCAAGGTTTTAAGAGGGTTTTATCATTAGATCATTGTGTATACTTTTCTTAGCAGGCTAGAACTTTTATACAAACCTCTAATCTTCTCTATCATAATAGTTTGAAAGTCATTTATCATTATATACCTTGTGAAACCTTTTTCTCCTTTTGTAGTTTCAAAAGCTCATGGTCTATAACAAATGACCAAGGATCTTCCTGAATTTTTACTCTTTTCACAACATCTATAGAATGAGATATGCTAATGAGGTTTGATACTCTTTTATGGATTTTGTTATTACTTGGCAAGAGCTCCTATTACCTAAATGTGTTTTGAGTAGACTTCATAGTGCTTTTGACATCATTTAGAGGTCAATGTCCCTTATATCTACTTTGCATCTTCACTATGAAACAAATCTCTAGCCCCTTTGATAAAACCTTTCTAATAAACTTTTGTTATCTCACACTGTAGGACCTCTGATACAGTCACTTTGGAGTTTATAGCTTTCATTGTCTACCATTCCCTTCTATTACCTCTGTATTCCTTGAGCATTTAGGGGACTCTTAAAACCCTATACATTGACATAGCTTGTCTAATTTGTTAGCAGTCTTGACTACCTCCTTTTAATTACTCCTAATAGCCACTATTCATGTGCATGAGTGCTCCTCAAGACTACTATAGATGTTGATGATTGGTTCTTTCTATGAAAACTGTAAAAGATTCTATCAACTAGTGTTAGAAACTTGTGGTTCTTATCTTTGTTTTGATAGTGATTTGCTCATTATGAGATTTTAGAACTGTGTGACTATCTACCTTGATTTGTTCCCTTTCATTCTACTATCCACACACGTGTCATTGTCATTTCCTTGTGACTATCTTCATTAGGCCTATATATGACATTGTCCCTAAAGAGATAAGACTTCTCCTTAAAGTATTTGCTCATAATTACTTAATCTTTATTCTGATATGATTCATCTTTGTCACTTGTAAGCTTGCATTTGGACACCACATGTTGCCATAGTCTCTCATAGTTCATGATATGACTTACCATAATATATGAGTGAAGTTAATAAACATTGTTTGAGCAAACTTTCATTGTGATGGACCTTTACATGAGGCTCATAACTATTGATCATCTCTTGACGAATATACAAAGTTCCCCTTGGATTTGCAAGCTCTCATGGACTATTCCAAAGGACCCTTCTAGTGATCATTTGTGTTTTTTACTACTCCTTGGACTATGGATGTTGCTTGTGATAATTCTAAAGGGCTGCTTCCATGGTGATTGCACTTCTAATTCAATTTGTTTGCATTGCCTCCATAAGCCTCCTTTGCTCTATCATGTGTGACTCACATCTTTATGACTGTTGTCAGATGTCATGACAGTAATCCTTGGCTGCTCTAAACTCTTAGGCCTCTGTCTTATAAATGTTTTTACCTAAAAACTCTTTAGCTGTGGATCTATTTCTCTAAAATAGTGAACACCTTGGATGTTGCTCTATCTTTTCATTTGTGTGATAGTCCTTCTTGTATGGCCTTGATAGGCTTCTTCACAATCCTAAGATTGCTCCTGCATATTCTGACAGTCACTCAAACCTATGATTGTTCTACACTCTCTCCCACACTTGGATATATCTATCTCTATGTTCTTGAATGGGTTTAGAACCTTCTCATTTCCTGATAAACTTTTAGAGGGGTGCTACCACAATAATGGGTTACACTTTCTGGCACATCCTATTTTTTGCTAAAATCACATATTTTTAGAAAATATAATGATTTAAGCCTTGAAAGGTTCTATTTAAAGTATTTTAATTGAAGAGGGTTTGATCAAACCCTCTTAGATTAAAACCCCCTTGGATAGAAGCCCATTAGTTTTAAACCATACCTATAATGGAGTCTCCTCTACACCTATCAAAATGTTGATAAAAAACCACTTTTGATTTACCTTTTGAGCAATGAAATGAATTCATTTAAAATTTATGTTTTCTAAGTATGTAGTCCTTATTATAAACTTCCCAAAAATTATAATTTAAATATATTTAATTTGATTGTTATATGTATTTTTTATTTCTTGTGAATGTAGGTTTTTCACCGAACATTAAGTTCTCTATTCTACACAGATGGAAAATTAGTAAATTACTGAATTTTCTTTTTTGAAAAATATCTATGCCCTAGGGATTGATGTCCTTGTTTCAATAGAAAAATATTGAATTTCGATACATACATAAAAAGTTATGTTTTACAGAATATGCCTATGTCGAAATTATAATTAGTTTGACTTCAAAACTTAATTAAAAAAAATTTAACAAAAAATTATAAAACCAAATGCATGCCCTATATATCATTGTTACCAATCTAAATTTAAAAGAATCAAAATTTTATCCTTTGTAGAAAAAAGTTATGTGCTACAGAATACACATTACTTTTAAAAAATGTTGTTTAATATTAAAATCTAGTTATCAAAGGAGATGCAATTTTTTTTACAATTTAACTCCAATTTTTTTAAAAATATATATATATATATTTAAAATCTACAAACAATATCTCTAAAATCATTAGTTTGCATCATTTTCAATTTCCTAACAATTTAGTGGTTATAGGTGTCAGAAAGTGAAGATTTAGTTCAAAATGTTGATTTCAATGTCAAGTTTGGCTAAAAAGTGTAATCCATTATTGTGGGATGACCTCGAGTGATTTCCCTCATTCATACTAAACACTACAGATATACATGACTCCATATATTGGAATAGGACTAGCCTAACATTTTATGAGCTTATGCCACATGATCAATGGTCTCTACACCCTTTACAGTTGTAAACACCTAAAATTGACCCATTCCCAGATCAGGCTTTCATCTATCATACTTTACCAACAATTTATCCTCCATGTTAATTAAATAATCCTGATTATTTAATTATATCAATTTATCCTCCATATTAATTAAATAATTCAAATTATTTAATTAAGTCAATGTATCCTTCATGTTAATTAAATAATCTTGATTATTTAATTAAATCAATTTCCCTTCACATATTAATTGAATAAATTTAAATTATTTATTTAATTAAAGCTATATTCCATTTCTTCAAAATAAATAAAATGCAATATTTTATTTATTTATCCATGTGCATGAAATTAAATAATTAATTTATTTAATTTCCTATTATTTCCTCTCATCCATATTTCCCCCTTAATCAATTTAGATAACTAATCAATCAAATTAGTTAACAGGTTAGTCAATCTAGTTAACTAATCAATTTATTCAATTGACTAGTCAATAAATTGAGTTCACTAAGCAATCGACTCAGTCATCTGATCAATCTATTCAGTCAACTCTCCAATCAATTTTGTTAACTCCCTTGATTCATGAAAGAGAAAGGACACTTGTCCTTCTCTAATTCACACACATTCTCTCAACAATCCTCAACCATTGATCTTTATGACCATCCTCAATCGTAGATCTAATATTTCACAAGTCTATAAATTGAGATTCATTCTCCATTTTTTATCATCTCTCATTTTAGTAAACTTATGCTATTATTTTCATTCCTTGGGAGATCAATATTTATGTTATTAGAAAATAGAGCGATCCACATAACAAAATCAAGGAGCAATCAATTGAGTTTGGGTGCAACTTTAATATGCTCGATCATTGAAGGCAATTTGTTTGTGTGAAAGGGAGGTAAATTGTACTTGTTAGGTTTATCTTTCATTTACGTTTGTATTGCAAGTTTTCACTATCACAATAGTTATGACTATTCCTGAGTTATCTTAACATATGATGTCTTCATATCTACTTTCTACTCTCTCCATGGCTCAAAAACCTGATGTCTTCATACCTTAAGGCTCATGTAGACTGTCTTTTGCCGACTACTACTTTGTAATGTGGTTCATAGCTCCTTGTGTTAATGAGTAGAATTTGATTGAGATCAAATGCCTCTGTATGATGGATTGCTCCACTTTCATGAGACAATCCCTTTCTCCTAGTGACTGCTACATATGACTGTGCCTTGATGATGGACATGAATGTTAGTTATATTATGACTATTCTACTAATGGTATTGTCACTTCATTATTACATTACTGCTCTATATGATTGTTGACAATCATTCCTTTTATCTTTATCTTTGCATTGTACTTTGTGCCTCATGATAGTCCTTGCACCTTGTAATTATGACTATTGTCCTCAAATGTCATTAATGACTGGTCTTCAAGTACCTGTACCTGCACATCCAACAAACTAGTTAGAGAAAACATAGAGGCTTAGTAGCCTCTCCTTTGATTTGCCTGATCTTTACTTTTGCATCCTTTTATAGATATATGACTGCATTCTGGAGTTGTTGGTCTCTCTTATCTTCTTGATTAGATGTTTGTGCAAGATAACAAGTACGTTTTGATAATATTACATTTGGAAGTGAAAAATAAAGACCCTAAGCTCTAACATTCCTCCTCATTTTCTTTTACAAGCCACCTTGAAGATATCAATGAGGGAATTAAAGATGATACTGCCAACAACAGGGTTTGTCATTCAGGCAATGATGGGTCCTTTTTTCTCTTTTATATGTTTGCTCCTTTTGTTTTAGATGTACTTGCTCTCTTTCATTACATCATATGCAGTTAATCCCATAGCTTGTGTGGGAGAATATAAACACTTTCCTTCTCATGAATATGAATAGCTATTTTATACAATGTTTTTTGTATATTTCTTCTTCTTTGTGAATCAATTGCATAAAGATAAACTAAAAATGATTACATGATACTGATGCTCATAATCATGAATAGATTTAGCAATATTTATGTACCTTTTTCATTTGATAATGTATCAACTATAAAGAATAAACAATGGAATCAAATTGCAACACAATTTGCAACACATAGATTAGCTTTCCTTTCTTATGGTAGTCATAGGATATCTCCTACTCTATTGGAGTGCCATTTCCATCTTATCTAGCTCATGTAGGAGCTCCTACTGAGCTGCTATATGATTCTGGTAATGGTGATCACTGGAATGACCCTCCACTAGGGCAGTAGGTCTTCTAGGGCTAACTGAGAATCTTCAACTTTTTTTACTTTTCCTCTTGAACTTATCTACTTCTTCAAAGTAGTAAAACATTTGTGTTGTTCCAGCTTGACCTAATTGGGCTGAAAAGCACAATCAGGTAGCATTTTTTGTGACATCTGTACCAAGTTTGCCTACTAAAACTCTCTTGACTAGTTGCCTAGTATATCCATTGGGCAATAAAGTCTTTCCTTGGCCTTTACAACTCAAAAAAATTCTTGAAACTCAGCTACTAGATTAAGAATAGTAGCAAAACAAATTGAAAACAAAACAAGACTAGCTCTAAATAGGGCCAACAAACGGTGCAGTAGCACTTCCTGGAAATAGCCAAACTAAAGAAAATGGCCTATGTACCTAAGCTAAACAAAAGAATGGGATTTCTAAACATATCCATTAACTAGTTTTGCAAAGTAGCTGCCTTTCCTAATCAACTGAGAATATTTTCCATGCTTCTAAGTAGCCAATAAGGGGTGTGGAAAGGGTGGGTATTCAAAGAACTTGTGTAGTACCTATTCAAGAAAAAGAAAAAAAAACACATACCATCTTGTTTTGACTAAAAATACAATTTTTTTGAGGTGGATAAACAAGCTAATGCTCTTCTTCCTGCTGCTCATCTTCATGCCTTGAAACAAGCATCACTAGTAATGGCTTTTCTTTGTTCCTTTCCAACTGGAATAGATGTCGAATAGGACATCCTCTTGACAAACCCATGCTCAAACACATTGTGTTGTTTTGATGTTTACCATCTGCTGCTCCTTCCTCCTACTAATCAGAAACTTCTTAAAAATAGTAATTTCCACTTGTTGTTCTTGTAGTTTATCAACCTCCTCTTCTTGGGATGTTGGTTTAACATCTAAATTTGCACAAAAATCATCTAGGTCATCCCAAAATAGGCCATCTTCCAGTTCTTCTTTACCTTTCTTTATAAGAGGACTTACCTCATCTATATGTTCATGTTGTTCATGATGATTAGAAAGTGACTCATTTGGAAATATGACCACTTCTATCTTATGTTCATGTTGTTCATGAACTTATTCCTCAAGAGATGTTGGTTTGATGGCCAAGTTAGAGTAAAAATATTCTATGATATCAAAGAAAAGGTCTTCTTCAAAAATATCTTCACTTTTCTATATGAGAAGGCTTACCTCATCTTCAGGACAGCTATCTTGTTCTAAAGTATTAATATCATCCTTGTGGAGTGTAAGTTCTGTTTCAACATAGATTGTTTGATTTGATAGGTAGCCTCAAGAACATGAATCTCTTCAATCTCCAAAACATGATTGCTTTGGTGCTCTAGGACCAGTAACTCATCAAATTCTTCAACATCTTCTTGCTGCTCTAAATCTACTATTGATGTGAGCATGATTCTCAATATTCTCTCTTCATCACTGTCAACAAAACCAGGTAGCTAATCAAACAAAGAAACTAAATATTCCTCCTCATGTGGTGCCTTCTTCAATGAAACTTGTATAATTCCTCTTTGCAACTGAAGACTTTCACCTTGTAATGTCTGTACTCTACTTTTATTCATCTCATAAATATCATTAGAAAACTTCTCAAATGATTCAAAATGCAAAGGATTTAGTGTCAAACATGAACCAACATCCTCTACACATGCATTATGTTCATATTCAGCTAGGAACACAGTACAAACAACAAGAACCTCTTGGTCCATGTCTAATTTTTCTGATTTGGTGGCACAAAAACAACCACAAAAACCTTCAATTGATGAAGTAGGATCAATATGCTCATTGCTAAGCTCATTATGAGTCATTATGGACTACACTTGGTTATGAGTTGGTTGTTGGATTAAAGGAGCACTCCTAAAACTTGGAATTTTGATTGGCTTAGATTCTACAACCTTTTCCTCTTCCTGATTTTGAATTGGTCTACAATGAGTGGTTTTAGAAAGGTTTGGTATTTTATAATTAGGATGCTTAGCCCAAGAAGGCTACCATGGTTGTTAAAAACTTTGATGACTCAGTTCAAGCTCTTGAGATGACTGAAACTGAGGACTAATGAACTAGTTTTGAATGCAAATAGGTTCTTGAACAAAATTAGAAGCTCTAAAAATTGGAATTTTTGAACTTTGGGAAGGCTTTTGGATAAGTTTAGCTTGGCAAATCAGATGGTTTTCATTGAAACCAAAAAAGGAAAGATATTTTGGGCTATTGGTCTTTGAACATGAGCCAAAAATTGTCTCATTTGTCTCTCCTTAACAACAATCTACCTATTTAGACATTCTTCTTCATACTTTCTCTTTTCTCCCATATCTTGCTGATAATAAAAGGCCTCATAAGACTGTTGCTCCTATTGCATATTATACCCTTGTTTTTTTTCAATGCCATCCAAACTTTTTGCAAATCTAAAGCCATATCTCGAATGCTCATGCTATCATCATATTGAGGGTAAACAACAGAAAAAATGCATGCTGATTGAGAACAAAATAGCCTTTCTAGGATTAATTATGAGAATCGGTAGGCGGCCATGAAGGTTGAGCAGGGGTGGGTGGGAGGTAAGCATGTTCATCATGCTGATATACTACTATTTCATGGCTATTTGGGATAAAACTAACAACATTTTCAGTTTGATATGGGTATTGAGAAGGCTATAAAACTAAATTTTGGCAAAATGAAGGGATAGGAATGAATTCTCTATGGTAGTTTGTTATTTTATGACATTGAAATGAGGTGGAATGCATGCAAATTTCCTTTTGAAACAAGGAAAAGCATGCTTGACTCAAAAATTTATACACATACTAGTAGAGTTGTTAGGTGATTAGAAGGATTCCATGAAGGAAAGAACAAAAAATATCACCTAAATCCTGATCCTTTATAATCTTTACACTTCTAGACTACTAAAATCAATAGATTTGAACCCGTAGAGTTGCCAGGTGTGTGAGATACCACCTCCAAAGGCTATTCTTGTGATATACACATTAAATATCAGCAATGGATGAGAACTTATGGACTGTAATAGTATGATATGTCCCCTAAGGTGTCCCACAAATTGTTGTCATGAAGGATTGCACCCTGTCAAGCAATAAGCTCAACAATTCCATGAAACGTTGGATCACTCTCAGATTGTGGGTTGTCATGATGAGAATGAATCTCTGAAAGAGTTGGCTTCCTTTAAATGCCCCTTAGATGTGATATACTTTTGTGAAAAGAGGTAGAAGGATGATTAAATAAACTAAAATTGATCTAATGGGGTGATGTACCAATTGTTATATCCTAACTTGCAATCTGATTCATAGCTATTTCTCAATATCTTTATTTTTACAACTCAAATCAAACAATCTTATCGCATAAATATTTCATAGAAAGGCATGAAATTACTTGGATAATCTGTAACCTATAGTAGATCACTCTCAGATTGTGGGTTGTCATGATGAGAATGAATCTCTGAAAGAGTTGGCTTCCTTTAAATGCCCCTTAGATGTGATATACTTTTGTGAAAAGAGGTAGAAGGATGATTAAATAAACTAAAATTGATCTAATGGGGTGATGTACCAATTGTTATATCCTAACTTGCAATCTGATTCATAGCTATTTCTCAATATCTTTATTTTTACAACTCAAATCAAACAATCTTATTGCATAAATATTTCATAGAAAGGCATGAAATTACTTGGATAATCTGTAACCTATAGTAAAATTACACTTTGTGTAGTTGCACTCAAGGAATGAGATATAAAAATATAAAGGTTTCGATTTAAACACAGTAAATTTTCTATTAAATTATTCAAAAGAGACAAGACACCTGAATTCAAGAAGAAGAACACCTGATTTTATTAGAAAATAGAAGGAAAAATCTGTAATAACTATGAGAAAATGCTAAAAAGTAAACTACTAATGTATAAAAACCTAAAAAACATGTTGAGTTACAATACTAAATCTGTCTCTGCAATGTATAGAAGCAAGAGAAAAAGCAAGAACTGAGAAAAAAGCATAAGTTCTTTCTCCTATAATACAAAAATCTGTCCCAAAAAGAAAAGGGAATATCAACTCCTATCAAAGTGAACTCCAAGTGATGCATCAGTAGGTTGGAAAAGTCCACTCCAAGTTGCTAGGCGAGCAAGAAGGAAATGCCTAAGTAAAAGGGCCCATAACTACTCCAAATTGAGCTATTTTAGCTCATAACTCCTCCTCTCAAGGTGTTTGACCAAGAAATTGCCAAAAATGGATCAGTTTCACTCAAAGTCAAGAATAGAAGTGAAGTGACCTTATGCATGAGTTTCCAACCCTAGTTCAACTCCACCTCTCTTTCACTCTCTCTTTGCATGGTAGGAGGGTAATTTTTAAGTCTAGGTTAACAAATATTAAAGGTAATATGATTTATTAATTACCTTTATAAGTGTTATCATAGACAATAAGTGACTTACATTTATATAACAAGTTTCAAGGTAATTAATGATTATTACCTTAATAGGTGTTAAATTACATTCATAAATGTCTTAGACCATGCAAAGAGGGGTAAAAGATGCGATGATTACATTATTTAATACATAATCCCTTATAAAATCTCACAAAGGTTAAAAAATGCCCTCCTTACCTTTGACTTGTGAAATGATCTCAAACCTACTCCCATGATGCAAAAATAGCCTAAGTCACATGAGAAGACTTAAAAGGTCCTAATGTTTCTCCAAACCCTAATAATGTTTCTTTGATTTTCCATGGTTGAAAAAGAGGACCCCATAAAGTCAAAAGTATCCATCATCACCTTATATCTCCTTGGTCTTCCACGGGCACCTCATGTTTTTTTAGGCAATAACAATTCAAAAGTATTCACCATGACCCCTTTTGGATTTATAATGATTTTTCTATTATTGAAGTAAACAAAAAGACTCAATAACTCGTGCTTAGGGCATTATGAACAAAAAAAGCCTAAAAAATCATTTCATTCTTCCCTCTTTTTGTTGCTTTCCCCTCTGCACTGCCACAAGGAGTTTTGGAAGCTCTTGTTGAAGGCTTTACTGTTGGCTTTCAAGGGCTTCACTGCTACTTCCAATGGCTACTCTAGTAATTTTTTTTTCCATATGCATATTGTTGTGCCTTCTATACAAGGGAAAATGGTGAAACAAACACCTTTTATTTGTTGTTTCTGTGAGAAGTTGTGATAAACTTGGAAATACTATTTCACTAGTCTTTGTTTTCTTTCTCTCATATGTGCAATCAAAAACTGCACTTCTATTACTTTCATTGAATAAAAAATAGAGAAAATTGTGACTCATGTTACTCCTGCATCATGAAAACCTTGTTTCTTTTGATTATCCTCTTGCCTTGTTTTCTTTCATTGAACACCCTTGCTACGGTTTGACTTGATCTTGTATACTGCTCTTGCTCTTTTGAAGAACAGTACTACTCTTTTGATAGGAAAGAGGTTAAAAGCTTCTATTAGAATCTCTATTTTACATGTTCTTAGACTGTGGCTGTTTCTCTAGAATTTTAAGCTTTAGTAAAAATGTTGGTCCTCTACTTTCTCTTATGCAAACTATGACTGTTTTCTAACATCAATTGATG
Organism: Cunninghamia lanceolata; assembly: GCA_027924645.1. Classification (NCBI taxonomy): domain Eukaryota; kingdom Viridiplantae; phylum Streptophyta; class Pinopsida; order Cupressales; family Cupressaceae; genus Cunninghamia; species Cunninghamia lanceolata. The sequence continues at coordinate 9,286,202 of BSBN01000111.1, forward strand.
ATTGCCTTCACTGCAGTTAGTTAGTGTCATCCTCTATTGAAAGTGAACTAGACTTCATGATTGCTCTGCCCTCTATGTAGGCCTAAAAGTTGTTGGATATGATTGCCCTAATTTATATCTATCTCTGCTCCAAACAAATACTTCCCCAATCATGAAATGTAGATCTTTAGTGCATGAGTAAAATTATGTTAGGGTCTACAAGGCTTTAAGAGGGTTTTATCAGTAGATCACTGTGTATATTTTTGTTAGCAGGCTAGCACTATCATAGAGACCTCTAACTTGCTCTTTCATAACTGTTTGATAGACATTTATCATTGTATCATTTTATACCTTGTGAAACTTTTTTCTCCTTTTCTAATTTCAAAAGATCATGGTATGTAATTGTAGACACCTAAAAATGTCCATCTCTTTCAACATTACATAATTTAGACATCTTGTAGCTTGTTTTTCCCTAGGTACCCACGTCATCACCTAATTAGTTAAATAAATATTATTTATTTGACTAATTTCATTTATTCCCTTTCTATCCCATAATCCCTTCTTCTATAATTAAATAAATTTTATTTGTTTAATTATTCATGGTCTTTTAATCCTCTCTAATTAAATAATTATTTTTAATTGTTTAATTAGTCATTTATTTATTTTCCTATAATTAAATCAATTTTTATTTATTTAATTATCTTTCAACATCATCTCTCATCATAAATCTAATATTAATTAAATAAATAAATTTAATTAATAAAACCCTAAAAATATCTTCTTGCTTTCTTTCCAAATTTGAACTCATGTGTATCTAATTAATTTATTTAGTTAGATAATTCATCTATAATCCTCCCATCTTTTTCGAAGATTTATTTCATTTTTGAGGATTTAAAACTAAAAGCCAATCTTTCTATGTTTTTTCTATCTTATCTTGTTTTATTTCCTCGTTTATCTATTTTCCTATAATTAAATAATTTTTTATTTATTTAATTATCTTTCCATATCATCTCTCACCACAATCCAAAATTAAATAAATAAATTAAATATTTATTTAATTAATAAATTCCTAAAAAAGATTTTCTTGCTTTCTTTCCAAAATTAAAACTCGTGTATCTAATTAATTTTTTTAATTAGATATTTCATCCTCTCATCTTTTTCAAAGATTTATTTCCTTTTTGAGGATTTAAGACTAAAAGCCAATCTTTCTATCTTTTTTCTATCTTATCTTGTTTTATTTCCTCTTTTATCAAAAATAAAATCTTATCAAATCTTCTTCCCTCCACATCAAAAATCATCCCTTGCCTATAAATATGGCCTCTCATAAGCCATTTAGTATACATTAGGTATCATATCCTTACGTTGTCAAAATCATATTAGAATCTTTGCATCAATCTTCTTCCAATCCTCTCATCCATCTCTATCTATCATTCTCAATCCAATCATTATATTGTGAACATGAGCAATCAACAATACAATCATTCGAGCGATCAATCATGCATTCATCATTCGAGGTATTCAAAAGGTTTGGGTAAGAAGGTATATGCATGTAATTGTTTTATCTATATTTATCCAAATTTCTCATTTACATTCTGGCATGCCTAGTGGGACTCACTTCGCTTGATTGTTTTTGCAGATTTTTAGTATAAACATTTGTGCTTTCTAACCCTTGTTTGCAAGTTTTGCATGTAATCTGTCAAAGGTGACCTTCAGGACAAAACCGACTACAACATCATGTTGGGGAGGCCATTTACATGATTTTTGACTATAAACTACATATATTTTCCTTAAGGAAAAAATCTTGCAAACTATCAAAAGATCCAAAAAAATCAAAAGTCAAATAAAAGTCAAATAAGTCAACCTACTTTCTTCTAACATGCCAATGGAGGCATTTTTCTTCTTTTTGCCATATGTTGGTCATATGAACTCAGAATCTTACAAATGAATACTCATTGGAAAGAGAATTCAGAGAAATTTGTAGCTGTGAAGAAATTATTAGGTGAAAGTTCCATTTTGATTCTTTTTTTTTGCATCCAAAGTCAAAGTTCATTGAAAACTTTAAACAAGCATAACTTTTGGATTTTTGAACCTTTTTCAATGATTTTTTTAAAAAAGTAGATGACATTTCCTAAATTTTCTATTTATGAACTCTATTCAGCTGTATTAGGTCATTTTAATCAAACTTTATTAGATTCATTATTTTCTGCATATCTTTTTCATCTACAAGTTTACTTGTTTGTTTTCCAATTTTGTGGCTTGTAGGTGAATCAAAGGAGCTGGAGCAGCATTTGGATCAGTCACAACAACAAATGGGACAATGAACCAATCCAAATACAATCATTTCATCTGTGATCTCTCAATCATTGTTTACAAACACATTTGGTTTTCGGTTTAAAATGAATATTGTTTGCAATCACACATAAAAAATTGGGCTAAAATGAACAACTATCTTCCTACACATTTGGCTTTGGGTCTAAAAATAACTAGTACTTTCATTTGTCTTCTTTCACATCTCATTTCTAAAGTTCAATTAACAACTGCAAGTGTGAATCACGTGCGTGTGTGTATGTTGTCTCCTTGCATTGCAAGGTGATCTTAGAGATCAAAAACACCACACTTGAGTCACTTTTGTCAAACCCTATCTAGGAGGCCTACTAGGGTATTTGATCACCCCTAAGGATGAACTCAACCACATGTTCTAGCAAGGTATATCAAAGGGGGGAGAGTGAAAGCTGTACCTCAATCTAGCTACATAGTCATTGGGACATCCTTGTGGCCTCGAGTGATTCCAAACACAAGGTGAAGTGGTATTTGCTTATGCTTATGCCACATCCCTTCAATAGGCTAGTGTTCACAGATTTTGGCTCCTTGTACCTTGTTTATATTAGGAACACCCTTAGTTAACCCTTGTGTAGCCTAGCTTAAGACCTATCAGCCATACTCTACCTAATTAATCATTAGGGTTTGTTGTTGTGTTTGTAAGTGTTTTCTTAATCATAACATAAAATCTTGAAAGGAAATTTATCATTATTCTTAGCGTGTGTGTTTATGCATTCACATTTGTGTTTGATATTGCCTAAGTCAAAATTCCAATAAACAATTGCCACATCATCCAATCATTTCAAGACAAATCATTCTAGTCATCCAATCAACCACATCCTAATCAATCCATGTTATCCCACCTTGTTATCCCATCGTCATCCTTTTCATTATCCTAATCCATCCAAGTCACCTAACCCAATCATCCACACCATTATCAAAACCCAAAAGCCAAATCAACCCAATCTAAAATCAAAACCTTATTTGATCATTATCAACATTTATCCAAACTCCCTTGAGATCATTAGTCTATCCCAAGTAAGTCATCCAATCAACTCTATTACTTAAGTGTCATTAGTCTACGTTAAGTATAGAAAATCAAACCAATCAACCTCATAACTTAAGTGTCACTTGTCTACCTTAAGTATAGAGAATCATCCACTCTTTGAAGCAAAACAAATCATCCTAATGTATTGAAATTTGATTTCCAACATCGCAACCACTCCACATCCTCATATCCTACTCTACCATTTGTAAACATGGACATGGCATTTCTAAACAAGACCTATGAGAATTATCCTTATGGCACCAAAAGAAAGCCTGATCAACTAAAGTGGTTATATAGAAAGGAAGAAGACCCTGTGCCGCTACAACATCAACAATTCCAACATCAAACCTAATCACCGCATCATCAACCTCCATATCAATCCTACATGTCACCTATATCATTATATCAACCTAATCCATCCACACGTCATGCTACCCCTTCATCGACCTATCACATCCCTTACTCATATCAACCCACATCACAACCACCATTATCCCATGCAAACTCCCCATCATCATCACAAGAACAAATCACCCAACAACAACAACCGATCACATCACACGAACAAGCCCAATCCTATGTGTCACCTTCACCAGTATCCCAGTCTACTTCATACACCTATCATACTTATGCTACATCAACTCAACAACATCCATCTCAAGATCATCCAACTCATTTCAATGTTCCAACACATCATCAAACCTATCCCCAAGACCAATAAGCATCCTTACAAGACTTACATGCAAGCTCAAGTTATCCTTTGTATATAGACTAAGTGTCCTCACAAGAAGCATAGGCAAGTCCAAGTGGCCCTTTATACATATGTCAAGTGTCCTTATGTCCACCTTTGCATAACTTACCATCCTTTGGCAAGGGAGAAACCAATCTAGCAAATGCATTTGATGAGTCCTCTTCACCATCCAATCATATGCCAACACATGAGACAATTACTCCTATCCCAACACCATCTGATCCCAATCCTAGTGCATTGGTCCATCAACCTTCATCACCTTCATCCCCATGTTCCACTAACCTCCCTATAAATGATTCCATGGAGATACTTTTGGAAAAATTGGTTCAAGCAAATTTGGTTGACCTACCCCCGCTAAGATCATATTCTCCATCTATTTTTAAACCTAGTTGGTATAAACATGATGAATATTGTACATACCATAGGTATAAGGTTCATGTTGTATCTGCTTGCATAAATTTTAAAAGATTGGTCAATAACCTAGAAGATTGTCGTAAGATTGTGTTAGATCAAACCAATCTATCTAATCCCATTATCCTTCCATCTAGCCCAAGTCCCAATCCATCTAATCCCATTATCCCTCCAGCTAATCCTAATCCTAAGACTACAACACCATCTACCTTAATTATCCATCCCTATATTGTCCTATCACACATACCATTGCAAATGATGTGATCCAATGGTTACTAGCTAGGAACAACTTATCCCCATATCCAACACCTATCCTTGTGCCTATCCAGGAGCCCTCTATTAACATGCCTACCCCTTCAACCCCATCATGTGACCCACAAGCCATCAACCCTATTCAAGAGCCTCTTATCATGAGCCCAATTCAAAGTTCATCATACTCTCTCATGGATGAATACCAAGAACCCATCAAACTTATCCAAGAGGTTCCTACATACCCTTCCATTCAAGAAACCCAAGAGCTATGTTAAGAAAATAATCGAATGCATGTGGAAACATCAAGCCCCCATCCTAATCAAGATCAAATTACTTCCACGCATGTTGGTACTTCTTCCATTCATCCAAAATCCACCTCTTTCCACCATAAATCCCATCATACTTCTAAAACATATGTCACCATTCCACCTCCATCCTCCTACAAATGTCAAAAGCATGTGACCGTTCACCTTCGCCCATCCAATTTACCTCCAATTCTTCCAACCCTAATATCCCACCATCCACTTTGCCTCCACTACTTCCAACACCTTATCCTTCCATCCATAAATCGTCTAAAAATCCTAATCATGGCCAACAAATGCACACATCATGTAAACATAAATCTTCTACTCATTCCATCATACCCATGGGATTCAAAAGAAAAAAATTGGATGCCTATATCTATAGAGTCAAAAATCCTAAGGATCCTCATGCCTTAGGACACACAAGGAAAGAATCAAAGAAAAACCCATCCCTGAAGCTACATACACCCACACACCTTGAAGAAAAAATGAAAAAGGTGTGGGTCCCCAAGAAACAAGTAATTGTCTCAAAAGTTGCATAAAATCTGCATATATCCAAACCTATACATCTTCAAGAAAAGTCAAAAACTAAAATGGTATGGGTTCCTAAGAAAAAATAAAGAAAATCAAATGAAGCATCCACCTCTCAAGATTCCCAATCATCCTCTTTCATCCAAAAATACCATTCCATCCAAAAGTCTCAAATTCCTGCATCCCATATGAAAAGCAAAAACTATAAAAATAGTAAGTCTATGTGGGTTCCTAAAGCACTTCATCACCCATCTCCTAAGAAAACAACACCATTGCTTCCTACACCACCTTCCCATCAAAATCTTTAACATTTATCACAGTGTGTGCAACCGTTGGTCATGGTTCCCTTCCATCCTACAACACTTTCACATACCTCCATCTCCCCATCCTTCAACTATTATCCTACATATCTTCCTCATCATAACCCTATGGTCCATGCTTTTACATAAGCCTTTCACCCATCCACATCATAATCCACTGTCTTCCACCCATCCTCTTGCATAAGTCCTCCATAATTCACATGATAATCCACTATCATTCCCTCCATAATCTACTATCTACCTACTCCATCTCCATCTACCTCTTTCATGCAATCTCCCCTACCAACATCTATGAGCACACTTGACATGGTTCATGCGATGACACCTATCTCCAATGGGATTATCACCTTTCATGGCACTAGACACTTGAGTCCCTCATGTCCATATCCACCATATCCTATCTAAAAAGTCAAAAAAAAAAAAAGAAAAAAAAAATTGAAAAAAGTAAAGAGAAATCCCTTTGTCCAATGGTGAAAACCTAGTAAACATGTTCCTTGGATAAGTACCATGATGAAAAACTAGCAAATAGGTGTCATGTGTAAATTGATCTTCCATCTCACCTACACTTGGGGGCACCTTGTCTCATTTTCCAACCTATCATTTCATATCATATCATTTCCTATCTTACCATCCTTATCCATCTCCATACACATACCTATCATATTGAGTTCATTCATCCTTCCTTCCTCCTTTTGATCTTGATAAAGATGCGGGCAAAATCTTGAAACATGCATTGGTTATCTCTTGATATACTTCATTTTATCCAAACCCAAGTATCCTCTCGTTAATCCTATTGTCATAAGATTTGTCATGCAAAATCCTAAGTATTATACCTAGAGTACATGTTATTCCTATGTGACATAGTCTTTGGAGATCACATCCTTGATCAATTATGAGGCATACATCCATCCAGTATAGCCTATCCTCTTATCAACCCATCTATCATGAGTCTATCCATCCATCCCTTTATCATGAACCTTCCCTCCCATTTATTATCATCCATTCCTTTATCCATCCTACCTACCTCCTTGCACCTAAACTTGGTTTTCCCTTGTCATTGGTATCTAGGACAAAAGGCTACACAAATTTTAAATCCTTTGACATCCCTAAAAACTAGAAAAAGTCCAAAAAAAATCCATAAAAATCATAAAACATCTTGAAAAAATACCAAAAATCATAAAATGTCCTAAAAAATACCAAAAAATCAAATATCTAACAAAAATCCAAGCAATAAAATAAATCATCATCAATCAAAATCATATCACTCGAATCCCATCAATAACATCAATCTCATCAATCCAATCAATTCATCAACCTTAACCATTATCATTATCATAAATTAGATCTACATCTCATCTCTATCATTAAGTGCCTTGATCCCATGGATACAGGTATGTAGGCAGTCTAGAGTACAAAGAAGGTACCCAGATTTAGGCACAAGATGATCTCTGTCCTCATTATCCTCATCATTCATCTCATCCTTATTCTCATCATCTGTCTCACCTTCTTCTATTCATCCATCTCTGACATCATCAATAAACACCTAGAACTACATATCATCATGTCTCATCATCGTTGTATGGTGCTTTGATCCTATGGATACAGGGTATGTACGCAGTCTGGAATACAAAGGAAGTATCCAATACTCAAGTACCAATGAATTGTTCTTTCATCCCCATATCATCTTCTCTTTCTTCTATCTCTCATATTCTTATATCATTTATCTTTATCAATTCATCAATCTTTCAAAACAATTCTAATCAACCACTTCTTCCAATCAATCTCAATGTAAGCAATAGATCCAAATGCATGTCACCCTTTATCCATACCAATCAAGTTAACCAATCTTGTCAAATTATCCAATCACATTCTTGGTCTTGATCTAATCTTGTCGTAAACCAAATTAATCAATCAATCATCGTCATCAATGGGATATATCATTCCCACATCCTTGTGTTGATTTAGGGAGATATCATTCCCCACTATGACAACACTATCAATCAATCAATTAATCAATCAACAATTAATCATTGGTTTAATACAGCTTGACAGGGGCAACACCTTTTTTGTTTTTGTATCATTTGTGCATGCATGCATGCTTGCTTGTGTGTGTTATCTTTTTATCTTGCATTTGTATCACATCTGTATCATTCTAGGTAATATTCATATCTTGTGTATGATGGAATAGCTTCTTGCATTATCCTTTGAATCTAAGGTCACATCATACCTTTTGTGCATTAGGACTTTAATGCTCTAAGTTTTTTTCCTCATACATCTAGACAAGGTTGTATTATGCTAGGGCACAAGACACATCATCACCTTGGTCCTCATACCCTGGTGGATAATGTCTAGTGCTATATCAAACATCATAATTGCTCACTTTCATTGTAGCATAATGCATCATTCATTTCTTCTATCCATTTCCTTATCTTTATTCCTTGACCAATCCATTCCATTTCAAGAGCCTATTGTCATAGTCATGCTCATGTTGCTAACATGATATTTCACAACTTCTAGATGTGTAAATAACATTTTAAAAAAATATAAAAATACCCTTTTGTAGATCTATAAGTTTAGTTTTTAATATATATATATATATATATATATATATATATATATATATATATATATATAGTTTAGTTATTATTTATATTTTCCATTCTATTCTTACTAAAAGTAGGTTATCAGCACAAAACATTAGGTCGATTACCATGTTAAGGAAAAATAGTAAAACTTATTAAAAAAATTGAAAAAAATATGATGCACTAGATAAAATAATCTATATCAAGATGGTATAATTTTTTTTCTATTTTAGATAAATAGTTAATATGAAAGTTGATGTCGAATGGAAACAACTACATTTTAATACATGCACATTTTACTATTTATTTAAAAATATATATTTATCAAAATAGAAAAAAATATATCCATGCACTAAAGTTTCAAGTTATACACAAAAAAATTGAAGAAAATAAAATAAAATTTACTATATAAAGATTGACGTCTCATGTAACTTCATTTTTTAGCATTTTATCAACAACTAAATTATAGTGTCAATTTATTAAAAAATATATTCAAATAATTTTTAAATTTTTTTCAAAAACTACAAACATAAAATATACTAAAAAATAAATTTTTTATTAGTATACATCACTCCAAAACTAAAACATATATGTCACTTTTTAGTGATTCAAGTTTAAAAGTTACATTAGCATTGGCCGTTTCCTTTATAAAAGTGTGACACAACTTTGTGCTTTTACCCATCACATCTGTATCATTTCAGCTAATATTCATATCTTGTGTATGTTGGAATAGCTTCTTGCATTATCCTTTGCATCTAAGGTCACATCATACCTTTTGTGCATTAGGACTTTAATACTCTAAGTTTTCTTCCTCATACATCTAGACAATGTTGTATTATGCTGTCGAACGAGACACATCATCACCTTGGTCCTCATACCTTGGTGCATAACGTCTAGTGCTATATCAAACATCACAATTTCTCACTTTCATTGCAATATAACACATCATTCATTTCTTCTATCTATTTCCTTATCTTTCTTCCTTGACCAATCGATTCCATTTCGAGAGCCTACCCGTGTTTTTCCAACCCACGTATCCTCTCGAGGGGGCATTCTCATCCTATATTTCCATCACCATCTTTTGCCTCTATTCCATACCTTAGCTTATTTGAAATGATGTTACTCGACACAAATTTCATCATCTCAAACATCATCTTAAAGAGGGGAAAAATGTAGACACCTAAAAATGTCTGTCCATTGCAACATTACATTATTTAGACATCTTGTAGCATGTTTTACCCTAGGTACCCATGTCATCACCTAATTAGTTAAATAAATATTATTTATTTGACTAATTTCATTTATTCCCTTTCTATCCCATAATCCCTTCTTCAATAATTAGATAAATTTTATTTATTTAATTATTCATGGCCTTTTAATTCTCTCTAATTAAAAAATTATTTTTAATTGTTTAATTAGTCATTTATTTATTTTCCTATAATTAAATAATTACTTATTTATTTATTTATCTTTCCACATCATCTATCATCATAAATCCAACATTAATTAAATAAATTAAATATTTATTTAATTAATAAAATCCTAAAAATATCTTCTTGCTTTCTTTCCAAATTTGAACTCATGTGTATCTAATTAATTAATTTAATTAGATAATTCATCTATTATTCTCCCATCTTTTTTGAAGATTTATTTCTTTTTTAAGAAGTTAAAACTAAAAGCCAATCTTTCTATCTTTTTTCTATCTTATCTTGTTTTATTTCCTCATTTATCTATTTTCCTATAATTAAATAAATTTTTATTTATTTAATTATCTTTCCACACCATTTGTCACCACAATCCAAAATTAATTAAATAAATTAAATATTTATTTAATTAATAAAATCCTAAAAATATCTTCTTGCTGTCTTTCCAAAATTAAAACTCCTGTGTTTCTAATTAATTTATTTAATTAAACATTTCATCCTCCCATCTTTTTCGAAGATTTATTTCCTTTTTGAGGATTTAAGACTAAAAGCCAATCTTTCTATCTTTTTTCTATCTTATCTTGTTTTATTTCCTCTTTTATCAAAAATCAACTCTTATCAAAAGTTCTTCCCTCCACATCAAAAATCATCCCTTGCCTATAAATATGGCCTCTCATAAGCCATTTGGTATGCATTGAGTAAAGATATCCTTACGCTATCGAAATCATATTAGAACCATTACATCAATCTTGTTTCAATCCTCTCATCCATCTCTGTCTATCAATCTCAATCCAATCGTTATGCTGCGAATGTGAGTGATCAACAATACAATCATTCGAGTGATCAATCATGCATTCATCATTCAAGGTATTCGAAAGTTTTGGGTAAGAAGGTATATGCTTGTAATTTTTTTTATCTATATTTATTCAAATTTCTCATTTACAGTAACAAATGACCAAGGATCTTCCTGAATTTTTACTCTTTTCACAACATCTATAGAATGAGATATGCTGATGAGGTTTGATACTCTTTTATGGATTTTGTTACTACTGGCACAAGCTCCTGTTACCTTAATGTATTTTGAGAAGACTTCATAGTGCTTTTGACATCTTTTAGAGGTCATTGTCCCTTATATCTACTTTGCATCTTCACTGTGAAATATATCTCTACCCCTTTTGATAAAACATCTAATAAACTTTTGTAATCTCACACTAGAAGACCTTTGTTACAATCACTTTGGAGTTCATAGATTTTATTGTCTAGCATTCCCTTCTAGTACTTCTATATTCCTTGAGCATTCAAGGGACTCTTAAAACCCTGTACATTGATATAGCTTGTCTATTTTTTTAGTAGTCTTGACTGCTTGCTTTTAGTTCCTCTTGACAGCCACTATTCATGTACATTAGTGCTCCTCAGGACTACTACAGATTATGATTGGTTCTTTATATGAATACTATGAAAGATTCTATGAGCTGGTGTTAGAAACTTGTGGTTCCTATCTTTCTCTTGATAGTGATTTGTTCATTATGAGAGTTTGGAACTGTGTGACTGTTTCATGTGTGACTATCTACCTTGATTTGTTCCCTTTCAGTCAAGTGTCCACACAAGTGTCATTGACTTTTTATTGTGACTGTCTTCCTTAGGACTATATATGATTGTGTCCCTAAAGAGATAAGATTGCCCCTTAAAGTATTTGCTCATAACTACTTCATCTTTATTCTGATATGATTCATCTCTATCACTTGTAAGCTTGCATTTGGACACCACATGTTGCCATAGTGGTTCATAGTTCATGACATGACTTACCTTAATATATGAGTGAACTTAATAAACATTGTTTGAGTAAACTTTTAGCATGATGGAGCTTTGCATGAGGCTCATAACTATTGCTCGTCTCTTGATGATTGTACAGACTTTTCCTTGGACTTGCAAGCTCTCATAGACTGTTCCAAAGGACCCTTCTAGTGATCATTTGTGTTTGTTACTACTCCTTTTACTATGGATGTTGATTGTGATAATTGTATAGGGCTCCTTCCATGGTGACTGCACTTCTGATTGAGTTTGTTTGCATTGCCTCCATAAGCCTCCTTTGCTATGTCATGTTTGACTCACATCTATATGACTGCTATCAGATGTCATGATAGTCATTCTTGGCTGCTCTAAACTCTTAGGCCTCTGTCTTATAAAAGTTTTTACCTAAAAACTCTTTAACTACATTTATGTTTCTCTACAACAGCGAACTCTTTGGATGTTGCTCTCTCATTTCATTTATGTGATAGTCCTTCTCATTTGCGTTGATAGGTTTATTCACAATCTTAAGACTATTCCTTCATATTCTGGTAGTCACTCAAACCTATGACTATTCTGTTGGGATAAGGTTCCATTAACCTTGTAAATCCCAATATTGTATTTATTCCATTTGTTATTTGTAATTTGTAATTACCCATAAGGGATGTACAAGTTTCACCGACAGTGGTAAAAACTATTTACTGTCTATGGTAATTATAAAGTTACTACATAGTAAGTCCCAGAGTTATCGGTGGTAGTTATGAGATGTTATTTACTATGGTAAATGGTAATTGGTCAAAGTGGGGTGCACATGTGGAGGAATAATCTATTTTTAGTTTATGAATCACGTCATAGATGTTGTAAGAGGGCGTAAGAGATTCTATGACAACTGTAATTTGTCATAAGAATCTATGACACTGATAATAGCATATGACGCGTCATAAGATGTTGTAAGTGGTTATTTTTGGCCCCAAGTAATTCAAGCTTGCATGGGCACTTTTTCCCAAGTGTAGGATGCATGTATGATAGCATTCATGACCCCATAAGGGCCTATTCTTGGCCATGGACACCCAAGGTTGTATTGTTGACTCTTGACAAGTGTCATGGGCTTGTAAGAAGTCATTTAATGTCTTGAGGTTGTGTAAATTCTATAAAAACCATACCATAGTAGATGAGAGCAACATAACAGTTTACAGGTACCTAGGTTCTACTGGAGTGAAGCTTGAAGGACAGAGGAAGTGAATGTATTTGTAATCTCCTTTTGTGAAGATAATACAACTTGGCCTCTTTTTTTGGTGGAGTTTTTTACCCGCAGGGGTTTTCTCCATGTTAAACACTTGTGTTATGTGCTTCATTATGCTTTTGTTATATTTATGTATTGTGGGTTTATGTTTTGATTACAATCTCTATTAATAACACACAGTTAAAGTTTGCTGAAATTTATTCGAATCAGATTTCCATTGAAGCAGTGTTGCCTTCATTTCTAACATTTGGTATCAAATCCTACCTAGCTTTGACTATTGGGTGGTAGTGTGGAAGCTGTAGCTGCAGTGGGAGATTTGGTTGCATTTGTTTTGTAGATCTTGTGTTGTTATTATGGCCGCATCCACCATTGCATCAACGTCTCGAATGGACATTGAGAAGTTCAATAGAATGGGGTATGAGTTGTGGAAGCGAAAAATGAAAGATTTGTTGGAAGAAAGAAACCAATGGTTGGTTGTCCAAAAAGAGAAGAAACCTCATGATGTCTCTCAAGATGAGTGGGATAGACTAGATAAGAAGGCATGGGGAATCATCTGTTTCTGTCTTTTAGACTCTGTCCTATTGAATGTCACAAAGGAAGAGACTGCATACAAATTGTGGAAACCATTGGGTGAGATATATCAAGCCAAGAGTATGGTAAATAAACTTTATTTAAAAGGAAAATTGTTTTCCATGAAAATGAAAGAGGGTGAGTCAGTTGTAAGGCATTTAAATTCTTTTAATTTATTGGTGAGTCAGCTTGATTCAGTAGATGTTGAGGTTAGTGAGGAATATAAATGTATCTTACTTCTATGTTCCTTACCTGAGTCTTGGGAGAATGTTATCCTTGCTATCACTACTAACCTTGCAGATCTGAAGTTGGATGCTCTTGTTTCAGTGCTACTATCACAGGAATTGAGGAAGAAGAGTTTAGATAGTTCAGGGGATGCTCTCAATGTCAGGGGAAGGTCTAAGGAAAGAGGACCTAAGGGATATCAAAAAGGGGCTAAGGACAAGTCCGAGGGCCAGTCTAAGACTCCTGGTAAAAAGAACAGAGTTAAGTGTTGGAACTATGGTAAAAGGGGACATGTGAAAAAGGAGTGCAAAAATCCCAGGAAACATTGGGAGAGTGCTTCGGATAAGTCCTCGAATGTAGGTGAAGAAGTTTTACTTTCTGCATGTAATCTTGTTTCTAATGATCACTAGTTGATTGACTCAGGATACTCATTTCATATGACCCCGCATAAGGAATGGTTCTCATCATATGAGGAATATGATGGAGGTAATATCTACTTTGGTGATAACTCTACTTATCCGATTGTCCGGAAAGGAAAGGTATTGTTGTGTTTCAGTGATGGGAGGATTAAAACCCTCCCTGGTGTTTTGCATGTTCCTAGATTAGCTAGAAATCTAATTTCAGTTTTAAAGTTGAATGATTTGGGAATGCATGTGACATTTGACAAGCATGGTTGTAAATTGGTGAGAGGGAACTTGGTGGTAGTGAAACAAAAGAGATTCAGAAACTTCTTTAAGCTTGAAGCCACTACAGTTTGTAATGCCTCTTATGTATCTGAGGCAACTACTGAAAATACATGTTTGTTGGGTCACCGTAGATTGGGCCACACAAGCAATAATGTATTGAAAACTATTAAGAATAAAAATTTGTTGGATAGTTTCTCTTATTTTGATGAGCAATTTAATTTTTGTGAGCATTGTGTGTTTGGTAAACAAAATAGAAAATCATTTCCTTCAGGAAGTAATAGAGCAAAAGAGAAAATAGAAATTATTCATACTGATGTGTTTGGACCTATGGATAATGAATCTATTGGAAAATCTCGTTATTTTGTAACCTTCATTGATGATGTATCTAGATTTACATGGATTGATTTTATGAAGCATAAATCTGAAGTTTTCACTAAGTTTAAGGAATTCAAAGTCTTAGTAGAGAACCAATCAAGTTTAAAGATAAAAATATTAAGATCTAAGAATGGAGGGGAATATTGCTCTAAGGAATTTGGTGAGTTTTGCAAGCATGTAGGTATAATCAGACAAAAGACAACTCCATATACACCATAACAAAATGGTGTTGCAGAAAGGATGAACCAAACAATTATGGAAAGGGCCAGAAATATGCTTAGTGATGCATAGTTGGATAAATGCTTTTGGGCAGAGGCTGTGTGTACTGCTTGCTACTTGATAAACAGATCTCCTTGTAAGGCTCTTGATTCAACACCTTATGAAGTGTGGACAGGTAAGAAACCTTTTGTTTTACATTTAAGGGTTTTTGGCTATGATGCTTTTGTTCATGTGCCTAAGGAAAAGCGATCTAAGTTGGATCTAAAGGCTAAAAAATGTACATTCATTGGATATGGTGATAATGTCAAAGGTTATAAGCTTTGGAATCCACTAACCCACAAGATTATCTTTTCTAGAGATGTTATTTTCAGGGAACTTAGAGCTATTTCTAAACTTGAGTAGCCAAAAGAGAAAGATGAAAAGGTAAAGAAGGTGCACTTTGATTTAGAGCAGCAAACCTCAGGAAGAACAAAATGATGGATTGGGGGGTGAAGAAGAAGAAGATTCAAGTAGTTCTGATGAAGATGAATCTGTTGTGATAGAAGAAGTCAATGTAGATGATCATGCAGAAGAACAAGTAGAGTTTCTTACTCCACCCTTGAGGAGATCCACAAGACAATAGAATCTAGTTGATAGGTTTTATTGAGTACTAACAATGAACCTAGATCCTAGACAGAAGCTATTTCCACAGATGATAGTGAGTCTTTTGAGTTAGCCATGTAGGAGGAGATGATGGCTTTAGACTCTAATAACACCTGGGATCTTGTTCGTTTGCCTAAAGGAAGAAAGGCCATAGGATGTAAGTGGGTCTTCAAGAAGAAGTTTGGAGTAGACCAGTCATTGGAGAAGTACAAGGCTAGACTGGTAGCCAAGGGCTACTCCTATAGAGAGGGAGTTGATTTTGGTGAGATATTCTCTCCTGTTGCTAAATTAACTTCTATTAGATTTCTCTTATCCATTGCTGCAGCTTATGATTGGGAGATTGAGCAAATGGATGTTAAGACTGTGTTCTTGCATGGAGATCTTGAAGAAGAAATTTATATGCAACAACCTACAGGTTTTGAGGTAAAAGGAAAAGAACATTGGGTTTGCAGGTTAAAGAGGTCTCTTTATGGTCTGAAACAGTGCCCTAGAATGTGGTATCAAAAGTTTGATTCATTTGTTTTGAAATTGGGATTTGTTAGAAGTGAGGAGGATCATTGTGTTTACATTCATTGTGTTAATGATTCTATATTGGTTATTGCTTTCTATGTTGATGACATGTTTTTCAGCAATACTAAGGGTATGGTCAGTGATCTTAAAGCCCAACTTTCAGGTGCATTTGAGATGAAGAATCTTGGTACTGCAAGGTATATTTTGGGAATGGAGATTAGGAGGGATAGAGTTAATAGAAAGCTTTGGTTGTCACAAAGTAATTATGTGAATACTATTTTGCAGAGGTTTAGTTTGCAGGACTGTAATCCAGTTAGAGTTCCTTTACCCATTGGTACTAAGCTTTCATTAGATATGTGTCCAAAGACTTAGGATGATCTTGAGGATATGTCTAATGTTCCATATGCTAGTACTGTAGGGAGTTTGATGTATGCAATGGTTTGCACTAGACCAGATATTGCCCAAGTAGTGGGAGTTTTGACTAGATTTATGTCTAACCCTGGTAGATAGCATTGGAACTATATGAAGAAGGTGTTTAAATATCTTGCAGGTACTCTTGATCATTGTTTGGTTTATTCTGGTATTGATAGTGCTAATAAATCTTTGGACATACAGAGTTTTGTTGATGCAGATTGGGCAGGTGACTTGGATAGTCGAAGCTCCACTATGGCTATGTGTTTACTCTGTTTGGAGGTGCAGTGAGTTGGATGAGTAAGAGGCAGCCCACGGTTGCTTTGTCCACCATAGAAGCAGAGTATATGGCTTCAACTCATGTCTTTAAGGAGGTAGTTTGGTTTAGGAGACTGTGTACAGGTATTGGTTTTGATTGCAGGAATATTCAGATTGGTTGTGATAGCCAGAGTGCTATTTGTTTGGCTAAGAATCCCATGTATCATGCTCAAACTAAGCATGTTGATGTTCAGTATCACTTTGTTCAACAATTGGTCACAAATGGAGAGATTTAATTGAAGAAGATAGATGATCAGGAGAATGTTGCAGATTTATTGACCAAGCCTATGAGCACAGAGAAATTCGTGTGGTGCAGAGAGGCCATGGGCCTTGTTTCTAGTGCCTGATTATTATTATTATTTTTATTTGATTTCGTATGGGTTGATTTACAATGTATAATGTTAAGTGGGAGAATGTTGGGATAAGGTGCCATTAACCTTGTAAATCCCAATATTATATTTATTCCATTTATTATTTTTAATTTGTAATTACCCATAAGAGATGTACAAGTTTCACCAGTAGTGGTAAAAATTATTTACTGTCCATGGTAATTACGGAGTTACTGCATGGTAAGTCCTGGAGTTACCAGTGGTAGTTATGAGATGTCATTTACTATGGTAAATGGTAATTGGTCAAAGTGGGGTGCACATGTAGAGGAATAATCTATTTTTAGTTTATGACGCACGTCATAGATGCTGTAAGAGGGTGTAAGAGATTCTATGACAACTGTAAGTTGTCATAAGAATCTATGACACTAATAATAGCATATGATGCATCATAAGATGCTGTAAGTGGTTATTTTTGGTTCCAAGTCATTCAAGCTTGCATGGGCACTTTTTCCCAAGTGTAGGATGCATGTATGACAGCATTTATGACCCTGTAAGAGCCTATTCTTGGCCATGGACGCCCAAGGTTGTATTGTTGACTCTTGACGAGTGTCATGGGCTTGTAAAAAGTCATTTAATGTCTTGAGGTTGTGTAAATTCTATAAAAACCATACCATAGTAGATGAGAGCAATATAACAGTTTACATGTACCTAGGTTTTGCCGGAGTGAAGGTTGAAGGACAGAGGAAGTGACTGTATTTGTAATCTCCTTTTGTGAAGATAATACAACTTGGCCTCTTTTCTTGGTGGAGTTTTTTACCCACAAGGGTTGTCTCCATGTTAAACACTTGTGTTATGTGCTTCATTCTGCTTCTGGTATATTTATGTATGGTGGGTTTATGTTTTGATTACAATCTCCATTAATAACACACAGTTAAAGTTTGCTGAAATTTATTCAAGTCAGATTTCCATTGAAGTAGTGTTGCTTTCATTTCTAACATATTCGGCATTGTCTCCCATACTTGGATACATATGTCTCTATATTGTTGAATGGGTTCAGAACCTTTTCACTGCCTGATAAACTCTTAGAGTGATTGCCCTCATCATACTAAACCCTACATATATACATGACTCCATATATTGGAATAGTCCTACTAGCCTAACATTTTTATGAGCTTGTGCCACATGATCAAAGGTCTCTACACCCTTTATAGTTATGAGTATTCTTGACGTATCTTAACATATGAGGTCTTCATATCTACTCTCTACTCTCTCCATGGCTGCAAAACCTAATGTCTATATACCTTAAGGCTCCTATAGACCATCTTTTTCTCATTATTGCTTTGTATTGTGGTTCATAGCTCCATATGTCATAGTGAGTAGAATCTGATTGAGATCATCTACCTCTGTATGATGGATTGCTCCACTTTTGTGAGACAATCCCTTTCTCCTGGTGACTGCTACATATGACTGTGCCTTGATGATAGACATGGCTATCCCTTATATTATGACTGTTCTACTAATGGTACTATCACTTCATTATTACATTCCTGCTCTATATAACTGTTGACAATCACCCCTTTTCTCTTTATCTTTGCATTGTACTTTGTGCCTCATGATAGTCCTTGCACCTTGTAATTATGACTATTGTCCTCAAATGTCATTAATAACTAGTCTTCAAGTACATGTACCTACACATCTAACAAACTAGTTAGAGAAAACATAGAGGCTTAGTAGCCTCTCCTTTGATTTTGTCTGATCTTTATTTTTGCATCGTTTTATAGTTGTATGACTACATTCTAGAGTTGTTGATCTCTCTTATCTTCTTGTTTAGATGTTTGTAAAAGATACAAGTACATTTTTATATTATTGCATATGGAAGTGAACAAAAAGACCCTGACATCTAACATTCATTCTCATTTTATTTTCCAAGCCCCTTGAAGATATCAATGAGGGAACTAACGATGATGCTGCTAGTAGCGGGATTCGTCATTCAGGCAATGATGGGTCCTTTTTTCCCTTTTATATGTTTGCTCCTTTTGTTTCAGATGTACTTGCTCTCTTTCATTGCATCATATACTGTTAGTCCCATGGCTTGTGTGGGAGCATATAAATAGTTTACTTCTCATGAATATGAATAGCTATTTTTTGCAATGTTTTTGTATATTGCTTCTTGTTTGTGAATCAATTGCATAAAGATAAACTGAAAATGATTGCATGATACATATGTTCATAATCATTAAAAGATTTAGCAACATTTGTGTACCTTTTTCATTTGATAATATATAAACTGTAAATAATGAACAATAGAAACAAACTGCAACACAATCTGCAACACATAGATTAGCTTTCCTTTCTCCTGTTGGTTCTAGGATATCTCTTGTTCTGTTGGAGTGTCCTTTCCATCTCATCTGGCTCATGTAGCAACTCCTATTGAGCTACTATATGATTTTGGTAATGGTGATCACTGGAATGGTCCTCCACTGGAGAAGTAGGCCTTCTAGGGCTAACTGAAAATCTTCAACTTTTTTCACTTTTCCCCTTGAACTTATCTGCTTCTTTAAGGCAGCAAAATTTTTGTGTTGTTCTAGCCTAACCTGATTCGGCTAAAAAGCACAATTAGGTAACAGTACCACTTATTGATGATTATTATAGGATGACATGGGCATATTTTCTCAAAAGTGAATCTAAGGTCTTTAATTCATTTATGAATTTTAAGGCTCCCTTGGATAACTTGATTAGTATTGGATGTTTAAGGAGTTTGTCATTGATTTGCTTGTTGGCAACATGAGCATGAGATATACAGTGTGTAGATACAGTGTTATCATTGATGTCAACATAAGTGTTTGAAATGATTATAATCTAGCATAAAGATGTAGATGTTTTGCTTTACTGTAAAATAGACAAGTTGGTCATATGGCTAAGTATTAGAACACAGTTCTCAGTGTACAAAGCATGAGTGTTTTGGTTCACGTTGGTTCGTATTGAAGTATTTTGGTCTACGGTTCTAAGGCAACTTTTAAGGTTGTTATATGATTCTAAATCCAAAGTCCAATGTCTTTTGACACTTTGGTGTCGAAAATACAATTGATAGAATGTCAGGGTAGCTAATGACAATGTTTGCCAATGTAGAGTACTTGTGTTGGATGGTCTGTACTTCCCCATGGAAAAATATCTAGTCTCACGGGTTTATGGTAGTGTTTACAAATGTCAGTTGCATCTAAGTTCCAAGTAGAATGTAGCTTGGAGGTCCATGTGTCAATTTGAAGATGATTAGTTGGTGTATTTTGGTGTTAAGTCACTAGTAGTGCTGACCTAATATGTTTTAAGTTGTACAAAGTATAAATAAGTGTTGATCAGTTATGTGGGAACAATTATAGGTCTTGTTGAAAAAGAGTGTCTCAAATTTATTAGCATGTAAGACTTCAGGTTATATTGTATTGACCTACAAGTTTGGTTTCAGTGGGACATGGTTACCAGTCCCCTCAACGGTTTGATAGCTCTTCACAGGTTGATGTTATGTGCATTGTTGGGTGGACAAGTTAATGTCAGAAAGATCTTGTATCCTATCCCCCCGATATCCCAATGGAGGGTATTGCATTGGCGGTGTCGAGGTGACATAGTGTTGTCAGTGGGAATTGCATTGAAGTGACATTGTATTATCATTGGGACCTTAGATGTTGTCCCTTCCAATGGGAAACTAGGAACTCTCATCGGTAGGCGTGGAGAACTTTGCTAGGACATGGATAGTAGTCTCCTCAAGGTGCCAATGGTGTGGAACTCATGGTATACCATTAAGGTGGGACCGGTCAGCATGGAAGTTGATATCAATTGTACAACGGTGGTGATGTGGATGACATATAAGTGATGGGGACCACCTTGGTCAAAGCTGTAAGGTTCGTTGATGAGACTTACCTATATCAATGGGAGATGGTGTAGCATCCCTCTGATATCCTAATAGGGATGCTAGCAATGGTGATATGTTAGGCATATCAGGGTGACAGTTAGGATTTGGAGAGATGTGGTTTCTTGTCTCTTCGACATTCTGATAATTGTATTGAATGTTGGTAATTGGTTAGTTCATTGTGGAAGTTGAAACATTGGATTTCTAGTGATGCTTGAAATGTTTGTAATGTTAAATTGCATAGTGCATTGGAACAAGGGAGAGAGCAGAGTGAATGTGACAAGAGTAGAAGTTGCATTCACATGGGAATTATGTTGGCAGAGTTTCTATAGATGGAATAGGATGTTAATCTCTATGAAAAGGCTTAGAGCCTGCAATTGTATTGTACCTATGTATACTTGGTTTCTGAATAATACAATGGGTCTCTGGCTTTTGGAGTGTGGGATTTTTTACCCGTAAGGGTTTTCCCCATTTAAATTTGTGTTTTCATAGATTTTATCCTTTCATGCTCTATGATTCTGTTGTTGAATCTATTTGATGTTTATTTTTTAAACTGGTTAAATTGCATGAACTTTTCCAGTAGGATTAATGATGGGAAATGAACTATGTTTGATTTTGCTTTGTTGCACAGTTGTGAGTGCTTTTGAGGCAATCTAAAGAAATTTAAATCTACCAAAGATAATATTATTCTCAGATGTTCGAGGTGAGATGACTTAATTTCCCTACAAGTGGTATTAGAAACTTCTATTGGGATTTGATTGTTCCTAGTGTTTCTAGTTCTGGGTATTCCTTCTATGAGGATTTCTTAGTTTGGAAAGCTTGAGAAAATATGAAGCAATCAGATGATAATTGATCCTTTATTGAGTGGAAGTTGTTTTCTCTTTTGTGATAGTTTCAGGAGATAACACACATCTTGAAGGATGTTGAAGATGGAGAAACTAGAGATGGTCATATTGAAATGATGTCATCTGAGGCTCCTAATTGATAGCAGAATAATCATGATGCATGGGGTGGGATTTTTTGTTTTGTGGTTGTGTTACAACAAAGATTTCATATTGGGTGTCTATGAGAGAGGCTCCCTAGTGATATGGAAAAGATTGTGTTGTTTAGCCATGGAGTAATGTGCTTATGTTGGGTGTTCTTTCATGGTATTGGAAGGCAGTATTTTTTGTTACCCCGATTACATATCAGCTATGGAATTGATCATTGGACGATTTGAAAGCTTTTGCAATAGCTAAACTCTCTCAGATGCATGTGCATGTTGATGGTTGTGGAGTTGGCCTACAAGTGGGCCTGAAGTTCTTGAACTGTTGTTTCCTTTTAAGGATGTTTTGTACTTGCATGTCTCAGATTCATGTTCCTTGGATTTGAGGGGTTTTATAGTTTTCCTAAAATCTATGGTTATACATATTCATGATATTCCTTTGTTCTAGTTTAACTATTATGGTTGTATACAGACTTTTGAGTCATCCAATTGTGAAGTGGATATGGGTGTGCATGGGTATTTTTCAGACACAGTGGTTTTGCGGGTTTTACATGGTCAAGAGAAAAACTTGTGGTTTTGTGGAGCTAAAGTTAAGCTATTTTCTAGACCCTATTTTTCGAGGTGTTGCTAAATGAGATAGCTATAGTTTTACATGTACGATTTATGCATGGTGTTGAGAAGGTGAGATTCTTTCTCTGCATGGCAGTGCTGGTATGTGATAGGTCACTCAGCATTTCTGTGGTAATGCTTCTAGGTTCCTAAATTATGGTGCTTGAGTTGTGGACATATTTGGTGAATTAGATTTGTAAGTAATCTAGTGTTTGAGTCATGTTGCCTACATATTTTTTCCCTTTGAGATCTTAGTTTTGCAGTTTCCAGTGTGATTGTGGGTTTGCATGTTATATTGATTGGATCTACTAGTTATGCAGTTTGTGGATTAGCTACCCATTGGCTATAGTGGGATGACATAGAAGTGGACTGTCTATAGCCATGAGGTTGTTTCATTGCTTATGCAAACTTGTTAGCTAGTCTTGTCTGTGGTCACTTGTGCATTGGTGTGGTTTCTTTGAGATGAGAGGATGGATGATGTTGGGTACTTAGATAGTCAGTGATGAGGAACTATGTCATGTGTATCATGATGTCATGAAAAAAACTTGCTTACACATCTTTGTGTAAGTTTTTGACAGTAATGGTATATTTTCTGCTTGGTTTGAAGATTTTGGTGTCACTTTGTATGATTGTTAGATGGACATGTTGATATGTGGACTTGGAGGATTTTCAGATTAGCATATGATTTGGTCATGGTGCTTGGAAATTTCAGTTGTCAAGGTTTAGTGGGAGCTTTAGCATTGACTGTGAATTCATCATTTTGTGATGGATGATCTTCTTTAGTGTTACAAATGTTACTAGGAAGGACTCTTTGATCTTGATGCTTTAGAAAGTTTCTTCCACATTTGCGTGGACACTATGTGAGGATGTGTAACATCTTGGCATGGAGGACTCTTGGAGTCTTTGGTTGAGGTGTTGGTGGTTCCTTATAGGTGATGTTGGTTTAGAGTTTATTTGTTTTATGTCATGGTATACTCTAGTTTATGCATTAGAGTTATGTTATGATACATTGCTCTTGAAACCATGCTATGTTCACTTGGAGCATGGAATCTCCTCAGGGGGATGATAAGATCATGATGTCATGATAAGTTCTTGTTTCATATGATTGGATCTTTGAGAATGGTTTAGTGATTCTCTATGTTTTGGGTGCATTGGTCATATGCTTGAGATCTTCATGATGGTGCAGTGATGCATTTGGAGTTTAACATGAGGTGATTGTTTGCAAATGCTCATGGATACATGCAGAATAAGGTGAGGCTACATTTCTCTTAAGATGAGAGAAGTGTGTTGAGATGGTCACTTGTGGTGAGATTTCAACATGAAGTTCGAAGAGACTTCACCTTGGTTGGATGTGACTTCAATAGAGACCTATGAAGAGATTGTTTCTTGGAGGGGTCATGATGGCTTGCAATCTTGGAGGAGCATTCTCATTCCCCACTGTTGGTCTGTTCGGCAGTTTATTATTTGAAATGTATTTGTCCCTTATATCTTTCAGATATGTTATGTTTCATGCTTTGGTTCTCATAGGATTGAGTTGATTCATGTTCATTGATTATGGAGACTCATTTGAGGATGGTTTAGCATGAGTCTATATGCTTTATCTTTCATAGATATGGATCATGAGTTATGTAATTAGTTCTAGAGGATTCATTTGAGGGATGTTTGCAATGGCTATCTCTTTGTGACCTTGAGTTTAGGATATCATTCATTAATGAGGATTGTTAGGAGATGGTTTTTTGAGCTGATTTATTGAGACAAGAAATGGATTAGTTTGGTCCTCTTTGGTTTGAGAGGCTTACATCCATGTTGGTTACATCATACATATGTTGTGTTTGATCTCTTGAGATTGAACATTTTTAGGTGTTATTAAGTTATTCTCTTTGGGGTTGTATGGAGGAGATCTTACTTGAAATAATTGGCATTTAGAGGTGTATGTAGAAGGATTTTCTATAGGTATATGATGTGTCATGATTCTCCCTTTTTTTATCTTGGTCTTCCTGGATGGTTTGTTTCACATTACATTGGTTTGAGGTTCGATAGGAGCTATTGTGATCACTTTCTTGTGGTCATGTGTTTTCACTTATGTTCTTGAGTGATGACATGGAGGTTCTATTATCTCTTTCCTTTGTTGGGTGTGGAGAACTTGGGAGAGCTATGGACACTTGTGGTGAGAGTTGTTTTTATAGAATTTACAGGATTTGCATATCATTGTGGATGGTTCCTTGGTACTACATGATGATGTTGTTTACACTTTTTAAATGATGCTATTGGTAGATTTGGTATGCCTTGACCTTTTTCAAATATACATTACCCATGCAATGGGAGTTTCTGGATGTGTTTGGTCATCTTCAACTGGTTGACACATGGGGCTTGTATTTGTAGTTGATGGGTTTGCTATGTAGGTGGCATGCATTTGCCGATATGGATAACTTCAAGGTATGGGTGATTGAATGAATTAGTACTTGTTGTGTATGTTATTTTAAGTCATGTGGCTTTTGTTCAATTGGATGGGAGCAGTTAGTTTTTTGGTTGTTGTTCTAGCTAATGTTCTATCTTGTTTCTAAAGGATGACTTCATGGTTGTGTTCAGGATGAAGCTTTGAAGTAGATGTTGTTTCTTCTGTAGAGCTTATGAGCATAGTGAAGTGGAGGTAGTATTCTGTAGCCTTTGCTATTAGTTGGATCTAGTGCTTGTGTTCTCTGGACTAGTGCATATTTGCCATTACTTGTTCCTTTCATTGGAAGATGGTAGGAGTTGTTACCTCAGAATGGTGGAATTCTTGGATGTTGTTGCAGGTGTCTTGGTTGGAGAATGAAAGTATTGTTCAAGTTTCTTATTGTATACATCTGAAAATGACATGACTCGACTTAATAAATATTTTTAATATTTATTTCATCTCCATATTACTCTATCAATAAATAAATAACTTTATTTATTTATTTGATTCATCTCCTCTTATTTAATTAAATGAATTACATTTATTTAATTAATTAAATTCATCTACATCATCTTCATTCCTCTAAATAATTAAATAATTTTAATTATTTAATTAAAACCTTTTATTCTTCCAAATTTAAATAAAATACAATTTTATTTAAATAAAATCTTAAATCTCCACAAGATAAAATATATTTTTATATATTTTATTTATTCCTCCAAATTATCTACAAGTAATTAAATAAATCTTTTTATTTAATTATGTTTTTTCATCTTCTAAAAATCTTTAGATCTTCTAAAAATAAATTCCTCTTGTCATACAAAAGCAAAAGCAGTTTTAAAGCAACTTTAAAGCAAATCTGATCTTAAATTAAAAAATAAAATCTAATTTAAGAAAAATAAAATGTTAGAGTTGGCTATGATTGGAGCCACCCAGGATCTAGGACTTCATGAAAGCACAAGAGAGATCAACTGAGAGAATAATGCTATTTTATCATTGAATGCAAAAGAAGGATTATTGTTGTTTGGATTGATTATATAATACATGAAGAGAGCCTTGCTTATAAAGGCAAAGTGAGAGCTAGAAGGTGGAGAGAAAGGTGGAGTGGAAAGTGGAGATATTCCAACATGTGCCAATTAGAGGATGATAGCTAATTGCACATGTGGAGGATAAGACAACTCACTCCAACTATCAACAACTCAACACACAACTAGACTTAACTAGACACAACTAGACACAACTAGACATCTAGTAGACTCACTAAGTCAACTTAACATGTGTGATTAATGTGTGATGTGTGAATATTATTTAACTAGTAAATAGTTAAATAAGTTGAATTATCCACACTAGGGTAAACCGGTTAGATGATAACCCTGTTCTCACCAACATAAAACTCATCGTCATCAAGAAAGCAGTTAACTCAACAAAGATTCTTTTTGAATGACATGTGTCCTTCTTCTATTGGTTACACGTTCCTCAACCATCCTCCTCCGTTGATCTTCTCATTTCTTCTCAACCATTGAAAATCTTAAATCTCCACAAAATAAAATATATATTTATATATTTTATTTATTCCTCCAAATTATCTACAAATAATTAAATAAATCTTTTTATTTAATTATGCTTTTTTATGTTCTAAAAATCTTCATATCTTCTAAAAATAAATTCCTCTTGTCATACAAAAGAAAAAGTAGTTTTAAAGCAACTTTAAAGAAAATCTGCTCTTAAATTAGAAAAACAAAATCTAATTTAAGAAAAATAAAATTCATCCTCATCAAGAAAGCAGTTAACTCAACAAAGCTTCTTTTTTGAATGACATATGTCCTTCTTTTCGTGGTTGCACATTCCTCAACCATCCTCCTCCATTGATCTTCTCATTTCTTCTCAACCATTGATCTTCTCCCACACATCTCTATAAATACAACCCTCTTCTTCTTCATTTCATATCCATCGCTTGCGTAAATTTATGCTACAGAAACACTAGCATGCCTTTGGCACAACTGCTACCACCTCCACATCTCACTTATCATCCATTTCATTAGCGTGTTGAAGCTCATCTTCAATCACACAAAGTATCATAGCCAACTTCATCTTGTCATCTTAAGGACTTCAAAGAAAGGAAGAAAGCTTCCTAAGGGCCAACATTCATCTCCATCAATATCAAGACAAAAAAGGTAAGCAATGGAAGATGAAAGGTAAAAGGTTGTAAGTATTGCTTTATTATTGTTTAAAATCTTTTTTTCCTTCATATTCTATTGGTGTTTGGGTTTATTATTGTTATCGATTAATCCACATTTTACCCTTACATTTTTTGGCACCCACTGTGGGGCCCTTGCCTCTTTATCTAATCAAAATTTAATTTTTATTGTAGACAGGTTCTGTACAGGTGTCGTATAGGCTTCTGACAGGCTAATCTGGCACATCTGAGCAATCCTGCGATGCTTCTACTCTTTGTTTCAATGTATACAGAAGTTCATCACAAACACACACTAAACTAGAGATTTTCTCTTCTGTTCTAGTGCCTATGATCACCCGATGCATTTATCCTCTGAGACGGTGCATCTGAGTCCTGTTCTGGTGCCTACATCATCCTAACACATATTCCTCACCAGGCGGTGCTTACACTTTGTTTCATGGTGTATTTACTCATTTAAAGCATTTATATCATATTCCTACGCTTTTGACATTTGTATTAGCACATCTATACAATGGCGCATGTAAGCTTTGTTTCTGCGCATTTAGTCTGCATAGCGGCACTTCTATTCTGCACTATGATTTTAGAGTTTCATCTAATTTTTTGTTGGAGCAAACATTTTGTCTTGTAGGATTAGAGGTTGGATTAGGTCATTTAGCTGCATTGATTAGTTAATTTAGATTAATTAGGGGAAAAACTAACAAAAAAATGCATGCATGCAAATTTCACTTAGTCCATAACTAGGAAGAGAGTAATCAAACCATTGCTATATCTACATATTGCTATCTTCTTTAGTTAGATCATTGCTATCTTACAAATGGGAATGAACATTGCTATATCTTAAACATTTCAAAGTTAACAAATGCGTGAGTGCCCAAAGTAGATAGCCCATTTAGTTTTTTTACTTTTAACTAGGTTGGATTAATCAATGTTCTCTATGATTATCGAATGACAATAGGCTTATGCTCTCCCCTTAACTGGGTGACCAGAATGCCTGACTTGTCATTCCATCTATTTAACCTTTAGAGGGGCTTGCCCTTGGATGCACACCTGTCCAAGTGGGAATGACACTGAGTGGAAACAGGCTAAAGCCAAGCCCTACCAATCCACTTTAAATAAATGTGCTTGAGGTGAAAACCTCTTACAACGAGTGCTGCTATGTTACACTGATGGCCAACCTCCCCCAAAACCCTCTAAGGCGCAATCGTTTGAGGCTAGGAGACCCCATAATGGAGAGTAGTGCCACTGCATGTGTAACCACTCGAACGGTTGCCCTAACTATGAACCAATTGTGTAGCATACCAAAAACTCCTATTTGTTGATGCAAAGGGCAGAGCCCTTGAAGTGGCCTCGATTCATGTGATTCTTAGTAGATGTAGTAGGGACAATCCTATAGTTCAGTGGGGGTACAAGCATAAGGAAACCCAAATCTGGTATGCGTAAGAAGTGAGTGCCATGGAGGGGAGCCAGTGCTACTAGATCTTGAAGCTACACACTTTGAATATGCACAGCTAGAGGATTCAACAAATACTATCCCATCCATCCTAGGTTGTAATTGTTTTCTTGTCAAAAAAGTCCAAAATAAAAAAAAATAACAAAAGATAAAATCATGAAAACTTCTATGTGTTTGCTATGTCTTTGCCATAATTGAACATCAAAATTCAAAAGCAAACCAAGTTTTCACCCAAAAATAGAAAAATCTTAAAAAATGTTCCAAAATTCTACAAATCCAAGCTAAAAAAATAGAATGACACTTTATATCGATCTGCAGCGCATTTACGTAGACTTATAATGCATTTGTTATATGTTGCAGTGCATTCAAACCATCACCAAAGTTGCACATTTGATCCAACTTTTAGTGCATTTGAACTCTGTCGTGGTGCATTTACTGTTGTGCATCCAATCCAAAGAGTAAATCCATACCTTCCAAGAGCAAAATTTTTAGCTTTTCAAAAACCATTTCAAAACTATCTCAAATTGTTCCAAAATTTGATTAAGATTTTGAAAATCAACCATTTCCCTCTCTTTCCATGCCATAGCTACTTTTTCATCCAAAATCTCACAAAATTCTTCCAAAATCCAAAAAAGTTAGAACCAAGTTATTCTTGATCACATCAAAATCTCAAACAAACCTAATGAGTCTCCACTATCAGGGATCACTTATCCTTTTCTCTAGGAACTCCACTAGTGGTTTGTGCAAGACTAGTCACATCAAGTAAACAGATTTCTATCATCCTTTCTTCGACTATCTTTTTGTTTACCCATCTTGTTTGATACCAACTAATCTAAGGAGAACCTTGCTCATAATCTTGAACCGTTCTTTCACACTTGGTCAAAACTTTCTCATTCTATCCCATCTCTAGTCACCTTGCATGGTCTTAGCATGGTCTCAAAAACAAAAATAGATTGAAATGGCTGAGAAAATTGTTCCCAACGCTCATGAAAGTGATGAAGAACTTTCTATTGAAGAGATCCTCCAATTGCGGCATGACCCAAAATTTCAACACCTAATGGATAGAATACTTGCCTAAGACCCTACCAGATTCTTTCTACACCTAGCACATCTAAGAGTCAAGCTCCCTAAAGATTTTGACGTAGAGGATCTAAAAGAAACTAAGGAAGCAAGCAACCCTGAGGGAAGTAGACATGAAGAAGTACCCATGGACAAACTTAAAGCAACCATTGATTCCATGGATGCCCTAAGTCTAGTGAACCAACAGATCCAAACCTTACAACAATAAGTCGTAGACATGAAAATAGGAGCATCAACTAAACATTACACCCTAGAGGATATTTCACCATATCCTTTTGATAGGACCTTGATCATGATACCTTTCCCCTCTAAATTTGAGGTTCCAAAATTTGATAAATATCAAGGAAAGGGGGATCCAAGGGACCACATTAGGGAATTCAATGCTGCATGCCTTGAGGTCACACACAATGACACTTACCTTATGCGACTATTTCCAAGAAGCTTGGGAGGACAAGCCATGGAGTGGTTTTCTAGACTACCACCTGGCATTCAAACATTCAACAAACTTGTGGACAAATTTGTTACCCACTTCTCCTATAATATTTAGCATGACACCTCAATATTAGATCTTTGTAACACCAAGAAAAAAGGTGGGGAATCTTTCACTACCTTCCTACAGAGATGGAGATAGTTAGCAAGTAAATGCCCACACCAAATGCCTAAAAAATAGATGTTAGAAATGTTTGTCCATAACTTACAAACTGATCTAAGCTATCATATACAAATCCAATGTCCTACTTCCTTTAGTAAAGTCATTAAGATGGGTCTAATCATCAAAAAAGCTTTAATTGCAAAGGGTCAAATAAAACTCTATAAGGACACTCCTAGTACAAACACCAACACTGATAAACTGAGATTCTAGACAAAGAACAAAAATGTTGTAAACGATGGCATGGTAGATGCCAAGAATGCGGTACCTAAACAACCAATCTTCAATTTATCGACTCCTCAAAACAACCCCCCACAAAACAAACCAAGAAACACAGAATCATTGTTTACAAATTTTCAACCTAAGAGAAAATTCACACCTTTGGGAGAATCATTGGAAACTGCCCTACAGAAGTTAATCACAAATAAGATCATAACACTTCCCTCAGCATGAGAATACGAACCAAAGGTCAAACCCCATTGGTGGAATGACAACGATTTCTGTGAGTACCACCAAAATAGGGGGCACAAAACCAATGACTACATTGACCTAAAGCACACTATCCAAGATTTGATCAAGCAAAACAAAATATCCATTGACAGACATACCTCTAACAATGATCACTAGGAATTCAAAGATCTTCTTCCTAACTATGAGCAGGGAGGACCATCCAACTGAAACAATAGTGGAAATAGCAACGCCAATTACACAAACGCCACCTTTGACTATGTTGTTAACCACATATCAGAGAGTGATTCACACATCAATGTGATCACTATAAACAAGGATCCAGATTGTAATGTTACCACCCACAGTAATAGAATCACTCTTAGAGGAGCCTCCGCAATGTCGGCCAATCAGTACAGTATCTTGGATCAACTCCATAAGACACCTGCACATATCTCCATCCTAGAACTTCTACGTCTATCCCTGTCCCATAGGGACATTCTCGACAAAGCCTTAGTGGAAGCCTCCATTCCCACAAACCTTGCTGAAGAACAGTTTCAAATCATGGTAGGTCACATTACCTCGCCTCACTCCCTATCATTCACTAAAAAGGATGATATGTCAATAACCCAACCTCATAATGCCTCTCTTCTTATCAAAGCTTTCATACACAAACACAAGATCAAAAGAGTCCTAATTGATGGAGGAGCTGGTTTGAATATTTGCACCTTAAAGCTAATCCTTGCATTGGGGTTTTTGGAGAAAGCTATAGATCCAAAAAAGAAAATCACTATCAAAGCCTATGATGAAGAGGAGAGAACTTCCAAGGGAATTGTTACTTTACCAATCAGAGTGGGACCTATAGTAAAAGATGTGGCTTGCCAAGTCATTGATATGGAGCTAGTGTATAACATCCTTCTTGGGAGACCATGGATGCATGCTCTGAAAGTAGTACCATCGCCATACCATCAGTGTATCAAATTCCCTTACGAATGTCAAAAGATCACCATCCAAGGTGACCCCAATCCATTTCAGTACTGCAACTCCATTCAATCTAAACCTGAAGTTGTGATTCCTAACAATCGTGCCTCTGCTTCATCTTCATCTTGTGTTGATCCAAATTCACTTGATTCCTCTTTAGAAGCATCTCAATCTAAACTCCAACTCAAAGATAAGGGCTTGGGTGAGTACATAATTTCCCAATCCCTATGTTTGGCACAACTCCCCCTATCTCGCAAATCTTACGGGAGACCTATCCTGAGCAAGCCCATAGCAGAGAAAACTACCAAAGGACCGTTCGTCAAATGGGGAAGCCTCGAAGATGAGAGTGATGAAAAATATATCCTACAATGGCTATATAAGGATGAAGGTAGTTCCTCAACATAACAAGACCATCCCACCATACCAACTGCACAGTATGGTCAAGGATTTCAAATGCTACAAATAATGGGATATGAAGGACACAGTCCACTCGGTTCAAGAGAGGATGGTATCACTGAACCCATCCAACCTCATACCTTAACAACCTAAGACGCTACAGGGCTAAGTTACACCAGCACATCAAGAACTGATAGAACAAACAGGAATAAAGGCAAACAACCAGAAATATCTACTAGCAATCTAGTTGAGCAAATTCAGTGAATACACCTAGGGAGTGAGACTAACTCCAACAAATATGAATGGGATAGCCTCTCTGAGATTTCTTGTGATGAAAAAGACATAGACATTGTCCACCAGTATGACCCAATCCACACAAATGAGGAACAAGGTCTAGGGGCTAGACCGCTAGAGTTTGACCCACATAATAATGATAGTGAAAGTCGTGAGGAAAGAATGATACCCCCCTTGATGGATCCGCTAATAGAGAGTACCATCATAGACTTTGTCTGTACTTTTAATAACTCTGTCCTAACCATCAACACCACCGAACCAAGCCAACCCAATGACTCCTTACCATTGGTGCACCCTGAACTCATAGATTGGGACTTAGAAGGCACTACCCCTGAGCTTGATACATTTGAAAATGATGAAGCCATCATAGACTATCTTGAGCTTTTAGATCATATACCCGCAGGGGGCCACAGAGCTAGCTACACCATAGAACTCAACGAGAAGGCCTATTTTGGAGAGAGTGCCAAGCCTTTTAGTCTCAAAAATGTAAAAATGAAAGAATGATCTAATGGTGAAAATTGTTTTGCGGCAGTGTTAGATCATGAAAAAAGTAAAAATAAATACGTATCCAATGGTGAAAACCTCTTTGAGGCACCGAAGGATGGAAGGCTTGACCCTCTACCCAATCGTACACATCAAGAGAGATTGTCAATCTTGATAGAACCAATAGAGCTGATCAATGTCAGCACAGGTGATAATCCTATAATGATCCACATGGCAAAGGCTCTAACTAAACAAGAAAAACTAGCATTCACTAACTTCTTCAAGAGAAAACAAATCAACTTTGTGTGGACATATGTAGACATGCCAAGGCTAGATCTGAATCTCATAATGCATCATCTATCTTTAGCTCTGGGAGCTAAACCAATAAAGAAAAAACTTAGAAAAATGTACCCGTAGGTGGCCCTATGGTAAAAGAAGAGCTGAAGAAACTGTTAGATGTTGGATTTATCAGACTAATAGAATATCCTAAATGGATTTCAAACATAGTACCAGTGGCCAAACTAGATGGTAGAGTCTGACTATGTAATGACTTCAGGGACCTGAACAAATCTTGTCTGAAAGATGATTTCCCCTTGCCAAACATTGACATGATTGTAGATCTCACGGTAGGGCACAACATGCTGTCACTAATGGATGGTTCTTCTAGATATAACTAGATAAAAATTGCACCTGAAGACCAACACAAGACTGCATTCACATGTCCTTGGGGCACCTACTGTTGGTGTGTCATGTCATTCGGTTTGAAAAATGTTGGTGCAACATATCAGAGAGCTATGACCACAATCTTCCACGACATGATGCACACCATAATGGAAGATTATGTTGATGACATTTGGCAAAATCACTTACAAGAGAATGACACTTGGAAGTACTAGACAAAATCTTCATAAGATTGGAATAGTTTAATGTGCGTCTCAATCCAAAGAAGTGTGTATTTGGAGTTACCTCAGGTAAGCTACTGGGATACATAGTGTCTACAAATGGAATCAAAGTTGACCCAGCCAAAGTGAAAGCCATCATGGAAATGCCACTCCCCAAGAATCTCACTCAACAAAGGTCCCTATAGGGAAAACTATAGTCTATCAGAAGGTTCATTTCTCAATTGGTAGACAAGTGCCACCCATTTTCCTACCTTCTACATAAGAATGTCCCTTTCAGATGGATAGATTCATGTGAGCAAGCATTTCAATAGTTAAAGGAATATCTAATGAAACCTCCTGTGTTGATGCCTCCAATTTAGGGTAAGCCTCTACTACTGTATATCTCAGCTACACCAACAGCTCTGGGAGCTCTTCTTGCACAACAAAACTATGAAGGGAAAGAACAAGCAATATACTATATCAGTCAAACACTTGTTGGATATGAACTGCAATACATGCCCATTGAGAGAACATGACTCGTTGTGGTCTTTGCCTCACAAAAGTGGAGACATTACATGTTATCACATTTTGTCAAGATGGTAGCAAAAATAGATCCACTCAAATACTTACTCAACAAGGCAACCTTAATAGGTAGATTATCAAAATGGGTTGTGCTTCTCAGTGAATTAGACATCAAATATGTAGATAGGAAAGAAATACAAGGTCAGATACTTGCAAACCAACTGGCCGATGCACCTCTCATAGATGACAACCTTTTGAGCTTTGAATTTCTAAATGAATCTATTTTTTATATCACTACAACAATCTAGAAAATGTACTTCGATGGATCTTACACTCAACATGGATCGAGGGCAGGTATCTTGTTAATCACCCCCAGTGGCAACACCATTCCAAAGTCATACAGACTACTCTTTCCCTACACTAACAATGTGGTAGAGTACGAAGCCCTAGTCATTGGTATCAAGCTGGCAGTGGAATGGAATATCAAAGAATTATAGGTGTATGGTGATTCACAGTTGGTCATAAATCAAGTGAATGATGACTACCAAATGAAAGATGAGAAATTGATCCCTTACAAACAAATGGTAGATGACTTCAAGGAATACTTTGACCAGATCTCTTTTGAGAAAATACCAAGGATTGAGAACAAAGCTGCAGATGCAATGGCAATGATTGCATCTCTCCTTGATATTCCTGATAATCAAGCACGTTATGAGTTCTTGGTAGAGCCAGTGTCCTATCTTGCATACGACACCTCCAAATCCCATATCATTTGCCACATTATTGGAGTTAGTTCCCCCCTCTACGAAAAAATCTTTGCCTACCTTAAAGAGAATACCCTCCCACCTGACCTCTCTAGTAACCAAAAATGAACCTTCATCCATTAGGCATCCTAGTATGCTATTGTTGTAAATACCGTATATCATCGAGGTCTTGATGGTACTCTCCTTAGATGTCTTGATAACAAGGAATATCAAACCACCCTGAGTGAAGTGCACAAAGGTATATGTGGGACCCACTCTAGTCACCCTACCCTAGCTAGTAAACTCATATGCATGGGATACTACTGGCCAACTATGGAATAGGATTCCTATCATTTTGTCAAGAAGTGCAAGAAATGCCAACTCCATGGAAACCTGATACATGCACCAGCATAGGAGCTACAACCATTAACGACTCCTTGGCCTTTCTGTTAGTGGGGACTCAACTTAGTGGGCAAGATTCATCCTCCCTCCTCCAACGGCCATAAATTCATAATCACTACCACTGAGTACTTCACAAAGTGGATTGAGGTTGTGCCCCTAGCCAACATCACAGGCAAGCAGATTGCCTCTTTTCTCCTGAACTATATCATTTGTCGCTATGGTATCCCTTCGTCCATTGTCATGGATAATGGACGACCCTTCAAAAATCAGGATGTCAGGGAACTATGCGATAAATTCCATACTCAGCACCATTTTTAAACACCATACTACTCCCAAGGCAATGGTTAGGCATAGGCATCACATAAAACTATCTTGAAAATACTAAAGAACACTATCACTGATGTTGGCCATAATTGGCATGTCTAGTTAAATCCCACACTGTGGGCCTACCGTACAAGCATCCACACACCCATAGGTACAACACCATACTCCCTGGTTTACGGATCTAAAGCTATCTTTCCCATTGAAGTTGAGATCCTATCCTTGCAAGTTTCATTAAAAGGTCTCACAATTGATGAAGAATACAGAGGAACCAGACTCCAAGAATTAGAGCTGCTCAAAGAAAGAAGGAAACGAGCCTTTAACCACCTAAAAGCATATCAACAGCGAATGTCCAAAAGCTACAATCATAGGGAAAGCCCCGTGTCTTCCAAGTTGGTGATCTTGTCCTCAGAGAGAACAACAGAAATCAGCAAGACTGAGAAAAGAAAGGAAAGTTCAAACCCAACTAGTTAGATCCCTATGTCATCATTGTAGCTTATGGTTTTGGAGCATATCAATTGGCTACATCTGATGGTGAACTATTTGATGATCCTATCAATAGCGTGCATCTCTAAAAGTTCTACACCTAAACCCCAATGCAAGGGAGTCCTTAAAAAATTTAAAAAAATAAAAAAAATGATAAAAAATAAAACAAAAAAATCAAAAAATGGAAAGATAACAAAAAAAAATCATCCTATGGTGAGAACCCAGCAAACAAATGCCTAGGATAGGTACCATGGTAAAAACCTGGCAAACAGGCATCATGTGTACTTCTAGCTTTCGTGCAAATAAAAGCAAGTGGTGAAAACCTAGTAAACAGGTGCTATCTACGACAAACCACTTCTTTCATCTATTGTGACCTCATGTCTCTTATGGCCATCATGTCATTCATCTTGAACCAAGTCCTCTGAGCCATTGTTGAAATATGTCACCTTTGAGTCATCACGTAGGTAAGGCCATTCTTAATGCACCCCCGAGGCTCCACTATCCCATTAGTCCCATATCTGGTCCTTCTATCTATCTGAGTTCATACCCTTTCTGCATCTTTACCATTGCCTAGGTCTTAAGTCCATCAGCTTCACCCTGAACTACGTTGCCTCTGCGTCATCATGTAGGCAAGGCCATTTAGTAATGGGCCCCTGAGGCACTAAGTCAGTCCCTTAGGGTCCATCTCTTCATGTATGTTTGTTGTATCACCCATAATAAGTCGATCCTTGTCTAAATTGGGGGCAACTCCTCAACCTGGTTACGGATTTGGATTCTTGAATGCCACACGTTCTAAGAGGATACCAATAAAGGATTGTGATACTTTCACTAGACAAGCACATGCAGCAAAGCAAGCTTCCCAAAACAAAATTCTTGACACATAACATCAACCTATCAAAAACAAAGCAGAGCACCATACCAAAACACTCAAACCAATTCTATATCAATTATGGAAAAAAGACACATCTAATGCAAGAATGTTTTGGGAACAGATTAAGTTACAGAGTCTTGGATTTTTGTCATTATGTCTTCCTATGCTACTCAAGGATGCCAAAAGATAGAGATGCTATGATGGGGGTACAATCTTTTTCTTTGTATGTTGCTTGTGGATTAAACTTTCATAATGTGACAACTTTCTGTCTAACAATATGATCAGCAAAAGAACATTGAGGACTTCAAAGGTCTGAACATGAAAAGGGGCAATCCTTGTCTATTGAAATGCAAGAAGTACTCAGGTCATCTAGATTCAAGTTTGACTAGATGCTTGTATCAACTTGCTATATCAAAATCCATGTAAGGAATACTTAGGTCATCTCGGTCCAATTATACCTAGATCCTTGTAATCCCTTACAATATTTCAAAAAGTGAAAAATGCCAAAAACTACCCAATGATGAAAGAAAAGTACTTGCACTTTCAAGATGACAATCTGCATCCATTCCATATCCAAAAAATCCATAGCCACCATGCAATAAAGGAAATCCTGCAATATATCAAATCAAATCTTTAATTTCTTCATCTCTTTTTTGCCACACATCCACATCATCTCTGTGTCGATTGAGTACATTTGGACCAAATCAAAAACATAGCATATAGTTGCATATCATATCACATTAGATAGTCATCCACATGATTAAAACATTTTGCATACATAATAAAAACATTAGATAATTTTTCCATACTTTTTTAGACCATCCATTTGCATCCATATATCATATCAAAAATAAAAAACATAGACAAATACATATAGAACTGCATAATCATATCCATAACATGTCACATTTGCATTTGCATATGAAATCATTCTAACATCAATCTAGTGTGCATCACATATACAAAGCCTCATAAGATAGATTTCATAATCATATACATAACATATGCATTCACACACATTAGAAGCATATCAAATAAAACATCTAAGGTCTGCATTAGATCATATAATTGTTGTCACATGAAATTGCACCCTGCTTGGAAGGATTCCAAGCATTCCAATGACACAATGGGAATGATCTCAAGGTGTGGGACCTTGCTCAAAGAGATTAGAACTCTAGAGAAGGCCAGCTTCCTTGCCTGATTATCACCTAAAACTACTGAACTTTGAGGGGGAAAGGGAGAAGGAAATCTTTAAAATGAAGATGAAATAGAAAACTTGAAAACAAAGGGTGATGCACCAGACAGATTAAAAGAGACTTCCACAACACTAAGAGAATGCACAATATGATTAGATACATCAAGTAAACATACACAGATTAGATGATTCTAGCAGAGGTAAGGCGCAATAGGGTTGAGAGGAACAGAATGTTAACAGACAACCTCATGCAGATTCACACAGAACTGGAAAATTAGCAAAGGAGGTAAAATAACTTGCATATATCCAATGAAAAGGCAAGGTTACAGTATATGAAAAACTCTATTTGGAAACAGAAAGACCAGAATGCCCAAAAAATTTCCAACCCTATTTACATAATAAGCCTCAGCTTATATAGCATTCAATCTAACCTAAGTCGGTTACAAATTCGCTCAGAGAGCTGCAACCAAAAATATCTCTGAAGGGACGTCCCAGCTGCCAGGAGTAATGTCACAAAAAGATCTGGAATTGATGTAAATGGAAGATATTTTCAGTCTTCAATGCAAGATGGTGCATCATCAATCTGCTCCCCTGAAACAGTGGAAGATATTTTGGTATTGAATGCGAGCTACTTCCTCCTTGTGTAGCAATAAATGCGAGAAATATCTGCATCTGCCCCAAAATGGTCACTGAAATATCCTTTCATCTAAATATGCAAATCCGGATCCGAAATTGAAAAGTGAGAAAACTCCTCTGAAATTCCCGCCATATGAAAGAGGAGGCAAAAAATATGTATTTTTGCCTCTTACATCATGACAAAATTTGCTAGGACAAAGGAGACACAAGTGGTCAAAGCTTCGATCAACTGCTTGAAATATTGCCCTGCATTTGGCCTTTCGAAACTACTCTTGGCACTTAAACTCCTTATGAGGGATATGATGGTGATGTCACCATCATGGACGGGCCTTATTGAAATGTGATAGGATGGCGTCAATCATCATATCGGCATTTGGGGTGATATATGAAAGATCAAGTGATATTTTAGAGATCGGGGTGATATTTCAGAGATCGGGGTGATATGGAAAAGATTGGGTGATATTTCAGAGATTGGGGTGATATGGAAAAGATCAGGTGATATTTCAGAGATCAGGGTGATATGGAAAAGATTAGGTGATATTTTAGATATCGGGCTGATATTTCAGATATCAGTGTGATATGAAAAAGATCGGGTGATATTTTAGATATCGGGGTGATCTTACAAATATCACCCGATGTTCAGAATATGACCTGATGTTTTGAATATGACCCAATGTTTTGAATATGACCCGATGTTTTGAATATCACCTGATGTTTTGAATATCGCCCCGATGTTTAGAATATCACCCTGATGTTTTGAATATCGCTCCGATGTTCGAAATATCGCCCCGATGTTTGGAATATCGCCCCGATGTTTAGAATATCGCCCTGATGTTTTGAATATGACCTGATGTTTTGAATATGACCTGATGTTTGGAATATGACCCGATGTTTAGAATATCACCCCCCCCCCCCCCCCCCCGCAAGAAAAATTAGGTTTGACCAGAACATTGACCATACATAACTTCCTTATTTTAGCAAATTTTAGGGTGATGTAAAAAGCAAACTTGCCTATTTTTTCAAGCTCTTTCACATGGTAAGCTTCTTTAGGAAAGCTTCAAACCCTAAGATTTTGGTTCAGACTTCAAGATCACAAATATAACTTACATTGGGGATATGCACACTGACTGATGCTGTTTGAATTATTTGACTCCTGCTGGAGGAAAAATAGGTCAACAATTTGGTGACTTCTATGGGATGTTTGCCTACTAAACAATTAGATCAGTGGCCTTGAGCATCCATTGGGCATGGAGTCATACATAGACTAAAATATATAGATATTTTCTGACTTTAGCAACTCAGCACAGTAGTGAAGAACATTGGAAGACCAACCCAAGATAGAAATGTTGAAAG
This sequence comes from Cunninghamia lanceolata, assembly GCA_027924645.1. NCBI lineage: Eukaryota > Viridiplantae > Streptophyta > Pinopsida > Cupressales > Cupressaceae > Cunninghamia > Cunninghamia lanceolata. The sequence continues at coordinate 9,326,756 of BSBN01000111.1, forward strand.
CAATCCCCTCAACTATGCTAGATAGCACTTAGGGAAAGCAAAAGGGATCAAAACTAATGTGCAACAGCACTTATTGGAAACATAGAGACCTAATCTACTGATTTACAAAGCACCCATACCTCAAAACACCTCTTCAAGTGTATCCCATTTACTGGGATAGGCAAATTTTGTCCATCCATACTTGATAACTGAAATGCATTGTGCTCCTTGCATTCAGTAATGAGAAATGGGCCACTCCACATGCTGTCAAACTTGGAATGCTTTCCTAGTCTGCTTTTCAATTCATCCCATTTGAGCACCATATCACCCATTCTAAAATTTTTGGGGGTGGCCTTCTTATCAAAATTTCTTTTTGTTTGAAGCTGATGATACTCCATAGCTTCCATATCTTTATCTCTGCTCTCTTCAAGATCCATAAGCTAAGCATATTTAATAGTCACAGGGCCCTTTGCTTCAAACATTTCCAACTAATTCATAATGTCTAGTGCTGGGAGTTCCATAAACATAGGCAACCTTGCCTCCTTTCCATACACTAGCAGATATGGGGAGTTCCCAATAGAGCTTTTAGGAGTTATTTTATCTGCCCATAATGCATACTTTAGATTAATATGCCAGGTCCTCTAGTTATACTCCATTGATCTTTTAATAATCCTTATGAGATTTTTGTTTGTAGATTCAGCCAAACCATTACCCTATGGGTAATAACTTGATGAAGTATTCAAATAGACCCCACTCTTAACAGCCCAGTTAGTTATTTTCAATCCTACAAAGGCCAAAGCATTGTCTGATATGATAGACTCAGGCACTCCAAATTTGGAAACCAAATCACAATACAAATTTAAAACAACATTCTCATTGGACTCCTTTAGAGCCACTGCTTCAGTCTACCTTGTGAAATAGTCTATAGCTGTGAGTATCCATATGTGGCCTGCACTTGATGGTGGGTTAATAGGACCTATAAAATCAATGCCCCATCTCATAAAGGGTTGCTCTACTTGAATTGGCTATAGAGGTAACGCTGGTAGCCTTTCCCTACCAGCAAAAATGGCACACTTTATATATTTTCTAGCCCATGTATGGGCATCCTTAAATAAGTTGGGCCAGTAGTAGCAAGCTCTCATTATTTTCCAAGCAATAGTCCTTGGGGTGAAATGACCCCCTACTATTCCATCATGAAATTCATGTAGCACCTTGCCAGTCTGACCTTTATCAATGCACCTTAAAAATACACCATTAAAGTCCTTTCTAAAAAGGATGCCATTTATTAAAACATATGGAATGGATTGCAATCTAAAATATCTTCTTTTAGTTCTATCTAGAACTGTTGGACATTTAGCACTTTGCAAAAATTAAGTCATGTCATTAACCCAACTAGTGCCTACTATTGCTGTACCATTCTGATGCTCCTCCTTAATGGTCAGAAGCACCTCCTCTTCCTTTTCTATTTTGTTCTCTGAACTGGTAGCAAGTTGTTCAATGAGTCCTCTGCCTCTGACTAGCTTGGTTATCTTGATAGCCATGTCATATTCCATGACTTTAGTGTTCCAACCAGCCCTTTTCTCATTAACATCTTTACTCAACAGGAACTCTTTCACACTAGGGTGAGCTACCATCAAATGTATCTTGTTATTAGAAATAAGATGTCTAAATTTCTTGAGGCTCCTTACCACTACAAGGTTGTGCTTTTCAATGAAGCTATACCTCTTCTCATAATCCTCTAGCCCTTGACTGAAGAAAGTGATTGGTTTCTCAAAACCTTCACTATGCTGCTATACCAAAATCACAGAGATTGTATCCAGGCTGCCATAAGCATACAAGATAAAGTCTTTGGAGAAATCAGGATTTACCAGTGTTGGTGCAATTGGTAATGCCTCTTTTATGGACTCGAAGCTAAGCTTGGCTTCTCTTGTCCAACTGAAAGCTATATTCTTCTTCAACATAGACGTCAAAGGCTTCAAAAGATTTGCAATGTAGGGGATAAATCTTTGTAGAAAATTAATTCTGTCAATAAAACTTTGCAGTCCCCTTTTATGGTTGGGTAAAGGCAGGTCCAGAATAGCTCTTACCCTTTCAGCATCAATGGTAATTCCTTCCTTTAACAAAATGTACCCTAACAGCTTGCCTTCATGCACAGGGAATATGCACTTCGTGGGATTGAGAGATATCCTGAATTCCTTACATCTTTCAAATACTAGCCTTAGATGAGATAAATGCTCAGATGCATTCTTGGAAAAGACTGTTATGTCATCAAGGTATACTAGCACCAGTTTATATAGCAAACCCTTAAAATCCATGTCCATAGCTCTCTGAAAAGTAGAGCCAACATTTGAGAGGCCAAAAGGCATCCTTTTGTAGGCCATGGTACCCCATTTGGTGGTGAAAGTAGTCTTGAACTAATCCTCCTCCTTGACTAACACCTGATTGTAACCAGAAAATCCATCATGCAAAGAAAACCTTTCTGAGCTAGCCACTACCTACAGAATTTGCTCCATTGAAGGCAATGGGTAGTGATCTTTTAGGGAGGCTCTGTTGAGGTCCCTGAAGTTGACACACAGCCTAATCTCTCCATTCTTCTTCCTCACAGGGATAAGGTTGGAGACCCAAAAAGTATGTTTGATTAGAAAAATGATTTTCCCCTCAATCAGTTTAGTTAGCTCTTTAATCATTAGAGGCTCAAGCTTTCGATTTAAAGGTCTTTGCTTATGCCTCACAGGTTTAGTACCTGGGTCTAACTCTATGGTGTGCTGGGCAATATGAGGGTCGAACCCTTTTAGGTCTGAGTAATCCCAGGAAAACACCTCTTCAAATTCTTAATAGAGGGCAATAAAAGCTCTCCTATCCTTAGCTGAGTAGATTCTACTGATTTTAAGAAGCTTACCTTTGAAAATTTCTAGCTCCTCATAATGCTCTTGTTTAATCTGCATGCTAGTATTTCTTTTCTTAAACTAATCATCTATACTAAAAATAGATTCCAAGGTTACCAATCCCTTGGGCATCTTGTTTGTTCTCAGCTGAACAATTTGATCATTGCCATACTGTTGTTTGATTTTATCCTGATTCATCATGGAAAACTCATCCTCCTCCAATAGGAACCGCAGAATCTACTCATCACTCTCAAAAACCTGCCAATGAACATTATTATTAGGGATTGCGGGTCTATCAACTATTTTTGCATGAGGCTGCACCTTTTCTCGTTGAATATCACTGGGGATGTCAAACTGAGCCCTAATTGCAGCTAACCTATCAACATGATGGTTCTGATTTTTTGGAATAGAGATCAGGTTGAAAGCTTCAAACTCTTCAATCATATCCCATACCCTATGTTTGTAGCATTTCAGAACATCACTTTTAGTAAGATGCAGTCCTCTTACCTGATTCACAATGAGTTCACTATCACCATAAACCTGCAAACAACCTATTTTCTTTTTTCTTGCCCACTGCAAACCTTGGATTAATCCTTCATATTCAGCAATGTTATTTGTACATGCAAAGGCAAAATGGAAAGAAGAATAATATTTTTCACCTTGTAGTGACACTAGCATTGCACCACCTCTAGATCCATTCCTGCTCCTTGAGCCATCAGAGTACATTTTCCACACCTCATTTGGTTGTTCTGTCTATTGTTCAGCATCTTTTACAAGATTTGGTATTGTTGTTTCAGGTTCATGCAGCATGTAAACCCCCATACCAATTTCTTGGATGTGTCCTTCAAGATCATCCACAGTATTCTCTAAGGCCCACTCCCTTAAGAGTACCTCTGGTATGATTTTAGCTTGTAGTTCTTGAGCAGCAACTAATTCAGGATCATCAGAAATAATGTAATTTGCATTAACTGCACTTGGTGTGTAAGGCTCTATGTGATGATTTGATAGAGACTTAGATTTTAAAGTTACTTTGGTGCAATATCTAGTCCTGAAAAACATGTGGGACCAGTCTAAGGACAAATATCCTCTTATCTTGGCTGTAAATTCTCTTGATAAACACATGGCAAAAGAAGGAGGCAAATCTATGATGAATACCTCCTGGGAAATGGAAACATTGGGATAGGTATGCAAAGTGAGACCTAGGTCTTTTATTACACCCACAGTATTAACAGCTATACCATCTAATTGGACTACACCCTTCTCAAGGGGCTAGTACTTGAGCCCTAATTGGTCTGCAATCTGCTTAGGCATCATAGAACTGCTTGCTCCACTATCCACCATGCAATTATGAACTAATTTATCTCCAATTATCAATGATACATAAAATGGGAGTGGTTTAGCACTTTTGTTGGGCTGCTTGCTATTATCCTGGGATGAATTGGTAAGGACATCCCTATTTGGGTCAATAGTTGTATCACTGGATACTTTCAAATCATATAACATAGACTACAACATCTTCTTTTGGCCAGGGATGGTTAGGGAATCCCACATGGACATTGTCACATTCATCTTCTTCATATTTTCAATAATATTGAAAGATGGAATGGCACTTACCTTCTGATTTGATTTCGTAGCAGCAACCTCTACTTGCAAATGATGCATCTCCCTTGCTGTTGCTAGGTTACTTCTTTGTAGAATATGGGGGATATGTGATGTAGAAGCACCAACATGTCCTTTCTCTTTATTTACTGCTTGGTCTATCTCATAACCCCTCTTCTTGGCTCTTATATTTGCTACAACTGAAGTGTTATCACTCTTTATGCCACATAATTCACCTTCTTGCCAATTTATGAAGGAAGAATCATTGTGAGGTTGTTCTTGTTGCTGTGCAGCTCCATCATGTGGTGTATTTGGCTATGATACTGCCACATTCTTCACTATTAGAGCTTGATTTATAACCCCATTCAAGCAATCTACTTGACTATGTGGCTGATTGCATGGATAGCACCATTCATACTCAGCTACAAGGTTGTTCTAAGCAAGAACAAGGTCCCTTACTATATTAATAGGTGCCAGATTATAAGGCAGAAAAGGCCTTTGATTCACATTTTTCCTGGCACCTTGGTAATTGCTTTGATAAGGTGGCCTATTAGCTTGGTAAGGATGATTTTGGCCTTGATATGGCTGCTAATTTTGCCCTTGAGGTTGTGGCTGATAAGGCTGTCTATGTTGGGATTGCTACTTTTTAATGTTTACCAGCTCATTCCCAAAAGTCTGCAGAATATTCTCTATTTTTTGTTGACTATTTTTTATCTCTTTTAGCTCTTGAGATGAACTAGAGGCAGCTGGTTCAGATTGACAGTGCTTGGTGATGCTCCCATAGTAGGTAAAGGGGCAAAATATGGGATTGGCAATGGCATTGAAGCCCGAATCTTAGGAAAAATAGGCACTAGTGGTCTAGGTGCTCTTTTTCTAGCCTAAATTAGATTATTCTCAGCTCTAATAGCTATTTCATAAGTATCAGGTAAACTAGTACCTCCTAATGATTGTATCATCACTGAAATATCACTATTCAAAGCTTTCAAAAAATACAAGAATGCATATTCAACTGGAGGTCTTACCATGGCAGGGATTCTGTCCCATATATTCTAGAATCTGAAGTTAAAATCCATCATTTGCTCCTGAGGAGCTCTCTTTATAGTGGTCATCTGTTCAACCAATGATAGATTATCTGATTTATCTTGGAACTATTTGTTTAATTTCTCTCCTAGATCATCCCAGGTTCCTATAGTCTGCACTGGTAGGCTCCTGAACCATTGCAATACCTTCCCTTTGAATGACGCAGCCAGCAGCCTGATGGCTACATTCTCTTGAGTGACATGATGTACACCACACAGAGATGCTATGTCTCTAATGTGCTCAATAGGGGTAGTCTGATTTTCCCTTGTAAAATAGGGCAGACTCTTCAAAGCTGCCATGGGTATAACATCATGTACTGTTAGGTTTAAAGGGTTGCCCCCATCAAAAGTCACGAATGGCTGATTTCTTACCATCTGAACAATTGGGGTTAGATTTGCTTGAGTTGCTACAGGAACTACAGAGGCAACTAGTATGAAATTTGGTGGAGTTGACTATATCTTTTTAGAAACTGGAGTCCTTACTACAACTCTACTCTGCCTTCTAGGTGGAGACAGCTGCAAATAGTCAAATGAGCTTGAACTCCTAGTTTGAATCTTTCCCATAAAAATGTATCAGTAGAACCGATCTGCTTGTTCTTCCGTAGTGTGAGTCACTAGATATGCAAGTTTAACCTCTTACAAGTCTAAAAATCACTAGCTGCACATCAAAACTAGTAATAAAGTTGTACAGGTCCCATCGGGCATGCCAGAAACTATTGTCACATGAAATTACACCCTACTTGGAAGGATTCCAAGCATTCCAATGACACAATGGGAATGATCTCAAGGTGTGGGACCTTGCTCAAAGAGATTAGACCTCCGGAGAAGGTTGACTTCCTTGTCTAATTATCACCTAAAACTACTAAACTTTGAGGGGGAAAGGGAGAAGGAAAGCTTAAAAATGAAGATGAAATAGAAAACTTGAAAACAAAGGGTGATGCACCAGAAAGATTAAAAGAGACTTCCACAACACTGAGAGAATGCACAAAATGATCAGATATAGCAAGTAAACATACACAGATTAGATGATTCTAGCAGAGGTAAAGCGCAATAGGGTTGAGAGGAATAGAATGTTCACAGACAACCTCATGCAATTTCACACAGAACTGGAAAATCAGCAAAGGAGGTAAAATAACTTGCATATATCCAATGAAAAGGCAACGTTACAGTATATGAAAAACTCTATTTGGAAACAGAAAGACCAGAATGCCCAAAAAATTTCTAACCCTATTTACATCATAAGCCTCAGCTTATATAGCATTTAATCTAACCTAAGTCTGTTACAAATTCGCTCAAAGAGCTGCAACCAAAAATATCTCTGAAGGGACGTCCCAACTGCCAGGAGTAATGGCGCAAAAGATTTGGAATTGATGCAGATGGAAGATATTTTCAGTCTTCAATGCAAGTTGCTACATCATCAATCTGCTCCCCTGAAATGGTAGAAGATATTTTGGTATTGAATGCGAGTTGCTTCCTCTTTGTGTAGCAATAAATGCAAGAAATATCTGCATTTGCCCCAAAATGGTTGCTAAAACATCCTTTCATCCAAATATTCAAATTTGGATCCGAAATTGAAAAGTGAGAAAACCCCTTTGAAAATACCACCATATGAAAGAGGAGGCAAAAAACATGTATTTTTGCCTCTTACATCATGACGAAATTCTCCAGGACGGAGGAGACATAGGTGGTCAAAGCTTCGGTCAACTACCTGAAATATTGCTTTGCATCTAGCCTTCTGAAACTGCTCTTGGCTCTTAAACTCCTTATGAGGGATATGATGGGGATGTCACCATCATGGATGGGCCTTATTGAAATGTGACAGGATGGCATTGATCATCATATCGGCATTTGGGGTGATATATGAATGATCGGGTGATATTTTGGAGATCAGGGTGATATTTCAGAGATTAGGGTGATATGGCAAAGATCGGGTGATGTTTCAAAGATCGGGGTGATATGGAAAAGATCATGTGATATTTCAGAGATTGGGGTGATATGGAAAAGAATGGATGATATTTAAGATATCAGGCTGATATTTCAAAGATCAAGGTGATATAGAAAAGATCGGGTGATATTTTTGATATCAGGGTGATCTTACAAATATCACCCGATGTTTGGAATACGACCTAATGTTTGGAATATGACCCGATGTTTTGAATATCACCCGATGTTCAGAATATCACCCCGATGTTTTGAATATGACTTGATGTTTTGAATATGACCCGATGTTTGGAATATTGCCCCCCAGAAAATCAAGTTTGATCAGAACATTGACCATACATAACTTCCTTATTTTCATGAATTTTAGGGTGATGTAAAAAGGAAACTTGTCTATTTTTTCAAGCTCATTCACATGGTAAGCTTCTTCAGGCAATCTTCAGACCCTAAGATTTGGGTTCAGACTTCAAGATCACAAATATAACTTACATTGGGGATATGCACACTAACTGATGCTGCTTGAATTATTTGACTCCTGCTAGAGGAAAAATAGGTCAACAATAACATCACATGGCATCATATCAAAATCTACATTAGATAAACATCTCATAGCAACAAGTAAAATGTCTAAGTCTGCATTAGATAAACACATGTTAGACTTAGGGTAGACAACTGAGAGGGGGGTAAATCAGTTGTCCAAAACTTTCTTCCAAATCAAATACTTAACTCCACACAAGCATAATAGTAAATCAATCATGAAAGCATAATGCAACAAGTTAAGAGCAGATACACATTAACAAACATAACACCAAGATTTTTGATGTGGAAAACCTAGTTAAGGGAAAAACCACAGGGTGATTAACCCAAGATAATATTCTCTGCTAGAAGAATAGAAAAAACAAATCGCACATGCCAATTAGGGCTCACTACCTGAGCACACTGCTCACAAGAGGCTTACTGCCTACAAGAGACACACTATCTACAAAAGGAATAAGTATCACATACTTGAACTGGTAAATAGCATCTTCACTATGCTTGAGTTAGTTCCGTTTAAGCTCAAACCTTCTGCTCTGCCTTTTGCTTCTTCCTCGCTACCACATCCTCATCTCCACAGACACACCCTGAATTGACTTCGCAGTCCCTTATTTATACACAACATCAACTTAGGAACAAACATCTAAGTCGGCGATCATCCACAAGAACATCCGCAAGTTGAGTAAATCATCTAGTTGGCCAGCCTAAGAAAGAACACCTTCATCCGGAAGTATTTCTTCAATTCTAGACTCCATCTCTAATGTGGACCATCAACATGAACTGAACATGATCCAAGGACCTCCACAAACTTGCCTGAAACACCAAGAACATCTGCACTTCCTCTACTTACTGAAATCCTTCTCTCCTTCATCAGGAACCTCAAGAACACAGTCTACCATTACTGTCACAAAGGAATAGATACTTGCGGACCTTCAAACCATGAATCAATCAAGTTAACACACAACACAAACTTCCCCAACACTTCCTCAAATCTACAAAACTGGAGAATGCATTTCCAGATTTCACCGAACCTATCTGTATCACTCTATCAGCACTAAACATCTGTCAGAACCAGTTTCACTTGAACTGCCATAACTTCTTCATATCTTCATGTGGACCTCTGAAATCTCTACTAGAACATTTTAAGACACATATCTACAAACCCTTTAAACCACATCCTCTGATCCTCATCATGTCTTGGACTTTTACCTTATGTCATCACTGTTCTTCACTGTTCCTGATTGAGACTAATTTCTCAATATCCTCAGCACACAACTCATCCAACCTTATCATTAATGTAATAGGAGTATGTTGACATCAATGACAACACTGGTTAGGCCCATACTTGTAACAATCTCCCCCTTTGTCATTAATGGCAACATATGATGTGAAAAACTATTTTGACCATCAAGACAAGAACTTTTCTTTACTGTCACAACTCCCCCTATTAGCAACCACCATTCACATTTCTTCTCTCCCATTATTGCTCCCCCTTTGATCAGCGACTACTTGTTTTTTACATGTCTTCTCTCCCCCTTTGACATCAATGGCAAAGTGCTCATACTTGCAACTCTACCACTTTAAAATCATATCTGCTGCTCCCCCTGAGTAGCAGCTCCCCATCATTAGTTCGGACCACAAGATGTGACTGTGATATGCACTGGACTGATGCACCTTAGTGCATCTTAGTTCATCATCGGAGGGGCAATAACCCCTAACTTCTCCCTTAGATACTCAAAAGAGTCCTTAGGTAGAGGTTTTGTAAAGATGTCTACAATCTGATCCTTGGAAGGCACAAACTTCAATCTAACTTCATTCTTGTTCACTTGTTCTCTCAGGAAGTGAAACTTGATGGATATATGTTCATTCTTTGAATGCAACACTAGATTCTTAGATATGTTTATTGCACTTGAATTATCACAGAAAATTGTGATAGGCTCCTCATACTCCACTTTGATATCTCTTAACATTTGCTTCATCCACAAAACTTGAGTACAACTACCTACTGTAGCAATATATTCTACTTCTGCAGTGGATAGAGATATTGCTTCTTGTTTCTTGCTTAACCAAGAAACCAATCTCTTCCCCAAAAAGAATGCTCCACCACTGGTACTCTTCCGGTCATCCACATCTCCTACCCAATCAGCATCTATATATACATGAAGAGAGAAATCATGATCTCTAGGATACCACAACCCATACTCAACTGTGCCCTTTAGATATCTAAAAATCTTCTTGATTGCCATAACATGAGATTCTCTAGGATCAGCTTGGAATCTGGCAACAAGACCAACAACCTGCATAATATCTGGTCTAGTTTGAGTGAGATACAACAGTCCTCCAATCATTGACCTATATTTTTTCTGATCAACCTTGGGAGAGTCATCATCTTTGCTCAACTTGCATCCGGTTGCCATTGGAGTGTTCATGGGTTTTGAGTCTTCCATCCCAATTTTCCTCAATAATTCTCTTGCATATTTGGTCTATGAAATGAAGATACCTTTCTTTGTTTGAGTGATTTGTAGACCCAAGAAGAAATTCATTTCACCAAGCATGGACATCTCAAACTCACTTTTCATTTGATTTGCAAAAGTTTTACACAAACTATCTTTTCCTCCAAAAATGATATCATCAACAAACACTTCAACACCTAAAATGTTTTCATGATCAATTTTGAAATATAAATTACTGTCAGCAGTACCTTTGTTGAAACCAATATTCAAGAGATGTTTATCCAGTCTTTCATACTAGGCTCTTGGGGCTTGCTTCAGTCCATACAATGCCTTTTTCAACTTACAAACAATATCACCATTGTCAAACAATTAAAATCCATCTAGTTGTTCAATGTACACTTCTTCTTCCAAATCACCATTCAGGAAGGCAGACTTGACATCCATTTGATACACTTTAAAATCTTTGAAGGCAACAAATGCAAGAAATAATCTGACTACTTCAATTCTTTCCACCGGAGCAAAAGTTTCTTCAAAATCAACTCCTATTTGAGAGTAACCTTTGCAAACTAATCTGGCCTTATTTCTGATCACTTCACCAGCTTCATTTAATTTTTTCCAAAAGACCCATTTGGTTCCAATCACATTTTTGTTTCTAGGTCTGGGAACAAGATCCCAAGTGTGATTCTTCTCAATTTGCATCAGTTCTTCCTCCATTGCCTTAGTCCATTTTTCATCATTGCAGGCTTCATTTACTATCTTAGGTTCAATCTTTGAAATTAGACAATACTCATCTGAATTTTGAGCATTTCTCCTCCTTGATTGCACTCCTTTGCTTTTGTCACCTATGATCTAATCTTCAGAGTGGTTTAGAGTTACATACCTTGGACCGTTGGGAGTTTCTTGCACCTCTAACTCTTGATCAGTCTCATTGAGACTTATCTCTTCTTCCTGACTTACTGGATCAACTTGACTTTGTTTCTCAGAAGAGGCATGGATACTTTGAATCTAAACACCATTCTAATCATCTTCATTATACTCATGAATTCTTGCGGGTCTTTCAATTTCTTCATCAACCTTCACATTTACACTTTCTACAATCTTTCTCAGTCTATTGTTGTAACACTGGTATGCTTTGCTTTAAGTAGAGTAACCCAAGAATATTCCTTCATCACTTCTAGCATCAAAATTTCCTAGATCTTCATCCCTTTTAATGTAACATCTGCTACCAAAAACTTTAAAATATCTCACAGTGGGAGTAATGCCAAACAAAAGTTCATAAGGAGTCTTACCGGTATTGTTTCTAATTTGATCTCGATTGAGAGTGTAGACTGTAGTGCTAATAGCTTCTCTCCAATAGATCTGAGGAACATTTGCTTCCATCATCATGGTCCTGGATGCTTCCTGGATGGTCTGGTTCTTTCTCTCAACTACTCCATTCTACTATGGAGTTCTAGGGGCAGACAACTGTCTCTTTATTCCATGTTTCTCATAGAAATCTATGAACTCGCTGGATGTGAATTCTCCACCTCTATCAGACCTTAGACATTTCAATTTTAATCCGGTTTCATTCTCCACCATGGCCTTGAATATTTTGAACTTCTCAAGTGCTTCTGATTTTTCTTTCAGAAAGGTTACCCACATCATCCAGGAATAGTCATCAATTAGCAACATAAAGCATCTATCACCTTGGATACTCCTAACTCTTTCTAGACCACAAAGATCAGTATGAACTAAGTCCAACAGTCTGGTAGAAGACAATTCCTTACTTTTGAATGTGACTCTACTTAGTTTTCCCAACTAACATTCTTTGCACAAGTTATTAGTAGGTTTCACTAATTTTGGAAGATCTCTTACAGCCTGAGTATTGCTTATCTTGATGATATTATCAAAATTCACATGACACATCCTCCTATGCCATAACTAACTCTGATCAATTTGAGCAAATAAGTAACTTTTACCAGTACCAACCAAGTGGAAGATATTACCTTTAGTTTGAGTACCAGATGCAATCTCTGTTCTGAAACTTTCAAAGATCTTGCATTTTCTATTCCTGAATCTGAGATCATAGCCTTTGTCCACCAACTGTCCAACACTGAGAAGATTGTGCTTTAATCCTTCAACATACAGTACATTACTAGTTTTGTTCTTTCCATCAAGAGAAATAGTTCCTCTACCTCTGATTCTGCCAGCAGAATTATCTCCAAACTTTAAAATTCCTCCTTCATACTTTTCCAAATTTAAGAACTTATTCTTGTCACCTATCATACGGTGAGAGCATCCACTATCAATGACCCAATCATCCTTTGCTTCAACTTGGGCAGCTAGAGCTCTTTCTTCAACTTTATGATTGACAGATACATAGGATATTGGTTCCTCTTCTTTGATGGCAATAAACACCCATTCATTATCGGATTTGTTTCCTGTCTCTGATTCATCATCTGTTACTCCTTCATTATCATCTTCTTCATGAACATAGTAACAATTCTTTTAAAATCTTGGTATATTAGGATTTGGTCTTGAAAATCTTTCCAGACATCTTGAGGCAAAATGACCAATTTTATTGCAATTAAAACACTTAAAAGGTAATTTCCCTTCATACTTACCAGATCCTCTTGGTAGTCTTTTTGCAATAAGAGATTCAAGATGAGCAGTTTCAACTTCTTCTTCTTCTTCTAAGTCTTTTCTTGCTTTTTCATACCATGATAGGTTCCTTGAAGAGTTTTCTCCCGGATCAAACCTTTGTTTCCCTTTTACAGAGGCACTAGCTTTGAATGTAGATTCAGTCTTTGGAGGATCATCTCCAAACTTGGCCATTTCAAGAGCAGCCAACTTACCAACCAATTGATCTTTTGTGATAGTTGTGTGAGCTCTGAATTCTTCAATTGCAGCAGCCTTGATTTTATAGGAAGCAGGAAGAGATCTGAGAATTTTGCCAACAATCTCATCTTCACTCAAGATTCCACCTGCATTTCTGATTCCACAAACCAGCTCATTCACTCTTGGCATAAAAGTGGTAATATTTTCATCATCTTTCATCTTTAGTTTTTCAAATTTCCCTTTTAGACTTTGTAACCTTGCACTTTTAACATATTGGTCTCCATGCAAAAGTTCCAGTTTTTGCCAAATCTCAAAAGCAATTGGAAGTTCATTAACATTTGAGAGCTCTGAGTCACATAATGCACTTAGAAGAGCCTCTATGGTCCACAAATTGTTTTCAGCATTTGTGATTTCATTTAGGGTTGTCAGACCACCCTATGGAGGTACATACGATTTTGTAACCATGGACTAGTACGCCATTCCCATACACTGTAAGTGACATTTCATGTGACCTTTTCAAAGAACAAAGTTGGTTCCATCAAACTTCAGACTATCCTTCTTGTAAGATGACATCATGGATCTCCTCAAGCGGTTAAGCTCCTTTTAGAGGAACTTGGCTCTTATACCAATTGTTAGACTTAGGGTAGACAACTGAGAGGGGGGGTGAATCAGTTGTCCAAAAATTTCTTCCAAATCAAATACTTAACTCCACACAAGCATAATAGTAAATCAATCATGAAAGCATAATGCAACAAGTTAAGAGGAGATACACATTAACACACATAACACCAAGATTTTTGACGTGGAAAACCAGGTTAAAGGAAAAACCACGGGGTGATTAACCCAACATAATATTCTCTGTTAGAAGAATAGAAAGAACAAATGACACATGCTAATTAGGGCTCACTACCCAAGCACATTGTTCACAAGAGGTTCACTATCTACAAGAGACACACTGTCTACAAAAGGAATAAGTATCACATACTTGAACTGGTAAATAGCATCTTCACCATGCTTGAGTCAGTTCTATTTAAGCTCAAACCTTCTACTCTGTCTTTCACTTTTTCCTTGCTACCACATCCTCATCTCCATAGAAACACCCTGAATTGACTTCACAGTCCCTTATTTATACATGATATCAACTTAGTAACAAACATCTAAGTCATCAATCATCCACAAGAACATCTGCAAGTTGAGTAAATCATCTGGTCGGCCAGCCTAAGAAAGAACACCTTCATCCAGATGTATTTCTTCAATTCTGGACTCCATCTCTAATGCGGACCATCAAAACAAACTGAACATGATCCAAGGACCTCCACAAACTTTCTTGAAACACCAAGAACATCCGCACTTCCTCTACTTACTAAAATCCTTCTCTCCTTCATCCAGAACCTTAAGAACACAGTCTGTCATTACTGTTACAAAGGAATAGATACTTACAGACCTTCAAACCACAAATCAATCGAGTTAACACACCACACAGACTTCCCCAACACTTCCTCAAATCCACAGAACTGGAGAAGGCATTTCCAGATCTCATCGGACCTATCTATATCACTCTATTATCACTGAACATCTACCAGAACTGGTTTCACTTGAACTACCATAACTTCTTCATATCTTCATGTGGACCTCTGAAATCTCTACTGGAACATCTTAAGACACATATCTACAAACCCTTTAAACCACATCCTCTGATCCTCATCCTATCTTGGACTTTTACCTTATCTCATCACTATTCTTCACTGTTCCTGATTGAGAATAATTTTCTCAATATCCTCAGCACACAACTCATCCAACATTATCATTAATGTAATAGGAATATGTTGACATAAATGACAACACCGGTTAGGCCCATACTTGCAACAACACATACATCACATCATAAAATAGAAATGTATCGTAAACTCATACATATAGAAGAAAATCAAATAGTTGCATCATCATATAATCATCAAAATGTGTCCAAATATACAACATATGAAACATTTGTCCATCTCTCAAGGTCATATCATAAAATGTATACAAGGTACAACAAAGGTGATGATACATGTCTCAAAGCACAAATGGTACATATATAGGCTATCTTAGCCATCAAAAAATCTATACAAGTATCTAGGTCTAGCTAACCCTATTGTCGTGGAGCACTGCTCCCTGTGCTGGCCTCTCCTCTATCTCCCCTTGACTGCTGGGGTCCCCTGACTGATCCCACAGATCGTGACCCACCTGCCCTCTAAGATGCCCATGACTAGCTCCTAAAGCTAGGTGCATGATGCTTTGCTGACACTGCTCCATGATATAAACCCCTGTAATACTGAACCTGGGCCTGTGCTCTAGCAAGCTCAGTTCGTACCTGAGCTAGCTAAGTCTATGCCTACTACACCTATGAGACTAAGAAGCTAGAAGTGTGATCTATGCCCATAGCTTCCACAGGTGCATCCCTCTCTACTCTCATAGCCTGCATGCTGGCTAGGGCTATGTCTCTCTCTAAGGTCAACTCTAATATCTGGCCTGCATCTGCATCCCTCTGAGACTCTACTACTCTCAGATGAGCCCTTAGATGCCTAACCTAGCTCTGTAATGCAACCATAGCCTACTGCTATAAATTAGGCTGTAGGGTTGGCTCTGCCTGTCCCTATCCTAGTGCCACCTGCTGCACTGGCACTTGTTCCTGTACCTGTTGTTGTGCCACCTGCTGTGGTGGTGACATCTATCTCTGTAGGGCCACCTACTATGCTGGTGCTTGTGCTTGTGCCTATCCCACAATCTACGGCTGCACAGCTACCTACTGACCCGAAGGTCCCTCCCCGGACCTCTGCCTTTGTCTAGCATCTACTATGTCCCTCCTCATGGGCCAAGCTGCATATGGGATCTACTATAAATCTTCCAAGGCCTCCACATATGATGCCATGGGACCCCACCTGTATCTCTCTGCATGGCTCCTAGCAAAAGGTGTCTGTCCCTATGGTTTGCCCTGTACTCAGCCAAACTGCCTCTACACCCTGCTAACAATCTTCCTCTCTAGTATGTATCTTGTCCTGCCAATCAACCATCACATCTGAAAGCAATAAGGTAACTCATCGGCTTCATCCTCCCATACCTTGCAATCTATGTATGGGTGCCAGATAACTGCATCCAAGTTATCTAGCATGTGTCTTTAGTACTCAAGCTTTCCCAGCTTGTGCTGGGAAATCACACCTGCATAGCCATAGCTATAGGGCTCACGCCTTTGCCTGTGAAATAAACATATCGGTCGTGTGATCACAATGTGCTCCCATAACCAAAATTGTAAAAGAGATACACCTGCCAACAAGCTGGCTCCTCTATGATACACCACCTAGTGCAAATCTCTGTATAAGTGTGCTAGCATGCACACACCCCATGCGTACCAGATCCCATCGGTGATCATGCTCTCTATCACTCTCCTCTAGCCAATTGGGAAGCTGCATGATCTCCTATCGAGGCATACTACACCCCCAATCAGCCCCACCACTAGACCCAGAAAGTAGTCATAGCAGTCATGGATGTCCTGCCATGAAATCACCTGCTCCACCAACTCTGGGTCATCAAGTACCCATCTGCACTCTGCTAGTCTAGCGTCATGCTATGACTCATACTCAACCAACTCTCCCTGAATAGGGAGGTGCAGTATCTAGTACACATCCTCAAGAGTGATAGCCATCTCCCCCATCAAAAGATGGAAGGTCCCATCCTTGTTGTGGAACTGCTCCATCGCTGCAGTCAATATGGCCGAGTTTGTGAAAACCTCAGGGATGAAGCAAATGTAATTGATGAAGGGGGTAAATCATAAAACACGCAATAACAAAAATTGAACACAAAGAATAGAACTTTCTTTTATTGATCTGGGCAACTTATTACATTACATAAGCTTAATTACAATCAGAGGAATCAGTCCTCCACAGGCTGCAACACACTACAGCTACCATCACTAGGCTCCAGAATCTTTCACCTTCTGTAACCCCCAAATTAGCTAGGGTTTCTATTTTCCCACCTATTCTTGACTCTACACTTGCCCCCTTAACTCTACTACCACCTAGGGTCCCCAAAATAGCCATGAATAACACTTTTTGGTGGCCTCCAACTAAATTTTGAAATTTACAACTCCCTATAAAAGTAGGTATGCTTCCGAGAAGCATGACTTTTGATCCGAGTGTCTGATTGACAAACTGTTTTAGACGTTGAAAAGCTTCCGATGTGAACTATCACGCTGGAAATCTGTAAATGGATTTCTGTCAACTTTTCAGGATGTTTAGGGAAGTTTTAGTGCCTCATATCTTGTTTCAGAAATTTTTAGGGGCTTTCCAGAAAACAAAAACTTTAATATCTTTCAGCTCACAAATGATCTTTTCCTGATTCCTCCTCCAAAGGTCTTATATTTCCATTTAGTAACTTTCTGCAAGTTTTTGCTTCAATCCATGTCTAACTGTAAACTTTGCAAAAATAGGAGGTAGACTTTCCAAAATAGGCAGGTTGCTATTTTTAGCAGTTTTGGAAAAACTGAAAGTCCTACATCATTATTCTATATATTATGAAACCAGAGACACTAATTATGGAAAGAAATGAAAACAACTACAATGATTTTGAATTAAGTTCTTTTTGGGTGATGCAAGATTGCCCTTACACCACTAGATGCTCCTGCATGAGACACCCAGGGTAATTTGAGATGTGACCCTGTCATGTCTCAGATGTTTATGTGAGGGAAACCCAAACGGTCAACCTCTGCCTTAGATAACCAAGAGGAATCTTCAATAGGCCTTCCTTTCCATTTTACCAAATATTCTTCATATTGCTTGTTTCGAAGACTTCTTCCCACACGGCTATCCAAGATCGCTTCTATCTCGTCCATTGAAGTAGATGCTAGAATACTCCACTGCACTTCTATTGGTCCATCCTCTACTCCACCTTCATGATATTTTGATAAATCAGCAATGTTGAAAATAGAGGAAATATTGATCCCATTTGGTAGCTCTACGTCATATGCATTGCCTGAATCATGCTTCTTCAAGATTCTGCATGGTCCAAATTTCTTCATTTTTAACTTATTGTATGTTCCAATTGGGAACCTTTCTTTTCTCAAGTGAACCATGACTTCATCTCCTACCTGGAACTCCTTAAACCTCCTCTTCTAATCTTCCTTAGCCTTGTACTGAGTATTCATCTTATTAATGTGCTTTCTCACCTCTTCATGCAAATTCTTCAAATGTTCTGCAAAGCCTTCAGCCTCAGTACTTGTCTTTTCTCCCTTATCTAGATTCCTTAACTTTGAAGCATTTCTTGGACTATTTCCATATACAATCTAGAATGGTGATTTACCAGTAGTCCTATTGACAGAATTGTTGTAAGAAAATTTTGCCTATGGTAAAATCAAATCCCATCCCTTGGGCTTATCTCCTACTAAGCACCGTAGCAGGTTACCCAAACTTCTATTCACCACTTCAGTCTGTGCATCAGTTTGTGGATGGTGTGCAGAACTGAAATTCAAATTTGTCTTCAGCTTCTTCCATAATGTCCTCCAAAAATAACCAACAAACTTAGTATCTCGATCTGAAACTATGCTCTTTGGTAGACCATGTAGTCTCAGTACCTCTCTGAAAAATAATTCAGCAATATGAATAGCATCATTAGTCTTCTTGCAAGGAATAAAATGCACCATCTTCAAGAATCTATCCACCACCACAAAAATGGAATCATGTCCTCTCTGTGTCCTTGGAAAACTAAGAACAAAATCCATACTAATATCATCCCATGGCTTCTCTGGTATAGGTAATGGTTGATACAACCCTGTATTCTGACTTGTTCCTTTTGCCATCTGACATACTCTACAACTTTGCACAAACTTTCTCACATCCTACTACAGCTGTGCCCAATAATAATTTTCACCAACAATAGCAATGGTCTTATCTCAACCAAAGTGTCTGGCCAATCCTCCACTATGCTTCTCCTTAATCAGGTTCTCTCTCATGGAACTCCTTGGAATGCACAACTGGCTTCCTCTAAACAACATGCCATCTTGGATTATGAAATCCAACCATCTTGTCCTATCCAAAGTAACAAGTTCCAAACAAGCCTTCTAGGCCTCTGCAAAATCTAGATCCTCAGGATACAAACTTTTGAGCTCATCGAACCCAACAACCTCTATCTTTATTTCTATCAACAAATTTTGCCTTCTGCTTAAGGCATCTGCAACTCTGTTGGACTTCCCACTCCTGTGCTTCAAAACAAAAGTATAGCTCTACAAAAACTCAACCCATTGTAAGTGCCTTTGGTTCAACTTTCCTTGACTATTAAGATACTGCAAAGCCTAATGATCAGTATATAAAACAAACTCCTTTGGCAACAAATAATGTCTCCATTTCTTCAAAGCCTGAACTATTGCATAAAACTCTTGATCATAAATAGAATACTTTTTCTTGGCATCATTAAGCTTCTCACTAAAATAAGCAATGGGCTTACCTTCTTGGCTCAAAACAGCTCCTATACCACTACCACTAGCATCACAATCTACCTGAAATACCTTATTGAAATCTGGAAGTGCCAAAACAGGTTGCTCTACAACTTTCTACTTCAATGTATCAAAGCTCTTGTTTGCTCCTTTAGTCCATCAAAACTCTTTTCTATCCCCTCTCATTGTCTCAGTTAGGGGTGCACAAATGCTACTAAAATTCCTGATAAACTTTCTATAAAAACTTGCCAAACCATTAAAAGATCTTACCTCCATTGTACTCCTTGGCGTAGGCCATTCAATGATAGCCCTTACTTTTTCTGGGTCCATCTTAAGACCTTCTTCTAAGACTACAAATCCCAGGTATACCAACTCCTTCTTTGCAAAACTACATTTCTTTATATTAGTCATCAACTTCTCCTCCCTAAGCTTCTCTAGAACTCTTCTGATATGCATCAGATGCTCATCCCAAGTCTTACTAAAAATTAAAATATCATCCAAATAAACAATAACAAAACTTCCCAAAAATTCTTTCAATACCTTGTTCATGAGCCGCATGAATGTGCTCGGTGCATTGGTTAACCCAAATGGCATGACTAACCACTCATACAAACCTTCCTTTGTCTTGAGGGCTATCTTCCATTATTCTCCTTCTCTGATACAAATCTAGTGATACCCACTCTTCAGGTCAATTTTTGTGAAGTACTTGGCTCCACTCAAACAATCCATAATGTCATCCATTCTTGGCAATGGAAATCTATACTTGATAGTTATCTTATTGATGGCTCAAGAGTCTGTACACATCTTCCATTCTTCATCCTTCTTTGGTGCTAGTACTATAGGTACCACACATGGACTTAGGCTCTCCCTTATCAGTCCCTTCCTTAACAACTCCTGAACTAGTCTATTCAGCTCTTCATTATCTGCAGGGGTCATTATGTGGGCTGCCTTGTTTGGTAAACTGGCTCCTGGTATCAAATCCATTTGATGACTTATCTTCCTTACTGGTGGCAAACCTCTGGTACATTATTAGAGATAATGTCTTGGAACTCTTCCAACATATCTGAAACTTCTGCTGGTACATCTTCACAGTTCTCTTGACTAATCTTAGGAATCAATGCAAAGCAATGACGCTCATGCTTCATACCCTCCAAAAATTTCCTGCCATCTACCAAGCAAATTTTGGCAGTACTACATACCTTTTCTTCCACCTCCTTCAAGGGCTTCAACTTATGACGAACTCCATCCTTTGTCAGGGAATATGTGTTTGCATGGCCATAATAGACAGCGCTCCTATCATACTGCCACGGCCTCCCCAATAGAATATGACATGCATCCATCGGTATGATATCACACAACACCTCATGATGGTAATCACCAATCTTGAACTTCACTAAACACTGCTCATTGACCAAAGCTCTATGGTCCTTCTGCAACCATGCAATCTGATATGGATGCAGATGCTTTCTTCTTATCAACTTTAACTTGTCAACCATTTCCTTTGAAACAAGATTATCAGTGCTTCCACTGTCAATAATAATATCACAACACTTACCTTCACATTTGCACCTTGTGTGGAATAAACTCTTCCTCTGATTGGGTTCTTTCTTCTCATTCAGCAAGGTTCTTCTAACAACTAGGGTTTCTCCCCTTTCAGCATCTTCAGAATGCTCAGAATGTGCATCTTCATCTACATGTGCAACTAGTGCATTGCCTTCAGGTCTTCTATTTGTCCTTCCTTGATGTTGCAGACACTTGTATGCTCGATGCCCTTCTTCCCCACATTGGAAATAGGTTCCTCTGAAACCTCCCCTTCCAGGTCCTTGCTTAGGTCTACCTCTTCCTCTTCCTCTTTGCTCACCATTGTTCTAGTCACAAGGGTGGTAGGCGTTATCCCCTCTCTGATTTAGACTAGTGCTAGCTTCTTCACTTTTCTTTTGATCTTCATTATGGCCTCCATAGTGCCTCCCACCAGTCCTTCCACCTTGACCTCTTCCCCTTTGCTTGCTGTCAAACCTTTTATTCAGCTTCTCTTCCACCTTCAGGGAAAACTGGTATGCATCTTCTATGGTGGTCATTCTGACTAGACTCAGCTCCTCTTGAATACTTGACCTCAACCCATTAATGTAACAGGCCACCTTCTCCTTGTTGGCCTCTCCTTGGCCTGTCCTGATAGTGATCTTATAAAAGTCTTTTGTATACTCCTTAACAGACTTGTTACCTTGCTTTAGTCCTTGCAACTTCTTCAGTAACTCCATCTCATAATCCATAGGAATGAACTGCTTCTTTAGTTTCTCCACCATCCAATCCCATCTGGTGATCTTTCCTTTTCCTCTTCTATTCCTCTCTAGTTGGACCTCCTTCCACCAAATATTGGCATGGCCCTTCAACTTTGTTTTTGCAAACTTGACCCGATTTGGGTCCTCCACATCTTCATACTCGAAATACTCCTCCATGTCATTGATCCAATCAATAAGCTGTTCTGGGTTCAAATCCCTAGAATATGTAGAAACCTTGATCCTAGGCCTCTTTCTGATCTTCGAAATAGCCCTCAACAACCTAACTTCTACAGGATCTCCGGTAGCATCTTGTTCTTCCTCAGATAGCTCTTCTTCAGCTTCATCTTTGCTTTCGTCTCTTATCCTCGGCTCAAACCCTCTTTGTAGCTCCTCTTGTAATGCATTGATTTGCCTTTGCAGGGCTTTAAAACCCTCTTTTGTCAAAGCATTCCTCCCAACATGATTTCTTCATGGAGGCATCCTGGTCTCCGCAGCAAACCTACAACCTCAGGTCTTGGTGCAAATTGCCTCATGGTCGGCGATCAGTCTACACACTCAAGAACCCTTACTCTGATACCACTTGATGAAGGGGGTAAATCATAAAACACACAATAACAAAAATTGAACACAGAGAATAGAACTTTCTTTTATTGATCTGGGCAACTTATTACATTGCAAAAGCTTAATTACAATCAGAGGAATTAGTCCTCCACAGGCTGCAACACACTACAGCTACCATCACCAGGCTCTGAAATCTTTCACCTTCTGTAACCCCCAAATTAGCTAGGGTTTCTATTTTCCCACCTATTCTTGACTCTACACTTGCCCCCTTAACTCTACTATGACCCAGGGTCCCCAAAATAGCCATAAATAACACTTTTTGGTGGCCTCCAGCTAAATTTCAAAATTTACAACTCCCTATAAAAGTAGGTAAACTTCCGAGAAGCATAACTTTTGATCCGAGTGTTTGATTGACGAACCGTTTTGGGCGTCAGAAAGCTCGCGATGTGAACTATCACACTGGAAATCCGTAAACAAATTTTTGTCAACTTTTTAGGATGTTTAGGGAAGTTTTAGTGCCTCATATCTTGTTTCAGAAAATTTTAAGGGCTCTTTAGAAAACAAAAACTTTAATATCTTTCAACTCACAAATGATCTTCGCCTGATTCCTTTGCCAAAGGTCTTATATTTCCATTTAGTAACTTTTTGCAAGTTTTCACTTCAATCTATGCCCAACTACAAACTTTCCAAAAATAGTAGGTAGACTTTCCAAAACAGGCAAGTTGCTATTTTTAGTAGTTTTAGAAAAACTGAAAGTCCTACATCATTATTCTGGATATTATGGAACTAGAGACACTAATTATGGAAAGAAATGAAAACAACTACAATGATTTTGAATTGACTTCTTATTGGGTGATGCAAGATTGCCCTTACACCACTAGATGCTCCTGCATCAGTAATGAAGCCCCATAGTGCCTAGAGCCTCTTGATCAATCTTAGTCAACATATACCATTGCAACAACAACAAAGGGAACTGCTCTCATGACATAAGGGTGTCCCAGATATCCTCCTGCCATCAGACAAAACATAACATCAAAGAAATCCATATCAAAGCAAACTTACTCAAAACTGTCAAACTATCCTATCATTGACTAAGCATATCAAATTAATAAAAACAACATATCATCTCTTGACTAGATTCTCGGTAATCTTAGAGATTTCTTATAAATTGATGCATCAATGGTGTCAATTAGGTTAATTTCATTAAGTCAACTAATTTTCCTAGTGCAAATGTGTTGATCCAGGTGGCAGATGCGTCGATCCATATCCCATGCACCACTTCACCATGAATGGACCGCCCTTTGACGTGTATGCACCATTTTGGCATATGCGCCACTCCTCATATCACATGTGCCGCTTAGCAGTACATGTGCCAATTCAAAGCCTATATGCGCCAAACTATCATATGCGCTAAAAGATTGAGCACATGCGCCACATTGCAACATATGCACCATTTCGGGGGTCATATGCATCGAAAGATAGTTCGGCGCATTTGTCTAAGTTATTTTTTGTAGCCATTAATGAGCCCAATAAATGACTTTTAGCAAGTTTTGAAGAACTACATACCGGGGGTCCTACGTCCGCTGGCCGATAGAACTGTCTGACCCGCTCAAACCGGTGCTCCTCACATCGAATATCCATCTCTTTGGCTGCCATGCTCTCCTAAGCTCTCAAGAAGACCAATAACCTATGGACAAGTGTACAAATGAATAGACCTTGTGGACCCAGCTCCTATATATAGCAAGTGACCCATATCTGACTGTATATCCACTACGACTACTTCCCATGTCCATTCCTCTGAACCATGTCCTATTTTTCTCTATCCTAACCTGTTTTTCCACCTTCTTCGTGAGATTGTTCGTCTCACACTTTTTGTCGTCTTCCCGTCCAATCTCCCGAGGGGGCATCCTGTCATCAAATTTGTACCAGGGGCAAACTGGGCCATGTATCATTGTTGAAAATTTTTATTCTTTGAAACAATGTGATAAAACACATTGCATCAAAGAGGGGCAAAATGTATACACCTAAAAATGATATGACTCTACTTAAATAAATATTTTTAATATTTATTTCATCTCCATATTCCTCTATCAATAAATAAATAAATTTATTTATTTATTTGATTCATCTCCTCTTATTTAATTAAATGAATTAAATTTATTTAATTAATTAAATTAATCTACATCATCTTCATTCCTCTAAATAATTAAATAATTTTAATTATTTAATTAAAACCTTTTATTCTTCCAAATTTAAATAAAATGTAATTTTATTTAAATAAAATCTTAAATCTTCACAAAATAAAATATATTTATATATATTTTATTTATTCCTCCAAATTATCTACAAATAATTAAATAAATGTTTTTATCTAATTATGCTTTTTTATCTTCTAAAAATCTTCATATCTTCTAAAAATAAATTCCTCTTGTCATACAAAAGCAAAAGTAGTTTTAAAGCAACTTTAAAGCAAATCTACTCTTAAATTAGAAAAATAAAATCTAATTTAAGAAAAATAAAATCTAATTTAAGAAAAATAAAACTCATCCTCATCAAGAAAGCAGTTAACTCAGCAAAGTTTATTTTTGAATGACATGTGTCCTTCTGTTGGTTGCACGTTCCTCAACCATCCTCCTCCATTGATCTTCTCATTTCTTCTCAACCATTGATCTTCTCCCACACATCTCTATAAATACAACCCTCTTCTTCTTCATTTCATATCCATCACTTGAGTAAACTTATGCTACAAAAACACTAGCGCGCCTTTGGCACAACTACTACCACCTTCACAGCTCACTTATCATCCATTTCATTAGTGTGTTGAAGCTCATCTTCAATCACACAAAGTATCATAGCCAACTTCATCTTGTCATCTTGAGGACTTCAAAGAAAGGAAGCAAGCTTCCTAAGGGCCAACGTTCATCTCCATCAAGATCAAGACAGAAAAGGTGAGCAATGGAAGAGGAAAGGTAAAAGGTTGTAAGTATCTCTTTATTGTTGTTTAAAACCTTTTTTTCTTTCATATTCTATTCATGTTTGGGTTTATTATTGTTATTGATTAATCCACATTTTACCCTTACACTTATGATTGCATGAATGGCTAATACAGTGACTTCAAGCATTGGAAGCAGCTAGTAAGTTCATCAAGTGGGAGAATGTTGAGAAATGGTGTCTCAAATTTACTGGCATGTAAGGCTTTAGGTTACAATGTATTAGCCTATTGGTTTGGTTTCAGTGGGACGTGGTTACCAGTCCCCTCGATGGTCCGAAAGCTCTTCATGGGTTGACATTATGTGCATTGTTAGACGGACATGTCAATGTCAAAAAGACCTTGTATCCTATCCCCCTGATATCCTGATGGAGGGTATTGCATTTTTAGTGTCAAGGCGACATAGTGTTGTTGGTGGGGGCTGCATCAAAGTGACATTGCATTATCGATGGGACCTTGGATATTGGCCCCTCGACATCCCAATAGGAAACTAGGAACTCTTGTCAGTAGGAGTGGAGAACTTTGTCGGGACATGGATAGTAGTCTCCTCAATATGTTGATGGTGTGGAACTTGTGGTAAACCGTTAAGGTGGGACCTATCACTGTGAAAGGCGATGTCAGTTCTATAGCGGTCATGATGTGGATGACATGTAAGTGATGGGGACCACCTTGGTCAAATCTCTAAGGTTTGTCAAAGAGACTTACCTATATTAGTGGTAGATGTTGTAGCATCCCTCTGATATCCCAATGGGGATACTAGTAGCGGTGATACATTAGGCATATTGGGGTGATAGTTAGGAGTTGGAGAGACATGGTTTCTTATCTCTTTGACATTCTCATAATTGTATTGAATGTTGGTAAGCGTTCGGTTCATTATGGCAGTTGAAACATTGGCTTTCTGGTGACGCTTGAGATGTGTAATATCCACAAATCTAAAATCAAATATTTACCAAGAGATAAAAACACATAAGGTAAAAAAGATGGATCCGTTTCTTTTTTTTTAATTAAAAAAAATCTCAACAAATCAAGATACATCACAAAATCATAATTTCCTTTCTGAAACATATAACATGTTATAATGTACAAAGATGACATTTTATCTTTATCATTACAAATATTTGCAATAGATAATATTTTACATAGTTTTAATAAACACAAGTCATATAACCCAAAGGTATACTACATCCAAAATTATGACATCCTTATCACAATCCCCAGCATGACTTCTATTGAAGAGAGAGAGAGTGTCTTCCCAATGCTTTTCCTCCCACCATAGACCGATGGTCTCCCACACATCTTCCACATAGGAAGTGGCCCTACCCTTCACAAAGAGTATAGACCAAGATGACCAATGATGATTTTTCATTTGAGTACTAGTGTTATACCCTACATAACACTATTGATCATACAATCCCCTAGATACCCTCTCGCTAGTATGATCATTCCAATAGGTTATGCAATCTAGATACGGTGAATCGACAATGCATGCAGAGACATATGCATTACTTTAGAGCCGAAGATTCAATATAAATAGACATTCGCAATGAACGTAGTTGTAATGTTCACCCACCCCGACTCAACTTGGATACTATCACATCCTGCAGTTTGACTTGGTCAACTATGTTTGAATATATAGTTTTATCAATTCTAACTCAATCTTCCAAACTTCGACAGGTTTTCAAACACTGTCAAGGTTCTATAAACCTTATAGATTAACTTTCTATACAAGGATACTCATTGCAACTTTGAAATACCCAAGATCTTAAACTTATCGACACTTAAAGAACTTTATGTCGATTTATTAACAACTAACATGGTTACCTTACCCAGGTTAAGCATCATAGTCTAGGAAATTATTTCCTTTCTTACAAGTAAGAATAAAATAAACATAGTTAGGGTACTTAGCCCTTCATTTTGTAACTCTAGACACAAACTTGTCTGTATTATAATCCATTCTAGTTAATCTTACACAGAACAAATCCTTAATCTAGGTTATGCGTGTAATATAGATAATGTCATATCCGACATAAGAGTTATAGGATTTTTAAATCATCCTTGTTTTAATACTAGAGGTTAGCTTCTATAATCTATACATGGAAATATAAAACATCCTTGTTTTCCAAAGGTAATAGCATAAGTATTTTTGGAAACAAGGCAAATAACTGAGAGGTGGGGATGAATTAGTTATCTTAAATTTCATTTTCTTTTTGTGTCTTAATAATCAGAGTTGCATCAAAACATGAAAGCATATGTAATCATAAGAACCGAAATAAAATCAAAACACATAACAAAAGGATTTTTACATGGAAACCCTATTAAGGGAAAAACCATGGGGTGACTAACCCAAGATTGTATTCTCTGTTAAAAGAATAAAGGAGTACAAAATGGCACTTGCCAATTAGGGCTCACTGCCCGAGCACATTGCTCACAAGAGGCACACTACCTACAAGAGACTCACTATCTATAGAACTTACAGAAGGTAATCAGGTGTTTGAACTGATGAGAAGCATCTACAAATGCAAGAGTTCAATTCTAGTTAGGCACAATACACTGATCTGTACTTCATTCTTCCTTTGTTTTAATGTTGTTGCTCTATTACATATCGGATTTGAATTGTTTCTTTCACACTTATCCCTGCTTTTCTTCACACTCTATTTCATCACTTGTTCACACCACACTCCTACATATTAGAATCCATCTGGTATATATATCCACATCAAGGATTTCATCAACGTTCTAGTCGGCAACAAGAACACTCAAGATATTTACAAGTTACTGATCTGTCGGCTAAATCCATGCTTGATTTGTGATGCGTATAAAAAACATAGGCATAGAAGTCATTAATCATGTCGGCCAACAATGTATAATCCCACAAGTTGTTTAATCAACACCTTTTACTCATCCAGATTGAAGTCTGATACTCTTTCGGTCCGTTCTTTCTCTGTCTACTCTGCCTGACTAGAACCCAACACTCAGATGCTCATATCTTTTTCATGCTTTATCATTGGAGGCTAAATCTCTAGAATACAGTAGTCATAATACCCCTCTTGACTTGTCCAAGTCTGCAACTTGCTAAATTACACCATCTAAGAGATCTAGACCTGATTTTCGGACCTTGTTACATACTTTGTTCTTTTTCATCAAACCAAAACAATATTCAATCTGGCTTCCAGTATAGGCATAGTATATATTGTGGATGTGTGGGATAGACTTTGTTGCCATCAATGACAACACTTATGAAGCCACACAATGTCTCTTGCCAACAATCTCCCCCTTTGGCATTGATGGCAACATTTAGTGAAAAATGGCTAAGTGTCGCAATAAACTCCCCCTTAGTTGATACTTTATCTTTTGAACTATTTTACCGGAGCTCCCCCTTAGGTACATTTTTCACTACTCCTCACTCCCCCTTTGACATCAATGGAAAAGGGCAGAATCCGCATACCAAAATTTGTAAAAATTGTCCTATACATGGCTGCATAAGTATATATGTGTGTGTGTGTGTGTGTGTTATACTTACATATACTTATGTATATCTGCAAAAGTAGTCTTCAGCTGTACAAACTATGTGGCACAGCTTTGCTTCATCCTATCCAAAATGGAGATGTGACCACTCAACAAAAATGCATATGCTTCTACCCTTCTTAAATCTACTAGATCACTAGTCTGGGCTATGGTCTGAGTATCTGTCAAGGCCTCATGCATTGCCTCTAACTTAGGGATAATTATCCCTCTGAGTTCACCCATTATGTTTATTATGTTCTTTTCTTTGTCCAGCCTCTTTATTTCATTTATGATGACAATGGCCTGGCATTCTTGATTCATTTAAGAGGTAGTAAGGGGATCAAAATTCTGAGATAAACTTGACAGTTTACCTTCCTGTTCTTTTACTTTCTTTTCAATGTGCTCTGTCACTTTGGGCCAAGATAGACAAAATTTGTATATGTCCCCACCATCTTTAAGAGCATTTTCAAGGCTCTTTATTCCAATGTCTAGGGTCCTCCTATCATTAGCAATAAGTCCCTGTACTTCAGTCAATCTTTTTCCTAGAAACTCCTTCTAGACCTTTGCTTCTGCTGATTTCTCTAGAGATTCAAATTGAGTGCTAATAGAATTTAGCAAAGATTTCAAGTTACCGGATGGTGAGGTTGAAGGATCCTTTTGGAAGGATGGCATGATCTTCTCCAGCATCTCGGATGCAATCTCTAATAGTTCACAGTCTTCCACGTGAGATTTCAGGAGTTTTTCTTTTGCTTTGGCTTGAGCAAAAGATGCTATTTTCCTTGTCTGAACTAGAGAGAGAGTCAAAATTTAGTGGTCCTTGAAATAACTCAGGTTCATCTATCTCCATCATTTCTTTGTTTAAGAAGTTCTTTACTGCCTCTGTAGTGTCTCTTGCCAGTGATTGAGTCTTTTTTTCTTTTGGACTATCAGAATAGTCATCATTAATCTTTTCTACTTGTTCTTCTTCTTTTCCCTTAACCTCTTCTTCTTGAATTACCTTCTCCTCTCTTCTACCTTCTCCTTCAAGTCTAGGATGTCTGTAGTGGGATCTGGAGGAGAGATGTCACCTATGTTTACTGCATCATGAACTCCTCTTCTGGAACAGAGGAATCTAAGTCCTTAGACTTCTCTTCATCTATTTCCTTTGATCCTTCTACATCCTTGTCAGAGGATTCTTCATTGATTACATTTAATCCTTCAACATCCATCATAGAAGATTCTTCACCTATTTCCTCTATAATAGGAATATTAAATCTTTTGAAAGAATTTCAGAGGATATATTTTGTTTCTCTTTCTACTTGGTCAGTTTCTCCAAGCATAAGTTTATTCATTCTTGCTTTACTCTGGAACTCATCTTTACAATCCTTAAAAATCATGTCCATTTGTTTTGGAGTGATAGACGGATAAAGTTGAATCATTATCTACTCTTGGATCTCTAGGTCTTTTGCCTTTGCATTTTCTTTTCTCAGTTCAAGTACTTTTTTCTAGACTCTTAGGAATTAAGGATATAATTTCAATGAAATCTTTATTATAAATGTTTAGGTACCTGACAGTAGCTTCTTCCAAAATTCTCTTATCAGTATCATTGTATTCATCAGAGAACTCTGTTACTGGTTGTAGGTTCCCATCCAAAGTAATTGCCTTGATGATGTCATCAATGGAAAGAGTGGGCTTTTTAACAAATTCCTCTACCTTTTCTACCTCATTTTTACTAGCAGAGAATTTCCTGGATGTTTTCTTCTTGTTCATTTTCTTGATTTCCTAATTGGATTCTATTTCTTCATCATCTTTAATGCTTGTATATGACCTTGTGTTTTTATCCTTTGTCCTCTTTTCTCCTTTTTTTGGATGTCTTGACTTCCAGTTTGGAAGCCTTTGAGCTTTTAGGAGTGGCAGGTGCAGAGCTCTTGGAAGATCTAGTCTAGGAGGAGGCTTGTATCAGAGTGTCTCCTTTCTTTGCTTCTTATTTCTCTTTTTCAGCCTTCTCCATCTTCTCTCTATTTGCATCTATAGCCTCCTTTGATAGGCCAAATCTTCTGGCAATTTCTCCAACCTCCCTTCTTACTTTCCTCTTTATCTTTGATTGTCTTAACTCAACATGTATTTTTACACTTAGCTCTTGAAAGGTACCAAACCTTTCTACTTCAGGGTCCTTAGGTTGGCTCAATAGGTGTTGAATATGTAGCTCCAAGATTTTTTCATCGACCTCATATCCCATAGGCATTATCCACATAGTTCTAGGCTTAATTGCCTCCATTAGGTATTGATCAGTGTCAACCATGAAGAACACTGTGTCCTTGTATTTCTCAACTATGGATTGAGGTATTCTCTCTCTGGCTTGCATCATGCTTTGAAATTTATTAAAGTAACCCCAGAGGGTTGTGTTTTGAGCTTTAGCATCACCAAGTCCATACATATAATCTCTAATCTAGATTGCAACTAGTTTATCATTTTGCCAAACCTAACCACTTGATCCAGGTAGCTCATTCATATAGTAGAAGAATAGACACAGTATTAGACAACCATATTTAAAGGAATTCTTCTCATCCTTTTTTATCTTCTGTAGGTTTTCTAATAGTTAATTTAGGAGAAGTTCACACAGGTCATAATCTACATCTTCCCTCAACATCTGATATGCTGCATAGATTGCTATCCTAGACATAGAATTCTCCCTGCTAGAATGATAGATCTTGTACCTAATTATAATTAAGGAAAACTTGACATCTAGATCTGTGATGTCATCTATGGTCATTGCTCTTTTATCAAATTTTGATCGGTGGATTCAGTTATTGTTTGGTTCTTCACGAATTTGAGTGCAGGCAACCCACCAGATGCATGCAATCCAGTCACTACCCTGATGGCATCTTTAGTTATCTTGAAGGGCCTCATTAACCACATGAAATTATCATGCATCCTGCTTAAGACATACCAGACCCAATCATCTTTTGCAAAACATGGAAAGTGTATGCAATATTTGAAGTGTTTATGTTGGAGTGGCTTGAATTTAGGTTTGAGTTCAAAACTCTCATCTATTAGCTATTTGTGATAGATGTCCATCAATTTTGAGTCTCCAAATTCATCAATGTTGGCATGGATATAGACCCTAACATCTTCTACATGCAATACCCCATGCGGAATGCTAGAAAATGCACCTAAAGGATCAACTTCTAGAGATTTATAAGGGTGTTTCTTAAATTTAAGACGCGGCCTATCAGTGATCTTGACAACCATTGGAGTAGCCATTTTGCAAGAGATTTACATAGAGATTTTTAGAATGGAAGTACCTTTTCACACTTTAGGGTTTGAAATAGGAGTCGGAATAAGTCACTAGTTGAGTTGATATCCTATTGATCTTGAGTGAATTGTGGAAACTTTGTTGCATAGCTCTTATTTTCTTCCTTGAGAATGCAAGTGTGCAAAAAATGAGTGAAAGAACCCTTTTATCCTTGTGCAAAACCTAATTTCCTTTTGTAATAAATGCACAATTTAAGTTATCCAGTTGCCCTATTTTAAGAGAGATCTTTTCGAATCATTGCGCTAAACTTAGAATCATTGTCAGTGAGGATTGACAATGTATCTTCTTTTCTTCAATCATGCCATGGGTCTACAGATCAAAGTATTTCAATTCTAAATCATACCGGATCTATCTATGAAAATTTTGCTTTACCGGATAGTTGTCAGAAATAGATTAACTTGAGCGGTTAAAATCTTGCAAAACTTCATGCAGATCTTTCATATTTTTACTAAAGGTTTTTTAGATGTTTTTTTGAGAACCCTTTAATCCATAGCATTCCATGTGGTGAATTTAGGCACTAGTTGACTGGCTAGGGGAATTTGTTTTTCTCTGTGACTCCCCCTGAGCCAGAGCTCACCGCATTCACTTTACCTTTGCCCTTATCTTATTTTTTATTATGTTGCACCGGACCTTTTCTATTCTGATTTCTACTTATGTAGAATTTAGTAATATGATTGGATCTATTGCAATTATAACAGACAACATTTCTTTTCTTATTTGATTGATATCCTCTTGATCTGCATTGATTAGCCATATGTCTCATTCTATTGCATGCAAAGCATCTACCATTGAATGAATTGTTTATTTGCATATTTTGCATTCATAATATTTGTGAACATACCTTTTGCAGTTGAAACATTGTCTGGGGAAGGATGGATTAGTTTGATTCATTCTCCTCCTGCACTGAGTTGCTTTATGACCAAAATTGTTGCAATTGAAGCAGTATGCATTCAAGGATGGATATCTTTGAGCATTTGGTTGCCTTACTAGATGTCTTCTAGGCCTATTTCTTTGATTTCCTGATCCAAAGTTCTTCTGACTGAATCTGGAGCTTTCACCTTTCTCATATCCCAAGCCATGCTTATCATCTACCCTCTTTTGGCTTTCAAGAAGAACTTCAAGTTGAGCTAAACTTATCTTGAATTTCTCTTTGTATTCATTTGTTGTTTGAATATATTGTTTAAGAGTGTCTATCTAATTCTCAAGTTGTTCTTCATTGTCTCTAGCTTCTTCAAGATTTGATTCAAGATGCCTGATTATTCTATCCATTTTGTGGCAGTCCTTTGTTTTCTCCTTGAGGGATTGTTTTAGATTATCTTCAATTTTCCTTTTTTCTTTAATTTCTTGGGTGAATCTCATAACCCCTGATTCCATTTCATGCCTTACCATAATGACTTCTTTTGATAGCTTCTCACATAGCTTATTTTTCTCATCTAAATCTTCATTAGTATCATTGACTTCACTCTAATTGGCTAATTTTTGAAGTAGTTCCTTTCTCTTTTTCATAGAGATACTAATTTTTTCTTTTAGCTCACTTATGAAATAATCAACTTGTTTGAGTCGTTCTCTCAAGTTATTGACTTCAGAGTGGGATTGTTCAAGATCAACTAGGGTAGACTGAAGTTGTTCTTTCATACCATATATATCCATTGAGATTCCCAGATCTTCCTCAAGCTATTAGGTTTTGTTCAGAGGAACTTAGCTCTGATACCAATTGTTGGAAACAAGGTAGATAACTGAGAGGAGGTGAATTAGTTACCTCAAATTTCCTTTTCTTTTTGTGTCTTAATAATCAGAGTTGCATCAAAACATGAAAGCATATGTAATCATAAGAATTGGAATAAAATCAACATACACAACACAAGGATTTTTACGTGGAAACCCTTTTAAGGGAAAAACCATGGGGTGACTAACCCAAGATTGTATTCTCTATTAAAAGAATAAAGGAGTACAAAATGGCACTTGCCAATTAGGGCTCACTGCTCGGACACACTGCTTACAAGAGGCACACTGCCTACAAGAGACTCACTGTCTCTAGAATTTATAGAAGGTAATCAGGTGTTTGAACTGATGAGAAGCATCTACAAATGCAAGAGTTTAGTTTTAGTTAGGGACAATACACTGATATGATGCACTTTATTCTTCCTTTGTTTTAATGTTGTTGCTCTGTTACATACCGGATTAGAATTGTTGCTTTCACACTTATCCCTACTTTTCTTCACACTTTATTTCATCACTTGTTCACACCACACTCCTACATACTAGAATCTATTTGGTATATATATCTGCCTCAAGGATTTCATCAACTTTCTAGTCAGAAACAAGAACACTCAAGATATTTACAAGTTACTAATTTGTCAGTTGAATCCATGCTTGATATGTGATTTGTATCAAAAACATAGGCATAGAAGTCATTAATCATGTTGTCCAACAATGTATAATCCCACAAGTTGTTTAATCAATAGTTTTTACTCATCTGGATTAAAGTCTGATACTCTGTTGATCAGTTCTTTCTCTGTCTACTCTGCCTGACTGGAACCCAACACTCAGATGCTCATATCTTTTTCATGCTTTATCACCAGAGGCTAAATCTCTGGAATACAGTAGTCATGATACCCCTCTTGACTTGTCCAAGTCTACAACTTGCTGAGTTACACCATCTAAGAGATCTAGACCTGATTGTCAGACCTTGTTACATACTTTGTTCTTGTTCATCGGACCAAAACAATCTTCAATCTGACTTCCGGTATAGGCATACTATGTACTGCAGATGTGTGGGATAGACTTTGTTGCCATCAATGACAACAGTTATGAAGCCACACAGTGTCTCTTGCCAACATGTATAACAAAACATTTAGAACAAATACCACTACTCTTTCCTAGACCACATGGCATCGCTCGAATTCACATTTCGCGTAACATGAATAAGCATAGCATTTAGCATATATCCTCACCCATAAAATATCTAAAACAATACTATCATCTCACATCTATTATTTTGATCTATGTCAATCTTTCAACCCTAATAGGTTTGAACCATAAAATATAATAATCTAGTTTCAACCCCTTGGTCTACTGACTTTCATCATAATATCTTCTAAAACTTGAGTTGCCTTGGTGAGTTTGTTCACCACCACATAGTAGCATCAAGCTTAATTCAAGACATAGGATACCCTACTAGGTGCTTATACTCAGCCTTGACTTTCTAGCAATCTCGCTACAAATCTAAGATCCGTCATTTTCACCTTATGTGTTTTTATCTCTTAGTAAATATTTGATTTTAGATTTGTGGATATTACAAGATGTCTATAATGTTAAATGCCATAGTGCATTGGAACAGGGGAGAGAGTAGAGTGAATGTGATGAGAGCAGAAGTTGCATTCACAAGGGAATTATGTTGTCAGATTTTCTCCAGATGGAACACGATGTTAATCTCTATGAAAAGGCTTAGAGCCTGCAATTGTATTGTACCTATGTATACTTGGTTACCGAATAATACTATGGGTCTCTAGATTTTGGAGTGTGGGGTTTCTTACTCATAAGGGTTTTCCCCACGTAAATCTATGTGTTCATATCTTCTATCCTTTCACACTTTATGATTCTATTATTGAATCTATTTAATCCTTGTTGAAACTGGTTAAACTTGCATGAACTTTTCTCAGTAGGATTAATGATGGGAAATGAACTATGTCTGACTTTGCTTTGTGGCATAGTTTTGAATGTTTTTAAGGCAATCTAAATAAATTTAAAGCTACCAAAGACACTACTATTCTTAGATGTTCAAGGTGAGATGGCTTGATTTCCCTACAGGTCCACCCTGATCTATTTGATGCATTATAATCTTTGAGTTGTGGAATGAAGCATGTCTTGGGTTGACAAGTTATAATATACATAGTACATCTAATTAGGCCAACCTAATTGATGTTGAAGATGTTTATGGATGGAATAGATATAAGTATAATGCCACTTCTTTTGGAGTTAAAAAGTGTGATTTCTGAATGTTGGAATATTTGTGCAAATTCCTAATAATCAGAGCGTGAGTAAGGTATGAATGTAGATCAGAGCATTATGAAGTGTGTTGATCTTGTTTATTGTTCTTCAATGGAACTGTATTTCTAGCATATAGTAGATCCATATATAGTAGTTCAAATCTTGGCAGTGAGCCACCTCTCTTTTCTATCTTTCCTTCATTATATGGGTAGTGAGTCCACCTAGTAGTGAGCCATTCTATAATATCTTATAATTGGTTATAATATATTGTGAGCTAATCCTCACCATGGTTTTTTCCTTTTGGGGTTTTCCACGTAAAAATCTGGTGTTCATGTGCTATGTGTTTTGATGGTTTCTTTCACGTTTTTCTTTTTTACTAGAAATTGAATATGCAATGTGGAATGAATGTTTAAATACTTAAGTGGTTTTAGAGAATACTGATTCATCCCCCTCTCAGTATTCCAGGTGTTCAACAATTGGTATCAGAGCCTAGTTCCTTGGAAGAAGCGTAACCACTTGAGTAAGATGTTGAAGTGTGAACACATGGCAACTAGGAGATATCCTATCCCTCTGGAAGAAATTTTTGTTGTTGGCTTTATTAAAGTAGATTGCATTGTTGATATGAATGGAGAACTCAAATGAACCCTTGAAGATCTAGAAAGAACTCAATGTGAGAATAGAGTCCTGAAATAAAATATTAAATAAGCAGATTAATATATTAGGAAGTTGAAGGAACAAACCAAGAAGTTTAGAGAAAGATAGAAGGAGGTTAATGAACAACTGAAACAATCAAATGAGACAATCACTAGTCTAAATGTTGAAGTTGAATAAAAGAAAAGGATTGAAGAATGCCTAAATGCCAGATTGAAAAATAAATTTGAAGAATGTTCAAGGATTTAATGTAAGAAATTGTGGTCTTAAAGACAAATTTGGAGAAAGAAAAGAATCAAAAAGACAAATTCAAGAAGAGCTCCATCCTGCTTGATGAAATGATTGTAAGCCAAAAGGCTCCTAAGGATAAATAAGGATTAGGGTTTGAAAAGGGTGAAAGTTCAAAGGCAAATCAGACTTCAAACAATGTTGAAAAGAAGAACAATAACCTAAGGAAGATTGAAGATAAGAAGAGTAATAACAGATAGGTCTAGAACCAAAAGAAAATTTTCAAGAGGCCACCTATCAGACAACCAGATGCACAAAGGTACTATGGTTACTATTACTCTTGCAATAAATTTGAACATAAGGCTATGCAGTGTAGAAGCAGAACATGAATCAAAATGTTCAATCATTTTTTGATCAATGTTTTACATGCAAAGATTTGGTCATAGAGCTAGTGAATGTAGAAATCAGATGATGAATAGTTACAATAATGGTATGATGTTTCAATATTTCAATGGTTACTGTTATACATGCAATATATTTGGGCATAAGCTTGATCAATGCAGATCCAAAATGAATGGAAGTAATCCTATTCAAAATGTCAAATGTCACAAATGTAATAAATTAGGACACATTGCTAAGTTTTGTAGAAGTAAAAATATGAAGGTTGATCTGGTAAAGAAGAGTGATCAAGTGAAGAATGTGCATCCGGTAGAGATGAAGAAAGAAAGGAACAAGGTCTCAAAAAAGAAAGAAGAAAATGAAGCGAAGAATGAGTCTGTGCTAGCCTCTAATGTAGATGTTTCCTGTAGAAACTAAGTAGAAATCTTTGGCTTAGGGGGAGCTTTAACAAACAATCTTTAATTCACTACCAAAGATATGGTGTTGATATACACCTTGATCCAAATTCATGGTAGATTCATCTAGTTAGATATACCTCACATGATCAATAAAGAGGCGATTAGGGTTGTTACTGGTTTATGCTAAACTAGACTAGTTTTGGCACTCAAATCGGTGAAGAATGAAGTGGTGATGGAGTTAACAGGTGCAAAATATGACAAGAGAGCTTTGACAATCAAAGATATTAAAGATATAATAGTTAAGTATGCATTTATGATGATTGGATATAAGATATACTTCACAAATAGAGAGAATTCAGTCTCTACAACTGCTATTAACACACCATATGAGATGGTGAAGGCTGGTGTAGATTATGATTTTTGTGAATTGTTGAGAGCACAATTTCTAGAGTGATGGACCATGATTGTCATTAGACCAAAACTTGCAAGCATTAATCTCTGCTACAATCGCTAGACTTAGAATCCACAAGAGGCAATTAGTCCATGTCATGATACGTCATGGGGAGTGCTAGATGCACATGCCAACAATCTCCCCCCAACATTACTCAGGGAGTTTTGAACTTGAGACCACTGGCTCTGATACTAATTTCATGGACCATGATTGCCATTAGACCAAAACCCACAAGCATTAATCTTTTCTACAATCACCAAAGTTAGGATCCATAAGAGATGGTTAGTCCATGTCATGAAATAGCACAAGGATCGCTAGATGCACATGCCAACATAGAGAACCTACAAATTGCTTTACTTTTTAAATGAGGTTCTTGGTACAAGAAACATAGTGTTGTTGAAGGAAAAACTTGTGGCACATCATATCAGAGATCACCTAATGAGGTTGGGTGAATCAAATGCACAGGAGACTACATTATGGGTTTTTTTTTAAATATTTCAAAATAACATGCAAGCTAGATAAAGTATTCCTTATAGCATGGTGGAAAAATACAAGAATGATATCACATTCTTGGTAAGTAAGGATTGTTGCATTATACAAG
The DNA here is from genome assembly GCA_027924645.1 of Cunninghamia lanceolata. NCBI lineage: Eukaryota > Viridiplantae > Streptophyta > Pinopsida > Cupressales > Cupressaceae > Cunninghamia > Cunninghamia lanceolata. The sequence continues at coordinate 9,365,849 of BSBN01000111.1, forward strand.
TTGTTGAGCCTAGGACTATTTGGATCCCAGAGATGGGATATGAGATAATAGAGGAAGAGATTACTGGTTCAATAGACTTCATGCTAAGGAAACTTGAAGACACTTCTGAGGAGAGGTATGGAACCTATGAAGAGAAGTTAATGAAAGTACATATGGATCAAAGGCAGAACTAGATAAAGAAGAATGTGTAGAAGATGACAGCATAGGTTGCATAAATGATGGGACATCCTAAAGACTTTATAGAGAAAGCCAAGAACATCTCTAGTCCTTCAGAAGGTGGGTCCAACACTAGAAGGTCTGGTAGAACATCTACCCCCTATTTGGTTTCCCCTAAGTCCTCCAGGACTAAGCCTACCACTGGTATAAGAGAAAGGAATCAACTAGTATGCCTGTAAAGGAGAAAAGTTCTCTTGTAGAGGAGAAGACTGCTCCGAAGAAGCAGCCTCAGAAGAGGAGGGTGAAAGTAAAAGCATCAAGGAGAAGATATGTCAGTTCTGAAGATGAAGAAGAGAAAGAATAACCACAACTGACCAAAAAAAGAAAATCTAGTGCATATCTAGAAGGAACTAGTATGAAGAAGGAAAAGATAGACATTGTTGATTCTGATAGTGATACAAAAGTTGGAAAAGAAAAGGAAGGATACAAAATTTAGATGAGGGAGAAGAAATTAGACTCCGGTAAGGGAAAGAAGTCACTGGAAGCAAAGTAGAAAAAGAAGGACAAGTCTTCTCCTTCAGTAAGATCACATAGTCCTATGAAATTAGAAGCATTGTTTAATCGCCTTGTTGAGCATGAAATGTTAGAGAAGATAGCTTCCCTATACACCATTAAGGATGATGCTAATAAGTTTACAATAGAAGAATCAATTGTCAAATATATTGTTACTTTTGAGGTCAATATGAGAGATATTGAAGGCCAAATACCTGAGGAATTAAAGAGTGTATTATTATCTAGAAGAGAAGAGGTGATAAATGAAGAAGCAAAGTTGAGATCATATGCCTTGGAGAAGATCAACTCTCCTCTCACGAGTAAAGACAAATCTAGATTAGCTCAAGTATGTAACAAGGAGTTCAAAACCAAAGGGTAACTACATTGATGAGTAGGGATAAGAATGACCTTGAGAAGCTTAGGAATGATACAATTGAGAAAGTTGCTAGTTTGGCAAAAGAGCTAGGCATGATCCCAAACATTGAAGAGCATGTACATGATGATATGCTTGTTCTGGAAATGAATGAAGCAGGAGATACACAATAGGAAGATGCTCAACATGAGCATGCAGCAGAAGAAGAGAATGTGTAGAATGATACCCTTCTAAAATTAGAATAGAATATGGCTACAAAAGATGTAAATGTTACTAATAACACTCCTCCGGTAGGAGAAACCATTGTTAGAGAAGAAGATAATGAGATGCAAAAGGAGGATACACATAAAGAAGATAACTTTCCTCCTCTAAAACTAGAGAAGAATGCTGAAGAGGAGGTTGTACAAGGCAACCCAAAGATACATGAGACACAATCTAACATAGAAAATATGCCTCCTCTGCATAACAGTGACAAATCTATTGGCAATGAGAAGAAGGATGAATCTGGAAATGCTGAGAAGAAGAATAAAAAGAAAAGGATAACATTGGTGATAAGGAAAAGGATCTAGAAAAGAAAGATGTTGATGAGAAGTTTGTTGGATCTAGTCCTCTAGAACCTCTAGAGATTCCTTAAAAAGCTTGTTAAACATGCAACTCCATTTCCAACATGTTGTTTCTGCCCAACTAATACAAATTTCAATACAATAAGGGCAAGTGGATATGGACAAGACATTCCCTCTGCACAAATTATAGTTAGGTGCTGCATTCCATGTCTCTACCTAGAAATAAATCTTGTAAACACATCAAAAGAGTGTAGAGCTAATAGATGCAGTAGTGAAGGTGCTACAAGAGAGTGTACTCAATGTGAGTATTGATAATTGATTATCTGGTGTACAAAATTTATAACTTTTACTTGATTCTTTTAAAGAGTATTCTAGTACTCTTGAGAAAAACTTGGAAAAGGAGATTAGTAAAAAGGTGAATGATAGAAGGTTGATGGATATAATAGAGAAGTGTGCTACTACACATACTAAGTTTCATAACAATCTTAAGGATGCACAAAATTGTGTTGAGGAAGCTAAGGCATTCTTTAAGTTTTTCTTGAAATGGCCCAATTCAATAAAAAGCACAAAGTATGAGATGACTCCATTGAGTCCCAGATTGACAAGGCATCAAGTGCCTATGACTCAGTGAATGATGTAGATGGAATTACAAGGTTAGCAATTGAGAATCCACATGGTCAGTTCTTCCAGTGGCAAGAGAAAAAAGAAAAGATCATAATGTAGTTTAGCCCGCTTAGAGACCTGGTGAATGCAAAGTTTGCATCTATTTTCAGTGCTCTAGCCTATGCAGAGAAAATAATGAAGATGAATCTGATACCTAGCACTCCAAATGATGGAGAAGAACTCCTCATGGAGTTTGATACATAGAGCCACATGCTTGGCTTGGCCAAGAAAGGATGGGAAGAAGCTAAAAAGGGGGAGATTGTTGGAAGTTTAAGGAGTTTGTCATTTATTTTCTTGTTGGCAACAAGAGCATGAGATATACAATGTGTAGATATAGTCTTGTCATTGATGCCAACACAAGTGTTTGAAATGATGATAGTCCAACATAAAGATGCAGATATTTTTCTCCAGTGCATAATAGATAAGTTGGTCATATGGATAAGTATCAGAACACAATTCTCAATCATTAGCTTTTTGGTCCACGTTGGTCCACATTGAAGTGTTTTGGTCTACAGTTCTAAGGCAATTTTTGAGGATGTCAGAGGAGTCTAAATCCAATGTCTCATGTCTTTTGACACTCTAGTGTCAAAAATATAGTTGACAAAATATCAAGTCAGCCAGTGACAGTGTTTGCCACTGTAGAGTACTTGTGTTGGATGGTCTACACTTCCCCATAGAAGAATATGTGGTCTTGTGGAATTATGGGAGTGTTTACAAATGTCAATTTCATCTAAGTTCCAAATGGTATGTATTTTGGAGGTCTGCATGTCGGTTTGAAGATGATGAATTGGTGTATTTTTGTGTTAAGTCATGAGCCATGTTGACCTAATATGTTTTGAGTTGTATAGAGTATAAATAAGTGTTGATCACTTATGTGGGAGCTATTATAGGTCTTCCTTGACCTATTTAATGTGTTATAAGTTTTTAGTTGTGGCGTGAAGCATGTATTGGGCCAACAAGTTATAATATGCATGATACATCTAATTAGGCCGACCTAATTGATGTTGAAGATGTTTATGAATGGAATAGATATAAGTATAAGGTTACTTTTTTTGGAGTTAAAAGTGTGATTTATGAATGTTGGAATATGTGTGCAAATTCCTAATAAATAGAGTGTGAGTAAGGTATGAATGCATAGCAGAGCATTATGAAGTGTGTTGATTCTATGTATTGAGCTTCCGTGGAACTATATTTCTAGCATATTGTAGATGCATTTGTAGTAGTTCAAATCTTGGCAATGAGCCACCTCTCTTTTCTATCTTTCCTTCATTCTATGGACAATGAGTCCACCTAGTAGTGAACCATTTTGTAATATCTTATAATTGGTTATAATATATTGTGAGTTAATCCTCACCATGGTTTATCCCTTTTTGGGTTTTCCGTGCAAATATATGGTGTTCATGCGCTATGTGCTTTGATGGTTGCTTTCATGATTTCCTTTCTTACTACAAATTGAATATGCTATGTGGAATGAATCCTTAAATTCTTAAGTGGTTTCAGAGAATACTAATTGACCCCCGCCCTCTCAGTATTCCTTGTGTTCAACAATTAGAAGAAAGATTAAGATGTTGAGAAATGACAATGGTGATAAGTAATATTATGTAGAGACTGATAATTTTAATAATGAGAATGACATAGAAAGGCTTAAGATAACTGCACACATCCCTCAATAAAATGGAGTTATTGAACACACGAACATGACATTGCTGGAGAGGTATAGGATTATGCTTAATGTCATTGATGTGGAATACAAGTTCTAGGTAGAAGTGATAACTATTACATGCTACCTAATCAATAGTTCTCATAAATTAGTGTTTTTGCTGAAAACACTCATGTAGGCCTAGATAGGAAAAATTCCCTCACTTCAACATCATCATGTATTTTTGTTGTGATATGTTTGTTTGTTACTTAATGAGAATAAGTTTGTAACAACACTTTCCATAATGCTCAAGATTTAACATAATCATGCATATAAATCAAGAGATTAATTATCAATATGATTATGCATTTCAAATTAAGAAATAATGATTCACTATCATTTCCTCAATTAAGCATGTTATTCTCACAGAATATAACAAAGCTTACAATTAAAATATCTAATTACATATCATCAATGAAATACTCTCACTGTGTATGTACAAAGTTATGCTCAAGACATCAATATCAAATTATACATTACAATTGACCAATAGGTCATAAAATGTAAAAACATTATATTAGGAACAAATGACATCTGTCTCCATAAGCCTCAGCTTGTCTCATGGTTGGGAAGGAGAGCATCATCCTGGTGCTTTTCCACCAACCATAGACCTACGGTCCCCCACTCAAATTCCTAACTAGAAGTGGCCCTACCCTTCACGAAAAGGTTTGATAATAGGAACCATTAGGTTAGCCATATGAGTATCTGGTGTTGTGTCCTTCCTAATATCTCATGGTCACACAACTATAGATCGACTCTAACTATGTATGACACTATTAGAGACAATAAGCCATCTAGAGCACTGTGGACCAACAATGCATGTAGGGACGGATGCAAATGTTACTTTGGCCAAAGATTTACATACATATACATTACAACACAATGAGCATTGTCATATGTCCACCACCTTGACTTGACTTATAAGCTGTCATGTCCTATAGTAAGTTCAAATTGACCTTTCTCTCTAGGTCTAGTATAAGTGGGATCATTTCAATTCATCATCCATACTAAGACACTCAACTCCCATCATAGGTTGGTTATGACTAATTATTGGGTTACTCTCATAATGAGGAACTTGTGACTCCTCGTCACCTTGTTCCACTTTCAAAATCATAACAAAAATCAACCATATTTACCACCTTAGTCTTCTATGGTTAACAATTTTGATTTAATTTATCTTATAGATTAAAATCATAAACTTGATACTCTAGGCATACCTTGCCTTAATAGAAATAGAATGGTTTCATAATGCTTGATAGTTCTTATTACCCTTATGAGCTTTTGGTGTTAAACAATATCTCCTTAATTTACTCATAAGTAAAATAAAGGGGTTTAAACCTTGTAATGATAACCATATAGGTGTTAGTTATCAAAATAAAACAATTTCTATACTAATAATTTAGACTAGTATAAATATCTTAAATACATCTATCTAAAAAAAATGCCGAGAGATATCAATTTGAAGCTATTTTATTTACTTCACATTACAACCATTTTATTTACTATATACATGATTTTAATTAATTGTATAATTATTTAAAGTTTATATCATGCCCATCAAATTTTCAACTAAATTAACAAATAAAAAAATATCTCAAATTAACAAATCAAATTTAAACCTTTTATTTATTATTACACTACTACATTTTTTATATAAATTAATTAAGATTCAAACCTCAAACATGTATAAAATTTTGGTTGAAATTATTTTTAACTTTACACGAAAAAAATTACGGCCCTTTTTTTCATTTAATATATACAAAATAATGTTCCATATTTTGAGAAAATTACAACCCTTCATTTTCTATTTTTTTTTAGTTTTATTTTGTTTCATGCTAGAGGCCATAGGCTTTGTAGAAGGGCTTCACAAAATTGTAGAAATAAGGATATATCCAAATATGATGGAGAAGTGAACCATGTTGATGATGGCATATCTTTGTTTTACCTCCTTATTTTGGAAATATCATGTTTATTATTAAATATTGATATTTTATTTTATTATTAAATATTAATATTAAAAAGATATTGATTTGAAGTTATTTTATTTTACTTCAAATTGATATCTCTTCACATGTTTTCTTCACTCAACCCTACGTCCATCAATTTCTCAACTATAATTAACAAATTTTTAAAAAATCTCAAATTAAAAAATCAAAATATTTTCTTTCTTAAACCATAAACTTTTTTTTACACTTTTGAAAATGAGAAGAATGATGATTGTCCAAAGTTGTCCATATCTACTTATTTTGGATTTCTAATATTTAAAATTTGACATGTAAATGACTGTCAATTTTAAAGTAAAAGGTAAATATTTTTTTAACACACTCATGCCATTACACTCCACCCTGTGCTACCATTGTAGAATGCCTCTTGGGATTAATTAAATATTAATAATTTGACATGTAATTGACCATCAATTTTAAAGTAAAAGGTAAGTATTTTTTTAACACACTTACGCCATTACACTCCACCCTATGCTGCCATTGTAGAATGCCTCTCAACATTAAAAACAATCAAGCTATCATATGATAAATAATAATCTTGATGATCATGCCACCTCTTTAGTAGAGGGTAAATAAGTATAATCATAACTATTTTAATAACCCCTTCACAATCAGGTTTTCATGCAAATTGAATTAATATTTTGTTTGAGTACATTGTAAGTATAATTATGTTTTGAGGCCATTTCAGCCACCTCCACAGTCGTAGTGGTTGTATGATTTGTATACAAGATGAATCATTAACTAGTATTATTACCATCAATTGGCACTTCTCATGGCGAGAGAACCTTAGGCTCTAACTACATCGTTATTCGATGGGTGTATGATGAATTATGTATGCATACTCAGCCATAATGGCTTCAAGTTCCGGCTACAGTATGACATGTACAATGCATTAAACTTGGTCTTAAGACCTCGAGCTAAGTCACAGTAAGGAATATAATGCATATACCGCTCGACCATAAGGCTTCAAGCTAAGTTATAGTTAAGATTATGATGCAATGGAGCTCGGCTATAAGGCCTAGAGCTTAGTCTCAATAAAGGATACAATGCATTATAGCTCAACCACATGGCCTCAAGCTTAATATTAGTAAAGGTTACATTGCAATATAGCTTGGCCACATGGCCTCAAGCTTAGTTTCAGTAACGAATACAATGCAATATGGCTCAGCCATAAGGCCTCGAGCCTCTATAATGAAAAATTCTTTAATGTAAATGTGAGCTTGGCCTTATCGGCCTTGACCCATGACCATAAAGATTCTATCAGTGGATAAGGACATGGACTTAAAGGCCTCATGCCATTGTGTAAATTATAAATCAAGAAACATTTTACCATACGAGTACTATGAAAATCTCAATAGATATAAAACTTATTAAACTAGAAGGTAAATAGAGACAATGTCCACCATTCTACCTGAACAAATCTTTCAATGCGATGCTATCCCAGTTTTGTCCCTGTTCAACCTGCTCTGAGTTATTTTCTTCTCGATCCTCCTCTGTAATGAGTCAAACTTAGAAATGACATTTCACATTAGGTCTGAAAATGAATTAAAATAACTTCACCAATTTCACATCAAATTTGATGAAACTAGCTGGCTAGTCTTACTCAAGATTAACACCCAAATTATGAAACTTCACCAAAATATTTTTTGATTCATTACTGATGTAAATAACATGTTATTAGATCTATAATACTAATTTTCAGAAGAAACAAATAATACAACTTCTAACAATAAGATTTGGGCAAAACCCACAAAAATTGCCAACACCGTCAATCACCGAAATACACCAAAAACACCCAAAACTGATATTGTTTGATTTTCAGATGGAGAGCACATGAAATATGATCTAATACCATTAAATTAACATCAGAAAACACCTACAACACTCAGCAGCAAACTACACAACCAAATCTTCATAACAAGCTGAAATACACATTGGGTATTCTGATCCACAAAGCCAAAATCAACACAACACTACCCACAACTTCTAATAATGATCTCTGACATTAGAAAATGGAAATCTATAGATACTACATAGAAATCCAAAGTAAATAACAATAGAAACTCTTCCTAGTACTTCTAGAACTACCATAGCAACACAAGAAGACCTGCACACACAAACAATGGAAATTGCTGAAAACTACTTAATCCTTGAAGCTCTGTGCAACCTCTGGATTAAGCTACTCCTTGTGATCAAAGGTTTTGCATCCTTTGGCCACTTGAAACTCATGGGTTTTCATCCACAAGCCTCTTTACTCCAATTGGTTTTCGTCCACTAAAGCCACAATCTGCAAATCTACAAGTTTGAGAGAAAATATCAAATCAACAATAACCCAAATCACCAAAATTACATATTTTGTATCAATATTTCATAGGAGAGTGGGAAATCTAAGATTTCTACATTTTTATTTTATTCCTTGCTATTTTGGGGTATGATAGTTGTTACAAGCTATCATACATTGTCATAAAGTCCCCTGTCACTTATGATTTACCAAGATTTTTTAAATCTTCATGCAAATGGACACCTCACCAAACCCAATGCCCCTTTTTGAGTCTCAAAATATTTAATTTTCCTCTTGAAATAGATATTCGTTGGACAACATTAAATATTAAATATTTATTCTTCCTATGCTTGCCCAATTAACCCATGGAAGAATAAGATGGGTTAATATTGACCATTAATTAATTATTTTAGGAAGGGAACATGACAAGTCCTCCCTCTTGGAAATTGCTTGTCCCCAAGCAATACAAGTTTGGATGGTCAAGAATTTTTGGTCCTTCCCATGTTGCATCTTCCATTGGCAAATTCTTCCATTTGATCAAATATAATGAAATGCTCATGTTCCTCAATCCTTTATCCCTCATTTCCAAAATCTTTTCAGGTATCAAAATCAACTTCCCTTCATCATCCAAAGGTGGTAAATCAGATGAACGCACAATTTTCTTTCCAAGGACCTTCTTCAAATAAGAAATGTGAAATACATTATGTATCTTGCTGTTTGGAGGAAGCTCCAACTCATAAGCTACCTCACCAATTTTCCTGATGATATTGTAAGGCCCAAAGAACTTAGGCTTAAGCTTTTCAGTCCCACTCTTCTTCAAAGGGCTTTGTTTATATGGCTACAATCTAAGAAATACCAAATCTCCCACCTCAAAAAATCTTTTTGTTCTCTTCCTATCTGCATTTATCTTTTTTTGGTTCTGTGCTTGCGTCAAGTTATCTTTTAGTGACCTTATGATCTCTTGACTATGATTGATAAGATCACTAGCTGCAGGTACTCTATTATCTATAAATATCAAATCAGCAAAAGAAAGTGTATCATAACCATAAAGAGCTCGAAATGGAGGCATAATGATTGACATATGATGTGATGTATTGTAACAATACTCTCCCAAGTACAACCATTTTACCCAAGTAGTTTGCTGATCTAAAACATAATTCCTCAAATGCCCCTCTATCCACTTGTTAACAAATTTTGTTTGTTCATCTATTTGTGGATGATAACTTGTGCTTGGTGTGAGCTCTGTTCTTGTCAAGTGAAATAGTTCCATCCAAAAAGAACTAAGGAACCTACTATCTCTATCACTAACAATGTTCTTTGGCAAACCATGCAGCTAAATATCTCTTTGAAAAACAACTCTACTACTTGAGGAGCCTTAAACTCTGAAGTGATGGGAAATAAATGAGCATACTTTGTCAATCTATCCACAACCACATATATATAGTCCTTACCTTGTACCTTGGGAAGTCCTGTGATAAAGTCCATGGAAATACTCTCCCATTTCTGTTTAGGAATTGGAAGCAGTTTTAGGAAACCTGTAGGAAAAATTTGTTCATCTTTGTTTCTTTGGTAAGTCATACACTCTTTGATATGTTTGTGGAAATCCTCTTTTAGACCTTTCCAAGAAAATCTCTCACAAATATTCTTGTATCTTTTGAAGTAACCTTGATCATAAGCCAAGGGAGTGTCATGGAAAGCTCTTAAAATCTTTTCCTTGATTTTCGATTCAGGAACAAGGAAAATTTGGTTCTTGTAATAAATCAGCTGATCATTCACTGTATACTTATCATCTTCTACTAAATCATCCAATACATTAGATGCAAAAATATTTTTGACATATCCAGCAATGATAGAATCTTTCCATTCTACAGAAATAGAAGATAATGAACACAAAGTTGGCTTCCTAGAAAGTGCATCCGCTACCACATTTCTTTTACCCTTCATATATTCTATTTCAAAATCATATGCCTGTAGATTTCTTACCCACCTTTGTTGGTGATCATTCAAATTTTTTTGATCAAGGAAATACTTCAAACTATTATGATCAGTTTTCACAACAAACTTCCCACACACAAGATATTGTCTGAACTTCTCTAGTGCATGCATAATTGCCAACATTTCCTTGTCATAAATGTGATATGTTTTTTCTAGATTGTTTAGGTTCCTACTCTCAAAAGAAATCAGATGTCCCCTTTGAGTTAGGATAGCCCCAAAACCTTCACCTGAAGCATCACATTTAACTACAAAAGGCAATGAAAAATCAGGAATAGCAAGCACAGGGCATGAACTCATTACCTCCTTAAACTTGTCAAAAGTTTTTTGAGCTTCTTCGAACCATGTAAAGGCTCCCTTCTTAGTCAAATCTATTAATGAAACAACAAGTTGAGAAAAAACTTTTACAAACATCCTATAATAGCAACATAGCCCAAAGAATCCTTTCAACTGTGTAAGATTTATAGGTGGAGGCCAATCAAGTATTGCTTGAATCTTTTGTTGATCTACTTGAACACCCTCAAAACTTATGACATATCCCAAGTAAAGAATTTTAGTTAATCCAAACTCACATTTGGACAACTTAGCATAGAAAGATTGCTGCTCCAAAATACCCAAAATTGTATCTAAATGTTCCAAGTGTTCCTTCCAAGTTTTACTATAGATCAATATATCATCAAAGAAAACCAAGACAAACTTCTTGAGTTGCTTACTAAATACCTTGTTCATGCATGGTTGGAAATTTTTTGGTGCATTAGTGAGGCCAAAAGGCATGACCAAGAAATCAAAATGCCCATAGTAACACCAAAAAGCTATCTTTTTCACATCTTTGTCTCTCATCTGAATCTGGTGGTATTCCGATCTCAAATCAATCTTAGAAAAGTAAACAGCTCCATGCAACTCATCAATAAGTTCATCTATCCTTGGTATGGGATATCTATTCTTAATGGCTTTCTTATTCAAAGCTCTATAGTTAATGCACATCCTTAGAGTGTCATCCTTCTTCTTCACAAGAACTACAAATGATGCAAAAGGCCTAGAACTTGGTCTAATGAATCCCATATCTAAAAGCTCTTTGATAGTCTTCTCTATCTCTTCCTTATAACCCCTTGGATGTCTATATGGAGTAGTTAAAACAAGTTTGGCATCTTTTGCCAACTCTATAACATGCTGAAACCCTCTATCTAGAGGTAATCCTGGGGGTATATCACTGAAAAAAATGTTATGCTTATCTAAAATTTAGTTAATTTCAAAATAAAATTTACCTTTTCAATCTTCTTTGATGTCACCACTCATGAAACTCCATTTGAAATCCCTCTGAGTGTAATCTCCTTGCCTTCTGACTGAAACTTGAACTCCATAGTTTGGTAGTTTTGATAGTGTCCTCCAATAGAATGCAACCATTGATCACCCAAGACAACATCAGTTTCACCAATACTAACATAAAAATCATCACAAACCTTGTAGTCTCCCATAGTGATGCTCAATTGTTTGACCACTCTAGTGCATGACATAGTGAATCTATTTGCAATAGTCACATTGAATCCTTCAAATTCTTCAGTCTTCAATCCTCTCTTCGTTACTAACCCTTCATCAATAAAATTGTGGGTTGCCCCACTATCAATCAAAATAGTCATTTGCTACCCTGCTAACACTCCACGAACCTTGAAAGGATGATATCTTGGTGCTCCTAAAAGTGCAACTAATGAACCTTCTTTTTTAGTCTCCTCTTTGATCTCAGGTTCAGAATCTTCTACGTCATGAAACTCCTCATTACCACTTGATTCTGAATCCTTATCTAAGACAACCTCTATGTAATGGACTTGTCCTTTTCCCAAACAACTATGTCCAGGGACCTAAGGCTCTCTGCAAGAAAAACAAAATTTCTTCCTCCTAAGCTCATTCCTTGTTTCTTCATCCATCTTCTTTGCAGTATTAGTTGTATTTTTTTTATAGGTGCAGGTGCATGGAATGGATTCTTCTAGAATCCTCCCTTATGATGCCATGTGTTTGGCTTGGAGGAGTGTGGGAAAGCATTCTTTAGAATTGATGGCTCAAGGGTTAGAGCCCTCTTGATAGCTTCTTGCAAAGTGAGAGGTACGAAAGATCTGACAAACCCCCTAAGAGGTTCAGTGAGCCCTGTGATGAATAGATGTACTCTTCTCTTCTCTAATATTTTAGGTACCATCACTACAATCTTTTGAAAGTCTGCTATATACTCACTTACTGAGTTGTTTTGCTTAATTTTAGACAATTGGCTAAAATATTCTTCTTCTTCTTTCAGTTCATACCTATCAAGAATCCTTTGTTTGAAATCACCAAAGGTCTATACCTGATCATGTCCCAAAGTAGTGCAACCATGGTACCACCATTCATAGGCTTCTCCTTCCAAATGCAAAGTGGCAAACTGAACTGCATCCTTCTCTGTCATTGGATTGAGCGTAAAGTATGTCTCTATCTTATGCAGCCAAGCTCTAGCTGAAATCTTTTCACTTCCATCAAAGAAAGCTACGGTTAAGTTTGTAGGAATCTAGGTCAACACTAAGAGGGGGGGTGAATCAGTGTTGTATAAATTTTTACAACTTATTATAACTAAAAAAATAGAGAGGAGGACATTAATGATTTGTTGACTTTATATTCACAAGACTTATAATAAAAGATGTAAACAAAACTCATGATCAAATGATTATTATACACACACACACAGATGAAATCAATGAGAAGCATGACACAAGCTTTTTACCAAGTGGAAAACCCTCCTAGGTAGAAAAACCACTCAAACTGCCTCACTGGCTTAAATGAAAAACTTCAAGTTTACAAATGTCTCACTGACATATATAGAGGTCTCACTGACCACAAGCCTCACTGGCATAGGAAGGTCTCACTAACCATAAGCCTCACTGGCAACAATGTTTAGAAGCATCAACTTCAAGGATCACCAACCCCTAATACAGAACAAACTGAAAAACAAGAACTCAGAGGGTTTCTCTATTTCAATACAAAACACATGTGTCTGTCAAATGATCATTCTTCTCATTAACCCAAATCATATACCAAAATCATCTAAATTCTGATCCACTCTCCAACACACCTATCAATCCTATATTCTGATACATTCAACAAAACTACTTCATTTTGTATGTTTCATCTCTGTCTTTCAAGACACACCATCAATGCATCTAAAAAACAATTTTATACAAGTTGAATGTCCTTCCACCTGCAAAGAAAAATCTTTTCATATTCCTTTGTGCCTAATCAATTCTTCAATAATCTCTTCAAATTCTTTTTCAAACTTTGCATGATCCTTCATATTTTTGCAAAAGAATCTTATTCAAAAATATCATTCAATCTTCAATAAATTTTAAATCATATTGCCCCTGTCACAGATAAAAGAATATCTTCCATATTTGAGACCTTTTAATTTCTTTTTCATGAAGAACCTGCAATAATATCTTCAACTCCCCTGCAAATAAAAACTCTTCATCTCCACAAATCTTTTTGTTACAAAAAATTTCTTTTGATATTCACCTACAAGAAAACCAGATCCAAACAAAACAAGTTTCTTCCAACTCTTCATATTCTGTGAACTCCAAAAAAAGATCTCCTAAAAAAAACTTTTCAGTTTTCTTCTCTGTAAATATTTTTCAATATGTTCTTGAAAAATAACTTCAATCCATTCATCTTCTTCTTCCAAAATAGATAGCTCCAAAAAATTCTTTGCAAATTCTCAAACAAAAACTCTTAAACTTCTTAATATAAAATCTCTCTTAAAAAAAACAACTTTCTTTTTGGAATCTTTCTCCTTAATAGACTTCAATTGTCATGATTTTGAGAGCAAAAATATAGAAAGAATTCTCCATAAAATCCTCTTTAAAATCTCCTTGAAAAACTCATATACATTCTATAAAGAACTCTTGCCTTTTTTAAAAAAATAAAAAGGAATTTAAAAAGTTTCCAAAAAAAAATTCTTTTAAGCATAAAATGTGCCCACGTATACTTTTTCAAACTTTACTCAAACTCTAAGCATATTCAATGCTTTTGTTTTATGCATAAAAAGCACTTCACAAAAATCATGCTCCTTATAATATGCTCCTTCTTATAAAATCATGCCTTTTTCACAATGTGTATTTTATGCTTTATAAAAGCTTTTCAAACAATGCCTCCTTTTTTTAATTAAAAACTTGCTCCCCATTCGATGCTTTACTAGGATGAGAGGATAGTATAAAAATCCACTAAATTTGATGCTTTTTAAAAAGCTTTAGTTAAACTTTCCAAAGCATCAAGCTCCCTTATATTTCATAAAGCAATTAAATGCTTTTTAAACTTATAAAGCCTTCAAGGAAATTAGGCTCCACTTCCTTATAAAGAATGTTCAAGGGATTTTTTTTAAACCATTCCATGATTTCTTTTTCTTCTTAAACCATACGATGCATTTTTTTATTAAAGAATAAATCTCTTCAAATATAAAATAATTCATGCCCACCATACTTTTAAATGTGACTATCACACATGAAATTGGCGCTCAACACTTATATGTTTAATTTTTCTTTTTGGTGCTCCACCGCTCATTGTAATTTTTGAACTAAGTCATTGATGGCTTTTTGGTGCCCCGCACATATGGAGGAGACCAGTGTCAACGGTAAACCAAGATGAAGTAGAAGCATTGACACTATATCATGCAACGTTGAGTATGAGAGAACAATCATCCTCTATCTGAATGTCAACATCATATGTTAGATAGATATCAAACCTTTACGAACATAACAAGCATGATGAACCTGATTGAACCTTGAACTTTGTATTCATCCTGACAAGAAGTAACTTTTTCATACTCTGCCAAAACACTGCAACTCCTGATGTGAAGTAAATGAACATTATACCATGAACATCAATCATTAAGAAGATATCATCATGAGTATCAGATAAGTGAAACAATATAACCCAATTCTTTACTTTCCCAACACCATCATAACACCAACACCATGATATCCTGAAAGCATGATGAACAAGAATGAAGCATAAACAATATGACATCAAACCTGAGAACACAACACCTTTTGGCATCAATGACAATCAGTCACCATCAAAGTTACCCAACTTGTGTTTTAGTTCATTATTTTTGCCTTTCCCCTTCTTTTGAGATTCACCTCTTCTCAAGAACTCTACATATTCTCCCCATTACATATCATTCTTGATCTCATCTGTCAATGCATTGTATTCTCCATGCCATTTGTTAAGGGTCTCCGCATTGAACAAACTAGTAGTTGTAGACTCAACTTGTTTAGGTTCCTCTTCAGGTAGGAATAAGGGTTTGTTTGCAGCCCCTGAATTTTGTGTCTCTATTTCCTTCCCTTTTCCATTGTTACTTTTGTTTGCACCCAAAGTACTACCACCATTGTTTTCATTGTTGTTGTTGTTGTTGTTGTTGTTGTTTTTGTTGTTGTTGTTGTTTTTGTTGTTGTTGTTGTTATTTTGGATCCATTGCATCATTTGCCCAAACATTTCAGCAAGTCTAGTTTGTGCCTCAACCATTTGATTAAATTTCCTTGAAGCATCATCTTCTTTTGCATCTCTTATATCTATCATTGTTTCCTCCAATTGCAATTTCCTTTGCTCTCTTCTCAAATATCTAATTTCTCTGTCACTCGGTATCATCAATCATCTGGATAACCTACAAGATGGAAAGATCATGATCTGATACCACTATAATGATCCAAACTTAAAAATGTCATTTCACATTAGGTCTGAAAATAAATTTAAATATCTTCACCAATTTTGCATCAAATTTGACGAAACTAGCTAGCTAGTCTTACTCAAGATTAACACCCAAAATATGAAACTTCACCAAAATATTTTCTGATTTATTTCTGATTTAAATAAAATTTTATCAGATCTATAATACTGATTTTCAGCAGAAACAAATACTACAACTTCGAACAATAAGATTTGGGCAAAACCCACAAAAACTGCCAACACCGTCAATCACCGAAATACACCAAAAACACCCAAAACTAATATTGTTTGATTTTCAGATAGAGAGTACATGAAATATGATCTAATACCATTAATTCAATAGAAGAAAATACCTACATAACTCAGCAGCAAACTACACAACCAAATCTTCACAACAAGCTGAAATACACATTAGGTATTCTGACCCACAAAGCCAAAATCAGCACAACACTACCCACAACTTCCAATACTGATCTTTGACATTAGAAAATGGAAATATACAGATTCTACATATAAAACCAAGGAAAATAACAACATAAACTCTTCCCAGTACTTCTGGAACTACCACGGAAACACAAGAAGACTTGCACACACAAACAATGGAAACTACCAAAAACTGTTGAAATTACTTAATCCTTGAAGCTCTATGCAACCTCTAGATGAAGATACTCCTTGTGATCAAAGGGTTTGCATCCTATGGCCACATGAAACTCATGGGTTTTCATTCACAAGCCTCTTTACTCCAATGGGTTTTCATCCATTGAAGCCAAAATCTACAAATATGCATGTTTGAGAGAAAATATCAAATCAACAATAGCCCCAAATCACCAAAAATACATATTTTGTATCAATATTTCATGGGAGAGAGGGGAATCCAAGATTCCCATGTCTTTCTTTGATTCCTTACTATTTTGGGGAATAACAGTTGTCATAAGCTATCATACATTGTCATAAAGTCCCCTGCCACTTGTGATTTACCAAGATTTTTGAAATCTTCATGCAAATGGACACCTCACCAAACGCAATGCCCCTTTTTGAGTCTCAAAATATTTAATTTAATATTTAGTTGTCATTTTGAAATAGATATTAGTTGGGCAATATTAAATATTAAATATTTATTCTGCCTATGCTTGCCCAATTAACCCATGGAAGAATAAGATGGGTTAATATTGACCATTAATTAATTACTTTAGAAAGGGGACATGACATCCTCAAAGATCTTCGCCACCCCACACCAAAAAGAACAACCACCACCAAAAAACAAATTGGTCATCCTCAAAAGATAATTAAAACTTGTCATCATTGAGCCATTCTTAGCATGCCAATTTGGGTGAGGAACTACCACTCCACTCAGCTAGCTTCGACATTCTTTGGATCGTCCAAAGTGACATGCCCATATCTAGGGTGAGCTCAAAGCTCCCATTAGCTCCTCAATGCCAACTATACAACAAAATTATTACTATTCAAAATAGTGTTACATATTATTGAACAATAGGTTTTAAAAATAGTTACAACATTATTGTTGTCGACCTCTAAAGAGGTTCCCACCTATATATATAATCACCCTTACTAGATGATAAGGGTTAAATAATGTATATATAACATTAAAGATTATCACTATAGAAATGAAAATGAAAGATGATACACAACTAGATTAGGATTATCAGGGTCGAGTAATACTCCCTCTAAATCAACTATAAACCTTAGTCAAATGACTAGGAATAAAGAATTAATATCCCCATATAGAAATAGGGTAATGAGAGATCTCTTCATCTCTTAACACGACTATCTCTTGACTTGTGATGATTTTCCAAGAATGTCATCTACTCATCATATCTTGTTGTGATAGCATCATCAACAAAATGACTCACAAAGAACACAATTACTACGAAAAGAGACATGGCTAATGACAACTTACAAAGGGATTTGGCAGGACATAGAAACTGATACTCAGATGACTAATCAACCTTGTTTTCTCAACATCGAACCCTTCATCTAGGATGATATTCTCCTTCCTTCTTGAAATGGCATTACATTTTCTTGTCACACTCAAGACCACAAAACCATGATCAATCCATCATTGTCATATCCCATAATATAAATTAATTAATGTTCAAAACTAATTAGCATCAGTCATTAACCTCTTAATCAATGATCAAATTAGATATTTGCACAGTATCAAATCAATTACCTATGATTAATCCTCCTAATTATCATGAAAGGTTAATGATTAAATCTAATTATAAGTTGGGGATGTAACATATCTCCCCCCATAAGAATCATCATCCCTGAGGATTAATTGTCTTAAAAGTAAATCAACATAATAAGAAAATGTTTTCAAGAGCATAATAAAACAAATGTTTTAGAAAAGATGAGGAAATCTAGCATGAAAGTCATCATAAGTTTACCAGATGGCATTTCCCTCTGCATATTGGTCCCACTGGACCTTGTTCTGTGTTATTTGTTTGTTACATAAGCATACAATTTACGCATTTTGAGCACCTTGATAGGATTGATCAACACCACTCCTAGGTCCTTCACCTGTAGAGTATTCCAATCAAGCATAGGAATTTGATTATCAGAAAAATTAAACTTTTTCAAATATGAAAAATGAAACACATTATGCTTCATGGCAAGTGTTGGTGATAGAGAATTTTTGTATGCTACTGGGTTGACTTCTTCTAGAACTTCAAAAGGACCCACGTATCTTGGTGCCAGTTTGGACATCCTTCCAAATGTAATGGAACTTTTTTGAGGTTTTACCCTTAAGAGAACTTTCTCTCCCACTATAAAATGCCTTTCAATGCACTTAACATCTACTTAACTCTTTTGTCTATCATTGGCCTCTGCTAGCCTTCTCTTAATCAGATGGACTTGCTCTTCCATCTTTGATAGTATTTTTCAACCAAGGCTAACCCTATCTTCCAACTTGTCCTAGCTTATAGGGGTTTGACACTTCTATCCATATAATGCCTCAAATGGAGCCATCTTATTAGCTGAGTGATAAGAATTATTATAGGCAAATTCCATTACAGGAAGATAATCGTTCCATTTATATTGTTGATCCATGCAGTACATCCTTAATAAGTCCTCCAGCACTTTGTTCACCCTCTCAATTTATCCATCTGTTTCAGGATGATCAGCAAAGCTTATATTCAATTGGGTTCCAAGTGAAGAGAATAAGGTTTGCCAAGATCTTGATGTCATTTGCCCATCCCTATCTGAGATAATCTTCTTAGGAATGCTTTACAGTCTGAAAATCTCTTAAACAAAGTTTTGAGCAATGATAGGTGCACTATCCATCAAATTTCTATGTATAAAATGAGCGGCTTTGGTGATTCTATCTACTACAATGAAGATAGCATTGTGCCTATTCCTTGACATAGGAATCCCTTACACAAAGTCCATACTTATAATTTGCCATTTCCACTCATGAATTTCATGAGGGTATAAGAGCCCTGCTGGGTGATGGTGTGCTGCCTTCACCCTCTAGCATTCAATACATTTAGCTTCAAAATTTGCAACATCCCTCTTCATTCCTTTCTATAAATATAGGGGTTTCACATCAGCAAGTAACTTTGTTACTCCAAGATGCCTAGAATATGGTGCAAAATGAACCTCTTTCCATACCATATTCCTTAACTCTGCTGAGTTAGGTACATACATCCTTCCTTTAAACCTTAATAACCCATTTGGTTCAAGGTTGAATCCTTCATATCTCAGATTCTGGGGGTTTTCTTCAAGGGCTTGTTTTACCTACTCGTAAAACTCATCTCCCTTAGATTTTTGTAACACTTGATTCCTAAAACCAGAATGTATGGAGATCATGGAGGAGATGTGCCTTCTCCTACTCAAAGCATTTGCCACCTGATTTTCTTTTCCTTATATATGTTTATCTCAAAATTATAATCTGAGATGAATTCCAATTATCTTCTTTGCCAAGCATTAAGATGTGGTTCAGTGGATAGATATTTGAGTCCCTAATGATCTATTTTTAGCTCAAAATGTTTCCCAAGAAAGTAGTGTCTCCACATTTGAAGTGCGTGGATGATTGTTACAAGTTCCAAATTATGTGGGGCATAATTTTGTTCATAGTTTTTCATCTTACGCGATTCATACGCGATGACCTGTCCATCTTGCACTTGTACAACACCTAAGCATTCTCCTGAGGCATTGGTAAGGACTACAAATTGACCCTCTAGGTTAGGTGCTTTCAAAATTGGCACCGAAATCAATTTTTCCTTCAATAGGTCAAAGGCCTCCTAGCACTTATCTGACCATTTGAATTTCTTACCTTTTCTCTACAAGGAAGTAATAGGATACACAATTTTAGAAAAGTTTTTCACAAACTTCCTATAATAACCAGCAAGGCCCATGAAACTTTGGACCTCATGTGCATTTTTTGGTAGTAGCCATTCCAAAATAGCCTTAATTTTAGATGGGCCCACAATTATCTGATTAGCTGAAATTATGTGACCAAAGTATTGTACCTCCTTTTGAGATAAAGTACATTTGGAAAGCTTTCCATATAGTTGGTGCTCTCTCAACATCTGAAGAACAATTCTCACATGTTGTAAATGCTCTTCCTCATTCTTAGAATAAATCAAAATGTCATCAAGAAACACTAAGACAAACTTGTCCAGATAGTCCCTGAACACACCGTTCATAAGATTCATAAATTATGCCAGTGCATTCGTTAAGCCAAAAGGTAGGACAGTGAATTCATAATGTCCATTCTAGGTTCTAAAGGTTGTCTTATGTCCATGTCCTCATCCTTCAACCTCAACTAGTGATATCTAGACCGAGGATCCATCTTGGAAAACACGATTGCTCCCCTCATCTGATTGAAAAGATCATCGATGTGAGGTAATGGGTATTTATTCTTAATGGTTGCTACATAAAGATTTACTTCTGTGGTAAAGCTCAAAAGTTCAACCCTAGCCTCAAACAGGCATTGCTCTACTTGAGCCTTGGTGTATTTTACTATTATTATTTGCAACAAATGTATACAACTTCCTAACTAGAAGTATCCCTAACCTTCACAGAAAGGTTAGATATTAGAAACCATTAGGTTAGCCATCTGAGCATCTAATGTTGTGTCCTTCCTAAGTCTCATGGTCACACAACTATAGGTCCACTCTAACTATGTATGACATTACTAGAGACACTAAGCCAACTAGAGCATTGTGGACCGACAATGCGTGTAGAGATGGATGTGTTACTTTGGCCAAAAGATATATATATATATATATATATATATATATATATATATATATATATATATATATATATATATATATATATATATATACATTACACAATGAACGTTGTCATATGTCCACCACCCTGACTAAACTTATAAGTTGTCATGTGCTATAGTAAGTTCAAATTGACCTTTCTCTCTAGGTCTACTATAAGTGGGATCTTTCGATTCATAGTCCATACCAAGACACTTGACACCCACCATAGGTTGGTTAAATGACTAATTGGGTTACTTTCATAATGAGGAACTTGTGACTCCTCATCACCTTGTTCCACTTTCAAAATCCTAACAAAAATGGACCATATTTACCACTTTGGTCTTCTATGGTTAACAATTTTGATTTAATTTATCTTATAAATTAAAATCATAAACGTGATACTCTAGGCATACCTTGCCTTAATAGAAATAGAATGGTTTCATATTGACTGATAGCTCTTATTACCCTTATGAGCTTTTCATGTCAAACATTATCCCCATTAATTTACTCATAAGTAAAATAAAGGGGTTTAAACCTTGTACTGATAACCATATAGGTCTTAGTGATCAAAATAGAACAATTTCTATACTCATAATTTAGCAAACAATCAAGCTACCATATGATAAAAAATGATCTTGATGATCACACCACCTCTTTAGTAGAGGGTAAACAAGTATAATCATAACCATTTTAATAACTCCTTCACAATTAGGTTTTCATGCAAATTGAATCAATATTTTGTTTGATTATTGTAAGCATAATTATGTTTTGAGGCCATTTCGGCCACCTCCATAGTTGTAGTGGCTGCATGATTTCTATATACGCTGAATCATTAACTAGCGCATTGTTACCATATTTCAACACTTTACATGTTGAAAGTAGCTTAGGCTCTAATTACATTGTTATTTGATGAGTGTATGATGAATTATGTATGCATACTCAACCGTAATGGATTCTAGTTCTGGCTACAGTATGATGTACAATGCATTAAAGCTTGGTCTTAAGACCTCAAGCTAAGTCACAATAAGGAATATAATGCAAATACCACTTAGCCATAAGGTTTCAAGCTATGTTATAGTAAAGATTATGATGCAATGCAGCTCGGCCATAAGGCCTTGAGCTTAGTCTCAATAAAGGATATAGTGCATTATAGCTCAGCCACACAGCCTTGAGCTTAATCTTAGTAAAGGTTACAATGCAATACAACTTGGCCACATGACCTCGAGCTTAGTTTCAGTATAGAATACAATGTAATATGGCTCATCCATAAGGCCTTGAGCGTTTGCAATGAAAAATTCTTTAATACAAATGTGAGCTTAGTCATATCGGCCTTGAGCCATGACCATAAAGATTCTATCAATGGATAAGGACATGGCCTCAAAGGCCTCATGCCACTATGTAAATTATAAAGAAAGAAACATTTTAGCATATGAGTACTATGAAAAGATCAACAAAGATAAAGTTTATTAAACTAGAAGGTAAATAGAGACAATGTCCACCATTCTACCTAAACAAATCTTTCAATGTGATGCTATCCTAGTTTTGTCCTTGTTCAACCTGCTCTAAGTTTTTTTCTTCTTGATCCTCCTCAGAGAGCTTCGTTACCCCACACCAAAAAAGAACAACCACCACTAAAAACAAAATGGTCCTCCTCAAAAGGTAACTAAAACTTGTTATCAATCCATTCTTTGCATGTTAATTTGTGTGGGGAACTACCACTTCACTCGGCCAGCTTCCACATTCTTAGGCTCATCCAAAGTGACATACACCTATCTAGGGTGAGCTCAAAGCAACCATTAGCTCCTCAATGCCAACTATACAACAAAATTATTACTATTCAAAATAGTAATTTTTTCCTTTTTAAGCAAAAGGTGCGGGGCACCTAAAATATATTATATTTATTAAAAAGAGGATTACATAAGAACTTTACAAAAAGCCCCAATTTGTAGGTTCATGGGCTGAAAGATAATGGCTTCAACATCTAAGCCATATATGAACATTATAGACACCATTTAGCCTTCTCCAAGACAAAAAATAGAGAAGAGAAGGAATTCAAACAAAAAGGTTTCATTATCCAATGAAAATACATATGTAGATATAGACTGTGCTGAAAACAAAAAGAAAGTAAAGTATTTATCTACTATGACTTAGGCATACAGAAGCCCTGAACTTGGATAGCCCCATTCAAATATTCAATTAAGAAACCCTATTGAGCTAGTTCCACATTATCTTCATTACCACTAACTAGATGAGGTGGCAGGGGGATAAAATGAATCAAGAAGAATAGAGCCTAGAATATCTCCCTTGTAGCACCTTCCAATACCTATCCAAGCTCATCTACATGGCACTAGATGCTATTTTGAAAAGATACAACATAGTCATTTTGTAGACTATGAGTAAAGAATGTGAATACATAGTAAATAGGGGGGAGAAAGATCAATGTCTTTATGAAAGAATAAACCACCAATAGGAGCAGTCCGCGAGTACAAATCATAATCTACCAGTGCAAGATTAAACTTGTCCACTGAAAAGAAGAAGTCTTGGACAAACAACAAACCCAAATTCCTTACCACATCAGCATTTTGGATGAGATCCATTGCATTTTACATGAAGTGGGAGATAGCTTGTGACAAATGTTGGGAATTAAGGTGTCTCAACCTTTGCAAATTCCTAATGTTGTATTATATTTATCCCATGTTGAGTTAGCATTGTCAGCACTTTGTGTATATGCAGCAGGGTAAATTTTGGTGACTTTGGCAGCTACGGTTTCCCGCTTGAATAATTAACGGGGGTTTGGGGCCCTCGAAACCTCAAACATTTTTTAATTAATGACAAGTGTCAGTGAGTATCTCTGCATGAGAGAAAGGCATCTTTGGGTGGTCAAGAGAGGTTATGACATGTAAGAAGAATATGATATTTTTAGTCAGTGTATGATGGATTCTATGATAGCTGTAAGGTGCGTAAGAGCATCTGTCGTAACCTATCTTGGGACCAGGTGCCCACTTCGGGATGGGATGTTGGACAAGTGTCCTTAGGCGTGGGTTTTGGGGCATGAGTCCAAGATTGACACCCATCTCTAGAAGGTTCCATATTTGCCTTGTAAACTCTATATAAACAGGTGCTTGGATGGGAGATAGATAACTTTGGTATGAGTATTGTTATGCTGCCAGAATATCTCCAGATTCGACATTCGAAGACTCCTGAAAGAGCATTGACTCTGAAACTATATTGTAATCTATTATTGTTTACTGTAATACATTTGAGCTATGTTTTAGAGTGTGGGGATTTTCACCCATAAGGGTTTTCCCCACGTATATCGTGTCTCTCTCTCTTCTGTCTACTTTCTGTGTGTATGTGTATTGTTGCAATATCTCATGTTAATGGTTTAACATTGCTGTAATAGTTAGGATAAAGTTAAATTTGCATAGCCCTCTCCTCATTAGATTAGTGTAGGAAGCATTTTTCGCACACCTAGCTTCCTTTCAACAAATAGATAGGCCTAGGGAAACTGAGCATTTCATGCCCACAAACAGTTATAATTGTATTCTAGACATCTTCATTATAGATTTTAAACACCTCTACAAGTGTACCTGGCAACAACAACCCCTGCATAGGTTTCTCCCACTTTTGAATGGGAAAATACAGTCTTTTGTTTCTCTACAGAGAGCCCATATTGCAATCGCTTACCAAATAAGAAACTTGCAGCATAGCTTCACCAGAATACTTCACATTCAGAATGCCAAACAAGAAGGAATGATAGATATTTAGTAAGTGATACCACACGAGAATTGAGCCACATTATTATCTCTTGCTTTGGATCTCAAAACCAACTTAGATGTCATCAAAGAGCTATTAATAAATGAGTACAAAATCTACAAAAAAAACTATTTGGCACAAGTTTTCCAGCGTTGGATAAGAAGGCATAGAATAACTACTTTTTTCATTGGCTGCTAAATTTGGTACCTGCCAAACAAAAAAGAAACCATTAGATAAAAACCTTTTCATGTCTCTAAAATTAGAGACATGACATCACTATTGAACTTAGGGGATCCCAACCTTCGATGGATTTCAAAGACACTCGCCAAAGAAATTTAAAACCAACCACTGATCTAAGTTTTGCAACCATTAGAATTATTTGCCCTTATACAGTTTCTTGAGATCCGTCACCCACAACACTTTCTTTCTAAATTATAAGGGCAAGATAAGAAAACTCTTTTAATGATTCATAGTTCAATTGTTTATTCTTCCAATTATGAACAAAAGTGAAATTTGTCAAACCATCTACAAGTGAGTTTGCTTCTCTGTAACAATGTTTGATTTCAAACTTATCAAAGGTATCCAAGAGCTTCCAAGCCTCCAAAAGTAGGTATTCTAGTTTCCAGTTAAAATCTTTTTTGGTCTTCAGAGCATTCACAATTAACAAAGAATCTCATTCAACACAAATATTTGAAACTCCCCAACGAATAGCCAATTTTAATCCTTCTACTGCTATAGAGATCTCATCTTGGTTGTTTGTCCCTTGTTGAATACAAGAAGAAAAGGCAACAATAATTTCTCCCAAGCAATCTCTAAGCACACATCTAATAGCTAATAAACCTAGATTCCCTTTTGAGGCACCATCAAAGTTAAGTTTAATTTGCAAGTCCAAAGGAGGAGATCATACAATTGAATTTATATCTACTTTCTTCATAGTATAGAAATAGTTTAATGGGGGAGGAGTAAGATACTTCTAAGTTTTTAACATGTGTGAATCCCAACTCGGGAAAGAAATATTAGTAATACTAGGCTTGTTAAAATGAGCCACCATTGATTCACAGACTGATTTTTCAATCAAGCAAAGAATATCCTCCAAAGATTTGTATTCCTTTCTAAATATTCTCCTATTTATTTCTAGCCATATGCTCTAGATGACAATGGAAGGAATAACTAGCCAAAGAGTTGAGAATGAAGATCCTTTGTTCAAGCACAACTAACTATTATAGAGGGTTTGTAGATTATCTAGAAGTGGGGAGAACTAGTTTAGTTTCTCACTAATCCAATACCAACACTCTGTAGCAAATGTACAAGTGACAAAAAGATGATCAGTGCTTTCTTCCTCTAAACCACAAAATAGACATTGAAAAGATGAAGAAATCCCTATCTCTGTTAGTCTTTTTCTTGTTGGGATTTTGTTATTATATGCTAACCAAGCAAAGGAACCTTCTTTTAGAAGGACATCTTTGTTCCAAAATAAATAAAAAGGCCAAGGTGAATCAACAGATCTCACAAACTGCATAACAGAAAGATACCCTTCTTTAACTGAATAAACCCCTAATTTGGAAAAGGACCAAATGAGTTCATTGTCCTTATCTGAGACCATTATTCTTCTTTTGTTGAGTAAAGGGGAGAGAAGCTCTTTCTGATCCTGTGGGAAAGAATAACAGTTGAAATCCCTCCACTTCACCCTATTAAAGCCTGACTCAAAACTAAATATTAAATAACTAAATATCAAAATTTGCATTTATTAATATATCCTGAGAAAATAAATTTGTTACAAATATTAATATTATTTTCCAAAGTCTACAAACCTTATTGAAAAAAAATTGATAGAAATTAAAATATTTTTGGTGATGCAGGATTGCCATTGACTATGGATGCTCCTGCATTAGACACCCAGGGTAAGAAGTTTGTGAGCATATACTGACAAATATGTGCACAAAACTACTCTCTTTTTCCTCTTTTTCTAGTATCTACCTAGAACACTTTTCATACTCCTCCACCAAGTTTGCACTTCACTCTTATTTCCCTCTATGAAATCAAATCCACCATAATGTATCCCACTACACCAATTACTACTTTTTTCACCTCTAATCTTGTGGGTTTTAATCCACCATAATCCATCCAACATGAATTCATATTTCCCTCTGTAACACCTACAAACAAATCTACACTAACCAACTCATGGAAATAAAATATTCTATCTTGACTTCCTCTTCACAGTTTTCATTCATCTCCACAACATGCAAATTAGCTTTACATTTATCATGTTCAAGAAAATAAGGTATTACCTTAGTAATCTCTTCCTTCTCTACTGTTGCTACTTCTTCACCTCCATCTGTAGTCAATTTGCAAGCCATTCTTTTTCAGCTAATACAATCTTTTCTTTTACCTCATCCTCTTGCATGAGGATATCATCTTCAATGTCACATACTTGAAATTCTGCTACACCTTCTCTTTTACCTGTAAACAAAACAATGTTAGCATAATCATTGGACCTATCTTCTCCCATCTACATCTTCTCTATCTCCTTATCACATTCATCTAACTCTTTCCCTTCAAGATATAAATATTTCTCATCTCCTCTTTGAGTAGGAGATCTTCTTCATCTTCACCAAATTCTTCATCAAATATAGGACCCTCAAATTCCATCATCTCAACTTCTTCTACACTACTCAGATCAGCAATACTCAAATTTATTCTCTCTTTCTCTTCATCTCCATTCTTAGCTACATCTTTATCATCTTCAACTGTTTCAACCTTCTTCACCACCTCTTCCATGCCTTCCAAAAGACATGCCTCAGCTTGAGATTCAAAACCTTCTTCCCACTCATCTTCTCCTTCTTCCTCGGTGTCACATGCATGACACTCTACTTCATTTTCTTTCTTTCCTACATTCAAAATATCATTAGAAAGATAAATAAAATTATCACCTCTTTTTTGATGAAGCACTCTTCTCTTTTCCAACTCTGTTGCAATTTTTGCCACTTGTTGCTTCAATTCCCTAAATTCTCTCATCCTATCCTTGCTAAGTATTTCTTTGATTTCCTCAAGTCTAGGAATCATTAGAATCCATCCAATAATAAAAGTCCTTTTCCTCATTCTCTTTTCCATAGTCAAGGCTTCACAAAGCCTCAAAATACAGGTTTTCAAAACCCTCTAAATATTTTTTCTTGCAAGATGCATATACACATGCAACAAATCTCTCACACAATCCAACCCTCGGGTCCTAGTGCAAATTGCCTCACATTGTCTGCACACAAATCACACACACACCACCACAGGTCCTACTACAAGCTACCTCATGCTTAGTGATCTACCTATAGACTCAAAAACAAATTGGCTCTAATACCATTGATGAAAAGGAATGCTCTCCCTTTTGAATCTGCATCAAATTCTAACACAAAATACAACACAAGATGGTTGCAAATGAAGTAACACAGCTGAAATTTGAAGAGAAATCTGCAACAATATATATTATTCAAATCTGAAAATGAATTACATCTACAAGAAGCTTATGAGCTTTTTGAAATTACACATTTAATACCTGTAACAAATAAGTTCTCCACATTCTGGACTCATTCCCCAACATTTGGGTCTATAGCAATTTTCTTCTTCCTTGCTCCAAGAAAAACCTGTCACTTCTTTCTCTCACCGCTTCCTCATTTTTCATAATTTTCTAAAATGGTTTCTGGGTTTCGTGCCCCTCCTTCCTAGCTTTCTAGAACATTTTAAAATTTGTTTTATTTGATAAAAAATGAGAAAGTTATGCCAATTTTACCGAGATTGGGTTTCATAATTATGACCTAGACATGTAACAATATGCAATGCTTGTGGTCCACATGGTTTCATTTAAATTTCTCATGGTTTCACTAAAAACATCAACTGGAACCACCTCTTGGAAATCCACACCCTTCTTGGAGGTTACAATTTTGGAAATAAAATAGGAGTTGTTGACCCACTTATGACAAAATCTTCCCACCAAATCAGCCCCACCAAAATACAAATTAATATATATCTCCAAGTGGATGCCTACGAAAGATTCTCCCCACTAATGGAGGAATTTACAAATTACTGGGATATTTTACATCAAAATTTGCATTTATTAATATTTCCCAAGAAAATACATTTGTTGTAAATATTAATATTATTTTCCAAATCCCACAAACCTTATTGAAAACAAACAAACAGAAATTAAAATATTTTTGGTGATGCAAGATTGCCATTGACCATGGATGCTCTTGTATCAAAACTACAAAGTGTATTTGGTTGCAAAACATTATTTCTAGGTTGAGGGAATATATTGTAGTGAGACTTTCTTCTCTATTGCAAAGTTGACATATATTATAATTCTATTATCTTGCTATTAATCTTAAGGTTGAGTAAATGAATGTGGAGACAACTTTCTTGCATGATGATTTAGAGGAAGAAATATATTTGTCACAGTTAGAGTACTATATTGAGAAGGGTAAGGGAAACCAATTTTATAATCTTGACTTCAATTCCCTACTCTAGTGCATCACATTTTGTAAATGTAATAACATTATTATTTTTTCTTGGAAAGATAATCAACCTTATATTTTTGTGTTGATAACCTACTTGTAGTGAAAACAAAAAAGAAAATAGAAACACTAATTCAAATACTAAATTTTTTTAAATTCTTAAGACTACAAAATTTAGATCTACAAAATGGTTTTTTAATTTTTTAAAATATGTTATTTACACAATTAGTAGTGATAGGAACATTATTTTTTTAGAAAAACATTTTTATTGTAAATTGGAACCATAGTGATGCTACTTATGATCTATTCAACACTTTTGTTTGGAAAAGTTGAGTCCCAGATCTATTTTAGTTGGAATGAGTCTAGCCAAAAAAAAAAATAGCCCAAACTAACTATTAGTTAGAAATGTTTAAATTCTACTATACTAAAAATTTGGCCTAAAAGGTGACACAACTTTGAAATTTTACCTAATACTAATGGAATTTTAATCTTAAATACTAAGGGTTTGATTAATCTAAATAGAAGTACATGTGATTAGCCATTAAATCTAAAATACAACATCAATAAGAAAGTATAATAGAAATAAGAAACCTAAAACACATATGACACCAAATATCCATGGAGAAAGTCCTTTAAAAAAAGTCCACCACCAAAGAGATACAAAGTTTGTATTAATGCTTGTAAATAGATTTTCTCTATCGACATCCAACAATTTTAGGGGTAAAATCCCCTCCTCAAATAGTGAGGTTGTGATGTAGGTGCATCCTTGGGCATTGTGGAAATGTGATGTATCATATCTAAGAAAGTGGAATTTGTGGTTTATTTTGGTAATTTGTGTGTGTGTAAGTTATGGTTAACAACCTATAGTAGAAGAAGTTAGTGTATTTCACCACATTGAGGAATTAGCTTTTGTGGTTGTGGTAGTAGTTCTTCTTATGGTTTCTTTATCTTCAATTAAAGTTTGAAGATGATTGGATGATTAAAATTTGGTAAATTAGATGTGAGGTATCTATAGGTTAACAATGTGTTCAATTGGAACTATTTTGATTACAAAGAGTTTATTTTTATTTCCACCAAAGGAGGATATTTGGGAAGGTTGAAATAACTATTATGGAGGTATATGGTGTATCTTATGGAGATTCTCCACCATTGGACCATTATTATTTATAAATTTTTTTTTTATTTTTTATTTTTTCTGGTTAGTGACACATTTCATGTGGTTTTATATTTGCATCATGTTTAGGATGACATGGATAATCTGAGGAGCTTGAGGATGAAATATATAGTGGGTCTTACATTGATTTAGAGCAATCAAAGAAGACTACGATGGAGTAGAAGCATAGAAGGTAACTTCAATAGCAAGGGAGTGAGATCTGAGAGGAAGAGTGTGATAACCAAGAGTATAATGTAGGGTACAATTTGAAAAGATTGAATGTGGCATCTAGGAATGTTGCCTAGAGGTGAGAATTCAATGTACTTGTACTTGAGTCATTATGTATCTTATGAGGTCTATGGTAAAATTTTGAGGTCATATTATACTACAGATCATCATGTGGTCACTTGTGGCAAGTCTGGAAGTGGTTTCTACATAGTTTAGTAGGTATTTGAATGTAGGAAGCCCATAGGGAAATTATCCATTTGTGTAATCTTCTTGTAATCAAACGGCTATGACCTAACATGAAAGGAGGCTCATTGCAAAAAATCTTGTGGTTGTAATTTAGAGATAATTATACATGTTTTCTAATGAATAATATGTCATGGTTTGTCCAAATTTATGTGGTTCACAATAAGTTGTGTGATTTATTTTGATTCTTTGTATAGTTGGATAACTTTATTTGGACCCTCCTATAGTGACTGTATCAAATCACATTTATTCAAAGCAAAATATTTAACAAAAAATTTATACACGTACAAATGTCTTTTTAGTTTTTTAAGAATAACATAGAAATAAAATATTATGATAATGCTTAGCATAATAATTTTCCAAATACAAGGTAGATTTTGATAAATATGTATAGAAATAAGGTTTTTTAAATAGTGGGATGTGCAATTTTAACAAACAAAACAATAGAATTTGATAAATCAACACAATTAAAAATATTTTTAGAATAAGATGAATAAACTCACAACAAACATAGAAATTTTAACAATAGTATTCCATGGAAATAACAAAAATATCTAACATAAGAAAGGATAGTATTGTCGTTACACTTAACATAAGAAAAAATGCTACAATAGTTTCACAAAGAATGTAACAAAATAATACAGAATTGTTATTTATCTAGAATCCCAAAAGTACAAAGACCTTTTTTTTTCAACTATATCTTTTCAAAAATTTCATGTTCAATACCCTCTTACAATGTCTAGCACAAATATTTACAATTTTTTTTTTTGTTAACCACTATGTAGTTTTTGATAAATATAAGTGGCAAGACTAAGGTGCCAAACCCATTACAGAACAGCCCATCGGGCACACAAAAATTTTAGCAGAGAACAAACTAGAAACATAGCACTAGCAAAAAACTAGTAATAGTAGATTGACACTAGACTAACAACATACAACACACCAACAAACAACAAAGAAGAAACAACTAGGGTTGGTCAAATAACTGGCCACAGTCTTTAGTGAAGAATTGATATAGCTCCTCATAATCCTTGATATTTTTATTTTTAATGCCATGTTTGTTGAGCTCCAGATCTTGTAGGACTGCCAGCATTATAGCAGACCTGTGGATAACTTTCGATGCAAACCTAGCCAGAAATTTGAAATTCTTCTCCAAATTAGTAACCCTATTGTTCAAGTCCTCAATATCCCATCCCTTTGTGGTCTTCCTTTCATCCTTTTTAATTTCTTGGATGTCCTCTTTCAGCTTAGAGGAGTTCTCCATCTCTAAACCTTTGATATTCAATTCTGGGAAATGGCTAGGGCCATCATCCTCCATAACCACACCCACAATCTCATCCATTTACCTAGCATTAACCTCACCATCAATGTTCTCATCATTTTCCTCTGAACCACTAGATAACACCTACTATTTTTGAGAGGGAGTATGTTTCATGGCTAACCTACTAGACCTCCTGGTCAAAGACACTCTAGTTTTACCCTGGTTTTAACCACTAGGTAGTTACAAGCAATGATAATAAAATAAAAATTATAAGGACATGTATTACCAAATTGTTTTTTAAGTAATAAAGTACAAAACTTTATAATTCATGAAACATATATTTAAACATTATGTTTAGCCTTAATATTGATAGATAGATGATTGTCACATGTTCTCATGCTACTAATTCTTTTCTTGAATTTCCCTCCATAGTAATTTATTCAATGTTTATTGGGACCCCTTTCATATTTTTCAATGTCCTATATTGATATTATCAAAATTCTTCTAACATCTCACTAATTGCATCTATATTGATTTTCTTTATGTAACTAAAAGAGAAATAATAGGTGGTATAAGCATTTCTAACATGGTTGGCCTGAACACACTTCTTCTCTTAATTAAATTTGAAAAGGAACTTTATCTTCATTAAGCTATCCAAAGATGCAACATTAAAACTAAGTGTCTAATCAAACCCTAGATTAATTTATTCACTAAGATGATTCTTAAGACCATTAATATAATTGATTGTTTTCCCTTCACTATAAAAGTGCCATATTGTCTTATCAATCAATTTGTGTACATCCATTATTATGTCTACACCTATGCTATGAGCATTTTTTAGATTTCTAGTTCCTTCTTGTAGAAAATCAACCCTCATCTTTATTATCTCTACCCATTCCATAAGCATAGTCTGATTTGCTCTGTTAAAAATGCCTTCTAATATAAATTTTTTAAAATTGATTATGAGCATCTCAATTAATTTATGGAATATTATCCACATGGATTTGTAGTTCTTCATCAAATTGAACCAATAACATATTATTGAAATATACATCATTGCTAACCATTTCATGTAATTTTATGGATTATTTAATAACCATGGATCTCTAGGCCAACAAGTTGCTAAACCATTGCTTTGTAGCACTAGAAATACTTTCATCTCATCAATTGCAAAAGAATCCTCATGGGAGATTGCAAGAGGTATGGTAACTAGCAATTGGTAAGACTAGAGAGGCCCAACCAAATGTTTAATGTATGTAATCAATTGTTTAATTTTCTCTTTTAGCTATGACTATTTTTGGTAATCCTTATCAATCCTTGAAACAATAGTAAAAATTAAAAATTGCATATTCTCAATTTAGATTGTCTTGTTTGCATACCCAAACTCACCTTACATAATAATGGTCTAATGGTTGTGAGTCTCTTTCATCTTTGTCATCAATAGGAGAAGCAATTCTTACTATCCTTGATCATTGAGAATTTATCTAAATGTTAGAAATAATTCTATCATTCCTCATTTATAGTGGCTTATTAGGTATCATTGCAAGAATTGACATATTATTAGTTAGGGGTTTGATAATTCTTTTTGTCTTCTTAATAGTAATGTCCAACCACATATGAACTTAAACAAATGAATCAACTCTTTTTAACATTTGTCCCTATCCTTGAGTTCTCTAGATATCCTAAATATGTATTTATGCATGAGGAGGGGGGATGGAGGCAACCTTGGGATGGAGTCCTCTCAAAACAAAGAGAAGACTATCAAGAATATGATTCTCAAGATTTTGATCTTTCTCTAGTAATCTTTGAGGTATCACAAAATTCTCTAAATGACGATGTTGTGAAGAAGTGGGAAGAATAGGATTAGGAAGTGATGTTAATTTGGATGGATATAGAGGAGACTAAGGGAGAGGTGGAATGGGAACTTGAACTTGTGGACAAGGAGGCTGAGGTAGTGTAGAGACTTGGTCCAAGAAGATGCAATCATTAAGAATCTCCTTTATAGTATCTTTTTTAGATTCCAACATTAAAAAATAATTTTGTCTTATTCCTTACATGGTGGGGCACTTCATCTTCCTCCTCTCGTATCCTATGTTTTAGGACACTCAAATTTCAAGTTCCTAGCCTCATGGATTACCTTTTATCTATTTTTGTATTCTTTAATTTTGGATTGGGTTTAGATGTCTTTCTAACCTTTATTAATGATTTCTTAAAAACATTTGGATCTTTCAATTTATTATCAAGTCATCTCAATCTCCTTTAAATAACTTCTTGACTCAAGAATTGTAATAAATTATCTTATTCTTGTGACTAATCTACATTAGGAAAGATAGAATAAATATGCATCTAATATTGTAAACATCATGTAAAACATCTCCATCATCTAATATGCTTTTAGGGACTTTATCAATTCTTAAAACTCTTATCTGAAAGGTGGCTAATAAAAAATATATATTTTTCTCACCTCATGATCATCGACACAATTGTCTCAAAAGTCTTCCAAACTAAAACCAAGTTTAAATATAGCCAGAAACCCCATAGCCATGACCTTCTTAATATTTCATAAAGGGTCAAATGATGACCATTTATCTTCAAGATACAAATTAAGTCTTGATAATTCTCCTTTAAAACTTTTTGCATATGATAGAGAAGAATAATAATAAGCACTAATATTGGTTGTAAATGATACATCTATCTTGTGTTTGCTAGATAATACTTCATTAACTTCATATAATTATGTTGAGAGTTCTACTAATACCAACTTGTCACTCATGTATTTGGGAAATCTATACGGTCCACCCCTAAATCCTCCTACCTTGCTATATGTGAACGTTGGTAAGTGGATAAATCAATTTCCACAATCTGTCATTTCAGTCATGGCCTATAAAGATAAACATTTGTTTATATTATTTTCCATCCACTTAATCCAATAAAATATAAAGGAACCATTGACTATTCTCATGTGATTTTGACTTTTCATGAATTCAAGTTGTGGATATAATTCATAATTCATAAACTCTTTGTTGTCCGCTACCAATTACTCAATTTCTACTTAATCTTGGAAAAGTATCCCTTATTTCCATTAAATAAACCAAATATGAAGTCATATTAAAGTTTTTAGCTTCTTATACTTTTGACAATTGTTTATGTAGTGTATCACTAAACATGGTTCCCCAATTGATCTTCTCCTTTTTTACCAAAATAACAATAATAAACTTGAACTTCCAATATTGGATTTCTTTAGAATTTTAACTTCTCACTACACTATCCAACAAGGTTATGAAATCATTGATATCCTTTAGGAAATCAATCATATGAAGTGTCTTTGGGAGCCCTATAGAAGTTATTCTTAGCTTAAACAACAAATATTTGTTAACCATCATCATGTCTGATTCTAAATCCATATTGTAGAATTAATTACTAGCTTCAACTCCAAGTCTAATTTACTCTAAGAAATGAAGGATTTGGAAAGTCTCATCAATACTCTTAGGAGTCATATCAAGAAACACTTCATTTACTAGAGACTAGTAATCCTCCTATTTTGAAGACCATAATCTTCTACACATATGATAATCAACTCAGGAGATTGAACTGATGTATGAAATGTAGTAGTTTGTATTATTCCATTGGTGGCAATACATCTAGATCTAGGTATTCTATTATCTACATACATCCTTCACAATAAATTTATCATGTGTATGTGCTCTAGGTTTGTATCAGATATATCTCAAAGTGAAGTTATGATTTTAGATGGGGGAGATACCCCTTTAAAGTCATACTTCATGTCTTTGGTCTTGGGTGAAGCCATGAATAAGATCCAAGGAAGCTCAGGGTTGCAAGTAATCGCCTTGTAGAAAAGTAACTTATTGAGGTAGACTAATAATTGGTATCTTCTCGAGTGCTTGGGAATTTTGCACATCCATAATATATTGTGGGAATGTAGAGCAAGGGGATAATTAAATGGTTAGTATCTATAAATATGATCAAAGGTTTTGAAATTCTACAAAGTCATAGGATTAGCAAGTGTAGGAGTATGATGATTAAAGGTAGGCTTGTAAAAGGGCATGTGAGATGTGCATGTTGCAAGGTGTGCACCTTTGGTCTCCTTGCTTTGTGCAGTGTAGTGCTTAGGTTCGTGACATTAACTCTAGTAGTTGTATCAGGCATTAAAAAGTTGATCTTTTGGTGCAACGACAACCATCTTTACAACAATTGGTATCAGAGCCTCTGTGATGGTTTTGAACCCCTCACTTGCGCTAGAGGAATTGTTGCAAGGTGTGTGCCCTTGGTCTCCTTGTGTTGTGCAGCACAACACTTGGGTTCGTTACAAGGCTTAACCACCTCCCATGGATTCATTGACTTTGGCAGTTGTATCGGTAATTAATAGGTTGATCTTTTGGTGCAATGACAACTATCTTTGCAACAATGCAATCCCATGACTACAAAGTACACTTTTGTGTACATGAAAACAATGACAACTTAAATAGACTCAATGACATAAGTGCAAGCTACAACAAGGATAATTACATGAATTCAAAGGTATTTTTCATATGTGTAGTTAACGAAACTAGAGCAATCAAAAAACATAATGACATCCAACCCTCAAAATTCAAACCATGAAATTTTGATCTAGTAGAAAAACTTCTAAGGTTTAGGTGAAAATAATTGCAACATGATGATATAAATCTAAAGATTTGATTCTTAGTTCATTGCATCCACTTCAATGGAGATAAGTATATACAAATTAGAATTCAATCAAATGCTTATAAATGTGACCAAATTGATGAACTCTAAGGAAAAAGCTTATGATGTTGTATCTTGCATGGACAAGACTATCTCTACTCAAACTAGATGATCTTCCATAAAACTTGATGCATGTGCTTGATTAGGAAAGTATCTTGGCAAAATTTTCTAATCAAACATTGATGCATGTGCTTGATTAGAAAAGTAACTTGATTTGATGGAGTAATAGTTGTTTGTTACGTATAAATCAAAAAGATGTGTCACATTCTAGGCTTTATAGGCTATAGATTTTAAGGAAAAAGTTTTTATTTTTTTATATTTTTGACCAACTTAGATTGGCTATAAAATTATTTTTTAATATTTTTAAGAAGTCACCATAAAAAAATCATAAACAATATTTATTTATTATAAAATTCAAAAAAAATATGTGTCACATCCACTCATGCATTTTTTACTTAAATCCAAAGTTTGGAGGAAAAATATTTTCTTTTTCTCATACTTAGTTTGCCCTAAATGACACCTACTTTTTTACATTTCTCTGAAAATTTTAGTAGTGGCTCATTAAAATATCCCATATTCACAAAATTAATTTTATTTTTTATTTTTAAAAAGTAGTAGCTCATAAATTAAATTTAATTTCCTAAAACTTTTATTACTAATTTATTTTGACATTATCTAAATAACTCATTCATTTTTTTATGTGAACTTACTTAGGTTTATTTTTATCTCTCATTGCCACTTAGGGGTATTATTTGGCCCATCATCATTCTATTCTCTCCCATAGTGAGCAACAATTCAATTTATTTAAATGGTGAAATGATTGTCCCCCCTATTTTATAGTAGGTGTTTCAAGTTATGTTGTCTTTGTTTCATCATTTGTATCATTTTTAGTTTTTAATTTCAGAATCTTATTATTCAAGTCTTGCTTCCAAATCATGACTCTATGGACACATGGATTACAACATTACTCTTTCCTAGAGACTTTGTTCCTCCTATGTCCTTTACAATCCTTGTCTACAATTAAAGCTATCTATTGTCCCAGTCTTGTGTTTCCATTCCATATGAAAAGTTTGAACCTTATATTGTTAACATTGTTGCCTTAATATTGTTTCTGAAATAAATTGTGGTACTTGTCCACTTGAATCTTTGATTAATAATTTAGTGTCCACATTTTTTGTGATGCCCCAAGTCTTAAATAACTTTGCAAAACTCATGTTGAAATTTTGAATAAACTCAAATTAAGTTTGAAATGTTTTTATGCAATTTGCAAAAATGCACTCTCCATGTTGTTTAGCAATTGTCTTGCTTATTTACTTTCCCATCCCACAAATCTACTTGACTTATAGAGAACATGCTATGGAACTATATCACTCTATAAAAAACCTTAAAAAGGCTACAAATTATGTTTATCTCCTTTTGAACCAAATGTCTACAAACTCCACATAAGTGTTGAAAACATGAAACTCTCTCACCCATATGTAAAACTATGAATTGTTTACTCATTATTTCCTTCTAAAAGTCCACAAAACTTACTTGTATGTATGCCATGAAGCTTGACATCCTTTGTGCATGTGCTACCAACTTGACCTTCATCCACACATCAAAAATCTATGAAGTGCTTACTTAAAAAGCTTCCGTTGGATTCCAAGTGCTAATGTACAAGTGTTAATACTAAGCAGGGTTTTAATTTGATGGCCGTATGGTTATATTTAGGCATTTTCATCATAAAATTTAATCAATTTTTTAAAAAGATTGTATCATGAAAAAGGAGAGATTTCGATGAATTGTCAAAATTTACATAATATTATGTTGATATATATTTAGTTTTTATATAATTACACCCACATGCTTGCGTAACCCATGAACAAAAGTCATAAAATTGAAAAAAAAAAAAAGAAAAAAAAAAAAAGATAAAATCAAATTAAATTAAATGCATGGGGGTAGTGGCATGAGAGAATAAATAAAATTAAAAACTAAATGTATGGTCTCAACCACCTAGGAGAAGAATAGATATGGGCACAAAAAATTAAATAAATATTAAATAGATTAAAAATTTAAATAAAAATTTTGAGTCATCAGTATGAATAATTTAATGTTACTTAAATTTTATTAGGTTGCAATTTAATTATTTAAAGTTGTGACTTTGAGTTTGGTTAAAGTTGTTGGCCATTGAAATCAACTAAGAGTTCTTATTTATGTTATTTGCAAATTTCAAGAATCTATTATATATAATAATATTAATATAACAATAATATAATATAATATAATATAATAATATACAATAATATAATATAATAATATAACATTTCACTAATAATATAATATATAATATATAATATATTAATATTATATTATATAATATAATAATATAATATAATTAAATAAAAATTAAATAGATTAAAATTTTAAATAAAAAAATTGAGTCATGGACATGCACAGATTAGGCATGGGGTTTGGAAATCCATGCCCTCCTTTCATTTTATTTATAGTAGCATGGCAGTATAAATCATTGTATTTTCTTTACTGGATTAAAAAAATAATCCAACATAAAAATTAAACAAAATAGTCCAACATATAAAAATTAAACAGAGAGGAAAAATGAGTAATATACAGAATGTTTTTTTTTTTTTTCTATTGTATCCTCATAGATTTATAGTTGTTGAAAACCTACATTCAATGACAATAAAATTCAACTTAAGAGATTTCACTCTTCCCTTCTCTAGATGGACTTGCATGCTTGTTTGTAATTGTTTCATAGCAACATGCAATTCACAAAATGTTCCAATTCTTTTTAATTTGTTTTAGAAATATAATCAACCTTATTAAATGTATGAATTAAATTAGTATATAATTTTATTAACATTTAATAATGATGCATTTTTGTTTGGCTTAACTTTAATTAAATAGTAAGTTTAAATTTCTTTTTAGATCTGATTTTGAGTTTGATTAAAGTTGTTAAGAATATGGACAACTATTTATGGGTCGTTGAAATCAACTAAATGTTTTTATTTATGTTATTTTCAACTTTCAAGATTCTATTAGTTATAATAATAAAATATTGGTACAATATAATAATATTATATAATATAATAATATAATATAACAATAATATAATATATAATATAATATATAATATAATATAATAGAACAATGTAATATTATATAATAATATGACAAATCTTATTGGATTATTTTATTTTATGTCTCACTTCAAATCTTACAATTTCATATGGTGGCCTAAGTTATTTGCAATTCAATTGTATTGTGAAAAGCTCACACAACACAATATAAAATAGATTACTAATTTGAAAGAAATGCACCCAAATTATGGAAATATTAAGACTACAAGCTTACTATAATAGTTACTAAAAAATTTAATAGATGAATTATTTTGGCTTTTAAATAAGCAAAGTTAGAACCAAAACAATGTAATTTTGGGGTTAAAAAGGTAAGATCCTAAAACAACCATGATATGAATGATTTATGTGGACAAATACTATTCTTATATGTACAAGTACCAGGGTGGTAGTCCGTGATTTTTTTAGTGGCTAATATTCACCAATTGACTAATAGTTGAAATTAGGAATTCAAAATTTGGCTAATAATACAAGTTGTAATACAATGTGAATCGCCACATTTTTACAAAATTTTATTTTAGTCCTAGCTAAATCACCAGAACATTTATTTTATTAAAATTCTAAACTCAAAGATTTGTCACAATATTTGATACCTAATTAGATTAGATTCACCTAAATTTTATAAGTTATAGTAGAAAATGAAATTAATTAGCCAATAATATTATATAAATATTGATTACTTTAGGGCCATATCACCAATTTTTAATCACCACCATTGATTTTATTTATAATATAATGACTGGGGTTGTATTCCATGGGTTAAAATGTACCCACAGAGCTCTAGTGCCCATCGAGCCCTAAATTGTATTTAGACCATTGATCTCAATTTATAATCTAATTGATAGGGTTAAATTATGTGGGCCAAATTGTACTTGTAGAGCTCCAATGCCCATGGGGCCCAAAATTGCATTTCGGTCATTGATCTCCATTGAGATCAACAGCCTAAATGTAATTTTGGGCTCTGTGGGCATTGGAGATTCACGAGTACATTTTGGCCCATGGAATAGAACCCAAACCATTAGATTATAAATAAAATCAAAGGTGGTGAAAAATAATTTAGGACCAATTTAAAATATTCTATGTTTGATTTAAAATATTAAGGAATTAAGGAATTATAGACATGAACACTACACCTTAAATTAGTCAATCACTGCCACGCTCAGGCACTTACTTTTCTATAGGAATTTAAATTTTTTTAAAAATGAAGGATTCACCATTGCAATCAATGCATTTGCCTAT
This sequence comes from Cunninghamia lanceolata, assembly GCA_027924645.1. Lineage (NCBI taxonomy): Eukaryota > Viridiplantae > Streptophyta > Pinopsida > Cupressales > Cupressaceae > Cunninghamia > Cunninghamia lanceolata. Next base: position 9,407,366 of record BSBN01000111.1, read on the forward strand.
TTTTTGTCAAGATTCACCAGGATTTTCTATAAATTTCTAGTGATGGCACCAAGTACTATGGTGACACTATACATGCATTAGAATATTTCATATTATATGTTTGTCTTATCATGTCAAATGATGTCTTTAAACAGTTACTCCATACCAAATGGTTTTATCTATTACTATAAATTTAGGAATTAATTTGCACCAGTGAATGCATTTGAAATGACCCAACCCTAACCCTAACCATAATTCTAATCTTAACCCTAACACTAACTCTGATGTTAGAATTAGGGTTAGGACTAGGTTAGAATCATGTTTTGGTTAGAATACAACCAGGGTTGCATATAGTCTTATGATTAGAGTTAGAATAATGACTGCAGATAATTATGATAGAAATTCTAGGGTTAGGGTTAGAATTAGGGTCATGTTTAGTGTTAGAATTATGGATAGGGTTACGGTTAGAATTGAGGTTAGTGTTAGAGTTAGAATTAGGGTTACTTAATTAGGGTCAGCATTAGAGTTATAGTTAGGGTCAGGGTTAGGGCTAGACTTAGGGTTAGAATTAAAGTTAGGGTTAGGGTTAAAATCATAGTTACAGTTACAATTACGATGAAGGTAGGGGTTAGAATTAGGGTTATGGTTAGGGTTAGTGTTATAATTAGGGTTAAGGTTAGGGTTAGAGTTAAAATTAGGGTTAAGGTTAGTATTAGGGTTAGAATAGGGGTTAGGGTTACAATTAGGGTTGTAGTTAGGGTTAGAATTAGGGTTACAACTATAATTAGGGTTAATGTTAGAACTAGTATACCTATATTTAAAAAACATATCTAAAGTACGCTGAGAGATATCCTTCTCAAGGCTTCTATTTTTTAGTCAATTTACCTCACATAGGTGGAAATAGACCCCTCAAGAAGGATATCTCTTGGTGCAGTTTAGATATATTTTTTAAATATAGGTATATCAGTAGCATGGTAGTATAAATTATTGTAATTTCTTTTGTGGATTAAAAAAACAATGCGACACATAAAAAACAAACAAAGAGGAAAAAAGAGTAATTTATATAGAATGTTCTTTTATTTGTTTTCTATCTATATCCTCACAATATTTACAGTTGTTGAAAACTACATTCATTGACATTAAAATTAAACTTAAGAGATTTCACTCTTTCCTTCTCTAGATGTACGTGAATGCTTGCATGTTTGTAACTTTCTCATAGATGGATTCTTGAGCCTCCTTCTTGCAACATGCAATTCACAAAATCAACAATAAAAATATTTTCCCCTTGAGGTTGATAACCCTGTAATGGTGCTTCCTAGAGTTTCTTGTACATAGTCTTCTTGTCTTCTGTGCTCCACAAACAAAATGGTAAAATAAAATAAAGGAACCAAAATAAAAATGTTTTATATGATTTAAATAATTAGAAGTTTCCAAAATTGAAAAAAAAAATTATTTCTATATATGTTCCATATTTGTAGCTAACTTGAGATAGTTCCAATTGTTTCTTTATTTGTTTTAGAAATATAATTTAAAATTTAACAATGATGTGCCTTTTGTTTGACTTAACTTTAATTAAATAGTAAGTTTAAATTTCTTTTTGCCAAATAACTTAATATTGAAATTTAATATTATCTAATATCAATTTTGTTTAAATTGAATTTTATGTCTAATCTTTAATTTCTTTCTATGTTTAGTTTTAGGTTCCAATTTTAAGGATATATTTAATTAAATATATAGATAAAAGTATTGGGTAATGTTCTTATTTAATTAGGTTCCAATTTAAGGATATATTTAATTAAATACATAGATAATAGTATTGGGTAATGTTCTTATTTAACTAACTTATTACTTATTACTTTGGAGATTTGTATGAATAATTTAATGTTATTTAATTTTTTTTAGGTTGCAATTTAATTATTTAAAGTTGTGATTTTGAATTTGGTTAAAATTGTCAAGAAAATGGACAACTATCTATGGGCCATTGAAATCAATTAAGTGTTCTTATTTATGTAATTTCCAACTTTCAAGATTCTATAATAATAGTAGTAATAATAATGATATAATATAATATAATAATGTAATAATATATAATAATATAATATAATAATATTATTATTATATAATAATATTATATAGTAATAATAAGACCGCATAAGGGGCGAGTACAATAGTTTGACAGAAGGGATAAGTGGTAGAGGACATAAGTCATGTGTTAGAAGATCTTGGCAGTTGGAGTCAATTGGATGGGGTGGCAGGGTCATCATTTCAAATTGAGGCTGGTGATCTCCCTAATAAAAGCTCATAATGATTGGAGGTGAGGTTGGCACAAGACTAAAGATAGAAGGTAGATTCATAGGATGGCTTTTGTGTGAGCCATCTGCTTCATCTCGAGGCAAGGAGTTGTCATAAAACTTAGATGGAAAGACACATCTAAAATTCAATTCAGCCCCTCTTTACTTTTGGCAAGGTGTTTTGCAGACTACCAACAGTGAAGGAGAGATGGTGGGTGAAGGTGAGGAGAGTCTCAAAGGCACAGCCTGAACACCATGGCGTAGGCAAGTGCTGAAGAATCAACTAAGCAGAACAGTGGGAGGAGTAATGAGGAAGAGAAATGAGAAGAGTAAAGCCAAGGTGTTGGGGAAGCAAGTGTTGGCAAACATGACAGATGTATTGGACACAGAGATCAAGCATCCTATGCTAAGGCATTAGGTGGTTAGAATTATTGACATGGCAAGAATTGTGGAAGCGAAGGAGAGCATAGATCTTAAGGAAGCCGTGTCTTAGTTTTTACTAGACCTAAACACCACTTGCAGGTGTTGGAATGTCTTCGGTATTGCCCAATCTCTCACTTCTATAGTGGCATCCTTAATCCTAGTTCACGAGGATATCACAGAGCTTTCTAAGGACTCTCAAATGAATCTAAAATTCATTCTGGACCACATGCATGGCATTCACAATGGACAGATATAGTTGCAGAAAATGGTGGAATAGCAACCAAGATGGAGATACAGGTTGCAGAGGAGGAGAAAACTAAGTTTTGGTACCCTTGTGATGATGAGGAGGACATGGTTGATCTCACCAGCAATGATGGAGACTAGGGTTAGCAGTCAGTTATGTAGTCTCTTTCTATTTTTGTCTTGTTCTGAAAAACTTTATCGATAGTTAAGCTTAGTTTAGGGGTGAGGCCTTGTAATTTGCCCACCATGTAAATAAATAATGGGCTATGCCCCTGGTTTTGAATGGGTCCCTGGTCCCTTACCAGGGTATACATAACCAAACAAAATATAGTGATAATAAGACAAATCTTATTCGATTATTTTATTTTGTCTCACTTCAAATCTTACAATTTGATATGGTGGTTTAAGTGATTTGCAATTCAATTGTATTGTGAAAAATTCACACAACACAATATAAAATAGATTACTGATTGGAAAGAAATGCACCCAAATTATGGAAATATTTCTAGATTACAAGCTTATTATAATAGTTGCTAAAAAATTTAATATATGAATTATTTTGGCTTTTACATAAGCAAAGTTAGAACCAAAACAATGTAATTTTAGGGTTAAAAAAGTAAGATCCTAAAACAAGGCTAAGAGATCCAAACAAAAAACCATGATATGAATGATTTATGTGGATAAATACTATTCTTATGTGTGCAAGTATAGGGTGGCAATGTACATGTATTAGAATATTTCGTATTATATGTTTGTCTTAACATGTCAAATGATGTCTTTAAACAATTACTCCATACTAAATGGTTTTATCTATTAATATAAATTTGGGAATTAATATTGCACCAATGAATGCATTTGAAATGACCTAACCCTAGCCCTAACCATAATTTTAATCTTAACGAGCTAATACTAACTCCACTGATAGAATTATGGTTAGGGTTAGGTTAGACTCATCTTTTGGTTAGAATTAAAAATAGGGTTAGATCTAGGGTTGCATATAGGCTTATGATTAGGGTTAGAATAATGATTACAGATAGAATTACGATAGAAATTTTAGGGTTAGGTTTAGAATTAGGGATAGGGTTAAGGTTAGAATTGAGGTTAGGGTTAGAGTTAGAATTAGGGTTACTTAATTAGGGTAAGCGTTATAGTTACAATTAGGGTTAGGATGAGGGCTAGACTTAGGGTTAGAATTCAAGTTAGGGTTAGGGTTAAAATCACAATTACAATTACGATGAAGGTAAGGGTTAGAATTAGGGTTATGGTTAGGGTTAGAGTTACAATTAGGGTTAAGGTTAAGGTTAGAGTTACAATTAGGGTTAAGGTTAGTATTAGGGTTAGAATACAGGTTAGGGTTAGAATTAGGGTTACAACTGTAATTAGGGTTAATGTTAGAACTAGTGTACCTATATTTAAAAATATATATCTAAAGTACACCGAGAGATATCCCTTTGAGGCCCCTACTTTTTAATCAATTTACCTCATATAGGTGGAAATAGATGCCTCGAGAACGATATCGCTTAGCGTACTTTAGATATATTTTCTAAATATAGGTTTACTAGTTTTATTTATACTAAGATATGTCTTAGTATTTTAAAAGCACTTTCAAATGAATAATTGTAATTAAAAAAAATGACAGTGGTAGTTGTTTTTCCTCTGACTCGACTGTGGAAAATTATCAATTATCAATGCAACATCATGAATTGTGGAAAATTAATGACTGCTAAAAAAAATTGCTTCATAGGCAGGGTCAACCGTCAAATTTAGGAAGTGAGACTACTGCCCCATTGACATGTTGGAGAACTTCTCTTTAAGTTTCCATTTCTTTGACTTACACACTTTGTTCGTTTGTATCTATTTATATCTAACAAACATCCGTTACTCCATCAAATCAAGCTACTTTCTAATCAAACTCATGCAGAATTAGACATATGCATTTGTATGACATACCTCATGTCCCCATGCTGCTGCTTAAGTTATTTTTCTGCTTAAATTTAAGTAAATTATGGGAAAAGGATAATATAGAATCTTTCCCTAGTTTTGTGGAGCGGTTGCTGTTTAGGAATTGCAAATAAGGTGTAGAAAAAAGTGGGTGCTGGAAATAAGCAGCCACTGCATAATGAAAAATATGCCATGTGGCTGCATATGTTCCCTTCTCCCCCTTTTATTTTTAAATTTTCTTCTAAATTAATATAATTAAAATAACTTATTTTTATTTTTTAATATAATAAAAACTATAAATTAAGGTAACTGCTTAAGATAAGGAGAAAAAAAAATAGTCGTGGGATCACCAGCGCCACAAATATCTCCTAAAAGAATTGAGGAGTCGCTGCTAGCCAAAATACGCTAAGCAGCAGCATGGGGACATGCCCATAGAGATCGTAGATTCGTACGTAGAAATCAAAGGGTGGGATTGGACCATTGGTATCAGTGTAATGACCTTGCTGCCCCTGCTGGAGATTCCCCGCCGACAAACCACACGGACAAGAGGCAATGCGATCGGCGTCAATTGTTGTACTTTGTAACTGCACCAGCCACCCGTCCTTGTTCAGTGGCTCACCTACATAAGGCTAGCTGTCAGGTGATGGTGATTGGCGAGGGAAAGCGCTTGTTGTCCGTACGAGCGATTCGCGGCATGTCCAACGGGGTAAAATTGTAGTTTGGCAAGCAAGTTGCACGGATTCGTTCATGTAACGGGAGGCCTGATTTTTTAACGTGGAGCCCTCCGCCGCGCCCGAGGCCGCTTGTCTCTTGTCCCTTCTCCCACGAGGGGATAGAGTTTTAATAAGTACTTTTCTTTTCCTTGAAGCTCCAGAAACCTCAATTTGAGGTTGACTTGGGAATTCTCAAAACCTCCGCCACTCCGCCAGAATTGTCGTTTCAGACTTAATTATCAGACAGAGAACGTGACCAAAAGCCCATCCACTGCACTTGAAACCTGCAACTTCTGCCAATCACGTGAGCGGGGCATCGATCTCATGCTCTCTTACTTGCCTCCCTCATTAATTATCAAACAGAGAACGCGACCAAGAACCCATCCGCTACATCTTTCACGTGCCTCTCTCGTAAGCCCTCTTTCATGTCTGGCGGCAAGAATTAACTATCACACAGAGAACGTGACCAAAAACGTTCCCTGTGCCATAACTAATTAAAAAACCACAATTGTTGTGGAGTTGAGGAGTACATCAGATGAGGTTTTGGGCTTTAAAGAAAAGAAAAGTAAATTATTTGAAATATGTGCATTCATGGGAGAAGCGACAAAAGACAAGCAGCCTCCGGCGCGGCGGCAGCACTCTCAACGTTCAGCAGTACATCCAAGTGCGGATGCATACGCAGCAGAGGTTCGATCTATATTGGGGGTTGTTCTTAAATATTATACACTTCAACAGTAAAATGTCAACTTTGGCCAATGAAAATAGGACAAATATTTAACACTTTTTATTGTGAACAATATGCAAAATTGGTATTGATTGTTTGATCATTGAAGTGGATGATATTTAAGTAGTGTATATTGGGTAGGTAGAGCAGTCCCAGATTCAAGAGTAGGTCCCACACCTAGATTCTCATACCTACCTTCATCACTCTCCCCCTGGAATTTGATGGTCACCTCTATGTCATTTAACTTTTTTTTTAATGACAGGTTTGGTCATTTAATTACTTTTCAATTTGATGTTTTAAGAAAAATTGTCAAAAATGTTGACTACAGTAATTTTGTTTTCATATTATGAAGAATATTTTTTTGAGTATTTTATGAGAAGAGATTAAGTAGTATGATCTTTTAATATTTTACAAGAGCTTACACTTTTATTGTAAAACTGTTTTCTTTGATAGCCATATTTCACCGTGCCTAATTTAGTTTATTAAATGAGAATTATTATTATTAAATAATGCTCTTGTTTATTACCTTGTTCTTAAAAAAAACAAGTGTAGTGTTGTTATTATAGTATTTTGTTTAGTTGTTATTTTTGTTGATTAGCTATTGGTTGTATATAGTATCTATTTAGTTGTAATTTTTTTGTTGATTAGGTATTGGTTGTATAGACAAATTGCATTCCAATAATTGAAAAATTAATTTTTGAAGAGTGTTGAAATGTCTTGGGTAAATAAAATTGAAATCTCAAAAATAATCTAATTTGGTAAAAATAAAATAGGACTATAATATTTCCTAACTGTAAAACTAAACTTCTACAAAGTTTATTAAATAACACAAATATTTCCTTATAAAATTGAAATCCTAAATTTTTAACACTTGACTAAATAAAATTGAAATCCTAAAAATAATCTAATTTCATAAAATAAAATGTGTAGAACCCTAACCGTAACTGGGTGTGGATAGATTTGAAATGTCTGCCTAAAATATTAAAATGTAATAATATTGAATACTATTACAATTTAAAATGCATTAAAATATTGTAATTTTGAAGAATAATTACATAATATAATAACAGTGTGGATAGATTTGAAATGTCTACCTAAGATATTAAAATGTAATAATATTGAAAACTATTACAATTTAAAATGCATTAAATTATTGTAAGTTTGAAGAATAATTATATAATATAATAACAATAACATATTCATATTTACATCACTACAGTATTTTATCTTAGTCACTTAATTAAGTAATAATAGTAAGTACATTTAGAGAACATGATTTTAATTATTTTAATTAATCTAATATTGTGGTTTAGTAATAATTTTGGGTGCATTCATTTAATAAAAGTATGTGGTTCAGTGCCATTTAATTACACATCAATGGTTAAAATCAAATGAATAGTTAAGAAATATTATAGTGAAATTAGGTTATTTATGTGTAGAACCCTAAACTATAGTTATAAAACAAATTTAAACCCTACTCATTTTTCTATAAAATAACTGTGAAAAGAAATTAATATTTTATTTTACGAAATTAGATTATTTTTGGGATTTTAATTTTTTTTACTCAAGAGTTAAAAATTTAAGGTGTCATGAAAAATATTTAAATGAAGTGATGCCATGTTCCTAAATATAGTTAGTAAAATCTTAAAAATATAATGCACTTCCTTATGGTATATTTTTCCCTTTTTATTTAATTTGATAAAACCCTAATAAAATATAGTTATAATTTTTCAATATTTGCATCGATTCAATAGCAATAGCTAAATATTTTTTAAATAAAAAAACTACTTCAGTTCTCATTAGTTGCAAAAGGAATTATTAATAACTAGTTAAGAACATGCTTGCTTATAGTTTCCTTGGCACAAGCTCATTACCTAGAGTGAATTTGTTTTATGGCATGAGAAATTTTTCAAAGCATTATAATGTTCACATACAAAAGACTATCGGCTTAGGATTTGTTATTTGAAGCATTCAAAAACCCTAAAGATTTAAATGTCAAAATTAAAAACAAAAACCAACAAAAACCAAGGCTATCAAATATTAAAATTTGATATTTTAAAATAAATAGCATGAAGTAACAACCCATGGATTGAAGATTTAATGATCAAGAAACTATTGAGCCAATGAAGTAAATAACAACCACTGCACCAACCCAAATCAATTGAAAAACCTGCACGAGCACAAGGGAATAGATAAAATCTAATTTAATAAACTATGAACTATAAAAGAGTTATAGCAAAAACAATGATAAAGGGGCTAAAAGCCTGTGAAATGTCAATTTGTTATGAATAGGTTTTGATTTAGGTTTTTAGGTTTGTAAATAATAAATTAAATTCATTAATTTCAATTTAATATTTACACTGAAAATAAATTAAATTCATTAATTTCAATTTAATATTTAAATACAAGCAAAGTAACAAAATAGTCTTTAAGCTCTTGTCACTATTATTTTATAAAAAAAATATTAGGGTGTATATTTAATATAATAGGAAGTTGTTTCCTATGTATTAAATATTCAATCTTCATATTTTCACTTAAAACTTAAATATAAATTTTTAAAATTAAATATTAAATATTTAAATAATATATTAATAATGAATATAATGATTAAAGAATTAATTAATGTAATAATACTAATACTTTTATAATTTAAAATGTATTAAAATATTGTAAGTTTGAAGAATAAAATAAAAAATGTAATTAAATTCATGATGATACTCTAGATTTTAAAGTTTTGACTAAATAAAAATAAAATCCAAGATTTTTAACTTTACGTAAATAAAATTGAAATCCCTAAAATAATCTAATTACATAAAACAAAATGTGTAGAACTCTAAAAACTAAATTAAAATTAAATTACTTTTAGCTAATGAAGAAAAAAATTAATCGCCATCCATTTAGGCATGATTTAATGGGAGACAAAATTTGTGTTCATAATTTGTTTAATTGCCACGTGCTCCCCTCAAACCAAAATTCTCTCCGCATTTATAATTTTTTGTTGCACTCTCCCGAGACAATTACAATACAGATAAATCATTTCTAAATAATTTTTTGTTAAAAATTTATCATGTTGACATAAGAAAAGTACAAATTTAAATCAAATTTGTTCGACAAGAAAAATAATCCTATCTTTTGATTGGTTTGCAATCAATAGGTTAATAACTAGATAAGTGCGAACTCATTGCAATAGTACCACCAAAGGCAGGTACTAATAAACTATTAGCTTTATTCGAAGAAACAATAAATAGTACCATCGTTTGAAGACTTTCTTCAATGAAGGTAATAGTTTATTATTTTTTTAAAGAATATATAATGCAAAGAAAACCTTTTGCGCTGTCATTTTTAGCGACAAGCGCTTTCAACCACAATAAACTATATTCGAAGGTGATTTTTTAACGGTCGACCTTCAATTCAACAGCGACCCAAAAGATAACCTTCAAGGACACCAAGGAGCTCCACCAACTTGCCACTTGTCATCCATCAAAGGCATCCACTTAGCCCATCTTCTTCAATAAGGCATTTTTGCATTTCTTTTACCAAGTATGCTTTATTTACCCTTGTTAAGTTTTTAGTTTTTTATTTGAACAAAATTGTAAATTGAAATCAATGTTTTTAATCAAAATTTTAAAACCCTAAGCAAGAATTTTAAACCCTAAAATATCATTTTGAAACCCTGTTATGTTAAGTTCCAAATCCTGTAGCGGAGTTTGAAACCCTATAACATAAATTTTCAACCCCATTATGTGAATTTTCAAACCCTCATACATTATTTTGAAACCCTAAAATGTGAAAATTAAAAGCCTAAACATCTTTTTTGGAACCCTAAAACATTTATTTGAAACCATAAATTTTGGAACCCTAAAATGTTTGCACTACAAAGGGTTGGGTCTATGGATTAAGGTTACATCTTCATCCATGAAAATGTTTACACTTGTAGAAATGATTTGATAATCTACACAACTCTACTTTTAAATTCACTTAATTCACCTCTACTTCCTCTACCCTATTTGCTATCTAAAACTAATAGTATTTTAAAATACCTTGAAAGGATTGTCATGGTGTCATAAGGGGACATATTATCCCACGTCAACCTTAAAAGACTTAGATAAATGATAAGGGCAACATTTTGAAATTGTGAGAACTTAGGTTTATCTACCTTAAACCCTTATTGTTCTTCCTAAAGTTGGATATAGCATGCAAATTCTATTCCTACTTAAGATATTTTTCAAATACCTTAGTCATGGTTCTAGGACTATACATAGGACAACTATTGCTCCATTTTACGTATTCAAACCCAAGAAAAAATTGTGAATCCCATCTTTCATCTTTTTGATACTACAACACATGTTTTACAAAAATAAATAAACTTTTCCAAATAATAATTAATCATCATATCTCCTTCTCTCAAGTTCTAGAATTTCATCATATTTTGTGTTGGCATAATAGTCATAGTAACAATGGTATTACATTGTTAGGTTAGTTTATGCATATTAAATAAATGTTAGTAAATAAAGCAATAGTTAGTTTGTTAGTTTGTGGGAGTTACATTCCCGTATGGAGGTTATGTAGGTAGTTATCAAATAGTTAAAGGGAAGAGGCTTTTATAAAGCCAATGTAATGCAATGTGAAAATCATTCAAACACAATAACATATTATTCTATATTTTTGATATTTTTGTGCAATGGTTTAATATATTTGTTTGCTCTACCATTTTCAATATTTTTGTCATAGAATAATTGGGGCAACTAACACCTCCAAAATAGGGTAAAGAATAGGTCCCACATGTGGTGTTTTGACATGAAAGACCTTGTTCTCCTTTCATGTTCTCCAACCATGTATCCATCTCACCAGTAAGCTAAGAGGCTCCCCATTAAACCTTTCAGGACTCTTAATAATTTTGGAGCTCAAATTACTCGATTCTGTGCTATACTTGTGTAATGCACATAGATGATGAGATTCTTTTATTGGAAAGTTTAGATTGTAACTATGCTATAGATCTTTAAAATTATTTGGTTCATCTTACTTGATTTATACTTCATTTCCTAATTTATCATTTGCTTTCATCAAGAATATTTCTCTATCGAACTAGTTCAAATAAATGTAGTGTGGACTTAGCAATGGTCTATAACTGTAATTTATCATAGAATCCTTACATTATATCAAATGTAATTCTCATCACACATGAGGGTATTCTAAACATAAAGGCATTACATTCCAACATAAAATTTAAGAATTTATATATAAAGGGAAGATATTGTTGTAAAGATGGTTGTCGTTGCACCAAAAGATTGACCTGTTAATGCCCAATACAACCACTAGAGTTAATGAATCCACGGGAGGTGGTTAAGCCTTGTCATGAACCCAAGCACTGCACTGAACAACACAAGGAGAGCAAGGGCACACACCTTACAACAATCCCCCTAGTGCAAGTGAGGGGTTCAAACCCGTGACCTAGGCTCTAATACCAATTGTTGCAAAGACGGTTGTCGTTGCACCAAAAGATCGACCTGTTAATGCTCGATACAACCACCATAGTTAATGAATCCACAGGGGGTTGTTAATCCTTGTCACAAACCTAAGCATTGCACTACATAGCACAATGAGAGCAAGGGCACACACCTTGCAACAGATACATATTGAGGTCACACATAACATAAAAGAGAAACACTCTAATCTGAGAAAAAATTCATTTAGACTTAGACATCACTCTTATATTTTCTTAATTTATCTTTATGTACACTTAATATCTTTTCTCCACACTTGGGGGCCATGTTTAAATTTTTTTAACACTTGATTATCTTAGGATTTATATTTGATCTTTTGTTTTTTACAGTATGTTCTCTTGTCTACTCACTCTTGCTTGGCCATCTATTTTCTTCATGACCCTTTACCTCTTATAACTTAATCCTTAGATCTATAGTCCTTATGATTATTTACTTCACTTATGTTCCTACATGGTTTGATCTATCTCCTTACAATATTGTCTTAAATGTTTCCAATTTGATCAATCTAGGTTCTTAGATATATGTCTTATTTTAATACATTGTACATTCAATCTAGCAATTTTGACCATAATATAGATAATCCATTACAAAGTATCCTTCTATCATGGCCATATTTTTTATGATTTATCATTATTATATCTAGCTACATTGGACATTATGTCTATGATCTCATATTTTACCAAGTTAACTTCCATATCATTGATATTACATATCTACTTTGACCTCACATTTCTATATCATGCCATATGATCATTGATCTCACATTGTTAATATATCATCTAACATTGTTATTTGTTCAAACATTTCTATATATTAATTTTACATCATGATCTTACATTACTATATATTATGTCTTATTATCTCACAAATTGATGAATCATATATATTTTGTCCTATGATCTCACACTACTACATATTATATATTATGATCTCATCTTTCCATATATCTACTTTTTAGAGTACACATGCTATATTGCATTATCATAAATTGAGACTTTCTTTTTAATCATTATTGTGATATCATTCCTTGATCATGTATGTCTACATTGTGGACCATCATGCTATACCCTCCCATCTATTTGTACTTATATTGTCATATCATATGATTTCCTCTATTTGGCTTGAGATTCTACTATCATATCATATGCTTTTATTGTGGAAAAAAAATATTATATAACTTTAATCCTATCTTGATCTTCTAAATTATACTTACACAATCACATATTTTTATCCTGTATAGGGAGCATCATACTTTTGTTTCATGTGCAACAATAATCTATATTGTCATACTTGATTGATACCTAGATCTAAATTGCTTATCTTATGATACTGAGTTTTCTATATTCTGGGACTTTTTCTACTATTGAGATTTATATCTATTAATCCTATTTATATTGTCAAGCTTGATGCCATTGTTGGCTCTCATGCCAATATTTTTAGCTTCATGCCACTAATCGTACCTTGGAACATTTATCATACCTTCATGGTTGTTTTATCCATAGAGAGCTACATCAACAGTATTTCTATCATACTTATCTCATTGGTCCTTCCCTATGTGTGGTCTTGCTCACAGATGCAACATTGGGCAGGTTCTATTATACATCCATGGGTGTCTTTGGTCATTGAGGGTTGCATCATCATTACTTTTCTCATGATGGAGGTAATTATCCTATTTGTATTCTATCTATAATGCATTTGTATCCTTCTCACAATGTACTCTTCTATATATGATTGTGATATTTAAATGCTTGGATGATTATTTTTACTTACATTCCGATCTATTTTTATTGATTATCACATGATTATGATTATAATTTTCTCATGATGCATTTTATTGTCAATATATATTCTTATATGCTCATCTTTATCATTAATATATTTAACACTTCATCTTCCCTCAACCAATTGCACTGTATGGGGTAGCAGTCAATTAAAGGGTAGCATGCATGATCACTAATGTTGTCATTTTTGTATTCAATCTATCTTGGGAGATAGAAGCCAAATTCATGGAATGTTTTATCCCTCACCTTGTAGGAGTTCATGGGAGAATGTATGTGAAACAAAGGAACTTGGTAGGACAATCCTCATCCTTTATGTATTGCAAGTTTGTCTATGTGTTATTTTCTTTTAGGGAAGTTCTACCATGGTGGTATCTCACTAAAACTATAGAAAAATTAGGAAGCAAGGAGATTTATACCCAAGAAGCCAAGGATAAAAAATCAAAGAAAAATTAGAAGGACCCTAGAGCAAAAAAAATTGGAACCACAAAAAAGAGAGGAAAAGAAAACTATCTAATTCTCATCTCTATGTTCTCAAATTTTGTGTAGTCACTATCTGATCTATATCATTGTCTGGGAAATGATTCTCCTATTGTTTTCATCACATTTTTATTAACATGTTGATAAGAAAATTAAATAGCCATTAATACACGTAAAACATGCTCTTGCATAGGAATGAAAAGAGTAGGAATTCAATATAGAAATCATGTGTACACTCAAGTTAAAGTGCTTTATATTCCTTGAATTTTCATAAATTAGATATCTATTATGTGGAAAAGTGTGTAGCATTATGTTAGATAAAAGACACTAAAAACATTGGAATTTATTTTTCATTAAATGAAATATAATTTGTAAGTTATGTAAATATTCGATCTAATGACTAATAGACTACATTTCTCATTAAATGATATTGCCTTGTACTTTAGAACTTGTGAGTTGAAATGCTTGTGTTAACTTAATCATTTCTAGCCTATTTATGTCTATTGAGTATTTTATTTAGATGTTAAATTTAAAATATGATATACTAGGATGTATAGTGAACTAGGTATCTAGATCTATTATTTTCCTAGATTTATGTCTTTACTTTTAAAAGAGAAGATTAACTAACATAGGAACTATATCATGTTATGTTCCTAAACTCTCATGTATATTTACAAGTAAATGTGATAGGGAGATATGGATCCACTTTTTGAGCATACAAATTGAGAGATTTCTAGATTGAGGTTAATTTTAAAGGTTCATATTACAAATTTGGTAGCGGGTTTTAGTGCATATTCTTGTAAGACATTAGCTATCATTATTGCGGGCATAAGTTTTGAGTGATGTTTTGTTGAGTGAAGTCTAGCTAAGAGTGCCAAAATAAATTCTTAAGGCACAATTTTTTCCTTAGTATGTCCCCAAAACTAGTTTTAGGGTATATCAGGTGGTCAGGTGTGTATGCCCTCGAATGGTACCATTGATTTATCTTAGATTTCTTTCTACACATGGTTGTTATCCAAATAATGACCAAATTCAACTATATTTTGCACAATAGTTGTACTCTAAGGTCCATTTAGGCCTCAAAGTCAACTATTTGGATTTACCACCACATTTGGGGTAGAGGGATGATAGAGTATGTGACATTGAAGCATATCATAGTCCAGATTGAGAGCTTCCTATTTATAGGAGCTTGGTTGATGTCAGAATGCTTATGGTCTCACCATCCCTCAGTGGTATTGGTGATCATGTAGTTATTGCTTCCCACCAAGAAGCAATTGAAAGTATTACTAAGATTCCTATGCAAACTTAAACAATATCTACAGATCATGTGGAATAGTATTTGATGAGGCATCCTCTAAGGTCACCCATTCACATAGATTTTTATCATCTTGCGGACATCCCATCACGAGAGGATTTGGAGCATATTACAATGGAGAGTCAAATGCAAAGGGAAACTTGTTGTGTATCTTAGGACTCAATGAGAGTGTACCAAGTGATATCATCAAAGATGGAGATCCCTCTAATAGGTATTAGTTCATATGTGGGTTGTATCCTTGTAGATTCAGAGAGCCCAACAGCTGACATGTAGCATTGTGATGTAGATCATATAGTTAGACCCTTTGGTTGGCTATAGGAGTTACAAGGTGGAGCAACAAGTGCATCAACTGATCATTCTACCGCTCCACATGCTTAGCATACATGTCCTAATTTGCTTGAGTAGGTCGTGTTAGTCTAGAAATACTAATGTTATTAATTATTAAACATATATTTCTCACATGGCTTTAAGCCACCTTAGGTAGGTTATGTGGCAACTTGGAGAGTTGGTCAAACTCATCCAAGATACATTTCACCACTCATTTGCCACTTGGTGAAAATATATAACCACCACTCCTTGAGTATTGAGATCAACTTCTGATTTGACCTAATGACTCAACACTATATGTACATGCTTGTTCATTATCAATCTACTCCATTTTGTGATCAACATTCTCTTATTGATCCTAAAGTCTAACATGGTATCAGAGCAAGTCTAAGTTGTCTGCTAGTTGGTTTGGAGGCATAAAACTCTTGTTTGGCATTTTTTAATGGCCTAATTTAGGTGCTGAGGGTTTGAAGGCAAGTCAATATGTGTGTTAAGGGATCAACACCCATAAATCTCTCAGGAATGAGGGGTTTGAGAGGGCAAGCTCAAGTTGAAAAGATTGTGTCCTATGTTGAAGCCTCATGGCCTAGAGAAAAGGCAAAGGGCATAAACTAAGTGCCCCTGCTCATGTCCCACATAGGTTCTGGAAATTTGCCTCCCACACGATGGCTTGGAAGGAAATGCCTAAGAAACATGTTGAAATAGGGGAGCCAATTCATGTTGAAAAGCCACTACCAAGTGGCACCATAACCTCTATTCAATGGAAAATCCACCCTAACCCTATTCAGTTTGCCCCAGTCGTTCATGTCCAGATGCTCACATACTACTTTCATTATAGTTTGGTAGTTGTCTATGGTGAAGAGTGGTAAGTGGTGGGTTTGGGACCATTATGTTAGCTTTTCCTATGGCATTTTGATGCAAGCTGACTAATTTACCTTAGATCTGCCTCCCATTTTTTAGCTGCCCCTACATATTTTGGTTTTTGTCCCCCTAATTTGTCCCTTAGCATGATATGTGCCCTAATTTTGAGCTTTGTAAAGGGTAGGCTCCAAACAACATTTCAATTTTTTTAATAGGCATTTAAAATTATGTTTGTTAAAAGACATTAAGAAATTATAAATGTAAAATTTGGGGGGCATTTAAAATTAGGGGACACTGCTTTGGGTAGAATTATGGTTATTAAAACCCTTGTATTTTTGCTTGTCAAAGACAAAGGGTGAGGTCCGGTTTGGTAGGAGGCATATGCCCCCTCACAAGCAAAACCATTGTATTCTACACTCCATACCAATTCCAAGGAGTGGTTGGAAGGATAGTTTCATCTCATCATAGAGAAGTTTTTTAATGTTTTAGTGCATTTTTTATTAAATAGGCCTCATTTACGAGAAATTGATTGTGTAATAGCTTTTGATTGAGAACTCAAAATTGAGCACTATTTTTTACAAAAGTTAATATTTTTTAATTTCCCATGCACTGATCCTATTTTCATTGTAAAACACACTAAGTTATAAAGTAGCAAAGCTAGGGGTTACCTAATATTGAGTTAAGAGCACTTCCTTTAGGTTGTGTCAAGAGTGTTAGAACACACTAATATACTAAGTAGGGGTTGAATCAATATATTAAAGAAACTTAGTCCAATTCAACTTTATCAACTAAAATCTTCCACTACCTTAAATCAATGATAAGCAAATTAAGCACATCAAAGCATCACACATGTACTCACAATCATAACACCAAATTTATGTGGAAAACCCTAGAAGGGAAAAACCACGATGAGAAAACTACTTGGATGTACTATCCAAATCCAACCTCACAAAAATAATGATAAACCAAATTACAATAAGTTTTAGGGCTGCAACCTAAGGGAAGACACACTCCCTGAAATACAGTAACAATTACAGTATGAAAATACAACCTCTAAAACATCACACATACAGATCTCACAGATCAACCACCTTCGCAACACTTACACACATCGCTTCTATCACAAACCTTCACTTCTTCCACATAGTGAAAACTTCTCCCTTCAATACACTCACTTACTCACTTTCATCTTCAAAAACACATCATCACACACTCACATACACACATCCATATCTCACCAAACATAATCTCTTATTTATACCTTCCGCAAATTATAAAATCTTTCTCCTTCATTAGCCAAGATGAAACATTTCAACATGAAACGTGCAATGGCCACACCAAGTCACCATCCAAAAGATGTAGAATTCCAATGCAGTTCAAACCAAGTGATAACCAAGACTTATTCTTCCTTAAAACATTCTTCCAAGCTCTAGTGCACACCTCCAAACATTTGGTGGGATCATCAAAACACATTTAGTAAGCCCAAGAACACTTAACCTTCCACAAAAATAGCTCCAAACCTAAGGCAATACTAGAGAGACCAATTAGCAACTTGTGAAACATTTCAAAAGAAACATAGTACTTCCACAAACCATCTCAAACATTTGTTCCTCTGAAATATATATTTTCTTTCTAGCACAATCAAGCAGATACTAAACCTGGCATCACTTGCAAACACTGAACACATAGACTTAAGATAGAACTTTGAAAAACAAACTTGCAATGCACTTTAGCACCTGAAAACTTAAATAAACACATGTACATAATATCTTAACTCATCCTCCAAACACCAAATCCAAATGAAGAACTATGGTAAAACACGGTGGCTTTTACTTTCTCCTCCAGACAACCTAATCAACAACAAGATGTGTCTTTGTATTGTTGACTCTAGAGGACCTCTACAGTACAACTTATCATCTAAAATTTGGACATATCAATCATCTCTCTTGTACCTGACCAGCCTTCAAATATTTGTACCTCATCTTCAAATACAAAGAAGTGTAGAGAACTTCTCTGACACCTCCTAACTGCAACCATCCTAAACCTTTTGTCTTTACTCAACAAGCTCATGAATCTTCTGCAATGGGTTTCAAGCTCCAAAATCAAGATCATGCTTTCTTCACACTTATCTCTATCTATCTTCCAAGCCACAAGGTCATACCTTCAAATGTCAAGGAATGTGGAGCATTATCCCAAGATTGTTTAGTACAACTCACAGTGCCTTGAACTTCCTAAACCTTTCTTTCACAACTAAGGCAACGCTATTCCTCAAGAAACAATGAATACATTCTTCACAACCCCAGAGACAATAATCACAACTTCTTCATGCCAACAAGCTTTTCATATTTCAATTTTCATCTTAGCATGAGCACCAAAAGATAGGGTACAATTGAATACATGATTTCTATCAACTTACCCTAACTTCACAACTCCTCTGAATCATCTCTTCTTTCTACAACAATCTCCTTTAGCCACCACAAACCTTTAGCATCTCTAAATACCACTGATCAACATGCCAAGCTACTACTACCATTGCTTCTTCTTCCAACTTTCAAACCTATTAACATCAATGAAAACATAAATGGAATAGACAACACTTCCTTGAGTCATGTACAAAACACTTCCACACTTCATTCCACAATTTCAATTCAATCTAGTAATCAAGCAATTTGGGAGTTATACATGCACTCAAATTATAAAGTGCCACAATTCATGGGGATAAAAATATTAAATTATGGGAGCACTTTTGAGTTGTGTTAAGAACACTTCTATTGAGTTGTGTCAAGAATACTTCCATTGAGTTGTGTTAAGAACACTTATATTGTGTTTTGTCAAGTGCCCTTCCACTGCTCCAACATTTTCAACATTTTCCTTCCACATAATCATTTCGATATTTCCTCATAATTAGATTATGTCTAAATTTAGAAAATCAAATGTCAATATCATTGAAGCCTCAACTTGGCCGACATCACCTCCACCATCACCTATTGCTACATCAAAATTTCAAGTTGCTTGCTTGAGAACTTCTAGACATTCCTTGCAATAGAACATTTATATTGTTGCAAGTATGTGTTAAAGGAGTGTTGTCATTGATGTCAACATGACTGTCTTGTCATCGGTGTCAACTATCTTCTGATATTATTGATTTTTTCTTGATTAAGTTTTCATGTTAAGATGATTTGAATGACTTGAAGAAGTGTTTATGATGCTAGCATATTGTTGATGTTGCTGAGTTTGCAAGTGCTTTTGAGAAAATTTTCTCTCAAAGTGGAAACAGTGTGTTGCAAAGTATTCTGACTTGCAGGATACTGCCTGAGTTTTTACTTTGCATTTATTCTATGTTAAAGACATGAGTATGAGATTTAGATATGTTTTAGAGAAGTGTTTGAAGATTCTAAATCTAGAATTTTGTGGCCTAGATCACTGTGCAATAGAAGTTATGTTTACCAATTTGAAGACTGCATTTGATAGAGTTTATAAGTTGTACAGAGCTATTTGGGAGAAAGTATTTTGCTTGATATATGTTTATAAGTTCTTTAGCTATCTTTATTCCAAAGGATTTGTGATTTGGTTCTCTCGAAAGTAAGTTATTGATTAGTAGAACTTAGTAGTGTTGATTGTAAGGTGTCTTCAAGTGAGATTTGTTGTCTTGAAATGAAACTTGTTGTAGCTTGATTTGTTGGCTCCCAGGTGATTTTATGTTGCTCATGGATGTCTCTAGATCATGTTAAAGGCTTGTGCTTTGTTTGCAAGTTATGAATGAAGTTTTTGAAAGCACGTGTCTAAGTATTCTTGGTGTTTGCACAAGTTTGGTCGACTTGGATGCTAACACTCTTTGTGGATCTGTTTTGTGGATTGTTGAAGTGTGTGAAGATGTATTTGGGTCCAAGCTAAGCCATGAAGTATTCTACCTTCATTCATTTGATTCACAATTTTTTTAGGTCCAAACCTAATTTGAATTATGTATGTTTGCTGACCTTGGAGATTGTTCCAAAGGTTGTAGAATGTATTTCTGACCTTGATGTATGTTCCAAGGTTGATGATTGGTATAAATAAATGTAATGAATCCATGTGTAAGTGTAGTTGATGCAAAGATGTGAAGATGAAAGTGTTTGTGTTGTGAGGCAATGAAGGTGATATGTATTGCGCTTCATTAGAATTAAACTTAGGCATGTGGTAGATGCTATCATATTAGTTCATGGCAATGAGCCACCCCTCTTTGCAGTGAGCCACCTCTTGGTAGTCTTGGTAGTAAGCCACCCTTTGGTAGTGAGCATTCTTTTGGGCAGTGAGCCCTAGGTAGTGAGCCTCTTTTATTATTTGGTATTGTTACTACATTATATTGTGAGCCCTCACCACATGTGGTTTTTCCCTTTTAGAGTTTTCCACATAAAAATCTAGTGTTCATGTGTATATGGTGTTGATGTATTTAAGTTTTGATTTTGTATTTAATGTTTATTCTTCATAATAGATTAAGAGGTTAAAGTAAGTGAATGTGAATGTGATTTTGTTTAAGAGAATTTAAGGTTTTTGATACAACTGATTCACCGCCCTCTTAGTTGTTTGTGCTTTCAACAATTGGAATCAGAGTGAGGTTCCTTGGAAGAAAGCCTAACAAATTAAGGTAGATCTAGGATGGTGCACAATAAAGACATTCCTCAATTTGATGGATCTAACTATGCCTTCTGGAAGGTATGAATGCAAAGTTATCTTGTTTCTATTGGTTTTACTGTCTGGAAAATTGAAGATAAATATGAAATACCTAAGGATGGTCTAAAGACAACACTTGATATTAGGGCCTATGAGACTAATGGCAAAGCTAAAATGCTCTACTAAATGCTTTATCTCACACTGCAATGGTAAAAGTTGTGGATTTGGAAACTATTCATGAGATCTGGGTGAAATTGAAAAGCATATATGAAGGTGATGAATCTATCAAGAATGTTAAGTTGCAGAACTTAAAGACTAGATATGAAACTATGTGGATGTCTAAAGATGAGAACATAACAAGTTACATTTAGAAGATTGATGAAGTTATCAGCAACATCAAGGGTCTTGGTGGAAAGATAGATGATAAAGATGTTGTAGATAAGGTACTCAAAACTCTTCCCAAATCTTATAGTCACAAGGTGTCTAACATTGAAGAATTTTTTATATGGACAAGCTTTCAAAAGATAAATTGCTTGGTAAACTTACCACTTTTGAGATGAGAGAAATTGGCACTATTAATGGCCCTATGAAAATTGAGACTGCTTTTAAGGCCAAGGAAGAAAAGACTGTTAGATTAGATAAGTATGTTGTGGAATTAGATGAAGAACACTTTGATGAGTTTGAGGCAACATTTACAAGTAGAATTAAAAGAGGTAGTGGAAAGTTTAGAGGTAAGTTACCTTTCAAATGTTCTAGTTGTGGTAAGATTGGTCACTATGCTTCAAGATGTCCTGACAAAGCTTTGAAGATCAAGAGCAATAAAAGTAAAGGTAAGATGGTTAGAAAGAGTTACTATGTTAGAGATGATGATGGTGTAACTGATAATGAACTTGATTTTGAAGATGGTAATGCTAGTGAATGCTTGTTTATTTCCCTAAGAGAACATCCCATTTCTGTTAACCTTGCAAGCTGTAAGAAGAAATGAAGTCCAGGAGAGTTGTCTGCATTTCATGATAAAAAGGAAGATGAATGGATCACTAACAGTAGATGTTCAAATCACATGATAGGAGATAAGAGTAAGTTTGTTAAATTGGAAAGGTATGATGGAGGACTATTTAGGTTTGGTGATGATGCAATTGGTAAGATTTGTGGAAAAGGGTCAATTACTTTTGATGGCAAGCATAATACAGATGATGTTCTTAATGTCAAAGGCTTAAAGCACTATCTTCTAAGTGTTGGATAGATGTGTGAGAAATGATACAATCTAATTTTTTTAGGATAATGGATCATGTGAGATAAGGGAAAGCTCTAGAACTATAATTGTTACTGGTAAGAAGACTCATGGTAATGTTTACCATTTGAAAGGTACTAATAATTGTTGTTTGTTAGCTTAGACAAATCAAAGCTGGTTATGGCATAGGAGAATGTGTCATATTAATTTTGATAATTTGGTGAGAATAAGCTCAGTCCAAGCTATAAGAGACCTACCTAAGATTGTGAAGCATACTAATGCCATCTACAAAGAATGTTAGTTTGGGAACCAAACAAAGATAAGTTTGAAAAGCAAGGAAAAATCCTCTACTAATCTGTTGGAGTTGGTACATACAGCCTTGTGTGGTCCTACAAGAACAAGAAGTCTACAAGGTGATAGGTCTTTCATGCTTCTTATTGATGATCATTCAAGAATGACTTGGGTTACTTTCCTTAAAGAAAAATCAAAAGCCCTAAACAAGTTCAAGGCATTTAAAGAAATTGTTGAAAATGAAATGGATTTGAGAATCAAGTGTCTGAGATTTGACAGAGGTGGTGAGTTTACTTCAAATTAATTCAATGCTTTTTGTGAAGAACATGAGATAAAGAGATAATTGTTTGCCCCCATAACTCCTCAACAAAATGGAGTAGTTGAAAGGAAGAATAGAACAATTTAGGAAGCTACTAAAATAATTATTAAAGAAGCTGAAATTCTAGAAGTTATTGGAAAGAAGATATTCATAATGTTGTCTACATTCAGAACAGAGTGCAAATCAAAGCAAATGGAACAAAGACACCTTATGAGTTGTGGTATAGAAGAACTCCTACTATCAAGTATTTCATTTTTTTTGGAATTAAATGCTATATTAGAAAAGATGAAGAGTTTGGAAAGTTTGATGCTGGATGTGAGGAAGACATATTACTTAGGTACTCCACTAAGAGCAAAGCCTACTAGTGCTACAACAAAAGGTTGGGGAAGATTATTGAAAGTGCAAATGTGAAGGTAGATGAATATAATCAAAAGAACTTAGAGCCTAATGGATATGAGTCAGATGAGTCTGCTAATATAGAAGCAGTTGAAGAAGTCAATGACAATGAAGTTCAAAGTGAGGAAGAAGAAGCTTTAGTAAGAGTTCCTAAAACTCCCAAGTATGTGCAAAAGAATCACTCAGAGGATCAAATCATTGGTGACAAAAATAAAGGAGTTCTAACAAGAAGAAGAATTGTAGAAGAACAGGTAAATCTGGGTGCTTCCAC
The DNA here is from genome assembly GCA_027924645.1 of Cunninghamia lanceolata. NCBI lineage: Eukaryota > Viridiplantae > Streptophyta > Pinopsida > Cupressales > Cupressaceae > Cunninghamia > Cunninghamia lanceolata. The sequence goes on from BSBN01000111.1 coordinate 9,431,103, forward strand.
AATAATGGGTTACACTTTCTAGGACATCCTAATTTTTGCTGACATTACACATTTTTTGAAAATATAATGACTTAAGCCTTGAAAGGTTCCATTTAAAGGATTTTAATTGGAGAGGGTTTGATCCAACCCCCTTAGACTCAAACCCCCCTTGGATAGACCCCTACTAGTTTTAAACCATACCTATAATGGAGTCTCCTCTACACCTATCAAAATGCTCATAAAAAAAATACTTTTGATTTACCTTTTGGGGGATCAAATGAATTCATTTAAAATTTACATTTTGTAAGTATGTCGTCCTTATTATAAGCTTCCCAAAAAGTATAATTTTAAATATATTTAATTTGATTATTATATTTATTTTTTATTTCTTGTGAATGTAGGTTTTTCACCGAACATCAAGTTCTTTATTCTACACACATGGAAAATTAGTAAATTAGTAAAAGAATTCTAAAATATATATATGCCCTAGGTATTGATGTCCTTGTTTCAACAAAAAAATTAATTTCAATACATACAAAAAAGGTTATGTTTTATGGAATACGCCTATGTCTAAATTATAATTAGTTTGACTTCAAAACTTAATTAAAAAAATATTCAACAAAACATTATGAAACTAAATGTATGACCTATATATTAGTGTTACCAATCTAAATTATAAAGAATCGGAATGTTATCCTTTGTAGAAAAAAAGTTATGTGCTACAGAATACACATCACTTTAAAAAAATGTTGTGTACTATTAAAAACTAGTTATCAAAGCACACACAAAAAATTTTACAATTTAACTCCAATTTTTTTTAAAAAAATATATTTAGAATCTACAAACAAAATCTCACAAATCACTAATTTGCATCATCTTCAAATTCCTAATAGTTTAGTGGCTATAGGTGTTAGAAAGTGAAGATTTAGTTCAAAATATTGATTTCAATGTCAAGTTTGGCCAAAAAGTGTAACCCATTATTGTGGGATGACCCATCTCTATTTAATTTCAAAGGTTGAACCTAAGACTGTCTTTGAAACATGTAAAGATGAACATTGGGTCAAGGAAATGGAAGAAGAATTGATGTAAATTAAAAAGAACAAGACTTGGGAACTTGTCCCTAGGCATACAGATAAGAATGTGATTAGAACAAAGTGGGTTTTTAGGAATAAGTTGAATGAGAATGGAGAAGTGGTAAGAAATAAATCTAGACTTGTATGCAAAGGCTACTCACAAGTAGAATGAATAGACTATGAGGAAACTTTTGCTCCAATGGTAAGACTAGAAGCTATTAGATTGTTTCTAGCTTATGTAGCACATAAAGATTTTAAAGTATATTAGATGAATGTGAAGCCTACTTTTCTGAATGGCAAGTTGGAAGAGGAACTATATATAGAGAAACTGAATGGATTTCAGTTATCAGACAAACCAAACATGGTATGTAAATTGAAGAAGGCATTGTATGGACTGAAGCAAGCTCCTAGAGCTTAGTATATAAGATTGGATAGGTATTTATTGTAGTAGGGATTCAGTAAAGGGTCTACAGATAGTAACTTGTATATCAAGGTATAACTTGTATACCAATGTAAGAAAAGATCAAATCTTGATTATTGAAGTCTATGTAGATGATATAATGTTTGGTGGAAATGAAGGTATATGTAAGAACTTTGCATATAAGATGCACAAATAATTTGAGATGTCAATGTGTGGTGAGATGAACTTCTTTCTTGGACTACAAATTAATTAGATAGATAAGGGCATTTTCATTTCACAATCTAAGTATGTCAAGGAGTTGTTGAAAAAGTTTGGAATGGAAGAATCTAAACCAGTTTGTACTCCCATTAAAACTGGTTGCAAGCTCAGTAAAGATGATGAATCCCCTAAGGATGATTAGAGAAAATATAAATCAATGATTGGAGGATTATTATACCTAACTGCTACCAGACCAGATATCATGCATGCAGTCTGTCTTGTGGCAAGATTTCAATCAAATCCTAGAGAGTTGCATGTCATGGCACTAGAGAGAATATTTAGGTATTTGAAGGGTACTCTAGATCATGGTTTGTGGTATCCTAAGAACAATGACTTTAGCCTAAGTGCCTACATAGATGTAGATTGGGGCAGATGTGTAGATGGTAAGAAAAGTAAAAGTGGTGGTATATTCTTTATTGGAGACAGATCTGTGTCATGACAAAACAAGAAGCAAGATTCAGTATCCTTATCTATTGCAGAGGTAGAGTACATTGCAGTAGCATCATGTGTCCTTATCTACTATAGAGGTAGAGTACATTGCAACAATGTCATGTTGCACACAAGTGTTGTGGATGAGACAAACTCTAAATGACATCCAAGTTGAGTATGAGGATTCAATTCCTATTTTCTATGATAATACAAGTGCCATTAGCATTTCAAAGAACCCAATGATGCATTCAAGGACAAAGCATATTTCTATTAGGTATCACTTTCTAAGAGAGAAGGTTGCAGAGAAAGAAGTGAAGATTGAGTATGTGACTACAAAAGATCAATTTGTTGACATATTCACCAAAGCTCTTCTTAAGGATGCATTTGTGTATCTCTAGGAGAAGTTAGGGTTTATTTCCCCTCCTGTATTGAACTAGATGCATGAGGAAATGCATCAGTCCAGTGTGGTTCAAGAGTCATTCTTTTCTAGACTGATGATGGAGGCTACCTCTCAAGGGGAGAAGGTAGTGACTTTGAAGAGTGTTGTAGTCAGAGGAAAGTATTCAGAGTAGCTAAGGACAATGAAAGTAAGTGCTGTATCATACTCAGGGGGGGAAAGCTTGAAAAAGTTGTGTCACCCTTTTCCATTGATGTCAAAGGGGTAGTGATTTCATGTGAAAAACACAAGAGAGAGTAAGATGTATAAAAGAAAGGGGAAGAATGAGATTAGTGTAGAATTGTGTCATGATACTAGTTTTTCACATCATATGTTTCTATCAATGACAAAGGGGGAGATTGTTGCAAGTATGTGCTAACCAATGTTGTCATTCATGCCAACATCACTGTGTTGTCATTGGTGTCAACTGTGTCTTCTGATATTGCTGATTGTTGCTTTATTGAGTTGTCAGGTTAAGATGATTTTAGTGACCTGAAGAAGTATTGATGAAACTAGCATATTGTTAATGTTGCTGAGTTTCCAAGTGCTTTTGAGAAAATTTACTCTCCAAGTGGAAACATTGTGTTGCAGAGTATCCTAACTTGTAGGATATTGCCCAAGTGTTTACTCTACATTTCTTCTATGTTGAAGATCAGAGTATGAGATTTAGATATGTTTTAGAGAAGGTTTTGAAGATGCTAAATCTAGAATTCAATTTTTTGAATCGCTGTGCAGTAAAATTTATGTCCACCAGTTTGAAGACTGTATTTTCGTGAGAGTTTCTAAGTTGTGCAAAGGTGTTTGGGAGAAAGTATTTTACTCTACATTTCTCTGCAGAGTGGTTTCAGGTGATGTGGTTTTGGAAACATGTTTATAAGGTCGTTAGATATATTCATTCCAAAGGATTTGTGATTTGGTGCTCTGAAAAGCAAGTTATTGAGTAGCAGAACATAGCGGTGTTGATTGTAAGTTATCTTCAAGTGAGATTTGTTGTCTTCAAGTGAAACTTGTTGTAGCTGGATTTGTTGGCTCCCATGTGATTTTATGTTATTTGTGGATGTCTCTTGATTGTGTTAAAGTCTTGTGCTTGGTCTGTAAGTTATGATTGAAGTTCTTGAAAGCATGTGTCTAAGTATTCTTGGTGTTTGCACAAGTTTGGCCGACATGGGTGGTAACACTCTTTACGAATGTGTTTCATGGATTATAGAAGTGTGTTGAATTGTGTAAAGATTTATTTGGGTCCAGACTATGCCATGAAGTATTCTACCTTCATTTATTTGATTCACAAGTTTGTTTAGGTCTAGACCTAATTTGAAATATGTATGTTTGCCAACCTCAGAGATTATTCCAAAGGTTGTAGAATGTATTTCCGACCTTGATATATGTTCCAAGGTTTATGATTGGTATAAACAAATGTAATGAATCTGTGTGTAAGTGTAGTTGATGTGAAGATGCAAAGATGAAAGTGTTTGTGTTGTGAGGCAGCGAAGGTGATATGTATTGTGCTTCATTGGAATTGAACTTAAGAATGTGGTAGATGCTATCATATCAATTCATGGTAGTGAGCCACCCCTCTTGGAAGTGAGCCATGTCTTGGTAATGAGCCACCCCTTGGCAGTGAACCACCATATGGCAGTTAGCCTTTTTGCAGTGAGCATTCTTTTGGGTGGTGAGCATCTTTTGTTATTCTATATTGTTACTACATTATATTGTGAGCTAACACTCACCATGGTTTTTCCCTTTTAGGGTTTTCCATGTAAAAATCTAGTGTTCATGTGTATATGGTGTTGATGTATTTAAGTTTTGATTCTGTATTTAATGTTTAATCTTGATAATTGATTAAGGGGTTAAAATAAGTGAATGTGAATGTAATTTTGTTTAAGATAATTTAAGGTTTTTGATACAACTGATTCACCCTCCCTATAATTTGTCTTGTGCTTTCAATATATATTAGTTCCTTTGCTTCTACAATGTTTAGAGAGGCTTCACATAAGGCTTCTAGAGATTCTTCATAGCAGGACTTCACATGGGATTTGGATTGTAGCCACATGGCACACAATTGACATTCCACACATTTCTACTATGGATCTTGTAGGTATTGTAGGACTATCACCTTCAGGTCTATTGTGTCAAGTGAACTTCCATTGAGTTGTGTCTAGAGCACTTTCACATTTCTCTCTTTTGGAGGGTAGTTTCTTCTCATAGGGTTTTCTACCTTTCTCCACTTCATGAGAGATTACTTTGTACATGGGTACCTCATTAGGCCTAGTAGTCGGGGCCTATTTTTATTGTTCCCACCTAAGTTGTGCTTAAGGGGGATGTTAGTGTAGAAATACTAATGTTATTACTTATTAAATAATAAGTAATTATACATATACTAATGATATTACTGAGGTAGGTTATGTGGCAACTTGGAGAGTTGGTCAAACTCATCCAAGATACATGTTGCCACTCATTTGACACTTGGTGTAAATATATCACCACCATTCTTTGATTATTGGGATCAACTTTTGATTCAACCCAATGACTCAACACTATATGTACATGCTTGTTTATTATCAATCTACTCCATTTTGTGACCAGAATTCTCTTGTTGATCATAAACTCTAACAAGTTGTAGGTGGTCATGGGTTTTGTAAACATGCTTTCCACAAGATTGATGGTATCTCACATTCATTATCCCTTGCACATGTCATTGCTACAACTACTAGATGAGAGAACAATAGAAGAGTTAATGGATTCAATCATTGCAATTGAGGATGGTGATATTCAAGGTCCTGGTATGACACAAGTATTTGAATTTTTAATTTTTAAGCTAAATTTATACTATAAATTTAAACATATGCTTGTAGGACCATACGTAGATAAATTATATTTGTAATTAATTTTTGTTTTTTATGTGCATGTGTAGCTTGAGGATGTAGGTCTTACTCCTTGTTTGAGGGTAGAGTGTGTACACACACATGATTCACTTGATGGTACAGTGGAAGGTGAGTTGATTATCAAATTTTGATACTTATATATATAAATATCTCATGTTTGTATGTAAGTATGTATGTATGTAGGAAACATGTGTATATTTATTCTAGTTTGATTACACTCTTTTAGGGCTCATTGCATATGTCAAAGTAGGATTCTCACTCTGAGGGTCACTCAACTAAGAGCCGACATGATGATCAAACTAGCTAATAACTTACATGTTTGAGAGATTGACATTTATGTTTGAGATATGGACATGGACATGTGTTTGTGTTAATGTTTTCATTTGAGATATGGACATGTACATGGGTTTGAGTTTATGTTTATGTTTGATCTATATGGACATGTGGACATTTGTGTTTATGTTTATGTTTGAGATATGGACATGGAAAATTGTGTAACTTATGATTATGTTTGAGATCTATGGACATTTGAGTTTATACTCATGTTTGAGATATGGACATTTGTATGTTTATGTTTATATTTGGCATGTATGGATGTTTAAGTTTATATATTTGACATGTATGGACATGCTTATGTTGATATTTTCAAACATGTATGAACATTTATGTTTATGTATTTTCAACATTGGACATGTTTATGTTTTAGATGGACATAAATATATTTATATTTGACATGGATAAATTCATGTAAAGTTTTCATATAAATGCTTCTTTATATTTTCAATGGATCAATTCGATATTCACACAAGTTTTGAAATAATAAAATATTAACTTAAAAATATTATGCTTATCTCAATCACATAATGTAAATTTCAACCTACACATGCTAGATGTAAGCTATAGGCTCTATAATTTGTTATATATATCTCAAATTTGAAGTTTAAAATAAACTTTATAACTCTGTAATGGTATACCATTCAAATATCCTGATAAAGGACACAAATGGTAGCTATATGATGAAATAACATAAGTTAGGCCAACATAAGCAGCATATGAACTATATATATATATATGTGTGTGTGTTTTGATAACCTATTAAGGCTTTGGTTTCGTGAGTGTGTCTTTTTACCACCCTACCTCTTTTTTGTGCATATGTACTATTTATTGCTTTTTAAATATAAGTTAAACATATTCATTAGAAAGATTTCAAGCACAATACCATAATAAAATATAGCCCTCTAATAATATTATAATACTATATTTTATTAATACTAGAAAAATTAAAATAAAATATAAAACAAATATAATAGAATACCCTAATCAAATATAGTGCCCTAATACAGTGGAAATCTTACAAGATAAAACCCTAATAAAATATAATATAGTAAAAGAAATTATTTTATGAGCACTATATTTTATTAATGTAGTAGTGAAAATCTTAAAACATAAAGAGTAGTATTGGCTATATATTTTGTTTTAATTATTTTGAATAATTTAACCCCACTATGAATTAACTAGTTTACAACAATTTTAATGCAAAGTACATATTTGTTGGTGGGATGATGTCAAATTTGATGGTTTGTGGACTATTTTTTTAATTTAGAAATACATAATAAATCTACATATAAATAACTTTTAATCTCCCTTCAATGTGCCCCCATGACACTCTTGAACCATCCAAATAATAATTCTTAATCTCCCTTCAATGTGTTTCCATGACACTTTTGCACCATCCAATTTTTTCTTTTATTTTGTGACTGATGGCCACTAAGAGTTAACAACTAAGGGGTATTCATTCCACTAAAGTTGGGCCTTCCAATCAGCAAGACTTGATCCCTAATCTTTCGACTCATTCAAAACCTCTCAACTTCACCAACATACCAAAGACCATTTGATAATTTCTACATATTTAACTTTTATTAATTTCAGTAAATTTATTATTTTAAAAAAAAAATCAATTGAAAATAGTTAAATTTTACAAAGGAAGGGTGACCGTCAAATTTCAGGGCCAGCTCAACACCTTCAATTAACCCCTTATATTTTTCGTCCGCAAAAACTATAAAACACGGAGATCTAAAGTTCAAGTTGTTTTAAAGCATTGTTAAGCAACTTCGATCTGTTGTAGTTGGGCGTGTCTACGGATTTGAGAAATCTTCTATGTTGGTAATAACAGAGTAATAATGGAAGTTGTTGTTCTAAAAGCTGTTATTGGCAAACTTACTCATATGATAGGCCAACAAGTAACTGAAGAGATAGCGCTGGTTTGCAACTTCACCCAGGACTTCAAGTGGTTGAAGGAGAAACTCACAAATATAAGTGATCATCTGGAATATGCAGATTCACAGGCTACGCAAGTTGAGCCCGTCAAAAGATGGCAGCACCGCTTGCGGGACGTTGCCTGGGACGCAGAAGACATTGTGGAAGAGTGTGCTGTTCGCCCTCTTTACACTAGCTGTGTAACTCAGTCTTGTGTTTGCAATCTGCATGACATTTTTTTTCGCCGTAGAATGGGAAAAAGAATTCAAGAAGTTAGAAAAGAAATCAAATCCATTATGGAAGAAGGAAGGAATCTCAAATTGATCCGTGATATAGTGTCGCCACAACCCGAACAGCCATCATGCAGTGCAACGAGGAAGGAGAATTGTCTTCTACCCACGGATTCACACCCAGTAGCAATTGAACCCAGGCTTCAACACCTCATCTCCTTGATAGAAAAACAAACTGATCCAGTCATTGCTGTGGTGGGGATCGGTGGAGCAGGGAAAACATTTCTTCTCAAAAACGTTTATGACAGAATCCAACAAAGGTATGAGCCTTCAATCTGGCTTTCCATATCACAGTTATATACTGTTCATAACTTACAGTGTGATATAGCCTCGCATATGGGAGATTTATTGGTTCGAGTGAAGCAAGTAAGTGAGGAGCGAGCGGCGGAGCTGATTCATGCCAGTTTACAAGGAACAAAGTCTCTCATCGTGCTGGACGACATCTGGAGGTGCGCGGAAGACTATAATATCATTGAGCGTCTTGGTCTTCCAATTGGCCCTGAAAGCCAATGTAAAGTGGTGGTTACAACGAGAAGCATGGAAGTTTCCATAAAGCTTGGCGCTTTCCCTTACAAAATGGAGCTTTTATCAGAGGAAGAGAGTTGGCAGCTGTTCTGTGTTCGTGCTTTCGGAGTTGATCTCCCACCAGATCACCTTCAAGTGATAGCTCATCAAGTTGAAAAGCAATGTGGGAGGTTACCATTGGCTCTCAAGATAGTAGGAGCTTCTCTCTCCGGCTGCACAGAGAAAAGCCAGTGGAACTCCAAATTGCATCAGCTCATTGAGGTTGATCTTAGCAAAGACCCAGTTATAAAGATTCTTAGATTGAGTTATGACTCCTTGCCTTCAGCTCTTAAGCTCTGTTTTTCTTATTTGTCCTTCTTTCCTGAAGATAAGTTAATAGATCGGGAATACCTCATAAATCTCTGGATAGCGGAAGGATTCATTCCCCAGAATGAAGACCAGTGGAAAGCTGGTTGCACTTATTTTGATCAGTTGGCCGGTCTGTGCTTGCTTGAGAAAAAGGAGGATAAGCATCTAATCAAACATTGCAAGATCCATGACTTGCTGCTAGATTTGGCAATTGCTATATCTAAAGAAAACCGATGTACATTTGCTGTTGAAGATGACTTCACATCTGTGAAAAGAATTTTACTGGGCCGAAAAAAGATAGATAATATGGTCATCGCAAAGAGCAGGTCTCTTCGCACTCTGGCATTATATGAAACTCCCATTGAAAAAATTGAGGAAAAATTCGTCAGCCCTATGAGATTATTAAGGGTTCTGGACTTGAGCAGAACTAAGGTCTCCACATTGCCCCACTGTGTTGGAAAGCTAAAACTTCTCAAGCTTTTGAATTTATCTGGCACAGAAATTAAGGAGGTACCAATCTGTGTGAGAAGTCTTAAGAGTCTTCTCTTTCTCGACCTGTCTGACTGCGAACAGCTACGAAGGCTACCTGAATGGATAACTGAACTCAAATGTCTCCAGCATCTCAATATAATTTATTGCAATAATGAGCTGCTGAGTCATATGCCGAAGGGAATATCGGAGTTGGTGTCTTTGCGGGTACTGAGATCGGAGGACTTGAGGCTCTCTGTTGAAGAGGATGGATTGTTAAAGTTGGAGGATGTTGCCAGATTAACCCGCCTCCAAGAGTTAAGCTTAGAAGTTAACCATGAAATGCAGTTGAATAGTATCCAAGACGGAACCCTTGGTCAGCTACTCGAGATGCGCCATTTGTCAATAACATCTGCCCTGCAGGATCTCCAAACACTCAAGATAAAGAATTTTGCTGTGCCGAATTGGGTGTGTGTGCTAACAGATCTGACGCAACTCAAATTAGTGGACTATGAATGTAGCAATTATCCGAAATTAGAAGCAATGCCTAACTTGGAAAAGTTGACATTAGATGGTAATAACAGTTGTACAGAACTACCAAAGGCGTTTGGAAAGTCATCCCAGTTTCGTAAGCTACGCTTTCTGAACATTAACAATTTCCCTCATTTGGAGGGGTTCCCGGATTTGGAGGATGGAGCGATGGCTGTCCTGGAGAGGTTCTATTTAGGACTTTGTCCGCGAGTGAAGAAAGTTCCAGAGGGACTGAAATGGTTGACAAAACTAAGGAAATTCTACTACTCCGGGAGAGAAACCGATGACTTGAATCAAGGCCGGGAGTTTTGGGATAAAATCAAAGCAAAAAATCCGCATGTGGGCATCACTAATTCTTTTATTTAGTTATTTCGTAATTTATGAATTTAGAGAGAGATTGCTTGAAGGCGGGGAAGTTTGGCATAAAATCCAGCAAAAAGGGCGCATGTTTCTCTGTATGCATGTTGGGGACAATTTCTAATTTGTCATATTTGTATGTATGTGTATTATGCAGAACTTGTGTGCTGTACTTTGCAATGTCTTGATTGTCATGAACACAAAAATGTGGAGACATAGGAGACTGATACTGCGAGCAGAAAATATATTTTGTTCAAACTATGTGATTGCACCGATAGGTATGAAGTAAATGAGGTTGTAAAATTATGTTTAATTTTCGTTTGAGTCTGTACTGTTGAGCTGCGTGTTGGAAAGATTTTCCACTTTTTATTTATGGTTGTGTTTTTGTGCAAATTTGGAATTCTTTTTGTGCAGAGGGTTTAAAGCGTTACTGTTATCTTATAATCTTATACAGTTATTCTTTCCATCCCAGATTAAGGATTTTACTCTGACGTGTAGTAAAATTGCAAATAGGGTTTGCCAGAGGTACTCGTCCCAGCTAATCGGGACGGTCTAACTCAAACGTTTAGTACAGAATAGTTTCTGGTGTGTATCAGGAGGTAAAAATTATTTGTAGGCTGGGGTTTAATGATCTATTCTAGAAGTAGGGAATTAGGGCTAATGCTAGTGTGAAAGTAATTGCAGGCTGGGGTTTTACTTTTGATGATCTTTACTTTTATGTACTTTTGAAGTTTGAGTTGATGGTATTGATGGTATGCTATTATTCTAATTAAATATCATCTATTTCAACAGTTAAACAATCAATAGACATTTATTCACAACAAAAAGTAATAAATATTTATTTTATTTTTAGTGGTCAAAATTAATTTTTTACTGGTATTTAAGAACAACTGTATGCTATGTCTTAGTGCCCACAGTAAACAGCCCCCACATTGTGGTGTCCGCTGTTTGCAAATTTTTTTTGACTCCCTTAGTGCCCTTTTCTGTTTTTTTTTTTTAGTATCTGTAAATGGAGGAGACTTTGGAATTTATATTTGTACTGCCATGATACCGTGATTATGTCGCTTTTTTTTTCTAAGATTTTTGTTTCCTAATGTTTTAGGAACCCAAAAGGAGATGAATTGAAATAAGTTCTAGAATGTTTTAATCTGGGATTGACGGTGAAGGCGAACGAAGAAAGTGCGAGCTAGGGTTTGAACATATTAGATTGAGCCGATTCAAAAAATTTCGGGAAACAGAGACTGGAAGTAGGGTTCTAGTTCTATTTCTCTCCCTCCTTTGGCGATAACTGAAGATCCTTTGCTGCTTAGCCGTGACCTAATGCGGCTCAAGGAAGCAGCACGTCAAACATCTATATGATGAAGGACCTTTACTCTCGAATGTGTGTACAGTGACCTGGTGCTATGTGATGTATTGATTCTATTAATTTAGGTGCTATGTGGAAACTTGATTTTATGTTTTAAGTATTTTTTGTGTCTTATGGATTTTCTGGGAAATATCCTTTTGATGAAGGAAATGCAGATGGCTCTTCTTAGGACTTAAGGTATCTGCTTGCGATCATTGGAGATGTAGAATACTAATGGTTGGAGTGAAACATAAGACCCCTGTGAGATAATTATAGCCAGGGCCAAGAAATATATCCAGATAAGCAAACATTCAAAACATTTTCATTTACTATTATTTTAGTTCTGTTTCAAGCCTTAGAGGAAGAGTGCACTTCATTGTTGGTGCCTGTTGCTTAAGGTCATGGGTTTTGAATACTACACCGATATCACTCGTGTGACAGGGCATTTCCTGTCATAATAGGAAGAGCTTATAGTCTTTCTGTTGTTCTTTCCAGCAAGCATATCAAATTTTAATATAACTGCCATGAGCAAAAGCTCATGGTCTCCCAGTTCTCACATATAGGCTGGTGACCATCTTTGTTTAGTTGATAAAACATGGATAGTCTGATTGCTATGCAAGTAAAAACCCAAGGCATATGTTTTTCAAAATTTCAAGGGGTTCACTATTTTCTAACTTTGTTCCATGACAGCTTTGCTTAACATTTTGCAAGTACAGAATGCTTCTTTCTTTGTAGCCCCTGTGTACGTAATCATACGCAAGTGATTTTTTTGTTGATCTGGGACAAATGTATAACTTAAAAATTATTTTCGCCTTCAGAATGCCTTCCTGATCGTAGAGCCTCTGTTGACAATTAATTGAAGAAATTGCTGAATGTGGCAAAATTCACAATTGGCATTGGTAAATTTTATCCACCCTGTGCCTAAGGGATAAATGATTCTTTCTATTGTTTATATATGCATATTGCTCTCTCGTTTAGTATTTCATACCAGCATGCTTATATTGTTCCAATCCAGGGGGATCTTTAGTGGCTGTTGGATAGTCAGTTCCGGGCCTAGGAGTCAGTGCGCTGAATAGGTCGAATTAGGGACTGTATTTAATGACATATCCACAAAGTGGTGTAAAATAATGGTGGTAGAATAAAGTTGTATTTATCCCTTACACCCACACATGGCTTGGGAGAAGTCTTTGCACATAGATTACCACTAGAATTTGAACACTTTTCTCCTAAAAGAGAGGCCAATTAATATTCAACACAATCCCAATCGCCATCTGCCTCAAAACAATGTTAATATCGAAAAAAAATTCATAGAAAACCAATCCCAAAAGGAGATGAACTGAAATGTGTGTTGATTTTATTAATTTAGGTGGCAGTCATTCTCAATCCTAGAGAGTTACTGCATGGAAACTTAGTTGACCTTTTTTTGTGCATGTGCTTCTGTGGCAAATGTTATTTTGATGATGGAAACAAAGATGGCTCTTGCTAGGACTTATGCGCTCTGCTTGCAATCATTTGTAGAATAAAAGTTAAAACCAAAGGCCATTGCGATATTATTACAGCTTGGAAAGCATTTTTTATCATGAAAATGCAGATGGCTTTAGCTCCAGGTTTCACTCCAATCACTGGTATTCTAGAACTCCGATGATTACAACACATTCAAATCTTTTTCATTTTCTGTTATCGTAGTTCCATTTCAATCCTAGAAGGCAGAGAAGGGTTTTGTTGTTGATATCTATTGCCTCCTAAGGTTATGGAAGTTCAATCCTAACAATATCTCCTACGCGGCAAGATGATTTCTATCTTGGTAGGAAGAGGATGTGGTTTATTAGTTCTTCTTTTCAGTAGTGTATGAAATCTCATAGTTTCCCGGTTCCTATTTATTAGGTGGTGACCATCATCTTTTAGATGAAAAAATATGGAAATGGTAGTCTGGTTGCAAGTAAAATGTTAAAACCCAATGCACGTAATGATATCGCAATGTTCCATGACAGATTTGCTCCACATTCTGCAACTGAAGAATGCCTCTGTCCTTCTGTATGTGATCTGGGACAATATGTGTGTAGCACGAGAATCTAATTAATTTAAGGAAGGCGTAAAAACTATTTTCTTCTCTAGAATGCATTCCTGATTATTATTTTCTCCTTTAGAATGCATTCCTGATTGTAGAGCCTGACTTTTTTGTATTGACAATTAATTGAGGAAGCTGTTGGATGGTGTAAAATGCACAATTGGCATTGATAAATTTTGTCCATCCTGAGGATAAAATGATTCTTACTATCGTTTATCTATACATATTGATCTCTTTTAGAATTCCAAGATTGCATGTTTATATTACTTATATGACTATCCAATAAGTCAGTATGGAGTGAAGGGCATTGGTAGATATAGATTTCAGTATGCAGTATGCACAATGGTATTGATATATTTGAGCTCTACTTGTTCCCAGAAATGTGTTGCCTCTACATATCTACACAAAGATATATCTGTTTTATGCCTATGCTCATATTCTAGATTACCTTCAAGTTGTACGCATACAAAGAGTTATCTAGTATTGTTCTAGACCACTCACATTACTGGTTAGCCTATTTATGAACATGCGTAGCTCTTCTGTGAGTAATTATTCCACAGGGTGTTGTAAGATGTTTTGGTGTTGATAGATTTGATTTCGTATGCTTCTATCAAGAAAAGTTGAAAAAGTTGCTTCTACATGTATATACACAACTGTGTTCAGATTCATCTGGAAATGCTAGTGTAAGGATATGGATCCTGCTCCCTTACCCGTGCACACCACATGTTTTGCTGACTATATTTATGCATAATATATCTGTAGTTGTACTACAAGTCTATAGGTGGATATGTCAAGCACATCTATGTCATGTCCCCATGTTTCTGGTGTCGTAGCTTTACTAAAAGCGGCATATCCTCATTGGAGCCCTGGAGCCATAAAGTCAGCAATTATGACTACAGGTATACACTCCTGTAGATCATAAAACAGATACACATCCTTTAATTAAAATAATGTCATTACAAAAAGACATGGAAGAGTTCATGAAATCCATGGTAGTGCAAATTTGTAAATTAGTGCATATCTTGATTTTTCATAACCTAAGACTTGTTTGTTAAACCACTTTCATCTAATTTTCCTTATGCTTTGGAATCATAGATTTCTATTTTGAAGCATGGCCTAGGTACCTTACTTTCTGAAGAAAATTGGTCTGGCTGCTCTATTAAATTCTTTACATTGTGGGTTTTACATTACACCATTGTCTATTTTGCCTCTTCCTACCTTGTAAAGAAAATTATTCCAAGAAAATTGGTCCAGCTATAGCATTGAATTGCGTACATTTTTGTTTGTTGTTGACTTAATTGCTCTGTTATAGAGTATGTATGCCTGTGTACACTGGACCATTGGACTGAATGGCCCTGCTTTATGAAGTTCCTTGCAGCTGTATTCACCATCTTTAGTTCTAGCATTGCTGTTACTTGAACTTTGAAGTATGCTTTAATATATGGAAAGGGAAATGCAAGATCTGTTTTTTTGGGTATTTTATCTTATTTTAGATTTAAAATCTCTGTGGCCAGTTTGGGGTTTATCTGTAGCACCATTTGGGTTGATATGACATCTAAATTGATTGGACGGGTTTTACAGTCTTCTAAGATAGGTGCGATAAAAACAAATTTCAAAGAACCCTTGTGGTTTTAGAAGTATCTCGTGACATTGCATTTTTTTTATCTTCTTCGCTTTTGCAGTGTGCAGTTTTTATTCTTGATTCTGCATTTCCTGCAGGTGATCTAGATCCTGGTTTTTAAGGATAGCTTTGAAGAAAGTTGTATTGCACTACTAATGATGCATGTCAGGTTACTGTTGCTGTTGGAAAGTTCAACCAAACCGGCAGATGAATTGGTCAAGTTGAATCCAACAAGTGAGTATGCACTGAGACTGCAGGGCACACTTTGATTCTGACAATGGAGGGCATAGCAGTTGGTATGCAGAATACTTGTAAGAAGGTAAGTGACTTTTACAAGCCGATCATCAATTGCTTGTATTTTTCTATTTGTAGAGTGGTAGGCACATGTAGAAATTTTCATATGCATTTGCACATGAACTTAGATTATATGTTTTTCTAGATGCCATATGCATTTGCACATAAGCTTTATTATTTGCTATCATAAAACATTCAATGATGCATGCTATGCATTCAACTTTAATGTCAACATTATATCAATGTTCTGGTTATTCAAGTAAGAAGATGATGCATTTCAGGAAGTTGATGAAAATAGTTACTACGGATCATTCTTTAGAAAAATGTAATTTGTATTTCACCAAATCAAAATTCCTAAGCCAAATTCTTTAAATCATAAGTGAAGTTAGTTTGCCTTTTGGCAATCTATTAGTAGCCGATGTAGTGCCATTTTTGAATAGTGGAGACCAAAATTAAAGCTTCTGACTTAAATGAACAAAATAAAACTGCAATGTAAAGGACAAAAACCTCCAATTATATAAAAGGACAAAAATCTCAATTATATAAAGCATGTGATCAGTTTATTTGATAATTTTTACCATTGGAAATGGAGCTCAGTTTATTTGATATTTTTTACCATTGGAAATGTAGCTTCAAGTAGATTTAATGTCTTTAATTCAAGTGAGGTGTTTTTCTAGAAGATCTTTGGCAGCAGACCACAATCATCTCCTATTGAATGATTACTAGATAGAAGTTTCTCTTGGCTTACTTTTTTGGAGACATTTAGAGTTCTAGTGTTATTTTTGGCTCAGGAGTATGCCAGAACATCAAAAGGAGAGGCTATTATTTGTTAATTGGATTAAGCATGATGTCATTATCTATATACATTTTCTGTATGGCACATTTTTAACATATTCTATTTTATAAACTGAACCTTTAGAAAAGGGATTCTTAATATTTTATAATTTGACATGGTGCTCATTTTAATAATTATTTTTTAATTTTTTTTAGATTAGTGTTTTGAGACTCTCGTTTGTTTATCTTGCTATAATTTAGTAGGCTATTGATTGAAGTAAAAGGGATGGATTCTTACTAGTGCATATGCCCTTTTTAAAGGATTTCTAGCAATCAATTCTTGCAAGGATTTTTCCCATTATTCCATGTTTTTAGGTTGGATTGATCATTTGATATTTGTGCATTGGCTTTGGTCATCAACACTAGAGTATTTTAATTTTTTATTTTTTTTGTGGTATGAATGGATAAACTCCTTTCAAGTACCTCTTAGGAATTAGTTTCACATTCTATGTTCTCTAAGATTAAACCCTTCAAGTTTTTCAATATTTATCTGGTTTTACTATTTACAGAAGGCCTAATGTTATTCAATCACTTTTTCTAATGGTTGTGCTATGTACCTAGACACCATATAAATATTTATATGGTGTTATGGAGTAACTATCATATTGGGTAATTTACTAATTTTTGGCTAAAGTTATATTGGACAATAGGACAAGTCTTCAAACTGTACATCTTTCTACTCTGTTGTAGAATGCAATGCGAAATCACCCATCAAATTGAATTCCTCAAATACAAGTTCGAAAAAGTCATTTCTTTTTGTATTATGAGAGAAATAAAATAATTTGTTGATACTCAGAGTAAAGTAAATTTGGAGAAAGAAATAATAATTAAAAAAAAGAGTTAATAAAAAAATGCCATGATCTTTGGTAGTTTTAATGGATTTATTTGAAAAATGGGATATCAAAAGCTCAAACAAGCAACTCATAAAATAGAATCTAATTTCACACAACTATTACCCACAATAATAGTTGAAGTGTAACAAATTAATAAAAGCTATAACATATGAACATTTCAATGGGATTCCAAGTTATAATGAAACAAAAAGAATATAGGTTTAAATATGATATTAACAACCCAAGGTAACAAGGAAAATGTGGGGTAGAAAACATATTATTCATTCATTAGTAATTACATGGTCTTGACAATGCCATAGGGGTATTACAATTAACAGTAAATAGTGATACATTGTTACTAGAATTGTAGAGAATTGAAACTTTTTGTGCATTATGATTAGTTTCTTGTTTACACAATGGCCTTCTATAATGTTCATAATTTATTATTGACAAATTTAGTAAAAACATGGGTAACATTTCTTTTAAATCAATGCATAAATAACCTACAATGCATCATGCATGGAATAGGTGTCATCACGTGTGGCTCCACTTGATTGGAACAATGAATGGAAGAAATGTTTTGATGAGCACATAAGAAGGGAGAGGAATAAAACAAGAGTAGGTGATAGGTTGCATGCATCCTCATCTGGCACACCCTATACTTCAGAAGAAAATTAATATTAAACTAAGGTGTCAACATATGTGACACCTAAAGGAGGGAAATCTATTTACATAATCGACATATTTACATAATAAACTATAAGTCATTCTTATATTTTTAACATCCTTGTTCTAAGCTTGCATCTGAAAGGTTATCCACAATAAATGATCCTATGATATGTGATGAGTTGGATAGAGTAGATAGAAGGTAGACTAATATGTTTAACATCCTTGTTCTAAACTTGTACCTAAAGGATTGAATCTTAATATAAGAAGGAAGGTTTGACTTGAATTTCATTACTTACCAAATGCACATCTTTCATCTTAAAAAAACATGTATTGTGGAAAGAGATAATGCAGGAAGAGAGACATATAATAACGTAAACATTTTATTGCTTCATTTTGACATTGTTCAATAAGAATGAATGTTTGGTTTGAATTGTATTCTATCCAAATGAACAACTTTCACTATTCAAAACACTATTTCAATAAGGAGATGAAGTAATGAAAAGGGACATATAACGAACTATACATTCATTCCCTAATACATGATTTTACACTTGCAATTGCATTTGCGTGAAAGTTTTTGAAGGCTTTTCATCAAATCCATTTTGTGTGTATCTTGCAGTCATTGCATTCCATGAGACATTTCTTAAGAACTCCTTAATATTGCACAAATTCCCAAATGTGAAAGGTGTAAATTCAATCCAAATAGCTTGGAGTGCATTCCAGAGAACTCAAAGTGCATGTATATTGTCTTGTAGAATATTCTCACAAGGAAATTTGTATAGCTCTAACCCCTTCCCATTTCTTTGAGGTATTTTTTCAAAACAATCCATGTGCCATATGTAGATGCTTCTACATTTCATTTACATGTCTACCAAGGTAGTTGCAACTACAACATTTGATGAAATTCCTCTATCCTTTATGGTTTGATGGATGTCCATACCATGTTCCAAAGCTTCCATTTTAGCATAAGCTTAGAGCATGCTAGCAAATGTGAATTGATTAGGTTGGAGACCTATTTGATGCATTTGGTGAAACATATGTCTACCTCATGAGCATACACATGTCTTCAATTGTAGCAATAATCATATCTTTTGAGATGTCATCTTGTTCTATCATGTGGTCAAACACTTTCAGTGTATACAAAACTTTCGTAGTTGACATACATGTCAAAAGGCTTATTTTGAAAAGATTTTTTTTGTGGGAAATGTAAATTACATACGATTAATGAAAGAATGACCTTTTTTTGTAGAAGCACATTCTTGGGAATGCAAGTCTAATAATTGAAGTTATCTAGAGTCTTTACATGGGTGGTGTGTAGTAAGCATAATGTGTGATAGGGAGGACTCTAGGCTACCTACTTCTGCATCCTGTAGGTGTATAAGACTGTTTGACAACACTAGCCTTCCTACCAATTTAAAGTGCTACAAGACATCTTTCTACACAAAAAATGTCAACTGAAATCCTCAACTCTTTTGCAGAGATGGAAAACCCTATTTCACTACTTGGTGTGGGACACATACCTTGTCCTCACTGCTTCCAAGATGCTGCCTCAATGGCACATAACTTTCTAAGCCCGTTGCCCACCCTTCTCACTCTGTTCAAGGGTCTAGACTGCTTGGTGCTCACTTTCTTTCTCTCTACTTTTCCACCCCTGCAAATCTATTTTCCTACTTGTTTATCTAGCCAGACTCCTCACTGAGCTCACCTAGAACAAGCATGCATTGCCTCTAGCCGGCAATCTGACCACCCCACAAAAGAAAAACAAAAAGAGCATGGCTCTGTTTGATGACCTCCATACTGTACAATGGGATTTGAGGAGTCATCAAAACAGAGTCATGGTTTGCAAAAGACAACAAATTTGTAGAACAGAAAGACTAATCTACTTCAGAATGGTAAATTGAAAATAGAAAAGAAAATACACAGATGATCAAACTGCTGTACTTTATTTCTATTCAAAAATTCTGATTACATCAAAATGCTTCACACACCAAAATTCACTTCTTCGATTCTTCTTCTGTTGAACTCCTCTACAGAAAGAATGCTACATTTTATATCTCTGCTCATGTCCATTAAAGGACGGTTCAACTACCAGACGGTTCATATTCTAACTACCCAGCATCGCTGACATCCCACTGTCCAAACCGTTTCGCATTCGTGAGAACCTTTAGTCCCACATACATCCGTCGACTGACACATCAACTGCATATATGCATGAACACATGTTTAGTTTACCATCGGCACTTTTGCTGCCGATGACCCAAGCCTGTCAACCACTAATGAACCGTCGGAGTGACTTCTTCCTTCTTCACCGATAAGGTTCCTCCTGCCGATGCCAACCCCTCGCCAACTTCCATCGGGGTGATAGTTGACATCGGAGCGACATCCCTAGGCTTGGCCGATAGTATTACTCACGCTGATGCCAACCCTTCATCAGTATAACATGAAGTATCGGGGATACACCTTCCAGCTGCGCCGATAGAAATCCTTGCACCGACGTCCAACTCCATCAGAGAAACACATAGCTGTCGGAGTGACTTTCACAGCCATCGCCGATAGTGATTCTCATGCCGATGGACATCACACATCGGTAAGACCTTCAACCATCAGCCTACGATCAAATCCTCAGCCTGATACTTATACTCACACCGATGTCTTTGGCTAACTCCACATCGGTGAGACCTACCTCTATAGGTGGAACGTTCCCCTTGCTTGCCGATATCCATTATCTTCCCGATGGTTAGTGCCATCGGCCAGACCTGTGTCTTCGGCCTAACCTTCCGATCTCCTCCCGATAGGCATCTCACTCTGATAAACCCACTACTCCATTCGCTAGACCATTGAACCTCAATAGCGGTTCAAATGCAAGGTTCAATAGTGAGGTTCATCCTCCACAAACATGACCCGCTGAAACATTGAACCTCAACAACGGTTCAAAACGCAAGGTTCAATAATGAGGTTCAACCTCAAACAAAATGATTGGCGATTTCAACTCTACTACACAAAAAAGAATGAACCCGTTGAACCATTGAACTTCAACGGTGAGGTTCAATCACAAGGTTCAACAAAATGGTTCAACTATTGAACAAAATGCCGAACACCTTCAAAATGCTCAAAAAACTCCAAAAACAAAAACACAAGCTATAAACTAAAAATTGACAAACCAAAACTATGTACGGCTGCATTGAGCCTTGGTGCTCCTGCACCATACTCCCCTTATGCGGAAAGAACTAAGTCACCTCTGGTGACAATGAGGCAAAGTCAATGCCCCTCTTTTTGAATTCTGACTCTGCAACCCAGGTAGCTTCTGCTTCAGGCAACTGTTTCCATTTGACCAAATGCTCCATGTAGACACCATGTCTGGTTTGCTTCTGTACTCTTGAATCTAATATTCTTTCTACCTGTAGTTTGGGTTGTAATGGCAAAGTCACATCTATTGTTGTCTGTTCCTTCTCTGAAATGGATCCACATGCTGCTGACTAAGGACCCCTGTATTTCACCAGGTCTTGGACATTAAACACTAGTGAGATTGCCAAATCTTCTGGCAATTCAATTCTGTATGCATTATTTCCATACTTGTTCAGGATTCTGCAAGGACCAATTCTCCTCATCTGTAGTTTGGTTGGCATTCCTTTCTGCATTCTAGCTTTGTTCAAGTGCACCATAACTAGATCACCAACCTCAAATTGAATATCCCTTATGTGGGCATCTACTCTGTCTTTGATCTTCTGTGTGTTCTCTGTCAAGGTTTTCTTCACCTGCTCATGCACTTCTTTCATGGATTGTGCAAAATCCTCTGCATGTCCACTTCTGTTCTCCATGTTTCCCATATTTCTGAGCTCACATATACCTCTGGGATGCGTTCCATAAACTATTTTGAATGGACTCTTACCAGTAGTCCTATTCACACTGTCATTATAGGCAAATTCTGCCTGATGAATGACAAGATCCCAACTCTGTCCATATTCTTTGGTTATACACCTTAACAGGTTGCCCAATGTCCTGTTTACCAGCTCTGTCTGACCATCTGTCTGTGGGTGATATGCTAAACTGAATGACAAATTTGTCCCCAATCTCTGCCACAATGTTTTCCAGAAATGCCCCATGAATTTAGCATCTCTGTCAGACACAATACTTGCTAGAAGTCCATGAATTCTGATCACTTCTCTGAAAAACAAGTGTGCTATATGACTGGCATCATGAGTCACTTTACAGGGAATGAAATGACTCATCTTGCTAAACCTGTCCACAACTACATATATGCTGTCATAACCAGTCTTAGTCTTAGGCAAACCAACTACAAAATCCATACTTACACATTCCCATGGCCTGGAAGGAATGGGTAAGGGTTGGTACAGTCCTTCATTTGAAGTGGTTCCCTTGGCCTTCTGACATACGATACACTGCTCTACATACCTTTTGATGTCTCTGTGCATCCTTGGCCAATAATAGAACCTTTGGACTAGCTCCAGTGTCTTATTTAGACCAAAATGGCCACTCAGACTACCATTGTGTTTCTCCTATATGAGATTTTCTCTCATAGATCCTCTTGGCACACATAATTGTCCACCTTTGAATAGCAATCCCTGCTATAAGGTGAAATCTGCAAACTCACTGTGAAAGTGATTCTCAAAATCTTGACATACCTTGTATGCCTCAGCAAAATCTTCATCATCTTGGTAAAGATTCTTGAAATCTTCAATTCCAATGCTCTTCAACTTCACTTCCTGCACTGTGAGCAATCTTCTGCTCAAAGCATCTGCAACTCTATTCAGCTGCCCCTTCTTATGCTTAATTGTAAAGGTATAAGATTGCAGGTACTCCATCCATTTGATATGCCTGCTGCTTAACTTATCCTGTGAGTTTAGAAAACTCAGAGCTCGGTTATCTGTGTAGACAACAAATTCTTTAGGCAGGAGATAATGTCTCCACTTCCTCAATGCTTGGACTAGAGCATACAACTCTAAGTCATACGAAGAGTACTTACTCTTTGCTTCATTTAGCCTGTCACTGAAAAAGGCTACAGGTCTGTTTTCCTGATTTAGCACTGCTCCTACAGCTATATTACTTGCATCACATTCAATAGTAAATAGCTTATCAAAACTAGGCAACAACAAAATAGGTTGTGTTGCTACCTCTTTCTTCAACCTTTCAAAACTTCTATCTATAGCTGGTGTCCATCTGAATTTTGCTTTCATTCCACCCTTGATTGTATCCAACATGGGTGCACATATTCCACTGAAATTTCTGATAAACTTTTTGTAAAACTGGGCTAAGCCATGAAAACTTCTCACCTCTGTGGCTGCTCTAGGAGTAGGCCAGCTCAATATGGCTTCTACTTTGGACTTGTCCATCTTCAACTCTCCCTGGGACACCACAAAACCAAGGTATACCAATTCCTACTTCATGAATTCACACTTCTCCAGATTGATGGTTAGTTGTTCATCATGTAATTTTTGCAAAACAGTATTTACATGTTCTAGATGTTCTTCCTTGGTCTGACTAAAAATTAGAATATCATCTAGAAAAACAACAACAAATTTACCAATGTAATCCTTTAGGACTTCATTCATGAGTCTCATAAAGGTACTGGGTGCATTTGATAGACCAAATGGCATAACAAGCCACTCATACAGTCCTTCTATGGTCTTGAAGGCTATCTTCCACTCATCTCCTTCCTTGATTCTTATTTGGTGGTAACCACTCTTCAGGTCTATCTTGGTGAAATACTTTGCTTTTCCAATACAGTCCATGAGATCTTCAATTCTGGGAATTGGGAATCTATACCTTATAGTTATCTTGTTTATGGCTCTGGCATCTGTGCATAATCTCCATGATCCTCCTTTCTTGGGTGCCAATACTGTGGGTACAGCACAAGGACTAATACTCTTCCTGATCAATCCTTGATCTAGCAACTCCTGCACTTGCCTAGAAATCTCTTTGTGTTGATCTGGAGTCATCTTGTAAGGTACCTTGTTTGGCAAAGATGCCCCTGGAATCAGGTCTATCTGATGGCTTATTGCTCTCTGTGGAGGCAATGTAGCTGGTGTACCATCACTAATTATGCCTTTATACTTCTCCAGTATAGGCTGCATTTCTTTGGGAATCTCTATCTTCTTATCCTGCTGTCCTTCTTTTGGTTTTACTATGATGGCATAACCAATACCATCCTCCTTAAGAGTATTCAAAAACTCTTTTCCACTCACAACCAAGATATTAGGACTCTTTGTCTGAACTGCATCTTCATCTTCCAATGACTGAATTTTATAGGTGACACCATCCTTCTGAAAATAATAGGCATTCTTCTCACCATCATGTACTGCCTTTCGGTCATACTGCCATGGTCTGCCCAATAAGAGATGGCATGCATCCATGGGTAGTATATCACATAATACCTTATCCTTATAGCCACCTATACTAAACTCTACCCAACTTTGTTCATTCACTACTACATGTTGACCCTTATTCAACCATGTGACTCTATATGGGTTTGCATGAGTAATTCTTTTAAAATTCAATTTCTTAACTGCTTCATCAGAAATACTATTATCAGTAGATCCTGAGTCTATGATAATTTTACATACCTTATTCAAAATCTTGCACTTGATTCTAAATAGTGCTCTCCTCTGGCTTGGTTCAAACTTTACTGGTTCCTTCATCAAGGTTCTCCTTATCATCAGGTTCTCTCCATCTTCTGAGTTTAGATTGACCTCAGGTAACTGGCTGCTAGATGCATTGTCTTGGACATAGTGATTCCTCTTATCACCTCCTTGAGAAGAGGATGTGGTCTTTTCTGGACACCTATATGCTGGATGGCCAAGATTGCCATAGTTGTAACACTTCATGTTGGTGAAATAGGATCCTCTGCCTGACCCTCCTGATCTTCCTCTGTTAGATCCTCTTCCTCTGTGGTTTCCTCTACCACTTGACTCCCCACTCTGCTCTGTGAGTTTGGATTCTGCTTGGGATCTATTGTCAGTATTTCTTCCACCAAAACCTCCTCTGTGTCCTCTGTTATATCTGCCTCTTCCTCTTCCTCTACTATTTGAGTCTTGTTTCCTCTTGTTCTTTTCCTCAACTTTTAGTGCCAGTTGATAGCATTT
The DNA here is from genome assembly GCA_027924645.1 of Cunninghamia lanceolata. NCBI lineage: Eukaryota > Viridiplantae > Streptophyta > Pinopsida > Cupressales > Cupressaceae > Cunninghamia > Cunninghamia lanceolata. Next base: position 9,456,120 of record BSBN01000111.1, read on the forward strand.
TTGCACTGTGGTAGGGCACAACAAATTGATTTCTTCTTGTATATTCCACTTCAGACCATTAAGGTACCTTGCTACCTTATGCTTTCATCCTCCATTACTTTGGACCTTAAGCATAGCTTTTGGAATTCTTCAGTGTATGCATTGACATCTAATTCCTTTTGTCTCAGATTCTGTCTCTTCCTGTACAGCTGTATTTCATAATCTTCTGGCATATATGCTTCTTTAATTTTAGCTACAATTCCCTTCCAAGTAGCTATGGGCTTCTTATCTTCTTTTGCTCTTTCAGTCTGCACAAATTTCCACCAGGTTAAGGCAGCTCCCCTGAGTCTGGATTTGGCCACCTTTACTTTCTGTGCCTCACTTACACCATCACATTCAAAGTGATTTTCAAGTCCTTCTATCCACTCCATGACCAAATCTGGGTCCATTTTCCCACTGAAAAGTGGTACTCCTTCCAATGTTTTACCACTCATTGCTTTCAAAGCTTTCAAGAATGGTTCTTCTTCCAACTTAGGATCAGGTGTGGGCTCTTCATCTTCTACAGATATGCCTTTTCCCTTATCCTCAGAATACTTAACTCGCTGGCTGACTTCTTCAGTCTTTTGCAACATTACACCTAGCTTACTCTCCATTTCTGCTAGTCTTTCTTGTAGGAGTCTATTCTCCTCCTCTTGATCTTCAACTTTCTTTGCTAACTCTGCATTAGTCACCATTTTCTTGGATGAACTAATAGACTCACTTAAACTCGGTGATGACATACAACTCTTCTATTCCTATCTAGGAATAAACCAAATCTTACCACTCTGATACCAATTTGATAGGGAGGACTCTAGGCTGCCTGCTTCTGCATCCTGTAGGTGTACAAGACTGTTTGACAACACTAGCCTTCCTACCAATTTAAAGTGCTACAAGACATCTTTCTACACAAAAAATGTCAACTGAAATCCTCAACTCTTTTGCAGAGATGGAAAACTCTATTTCACTGCTTGGTGTGGGACACATACCTTGTCCTCACTACTTCCAAGATGTTGCCTCAACGGCACATAACTTTCTGAGCCCGTTACCCACCCTTCTCACTCTGTTCAAGGGTCTGGACTGCTTGGTGCTCACTTTCTTTCTCTCTACTTTTCCAACCCTGCAACTCTATTTTCCTACTTGTTTATCTAGCCGGACTCCTCACTGAGCTCGCCTAGAACAAGCATGCATTGCCTCTAGCCAGCAATCCGACCACCCCACAAAAGAAAAACAAACAAAGAGCATGGCTCTGTTTGATGACCCCCATACTGTACAATGGGATTTGAGGAGTCATCAAAACAGAGTCATGGTTTGCAAAAGAAAACAAAATTGCAAAACAGAAAGACTAATCTACTTCAGAATGGTAAATTGAAAATAGAAAAGAAAATACACAGATGATCAAACTATTGTACTTTATTTCTATTCAAAAATTCTGATTACATCAAAATGCTTCACACACCAAAATTCACTTCTTTGATTCTTCTTCTGCTGAACTCCTCTACAGAAAGAATGCTACATTTTATATCTCTGCTCATGTCCATTACAGGACGGTTCAACTACCAGACGGTTCATATTCTAACTACCCAGCATCACTGACATCCCACTGTCCAAACTGTTTCGCATTTGTGAGAACCTTTAGTCCCACATACATCCGTCGACTGACACATCAACTGCATATATGCATGAACACACGTTTAGTTTACCATCGGCACTTTTGCTGCCAATGACCCAAGCCTATCAACCACTAATGAACCATCGGAGTGACTTCTTCCTTCTTCACCGATAAGGTTCCTCCTGCTGATGCCAACCCCTCGCCAACTTCCATCGGGGTGATAGTTGACATCGGAGTGACATCCCTAGGCTTGGCCGATAGTATTGCTCACGCCGATGCCAACCCTTCATCGGTATAACATGAAGTATCGGGGATACACCTTCCAGCTGCGCTGATAGAAATCCTTGCACCGACGTCCAACTCCATCGGAGAAACACATAGTTGTCGGAGTGACTTTCACAGCCATCGCCGATAGTGATTCTCATGTCGATGGACATCACACATCGGTAAGACCTTCAACCGTCAGCCTACGATCAAATCCTCAGCCCGATACTTATACTCACGCTGATGTCTTTGGCCAACTCCACATCGGTGAGACCTACCTCTATCAGTGGAACGTTCCCCTTGCTTGCCGATATCCATTATCTTCCCGATGGTTAGTGCCATCGGCCAGACCTGTGTCTTTGGCCTAACCTTTCGATCTCCTCCCGATAGGCATCTCACTCTGATAAACCCACTACTCCATTCGTTGGACCATTGAACCTCAACAGCGGTTCAAACGCAAGGTTCAATAGTGAGGTTCATCCTCCACAAACATGACCGGCTGAAACATTGAACCTCAACAGTGGTTCAAAACGCAAGGTTCAACAATGAGGTTCAACCTCAAACAAAATGATCAGCGATTTCAACTCCACTACACAAAAAAGAATGAACCCATTGAACTTCAACGGTGAGGTTCAATTACAAGGTTCAACAAAATGGTTCAACTATTGAACAAAATGCCGAACACCTTCAAAATGCTCGAAAAACTCCAAAAACAAAAACACAAGCTGCAAACTAAAAATTGACAAACCAAAACTATGTATGGCTGCATTTAGCCTTGGTGCTCCTACACCAGTGCAATGCCTCCTCCAACTAGCCCTCTATACATAATGTTGTGAGATTGAAGTTAGTAGTGGATAGCGAAGGCATTTTATGGTTGTAATTAAAGTGCCTAAGAACATTACCATTTTCACTAGCCTATTTCCTCATTTTATAAAGTAATTACAAATCTAAATCATGCCTTTCAAAGAAAGAAGGTGGTCGACATTAGAGAAAAATGTTTTTTCTTCATTGGCCCATTCAATTAAAAGCTAACTACCAAGCAAAATGCATTTTATTCATAGGGGTTAAATTTGATGGTAGACCTTGTTAAATAAAATTTTATGATGTTTCCCTTTAGATTGTAAGATAAACCATTAATTTTCAAGAGGGGAAAAAACTCAACCTCCAAAAGCATCTGTACTTTATGTATTATTTAGCAATAAAACATTACAATGCACTTACAAAGTCTCATGAATACTTCTGAAACATCATGCTCCTCTAATGCATCCTCGATGTGTCCAAGCATGTAACCACACATCCCATGTCATGCTTCACATATGCACTCACAAAAGAAACTCAATACAATGACAACCCACTCAATCAACCAACCCAAATCACTAACCATGTACTTTCTTTTATAGACTCTAGTTCACATAAATACAACTTGTGGTATTGGGAAAACCCTGTGTCTCAAAACCATGTGTAAACAAAACCATTGACCCCTCATTTAATTCATGCTACTGAATTTTTTCTTTATGGTACTAAGTTTTTTGAATATTAATTAATTATTCTATGTCTCCCACACATAAAATAACTAACCTAGTGTTACATACAACTTTACATGTTGACCTAAATAAATATTTATTGTGGATAAACACATACCCTAAGATGCACCACAAATAAATATTTATTTTACATAATTAAATATTTCATTTTTATGCAAGGTGTATAACACACCCTTTTCCTAACAATTATGACCAATGATAAGGCTCTTGGATGTGATGGATTTACTTGTGAGTTAAATTATAAAGCACTCTTGGATTTGATTGGGGAACATCTTCACAAGGTTTATCTGTAGCCTTTCATTCTAATTCCTTAATAAAATTATTATTAAAGGAAATGTCAAGTTCATACCTAGATCTAGTGATCCTAAGGAAATCTACAACTAGCAACTGATCACTTTGTTTAATGTCTCCTACAAGATCATTGTAAAGGCCCTTGCTTTGAAATTACAACATCTCCTTTCATAAATTATCTTCCCTAAACAAAATGTTTTTATTAAATCCAAGTTTATTTTCGATAACATTATTTCTATTTGGGAAGGCATGGAATGGGCCCGTTGTTCTCAAAAGCAAACAATCTTATCAAAATTGATTTTTCCAAAGCTTATGATCAGATTGAATGGCCCTTCATCATTGATATGTTTCAAGATCTTGGTTTTGGTCCCCGTTTTGTGCAATCTATGTGTATGCCTTTTTCAGATGGCTCAACTTGTATCACTGTTAATGGTTATCAATCTTCAACTTTTGGCCATTTTAGGTCTATTTGTTAAGGTTTCCCTTTGGCTTCTGCTCTTTATGTTCTTGTTGTTGAAGGATTTTTGATCTTCTTGCCCATGTCGTTTCCAATAGCTAGTCAAGGGCATTTCTCTTCCCAATTCCTCTACTCAATTGGTAAATGGGTATGTTGCTAACAAGTCCTTCCTCAATCTCATGGAAGAGGAGAACAATACTATGAAAGCTCTCTCATGTCTAGAAATCTTTTGTAAATCCTTTGGTTTGAGCATTCAATGGTAGAAAACTCAATTTTATTTTTCAATCCATTCATCTCAAACCTCCTTGTCAGAAATTTTTTTGGATGGAAGTAGATGATAAGAGGGAGATATTTAGATATTTGGGCATCCGTTTTGCTTTTCAAGCTTCTCTTGCTGCTCTTAGGAAGGTAGTCATTTCCAAAATTGAAAAGAAGATGGCTTATTGGATCACTAAGCCTTTGTCTCTTGCAAGGAAATTTTTGATTTGTTCTAAAATTCTTGCATTTACTCATGTTTATTATTCTTCCTGCTAGGTCCCTTTTAAAGCTTCTATAGGATTTTTTTAGGCCTCTTCTGAAAATAACAGAGGATTTCGTAGAGTTTCTTGGGAGTACTATTGCCTCTCTCATGTGTCTTTCTTGGTATTCACAAGGAATGACCCTTTGTGCTAAATTGGTCATTTGAACATATCGAGAGACAAAAAATTTACTTCATTTTCCAGTAATGTAGTTGATTCTAGTTTTTTAGTTTATTCTAAAGCTATGATTTGTTCCAATGTTTCCATGCAAATATAGGTGCAAGACAACAAGGTTGCCCTTGAGATTGCACATTTGCAGGTGCTTCTTTGCCATTGGGGCAATGACCCTTGTACTATGGCCAGAGTCCCCCAAACTCCTACCTCTAGCTGAGGTTAGTCTCCACCTGATGGATGTCATAGGGTTGTAGTCATTATGCTCATTGAGAATAAGATGCTCATTCCCAGGCTTCTCATCCTCCTAGAAGGTGAGATCGAGCTCAACAAGGGTGGCCTCAACTTCCTCACCACCACTCTGCATCTCCCCTAGCTTTTGGCCATGGTTTGGTGAGATGGTCAAGCTCTAACAAATTCCCTCAATTCGATCTTTGCCATATCCCTTGCTCACAACACTCAAACTAAGGATGACAATAAGAATGATGTTGGTGATGAAGATGTGAACAATGGTAATGATGGTTGGGATCCTCTCGAAGACACTATGTATGGCAAAACCACATGACTAGGACCCTCCTCCACCTCCCAATGCTATAGTTCTTTCTCCATAGTGACTTATTATTATTTTTTTGCTTCTAGGCTTGTGACTTCTTCCACCCACTTTTTTTTGTAATATATGTAATATTATTTTCTTTTTAATGATATAGACACGTTTTCATCAAAAATAATTTTTACATAAAATAACATTAATAATTTTTACAAAATATTTTAAATTAAATAATCTCATAAATCTAAAATATAATTGTGACCTCAAATATTTATTAATTATTTTTCTCTTAAAATTATATTCTATCACATTCTCAAACCGTGGAGGTCATCTATTAAAAGTTTGAAGGAACCCAAAAGAATAAAAACGGGGGTAAAAAATAAAAAAATAAATGAATAAATAATATCTAAGGACAACACTTCCATTTAAACAATAGAAGGCATAAGGAGATTTGAGTCATTATAGAAAAACTAAATATTTCTTTCCATTGTAGATATTATTTTAAAGCCTAGAATATAGGGTGACGTAATACCAATAACGCAATGTGTAAGCAGGTGCTTACAATTTACGCTACAAACATTATAACAGCCTCACAAAACGTGATCATAAAAAAATGCTTAAAGAAGATCCGTTTTATTTTAAGGCAAATTGGCAAAAAAAAAAAAAAAAGTGGACGGTGACGGTACTGATTCAGTTCGATCTGTCTGAATGATCTACAGAGCCCTCAATATTAGCTGTTTAAGCCATTTCTGTCATATTTAGATTTGTATAAAATATATTTTTAAAACCAACGAAAATTTATTGGTAAAACTGGACATATGCCTGGTCGGTCAGTGGGGCCAGGGCCTCTTTATCTTCAACAGAAACAATACAGTTTTTGCTAGTCAAACTATGTGAAAGTAATTTTTATATTTACTGTAAGAATACAAATACTTATCTAACATAGCACCGTATTCTTTTAAAAAAAAATATTAATATTAAAAATTAAGAATCTTACTTTTTGCTATGACTGGCAGGGAAAACGTGATATGCTATCTCAGATTTGACCAAGAAATGTTAGCCTTTATTTCTCTATGGAGATAAAATAACGAATCTATGATTTCTGTGTCTATTTATGTTACAGGTCAAAAGGAAGTAGATAATGCAATTGGTCTCAGCTTTGTATGCATCCCAAGTTCAATGGCAAGTAAGGATGACATCGATGTAACAGAGCTTGCTCACGTTGCAAATCCCAACTGGTAAACATTTTTTCTTTTCTGGAAATTCAGCTTCTTTGCAATTTGATTTTGCTCTTTGGTTTTGAATGGTGGTTATTTGTTTCATGATTTCTGAATTATATTATTGATTTGTCTATTATGACTAATATTGTAACTACCTATAATCTACTCGTCTATTACTGTTAAACGAGTATTCTATTTTGACTAATTTTATTTTTCTGTAATTTTATGTTTAGACTAATTCTACCTTGCTACCATCACCACCTAATTATTAATGTTTTGTCAATTGATCTGTCTCAATTGTCCCTTGACACAGCCCTTTTGTCACGCCCACCTTAAACAACACGACTGCTTACGGATTTATCGACTCTGTATGCTGTCGACTTTTCCGTGACCTCTTCACTGCAATATCTAAAACCTGTGTAATGACATAGATTGTTGACTGAATTGTGGATGCTTTCGGGGGGATTTCGACCAGCCAGTCATTTTACAATGCACTCACTAGTAAAGCTTTATCCTTTTGTCATGGATACAGTTGGATTCAAATTTTGGTAGGAAACATACAATTAACTTAAATTTATGTTTGAATTGGTATAATAGTTTTTGTTGTAGGTTTTCTAGAAATTATATGAACATTAAATTTAAAAAATAATTTATTTAAACTTCTTTTGATTTAAATTTTACTCCTAAACTTTTTTAAATTTTATTATTTTAATATTTTGTACTAAAGTGTTGTACATTAATACATTAATAATAATATACAAACAACTTAAACTCTTCTCTTTTTATATTATAAGAATTTTAAGTTTTAACAAATTTCAACATAACATTTATTTATTGTAATAGTGTATAACCATTATTATTATTTCTAATGCATGGACATAAATATTAAAAATAATTACAATGTTAAGAAATGTATAGTTCATATTTCTTGGTTATCAATGTTATGTACAATAGACTTCGGTAATTAGTTAACAAATATTTTGTAGTTTAATAATAAATGAATAATATTTACATATTTATTCTATTTTTATTGATTAAAATTAATTTTTAATTATTAAATTAGATTATATCTAAGAATATTTTTCTATCAATACTTTAGCATGTAATTTTTTTCATATACATTGGTATAATGTAATGAGGTGATGGCAGGGAAGATCCCATGCATAGGAGATGCATTGCTGCAAGCCTAGTGAATGTTGTATACCTACTTGAAAGCAACATAAACCAGGCTAAGCAATTGTGTTGCTTACTTCAATTTGATGTAGAGGAAACTGTTATTGACGACCATGATGGATCTATATTTGGGGCTGTTTTCAAGTGGTGTGGAAGAATGAAAGCAGGTCCAGGTGGGCCTCCCTCTGAAGTAGTTGTGTTCAGAGGTACGCTTCTTCGATTCAAGAATATTTTTAAGGACTTGGTCCTAGATTTGAAGATAGCCTTTGGACACTTTGACTCCATATGCAGGGTTGAAAAGGGCTTACAATCCCTGCGAATGAGCCTTCATAAGAATGGATCCCACAACATATCGCTTGCAGGGCATTCGTTGGGAGCTGCTATTGCATTGGGAACTGCAAGAAAGCTGACGAGGGAAGAATGCCATAAACTTGAAGCACATCTTTTCAATCCTCCATTTATTTCTGCTACACTTCCACAGTTGAAAGTTGTTGCAAAATGTGGAAAGTTTTCAGCATTGAGCATTGGATTGCGAGACAATAACAAATTGCTTCAACTGTACAGTGAGTTCCTTGGGGTTAGTGATTGGATACCCAACATATATGTGAATGAAAAGGATCCCATTTGTCACACTTACATTCATTATTTTAAGGTTTAAAGGGTATATATAGGAGGAAAAATCATTTGCTTTGTGAAATCATGAAGTACCTATTTTTTTTTGATCTAGGAGAAAATAGAAGCCCGTGGCATATTGTTCCTGCTGCTAAGGTGGTTGTGGCAACAAGATGTTTATTCCACAACCATCATGGTATCCATCAGTGGTGGTTTAAGGATCTTCATGTGAAGAGTATTGCATATGTCTCTCCACTTGAAGTCATTCAAACCATTGAATATGTCCCTCTAGTTGAAGTCATTTAGTAGAATTTCAATACTTCACAAAAGAGTGCAACTCCCCATACTATACAAAAAAAGGGAGGAGATGATAAGCTAGTGATACCACTAATTACTAGAGTAGTGAAAATGTATGTTTCATATATTTATAAAATTTAGCCTACATGCTTAGAAATAAAGTGTACACTATCTTGTTCCTTACAGTATAGAAATATTGGCACATATTTGAAGGAGAAGATGGGAAGGTGTGGGAGGTACAGGGGAGGTGTGGGTGATAGGGTGCAAGCATTTATAAGGGGTGATTTTTATTTCCAATTTTATATTTATTTTAAAATAATAATATAATTTAAACTATAACATTCGATATCAAAATTTAAACATAATTGTATTCATATGTTTGATTAGTGCTAACTTCATAAAGAAGGTAAAAGTTGAAAGATTCCTATCATAATAGAGATAGGATAAATTACATAACCATACTTATAAATAAAAATCAAAACTGTGGAACGCTATAACACCAAACACAAGTTGCAGCTGGCTTTGAGCTTAATCAAAAGTACTACACTATATTCATATTCATCTTCTGTTCTTTTGGCTAAATATTTATAAAAAGGAAAGAACAGACACTGATTCAAGCTCTACATCACTAAACGAAGAAAAACAACAGGTTTGGAAAGTGTTATCTTAACTAGAAGAATCCACATAAATGAATTTTGCACAATATACAAAATATTAGCAGTTTGGAATTGTGAGGTGGATAAGCCACTTCAACAGTCAAAGGTTAATTTTGGCCAATAAAAATAGAACAAACATTTACCACTTTTTGTTGTGAATGAAATGTAAAATTACTATTGACTATTTGACCATTAAAATGGATGATATTGAAATAAAGAGTAAACTCTATTACATTTATGTCATACTCACCAGCAGCCATTACACTTGACATGTTCACAAAGCTGAGATCAATTGCATTCATCTAGCTTCCTTTTGACGTGTAACTTAAATAGACAGCCATAATGTCTATCTTCTATGAATATGAAATCTTATCAGAAATCGACCATGCAATGTTTAACAAGTGGGACACTGTTTTAGTCAACAATCAAATAGCATCCATACGTCTTCCACAGACAAGAGAATACAAAAATCTTCTCTTTATATTTAATAATATGTACGGATTAAAATGTGGCATTTAAGGTAAATCGAATCTTACCAGATCCATTTTACTTATCTCATTTAAGGTAAAACGAATCTTCTTTTATGAACAACTGTTGTGCGGAGATTAAAAATGTTTCAACGATTTGAACCAATCTATCAGGAATTAAACCTTTACTTTTACCTATGCTTAATCAAATATCGCTTCAGTTGTATTCTTTGCCTAATATTTTTGGAATCTTTACCTTTTACAAATTTCTTGCTTCGCATAAACCTAGAAGTATTATAAAATAAGCCATTTGTTTATCTGTACAGTAGGTAAGGTTCTTTTATCATTTTAAGTTTTTATTAAAATTTTTTTTCTTGGATATTCTTCCTGCCCTTCTTTTCTTGGCGCTCACGAGATCCAAAGTAAAATATTGTTCAAAAAAAACTTTAATAAATTTATAAGGTCAATTTGACCATATTCCCTTCACACCCCACCATTAAAGAGAGCATTCTGCGTAAGACACTTCTAGAAATTGTCAATTATATTACTGTAAAGGAGAATATATTCTCTTAAAAGAGTTAATTTAGGTTAATTAAGTAATGTGATAATTAAATATGAATAATTTAGATTAATTAATAACTAATTTTGGGTGGACAGTGTTTCTAATATTAGATTTCAGTTTTATGTAATTGATAAAGGCACTCAGCTTTATGATTGAAGAAATAGTTTCATTTGATAAGACATGTGTCTTAATTAATATTTGAAAGAGTTATTCCATATTTCCAGTGAAGATAAGACACATGTATAGAATTTTATCAATACAATCTTTTTACTTTCATTATTTCCTTTTTATTTTGCTTCTGCATAAAATTTGCATTTTAACATCATTTAAATAGTACACCTCAGCAAAAGAAATACTTAGAAATACATTCAAATCATTGAAGATTTATATATTATTTTTCTTATTCTTAAAGAAACAAAAAAAAACAAAAAAAAAAACATATATTATATTCAAATTTGAAAAATTGTAATGATGAAATGTGCATACTAAATGTAATTTTTCATTTAGTTTTGTGGTCATTTTGAGTAGATGTCTTAATACATGTACATAGTTATTAGTGACAAATTTAAATAGTACACCTCAACAAAAGAAATACTTTGAAAAATAATGTTTGAATACATTCATATCAATGAAGATTTATATATTATTTTTCTTATTCTTAAATATTTTGTAAAAAAGAAAAAGAATATATTATATTCAAATTTGAAATATTGTAATGATGAAATGTGCATCCTAATGCAATTTTTCATTTAATTTTGTAGTCATTTTGAGTAGATGTCTTAATACATGTACATAGTTATTAGTGGCAAATTAACATGAATTTGTTCAAAGTTAGGTTCATTCTCCTAGCCTTTTGTATCCTTTTAAGCATACACATATATCTATACATTTAGCCCTATCCTATCCATTTAAATATGCAATCATATACTCACATTTCTCACCTATTTATCACACCTATTTATGTACCTAGTTCTTTTTAGTTGTTCCCCACCTAGATCTGACCATTATCTCATTCTAGGACAAGTTCATGATCATGGCCATAAGTTTATGGTTGTGAACTTAAACCCTTCCAATTTATAATTTACAATTAAAATTTGGGTAGACTCTCTTAACCCTTCCACTTTGAGTCAACTAAATATGTGTTATGTAACAATTTGGTGCTATGTGCTAGTATTTAAAGATATTCAATGCATTCATTCTAATCATCAAGTACACACATGCCATTTCTTTTCTCCTAGACTAGCAATACAAATCAATTTGATTTTTAAAAGGAGTAACAAATATGTATACTTAAATGCTTGCCTACTACTTTTGATCTATGTGGGTTGATTTTGGTAGAACTTGCCTCCCTTTGACTAATTGATAGATTTCAAGGTACCACCAAGTCCCTAGCTATTCATGAAAAGTAAAGTCAATTGTTATACATCAAGTAAAGTTGTAGAACAAAACAACATTGTGTGCAAGGATGAGTCTAAACTCAAAGTATGTATACATGATTGGAACTTCATCCTAGGTCCATGAATTTTTCCTCTCATAAAGAAGGGAACCAATGAAAACTTCTAGACAGTTCACTAATTCAAAGGCACAATTTTCAAATCTAACACCAATAAATTTTACAATCTTATCTATTTAATCTTCATTCTTCAATTATTGAGCTAAGTATCCTCCTCCTCCTTATTTACTTTCTCCAAAACATAAATATCAATTTATCCAAAATCCCATTTGTTTAATTGAGTTACGTAACCTGAATTCACCATAAATACAAACATGAAGAAACACAATTTTTTTTTTTTTTTATCAATTACAACCCAAAATGTTTAAATCCTACTATTTAGATAGTGAGTAGAATGTATTCAATATAATCAAGAAACATGTACTCTTTACAGGCTAATAATAAGGAGTTCAAATTTGATGATAGTGCATTTAAGAATTGGCTATTTAACATGTGTGTACATCTTTACATGGAACATGGAAAATTATATGAAACCTTTAGCCTATATTTATTAATCTTTGAATTACCATGAAAGATGAATAATTAAATCCAATCCTTATTTGCAACCTTTGTACTAAAATTTATATTGTGTAATTGATCTTTCTTTTATATAGACATACACACTATTAAAAAAAACAAGAGACTTGTCAAAAGATTCTATAAGAATATATGTACAATCATAAAAATTTCCCTTCGCTCTTCAAACTAGTCTGCAGGGACAGAAGAGGTCGAGCTCTTCAAATCTCATATGAACTCTATATTTTTCTTTCTCTTCAGTAATGCCTTGTTGTATTGGACATTTGAAGCAACTGCAACTGCATCTACCCTTTTGGGTTTGAGGTTTTGTAGCCAGTTTCACATTTGGAGAGATTTGGTGGAAAATTTGTTAGGTAGTTTGTTAATGTGCTAGGATAGTACATGATGGAGTTAGCACCTTGTTATGAAAAATATTATATGCTATGTTAAATTTCTCTTCACGCCCATTTTCATGGATGTTTTACAATAGGGGTTTGATTATTGTGCTGGGATTTTCTCTACTTTAATGGTGGATATAAGCTTGAAGTCCCTATTTTTTCGTTTGGGTATTCCTAGATTCTCTGAGCAGATGCTACCGAGTACCGAGTAAATTGGGAACATTTTATTAAAAACATCCCATGATGTTTGCAAGTTAGATTTGTGATGCAGTTTTTACGTGTCTCCATCCACTTTTACCACTAGGCTCCATTAGTCAATCAGAAGGTGGAAGTTTCCAGTATCTACTCCTAATTTTTAGTATTTCAGAAATTATAAAATCTTGTTTCTATTAAATATTTATGCAGAGAGCTAAAATTTTCCCCAGCTTGGAACACTCTAACTGCAAAACCCTCCTAAACTTATTCACCAAAAACTCTTGAAAGAATATAGGAGCCCTAGTGCCATTGCCCCAACATTCTGATCCAAAATTGCATTTAATATTCTAGACGAGAGATTTTGCAGTGTAAACATTGCACAAGGCAATAAGTTTCAGCTCCCTCAACAACTATTTGAGATCTCTATTTAAATGGCCCCAACTCTGGGAAATATATTGATTTTTGAATTTCCAATGAACGTGACTAGATGAGATATCTCAGTGGATGGTACTGATAAAAATCTTGGTGCCATTTACAGTGAGGTAATGGTCCCATGGAGGATAAGCTACAATACTATTCTCAACGGAGGGGAAAATTTCGAGCGACTGGATAAAACATGAACTTCACGTCTCAGCTGTGAAGGACTCATTATTTAAAACTTGTCGCATTGACTGTCATTGTGTGAAAATCCTTTCCTGACATTTTTTGCAAAGATATAGGCTCCTTTCATACTCTCCATTCAAAAGAATCGTCCATCCTCAATTTATGGAAAAAATTGAATTTATTACAATAGCTGTAGCTCCTTTCAATGGACCGTGTCCTAAGAGGGTCTTGTGAAACAAAATATTCTCCTTTCTCCTATAGTTTTTCATCATATTACATTTCATATTATTGGGTGCAAATTTAAGAAAAAAACATCATTACATAGAAGCTATTAGTTGGAGAAAAATCCCAATTAAATGTCAAGGGTTGCTGCAAACTTTCAGTTCTCCTCAATCTTTGCCAGCCATCCAGTGAATGATTTCTTTCATTCATGTTCTACTACATGGTGGCCCCATCCTTATTGGAAACACAAATTTACGAAAAGGGGATTCTTTTGTTTGTGCACAATCATTTCAACTTTATAAGATTATTCTGTAAGCATGGTTTCTTCTGGAGGTTTGTCGCTTGGATTGTCTTGTGATGCAGAAGCATTCAGGGCAAACAAGCAATTGACATCATCCAAAAATAATTTCAAATGTTTTTCTTGGTTTTATAATAGCATCTTATAGCAATGGGGACACATGGTGTGATTAAATTTGGTAGAATTGAGTTTTCACCATATTTGGACTTTCAACACATAACAGATAGTCTTTGCAAAAACAATTGTTAGGCTGGATTAGCGAGGTTTGATGCAAGAACACCTGGGCTCACATGCTATCCTACATCAAACAAAAAGAATGTTTGATTCAATTTTAATTTTGCTTTTCATTTTGTTGTTTCACTTGTGTTTTGCTGCATGGTGGTGTTGTTGCAGCTATTGGCGATTTAGCATCATGTCAGTTTTTGCATCAATTTTGATTCATTGATGTGCTACGTCGTTGACAATGTTCATTTGTTGTATGTTGTCAAAGTATTTCAAAGGCGTTATGGTGGTGTCAATAAAACATTGATGGAGTTCTTCTGGTCTATTTCAGCCATCCGACATCAGTATATCAAGTCTTCAAATGGTGAAACCCATTGTAATATATATTAATTACTTCAAAGTGGAGTGGTGTTTCATTTTGAATTTTGAATTTTGTTTTTAGAGGACAACACCATGATTACATTCCCAACCATGTTAGAGAAGACATAGAGGGTCGATGTTGAAGGTTGGAGTGGCCAGAATTAAAGAGAAACAAAATTGAAAAAAAAAATAGTAATAGCAACAAATGATGGGTAAGGAAGGATAAATTTGAGCCCGCTGGATGAGGAATTCAATATCAAAGGATTTCACTTCGATAATTTTGTAAACATTGAAACCCATGGTGGATGGTTTGGCATATGGCATTCCTCTCTGACTGGTCAAGAAACTGAAATTTAGCAAAATTCCTCTTGAATATTACTAACATCTGCTTTGGATAATATTTATTATTAATGCCATCAAAGAAGACATTGTTTGGCTGTAGTAAGACTATTCCTTTCATTGAAATGTGAGATGAAAGCGTGGGATTTGTTTAATCGCCCAACCATTGGAAAATAATATCTAAGTTTCTATGAATATTTAAGTAAAATCAGTCTATTAGGCAAACAGAGAATTGATGATTCACTTCTCATTCTTTTAAAACACAATAAAGAGGGTAGACTGACATTGCCCTGGGGTTTGGCCAAGCTGTAAAAAGAGGATTAAGAGGACAAAAAGAACAAGTAACAGTAGATTGATATTGCAGAGTGGGTGACATAGAGAATTGGGGTAGTCAAATGAAGTGAAGGAGATTATATTTACCAGTTTGAGAGGAAACTGATTGATATTGGGAGGTTAAAATAGAGAATGAGGATATATTAAACATGGGAATTGTAAAAATCAAATTGTAGACTGGGAATTGAATTAAATAAAGCATTTTTTTTAATCTATATGCTAGTAAATTGATGTGAGTCAATTGAATGTTTGAATCCTTTATTTCCTTGTAATCTTCAAATGGTGAATACATTTGGATTCTTGTAGCTACACTAGAATGTGCAAAATTATGAAATTGAAATTTGTTGAAATTGGTGTGAGTTTGCTGTTGGGTGGCAGTTCGGTAATACTCCCATCCTAAGACTATAGGGTCATTCCAGAATAATGGGTTACACTTTCTGACACCTATAGCTACTAAACCGTTAGGAATTTGAAGATGATGCAAACTAGTGATTTGTGAGATTTTGTTTGTAGATTCTAAATATATATTTTAAGAAAAATTTGGAGTTAAATTCTAAATTTTTTTTTGTGTCTCCTTTGATAACTAGTTATTAATAGTAAACAACATTTATTTAAAGTGGTGTATTCTATAGCACATAACTTTTTTCTACCAAGGATAGAATTTTGATTCTTTTGAATTTAGATTGGTAACACCAATATATAGGGCATGTATTTGGTTTCATATTATTTTGTTGAATCTTTTTTTTTTAATTAAGTTTTGCAGTCAAACCAATTATAATTTAGACATAGGTGTATTCCATAAAACATAATTTTTTTTGTATGTATCAAAATTTAATTCTTTTTTTGTTGAAACAAGGACATCAATACCTAGGGCATAGATATTTTTAAAATTTTTTTTTCACTAATTTACTAATTTCCATATGTGTAGAACAAAGAACTTGATGTTCAATGAAAATCCTAAATTCATAAGAAATAAAAAATAAATATAATAATAATATTAAATATATTTAAAATTATACTTTTTGGGAAGCTTATATTAAGGACTACATACTTACAAAACATAAATTTTAAATGAATTCATTTGATCTCCCAAAAGGTAAATCAAAAGTAGTTTTTTATTAGCATTTTGATAGTTGCAGAGGAGACTTCATTATAGGCATGGTTTAAAACTAGTAGGGTTCTATACAAGGGGGTTTGAATCTAAGGGGGTTTGATCAAACCCTCTTCTATTAAAATCCTTTAAATGGAACCTTTCAAGGCTTAAATCGTTATATTTTCTAAAAATATGTAGTTTCAAAAAAAATTAGAATGTCCCAGAAAGTGTAACCCATTATTGTGACAACACCCTGCATCATTTGGTATTAAAGCATGGTAGAGTGTTGTGTTGGAGAAGAACTCTAGGAGATTATTGTTGGTGTGTGAGAGGACATCAAAACCCGCAAATGCAGAGGGTAATGAAAATGACACAAAGAGTATGTGGTGGATGAAGAGGACCACAAATGGTAGACCAAGAGGTCTTTAGAGAAATGATAAGAGGCTTGGAATACATAATAGGAGCAAGGATGGAAGCCATAGAATTGACGCAGCGAAGAGGAATTTTGGTGGTGGATGTCATGATGAGGCTAAAGAAGTAGCATCTAAATTTGATGTGGATGATGATAATAAAGATGAAGTAGAAAGTGGGTTTTTGAAAGCAATGACAAGGCTTTATAGCAAGCCCAAATTGGACCCCCAATTTTTAATGGTACTTTGAATCTAGAAGAGATATTCGATTGGATATCTGAGATGGAAAAATAATTTGACATAGAGTCAATTGAAGACCCAAAAAGGTTGATGTACACTAGTTCAAAGTTGAAGGGACACAGTTCCCTGTGTTACATGTGCAGCTTGAAAGAAGGTGAAAAGGTAAAGAGAAAATCAAGACATGGGAGAGAATGGTGACAGAGATGAAATAAAAAATTTTGCCAGTAGATTACCATCTGAATTTGTTCAAGAGGCTACAAAATTTGAAACAAAGAGATAAGAATGTGCAAGAGTACACTGAGGAGTTTTATTGGTTGAGCATCTAGGCTAGACATGTGGATGATGACATGGAAAAAGTTTCAAGGTATGTAAATGGTCTCAATAATTCCATTTGAGCATCTAGACTGGACATGTGGATGATGACATGGAAAAAGTTTCAAGTTATGTAAATGGTCTCCATAATTCTATTCAAGATGAAATGAGCATGTTGCGGTGAATAGTGTAGAAGAGGTATATAAATATGCCTTAAAAGCAGAAGAGAAACTTACAAGAAAACAACAACATAATTCCTATGGTAGGGACAGATTTTAAACAAAAAGAGGCTAAAACAGTGGTGCTAGATACTTCCAAAATAAACAAGATGAGGCAAGTTCATTTCATGTGGGTGTGCAAGAAAATAAAGGTAGAGGAGAATCTTGTAGGGGAAGAGGAGATTATTTTTCATGGTAGATAATACTTTGGTAGAGGTAGAGGAAAAGGGTTTGGATGCACATGCTTCCAATGTGGTGCACAAGGGCATAGAGCATTTGAGTGCCCACAAATACAACAAAATAATGGCAAAGGAAAGGAAGCAAGAATTCATGTAGCACAGGATGAAAATGAAAGTGTGGCTACACCAAATCATGGAGAAGGGCCTCAAGATGGAGAGTCTCTCATGCTCAAAAGGATTTTGATCAATCTTGCAAAGGAGAAGTTGGAGCCAATGCAAAGAAACTTGTTTAGAACAAGATGCAAAATGGGTGGCAAGTGTTGTAAAGTCATAGTGGACAGTAGTAGCATGGATAACATTGTATCTAAAGAGATGGTAGAAAAATTGAATTTGAAAAGATTGAAACATCCTAGCCCATACCAAGTTTCATGGTTGCAAAAAAATCATAGTTTGATGGTACGTGAGCAATGCCTTGTGTGTTTTTAGATTGGGAGATATATGGACGAAATAATGTGTGATATGATGCCAAGGGATGCATGCCATCTACTTTTAAGAAGGCCTTGGCAATTTGATCGCGAATCACAAAAGATGGCAAAGAATACACACTAAATCCAATTCAAGAAAGAGAAGAAGAAGTGGGAAGTAGCTCCAAGGTTTGTTTTGTTTCCAGTAAATAGTTTTTGAAAGATTTGAAGGAGGAACACATTTTGCTATAGTACCAAAGATTACAACTTCAACATTGGGATAGTGAAAGAAAAAGATGAAATACCAAAGGAAATTTAGAAATTTTTGGAAGAGTATGAAGACATAATGATGAAGGAACCACCTGTTGGATTGCCACCAATGAGGAGCATAAGCCATTATATGGATTTGATTCCTGGTACAAGTTTTCCAAACAAAGCACTATATATGGAATGACACCTATGGAGAATGTAGAAATAAATAGGCAAGTACAATAGTTGCTGGATAAGGGGTTGATTAGGGAGAGTCTGAGTTCATGTGTTGTTCTAGCAGTGTTGACACCAAAGAAGGATGGTGAATGGAGGATGTGTATGGACTCAAGAGCCATAAACAAGATAACTATCAAGTACTAGTTTCCCTTGCCAAGAATTAACGATATGATGGATTGTTTGAGTGGGGTTCAATACTTCACCAAGATTGACTTGAAGAGTGGGTACCATCAAACTTGCATAAGAGAGAGATGAGTGGAAGACCACTTTAAAAACAAAGGATGGAATATATGAATGGATGGTGATGCCATTTAGCTTGACAAATGCGTTGAGTACTAGTCTTCATGAGGATAATGAACGAAATGTTGAAACCATTCCATGGTAAGTTTGTCATTTTGTATTTGGATGATATTTTGGTTTTTAGTAAAACAAAAGAAGAGCACTTGGAACATGTTAGGGTAGTTTTGCAAAGACTTAAGGAGGATTTGTTAGTGAATGTGAAAAAGTGTAGCTTCATGAAAGAAGAGTTAGTGTATTTGGGTTTTGTTGTTTCTGAATGTGATTTGAAAATAGATCTAGAAAAGGTAAAACCAATTGTAGATTAGCTTTTTCCAAGGAGTATGAAGCAAAAAGCTTCCATGGACTAATGAGCTTCTATAGGAAGTTCATAAGGAATTTCAATGAGATTTGTGCTCCTATTATGAAAACTATGAAGGGTAATAGGATGAAATTTGTGTGGACAAATGTAGCTAAGCATAGTTTAAAACTTTTGAAGGATAAAGTGATGGAATAGCCTGTGTTAGCACTCCCTGATTTTGGTAAAGTGTTCCAAGTTGATTGTGATTCAAGTGGGACAGTGATTGGAGGAGTCTTGAGTCAATAGGGTAGACCAATAGCATATTTTGGTGAGAAATTAAATGAAGCAAAGAGAAAGTACTCTATGTATGATCAAGAGTTCTATGCCATTGTGCAAGCTCTTAAGGAGTGGCGACATTACTTTCTACCAAAGGAGTTTATTTTATACAATGATCATCATGCATTGCAATTTATAAACAACCATGGCAAGCTTAGTCAAAATCATGTAAAGTGGGTTGAATTTCTTCAAAGTTATTCATTTGTATTGAAACATAGAACTGGGATATCAAATAGATTGGTTGATGCATTAAGTCGAAGGTGCTTGTTGTTGAATGAAATGAGGGTAAATGTTGTTGGCTTTGACTCTATGCTAGAGTTGTATGTGATGGAGACTGATTGTCATTGATGTCAAAAAGTGTGTCTTGATCAAGATTTGCATAACAAAGGTGTTGAATTGATGATGCAAAGTTGTTATATTCATATGATCACTCATGTTGATTGGATCATGTGTCAGAATGTGTTTGTCTCATTTGATGTTGGCCAAGACATCAGGAGGTTAGTGGTCCTTGTGTTTTGTGTTTGGTCTTCATATGACAGATTTGTTCATATTGGTACATATTGCTTTCATATTCGTGGATGTTGATGATTATTTTCATAATGAGGTTATGATTCATAGTGCTAGATCACTTGGTGATTCATGAGAATTATTTTATGATAGTCTTCATGATAAGTTCATGTGATAAGATATGTAGAGATTTAAACTCTAGGTTGATTCCAATCACTACCAAGCACTATGCAATCATGTGTCATTAGTGTCTTGCATGTTGAGCTATTGGATCTTGTGTGCTTTAAGTGAAGGTGTGCATTGTAGTTGTTAGGTGATGATGTCAGATGATATTAGCTAAAAATAAAAAACTCGTCATTGTTGTGCAGTACTAGGGTTGACATGATGTTTTCAGATATGTTCATGGATAAGTTGTTGATGTGCCTCAAAGACAAAGTTGTGAATGTGTTGTTTCAGAGGAGTGATGTTAGTTTTTGTTTCATTCATACAAGACATCTAGATTGAAGTCATCTTTCTTGTACATCAAAGGATTACTTGGAATATATATTCTATAGATGTTCTTGAGTTTTCAAAGGGATCATGTTGATTAGAGTTCTTGAGAGTTAAAAACATTAATAAACCCTAACAAAAGGCATACATTATTTCCTATCCTTCCCATATCTATTGAGTTACACTTTTTGTTATAAAATGAAGTTGATCTGTTATCATAGGTTAGTTATTTAAAAGTGACCTGCTAAAGGGTCCTTTAGACATTATGGTGACCGGTCCTCATCTAATCTCTTTACCATTAGAAGAGGTCTTCTTCCCTGTGTTTTGAGCAACAAAAACAAATCAAAGGCTCCATTTAAATTGTTCTGAGCATGAAATGTATGATTAATGGACATTATTTAAAGTTGGACTCCATCGTGTGCATTCACTTTGATGTGCATAAGGTAGTTGAGGTACTGAGTCTACAGTGTATTTAGGCTATTTTTAGCAGGTTCAAAAGGCAGTTTTGTGAGTTCTTTTAAAAGCATTTTCTTTTGGAGATCTTTATTGAAGATTTATTTCTATTTTATAACCTCTCTCTCTCATGCAAAGGAGGATTTTTTAATTATTTTATTTTTTTGGGATAATATTTAATGGAGCAAATGAAAGTTTTATTTTGAGAAGTGATTATGGGAGATTAAGAGTTTTTTAGTGGGAATCCAAATATACTTTGTATTCATTATGCTTGGAGGCTCTGCAATTATTTTTTATGCAAGAGGTCAAATATAATGAAAAAAATATTATTGACGATTTTCTTATAGATGTAATTTAATGAAGATGAAAATTGTAGAGAAGTTGGAAGAGATGTATAAAGTTCTTTTTCAGAGATTTTTTTTCTTCATGTAGATGAATTGATATGGATTTGAAGTTATCAGAGAGATTATTTTTGGGGCAAATTGATTAAAGATTTGTGCAAAAGATAAATGTTTTTTTATGATTTCTAATTTTTTATTTTGCAGATAAAGGAAGATGAATGGTTATTTTCTTTATGAATGGAAATGGTCATACAGAGGAGAAAATATATTTTGCAGATGTATTGAAAGGGGAAAGAATGGGAATATGAAAATTTTTATTGTAGGTTCTTCATTGAGGGAAAATGAAGATGAATATGCAAAGGAGAGGAATATCAAAAGTTACTTTCATATATATTGCAAAAGCTTGAGTTTGTGTGGACTGTAAAATAATGAATGAATCAAACAAGGATAAAGACATTATGCAACAAACTTACAGATTGAACCATGTCAAGACAACATGTAATTAATTGTATAGAGATAGTCTAAATCAGGTGAATTGTTTGTACAAAGATACTTTGAATTAGGTGAATTGATTGTATAGAGATAATGAGACTGATATGCAGATTGAATTGAGGATAGTTGCAATGAGATATGGAAAATCAGAGAAATGCTATGTAATGGTGCAAATCAGATTGACTTGCAATCATTTCTTGCATAATAAGCATTATGTTTTGATTATGATAATTGTATTTTCCAGTGAGGCTTTATATGCCAATGAGGCTTGTATGGTTAGTCAGACCTTGTTTTAAGAAGTGAGGTTTAGAATAAGCCAACGAGGCAATTTTGAGTGGTTTTCCACTCCAGTAATCCTTGTGTTATTGTTTGCCTCTATGTGTGTGTTTTATATGTTTTACACATAAGGTCTTGTTCACTCTTTTCATCATCATACACACATATAAATTTGATAGATTATTGATGTCTCCTTTATTATATATCTTGTAAATTAAAAGGTGTAAAAAGTTTTTAAAAGTTAGACAACACTGATTCACCCCTTGCTCTTAGTGTTGTCCTAGACTCCAATAGTATGAAGCTGATACTGATTTAAAAGAGGCTTGGAT
This sequence comes from Cunninghamia lanceolata, assembly GCA_027924645.1. Lineage (NCBI taxonomy): Eukaryota > Viridiplantae > Streptophyta > Pinopsida > Cupressales > Cupressaceae > Cunninghamia > Cunninghamia lanceolata. The sequence goes on from BSBN01000111.1 coordinate 9,478,706, forward strand.
AGCATATAATAGTCCTTTGGAGAGAGATAGAACTCCATGGATGGAGTATTTGTGCAAGAAGGTTTGTTGTTTAAGAGAAAGAGATTGTGTATACCTCATGTTTCAATGAGGGAAAAATTAATAAGGGAGAAACATAGTGGTGGTTTGAGTGGTCATTTTGGAGCGGACAAAACTCTAGCATAGCTAAATGAGAGTTATTATTTGTCAAATATTAGTAGAGATGTAAAGAAGATGGTGCAAGGTTGTAGAGTGTGTCAATATGCAAAGGGTGTGAGGAAAAATACAAGTTTGTATCAGCCATTGCCCATGCCCAAAACACCATGGGAACACAAAAGCTAGGACTTTGTTTTTGGGCTGCTGCGAACAGAAAGAGGTAATGATTATGTTTTTGTTGTGGTGGATATATTCTCTAAGATGGCTCACTTTATCAAATGTCAAAATTGTAATGATGCTTCCCACATAGCTACTTTGTTTTTCAAAGAAGTAGTTAGATTGCATGGCTTGCCAATGTGTATTATTTCAGATCGGGATACTAAATTTGTTGGTCATTTTTTATGCACTTTGTGGAAGAAAATGGGAACACAATTCAGGTTTGGTTCTGCCTACCATCCACAAACTGATGGTCAAACTGAAGTTGTGAATAGGAGCTTGGAAAATTTGTTGAGATGCTTGGTGGGTGACAAACCAACTCAATGGGATTTGACATTGGCACAAGTTGAATTTGCCTACAGTAACTTAGTCAATTGAAGTGTGGGTAAGAGTCCATTTTAGATTATATATGGGTATAGCCTTAGAGGTGGGGATGAATTGATGGATAGTGTAGATTTGGGCAGAAAAAGTGTTGTAGTGGAAGACTTTGCAGAATATATCCATGATTTTCCCAACTAAGTGAAGAAAAAATTGGAGAGAAGTGTCATCAAATACAAAGAGTATTCTGATATGCATCACAAGGAGCAAGAGTTTTAGATTGGAGATTTGGTGATGGCACACTTGAGGAAGGAGAGGTTCCCAGAAGGAAAATATAGTAAGTTTCCAAGTGGAAGAAGATAGGCCCATGTAAGATTTGTGAAAATTCTCATCGAATGCATATGCATTGGAACTTCTAATAGGTATCGATATTTCCCCAATATTTAATGTTGCTGATCTATATAAGTATTATGAGAGAGAAACAAGTGGACATGGGAGTGTACATTCAGATTTTCTAGATGCATGTGAATGGGTTCAGTAGTTTCTAGCAAAACAAGTTGAAGAAGTAGATAAAATCATTGACTCCTATGTAGCCAAAAAAATAAGATGAAAATAATATTGCGATTATTTGGTTCATTGGAAGAACCGATTAGTAGATGAGGCTTCATGGGTTAGTGCTATAGATTTGGGGAAGTTTGAGATTTCAGTCCCAAATTTGCCAAAATGCTCATGAGCTCCACACTCATGAAGCATTTTTCTTACACGGCATGGTTGATGCAGGAGCACCTAGGATCACATGCTATCCTACATCAAACAAAAGAATGTTTGATTCAAATTTGGTTTTGGTTTTGGTTTTTTTGTTTCACTTGTGTTTTGTGGTGTGGCAGTGTTGTCGTAGCTGCTGGAGACTTCACATCATGTCAGTTTTTGCGTCAATTTTGATTTAGTTTTGATTCATTGAGGTGTTGTGTTAGTGACATTATTCATTTTTCTATGTTGTCAAAGTATTTCAAAGGCATTTTGGTGGTGTCAATAAAACATTTATTGAGTTTTTGTGGTCTATTTCAACTATCTGGAATGAGTATATCAAGTCTTCAAATGGCAAAACACATTGTAATATATATTAGCTACTTTAGAGTGGAGTGTTGTTTCATTTTGAATTTTGAATTTTGTTTTTAGAGGAAAACACCATGTTTACATTCCCAACCACGTCATAGAAGACATAGAGGGTTGATGCTGAAGGATAGAGTGGACAGAATTAAAGAGAAATAAAAATTGAAATCATTTAAATAGTAATAGAAATGAATGATGGGTAAGGGAGGATCAATTTGGGGCTGCTGGATGAGGAATTCAATATCAAAGGATTTCACTTAGGTAATTTTGTAAACATTAAAACCCACGGTGGATGGTTTGGCATATGACATTCCTCTTTGACTAGTCAAGAAACCAAAATTTAGTGAAATTCCTGTTGGATATTATTAACATCTACTTTGGATAATATTTATTATTAATGCCATCAAAGGAGGCATCATTTTGTAGTAGGAAGACTATTCCTTTCATTGAAATGTGAGATCAAAGCGTGTGATTTTTGTGATTACCCAGCCATTGGAAAATAATATCTAAGTTTCTATGAATATTTAAATAAAATTAGTCAATTGGGAAAATAGAGAATTGATGATCCACTTCTCATTCTTTTAAAACACAATAAAGAGGGTAGAATGACATTTCCCTGGGGTTCAACCAAGTCGTAAAAAGAGGATTGAGAGGACAAAAAGAGCAAGTAACAGTAGATAGATATTGCAGAGTGGGTGACATAGAGAATTAGGGTGGTCAAATGAAGTGAAGGAGATTATAATGTGGATATTTACCAGTTTAAAGAGGAGACTGATTGATATTGGGAGGTTAAAATAGAGAATGAGGAGATATTAAACAACAGATTTGCAAAAATCAAATTGTAGATTGGGAATTGAATTCAATAAAACATTTTACTTTAATCTATATGCTGGTAAATTGATGTCACTCAATTGAATGTTTGAATCCTCTATTTCCTTGTAATCTTCAAATGGTGTATACATTTGGATTCCTATAGCTACACTAGAATTTGTAAAATTATGAAATTCAAGTTGGTTGAAATTGGTGTGAGTTCACTATTGGGGTTAGTAGTCTAGTAAGACACCCATCCTAATAATACATTAAGGTTTGATGTCATATCCTCTTACAGGCAGATTTTTGACTCCATTCTAAAATTAATGATGAAGGTTTCATGAGTAGACTCCTTCTGGGTTCCAAGATATAATTGTTTCATGACTTGTGTTGGTAGATTGATGAAACTTTAAAATCTTGAGTTTTGTGAAGTTTTATGCATAGTGGCTTGGTAGGAAGCTAGGTAGTGTTGAAATATGTATCTCTATAAGTTTTGAGAAAAACCTGAGATCCTTGTGTTTAAGAGGAAAAATGAGGATGATTTTTCTTAGGGTTGATTTGGATCGTTTGTGTAAATCCTCCTTTCTCCACTAAACATTCAAGGACTTCGGTCAAGTAAGAAGTTTACTAAAGGCCTCTGGTCACTTAGAACATAGGGGAAAATTGGAATTGTGTGATTTAGTTGTTAAATTAAGTCTAATTATGCTCAAAACCTTAATTATACAAATTCAGAAGAAAACAGACAAATTACAAAAAATGCTCGCACACAGAGATAGCAAATGACAATCAAATGAGTACCATATTTCAAAGTTTAGAAAATGGAAAATTCAGGGACTAATGAGTGGGCACCTTGGTCCAATGCCACCATTTCTGTCAAGATCTAGGAATCTTATCTATAACATGTTCCTGTTGTTCCAAAGATTCTTCAGTTGCGGGATCTAGAGGACTAATGAGTGGGCACTTGAGTCTAGGTCCCTATTGTCTCTTTTGATCTACAATTCTAATAGTTTGAACTACTCTCTTACTACTCCACTTTTTCTACTCCTACAACCTGTAACCTATAATCACAGAAAATGGGTTGGGGTTATGGTGTTTAGAGACTTGCCTTAGTCAAGCCCTAGAGAGACATTCAAGTCTTCCAAACACCATTATCAGATAAAGAGTGCATATCCCTATGGGATAGAGGCAAAATACAAATGATAAATGATTGAAAACATAATTGATATCACCTTGTAGTGAAGCTCTCATGGAAGGAAGATGCTCTTCATGCCATGAGGAGATGGCTACCAAATATGCAAATATAAACCCAAAAACAATGCTCTGCTCTACAACACAATGATTTTTTTGAATGCTCTAATCACAAGAACGCATAAAGTTCACAATTGCCATCTAGTCTACAAATGAATCACTAATCATACTTATATGCAACTACAAACATTCCCTCTAAGAATTTTGTAATTCAAACTTACCATTTTGGCATAAGACCTAAATAACGGGACTCATAAACTGAGACTTTGAAATTGGGCCTGACCTAAAATAGGGTAGGACTAGGGTGCGGGCACCCAAGTCCTCTCGCCTATTTCAGGCAGGACTTATGTCAAGTTCACCCCCTAGGTCCCATTTGCCATGAAACTTTAAGGTTTTCTCACCAGGATGTCAAATTAACGTGAAAATTCTCTAAATGCATAAACAAGAACTTGGAGCTAAACCTTAAGAGGGAAAATCCCCTAAGGGTACATTTTGTGACATAACACCTAGTAAAAAGTTGTATGAAAAGCCACTTTTCAACTTCAATGGTGGATTATCGAGTGACACTGCTTGGTGTAGCTCTGATATTTGGTTCTTTTAATGATACTTCTATGATTGATTTCTCTAGAAATGAAGGACTTGCAAATTTGATTGGTTAATAGAGATGAATCATTTATGAACCATAGGAGATTGAATTGTAATGAGTTTGTATCAATTTCTTCATCATACATTGGTTGGATAGCACATATGTTTGGGTTTGTGGAAAGTAGATGTCTATCCATCAATAGATATTAATTACCATTCTACCAATCACTAACAAAGCCTATGAGGGACAATATTAATGTTTGGGGAGCATGAGCAATAAGTAATGATGCAGATTTGGGCAAATTCAAACACTTATAGGCATAATTATCTATTATTACTAAATGTATTGTATGGTTTTGGTGCAAGTAAAAGTCTATTGTTAGGAATACATCCAAACTTTACTTTATTTTAATGTGTCTTCATATCCTGTAATGCTATAAACTTTTTTATTACACCCTATATAATATGTAAAATAGAAACACTACCTTAAGAGGTACGTGAAGGTCAAAAATTATTATTGTTTGGAATTATCTAACATTGCAATGTTGCCTCAGATTCCATTCATATGGAATGGTAAAGAATTCACTTTGACACTTGATTTTCATTTGTTTTGGGAGGTGTCACCTCAGCTGCTACACAATAGAGGCATTTCATTCCATTTTCCTGTTGATAGATGAGAGAAGATATTGGTATAAAAAAATCAGCGAAGAGTGTGAAAGATGACAAAGAGGTTAAGCCATAGGGAGAAATTGCAGACAAGGGCTAACCATAGAGAAGGTGGAGACTGGTAGAGGAACATCAAATACGCCTCTTTGATATCTTGGTTTATTTAGGTAGAGAAGAAGTGCACCAATATTAGAAGGGAGGGCATTGACTTGTGAAGTTTACATATAGGTAAAAGTTATGGTACAAATCTATTTGAAGGCACAAGGGAAAAGAAGTGATAGGCCATATATGTGATAAAATATTCAAAAAAATTTCATTCTATATTCAGATTAGAAATTAATAAAACAAGTGGAGTTTGTATGCTTCTATTTGCTTGTGGGTATGTTATGTTCTCCTAAAAGTTAGATGTTTAATTATTTCATAGAGGAAGAGTTGTATCTAAGTGGAGTGTTGTAATCTTGCATCCATTGTGTTTTGAGTTTGTGAGTATTGTAGCAGAGGGTGTTACCTTATGCACCAAATGGTATTGGGCTAGAGGTTTTGTGTGTATAGGAAAAGTGTTGAATGTGAGGTAGCCTATGCCAGGACCTGTGGGTAGTGAAGAGCGGTAGAGAAAAGCTTGAGAGGATTGTTGCCTGTAAGAGAGAGAAGCCTTTAACAATTAAGATCTAGGAAGCCATGGAGATGTATCTTTGCATATTGTAGAATGTGGTATGTGAATGGTGAAAGATTGCAACAAATGAGATGAAGTTATTTGTGAAGAAACCTATGATGTGGAATAGTTAGAGGCAGTATGAAAAGAGGAAGATCTCCTTGATGATGGCAGATATAAATGTGAGGTTGGATAGGATGGATGCATGGCAATGTGGTGAATTTGTCAAACATGATGGAGAAGAATAGTTTGCAGTGAAACCATGCCATGATGAAGACATGAAAGAAAAGAGTGAAGAAGTAGAACTGGATGTAGCAGTGATTGAGGAAGGAAATAATGAAGTGGGTAGGGAAGAGGTTATAGTGAATGACAAAGGTGAATAAGATTTGTTGGCACAAATTTTAGTGATAGAGGGTGAATGGGTTGAGAAGATCATAGCAAATGAAGAAGGGAAATATGTTGTAGTAGTTGAAGACATCATAGCAAAGGATGTAGAGGAAGATGTCACAACAAGAAAGAAGGATGAGGTATTTTTAAAAATTTGCTAATTTAGTCATGATTTTTGTTTACCTTCATTTATAAGAGGAGAAATTGAAGAGTATGATGAAGGGAAGATAGGAGAGGATATGGAAATGTTTAATTTCCATAAAGTCATTCATATCAACTTATGTGTAGATGAGGGGGTAGGAAGATTTTGATGGAGGTGGTTGGTTTGTGGTGGGTTGGATCCCACGAAGGAGGAGAGGAGAGTAGAGAGTATTTGGTAGAGGAGGATGGTACATGGTGGATGCAAATCGACTAGAGGAGAGAAGAGTGTTGAGTAAACTTGTGAGAGGAGGATGATTCTTATTCTAGTGAGGTGCTAGAAAAAGAGGAAGAAGAAATAACTTTGTGCACATGATTTAGCGATGGAGTTTGTTGTAGGTTGTTTACAACCTAAAAGCCTAGTTCTATTATACAACTCCATTTTGTGAGTTCTACTCACAAGATTTTCCTACCCAGTCTGTATGAGTATGATGTAGGAGCATCCCAGGTGAACAAGCAATTGGCATCACCCATAAATAATTTTATTGTGTTTCTTTCAGTTTTAGTTTTTTTGGTTTTGTATTAGCATCTCACAGCATTTGGGACATGTGGTTGATCAAATTTGGCAGAATTGAGTTTTCACCATATTTGGACTTCAACACATAATAGGTAGTCTTTACAAAAATAATTGTTCAAGTGGATTGGCAAGGTTTAATGTTGAATCCTCTTATGGAAAGATTTTTGACTCCATTCTAGAATTGATGATGAAGGTTTCATGAGCAGACTCCTTGTGGTTGCCAAGTTATAAATGTTTCACGATTTGTGCTTGTAGATTGGTGAAACTTTAAAATCTCAAGTTTCATGAAGTTTGGCATACAATGGCTTCGTAGGAAGCTACGTATTGTTGACATACACATCTTTTCTAAATTTCAAAAGAATCTAAGCTCCTGGTAAAAAGTTACATCAAAAGTCAATTTTCAACTTCATTGGCAGATTATTGAGTGGCACTGACCAGTATAGCTCACATATTTTCTTCTTTCAATGATACTTCTATGATTGATTTATCTAGAAAGGAAGGACTTGTGCATTTGATTATTTAATAGAGATCAATCATTTGCCAACCATATGAGACCGAATTGTAATGAGTTTGTTTCAATTTCTTCATCATACATTGGTTGGGCAACATAAATGTTTGGGGTTCATGGAAAGTAGGTGTCTATCCATCCACATAGATTAATTACCATTCTGCCAATCACCAATGAATCCTATAAGGGGCACTATTAATGTTTGGGGAGTATGAGCAATAGGTAACAATGTAGATTTCGGTGAATTTAAACACTTATAGGTGTAATTATCTATTATTACTAAATGTTTGGTATGGTTTTGGCACAAGTAAAGATATATTGTTATGAATACATTTAAAATCTACTTTGATTTTTTGTTTCATCATATCTTGTAATTCTATAAACTTTGTTATTGTGTCATATATAATACGTAAAAGAAAAAGACTTTCTTAAGAGGTGTGCAAAGGTTAAAAAATTAGTATTGTTTGGAATTATTTGACATTGCACTATCACCTCACATTCCATTCATATGAAATGGTAAATTCACTTTAAACATGATTTTCTTCTGTTTTGGGAGGTGTCACCTTAGTTGCTATGCATTGGGGGCATTTCATGTCATTTTCTTCCTGATCAATGTGAAAGGATATAGATAAAAAGAATCAGGGATTAGCGTGGAAGAAGACAAAGAGGTTCATCCATAGGGAGAAATTGTAGATAAGGGCCGACCTTAGAGAAGGTGCAAACTAGATGAGGAACATTAGATATGCCTCTTTTATATATTGGTTTAATTGTGTAGAGAAGAAGTGTGCCAATATTGGAAGGGAGGGCATTGTCTTGTGAAGTTTACATATAGGTAAAAGTTATGGTGCAAATCTATTTGAAGGAACAAGGGAAGAGTAGTGATAGGCCATATATGTGATGAAATATTGCATATTTGTTCATTTCGTATTCAGATTGGAAATTAATAAAACCAGTTGAGTTTGTATGCTTCTATTTCCTTGTGGGTGTGTTGTGTTCTCCTAAAAGTTAGATGTTTAATTAATTCATAGAGGAAGACTTGTATCTAAGTGGAGTGTTGTAATCTTGCATCCATTATGTTTTGAGTTTGTGAGTATTGTAGCAGAGGGTGCTACCTTCTACACCAAATGGTATCAGATCTAGAGGTCCTTTTTGCATAGGCAAAGTGCTGAATGTGTGGTAGCCTATGCTAGGACCTACGAGTGGATAGTGAAGAGTGGTAGAGAATAGCTCGAGAGGATCATTGTGTTGAAATACATATGACAACTGACATAGAGGAAGAATCAGTTGTCACAAAAACTTAACTTTATAAACATCAACTACTTAATTACTGATAATCAAATTTAACCATGAAAATATGAAACCATAGACTTGATCACAATCAGATGTTCAACATAGTAGACACTAGATTTTTACATGGAAAACCCTAAATGGAAAAAACCACGGTGGGTGTTAGGCCACAAAAATATATGAGTTATAACAATATTGAAAATTAGAGGCTCATTGCCTACAGGGCTCACTGCTCAAATTTCTCACTACAAAAACAACTCACTGCTAAAGGGTGGTGTAGACACCTAAAAATGTCTCGACCACCAAACTGACTCCCGACATCCCTAAACATGCCAATTTCCCTCCTAACCAATTAATTAAATTTTTATTTAATTAATTACCCCTTCATTACACTATTTTCCATCATTTTATCCCCAAAATTAAATTAATTTCATTAATTGAATAGTCCAAACCTTAGCCAATTGATTTAATAAATATGTAATATTTATTAAAACAATTTCTCCCTTTCCACTAAATCCAATTAATTACTTAAAACCATGTTAACTAATTAACCCAGCCTACTAATTGACCTATCTCTACCCTAGGCAATTAAATAGCTATTATTTAATTGCCTACCCTAGCCTACCTCATCTTAGCCCTAGGATTAATTAAATAAAACCTAATGTTTAATTAATCTTAACCTCTCATTTGGGTGGTCAAACCTTGTTTAACACCCTTCCCCACATCCTCCAAATAAAAAATTGAATTAAATCCACATAAGTCAATTTTTATTCAAAAACATCCCACATCACATTTAATTCTCCTTACACCCCCATACCTCATTTATTTCTCCTCTTCCCCAAATGAATTTTTAATTTATTTCCATTCCCTATATGAATCTTTAATTCAAAAATAATCCATCTCACCCAACCTCATTTAATATCCCTTTTCCCAAAATGAATAAAAGATTTACTTTTATTCCTAGCCCTCCATTCATTCAAGATTAAATCTAGGCCCTCCACATCACTTTTATCCTCCACCATTGATCTCTCAAATCAATCTCTAGCCTTGGATCAAAATCCCCTCAAAAAATCTATAAATAGAACATCTCCCAAGCCATTTTCATCATCCAAGTTTATGCAATGTTATAATGTCAAAATCACTCTTGAGCTAAGATAGTGAGTTGCACAAATTTGAATAGTATTTTACATTAGAATCCATTGTCTAGGGATAATCTTTTCTTAGGAGCTTGTTTTGGGTGCAAAAGCTTCTTCCTCCCTTGATGGGATTGGGTTTGAATGTGAGGTATAATTTTATGTTTATTGTATTTTGTTTGGTATTTTTACCTTTGCATATCTAATCTACATTGGCACGCCCAGTGGGACCCACAAGGTCCAAGTCTACCTTGTTTTGTGAGTTTTTGGTGTGAGATGCATGTGTTTACAGGTGCAGCACCATCATACCCTCGTAGCGATGCCATCACTGGCTAGTTTTAGCACCATTTCTTGTTTTGGCACTATTTTTGCGCAGCACATTTCTCTTCATTCACTCACTCACATTTCTCTTTTTTAAGATCTTCTTGCCATTTGTGGTGTTCATTTGCTCTTGGTTTACATAGAAATAATGAAATTGCAAGGGGGGATTATGTCAAAAATTTTATAAGGGGTCTAAACATGCACTTTAGCTTTGTTATCATCTTGTTTTTCATTTACTCAGACTAACAAGGCTAACAAGACCTCAATTTTACTGTTTGACCCTTTGCATTGTGTAGGAAAAATCACTTTTTTTTGGCAGGTCAGACGTGTTTAGTTCCGTATCAGTGCTATCACCCAGATCGGTGCCATCCGTGGGATAAACAAACTTTCTGGAAAGTTGCATAGTGGCGCTTTCCTATATCTATATCGACGCTATCGTCTATTTTGTCACTTTCCACTTGATGTATTAGCGTGAAAATTTGTATTAGCACTTTTATTGTAATATAATAGCACTATATTGTATTTTGTTGCTTTCATAGTCTTTAATTAGCACTATTTGTTTAATTAGCGCCATATTTGTAAGTTGGGTTGTTCTGCCTGTAGTGGCGCTTTCGTATATCTGTTTTAGCACTATTCTGAGAAAACTTATTTTTCTGTCCATGCAGGTACTGACGAGTTTGTTGTAGGTCATAATGCAGGTACTAACAAGCTTTTTGCAGGGTGGTTTGATTTCTAGTTAGCAAACACTTTGATTTTGCAACTTAAAATGAACCCTTTGCATGTTAGTTAGTCAAACATTTCGATTTGGTGCAATTAAAATTGAACAAGCAAACTTTTGTGTGAAGAGTGTGTGCCAAAACATTTACTTTGGTGTTCTAAAATCTACAATTTGTGTGCCAAACAACCAACAAATCAAAACACTTCAATTTGGGCTTTAAAAAGAACTACAAATTGCATGAATTGAAAGCATTTGGTTAAAAAGAACAACAACTTGCATCTCTCATGCATATAATCAAGAAAATTATTTTTAAATTGTGTGAAGTGTCTTGTGCTCTTTTTGCTTGTGGTGTGAAAGTGTATGCTCTTCCCTCGCACCATTTTGGTGACCTTGGGAATCAAAAGCTTATCACAAAAATTGCATTAATCACACCCCATTTAATCCAAAGATCTAAAATTGAACCATGTTTAGTGTGACACAATCATAGAAGATATGTATGCTCTCCCCTCGCATCTTTGTATGAACTTGGGGATTAAAAGTGTTTTCATGATTGTATTGCTTTTATAAACCTTAGAAGGCCTGCCACCATGCTTCAAAAGGTGGGAATGACCCAAGCGGCATCAAGCTAAATCCAAGCTCTTCCAAGCCGCTATATAAAATAAGGCATTTGGGATGAAAGTTTCAAATGATAGGTGCTGTTGTATTATACTGATAGCCAAGCTCCCCCAAAACCCTCCAAGGCGCAACCCTTGGAGGCTGGGAGACTCCATAATGGAGAGTAGCACTACTGTATGTATAACCACCTAAATGGATGCCCTTACTACAAACCATTGTTTAGCAAGCCAAAATCCTTCTATTTGTTGATGCAGAAGGGAAACCTTTGAAGCGGCCCTAATTCATGCAGTTCTTAGCCAAGGTAGCAGGGACAATCTAAAGGTTTGGTGAGGAACAAGCCTTATAAGAAACCTGTATCTTGGTATGCGTGAGAAGTGTGTGCAATTGTAAGGAGGAACTGGTGCTACCAAGATCCTGGAGCTACCTACTTTGAATAGGCGTAGCTAGGGGATTCAACAAATACTATCACATTCTCGCCTTAGGTTGTGAAAAGTACTTGTTCAAACAAAATAATACATCATTTCACAAACAAAAAATCTTGGTTGTTGTGCATTCATGTGCTTAATTGTGTGTTAAATGTGCTTTTATTATTCACAAAACAACTTTCCAAGAGACATTAAAAATAATTTGATCAAACTCCCATCAAAGAAAATCTAAAAAATTGCCTTCAAAATCTGTCTGCCCTATTTTAGTGCCATATCTGTCTGATTGTGGCGCCATTTCACCTATGGGTTGGCACTATTCTTAGATTGACTTGCCTAAAACTAAGAACTATTCCATTGTGATCCCCACCATCTTCTTTGTCATAATCCACACTCATTCCCCAAAATCCAACAACAGTCAATCCATATTTTCTTCAAAATTTTCTAAAATCACACCTTCTCTTTGACCTTAGAGAATCAATCACCACCATTTGTTAGACCCCTTTGCCACATCTTAATCAGCCCAAATCCATATCCATCCATTCCCACCCCTAATCCTTTTTTGCATATCTCCTTGGACCAAAATAAATCATTTCAAAAAATCTAAAACCAAATCAAACCACCCATCAAACAAATCATCAACCAAAGCTTGTCATCCTTTTGAGCCAAAGTTAGATCTAGATATCATCATTATCATCATGTTTTCCTTGAAAAGTCATTAGTCTACCTTTCAAGAAAAACAAATCATCCCTCTTTGCGTAAGGTCATTAGTCTACCCTAAACAAAGGAAAATCATCCATTTGTACCAAAATCTAGATCTTGTCTAAAGCTCAACTTGTCGACCATCAAGTCATTCCTAATCATCCTCATCAATAAAAAAAAAAACATCAAAATCAAAACCCCTTTTCATCAAGACAAAAATCATCATCCTCCATCTTGGTCCAAAATTTGTGCAAAAAAAAATCAATATCATCCATTCGTATCGCCCTTAGGATAAAATCCTTAGAAAGACATATCAATCTCCCATCACATCCCCTCTTCTACTTCATCTCACTACCACATCCATCTTTAGGTCCAACACAATCAATCAGATTCTCTAAGGTCTCCATACCCATTCCACTCTACTTCTAGGGATCAACTCCATATACATGCATGCCCATCACGAGATCACAAAGCAGAAAGAAATAAGAAATGACAGAACATTGGCAATTTAGCATGCCCAATACTGATAGCTACAATAGACCCATCAATCCAAACCCACCTACATACTCCTACATCCCCCAATATGGCCCCAAGGAAAATCCTTTCCACTTCTTACAACAAGTACAAAACCCACCACCGCCACCACCACAACCAACACAAAACGTCCCCGCTATGTCCCACGATGATCTAGATGTCTTGAGCTTTACGCAAGATGCCGATAACATGGACCTACTAGATAAAATCCTAAGGTTGGACCCAAATTGATATCTTGATCATCTCCTCAAGATTGGTGCTCAACTTCCCCCCATCATGACATCATCACAACCATCCACCTCTATAATCACTCCTACCCCATCAAATACCCAAGCATCTACCTCACATACCCAACCCACCGCCTCTCAAACATCAACACCTACCATATCTACCACCTCCACAAGCTCAATTGCCACCACATCTACCATTTCCACAAATCCCACCGTCCCTACCATTTCCCAACCTGTTATCACATCCACCACCATGACTACCACGAACCCTTCCATCCCACAAATCACCCTAAGTGTACAAGGGAACACCTCACAGGCAAGTACCTCCACAATTGTGCCTCCACCCAATCCCTAAACCATAGCATACCTACGACAACTATTCTCACATCTACCTCACAATACATCCAACCAATCCAACATCCACCTACCTAACGTCAATCCATCCAAAGAAAAGAACAAAACAGAGAAGCTTTCACTTCTTTCTTACAAAGGTGGAGGAGCTTAGCAAGCAAACTCCCATGGCCTATTCCTGAAAAACAACTTGTCACCATGTTTGTGGCCAATCTCAATCAGGAACTAGGGAATCACTTACAAATTCTTTGTGCGTCTACCTTTGAAGAGGTCATCGACAAAGGTACAACCATTGAACGGGCCCTCATTGCCAAGGGCTCCATCAAACTGTATGACCATAAGTCCAACAACAACAACAACAACAACTACAAATCCAATAACAACAATACCAACACACAATCCAACGACAAATCACACTATTGGGGGAAGAACAAGAACAATCTGAATGATGGTGTCATGGATGTGAAAGCTGTCAAACATATCCAAAACTAAACACCTACACATATGTATGGAACAAATGTAAATAATCGAAGAGGGCCAAATAAACCACGCAAACCTCATAGACAATTCACACCATTAGCAGAACCCATCGAGGACATCCTCGATAGATGTCTCAAACAAGGAGTGGTCACATTCTCGCCTGTTCGACCACGTCAAGACAATGAGCTCAAAGTAGCATGGTATAATGAAAATGATTACTGCGAATACCACCATGTGGTGGGCCATAAAATAGCTGACTGTATGCAACTAAAACATTGCATCCAAGACCTCATAGACCAAAATCTTATCAGCCTCGATCAAAGTTCCCAAACATCACCAAACGCTAACCTTGGAGCTTACAAGGATCCTTTACCCAACCATAATAAAGCCTCCTCATCCAACCAAGCATACAATGTCACCCCACCACCTGCATCCTATGACTCCATTGTCAGCCGCATCGAACCCTCATCCCACCATGTCAACACAATCACCATTCAAGCACAAGCACTCGATTGCGCTGTGACAACTCGTCGGGGTCATGTATCTATCTGCACAGCCCCTCCTCCCGAACAAACACCTGCATCCACATCTGATCACCTCCCCCCTCATCCAACCATGCGTCCATCACCCACCAATCAATATAACCTCCTAGAACATCTAGGAAAGACACCCGGACAAATCTCCATCCTTGAGCTGCTTTGCACATCACCCCTCCACAAGGACATCCTCGACAAAGCCCTTTTGGAAACACAAGTCCCTGCAAACTTAGATGTAACTCAATTTCAAGCCATGGTTAGACATATCACCACCCCACACCGCCTCACATTTTCTGAAAAAGATCTCCCTGTTTTCAAACACCTACATAATGATGCACTACACATCGAGGTCCGCATTCACAAACACACCTTAAAAGAGTCTTAATAGATGGTGGCTCCAGCCTAAATATATGAACTCTAAAATTGCTAAAACACTTGTGGTACTCTGATGTGGTTGTAGACACTAGCGAGTGCATCACAATCAAAGGATATGATGACACCGAGAGGCTATTTGAAGGCACCATAAAGCTCCCTATTCAAGTGGGATAGAAAATCCTCAAAACAAAATGTCAGGTTCTAGATCTTGACCTCCCCTATAACATTCTTCTCGACAGACCATGGATTCATGCCATGCAAGCCATCCCATCCACTTTCCATCAATGCCTCAAATTTCCCCACAACGGCACATAAGTCACTATCTATGCCGACCCCCATCCCTTCCAATATTGTAGTTTTCTAGAAGGCCACAACCAAACCTTCTACCCATACAATAAAGCCACCATCAAAACCAATCCTACAACTTCCACCTCATACATAGACCCTACCAGCATTGCCACCACTTCATCCCAAGCACCTCCACCATTTGGGGTCAAGATCAAGCTCAGCGACCAAGGATGTGGGGGATATAGCCTACACGACACCTTTTGTGTGGTCACATTACCCAATCCTAAGACATTTGGCATCCCAAACACGGAGGCAGCCAACACGGTCATCATCAAGTGCAACCCTTGCCCATCTTTGAGAAGAAACACCTTCTGGATTAGGACATACTTGAGGATATTTCATCCTAGCTTTACAAGGATGAATAAACAGAGCAAGACATCCCCACCATCCCAACAAAAATTTACGGTAAGGGCTCTAAGATGGTCAAAAGCATGGGTTACAAAGGACAAGGTGGCATTGGCCTTCATGAACAGGGGATCGTTGAACTGCTACAAGCAACAAGAAACCCCTATGCTCAAGGGTTAGGGTATGGTCAACCACAATGCATCCTTAATACTGGCGAATGTATCTTAGCCGAGGTCACTGTGGTCTCTCTAGACATCGACAATGTTAACGAAACAGGCCTTCAAGACTCCTTTAGTGACTTTGTCAATTTTTTCAACTCATCCATTGATACCATCTACTCAGTCACCACTGTCCCCTCGACATCCAATGACATACCACTAGTTCACCCCAACCTCATTGACTGGGACCAACAAGGACCTCCTGTCTTTGATATCGCACCAAATGACAAAGCTATTGCTGAAATGATGGGAGCTAGAGACAACTTTCCCTTGGGAGACCATAGGGCAGGATATATTATGGAACTCAATTTGAATGCCTATTTTGGGGAGACAACCCCTACTTTTAGTCATAAAAACATAAAAATAAAAAATGGATCTGATGGTGAAAACCGTTCTGCGGCAGTGTCAGATCTCACAAAAGTCAAAACAAAAGATGTATCTCCTAGTGAAAACCTCCATGAGGCGCTAGGGGATGGAAGCATGGGCCTCCCTGAGATAGACAAAGTATATCTAGACAGATCACCCATCTTCTTAGAACCGGCTCAGGAAATGAACCTTGGGATAGAACAAGAGCCGAAAATCACATACAGAGTAGAATCTCTCAGCATGTTCGAATAGGAAGACTTCTTGGCATTTTTCATGTGCAAAAATCACAATTTTGCATGGACCTATGCATACATGCCAGGGCTAGATCCCGCATTGGTTGTTCATGACCTTGCAGTACATCTTGAGGCAAAACACATAAAGCAAAAACTCTGCAAAATGAATCCTCAGGTGGCTCTCCTAGTCAAAGTAGAACTGAAGAAGTTACTAGATGTTGGGTTCATTCGCCTAATTGAATATCCTGAATGGGTTTTGAACCTAGTACTAGTAGCTAAACCAGACGGCTGCATCCATTGCTATATTGACTTCAGAGACCTCAACAAGGCCTTCCCAAAAGATGACTTCCCACTACCAAATATCGACATTATAGTGGACCTAACAATAGGGCATGAAATGTTATCCCTTATGGACAGCTTTTTAGGGTATAACCAAATCAAAATTGCCGAAGAAGATCAGCACAAAACATCCTTCATCTACCCATGGGGAACCTACTGCTGGGTGGTAATGCCATTTGGCCTGAAGAATGCAGGAGCTACCTATCAAAGAGCTGTGACCGTCATCTTCCATGACTTGTTTCACCACATCATGGAAGATTATGTGGATGACCTGCTAGGGAGATCGAAGACCAGAGAAGAACACCTAGATGTGTTGGCCAAGATCTTTGACAGGCTAGAGCAATATAATGTTCGTCTCAATCCAAAGAAGTGCGTCTTTAGCATCACCTCAGGAAAACTGCTAGGATACATAGTCTCCAGACGAGGAATCGAGGTAGATCCTATAAAGGTCAAGGCTATCACTGAAATGCCACCTCCCAAAACATTGAAACAACTGAGAAGCCTGCAGGGGAAACTACAGTCCATTCGTCGGTTCATCGCCCAACTTGCTGATAAGTTTCAACCATTCCAACATCTCCTTAGGAAAGATAAGGCTTTTGCCTGGACCAATTAGTGTCAGAGTGCCTTCAATCAGCTAAAAGAATATCTGGCTAATCCCCCTATTCTAACTCCACCAAGACAAGGAGAGCCCCTCTTGTATATCTCAGTGACATACACAACATGATGAGCATGGGAAGGAAAGAGCCATCTACTACATCAACTGCACCTTGATCTCATATGAGCTTAACTACACACAAATTGAATGAGCATGTCTAGCCCTCGTCTTTACGTCACAAAAGTTAAGACATTATATGCTTCATCACAAGACCAATCTCATTGCTAAGATCGACCCACTGAAGTATTTGCTAAACAGAGTGGCTCTCACTGGCAGAATGGCAAAATGGGTCATGATTCTAATTGAATTTGACATTGAATACATAGAGAGAAAAGCCATTAAAGGACAAGTCATAATAGATCAGCTAGCTGAAGCGCCTATTCCAGTAGAATATCCTACAATAGCAGAGTTTCTAGACGAAGCCATCCTAATAATCACACCAGCTCTAGACACATGGAAAATGTATTTTGATGGATCATACACCCACAGAGGCTTGGGGGCAGGCATCCTATTCGTTACCCCTCAAGGTGACACGATCCCTAAATCATTCAAAATCACATTTCCATGCACCAACAACGTAGCAGAGTATGAGGCTCTCATCATAGGTCTCTGCATGGCCATCCAATGGAAAATTGAAAAGCTAACTGTGTATGGTGACTCCCAACTGGTCATCAGGTAGGTCAATAATGAATACAAGACCAAAGATGACAAAGTCCTGCCCTACAAGAAGATGGTTGATGATTTCAAGGACTACATCCATGACATCCACTTTGAGAAAATCCCAAGGCTCAACAATAAAGTAGTAGATGCCATGGCTACCATAGGATCTCTGGTCAATATGAAAAAGGATAGCAAGAAATGTGAATTCCTGGTACCAACGTACGACGTTCCTCAATTTGAACTAGTGTGCAAAGTTATTGGTCCTCTATCCCCATGGTATCAAGAAACATACCTATACCTTCATGACAATATCCTTCCCCCTAACCTATCCACTTTCCAGTGAAAATCATTCATTCGTTGAGCCACCCATTTCATTCTTGTAGGTGACACACTATACAAAAGGAGTCTTGACGGCACGCTTCAACGATGTTTAGACTCTAGGGAACTTGAGGTAGCCTTGGAAGAGGTACACGTAGGTATCTATGGGGCGCATTCCAGTGGACCTACCCTATCTAAAAAGATCCTCAGGACTGGATATTACCGGCCAACCATGGACCATGATGCCCACAGGGTTATCAAGAAATGCCTTCCATGTCAACAACATGGCGATCTCATCCACGCACCAGCATATGAGTTGCAACCCATCACAACCCCATGGCCTTTCTTGTAGTGGGGACTTGATCTCATAGGGAAAATACATCCCTCATCCTCAAATGGCCATAAGTTCATAATCACTGCTACCGAATACTTCACAAAGTGGGTGGAAGTAATACCACTCACCTTCACCACAGGCATCCAAATCTCCAAATTCATCCTCCACTATATCATCTACCGATATGGTATCCCCCATTCCATCGTCAACGATAATGGAAAGCCTTTCAAAAACCAAGAAGTTCGCACCTTGTGCAAAAAATTTGACATCAAACACCACTTCTCCACACCATATTACCCTCAAGGAAATGGTCAATCAGAGGCTTCTAATAAAACCATCCTCTACATTCTCAAGAAGACAATCAATGAAGCTGGCTGTGATTGGCACCTCCAACTCAACCCTGCCCTATGGGCCTATCGCACAAGGATCCACACTCCTACAGGAGCCACTCCATACTCAGTAGTATTTGGATCTAAAGCCATTTTACCTATAGAGGTTGAGCTCCCATCTATCTGAGTGTCCTTGCAAAACATTATCTCTGATGAGGACTACCACGTCGCAAGGTTGCATCAACTAGAACTACTGGATGAGAAACACCTGAATGCATTGAATCACCTACAGGCATATCAAAACTGTCTCAGAAGAAGCTACAACAAAAGGATCAGAACCTAAAAATTTGAGGTGGGTGACCTTGTCCTAATGGAAAACCAGAAGAACTTGCAAGAGCATCCTAAGCAAGGAAAGTTTGAACCCAATCGGCTAGGACCTTATGTCATCACGACTAATTATGGGTCAGGAGCATATCAGCTGGCAACACCTGAGGGGCAGCCTCTAGATGAGCTGATGAACATCCTGCATCTTAAGAAATTCTATGCATAATCCATCTGGTACCCCAAGTCAAAAAATAAAATAAAAAATCAAAAAATCAAAAAACCAAAAAAAAAAATCAAGAAAAATTTGAGTACAATAAAAAAACTTCCAATGGTGAGAATCACTTTGGTGACGCCTTGGATAAGTACCATGGTGAAAACCTGTTTCAAGCGCCATGTGTAGTGGCTGGTTCTACCATCTAATAAGTCCTCTCCCTTCGCAACACTCCATATCACACACATCCCATGGCTTGGAATTCTGAAGCATCAAGTCCCATCACCCATTCCGCCCTATCTCACCCAAGCTCAACCCATGGAAAGAGGATCCTTGTCAGCTACCATTTTGTATAGCTGAAACTTCAAAAATTCAAAAACATCACAAAATCAGAAAATTCAAAAATAATAGAAAAGACAGAAAACCCAAAACAAAACAACACATCCAATCGCAATCATTAATCTTCATCACATCACACCCATCCAAAACCATTCCCACATCATCAAGTCAAGCCAGAACTACATATTCATTTCACTCGCATCTTAAAAGTACCTTGATCCTATGGACACAGGGTATGTAGGCAGTCTAGAATACGAAGGAAGTTTCTAGTACTTAGGTACCTAAGATGCATCCATCCAACCCATTTGGATGGTCCCCATTTACTGAGCTTTCTAGATTTAGTAAATGATACACAAGCTATGTATACACTCAAAACATGTCTCCTAAACGCAAAAATCATCAATCAACATACCAACTATAATCTTACATATGGCTAGATTGTTCTTTTGCCCATCATCCACAAATTTTCCAATCAAAACCAACTGATATGTGTCCTAGGATATATCTTTCCTACAATGGACAAATATCTATCATTCTATCATCACGTCTCTTCGCAAGAGTACACAAAGGCTATTTGTATCTTTTTCTTGGTCTTTTTGATTATTGATTTTTATTTTTTTTGTCTTGCTCTAAGTTATCTCCAAAGCTACCTTGATCCCACCATATCATGGTATGCCATGGACAACACCTAGAGTAGACATGGTCAATCGTTTCTGTATGCTGTGCTTGTGGGTTGGTTTCATTACTCTAAGAATAGTATTCATATTTTTGAAGCTTGGGTTGGTTCTAGCATGGGGTGTCCCATTTACATATATAGGCATCAAAACCTTATATGTACTATTGACACTCATCGCTATGAGTCCCCCTTCCTAGGCTAGGAAAGATTATACTACCTTGGGCACACATGAAATCAACCTATTGTTTGTGAGTCTCATCCATACAATCGTGGGATATACATCATCACCTAGGTCACTTCATATCTTCATGAACTATATCTGACATTGCTATATTAAACTAAGAAATGCTCTCAGTTACTGTTATGCAACTACTGTTAATAGCTCAAACCAATCACAATTCTACTCACTCATTTAGCATCCCCATCTGGGCCTAGATTTCATACTCACCCCCCCAATCTAACAATCCCTCATTAATCCCATTCCCCTACCATATCTCTATCCAACCAAACCAAATCCCCCCCTCAACGACGTGGCGGCTTATGACCTAAACAATCCTCTTGTCCCCCCCACCCCCATTTCTCTAGATGCTCCCAATCCTATCGATACCCCATCCAAACACCCCTTTCCTTTCCCACAGCGTTACCACCTAGGGTCAAATAATGAACATCATGTGTATCAGGACTTGGTCATATCGCCTATCACCTAGTTTGCATCCCACATATCACCTCACTTTAACTTGCATTACACATCATTAGATTCATTTTAACATCCTTTTGCATTGCACATTAGTAAGTTCATTTCAATTATTTAACTTGCATTAGATATCAATTAGGTTCATTTTAATCTGTTTAATTTGCATATCGGTTAGATTCATTTTAAAATTGCATATCATTAGGTTCATTTTAATCCATTTAACTTGCATATCAGTTAAACTCCTTTTGCATTGCATATCAGGTAGGTTCATTTTTATCCATTTAATTTAAATCTCAGTTAGATTCATTCTAAGTTGCATATCATTTTAGGGTCAGTCTAATCTGATTAATGTGCATAATAATTAGGTTCATTTTAGAATCATTTAGTTGCACATCATTACAAATCATATCATACTCATTTATGTTTGTCATCACATAGGTACATGATAAAACTAACATTAGTATCATCCCATTACATCACATACATATATCATCTCATAAACAATTAGTTACATTACAACATCATAAGCATCATCATTGAAACAACATTCAAAATCATCTAGTGACATCTACATATTTCCATACATTTCCAATACATCACATTGTTGCATCCATAATAAATGTTTATTAGTCTGAGCATCTAGTTGCATTATACATCATATAGTCCATAAAAAACACAACATCATACATATATCACAAATAAATCCATCATTAATGCATCCATAAAATCACACACATAATTGCATAAACATAACACATCCATAGCATATAAAACCATAAAATATATTTGCATCCATCATATAGGCATCATCATACTAGGACATCATAAACCACCAAAAAGCATCGCATCATATATAATCACCGCAAAAAAATGTATATCGCTCACATCATAAAAAAATATAGTGTCCTGATACAATGCCTCTAAGGGCTAGCATGGTATAACCATCACATAAAGGATCCTCTCTCTGAAGGAGTGGGAGACCCTGATCCTGGCTGTGGCTGTGATCTTGCTGGCTATTGTTGTCCCTGCACCTATGGAGCCTACTGGGGTACATGTGTCAGAGGAGGCATCATCTGCTAAACTGACTGAATAGATCTCAACCTATATGACCTCGATGCCCTTGATCTACTAACCTGACTGTAACTCGGTGCCCGCTGCGCTGCTGGCATGGCTGCATAATACAGGCCCCTATAGTACTCCATCTGCCTGCTACTCTCTATCAACTCCCCCGTACCTATCTCAACTCTCCTTGCAGCTAATAACACTATGACTACACTTGCGAGTCCAATGTTGGGTGATTGGCCAAACTCTCAGAATCGCTCTGAGATGTGTCAAAGTTGCGGAAACTGGGGGTTACGGTCAGCCATCTCTCTTTCACTCCTTCTCTAGGGTCAAAATGTGCCAATGTGGCGCTCTTAGAGCCCACTTTTCCTAATATAGTGGGCCATGTCATCCTTCCACCCCTTCTTTTTTCCTCCAGGGTGTAGATCTCATCCTTTCTTCTCTGTTTCTCTTCCTACCATCCTCTTTTTCCATCGCCTACCCAACTTTCACTTTAGTCACTACCTTTCAAGAGCTCACCTGGAAAATTTTTATTTTCCTGCCAACCTCTCAAGGGGGCATCCCCCATCCATCTTATTCCTTCCCGACAGCTGGAACATTTTTTTTCTTCAACCTAGTGCCACTTCCCTCCTAGGTCCTGATGCCATGTCAAAGAGGGGCAAATGTAGACACCTAAAAATGTCTTGACCACCAAACTGACTCCCGACATTCCTAAACATGCCAATTTCCCTCCTAACCAATTAATTAAATTTTTATTTAATTAATTACCCCTTCATTACATTATTTTCCATCATTTTATCGCCAAAATTGAATTAATTTCATTAATTCAATAGTCCAAACCTTAGCCAATTGATTTAATAAATATGTAATATTTATTAAAACAATTTCCCCCTTTCCACTAAATCTAATTAATTAGTTAAAACCATGTTAACTAATTAATCCAGCCTACTAATTGACCTATCCCTACCCTAGGCAATTAAATAGCTATTATTTAATTCCCTACCCTAGGCAATTAAATAGCTATTATTTAATTGCCTACCCTAGCCTACCTCATCTTAGCCCTAGGATTAATTAAATAAAACTTAATGTTTAATTAATCCTAACCTCTCATTTGGGTGGTCAAACCTTGTTTAACACCCTTCCCCACATCCTCCAAACAAAAAATTGAATTAAATCCACATAAGTCAATTTTTTATTCAAAAACATCCCACATCACATTTAATTCTCCTTACACCACCATACCTCATTTATTTCTCCTCTTCCCCAAATGAATTTTTAATTCATTTACATTCCTGAAATAAATTTTTAATTCATTTCCATTCCCCCATATGAATCTTTAATTCAAAAATAATCCATCTCACCCAACCTCATTTAATATCCCTTTTCCCAAAATGAATAAAAGATTTACTTTTATTCCTAGCCCTCCATTCATTCAAGATTAAATCTAGGCCCTCCACATTACTTTAATCCTCCACCATTGATCTCTCAAATCAATCTCCACTCTTGGATCAAAATCCCCTCCAAAAATCTATAAATAGAATCTCTCCCAAACCATTTTCATCATCCAAGTTTATGCAATGTTATAATGTCAAAATCACTCTTGAGCTAGGATAGTGAGTTACACAAATTTGAATAGCATTTCACATTAGAATCCATTGTCTAGGGATAATCTTGTCTGAGGAGCTTGTTTTGGGTGCAAAGGCTTCTTCCTTCCTTGATGGGATTGGGTTTGCATGTGAGGTATAACTTTATGTTTATTACATTTTGTTTGGTATTTTTACCTTGTTTGCATATCTAATCTACAGATGGCTCACTACTAAGGGGTAGCTCACTGCCAAATATGGTGGACTAATTAAATAGAATATACTCCATGCCTAGGTTCATTTCCTTTGAAGCACAATAAAATTTCTCCGCTCTTCTCTTTCACACCTTCGCTCTTATCTCTTCATATTCACATACTCGCACTTTTTTGCCACTACATTACATGCTTTTATACAATTCATCAACCTTGGAATGTACATCAAGGTCGGCATGACATTTATCAACCATTGGAACAATCTCAAGGTTGGCATTACAAACATACATAAAATAGGTCTGGAACTAATACAAATATTGCTAAGGAAATGATGTAAAGAAGTATGGTAATCACATCATGCCTTAGCTAGGACTCAAACACAATTCTTCACACCACAATATGCTTCCAGAATATTGAAGTTATCTCTGTAATTAGTGAAATCAACCAAGTCAGCCAAGATTGGTGAGAACACTCAGTCTGCTAAGAACATGCTTCATCACAATCCAATTTTCTCTTTGTGGACCAATCCAAAGGTAGGAACATGATCAGGAGACATCCACAAGCATATTTTAATCACCAAGAACAACCACACAATCTCTAACCATTTTTTCAAGAAGATTCTTCAAACTGGAGCACAAGAACAACACTGTCAGCCACTGTCATAAGGTAAGGATAGCTTGCGGATTGCCAAATCACAAACCATTGTAGTTGAAGGTACTTATCACCATTCTAGAATTAACTCTAGAACCATAGACCAAAATAATTCAATGTGAAGGAATGCAGAGTATAACACTTTCTCCCTATCACCAACAAACATACAAAAAAAATAGTTTTCACTCTAGTGAACATAACTCACTCAAATCTTCATACTGGAGGCTCAAATTTGGAATATAACAACTTCAGATAGACTTCTAAATAACTTCCAATCCACAAACAATGATATTCATCCTACATGAAATGCAGAGCAATCTTCTAGATTGTTCTTTAGTATGCAATCCACTATTTCCACAACTCACTGTTTCTATTGGAGGAGCTAATTTTCTTAATATCCTCAACAAATCATGTCACTTATTACAAGAAAGAAACAAAATAGGAGTATAGTTGACACTAATAACAACATCGATTAGGCACATACTTGCAACAATCTCCCCCTTTGTCATTGATGGCAACATATGATGTGAAAATTTGAAAAAACCATCAACACAATATTCTCCCCTTTTTTCTTTACACATTTGCATCTACACTCTTTCACCTCATGTGTTTTTCACATCATTTCTCTCCCCCTTTGACATCAATGGAAAAGGACACATACTTGCATTCTGCTTCTTTGATCCAACTAAATTGTTACCAAGACCTCTAGCTACTCCCCATGAGAAGTAGCTCTCAAAACATCAATCTAGATTAAACAATGAGACTTTGAACACCACTAGATTGATGCATTCTCATGAATCTTAGTTTAAGGTAGGAGGGCTAATTACCCCTAGTGTTTCTCTGAGATACTCAAAAGTATCCTTAGGCAGAGGTTTGGTGAAGATATCTACAACCTAATCCTTTGTGTACACATATTCCAACTTTACTTCTTTCTCTATGACATTTTCTCTCAAGAAGTGATACCTTATGGATATATTCTTTGTTCTTGAGTGCATCACTAGATTATTTAAAATATTTATGGCACTTGTATTGTCACACAAAATTGCAATTAGATCTTCATAAATAACTCTTATATCCTTTAAAGTCTACTTCATCCATAACACTTGAGTACAACAACATGCTTCTACAATATACTCTGCTTCTGCATTTGACAAGGAAATTGAATCTTGTTTCTTGCTCAGTGATGAAACCAATATGTTTCCCAATCTAAGAAGGCACCTTCACTTGTACTCTTCCTGTCATCAATATATCTATTTCCAAAGATGATATCATCAACAAAAACTTCAACAATCAAAATTTGATCACCATTTATCTTGAAATAAAGATTACTGTTAGCAGTACCTTTACTGAATCCTAACTATAATTAATACTTATCCAACCTTGCATACCATACCCTAGGAGATTTCTTGAGTCCATACAATGATTTCTTCAACTTACATACCATATCACCTTGATTTGATAGCTAAAATCATTATGGCTACTCCATGCAGACTTCCTCTTCTAACTCACCATTCACAAAAGTAGACTTCACATCCATCCGATACACTTTGAAATCTTTGTGGGCTGCAAATTCTAGAAATATTCTGATTACTTCAATCTGGGCTACTGGAGAAGAAGTCTCTTCATAATCTATCCCTTCAATCTGAGAATATCCTTTGCACACAAGCCTTGCTTTATTCCTTACAACTTCTCCATTTTCATTTAGCTTGTTCATAAAAACCCATTTGGTTCTAACAATTATTTTTGGCAACAAGTCTAGGGACTAGTTCCCAAGTCTCATTCTTCTCTATTTGCATTAGTTCTTTCTTCATTGCATTTACCTAATTTTCATCTTTCTAGGCTTCATTCACCATTTTTAGTTCAACTATAGAGAGAAAACAATAATTCACTTGTTCTTTTGTAGCTCTTTTCCTTGTTAGTACTCCCTTTTCTTTGTCTCCAATAATTTAATCTTTAGAGTGATTGATTCTTACATACCCAGGGGTCTTAGCAACAATTTCCAAAGCCTTTTCTTCTTCATCTTTACTATCGTTTTGTTTAACTTTGTCTTCATGAGTTATAGCAGTAGGTTCATCTAACTCATAGCCATTCTGATCTACTATTTTTCCTTTGCCTTCATCTACTTCACATTTGCACACTCAACAATCTTCTTCAACCTTTTGTTGTAGCACCACTAGGCCTTACTCTTGGTAGAGTATCCAAGGAAGACTCCTTCATCACATCTTGCATCAAATTTTCCTAGGTCTTAATCTCTTCTGATATAGCATTTGCTTTCAAAGACTTTGAAATATCTTACTATTGGAATTCTTCCATACCACAATTCATAGGGAGTCTTAGTGCCATTACCTTTCACTTGAACTCTAATTTCAATGTAGACAATAGTATGTATAGCTTGTTTCCAAAAGACTTCCAGTAGGCAACCTCTTGAACTGTCCCATTCTTCCTTTCCACAAATCTATTTTGTTGAGGTGTCTTAGGTGCAGACAACTATCTCTTTATTCCTTACTCTTCACATAAGTTGTTGAATTCATTTGATGTGAACTTACCTCCTCTATCAAACCTCAAGCATTTGATTTTTAGTTCCATTTCATTTTCAACCATTACCTTTAAGGATTTGAACTTTTCTAGGGCTCTAGATTTGTCTCTCAAGAAAGTGACCCAAGTCATTCTAGAATAATCATCAATAAGCAACATGAAGTACCTGTCACCTTGTAGAATTCTTATCCTTATAGAACCACAAAGATCCATATGGACTAGATCCAACAAACTAGGAGAAAAGTGTTCTTTACTCTTGAAACATGTTCTTGTCTGCTTCCCCAACTGACATTCCTTGCAAACAGTATTGGTGGGTTTCACAAGTCTT
Organism: Cunninghamia lanceolata; assembly: GCA_027924645.1. NCBI lineage: Eukaryota > Viridiplantae > Streptophyta > Pinopsida > Cupressales > Cupressaceae > Cunninghamia > Cunninghamia lanceolata. The sequence goes on from BSBN01000111.1 coordinate 9,506,541, forward strand.
GGTGATGAAGAGGACAGGGTAAAATGATAGTTTACATAATGGTTTGACAGTCCTAGACAAAAGCTTTACTTGTGGCAGGACTTCAGACACTTGTTTGTATGGAGGAAGACATAAGAATGGTCTTTAGACACCCTACAGACCCTATACCAATCATTTCTTGTGACCTCATGACTGCACATGTGATGGTTCTCTTGTATGCTGTCCTATCTCTTATAGGTCAGTTTTTAGGACTGTCAATGAATTACTTGCAGACAAGACACCTTTAAGGCAAGGTAACCATTGATTCACATACCCTATTGGATTCCCTAAAACATATCTAAGACTCAATAGGGGTTGTTTTGAGAATTTGTCACTTTCAATAAGATTGACCTACTTGTGGGAGCCCCAATTAGGTCTATTTTGCAAAGAAAGTACCCTTGTTTTGTCTCACAAAACTTTTTGAACTATATGGACACTTCAATTACATGTCCAAACCAAGGATTTTCTAGTTTTTGAAGACCCACAACTGACTATAACCAATTTGACCTGTGTTGTTCCCTTCTACACATGCTAAGCACATTGTCTTGCTAGGCCAGTTCATGAAATCTCAACCAAAATTGGTCTCTTGCCCAAAACACTTTCAAAACACAATGAAATAGACATAAATATGTCCAACCCACTAATCAAGGAGGGTTTGATTCAGTGGAATGGTAAGAAATTCATAATTTTTTGTTAGAAACCCTAGAAGAGGGTTTATCTACCACACTACAGAAAAACACTTGTAACTTCACCATAGAAGGGTTTCAAGAACTCAATTCAAATGCATTGGAATGTTAACTCACCATCATTTTAGATCATCATTAGTTGAAATAGTAGTACATTCATACAGAGATGTAGTACGGTCTATAACAATGTTTAAACTCATAAAATAGGGCAAAAACTGTATTTGTTATTGATTCCTTCACCAAATCACCTTCATTACAATGCAATCAACTTTTCCAAGACTTAAATAAGCCTACATCAAGCATAAAGGAGTAGTTTGAGGTAGTTTGAATTGGTGGAAGGGAAGAACTGCCCCCTGTAATCACCAAACTACCTCAATTTGTCTTTTCTGCAACTTAATTACATTGATTTTACATATGTATCTTGTGTTTTCATGACAAATCAATATTGACAAGGTCTTCAAACACCTCTACAAGATGACTAGGCCTTTGACAAGGCATTCAACCCATGACTATACTCCTATATTCCATAAAGAGCCTACGATCATGAGAAACTTATGACTATCCCTACTACACTATTGACATCAACATGACATCCATTTACAATGGCCTTTATTACAATGCATGAAAATGGTCTTCAAGACCTTATTGAATCAAAAAGACAACATGAACAACATGAAAACAAGGCATAGATCCTTATGGTCTCCTTGGTACCATTGTACCATACTCCCGGGGGTGGAAAAGAACTCAAGTCTCTTGTGGAAGTAGATGAGCAGCTGTGGTCCCATGCTTCAAGATGTCTTCTTCACTCATCGAAGTGGCATCTTCAGCAGGTAGACCATTCCATTTGACAAGGAACTCTTTATAAGTCTTCTTTTGAGTCTTCTTGAGTAGCTTGGTATCTAAAATGCATTCCAACTTCAATGGTTGGCTGGGTGGTAGGTCCTTGATCCATGCTTCATCTTCTTGGGATGCTAAACCTGCATCAGGTCCTACAACATTATCACCTTGTATGGAAACAAGTCTGCAATATTGAAGATGGGAGATATTGCCAAGCCTTGAGGAAGTTCAATCTCATAGGCATTGGAACCAAACTTATGCACAATCTAGCATGGACCAATCTTCTTCACGAGGAGTTTTGTAGGCTACCCCTTTGGAAGGCTTTCTCTCTTCAAGTGTGCCATGACCAAATCTCCCACCTTCTATTGCACATCTCTCTTTCTTTCATTTGCCTTCTCCTTGTACTTCTCAGTGTTCTTTTGAAGAGTCTCTCTCAATCTATCATGAATGTCCTTCATGGCCAACGCAAAGTCTTCTCCTTATGCACTTCTCCTCTCCAACCCATGTAGATCTCTTAGTTCAAGGATCCCTCTTGGATGAATGCCATATACAATCTCAAATAGACTCCTTCCTGTGCTCCTATTTGTGGAATCATTGTAGGCAAATTTAGCTTGAGGGATGACCATATCCCATGCCTCTCCATGTTGCTTTGTGAGACATCTAAGAAGATTTCCCAAGGACCTATTCACCAGCTCAGTTTGGCGATCAGTCTAAGGGTGATAGGTGGAAGTGAAGGACAATTGAGTGCCCAAATTTTTCCACAAAGTACACCAAAAGTGGCCCACAAACTTTGGATCCTTGTCAATCACAATGTTGAGAGGCAAACCATGTATTCTAACAATTTCTTTCAAGAACAAACCAGTAATGTGAGAAGCATCATTAGTGCATTTACATGGTAAAAAGTGTACCATCTTACTAAACCTATCCACCACAACAAAAATACTATCAAAGCCTCTTTGAGTCCTAGGAAGACCCAAGACAAAATCCATGCTAATACTTTCCCATGGCCTATGAGGAATAGGAAGTGGCTGATATAGACCAACATTAGATGATGTTCCCTTTGCTCTTTGACAAATACTACAACCCACAACAAATTTTCTGATGTTTGATTGTATTTTTGGCCAAAAGTAAAATCTTTTCACTTGTCCAAGTGTCTTATCCAACCCAAAGTGGCCTCCTAGATTGCCACACAATGTTTCTCCTTGATGATGTTCTCCCTCATGGAACACCTAGGGACACATAGTTAGCTGCTTTTGAACACCAACCCCTACTGCAACAAAAACTTAGAAAATCAAAATGATAAGAGTTTAAAAATTGAGAATAAACTTCATATACCTCCTTCAAATCGTCATCATCCTTATACATGTGTTTGAGGGAATCAATTCCCACACTTTCTAATTGAATTTCTTGCACCATACACACCCTTCTATTCAATGCATCCGCCACTTTATTGGCCTGCTCCTTGTGCTTGATTGAAAATGTGTATGCTTGGATTTGCTCAACCCATTTCATGTGTTTATGACTGATTTTTTCCTATGAATTTAGAAAACCAAGTGCATGGTTATCAGTATAAACAATAAACTCTTTAGGCAAAAGATAGTGCCTCCATTTTTTCAAAGCTTGCACCATTGCATACAACTCCAAGGCATAAGTAGAATACTTCCTTTTGGCATCATTCAATTTTTCACTAAAGAAGGCAAATGGTCTACCCTCTTGACTCAAGATATCCCCCATAGAAATTTTACTAGCATCACATTCCACCATAAACAAATTATTGAAATTAGGCAAAACAAGAAGAGGTTGTTGTGCTACCTTCTTTTTAAGAATTTCAAAAGATTCATCAGTTGCCTTGGTCCAAGAGAACTTACATTTTTTACCTCCTTTGATGGTGTCTAGAATAGGTGCACATATTTGATTAAAACCTCTTATGAACTTCCTATAAAATGTTTCTAATCAATGAAAACTTCTTACATCACCTGTTGTTCTAGGAGTTGGCCAAGACAATATAGCATCTACCTTTGCTAGATCCATCTTCAAGTTACCTTGGGAGATGACAAATCCAAGGTAGGTGAGTTCCTCCTTAATGAAAACACTCTTCTCCATGTTGATCATTAATTTCTCATCATGTAACTTCTTCAAAACCTAATCCAAATGTTGTAAATGCTCTTCCTTTGTCCTTCTGAAAAAAAGAATGTCATCAAGATACAACAAAACAAATTTACCAATGAAATATTTCAACACCTCATTCATAAGGCACATAAAAGTACTTAGGGCATTGGATAGGCTGAATGGCATCACCAAGCACTCATAAAGACCCTCATTTGTTTTAAAGGCTATCTTCCATTCATCTCCTTGCCTTATCCAAATTTGGGTACCCACTCTTTAGATCAATTTTGGAAAAATACTGAGCCCCTCCCAAATAGTCCATTAGGTCCACAATCCTTAGCATAGGGAACCTATATCTTATGGTGATCTTATTGATAGCCCTAGAATCCATACATAGTCTCCATTTAACATCCCTTTTACAGGCTAGGACTATTGTGACAACACATGGGCTAAGGCTCTTTCTCACCAAACCCTTATCTAACAACTCTTGCACTTGCTTGGCAATTTCTTCATTTTGAGATGGTGTCATCTTATAGGCTTATTTGTTTGGCAATGTAGACCATGGTATGAAGTCAATTTGATGACTTATGTCTTTCATAGGTGGCAATGCATTAGGCATATCCTCTACCATGATACACTTATATTTCTCTAACAATTACTACACCTCCTTGGGAACCTCTTTTTTACTAGGACCATGCGAATTAGGACTATTTTTAGGCCTCAAAATCAAAGCATACCCTTGGGTCCCTTCCTCCTTAAGGGTGTTTAAAAACTCTCTCCCACTCACTATCATGACACTTGACCCAACACTCTTCTCTACATTCTCATCCAGCAAAGGATCCATCCTATACTTCCTACCATTCTTGGTGATGATGAAATAATTCAACTTGCCACCATGTTGGGACTAAACATCATATTGCCATGGACATCCTAACAGCAAATGACAAGCATCCATGGGGATTATATCACTCAAAATCTTATCCTTATACTCCACTATCTCAAACTCTACCCAAGATTATTCATCTACCAAGACTTGTTGCCCCTTATTCAACCATGACACCTTATAAGGACTAGCATGAGGAAGTCTTTTCAATTTCAACTTGTCTACCATCTCAATGGAAACTAAATTTTTAGTTGAACCTAAATCAATAATTACCTTGCAAATCTTACCATAGGCCTTGCATGTGATCTTGAACAATGTCTTCCTTTGAGGGGATTCTTGAGTTTGAGGCACCTTCAACATGGTTCTCCTCATCATCAAGTTTTCTCCATCATGGACTAGGGTTGCACTTCCAATTGGAGAGTTGACACTTTGGCAATCTTCCTCTTGAATCAATTGGTTCCTTCTGTCTCCTCCATGAGAGCTTGAGGCTTTCTTGGGACACTTACTCATGGTGTCCCCACTTGATTGTAATTGAAACATCTTCCCATGAAGACATTAAGACCTCTACCTGGTCCACCAAACCTACCCCTTCCATTGGGTCTCCTTCCTCTAGAGTCTCCTCTTGAATTTGATTCTCCACTTTGTTCTTGAGAACTAGACTCTTCTTGAGTCTTTTGGAACTGATTTCTACCCCCAAAACTGCCCCTACCTCTGAATTTATGCCCGCTCTTCCTCTATTTTTCTTCTCTCCTTTCCTCTTCAACTTTTCTTCAACTCTTAATACCATTTTGAAACAATTGTCCACTATTTCAGGGGTTAGAATACTACTTTCATCTTATATACCGAATTTCAAACCATTCATATACCTTTCTACTTTACCTTTCTCATCCTCTACATGCCCACATCGAAGAGAGAACTTGTGAAACTCCTCCATGTAAGTAGATACATCCATATCTCTTTTCTTGAGATTTTGCATCTTCTTGTAGGTCTACACCTCATAGTCTGATGGAAGGAATTGGGACTTGATCCTCTCCAACATTTTTCTCCAAGAAGTGATCATACTCTTCCCACTTTTCATCCTCTCACCTTGGGTGTAATTCCACCATGTGAGGGCAGCACCCTTGAGTTTTGTTTTAGAAAACTTTACCCTCTTATCCTTAGGTACTTCCTTATACTTGAAGTAGTTGTTTAGGGCCTCAATCCACTCCATAACCTCATCAACATCCATCTGTTGCAAGTATGGGCCTAATCGGTGTTGTCATTTATGTCAACATACTCTTGTTGTATTGATGTCAAGGATTGGATGAGCTATGTGCTGAGGATACTGAGAAAATTAGTCCTATCAGAAATAGAGAAGAACAGTGAAGATATTGGAGCTCTATGAAGTGAAGATCCCATCTAGATGAATTTTAGAGAATGTGCTTCAAAGGGTTTGTAGATATGTGTCTAAAGATGATCTAGTCAAGATTTGAGCAATCAGCATGAAGATTTGGAGAAATTATGTCCATATGAGTAAAACTAGTCCTGGTAGCTATTTAGAGGTGCAAAGTGACACAAATAGGTCTGGTAAGATCTAGAAATGCAATATCTTGTTTTGCAGATTTGGTGTCATGTTTAGGAAGCCAATGTGAATTGACAACTCAATTGATTCATGGTCTGGAGGTCCACAAGCATTTATTCTAATGAGACAGTGATGACAGACTATGTCCTCGAGGTTCCAGATGGAGATGCAAATGATTTCAGTGACTAGAAGTGGTGTGGATGATCTTGGTGATTTAAGCAAGCTTGTGAGCATCTCTAGGTTGTGTCCAGTTCATGTTGGCAATCTGCATTGAATAGTGAGCTTGTAAATTGAAGATTTTCTTTTGGTTGATGGTGTTCTTCCTAATCTTGGCCAACCAGATGTTTTACACATCTTACGGATGATCTTAAAGATGTTCTATGAAGTATGGCATGTTCCTCAAGGAAGATTGGACTCCCAGACATGTGTGGCTGACAGTGTGGTGATACGAATGAAGTCTTTGTAACAAATCAACTTATATTTTTGTAACTACTCTGTAATAAAATAAAGTATGTTGTGTCAACTTTGATGATCATTCCAAAGTTGATGTCATGTATAAATAAGAACTACAAAGTCATTTCAAAGTATCTTTTGTAGAGATGAGAGATGGATAGAGAGGAGAAGAGTAAAAAGCAGAGCATAAGTGTTGTGCTTAAATGGAACTATCCTAAGCATGGTAAAGATGCTAATCTCCAGTTCAAGTATGTAATATTTATATTATTCTGTAGATAATGTGTCTCTTGTAGGCAGTGAGCCTCTTGTGAGCAATGTGCTTGGACAATGACCCCTAATTGGCAAGTGCCATCTTTCTCTTTTTCTTTTAATAGAGAATACATCTTAGGTTAGTCACCCCGTGGTTTTTCCTTTAACTAGGTTTTCCACATTAAAATCTTGGTGTCATATGTGTTAAATATGTTTTTGATCTTAAATTACTATATTGTGCTTCCATGATTGGATCATTATTATGTTGTAGAAATACAAGAAGGCTTTATGTATTTAAAGAACAAAAATTCTAGAGACAACTGATTCACCCCCCCTTTTAGTTGTCTATCCTAAAACCAACAATTGGCATCAGAGATAAGTTCCTCAAAAAGGCTTAACTACTTGAGGAGATCCATGATGTCTTCTGCAAGAATGATAGTCTGAGGTTTGATGGAACAAATTACACTCTTTGGAAAAGCCGCATGGAATGTCACTTGCAATGTATGGGAATGCAATATTGGACCATGACTACAAAGAAGTATGTTCATCCAAAGGATGGTCTGACAACTACATATGAAATTAGAGATGCTGAAGTTAATCTTCAAGCTAAAGAAGCCTTACTAAGTGCCTTATCTGATTCAGAACTAACAAATTTTATGGATTTAAAAACTGCATATGAAATTTGGTCAAAATTGGTACTTCTGCATGAAGGAGACAAATATGTTAAATGTGCCAAGCTACAAAGCCTAAAAGGAAAATTCAAAAATTTGAAGATGAATGAAGATGAGAATATCACTACATTTATGTCAAAAATAAATGAGCTTGTTTGTGGTATTAGATGTGCTAGTGGAACCTTGGATGAAGATGATATTGTTGCCAAAGTCCTCAAATCCTTACCTCATGCTTACAAACACAAGGTTGCTGCTATTGAGAAATTTAGATCTTCATTAAATATCACAAGAGATCAATTGGTTGGAAAATTAGCTACATTTGAATTTGCTAATTTTGGAGATGCACCCCCAAGATTGAATCTACATTCAAAGCTAGTGCCTCTGTAAAAGGCAAGCAAAGATATGATCCAAGAGAAAAACTCCTCAAAGAAACTATCCTGGTATGAAAAAGAAAGAAAAGATCTAGAAGAAGATGAGGTAGAAGCTTCTCAACTTGAAGCCCTTATTGTAAAAAGACTGCCAAGAGGATTTGGTAAGTATGAAGGAAACATGCCCTTCAAATGTTTCAGTTGCAAAAAGATTGGTCATTTTGCCTCAAGGTGTCAGGAAATATTTTCAAGGACAAATCCAAATAGATCAAGATTACAAAAGAAATATTACTATGTTCATGAAGATGATGATGATAGAGTAATAGATGATGAATCAGAGATAGGAAATAAATTTAGAAGTGACTGGGTGTTTATTTCCATCAAGGAAGAAGATCCAATGTCCATTGAATCTGTCAATCATAAATAGGTAGAAACAACTCTGGTTGGTCAGGTTGAAGAAAAGGATGAATGGGTCATTGATAGTGGATGCTCCCACCATATGATTGGAAACAAAAATAAGTTCATAGATTTGGAAAGATATGAAGGAGGAGTTATAAAATTTGGAGATAATTCTGCTAGCAGAATCACAGGCACGAACTATTTCTTTTGGTGGAAAGAACAAAACCAATGATGTATTGTATGATGAAGGTCTAAAGCACAGTCTTCTTAGTGTTGGGCAATTGGTTGACAAAGTTATGATTTTTGATTCAAAAATGGAAAATGTAAGATCTTTGAAAGTTTTGGAATAGAGATTGCATCAAGTGCTCAAACAAAAGGTAACATCTTCCACTTGGTTGGTATTGGCAAAAGTTGTTTATTTGTTCAAATTGATCAAAGTTGGTTGTGGCATAGGAGAATGTGTCATGTAAATTTTGATAATATCACTAAGATAAGTAACACTTAGGCTGGAAGAGATCTTCCAAGATTGGTGAAACCTACTAATAGTCTGTGCAAGGAATGTAAGTTGGGTAAGTAGAGCAAAGTCACAATCAAAAGTAAGGAACAATCTTCTACTAGACTATTGGACTCAGTCCATACTGATCTATATGGACCGGCAAGAATCCAGAGTTTGCAAGGTGATAGATATTTTAGGTTACTGATTGATGAACATTCCTGGATGATGCGGGTGACCTTTTTGAAAGAGAAATTGAGGCTCTTGAGAAGTTCAAAATATTCAAGGCTATGGTAGAAAATGAAACTAGTTTAAACATAAAATGTCTCAGGTTTGATAGATGTGGTGAATTCACATCTAGAGAGTTCATAGAATTCTGTAAGAAAGATGGGATAAAGAAACAATTATCTGCTCCAAGGACTCCACAGTAGAATGGAGTAGTGGAGAGAAAGAACTAGACCATCTAGGAAGCATCTAGAAGCATGATGAAGATCTACTAGAGAGAAGCTGTCAGAACTACTATCTATACTCTTAATCGAGTACAAATCAGAAACAATACTAGTAAGACCCCTTATGAACTCTGGTTTGGCATCACTCCTACTATAAAATATTTTAGAGTCTTTGGTAGTAAATGTTACATTAAAAGAGATGAAGACCTTGGCAAATTTGATGCTAGAAGTGATGAAGGAATATTCTTGGGTTCCTCTACTCAAAGAAAAGCATACTGGTGCTACAACAAGAGATTTAGAAAGATTGTAGAAAGTACAAATGTGAAGGTTGATGAAGGCATTGAAAATCCATTGAGGTTTTATGAGTATGAAGCAGATGATCAGATTAATGTTTTGGTCAAAGAAGTTCAAGCCCCTTCTTAATTTCAGATCCAAATTAATCTAGAGAATCCTAAAATATAGGAAGAAGAGATAAGTTTGAATGAACCTGTCCAAGAAATAGTAGTGCAAGAAATTCCCAAAACTCCCAGGTTTGTAATACTAAATCATTCTAAAGACCAAATCATAGGTGATAGAAGCAAAGGTGTTCAAACAAGAAGAAATATTGCTCAAGATTTAGAAAAGTATTATCTGATTTCAAAGATTGAACCAAAAATAGTAAAAGAAGAGCTGATGCAGATTGAGAAAAATCACACTTGGGATCTTATTCCTAGATCTAAAGACAAAAATGTGATTGGGACTAAGTGGGTCTTCTAGAATAAATTGAATGAAGATGGTGAAGTAGTTAGAAAAAAATCTAGATTGGTCTATAAGGGTTATTCTCAAGTAGAAGGAGTCAACTTTGAAGAAACTTTTGCTCCAGTGGCAAGAATTGAAGCAGTTAGACTATTTCTTACTTTTGCTACCTTCAAGGATTTCAAAGTATATTAGACGGATGTCAATTCTGCCTTCCTGAATGGTGACTTGGAAGAAGTATATAGTGACCAATCATAAAGATTTCTATTGTCTGATCATGGTGATATGGTCTACAAGTTGAAGAAAGCATTGTATGGACTCAAACAAGCCCTAATGGACTGGTATGAAAGATTGGATAAACATCTTTTGAAGATTGGTTTCAACAAAAGTACTGCTAACAGTAACTTGTACTTCAAGATTTATCATGAAAATATCTTGATTGTTGAAGCATTTGTTGATGATATCATTTTTGGAGGAAGAGCTAGTATGTGCAAGACTCTTACAAATTAGATGAAAAGTGAATTTGAGATGTCTATGTTTGGGGAAATAAATTTCTTCTTGGGTCTACAAATCACTCAAACAAAGAAAGGAATCTTCATATCTCAAACCAAATATGTGAAAGAATTGTTGAAGAAATTTGGGATGGAAGATTCAAAGCTAATGAATACTCCCATGGCAAACAGATGTAAATTGAGCAAAGACGATGAATCCCCTAAAGCTGATTAGAAAAAGTATAGGTCAATGATTGGAGGACTAATGTATCTTACTCAAACTAGACCTAACATTGTGAATGCTATTGGTCTTGTTGCTAGATTCCAAGGTGATCCTAGAGAATCTCATGTCATGGAAATCAAGAGAATTCTTAGATATCTAAAGGGAACAATTGAGTATGGTTTATGGTATCCTAGGGATCATGATTTCTCTCTTCATGCATATACAGATGTTGATTGGGCAGGAGATGTAGATGACTGGAAGAGTACCGGTGGTGGTGCATTCTATTTGGGGAAAAAGATTGGTTTCTTGGTAGAGCAAGAAATAAGAGGCAATATCTTTGTCCACTGCAGAAGCATAATATATTGCAACAATAGGTAGTTGCACTCAATTATTGTCGATGAAGCAAATGCTAAGAGACATTAGAGTGGAGTATGAGGAACCTATCACAATCTTCTATGATAACTCAAGTGCAATAAATATATCAAAAAATTCAGTGTTTCATTCAAAGAAAAAACATATATCCATCAAGTTTCACTTTTTGAGAGAGTAGATGAACAAGAAGGAAGTTAGATTGGAGTTTGTGCCCTCAAAGGATTAGATTGTAGACATTTTTACTAAACCTCTACCTAAGGACTCTTTTGAGTATCCTAGGGAGAAGTTAGGGGTTATTACCCCTCCAGCTTTGAATTAAGGTGCACTAATGTGCATCAGTCTAGTGGATCTCAGAGTCATATCTTGTGGTCCGGATTGATGATAGGAAGCTGCCACTCAGGGGGAGCAATTTGTATGATTCTGAAGTATTGATGCAAGTATGTACCCTTTGTCATTGATGTCAAAAGGGGAGAGAAGACATGTGAAAAACAAAAGTGGTTGTTGATCAAAAGGGGAGGAGCAAAGAAAGAGAAGACATATGAATGATTGCTATTGATAGCGGGAGCTATGTTAGTTAGTGAGGAGAAGTTCTTGTCTTGATGGTTAAAACTATTTTTCACATCATATGTTGCCATTAATGACAAAGGGGGAGATTGTTGCAAGTATGGGCTTAACCAGTGTTTTCACTCACATCAACATACTCCTGTTGTATTGATATCAATGATTGGATGAGTTGTGTTCTAAGGATATTGAGAAAATTAGTCCTATCAGAAATAGTGAAGAACAGTGAAGACAGTGGAGCTCTATGAAGTGAAGATCCTAGCTAGATGAAGATCAAAGAATACGCTTCAAAGGGTTTGTAGATATGTGTCTAAAGATGATCCAATCAAGATTTGATAGATTCACATGAAGATTTGGAGAAGTTATGGCCATATGAGTAAAACTAGTTTTGGTAGCTATTCAGAGGTGACAGAGTGACACAAATAGGTCCGATAAGATCCAGAAATGTGATATCATGTTCTATGGATATGGTGTCATGTTTAGGAAGCCAATGTGAATTAACAACTCAATTGGTTTGTGGTCTGGAGGTCCACAAGCATTTATTCTAATGAGAAAGTGATGACAGACTGTGTTCTTGAGGTTCCAGATGGAGATGCGAATGATTTCAGTAAGTAGAAGTGGTGTGGATGTTCTTAGTAATTCAGAAAGCTTGTGAGTGTCTCTAGGTTATGTCTAGTTCATGTTGGCAGTTTGCATTGAAGATTGAGCTCGTAAATTGATCATTTGCTTTTGGGTGATGGTGTTCTTCCTAATATTGGCCAACTAGATGTTTTACACATCTTACGGATGATCTTGAAGATGTTCTATGAAGCATGGCATGTTCGTCAAGGAAGATTGGAGTCCTAGACATGTGTGGCCAATAGTGTGGTGATATGCATGAAGTCTTTGTAACAAATCAAGTTATTTTTTTGTAACTACTCTGTAATAAAATCAAGTATGTTTTGTCAACTTTGATGATCATTCCAGAGTTGATGTCATGTATAAATAAGAATTGCAAAGTCATTTCAAAGTATCTTTTGCATAGATGATAGAGGGATAGAGAGGAGAAGAGAAAAAAGCAAAGCAAAAGTGTTGAGCTTAAATGGAAATGTCCCAAGCATGGTAAAGATGCTAATCTCCAGTTCAAGTATGTAATATTTACATTATTCTATAGACAGTGTGTCTCCTATAGGCAGTGGGCCTCTTGTGAGAAGTGTGCTCGGGTAGTGAGCCCTAATTGGCAAGTGCCATCTTTTTCTTATTGTTTTAATAGAGAATACATCTTGGGTTAGTCACCCCATGGTTTTCCCCTTAACTGGGTTTTCCACATTGAAATTTTGGTGTCATATGTGTTAAATATGTTACTGCTCTTAAATTATTGTATTGTGCTTCCATGATTAGATCATTATTATGTTGTAGAAATATAAGAAGGCTTTAAGTGTTTAAAGAACAAAAATTCTAGAGACAACTAATTCACCCTCCCTCTTAGTTGTCTATCCTAAAACTAACAATTGGTATCAGAGCTAAGTTCCTCAAAAAGGCTTAACCGCTTGATGAGATCTAGGATGTCTTCCTACAACAAGGATAGTCTAAGGTTTGATGGAACAAATTATACTCTTTGGAAAAGCCGTATGGAATGTCACTTGCAATGTATGGGAATGCAATATTGGACCATGACTATAAAGAAGTATGTTCCTCCAAAGAATGGTCCGACAACTACAGATAAAATCAGAGATGCTGAAGATAATCTTCAAGCTTAAGCACCCTTACTAAGTGCCTTATCTGATTCAGAACTAATAAATGTTATGGATTTAAAAATTGCATATGAAATTTGGTCAAAACTAACACTTCTGCATGAGGGAGACAAATATGTTAAATGTGCCAAGCTACAAATCCTGAAAGGAAAATTTGAAAATATGAAAATGAATGAAGATGAGTATATCACTACATTTATGCCAAAAGTAAATGAGCTTATTTGTGGCATTACATGTGCTGGTGGAACCTTGGATGAAGATGAGATTGTTGCCAAAGTCCTCAAATCCTTACCTCCTTCTTACAAACACAAGGTTGCTACTATTGAGGAATTTAGATCTTTATCAAATATCACAAGAGATAAATTGGTTGGAAAATTAGCTGCATTTGAATTCACTAAGTTTGGAGATGCACCCCCCAAGACTGAATCTACATTCAAAGCTAGTACCTCTGTAAAAGGCAAACAAAGATATGATCTAGGAGAAAAATCCTTAAAGAAACTATCCTAGTATGAAAAAACAAGAAAAGATCTAGAAGACAATGAGGTAGAAGCTACTCAACTTGAAGCCCTTATTGCAAAAAGATTGCCAAGAGGATCTAGTAAGTATGAAGGAAAATTGCCCTTCAAATGGTTCAACTGCAACATGATTGGTCATTTTGCCTCAAGGTGTCTCGAAAGATTTTCAAGGACAAATCAAAATAGATCAAGATTCAAAAATAAATGTTACTATGTTCATTAAGATGATGATGATGAAAGAGTAACAGATGATGAATCAAAGATAGAAAATAAATCTGGAAGTGACTGGGTGTTTATTGCCATCAAGGAAGAAGATCCAATGCCCACTGAATCTATCAATCATGAACAGGTAGAAAGAGCTCTGGTGTCTCAAGTTGAAGAAAAGGATGAATGGGTCTTTGACAGTGGATGCTTCCACCATATGACTGTGACAAAAATAAGTTCATAGATATGGAAAGATATGAAGGAGGAGTTGTAAAATTTGGTGATAATTCTGCTGGCAGAATCAAAGGCAGAAGAACTATTTCTTTTGATGGAAAGAACAAAACCAATGATGTATTGTATGTTGAAGGTTTGAAGCATAATCTTCTCATTGTTTGGTAGTTGGTTGACAAAGGTTATGATCTCTGATTCAAAAATAGAAAATGTAAGATCTTTGAAAGTTTTGGAACAAAGATTGCATCTGGTACTCAAACAAAAGGTAACCTCTTCCACTTAGTTGGTACTTGCAAAAGTTGTTTATTTGTTCAAATTGATCAAAGTTGGTTGTGGCATAGGAGAATGGGTCATGTAAATTTTGATAATATCATTAAGATAAGTAACACTTAGGCTATAAGAGATCTTCCAAGATTGGTGAAACCTACTAACAATCTATACAAGGAATGTCAGTTGGGTAAGCAGAGTAGAGTCACATTCAAAAGTAAGGAACAATCTTCTATTAGACTATTGGACTTAGTACATACTGATCTATGTGGAGCAGTAAGAATCAGGAGTTTGCAAGGTGATAGATATTTCATGTTACTGATTAATGACCATTCTCGGTTGATGTGGGTGACTTTTTTGAAAGAAAAATCTGAGGCTCTTGAGAGGTTCAAAATATTCAAGGCTATGGTAGAAAATGAAACCGGGTTAAACATAAAATGTCTTAGGTCTGATAGAGGCGGTGAATTCACATCCAGAGAATGCATAGAATTCTATGAGAAACATTGAATAAAGAGATAGTTATCTGCTCCAAGGACTCCACATCAGAATGGAGTAGTGGAGAGAAAGAACCAGACCATCTAGGAAGCATCTAAAACCATGATGATGGAAGCAAATGTCCCTTAGATCTACTAGAGAGAAGCTATAAGAATTGCTGTCTATACTCTTAATTAAGTTCAAACCAAATATCTCAAACCAAATATGTGAAAGAATTGTTGAAGAAATTTGGGATGGAAGATTCAAAACTAATGAATACTTCCATGGCAATCGGATGTAAACTGAGAAAAGATGATGAATCCCCTAAAGCTGATTAGAAAAGGTAGAGGTCAATGATTGGAGGACTACTATATCTTACTGAAACTAGACGTGACATTATGAATGTTGTTGGTCTTGTTGCCAGATTCTGAGCTAATCCTAGAGAATCTCATGTCATGGCAATGAAGAGAATTCTTAGATATCTAAAGGGAATAGTTGAGTATGGTTTATGGTATCCTAAGGTTCATGATTTCTCTCTTCATGCATATATAGATGCTGATTGGGCAGGAGATGTGGATGACTAGAAGAGTACCAGTGGTGGTACATTCTTTTTGGGGGAAAGATTGGTTTTTTGGCTGAGCAAGAAACAAGAGACAATATCTCTGTCCACTATAGAAGAAGAGTATATTGTAGCAACAAGTAGTTGTACTCAAGTATTGTGGATGAAACAAATGCTAAGAGACATCAGAGTGGAGTATGACGAACCTTTCACAATCTTCTGTGATAACTCAAGTGCAATAAATATATCAAAAAATCTGGTGTTGCATTCAAAGACAAAACATATATCCATCAAGTTTCACTTTTTGAGAGAGCAGGTGAACAAGAATGAAGTCAGATTAGAGTTTGTACCCTCAAAGGATCAGATTGTAGACATTTTTACTAAACCTATACCTAAGGACTCTTTTGAGTATCCCAAGGAGAAGTTAGGGGTTATTACCCCTCTGGATCTGAATTAAGGTGCACTGATGTGCATCAGTCTGGTGGATTTCACAGTCATATCTTGTGGTCCAGATTGATGATAGGAAGCTGCCACTCAGGGGGAGTAGTCTGTATGATTCTGAAGTATTGATGCAAGTATGTACCCTTTGCCATTGATGTCAAAGGGGGAGAGAGGACATGTGAAAAATAAAAGTGGTTGCTAATCAAAAGGGGAGGAGCAAAGAAAGAAAAGACGTATGAATAATTGTTGTTGATAGGGGGAGCTATGCCAGTTAGTGAGGAGAAGTTCTTGTCTTAATAGTTAAAATAGTTTTCAACATCATATGTTACCATCAATGACAAAGGGGAGATTGTTGCAAGTATGGGCCTAACCAGTGTTGTCATTGATGTCAACATACTCCTGTTGTATAGATGTCAAGGATTGGATGAGCTGTGTGCTGAGGATATTGACAAAATTAGTCCTATCAGAAATAGAGAAGAACAATGAAGATAGTAGAGCTCTATGAAGTGAAGATCCCAGCTAGATGAAGATTAGAGAATGTGCTTCATAGTGTTTGTAGATATGTGTCTAAAGATGATCCAGTTAAGATTTGAGAGATCCATATGAAGATTTGGAGAAGTTATGGCCATATGAGTAAAATTAGTTCTAGGAGCTGTTCTGAGGTGACAGAGTGACACAAATAGGTCCAGTAAGATCTGAAAATGCAATATCTTGTTTTGCAGATCTGGTGTCATGTTTAGGAAGCCAATGTGAATTTACAACTCAATTGGTTCATGGTATAGAGGTCTGCAAGCATTTATTCCAATAAGATAGTGATGACAGACTATGTTCTTGAGGTTCAAGATGGAGATCCGAATGATTTCAGTAAGCAGAAGTAGTGTGGATGTTCTTGGTGATTCAGGCAAGCTTGTGAGGGTCTCTAGGTTGTGTCCATTTTGTGTTGGCGGTCCACATTGAAGATTGAGCTTGTAAATTGAAGATTTTCTTTCAGGTGATGCCGTTCTTCCTAATCATGGCTGACCAGATGTTTTAAACATCTTGTAGATGATCTTGAAGATGTTTTGCAAAGCATGGCATGTTCCTCGAGGAAGATTGGAGTCCTACACATGAAGTCTTTGTAACAAATTAAGTTGTAGTTTTGTAACTGCTCTATAATAAAATAAATTATTTTCTACCGACTTTGATGATCATTCCAAATTTGATGTCATGTATAAATAAGAATTGTGAAGTCATTTCAAAGTGTCTTTTGCAAAGATGAGAGAGGGATAAAGAGGAGAAGAGCAAAAAGTAGAGAAGAAGTGTTGAGCTTAAATGGAACTATCCCAAGCATGGTAAAGATGCTAATCTCTAGTTCAAGTATGTAATATTTATATTATTTTGTAGATAGTGTGTCTCCTGTAGGCAGTGGGTCTATTGTAAGCAGTGTGCTTGGGTAGTGAGCCCTAATTGGAAAGTGCCATCTTTTTCTTATTCTTTTAATAGAGAATACATCTTGGGTTATCCACCCCTTGGTTTTTCCCTTAACTAGGTTTTCCACGTTAAAATCTTGGTGTCATATGTGTTAAATATGTTTCTGTTCTTAAATTATTGTATTGTGCTTCCATGATTGGATCATTATTATGTTGTAGAAATATAAGAAGGCTTTAAGTGTTTAAAGAACAAAAATTTTGGAGACAACTGATTCACCACCCCTCTCAGTTGTCTGTCCTAAAACCAACACCATTTTCCCACTGAACATTGGAATCTCCATCTGAGCCTTTGATGAATCCTAACCTAAGGATTTGATGGCTTCAAGAAAAATCTTCTGATCAACAGGGATATCTTCCTCCTACCTTTGGGGATTCTCTTTTTCCTCTCCTGAGTCCTCTTCTACATCAGATTCTTCATCCAACCTCTTGCCTTTTGTCATGGCTTTCAACTTAGCCTGGAGTGCTTACTTGACTCCAACTTTGATTTTCTCTTCCATCTCTTGAAACTTCTTGGCTAGCTCGGTGGTATCCCTTTTGGAGGCATGTTTCTAGCCTCTCCTTCACTCTCCTCTACTAACATACATTAATACCTTGTTTATGACCAACTGACAGAACCTTGTGTGGCTCTGATACCAATATGATGAAGAGGATAGGGTAAAATGATAGTTTACACAATGGTTTGACAATCCTAGACAAAAGGTTTACTTGTGGCAGGACTTTAGACACTTGTTCTTATGGTGGTAGACATAAGAATGGTCCTTTGACACCCTACAAACCCTATACCAATCATTCCTTGTGACCTCATGACTGTACATGTGATGGTTCTCTTGTATGTTGTCTTATCTCCTTGTAGGTCAGTTTTTAGGATTGTCAATAAATTACTTGCATACAAGACACCTTCAAGGCAAGATAAGCATTGATTCACATACCCTTTTGGATGCCCTAAAACATATGTAAGATTAAATAGGGGTTGTTTTGAGAATGTGTCACTTTCAATAAGACTGACCTACTTGTATAAGCCCCGATTAGGTCTATTTTACAAAGCAAGTACCCTTATTTTGTCTCATAGAAATTTCTAAAATAGATGGACACTACAATTACATGTCCAAACCAAGGATTTTCTAGGTTTTGAAGACCCACAACTGACTGCAATCAATTTGACCTATGATGTTCCATTCTACACATGCCTAACACATGGTCTTGCTAGGTCAGTTCATGAAATCTCAACCAAAATCAGTCTCCTACCCAAAACACTTTCAAAACATATTGAAATAGACATAAATATGTCCATCCCATTGATCAAGGAGGGTTTGATTCAGTGCAATGGTGAGAAATTCATAATTTTCTGTTAGAAACCCTAGAAGAGGGTTTATCTACCACACTACAGAAAAACACTTATAACTTCACCACAAAAGTGTTTCAAGAACTCAAATCAAATGCATTAGAATGTTAATTCACCACCCTTTTAGATCATCATTAGTTGAAATAGTAGTATGTCCATAAAGAGATGTAGTACGGTCTGTAATAGCATTCAAACTCAGAAAATAGGGCAGAAATTGCATTTATTATTGATTCCTTCACCAAATCACCTTCATAACAATGCAATCAACTTGTCCAAGGATGAAATAATCTTGCATCAACCATAGAGGAGTAGTTTGAGGTAGTTTGAATTGGTGGAAGGGAAGAACTGCTCCCTGCAACCACCGAACTACCTCAGTTTGTCTTTTCTACAACTTAATTACATTGGTTTTACATATGTATCTTGTGTTTTCAAGACAAATCAATATTGACAAGGTCTTCAAACACCTCTACAAGATGACTAGGCATTTGACAAGGCATTCAACCCATGACTATACTCCTATATTCCATAAAAAGGCTACAATCATGAGAAACTTATGATTGTCCCTACTATACTATTGACATGAACATGCCATCCATTTAAAATTGCCTTTATTACAATGCATGAAAATGGTCTTCAAGACCTTATTGAATCAACAAGACAACATGAACAATATGAAAATAAGGCATAGATCCTTATGGTCTCCTTGGTGCCCTTGTACCACTTGGTAAATCTCTCACAGTCTGACATGAACTTATATT
This sequence comes from Cunninghamia lanceolata, assembly GCA_027924645.1. Classification (NCBI taxonomy): domain Eukaryota; kingdom Viridiplantae; phylum Streptophyta; class Pinopsida; order Cupressales; family Cupressaceae; genus Cunninghamia; species Cunninghamia lanceolata. The sequence goes on from BSBN01000111.1 coordinate 9,526,089, forward strand.
TACAAGATTATCAAAATTTATATGGCACAACCTTCTATTCCACAACCAAATTTCATCTACTTAGGCTAATAAACAACAATCATTAGTTCCTCTTAATTGATAGATGTTACCTCTGGTCTTCTTACCAGTAGCAATTACAGTTTTAGAGCTTTCTATGATCTTGCATCCATTGTCTTTGAATCTCAGATCATACCCTTTCTCACACATCTGACCAACACTCAAAAGATTATGCTTCAAGCCCTTCACATATAGAACATTGTCACTATTATGCTTTCCATCGAATGGAATAGATCCTTTTTGACAAATCTCACCAGTTGCATTGTCTCCAAACCTAACTTGTCCTCCACCATATTTTTCCAAACTTACAAACTTAGTTTTGTCACCAGTCATGTGATTTGAGAATCCACTATCGATAATCCATTCATCCTTGTCTTTCTCAACCTAAACATCCAACACACTTTCTTCCACTAGTTTTTCTTCCTTCACACACCTAGCAGGATTAGTAGACACATGTTCTTCTTTAATTGCAATAAACAAGCATTCATTTGCACTAGTACTAGCATCATCAAATTCATCAATAATCACACCTTCATCATCAAATTCTCTAACATAGTAGCATTTATTTTGAGCTATAAGTCTATTCTCAAATCTTTTTCTATTCCTTTCAATTCTTTCTGGACATCTGGAAGCATAATGACCTACTTTACCAAATGAAAATTATTTGAAAGGTAGTTTGCCTTTGAGCTTATCGGAACCTCTTCATAATTTATCAACAAAGTTAGCTTCAATTTCATCAAAGTCATCATTAGGTTCCACCTTGTATTTCTCATCTTTGGAGGTCTTTTCTGAAGTACTGGCTTTGAAAGCAGTTTAAACTTTTGGCAGAATATTCAAAACTCTCTAATGTCAAAGGCTATAACCTTTCCAAGTAATTGATCTCTATCAATAGTTTTCATAGTCATTACTTCTTCAATTGCACCTACTTTGTGACTATATGAATTTAGTAGAGATCTAAGAATCCTTATCACAACTTCAGTATCACCAATAGTACCTCCCATACTTTTTATTCCATTAACAAGTTCATCAACTCTTTGCATGAAGGCTATAATGGTTTCATCTTCATTCATCTTTAGACTCTCATATTTTTATTTCAAGCCTTTTAGGTTAGCATTTTTATAGAATCATCTCATTCATATAGTTTATTTAGCTTTTCCTAAACCTCATGTACAGTTTCTGAATCCATGACTTTTATGAGTTTAGTATTGGACAAAGCACTTGAGAAAGCATCTCTATATTTTATATTTAACTCATAATCTTTGATTTCATCTTTAGTTGTCAAACCATTTGGAGGCATGGTATATTTTAATTCTGTATCTTGAACCATACTCTATATCCAAGACAAACGAGATGGATTTTCATTCATACCTTTCATAGAGCATAATTTGTCCCATTAAACTATGGTGATTCCTTTTTAAAAGACATCCTAGATCTTCCTCAAGTTGTTAGGCTTTCTTCCAAGGAACCTTCTCTAATACCAATTATTGAAATATACATGACAACTGAGAGTGGGGGTGAATCAGTTGTCACAAAAACTTAACTTCATAGAACATCAACTACTTAATTACTGATAATCAGGATTAACCATGAAAGCATGAAACCATAGACTTGATCACAATCACACATTCAACACAATAGACACTAGATTTTTATGTGGAAAACCCTAAAAGGGAAAAACCACGGTGGGTGTTCACCCACAAAAATATGAGTTCTAAGAATACTAAAAATTAGAGGCTCACTTCCTATAGGGCTCACTACCCAAATTTCTCATTGTAAAAAAGGCTCAATGCCAAAGGGTGGCTCACTACCAAATATGGTGAACTAATTAAATAGCATCCACTCCATGCCTGGGTTTAGTTCCTTTGAAGAACAATAAAACTTCTATGCTCTTCTCTTTCACACCTTCTCTCTTATCTCTTCATATTCACATACTCACACTTTTTTGCAACTACATTACATGCTTTTATACAATTCATCAACCTTGGAATGTACATCAAGGTCAGCATTACATTCATCAACCATTGGAACAATCTCCAAGGTCAACATTACAAACATATGTAAAATAGGTTTGGACCTAATACAAATATTGCTAAGGAAAAGTTATAAAGAAATATGTAGGTCACATCACACCTTAGCTGGGACTCAAATGCAATTCTTCATGCCATAATACACTTTCACAATATTCAAGGTATCTCTGCAATCAGTGAAATCAACCAAGTCAACCAAGACTGGTGAGAATACTAGGTTTGCTAAGAACATGCTTCATCATGATCCAATTCTCTCTTTGCAAACCAATAGAAAGGTAGGAACATGATCAACAGACATCCACAAGCACATTTTAATCACTAGGAACAACCACATGATCTCTAACCATTCTATCAAGAAGATTCTTCAAACTGGAGCACAAGAACAACACTATTAGCCACTATCATAAGGTAAGGATAGCTTGTAGACTACCAAGTCACAAGCCATTGTAGTTGATGGTACTTATCACCATTCCAGACTTGACTCTAGAACTGCAGACCAAAATACTTCAATGCGGAGGAATGTGGAGCATAACAGTTTCTCCCTATCCCCCCCAAACATACAAAAAAGGCATTTTTTACTCTAGTGAACATAACTCACTCAAATCTTCATACCGGAGGCTCAAACTTGGAATATAACAACTTCAGATAGACTTGTAAATAAATTCCAATCTGAAGACAAATATATTCATCCTACATGAAATGCAGAGCAATCTTTTGGATTGTTCTTTAGTATGCAATACATTGTTTCCACTACAACTCACTATTTCTATTGGAGGAGCTAATTTTCTCAATATCCTCAACAAACCATCTCATTTATTACAAGAAAGCAACAAAATAGGAGCACAGTTGATAGTAATGACAGCATAGATATGTTGACATCAATGGCAACACTAATTAGGTACATACTTGCAACACATTGTAGGTAAGAGAAAGAAGCCTTGAGCAATTTAGAGCTATGAAGCCATGGAGATGTTTCTTTGCATATTGTAGAATGTGGTATGTGAATGGTGAAAGATTGTAGTAGATGAGATGAAGGTATTTGCGAAGAACCTTATTATGTGGAATGGTTTGAGGTAGTATGAAAATAGGAAGATCTCCTTGATGATGGCTAATATAAATGTGAGGCTAGAGAGGATGGAAGTATAGCAACATGGCATGACAAAAAATAATGAAGAAGTAGAATTGGATGTAGCAATGATTAAGGAAGGAAATAATGAAGTGAGTAGTGAAGAGGTTGTAGTGAATGGCAAAGGTGAACAAGATTGATTGCACAAATTTCAGCGATAGAGGGTGAATGGTTTAAGAAGATCAGAATGAATGAAGGAGGGAAATATGTTGCAGCAGTTGAAGACAACATCACAGTGAATGACATAGAGGAAGATGTCATAGCAACAATGAAGGATGAGGTATTTTCTGAAATTTGTGAATTTAGTAATGATTTTTGTTTACCTTCATTTATAAGAGGAAAAATTGAAGAGTATGATGAAGCGAATATAGGGGAGGATATGGAAATCTTTAATTTCCATAAAGTCATTCATATTGACTTGTGTATAGATGAGTGGGTGGGAAGATTATGGTGGAGGTGCTCGATTTGTGGTGGGTTAGATCTCGCAAAGAAGGAGAGGAGAGTAGAGAGTATTTGGTAGAAGAGGATGGTACATGGGAGATGCAAATCCATGAGAGGAGAGAAGAGTGGTGAGCAGAGTTGAGGGAGGCAAATGATGCTTGTTAAAACAAGGTGCGAGAAAAAGAGGAAGAAGAAATAGCTTTGTGTACATGATTCAACAATAGAATTTGCTACAAGTTGTTTACAACCTAAAAGGGTAGCTCTATTACACAACTCCATTTTGTGAGTCCCACTCACAAAATTTTCCTACCTAGTGTGTTTGGTGCAAGCGCATCTCAGGCGAACAAGAAATGAACATCGTGCACCCAAAAATAATTTTAGTATATGTTTATTTTAGTTTTGGTTTTCTTTGTTTTTTATTAGCATATCACAACATTGGGGACACGTGGTGTGATCAGATTTGGTGAAAGTGTGTTTTCACCATATTTGGACTTTAGTACATAATAGGTAGTCTTCACAAAAAATATTGTTCAGGTGGATTGGAAAGGTTTGATGTTGAATCCTCTTGCAAGCATATTTTTGACTCCATTCCAGAATTGATGATGAAGGTTTCATAAGCAGACTCCTTTTGGTTTCTAAGTTATAATTATTTCATGACATGTGCTCACAGATTGGTGAAACTTTAAAATCTCAAGTTTCATGAAGTTTGGTGTAGAATGGCTTAGCAATAATGTAGGTAGTGTTGACATACACACCTTTACAAGTTTTTAGAAGAACTCAAGCTCCTAGTAAAAAGTTATATCAAAATTCAGTTTTCAACTTCAATGGCAGATTATCAAGTGGCACTACTTAGTGTAGCTCACATATTTGCTTCTTTCAATGATACTTCTGTGATTGATTTGTCTAGAAAGGAAGGAACTTCACATTGGATTAGTTAACAGAGATAAATCATCTATCAACCATATGAGTCCAAATTATAATGATTTTGTATCAATTTCTTCATCATACATTGGTTGTGTAGCATAGATGCTTGGGGTTCATTGGAAGTAGGTGTCTATCCATCAACATAGATTAATTACCATTCCACCAGTCACCAACAAAACCCATAAGGGACAATATTAAGTTTGGGGAGTATGAGAAATAGGTAATGATGCAGGCTTATAGGCATAATTGTCTATTATTACTAAATGTTTGGTATGGTTTTGGCACAAGGTCTATTGTTATGAATACATCCAATATTTACTTTGATTTCTTGTTTCTTCATATCCTACAATGCTATAAACTTTGTTAAATTTTTCCATATATAATATGTAAAATAGAAAGACTATCTTAAGAGGTGTGCAAAGGTCAAAAAATTAGTATTGTTTGGAATTATCTAATGTTGCAATGTCGCCTCTCATTCCATTCATATGGAATGGTAATGAATTCACTTTGAAACTTGATTTTCTTCTATTTTGATAGGTATCACCTCAGGTGCTATGCAATGGGGGCATTTCATGCCATTTTTCTCCTGATCTATGAGAGAGGATATTGATATAAATGAATTAGGGATTAGTGTCAAAGAAGATAGAGAGGTTCAACCATAGGAATAAATTGCATAGAAGGGCCAATTGTAGAGATGGTGTGGACAAGTAGAGGAACATTAGATATGCCTCTCTAATATCTTGGTTTAACTGGGCAGAGAAGAAGTGCACCAGTATTAGAAGGGAGGGTGGTCACTTGTGAAGTTTACATATAGGTAAAAGTTATGGTGCAAATGTGTTTGAAGGCACATGTGTGAAGCATTGATAGGCCCTATATGTGATGAAATATTGCATATTTGTTCATTTTGTGTTTAGATTAGAAATTAATAAAACCAGTGGAGTTTGTATGCTTCTATTTTCTTTTGGGTGTGTTATGTTCTCCCAAAAGTTAGATATTTAATTTATTCATAGACAAAGACTTGTATCTAAGTGGAGTGTTGTAATCTTGCATCCATTGTTTTTTAAGTTTGTGACTATTGTCATGGAGGGTGTTACCTTCTACACCATCTTGTACCTAGATTCCTTACCTTAATAATCTACCAACACTTATGTTTGGGTTATCTCAAATTAATTTTATAAGAATTCACTTATATTGGAGACAACACAATGATGAGTCCTTTGTTTAAACTTTCTCATTAGAATCAACAGTGCTTATGAATCACCCCTTGGTCCAAAGGTAAAATTGTTAAATTGTCTAGTTACACATGGTCCTTAGTTTGTTGAGGTTGAAATAACAGTATCTAGGTGGATGATGTTTGGATTCTTATGCCTAAAAATGTAGGATTTCATTTTTAGGCTACAACCAAGTTTTCATTTTCTCCTTAAAAAAATAATAATAGAGGCATTAATTTCATCTAGATTTGGGATACTTTACAATTGTGGCCATCAAGATTTTATAATCTTGATTCTAAGTGACCATTAGTGTAATTGTATGCATTTAAGTCAATGCTTAGTTGTTATTGCAAAACCTCTTGTCATGTATCTAGAATGAGACCATTGAAATTCTAACACTCCCAATGTTAGGGACAATTATATTGTCAATAGGTGCCTCCCTAGATTATTGGATGGCCTCACACCTGACCTTTGGGGGATATCATTGTTATTTTGTACCTCTTTAGCTTAAAAATATTGTCTATGGGAAATGGTTTAGTTTATTAAGCTCTCAAGAATGATAGGCATCTTTCAAACTACTTTCTTATTATTTAAACGATGGCCCTCTTTATTGAATACTACGCTAATTCTGTAAATATGTTAATTTATTGTCACTTTAATATTTTGTTACAAACATAGGAATTTATTAGAACTAGGTCATCCAACACCTCTATGCCCTTGTGAAGAGGCTGAGAGCTACCTAGAGGGCTAGTTCCAACCATGAGTAGAAAAATCATGAGATGGCTGAGACTAAGCCCCATGGGAGTGGGAGCCATAGCCTCTCTTGGAATACTAGCTATGTACATGCCTTCAACCTCTAGAAAGAGAAGTACAATTTGATAAAACCCTAGGCACAATGCAGGGGCATTTACCTAGTGATCTAGTAGTTCTTGAAAATGAGCAACCTCAAGTATAACTTTATGCACTTGCACTTGAATCTACATTAAGACATTAGAACAAATCATAGCTTTACTATATAGGGAGAAATAAACATTTGCAATGCAATTGGAAAATAAGGCAACATTTCTATCTTTCCAAATACTAAATAAAATCTCCACCCTAGAAGCATGCCAAATCTAGGTTTACTTATGCACTTGAGGTAAGGCCAATCTCCTAGCAAGACCATATGCTAAGAGAAGGGGGTAGGTTACAATGGTCGAAACAAGTTATGAATCCAACTCCAGGCTTCTTGAGCCTGGGGGAAAAACCAAAACAAATGCTTGAGGTTCTCAAGCTATCCACAGAGAGGACAGCAAGGGCAGTAACACCCATATGGACAAGATGAGCCCCCATCTAGGGCCCCTAGTAAAGAATGTACGAAGAAAAATGAGCCAACTTGAGTTCCAACATGTTGTGCCTCACATACATGCCCCATTCAAAAATGGAGACCCCCTCTTTTGATTTGGCTTAGGATGTCAATTAGATCTTTTCATCTCCCAAGTGGTTAAGTGGTCAAAGTGCATTTTGACCCTGATTGAATGATGATATTGAGAGATCACTTCAAGAATTTGCTAGGTTGGATTTTTATACCTCTTTTGATGGCCTTGAAATTGCCCTTTTGTGCTAAATTACCTTCCAAGTGACCTGGTGTTAAAATCCTTTGTCAGCGACTTTAGCGCTAATTTTCCTCCCGACGGACTTCTACGCTAAAATCAACTATCTCTGACTTGTGCTATATCGTTAGATCACTGACTAAGTCAGATGAGGCCAAAATACCTGCAAGTCAGAAGGACCATAAAAGCCTATAGACTCCACAAGTTGAACCTACAGGTCACAGCATTGAAAGGAGCCCTCACCAACCAAGTCCGTTGCATCCTATTTCCCTACCAAATCTGAGAAAAGGAGAAACCATGCTGAAACCCTAATCTGACAACCGTACGTTGTGCATTAATGGTGATTTGGCCAGGGAATAAAAGAGATAAATCCCTTTGTTTTTACTATCTTTTGCATTTTGATCAAGATTTCTAGAGCTCCATTTGAGATTTTGAATGCCTTCTACTGTCATTTGTCTAAGTTCAATCCATGGACACTCCCTACCTGCATAATCCAAATGCATCTTCTACATTAACTAGGTAGGGTTTCAAACCTAGTCTTTTGGGCTTTCATTGTGTAAAATTAGGGCTTGATCAGGTGTTTTCTTTCCAAATGAGCACCTTTAGTGTTTCTAGCTAGGGTTTGTGTGCATGAACTATTTTCCTTGTGAAAACTAAAGAGATTTCCATGAGCGTGGAAGAAGAACAACTTAAATGAACATTGCTATGGACACATTCAATTTTAGCGTCAAAATGAGGTCTTATCGACTTGCAAACTTGTCATTTCTTTAGTTGGTTGGTGACCTTTACAACCCACGCTACATTTTAAATCTATTTTGTGCTAAATATGATGATCTTTGACCTACATGCCCATGTCACCTCTAATCAATTAGGTTGGCAGGACCTCAAAACATCACAAACCTTGAAAACTACTTTTACGCTAAAATTCCCTTGCCCTAGCCTTGCACTAGTAGACCCTGTCTCTGACTTGGTTGGACACCCCAAATATCTCTACAAAATTGGTGACATCCCAAAGTCGCTGCTCTTTAACACTCTCCCACTGACTTAGTTGATCAACTTCAAAACTCATGCAAATCAAACCAAGCTAAATCCCGCACAAATGTAATGCAAATGATCTCAAAGGAACTTGAGCTAAATCACAACCGATTGACTAAACAACCAATGGAGGTCAGTGACCTTTAAAACCCGTACAAGTCGGTAATAATCAAAATTCATGCAAATGTTGAAAATCATGAATACTAGCAAAACCTTCAGTTCGACAAGTCTATTTTTTCCACTGAGGTTGGCAGACCCTAATTTTAGCGCTTTTCTGCTTACAAGTCAGATGACCCTTAAAATAGTGTAAATCATGCAAAATGACCATGTTTCAAAGAATTATCAAAGGGAAAGTTCCAAAAATGATAGAGTTAATGTTGTAATGCATAGATAATGATGATTTTCATAAGATTTCTTGCAACATTAAATCTTTCTTTGCATGTATTAATGATGATTTTTATAAGTGCAATGGTGATAACTGTTAGATTTGAGATTCTTTAAAAGGGTGTATCAGTAGTACTAGTAGCTTAATTAAAGTTCATCTTAAACTTATAAGGTCCAATCTTGCAGACTAAATGATTGCTTGAGCCCAAGCTATGAAGTATGAATTCAAGGGAATCCCTCTAGAGACCAAGATTCACTCTGGGTGGAGCGATGTAGGAGATATAGACCTAGGTCACATAGATCTAGATGACTTCAGATTGAGGGTCTTCGGTCCAAACCCAACTCCTAGGGCCAGAATACTTAGGGACATTGGTATATCACAAGCTAATGCCTTCCCCACCTTAGTGCAATGTGCAGAATTAATGGCAACTTCTGTAGATAGGTATGATGTTATGACAAGAACAATCCAAACAACCAATGGGGATATCTTGGCTGAGTTAAGCCCACCCTCTCTAGCTGATACCTTTGATATTCCTTGGTACAAGGTTATGACTATGCCAGACAAACAAGGATCAGAGGAGAGCTACAACAAATATGTAGAAGGATGTAGAAAGTACATGACTGACAGTTGGGCCAAAAATAGAAGGTTTGCTCTCATTAAATTTCCCTGGATACTATACAGAAGTGATTTCCATGATGAAATTGGAGATTTAGTAACTTTCTTGAGTAGGATATATGGATCACCTACAGCCTCCACTTTTGAGGAGTGGATGTTTGTTATCATAATTGAGATATTGAAAGGGATTAAGTTCCACTGGGCCCAAATCCTCAGTGACAACATTCATGATGCCTTTAGCAATTTCAAGGATAAAAGGTACTTCAGATGGACATCTTATATAGTTTATGCATTAGCAAGAAGAAATCACTATGTTGGGTTGTCCAAGATTGGAGAAGTCAGGAATGATGAGAAAACCAAGATAAAGGTGTATGAATGCTACCCACAGCTAACCTCATCTCAATCTTTGATACATTTCAAAAGGGTAAATGATGCTTTCACAATGTATATAACTAGAATGCTGCAAGGTAACACAACATTGAGGATTTTCGTTGAGGCAATGAATGAAATAACTAAGTATCGTAGATGGTACATCTAGTTTGGGAAATTCACATATTTAAGGGTGCAAGGCTTCATTGGGATAGCTTACAGACTTCCCAGGTATCTTCATGACAAGACAGTGCTTTTGGAGCTATCTAGATAGTTAATACCCTATGCTGAGAACCTCAAACACTTGCATAGAACCAATGTTTAGTTTCCTACTAGGTTCAGCAAGGGGAATTATGCATGCCCTTCTTTAGCATCTATAGAGCATTCTGATAAAGAGCTTCAACTCCTCAACTTACACTACTACAATGCAAGGAATCATTTTGATCCAAATAAGGTGATGGAAAGATTCGTGAGTAAGAAGTTGTTCCACAAGATACATATTGAAGATTTTTGGGCCAATTGCCTCAATGATTATGAGAATACAAAGAAGGCACATTCAAGGCTAACTCTAGATTTTATTAAAAAGTTCCACATTATGGTAGTACCAAACTAGCTGCAAGATGATGAAAATGTTATGGTCAGAGGGTCGTGGGAGGCTCAATACCATCAGCCTATTCCATTACCAAATTGGGCAAATGTAGAAGAAAGCTCCTTGGATACTATTATGAGAGAACCTATCAGATTGAGCTAAGCCTGGGTAAGAAGTCAGGTGGATGCTTTAGAAGGATAGGGAATACAACTCACTTATACAACATTGGAATCAACTAAGGACTCTAAGGGAGAAGAAGATGAGCCAATCAATGTCATAGATGAGGTAGAGCCAGTTCAGAGGCAAAAATTAGACAGTGAAGAACATACATCTTTGGCTGAGAAAGCGAAGAGGATTAAGAAGCCATCTGCAAGGCCTCCTCTAAATAAAGATCAACCTCCCTCTACTAGAACAAGGGCCTCCAAGAAAAGAGACACACCAAGTGGCCCTGGAGAAGGCTCTAAGGAAAAGAAAGCAAAAGTAAAAGATGTTAGTAAGGAGGATGCTACAACCAAGAAGGATTCTAGTCCTCCAACTTATGTATCTCCTACTACCCAAAGTGTGAGCACTATTGTCACAACCCCTACCACTTCTTCTTCTATCATTTCTTCTGCTACTACATCCACTTCACCTATAACCTCAGCTTCTATAACTCAAGAAACATCCCTTGCCACCTCTCTTACCTCTACCATTGCAGCTACTTCTTGCTCATTGGCAATTTCTTCCAATACCTCTAGCAGCCCTATCTCCTCCGTTGTCACCACTTCATGCCCCTCTACCACTACACCTACATCTTCTACTTATTTCGCTGAATTACCCTTACCTCCCATTTCCACCATCCTTTCACCCCCTCTCCATCTACCTTTACTACCCTTTCCTTCACCTCATGTCATCTCTTCTTCCTTATCATCATATCTAGCTAATCTGATGCAAATCAATGTGCCTCCCCTAGCCATATCTTCTGTTGTTCCTATTTAAAAAATGCTTGGAGACTCTTTGGCCATACCATTACTGCTTGGGATTGCATGAGCCTAAAACAACACTTGAGGGGGGTAAATATGCATTGGCTGAAGTAAGTGATAAAGACTCCCATGAACCTTCAGTCAATGTTGAAGTCATTAATGTATTTGATAGTCCTTTGGATAAAGGTCAAATGGACGAATTTTTCAACTCGGCTCAAGAAAGTATAATGGTAAATTTGGAAAACTTGGCCCAAGAAGAAGAAAAGGAAGAGGAGATAAACATAGAAAAGAATGAAGAACCAGAGTAGGAATGGAAATCACCCAAAGAGCTGGCTGTAATTGATGGTGATGGAGCTACTAAATTGAATAAATCATATACACCTGAATGGATACAGAGTAGAATGACATAGCCTGATCCACAAGTGGAAATTATGCAGCTAGATTTGAGTACAATTTTGTCACAAGCTCAGAAGTCTAAAAGACAAAAGAAGGTCAAAATATAGTCCAGAATCTATAAGGATGAGTTAGGATCAAGAATTGCAGAAATAGTAGTCCTGCCAATTGATGCCCCAAAAGAACAAGTCAGGGTAGAAGACTATGTAATATCTACAGTTGATCTGGGACTAGCCACTCGTGCTCAAAGAGTGGATGATTTTAAGGATTCAGTTACATCAATTTTGGAATAGTTAGACAAGGATGAAATGTCCAAGAAGGATTTAAAGTAGTAGAATGAGGAACTTCACTTGTGCCTTCAGTTTTTAGTTAAGACAATAGATGTAGGAGGAGATATAAGGATGATACCCACTTTCTTGTCTATTGATGAAATGCCCAGATTAGGTGAGGTAAGATCTAAATCCGAAGGTACAAAAAATTGGCTATCAAAATTTTTTGAGATAGGATGTGAAACTATTAATGCCTCTCCTCAAGTGCATAAGAAGCTAGTAGAGTTGCATAAGAAATGGAAATATTTGCATGAGGAATGTGACTCCTTTGTTGAATATTATTCGCACATTTATCCTTGAATAAAGAGCATAAGGGAATTATCTGCTGAGACTCTGGTCATAGAGAATATTTTGACTGGGAATCAGTTACCTAAGGCTGTTGAATGGTATCAACAGTTGCTTTTGAGAAAAGAAACATTTGAAAATATAAAAGAAGCTTATAAGCCAACTAATGAGGAGCTACGGTCAATCATATATGATATCATTGATTCTTTAAAGGATTTCCTAGAAGCATCATATGATGACTATGCCCCATTTGATATCGAAAAGTGTAAAGATAAGTTACATAAGGTGATTTTTGAAGATGCCACGATCAGTATGGAGGATAGGTTAGACAAGGTAAGTGACCTTAGGGCCGAATTTAAGGCGTTTCGAAAGGCAGATGCAGAGATAGAGAAAATATATAGTAAATTCACTTGGGAACTAGAGATGTTTGACTACCAGATAAATCATTTGAAGGATCCAGATCTGTTAGAGATTAATCATGCACTTGACACGTGGCTAACTTACCATAACAAGCTGGCTGCCAAAGACAAAATTGACTTAGATGAAGAATCTTGATATTATTTTGAATATTTTAAGGATGTAATCCCATCATAATTGTAAATTTCTATATTTGGGGTAGCATGTGACTCTATTTTATCTTTTCTCTGCTTCTAAAATATTCTTTTCTACTAATATATTGAGTTGGCTAGTCAAATTGACTAGATTCAATGTATTTGGGGGGCTATTTTTCGTCTTTTTCATAGAAGACAAAGTGTAATATGAGAATTGATGTGAGTTGTTATAATTGTATTTATCAATGTAATCTAGACCATCGATGTCATGTTAATCTTCACTGTTCATTTGAAAACTCAGTATTCTACTTTTCTATATAAAGGGGCGACCATTTTCTTTGTTTGTAAGAGAGATTTTGATGTTGAATTGTTGACTCTATGCCATTTGAGGTAATGTAAAGCAAGTTTATGTAGTAATTCTAAGGATTTGTGTATTGTGTTCCTTATTTAGTTTTCATGATTCACTTCTTGCTCTCCCATAGTTAGTTATTTAGGCTTTTGTATTGTTCATGGTCTGCTAAAGCATCTGATGGATACTCTAAGTCTATACTTTTAGTTATTTGCTGATGGTAAATAGCTGTGTAAAGTTAGTCTGGGTTGATTGTTTGTGCTAAAGTTCAATTGCATTTCCCAAGTTAATTTGCACCATTGATTGGGTATTTGACAAATGAATGTAATATGAAAATCTATTGACTTCCATTAAAGATAGCATCATTTTCTATAGTACTATAACACCCCTTTCAGTTTGGTAACTCAAGAAATTGGTTAAAAGTTTTAGAGTATTTATCTACTAAAGGTAACCTGTGTATTGTGAATGTCACTTAGGATTCTTCTAAAACCCTAACCTTTTGCATTTTCTTTGAAAAACATTGTTAGATTAGGAATTTCAGCAACATTTACATTATTTATTAGCTGAAAATCATAAAAGGGTTTATGTGTATTTTCTATCCCAACTTGAAGATCTATAGATTGCATGTAAGACCCCTTGTGGGCACAACTAGAACATTCCAACTAAGAGATTCCAAGCAAACTAAGACCTAGCTGTATTATCCTTGGAGTAGTCTTACCTAGGGTAGGATACTTTTCAAGAGAGGTGTGAAACCAACAATCACACCTGCATTGTTGTGTGCTAAAACCACCATCAACATAATTGGTGCTAGAAGGAGGGTAGACTATTTTCCTCTATTTAAAAATCAGCAAGTCTAGGGACAAGACAGAGACACACTAGATCCAACTCAGCTAAAGAAGAGTTGTTGTCCCTGACAGAATTTAGATGAACAAGAAGGGATCAAGGGATACCAAGAGCTCAGTTAAGCCTGAGGAGCACAGCTGCAACTCCCTTTAATCTCCACAATATGGCCTTCTTTGTAGGAAATAACCAATCTCCTTTTCTGTTCAACGATTACCATGATATGCCAAAGAACCCAGAAAAGTTGTGTTCAAAGTTTAGAGTAAACGATCCAAATAGGACTACAGATGAGCACATTAAAATCTTTGAAGCTAACATGTTCATGTTGCAAGTACAATATGAGGATGTGATATGTAGGTAGTTCCCTTATTCTTTGCAAGATGAAGCTTATTATTGGTTCTCTAACCTCCCTACAACATCCATAAATTCATGGCTGAACCTTAAGACTACATTTCTAGATAGGTTTCGTATGCCTACCACTCTAGCTCACCTTTATTGATCTTTTGTAGAAATCTGTTGGGGTGAAGGAGAGATGATAAATTCCTTTAATAACAGATTCTAGAAAGCTTTTAGTCATTTGTAAGCTCCATACTCTATAGGTCAGGTCACTGCCTTGCCCATTTACTATGCTGCCCTAGATAAACTTACCTCCATGTTCGCAATGAGAGCTAACCCAATCCCTGCTACTTTAGCTCAAGTATATTCTGTTGCTGTCACTATGAGTACCCAACTAGGACAAACTACCTCTGGACCATTACACCATATGGGACCTGTTGCCATGCCAAATCATGTATTGGCCAATCATACTCATGTGATGAATCTAATTCCAAACCCAACTGCAACGTAAGCTTTAGTGATCCACCTAAGCAATCTAGTAGCTGAAATGGCTCTAGCATAAATGCCTCTCCTACAATCTTTAGAAACAGCCAAGGCCAAAGAGGAAAAAGAAGACATCAAAGAACTAGTTGAGCAAATGAAGAAGCTAACCACCGAGGTTACACACCTTAAGAACCAGAATGCATATCTACAGCAGAGGGGACAAAATCAACAACATTTTGAGAATCAACTGTACTCCCATAATCAAAATTAGAACCAGTATCAAAATATAAACTTTCAACAGTAGCCAAACCAATCTTGGAACACTAGACCGAACAATGGAGGAGTGCCATCACCCTTGGAAATCAGAACAATGATACCAAGCCCCCAAGTTGTGTGATGTTAGTTGAATTAGCTTTGTCCACTTGGTATAGACTGCATAACACAAATGCTCACTCTAAACTAGACTGCCTAGAATTTTAGATCGCATCCAGTATCTCCCAGATGGAGATTCAAAATGTTAAAACTCAAGAGAATTTACCAACAGGGTATGAAATTGTCCCTTCTTAGAGGTACGATGCTACTCTAGTTCTTGATAGTTATACATTTCCATTCCAAAATGATAATCAACCTTAGGAAGAAGAGTTTGAAGAAGTCAATGCATATCAGTAGTACAATAAGACTCCTTACAACCTAAGAAGTAGCAAGACTAAAGGCCCTTTCACCACCTCCATCCCTCCAAATAGCTATCAGATTCCACCTGACCCAAAAGCTACCAATAACCCTGAACCCCTGAAAGTCACGCATCAACCAGTATATCAGGGTGCTACTACTGCTGAAAGTTCTTAGTGATCTAACATAGTGAAGATGGGGTAGTATGTAGCTGAGGAACTCAAGAAAATGAAGGTCATCCTTTCTGTATATGAGTTTCTTAAAATACCCAAGGTTAGGACATCTTTCCTTCAAGATATGGGTACTAGAACCAAAATCAATTATGTACCAAAGGAGAATATCACCAAAGATAATGTTGATAAAGGGAAAGAAAGAATACATGTGACTGATGTGGAAAAAAAGATAACATTGTATAAAGACAAGAGGGAAAGTCCTCCTTTCCTCTTAACACTCAAGATATTCAATAAAAACCTTCATAACTATTTAGTAGATTATGGTGCTTCCACGAATGTAATGTTATTATCAGTCTGTAAAGCACTTGGGCTCACTCTAGCCAAGTCTTCCAGAAAGGTGACACAATTAGATAAGATTAAAGTGAATGTAGTAGGTGAATTAAATAGGATATACATGTAGCTGGCTTTTGATCCTAAGGTGTAGTAGTATATAGATATTCAAGTGGTGGACATTCTAGACCAATATGGTATGCTTCTGAGTAGAGATTGGTCTAGGACTTTGAACAGTCATATGGCAACCAACTTTTCTCATATGTGGCTGCCATGGAAAGGGTTGGCCAATCAGATATGTATTAAAAGAGAACCCAAGATGAAGCATATGATTACAGAGTACAATCAACCCAATGAGATTCTATTCTTTGAAGTTGATTTGAGAGTTTATCTTCCACACATTAGTCAATCAGAAGAAGTCCTTATGCTGAGTTGCTTAAGACCCCTTAAACCAATCATAGATAAACTAGAAAGTATAGAAGCATACATTCAATCAGATTCAGGAGATTCCTCTGAAGAGGATGGACTTAGGATATTTGAAGGATTTTGTGATTTTGTAGCCAAATTTGCACAAGATCAAACCACTATTGGAAAATATGTTCACATGGAGAAGTTATTACTACCCAAATGGTGCCACATACATGATACATCACATTCTAAATTTACTTGCCAGCTGTGTCAAGAGGTAGTGAAACAAGTTCAAAGACAACTGAAGGTCCCCATAATTCCAAAGAAGGTAGCATTTGTTGAAAAGGAGGAAGAATTAGAGCCTCTGCTTGATAATGAGAAATCAGTAAAATAGAATGATGGCAACAGAGATTTTCTCTTATGGACCTTAAGATTCAATGGCTCAAGATGCAGACAAGGGTCTCGTGTAGGGGTCGAATTGATCAGCCCCACTGGGAGATCATATCTAGTGTCGCAAAGACTTTAGTTTCCATGCAGAAATAACATAACTGAGTATGAATTCTTGGTGCAAGGGTTGCTACTAGTACTACAGAAGAAGGTCAGAATTATCTATGTGTTTGGTGATTCTGAATTAGTGGTGAAACAAGTAAGAAAGAAGTACTCATGTAATGACAAGAGGTTGAATAGGTACAGGAATAGAGTCTAGGATTTGATAGAATGCTTTGACAATTTTAACATCAAATTGATCCCAAGGAGACAGAATCATGTTGCAAATGCTCTAGCTTAGACAACAAGTACATTAGAGCCAACATCCATGGTAGGATTAAATAAGTTTTCTATTGAATTTGTTGCTACCCCATCTGTACCTGATAATGTTACCAATTTCCAAGTTTTTGAAGATGATCAACACATAATTAACTTCCTTACTTCATCTGATGTTTTCACTTCTTAGATAATAGATGAAGAAGAAATGGCTTGTTGAAATGGATTTAGGAGTACTATACTTGAAAACAAATATGATTCCATGGGGAAAGGTGGGATTAGAGAGATTGTTTGATGCAGACAATTTAGGAACCCAAAGGAAAGAAGGTGAATCTCTAGGAGAAAAGTGTGACCTGTTTAACTTGGGAACAGAAGAAAATGTTAAGAATTTGTTCATTGAGAAAGCTAATACCGAAGAAGAAAAGATAGGAATCATACATGCATTAAGAGATTACCATAAGGTTATAGCATGGAGCTATGAAGATCTAAAGATATACGATACCTCGATCATCATGCACACCATCTTGTTGAAGCCAGGAGCAAAGCCATTCAGGCAAAGGCAGTAGCCAATGAATGCTCTATTGGAACCACTAATTTTCAAAGAAGTTCAAAAGCTATTGTCATCAAGGATAATATTCCTAGTCAGACATTCTACATGGGTAGCAAATTGAGTTCTAGTCTAAAAGAAAAATGGAGAAATCAGGCTTTGTGTTGACTTCCATAACTTAAACAGAGCATCTGAAAAGGATAATTACCCACTACCTTCTTTGGATGAAGTGTTACAGATTGTTAATGGGTCTTAGATGATGTCATTCTTAGATGGATATTCTATTTATAACCAAGTGATGGTAGAATATGAAGACAGATTGAAGACGTCCTTCACCTACAAATGGGGCATCTATGCATATCACCGCATGCCATTTGGTTTAATAAACATTGGTGCCACTTTCCAGCATGCAATGGACGTTGCTTTTAAGGGATTAGTTGGGAAGTGTATTATCATCTACATGGATGACCTCACAGTATTCTCAAAGAGGTGAAAAAATCATGTAGCAGATTTGAGAAAGGTGTTGCAGCGATGCAAGGATTATGGTATATCACTCAATCCCAAGAAGTGCATTTTTGGAGTAACTGAGGGGAAGTTGCCAAGACATGTAATATCTAAGCAAGGAATATCTATTGGCCTAGACTAGATCCAAGCAATACTCAAAGTACCTCCCCCAGCCAGCAAGAAGGAGCTTAAGTCATATTTTGGGAAGATCAATTTTGTACGTAAATTCATCATGGGATTTGCTAAGATTGTTTGACATCTTAATGCTATGCTGAAGGACACTAAAATGGATTAGACTCCAGAAGCCAAGGCTACCTTCATTGAAATTAAACAAGCTATATCCAATGCACCTATCTTGGTAAGTCCTGATTACACTTTGCCATTTTAGATATACTCGTTTGCTTCTGAATATACTTGTGCTGCAATGTTGATGCATAAGAGATCAGTTGATGATGAAAGGCCCATCACTTTCATGAGCACTCCATTGACAGACACAGAGTTAAGGTATCCAAATGTGGAAAAACAAGCATACGCTCTGGTAAAGGTAGTCAAGAAATTTGGTCATTACATCTTAAGAAGTCAAGTAATTGCCATAATCCCAGATGCAACAGTTAAAGCATTATTGATGCAATGCAAATTAAGAGAACAAAGAGGGAAATGGGTCACCATACTACAAGAGTTTGACATAAATATTTAACCTATGAAGTTGGTAAGAGGTCAGGCCCTGACTAGAACAATGGCTGAAGTGGGACCAGGCCTAGTCTCCCAATAGTACCTGTTAGAAGATGTTTCAAAAGATGAGTGGTACGGAGATATCATATTTTACTTACTCAATCAATGCTGTCCACCATACCTAAATTTAGTTCAAAGGAGAGCACTCAGACTAAAGAGAAGCAATTACATGATAAAAAGATCAATCCTTTACAAGAAGAATCATGAAGGCATCTATCTATGGTGTTTGGATAAGTCAGAAGTCAATCAAGTGTTAACTAGTTTTCATGAGAGATTCAGAATAGGTCATGGGTTAGCCCACTCAATAGCTAATCAGGTTCTTCATGCTGGATATTATTAGCCAACTCTATTCAAAGACACATATTCCCATGTAAGAACTTGTCATATATGCCAAACTGCTACACATAGAGAGTGACACATAGCCATGCCCTTGCAACCAGTGGTGAAGGTACAACCATTTGCTTAGTGGGGCCTCAACTTTATCGGTATGATCAATCTACCTTCCTCTGTAGGCCACAGTTATATTCTGACTGCTACTGATTACTACACCCAATGGTTTGAGGCAATAGCTTGTAAGCAATGCACCACATAGGTAGTTATTGAATTTGTTGAAAAGCATATTATCACTAGATTCGGTTGTCCATTTGCTTTAGTTTGTGATAATGGCCCTGCCTTTTCATCATTATGTTTTTCTAATTGGGCATTTGATTATGGGATTACCCTCAAGCTCTCATCTAATTACTATCCACAAGGGAATGGGGTACTTGAATCAACAAATAAAAATCTTCTCAAGGTCATTAAGAAAATATTAGACAAAAACCCCAGAGACTGGCATACCCAACTTAAGTTCGCCTTATGGGCTGATACAATCTGACTCAAAGCAACCCTAAGCACATTGCCTTATCACCTAGTCTATGGGATTGAACCCATCTTTCCCATCCACTTGAGGATCCCCGTACTACAATTCATGCAAGACTACCTTGAAACTAATGTTCAATGTCCTCTAGGTTAGCCTAATTACTATACCTTGAAGAGAAATCTGATGCTGCTGTAGAAAACTTTGCTAAACATCAGGGAGTCGTAAAACAATGGTTCAACAAAAGAGCCAAGGTCAAAGCCTTCCGCATTTCTGATTTGGTCCTATGTTGGGATAAAGCGCATGAGAAGAAAGGAGAACATGATAAGTTTGATAAACTTTGATTGGGCCCCTATCAGATCTATGAGATCCTTGGAGACAACATGTATTGACTCAAGAGCCTTACTGGTGAGGAGCTCCCATTGCCTGTCAATGGCCAGTTCTTAAAACACTACTTCTAGGCCTGAGAGGTAGTCATGCCTTATTTTAGTGTATAGAGTTAGGGGTTTGTTTGCTTTGGTTAGTTTAGGTTGCCTTTAGTTTAGTTTTGCTTTCTTGCCTTTGCTTTCCTTAGTTGTTAGATGCTTTCCTTATATTAGTCATCCTTTTGGTTTTGCTTGCTGCACTTTCTTTTTTGCAGGGTCTTTGTTTCTGATATGGTGGCAATTGTGTGGACCTACAAGTGCTTATTTGATGGGTGAATAGTCATGAGTCTTCCTTTGAGAAGCCAAGGTTTCCACTTAGTTTTTCTATGGGTTCCACTATTATGCTAGGGAGTATGGTGTCTGACCATTGCAAATGAGTCATTAGTTGGTGCACCTGAAGTATTTTCTAACCATATATCTTTCACACTTTAAATGATCCTAAAGAAGCTAGGCAAGTCTGAGTGATCTTGTGTCAAGTAAAAGGGTTGACTTCTTGTTTTACGACATGCACTACCAATCAAGAAAAAAGGTAGGTGACACCAGGTGTTGCTAGCCTATATTGGGTGAAAATAAAAGGTGTTTTTCAAGACTAGACCCATTATAGTGCAATGTCAAGAAACTACCAATTGAAAATACTTACAAAAGGTTCTATCCAGAAATAATTATCATCAAATACCACCAGGTCAGAAGTATTATCTACTATTGTTTTTCTCAAGGCTCATCACATTCCAAAATTTGAGCATTTCTTGGTGGTAGAATGATCTTAGCTTCCTAACTTGTCGCAGGAGATCTTGGATGAACTTAGTTGCCGAATGATGGGAATGAATACAATTGCACACACTCAAGTTTTTAGGATGTGGATGGTTGCACTAGTTAGTGATCTTGGATTCCTTGATAAGGTACCTTACATTTTCAGTTAATATGTGGGGAACATAGAAATTCTGAGTTTGAACTGAACATTTATCGTTGGAATGCTCAAGAGCATTTCCCAGCAGAGTTGCCATTTGTTATGCCTTGCACACATGCCCCATTCAAAAATGGGGACCCCCTCTTTTGATTTGGCTTAGGATGTCAATTAGATCTTTTCATCTCCTAAGTGGTTAAGTGGTCAAAGTGCATTTTGACCTTGATTGAATGATGATATTGAGAAATCACTTCAAGAATCTTCTAGGTTGGATTTTTATATCCCTTTTGATGGTCTTGAAATTTCCCTTTTGCACTAAATTGCCTTCCAATTGACCTGGTGTTAAAATCCTTTGTCACTGACTTCAGCACTAATTTTCCTCCTGACAGACTTCTACACTAAAATCAACTGTCTTCGACGTGTGCTATATCATTCGATCACCAACTAAGTCAGATGAGGCCAAAATACCCTCAAGTCGAAAGGACTTTAAAAGCCTGTAGACTATGCAAGTTGAACTTGCAGGTCACAGCACTCAAAGGAGCCCTCACTAACCAAGTCCGTTGCATCCTATTTCCCTACCAAATTTGAGCAAAGGAGAAACTGTGCTGAAACCCTAATCTGATAATTGTATGCTATGCATTAATAGTGCTTTGGTCAAGGAATAAAAGAGATAAATCCCTCCATTTTTACTATCTTTTGCATTTTGATTGGGATTTCTAGAGCTCCATTTGGGATTTTGAACACCTTCTGCTACTGTTTGTCCGAATTCGATCCATGACCACTCCCTACCGGCATAATCTAGACGCATCTTCTACATTAACTAGTTAGGGTTTCAAACCTAGTCTTTTGAGCTTCGCTATGTAAAATTAGGGTTTGATCAGGTGTTTTCTTTCTAAACGAGCACCTTTAGGGTTTCTAGCTAGGGTTTGTGTGCATGAACTATTTTCCTTGTGAAAACATTAAGAGATTACCACGAGCGAGGAAGAACAACAACTTAAATGAACATTGCTATGGACACATTCAATTTTAATGTCGAAATGAGGTCTGACCGACCTGAAAACTTGTTAATTCTTTAGTTGGTCAATGACCTTTAAAACCTGCACTACATTTTAAATCCATTTTGTGCTAAAGACAATGATCTCTTACCTACATTTCCATGTCATGTCTCATTGATTAGGTTAGCAAGACCTCAAAACCCCGCAAGCCTTGAAAACTACTTTTGCGCTAAAATTCCCTTATGCCGACCTTTTGCTAAAAGACCCCATCTTTGACTTGGTCAGACATCCCAACTATCTCCACAAAATTAGTTACATCCCAAAGTCTCACTAAAAACAAGACATTGGTTTTGCACTAAAAATGATTCCTTCTGACCATGTGCTTTAACACTCTCCCACCGAGTTGGTCGGTCAACTCCAAAACTCGTGTAAATCAAACCAAGTTGAATCTAATGCAAATGTAATGCAAACGATCTCAAAGGGGCTTGTGCTAAAACACAACCAACTGACTGAACATCCAATGGAGGTCAGTGACCTTTAAAACCCACACAAGTTGGTAACAATCAAAATCCCTACAAATGTTGAAAATCATGAATAGTAGTAAAACCTTGCGTTGAACAAGTTTGTTTTTCCTGCTGAGGTCAGCAAACCCTAATTTTAGTGCTTTTCTTCCTACAAGTGGGATGACCCTAAAAATAGCACAAATCATGCAAAATGACTGTGTTTCAAAGAATTTTCAAAGGGAAATTGCCAAATATGATAGAGTTAATGTTGTAATGCATAGATAATGATGATTTTCATAAGATTTCTTGCAATGGTCAATGTTTCTTTGCATGTATTAATGATGATTGTTATAAGTGCAATGGTGATAACTTTTAGATTTTAGATTCTTTAAAAGGGTATATCCATAGTACTAGCAAATTCATTAAAGTTCATCTTCAACTTAGGGGTGTATGAAAAGATTTCTCAAGGTATCAAACTTATAAGGTCCAGTCCTGTAGACTAAATGATTGCCCGAACCTAAGCTATGAAGTATGAATTCAAGGGGATCCCTCCAGAGACCAAGCTTCACTCTAGGTGGAGAGATTTAGGAGATACAAACCTAGGTCACATAGACCTAGATGACTTCAGATTGAGGGTCTTTGGTCCAAACCCAACTCCTAGGGCTAGAATACTCAGGGACAGTGGTATATCATAAGCTGCTGCCTTACCCACCTCAGTCAAATGTGCAGAATTGATGGCAACATGTGCAGATATGTATGGTGTCATGACAAGAACAATCCAAATAACCAATGGGGATATCTTGTCTTATTTAAGCCCACCCTCTCTAGCTGAGACCTTTGATATTCCTTGGCACAAGGTTATGACGTTGCTAGACAAACAAGGATTAGTGGAGACCTATAACAAAGATGTAGAAGGATACAAAAAGTACATGAATGACAATTGGGCCAAAAATACAAGGTCTTCTCTCATTGAATTTCCCTGGATACTATACAGAAGTGATTTCCATGATGAAATTGGAGATTTAGTAACTTTCTTAATATATGGATCACCTACAACCTCCACTTTTGAGGAGTGGATGTTTGTTATCATCATTGAGATATTGAAAGGGCCTAAGTTCCACTAGGCCCAAATCCTCAGCGACAACATTCATGAGGCCTTTAGCAATTTCAAGGATATAAGGTACTCCAGATGGATATCTTATATTGTTTATACATTGGCAAGAAGAAATCACTATGTTGGGTTGTCCAAGATTAGAGAAGTCAAGAATGATGAGCAAACCTAGATAAAGGTATGTGAATGCTACCCATAGTTGACCTCATCTCAATCTTTGATACATTTCAAAAGGGTAATGATGCTTTCATAATGTATATAACCAGAATGCTGCAAGGTAACACAACATTGAGGATTTCCACTGAGCCAATGAATGAAATAACTAAGTATGGCAGATGGTACATCTAGTTTGAGAAATTCACATATTTAAGGGTGCAAGGCTTCACTAGGATGGCTTACAAACTTCCCAGATATCCTAATGAAAAGATAGTGCTTCTGGAGCTATCTAGATAGTTAATACCCTATGCTGAGAAGCTCAAACACTTGCACAGAACCAATGTTTAGTTTCCTATCAAGTTCAGCAAGGGGAACTATGCATGCCCTTCTTTGGCATATGCAGAGCATTCTGATAAAGAGCTTCAACTCCTCATCTTACACTACTACAATGCAAGGGATCATTTTGATCCAAATACGGTGATGGAAAGATTCGTGAGTAAGAAGTTGTTCCAAAAGATGCATATTGAAGATTTTTGGGCCAATTGCCCTGATGATTATGAGATTGTGAAGAAGGCACATTCAAGGCTGCCTCTAGATTTTATTAAGAAGTTCCACATTATGAGAGAACCAGACCAGCTACAAGATGATGAAAATGTTATGGTCAGAGGGTCATGGGAGGCTCAAAACCATAAGCCTATTCCATTACCAAATTGTGCAAATGCAGTAGAAAGCTCCTTGGATACAATTATGAGAGAACCTATTAGATTGACCAAACCCTGGGTAAGAGGTCAGGTGGCTACTTTAGAAGGATAGGGAATACAACTCACTTATACAACATTGAAATCAGCTAAGGAGTCCAGGGGAGAAGAAGATGAGCCAATCAATGTCATAGATGAGGTAGACCCAATTGAGAGGCAAAAATTAGACAGTGAAGAACATACATCTTTGGCAGAGAAAGTGAAGAGGATTAAGAAGCCATCTGCAAGGCCTCCTCTAATGAAAAATTAGCCTCCCTCTACTAGAACAAGGGCCTCCAAGAAAAGAGACATGCCAAGTGGCCCTAGAGAAGGATCTAAGGAAAAGAAAGCAAAAGTAAAAGAAGTTAGTAAGGAGGATGCTACAACCAAGAAGGATTCTAGTCCTCCAACTTCCCTGTCTCCTAGTACCCAAAGTGTGAGCACTGCTGTCACAACCCTTGCCACTTCTTCTTCTATCACTTCTTCTGCTGTTGCATCCACTTCACCAATAAGCTTAGCTTCCATAACTCAAGAAACATCCCTTGCCACCTCTCTTGCCTCTACCATTGTAGCTACTTCTTTCTCACTTGCAATTTCTTCCAATACCTCTAGCATCCCTATCTCCTTTATTATCGCCACTTCATGCCCCTCTACCACTACACCTACATCTTCTACTTCTTCAACTCAATTACCCTTACCTCCCATTTCCACCATCCTTTCACCCCCTCCCCCTCTACCTTCACTACCCTTTCCTTCAGCTCTTGTCATCTCTTCTTCCTTATCATCAATTTTAGATAATCTGACACAAATCAATGTGCCTCCCCTAGCCATATCTTCTACTATTCCTATTTCACAAATGCCTGGAGACTCTTTGGCCATACCAATGTTGCCTGGGATTGAGAAAGTATGTGTAGAGTTGGGATTGCATGAGCCTGAAACAATGCTTGAGTAGGGGAAAGATGCATTAGCTAAAGTAAGTGATAAAGACTCCCATCAACCTTTGGTCAATGTTGAAGTCATTAGTGTATTTGATAGTCCTCTAGATAAAGGTCAAATGGAAGAAGTTTTCAAGTCAGCTCAAGAAAGTGTAATGGTAAATCTGGAAAACTTGGCCCAAGAACAAGAAAAGGAAGAGGAGATAAACACATAAAAGAATGAAGAACCAGAGCAGGAACATAAATCACCCAAAGAGTTGGCTAGAATTGATGGTGATGGAGCCATTGAATAGATTAAATTTTCTGCACCTGAATGCCTACAAAGCAGAATGACATATCCTGAGCCACAAGTGGAAATAATGTAGCTAGATTTGACTACAATTTTGTCACAAGATCAAAAGCCTAAAAAACAAAAGATGGCCAAAATATAGTCCAAAATCTATAAGGATGAGTTAGGATCAACAATTGCAAAAATAGTAGTCCTACCAACTTATGCCACAAAAGAACGAGTCAGGGTGGAAGTTTACATAATATCTATAGTTGATCTGGGACCAGCCACTCGTGCTCAAAGAGTGGATGATTTTAAGGATTCAATTACATTAATTTTGGAATAGTTAGACAAGGATGAAATGTCCAAGAAGGATTTGAAGTAGTAGAATGAGGATCTTCGCACATGCCTTCAATTTTTAGTTAAGCCAGTAGATGCAGGAGGATATATAAGGATGATACCCACTTTCCTATCTACTGATGAAATGGCCAGATTGGGTGAGGTAAGATCCAAATCCCAAGGTACAAAGAATTAGCTATCAGAAGTTTTTGAGATAGGATGTGAAACTACTAACGCCTTTGCTCAAGCGCATAAGAAGCTAGTAGATTTGCATAAGAAATGGAAAGATTTGCATGAGGAATGTGACTCCTTCGATGAATATTGTTCACATATGTATCCTCAGATATCAGGGAATTGCTTGCCAAGACTCTGGTCATAGAGAATATTTTGACTAGGAATCAGTTACCTAAGGCCATTGAATGATATCAACAGCTGCTTTTGAGAAAAGAAACTTTTGAAAATATAAAAGAAGCATATAAGCCAGCCGATGAGGAGCTACAGTCGATCATATACAATATCAATGATACTTTAAAGGATTGCCTAGAAGCATCCTATAATGACTATGCCCTATTTGATATAGAAAAGTGTAAAGATAAGTTACACAAGGTGATTTTTGAAGATGCCACGCTCAGTATCGAGGATAGGTTAGACAAGGTAAGCGACCTCAATGCTGAATTTAAGGCATTTGAAAAGGCAGGTGCAAAGATAGAGAAAATATATAGTAAATTCAATTAGGAACTAGAGATGTTCAACTACCAGATATATTATTTAAAGGATCTAGATCCATCAGAGATTAATCTTGCACTTGACACGTGGCTGACTTACCGTAACAATCTAGCTGGCGAAGACAAAATTGACTTAGATGAAGAATCCTGATATTATTTTGAATATTTTAATGATGTAATCCTATCATAATTGTAAATTGTTGTATTTGGGGCAGCATGTGACTCTATTTTGTCTTTTGTATGCTTCTAAAATGTTCTTTTCTAATAATATATTGAGTTGGCTAGTCAAATTGACTAGATTCAATGTATCTGGGGGCTGTTTTTTGTCTTTTTCATAGAAGACAAAATGTAATCCAAGAATTGATGTGAGCTGTTACAATTGTATTTATCAATGTACTCTGGACCATCAGTGTCGAGTTAATCTCCACCATTCATTTGAAAACTCAGTATGCTACTTTTCTATATAAAGGGCTACCATTTCTTTTGTTTGTAAGAGAGATTGTGATGCCGAATTGTTGACTCTATGCCATTTAAAGTAATGCAAAGCATTTTTCTATAGTTCACTTCTTGCTCTCCCATTGTTAGTTATTTATGCTTTTGTAATGTTCATGGTCTGCTGAAGTATCTGATGAATACTCTAAGTCCATACTTTTAGTTATTTGCTGATGGTAAATAGCTATGTAAAGTTAGTCTAGGCTGATTGTTTGTGCTAAAGTTCAATTGCATTTCAAAAGTTAAGTTGCGTTATTTATTGGGTATTTGACAAATGAATGTAATCTGAAAATCTATTGACTTCCATTGAAGATAGCACTGTTTTCTGTAGCACTATAACAACCCTTTTAGTTTGGTAACTCAAAAAACTTTTTAAAAGTTTTAGAGTATTTGCCTACTAAAGGTAACCTATGCATTGTGAATGTCACTTAGGATTCTTCTAAAATCCTAAGATTTTGCATTTTCTTTGAAAAACATCATTAGATTAGGAATTTCAGTAGCATTTTACATTGTTTATTAGCTAAAAATTATAAAAGGGTTTATGCGTATTTTTTATCCCATCTTGAAGATCTATAGATTGCATGTAAGACCCCTTGTAGGCACAACTAGAACATTCCAACTGAGAGATTCCAAGCAAGCTAAGACCTAGCTGTATTATCCTTGGAGTAGTCTTACCTAGGGTAGAATACTTTTCAAGAGAAGTGTGAAACCAACAATCACACTCACGTTCTTGTGTGCTAAAATCACCATCAACACAACACAACTGACCAAATACACTAGAACTGGTGATGCCAAGTTTTAAGAGAGGATTGAAGTTACCAACAAAGGTTGAGCTATTCCAACATGGCTAGATGTGGTGAAATCCACAAATAGCCTTTATGGGGTTTGTAACCTTTAAAAGGGGTATGCAAGTATAACTTCTACTCATTCCACCAAGGTTTGAGTGACTACACCCCTATTTTTTGAAGCATCCTAAGGGGAATAGAGTCAATAATGGCTTAAAAAGTCTCATGGTGTTGATTAGTAAGCTTGAATTTGAGCTTGAACTTGGGTGAGGGAGAAAATTCTTGGTAGCTCTATGAATGAAATTAGGCAACACATGTACTCTGCATTTGAAAAAATGTAGAGCATGAATCGAAGGCAATTTGGCCAAAGGTCGTTCTTGAGAACTAAGAATAGGGGACCACTAAATGGAT
Organism: Cunninghamia lanceolata; assembly: GCA_027924645.1. NCBI lineage: Eukaryota > Viridiplantae > Streptophyta > Pinopsida > Cupressales > Cupressaceae > Cunninghamia > Cunninghamia lanceolata. The sequence goes on from BSBN01000111.1 coordinate 9,554,755, forward strand.
TGTTGATTAATAGATAAGCCATTGGAGAAGTCATCACCTTCCCACTGAAGCCAAGGCTTTATACCTTCCTAGCCCCTCCAAATACTTTTGATGACAAAAGTATCCTAAATAGTGATAGGCTCTCACATTTTAAGAAGGACGCCCATGTCTAGGCCTTTCCAAGCCAGGCATCCTGAACGAAGTCTTATGCTGATGTAGTAGTGGACAAGAACCTTAATACAAGAGGACCTACCTCTTGCCAAAGTACAAAACACAAATACTCAGAACACAAATAGTGGAGACTCTTTGCTCTCAATTCAAACTTATACAAAATACAAGATTGCAACACAAGGACAAAGAACTCTAGATTTATTGATATTCAATCAAACAAAAATAAATCTAGAAATCTTTGACAAAAATAGTTAGAATCATAACCACCAATAACCTCTCTCAAATCTAAGGTACTCTGATTCCTTCTCATGCCCCACTCATGGGTTGAATACTCACACTGATGTCCCTCTTTGGTAGACACTGTCTCTTCTTTAGAACCCTGACGATGCACTCTATTCATGGCACTGTTGGATCTCATTCCATGTTGAATTCCTTCCCTATATTAACACCTTCCAAATTCTTCTATAGTGACCCCCTTTTCACATCACCATATGTCTTGTTTTTAAAGACCGCTCCTCCTCCCTTCCTTCCCATGTTGGGCCCTCTCCTCTTCTCAGTCACACCTCTACTTTATTGGCGCACTCAACACCATTATCGCAAGTTGGCATTGAATCACACCTCATACAATCTACATATATTTATCTTTATCTCCCAAGTTGATAGGCCTCTTTTGCATTTTTACAAACAATTACATTGATATGGTATTGAATTCTCCCCAAATTGCATGTTTCCTTCTATTTCAAACATCCAAACATTAGTATCAGTTTCAACAGGTTTGTTTTTTATTGGATGAATATTATTTTATCTCTATGAATTGATTTACTTAAAATTTCCACCAACCCCAACATTTGATAAATAAATTGATAAGAACTCATTACAATTTGACCTCTTGTGGGTGACAAATGATTCATCTCTATAAACTTCAACCTTCATATCACCAGTCAAATGCGCAAGTCCTTCCTTTATAGATAAGTAAGTCATGTATACATAGAAGTATCATTGAAAGAAGCAAATATGTGAGCTACACCAAACAAATGTTCTCCAAATAATGTCATTTGATTCACCACATAAATCTGCATACACTTCTTTCATGACATTTCATCAAATCACTAAAAGTGACACTCTACCTCCATTGATGAATACAACTGAGGGTGAAAATTATAAATTTTTAGCAACTAGAGCCATGAATAATGTGCTATGAATTTGGACAACTAGATTCTTGAAGAGGAATTACTAAAGTAAATGCAATAGGACACAATGAATGCTAGAAAACTAAAAATTGCAATAACTTACTACTAGGAATTTAGAATCTCCTAAAAACTTGCAGAGCTATGCATTTAAACATTTTTAAGACTTACACCAAGTTGTTTGGTCTCAACCATCATAGAACTTGAGATTTTTAACTTTCACTAATCTGCAATACTTCTCCAAAACCATAAGTATATGACCATGAAACCTTCATCATAAAATATAGAGTGCTTCTAACAATCTATTTATAAGAGGATTTTCCATGAATCTTCTTAGAAATTTCTAGGCTCCATATTTGATTTTTACTACCGGTCCATTGTGCCACCCAAAGCTAGGTGGTGGGGTCAAAAGGTTGTACCTCCAAAATGGTGGTGGTGGAGTGGAGGTCTTCAGCAGTGGCCTCATAGGAGCAGTAGAGAAATTGAGAAAGTTATCTCCCATAAATGTAGATAAACTATGAGGTGTGGGTGATGAAATCATTATGCCAAGTTATCCAACCGATCCCATGCATGGGGCAGGGCTCAAGATTCCAAACATGTTAAATGTGAGAAAATGTGGGCTTATGCTGAAGGAGAGAAGTGTTGAGAAAAAATGTGTCTTCAAAACTTTAGGCATGGAAGTGGTCCAGTCAATACAAAACGATATTAGGAAGTGACTTGAAAGGATAATGTCCACTTGTGGCTCAACTAGCAAGGAATAATACCTAGCAAAAGAGAAGAATGATAGGGCTGAAATCATAGCCTAATCTAGCCTCTTTAAAATTTTATTAGAACCCACTCTCAAATTGCTCCAGGTGTACCAAGGTGATTATCTTACTAGTGGCCCACGTTGGGATCAAAAAGTCCTAATTTATTATGCATAATAAACCAAGCCTCTCTCTCACCAATTGTCCACTGTATTTATCATATGCACATTCGACCATATTAAAATCCCCACATAGAACCCAAGTGGTAGCTAGAATTGAATGAGCAATCCATTTCCAAAGAGAAGATGTCTCCACAAGATCATTAGGAGCATAAACATAAATAACGATGATAGTGCATGGTGAGTGTGGTCACATCCATGATCAACCAATAGCTAGTTCCATGTAGGAGAGAGGAAGGTAATCACCCCTTTGCAACTAGCTTCATGGTTACTATAGAAAAAATGATTGTCTATCCAAAATTAATCAACAAGCCGTAGAAAGCAAAAAACTAGACACTTTAACCTCTTGAGGGAAAAAGATGTCCACATTTAGGAATTGAGCTCTTGCATCTCAAATTGAGTATTTTCATGAGAGGTGTGTTAGACAACAAAAATTCTAGGAAATACAATTTCATAAATGGGGTTCAAGTGTCATATCCTCATTATCCAACTCCTTAAGAGTAAAATAACTATTCTGTAACAAAGCTTTGTTTTCTTCAAAGATTCTAATCTTGAAGTTGATATTAATAGGCTACATTTTATTTGTACATATTCTTCTTCTTCCAGGCACCAAGGTGAGCTATGATACCTGCTCTATCTAGTGGGAGGAGGGGAAGAGTGGTAAGTTGATATGACTAGTGGTTATGAAACCCTAGTGGATGCTAGTATGGATTTGAGAGTATTCACTCCTCCAAATGACTCTTCAGGAGGGGACATGGTGGAAAATTTTCCACCATGGGGGGTTTAAGAGAAATCTTCACAAACATAGGTCCCAAACCAAAGGTTTTGGGATCCATCTTAGAGTTACCTAAGCTCTTGTTTCACTTGGTCACAAGAAACCATGCTTCCTCATTTTTAGTTGGAGATTCTAGGCTAGATAAGGGTTGAGTTGACAGCTTCAGATGTGGATAAGCCAAAGGGTAATCTCATATCTTGTGTTTAAAGTATTGGCACAGATTGTAGGTGTTGGGAAAATTATTATACTGAACTCACTGAGAATAGTAAGTTAGAGTAACTTATATGTCCATAGTGTCTTTGAGGTCCTTAGAGAGATTTATCTTGACATAGACTCATCAATGGGGATGAGCTGAATGGAACCTTTCTAGTTCAAAACAAACCAAAGTGCCTAACAAAGAAGCAATATTTTGTGAAAACTTCTAGCAAGGCAAGGGTAAACTATGAAATTCAACCTAGACAGGCACCCAAATGGACTTATCATTAGAGATGATAATGTGACGGGTCCAAGGTTTGAAAACTAGAAAGGAGGAATGAACAAGCCAAGGGACCCAACTGAGAACAACCTCAACATTTGTTCCTTGGTGAAATAAAAAAAGGAAGAAAACCTTTGGTAAGGATTTATATAGCATCAAGTTGGATCCCATGTGGGGTCCAAAACTTGCTAACCCATTCTCTGTGCATTCTTTTAGGGGGGACTCTAGTCATAAAGTACCTTATTAAAGTGAAATTCTCTAACCATTTGCAAGCATTATCAAAATTAGGAAAGGGAAGAATAACATCTAGAGGTGTTTCATGGGGTGTACCTCATTGAACACCTTGGGGAGAAACACCTAAGGCTATTTGAGTGGGGGAGCCATTGATTGTCTCCATCAAGCCTTTAACTCTAGCAGAAGTTGCAGAGGAATGAAAGGATGAGTCCATAAAAGTGGGTAAAAAGTGCCTGCAAGCTAAGCAATGTTTCCCATGCTACAATAAATGTAGGAAAACTTAATAATATCATGTAAGAGCACAATATTACATAAAAGCATTAGCAGAGAAAGAAAACCTAGTGAAAACGTCCACTAGAAAAGAGTCAATTTTGTATAGATTTTTAATACAAATTCATTTGAAATTTTTGTCAATTCATTTGTTGGTATGATTACAAAAGGTCTAAGAAGATTTTTGTGATAATTCAAAATCTTCCAAAAGAAGGAAGGCTACCAAAGTTCATAATTTGTTAGAAAAGGTTTAATAATTTTAGTTCTATAATTTTTTTGAACTATAATAATCGTTGTCAAGCAGGTGAACCTAAATCAGATTTAACATTTTTTATTTGTGCATAAAATAGAAATTAACAAACAAATCAAGGAAAAGAAGAAAACCCTATAGAATCTCATTCCCAACTCCAATATGATATATTATAGTTTTTTTATTGTTGTGCAAATATTGTTTCAAACTTATTATTTATGTTTTAAAACTAAACAATATTTTATTTAATCAATTTTGACCTAGTTCACACAATTCATCAGGAATAAGATGTGAGATTTTAGGGTCCACATCTTGAAATGGGTTCCTTTGTAGCTTAATGATCATGTTGACCAATTGGTTTTTAAAGGACAATATTTTCTTTTCAATAATCAAAGATAAGGAAATGATATTTCACCTTACCTATAAAACATAGTTGCAATTTAGCACATATGAGAACCTTTTGTCATTGTAAGATATTTACTTGGTTTTCTATTTTGGAAAACAGATGAAGTTTCCATTCTTAGTGAAGTGATTGACTATCTTAAGAAGCTTCAGTTGCAAGTGCAAGTAGATCCTCCATTTAATACTAAATGATGGTAGACGTACATTGTTGCATAGATTCATAGTTGTAGATGTCCCTTCAAGTAGAGAGAGGTGTTATTGTATGTCAACAATAGTAAACATCTAATTCATGCACTAGAAACACACAAATAATAGTAAATAGAGAAAACAAATGCACATGAAAAGACACAAGAAATAAAATATCAAATTTAATGTGAATCTAAAATGTCTATTATGCCATTACATGATTATGATATAGTTCAAAATATTAGAAAATTTTCAACCCTTTTTATTTCAAGGAGAAAATTTTTAAATCTTTTATTTTGGAAAGAGATCTATGAAGATCTATTCCACAAAACAATTTAGGAGAGAAAGAATGATAGTGACCCACATCGTAAATAGGAGAACGGCTTTGGTGAAAGGTAAAGGGTAACTAGAAACTAAGTACTAGAAATAATATAACAATGACAAGGGTTGTAAGGTAGCCATCCATGGAAGAGGCTAAGGTAGGACTACAAAAATGTTCTTCTAATGACAAAAAAACTAACGGAAGTAATGGTTTTTAGGCTTCCAGCTGCAATATCCCCTTCTAGACACATGGTTAGTCCATTGTGGAGTTCCCATGGGCTAGCAGTTTGGTGAGGGAACTGGGGTTAGTTTGGTCTTGGAGGTCTTGTCAGTGTAGGATTTATGATTCACATTCAGTGGATCCAGTTGGCACCCTCATGGTTAGTTCAATGGGCTCTTGGTTGTTACTTACTATTTTTAATAAGTTTAGGTTCAGTGTCAGTTTGGGATTTTTAGATTTGGATCAGATGCATTTCGTCAAGACCTTTTCAACAAGCTATAGATCATTGGTTTATGACATCATCTTGGCCTTCGTTTTAAAGTCTGTAAATTAAACATTATTATTTAATATTGGACCTTGGTGCCTAGGCTCAACAACTTAATGTTGTTTTAAAAGAAAGGACTTTAAGGGTGATGTTGAGAAAGAATTAAAGAGAATTATAATATTTTAAAATGTATTTTCCCTCTCATGTTTTATCCCATATGCAAGAGGATTTTAGAGACTTCTAGTTGGAAAGGTATAAAAGGAGGAAAAGTGCTCTCATTTGGATATGCTATGTTTATGATATTTCTAATTTTGAGCTCTCCTAGGGTTTTATATTGTTTGGGGTTTGAGGATTTAAACTAGAGGCTCTTGGAGACAGAAACCTCATTGAGTAACAGTATCCCACAGGTGTGAAAGATCACCCAATCATGCCATTGAAGGTGGATGTATTCAGCATTCACAAATGTGCTTGGAATGGAGTTATTTGAAGTTTTGTTTGGAGCTAATTGATATATCTCTCTTTATTGTTGATGTATGCTGATAAGGAAAGGATTAGAAGGCATATTTCAGTGTGTTAGAGAAGGTTGTTTACTGCTGTGTATTTTCCCTTTGTTGGTCGTACTTGCTCTAACCATGACGTGGGTCCTTTAGAGGACTTTCTTCTTGAATTGTAACTTTTGTGTGAGTCTTAGAGGGGCATCTAGAGCCCTATTCATTTCTACTAATGATTGTATGATCATTTCTTACCTTTCCTTGGAGTGTGGAGTGATTTTTAGTCGTACCCTTAGCTGGTCTGACAATAGACAAAAATTAAAGTTTCAAATCTACATATGGGTATGTTTTGATAATTATTTTTTGGCCATTTGGCTATCTGGTTAGTCATTAGTTTCTTCATATCTATTTTATATTTTTTGGGTTTTCTCTCTATGCTTTATATTGTATGCTCCAACAACACATCTATAGAAAAAATTTAAACCCCTTCTGCATTCTTCTGTCTAGTCTAAAACATCACACAAAATTAATAAAATAACACATTAAAAGATCTTAAAAAAATACAAACATGTACGACAGTTTATAGTGATATCAGAGCTATGATTTTGCCATCCTGTGAGGTTGAATAGACATGCAGTTGAAAGTATGAACATGCAGATAAAAATGAAGCATGCATGCTTTATGTTTGAGATATGAATCCTTCAACATCTTCTTCACATCCTTACAATACCAGGAGAAATAAGTTATAGTAAGCAACACAGGTTCTACAATAGGTTGCACTAGTAAATCCAACACCACCAATAGATCCATTTGAGATAGGTATATAGGTAGAAGGTGCTGCTATCAAGGACTATTGGTAGGTCTCATGAACAGATCCCTTTTTTGGTGAGCTACCACCAGTTACAGGTCCTACAGGAGAGATGGGTGACAGGGAAGAACTAGAACTTAGTGCGCATGATATTTTGATTGCACTCACTCAAGAGATGAAAGAGTCTCAACGAGAGATGGTAGACGCATAGGCTGAGATGACACATGCCATCGAAAGGTTGTGTAATGATGGGGATAATCACTGTGATAGGAATAGGTACAACGGAGGTGACCAAAATAGGTACCACAAAGGTGATAAGAATAGGTACAATGGAGGTGAGAGGAATAGGTACTAGGATGGTGATAGAAATAGACATGATGGAGGTGATAGAAATAGGAATGATGGGGGTGATAGACACAATGGTGATAGGAATTAGGGAGAATCGAATAACGGGGATAGGAACTGGGATGATAGACACAGGGATAGAGATGATGAGGACAAGGCATCGGTTACACACTAGAGGGTTTCACAGTTCACTATAGGAGATAGACTTGGCATCCCTACATTTTCTCCCAGAAAACAAAGTTCCTAAAGAGGACCCCACATAGGTGGAGTTTTAGGAGGACATTCTGAGGGACTGGAGAGCATCCAATGATGCTTTCAGAAATGAGATGACATTTGTTAAATATTCTAAAATTAGGCTTAAGTGTAAACCTTGTAGGGGAGGTAGGCCGCAAAACCAAGAATTGGAAAGGAAAGTAAGCAAGATGACACTTCCCTACTTTGATGGATTGGGTAAGACCACCACAAGAGCTTGGGTCTAGAAATTAGATAGCTACATGCAAATTAGTCCCATGCTAGAGGAGGATGTCATTACATATACATCTTTACAATTGGAGGGGATTGCTCACAAATGGTGGAGCAATGGGAAGATCACACTGGGTCATGATCAGGTCACTTCATATGTGGAGTTTACAACCAGACTGATTGACAGGTTTGATAAAAGGGACCTAGAATTACAGTTTAAGGAGTTGACACAGTTGAGAGAGAACGGATCAGTAGACTCCTACATTGCTAATTTCTAGGACATATCTGTTATGGTTGCAGATATTATTAAGCATGGATTGGTTGTTCTTTTCATTGATGGATTGTCAGATCAACATCGTGGATGGGTTAAGAGCTTTGACCCTCCTACACTCTAGGAGGCCATGAAGAAGGCCTGAGACTTGGAGTCATCAACATGGAGGAATAAGTTTCAATCCAAAGGGTTTCCATAAAGGAGGGATAATGAGAGAGATAGGAGACTATTCTAGAAAGATGTGGGACAACCAGATAAGAGTTCTTCCAAGTTTGATAGTGATCAGTTGAATGTCCTAAGAAGGAAGAAGCTCTATTTCCATTATCGGGAGCCTTGGGATCCTAAGCACAAGAGTGTTGCCCAAGGGAAGGCTAAACAGTTAGATTATTTTTTAGTGAATGAGTCTATTGATTCAGATCCCCATTCGGACTACCATTTAGAGGCTGAGGATACATAATTGAAAGGATCTAAGGAAGTATTAGATAGAGAAGATGATACCACCTTACCTACAAAATGTATCTCGAGTATCCAGAGGGAGGGATCATTTAGGATAAGAGGAGTATTGGGTGGGCAGCGATATATTGCATTACTTGACATAGGTGCCACTCATAACTTCTTAGATGAGGGCTTGGTCACCAAGAGAGGGCTGAAAACTAAAGAATTTGAGGGTTTTAAGTTGAAGGTTGCGAATGGTTTCATACTCACCTCTACTAGGATAATATTAAATCTATCAATCTAGTTGAACAAATACACTTGTCAATCAAAAATTTATGTTGTCGGTGTTGGAAAGAGGCACTGTGTAGCTTCATGAGTGTTTTCATTGATGGCAACAAAGTCTATCCCACACATTCGCAGTACATAGTATGCCTATACTAGAAGTTAGATTAAAGATTGTTTTGATCTGGTGAACAAGAACAAAGTATGTAACAAAGTTTGACAATCAGGTCTAGATCTGTTAAGAATGCTTTTGGATTATATTGTGTGTGTTTTTTTGCCAACGTTTTGGATCACACTCAGTGATCCATCATCAGGAAGAGGAAATAAGTGAATATGATGCAGAAGCTTAGCCTTATAAAAAGGAAGAGAGGGAGGGGTGTTAGGGTTGTAGAGGATTATAGGGGAATAAAACACATTAATTAACCCCTAAGAGTGAGCAAAAAGTCAAGAAAAGATCACAGCACTAAGAGGAAGGATATAAAAGAAACATGAGATACTATGAAAAAATAATAAATAAAAGGAAAACACAATATATAATAAGAAGCTATATGGAGAAAAAGAAAGTGAGGGGCAAACTAATCAAGCAACAAAAATAAATGAGTATAGTAATAAGCTAGTGCAAAAGCAATAATGTCATAATATAAAACCAAATAAGTAAAACATACCAGAAGAACACAATAAACCTACCACAAGGAAAGAGAGAAAATGAGTCAAGAAAATAAAGACAATAAAGAATAACAGTAGGGAATCAAAAAGATTAACAAAATAATAAAATGAAAATACTAAAAAGAGGACATTAAAAAATTGAAAAGGAAAAGAAAATAATTGAAAAAATCATTCAAAAAGAGATAAGGGAAAGGTAAAAGGGTTAGACATCCCAAGAAAAGGAGAATAAACGAAATAGGCTTGGAGAAATAAGGAAAAAGAGGAAACATAAAGAAACCTAATAGAAAAAAGAAATTTATGACCTAACAAAGAAGATCAAACAATGACAAAGTAAAGAACACCAACACATAGAAGGAAACTAACGAAAAGAAAAAATAGAGGACCCAATAACATAAATAAACCCCACCAAAATGTGAGGAATCAAAAGAAAAAGCCTAACAACATTAAAAATTACAGGGGAAAAAGAAAAGAGATAAAAGACACCTAAACATAAGGGAACAAAAATGAGCAAGAGAGGAAAATTAAAGAGAGAGAGAGAGGCAGAAGAAGAGACAAGAGGAAACAAATTGAGTAAAATACCTAACTGCAAAAGTAAACCAAAACAAAAAGAGGAATTAAAAATGAATCAATAGAGAAAAATAAATACTGAAAATAAATGGAAAGGAATGGAGAGAGAGGTAAGTCAAACAAAAAGATAAAAAAGGAGCCAAAGTAGAATGGCAAAGAGGGAACAAACCAATAAGGGGAATTAAAGTAAGGAAATAAAGAAATAGAAGGGGAAGAAGTACCGAAGAAAGTCAAAGAACAAATATTCAAAAAAGAGCAATATTGTAAAGAGGAATGACCCATAGAAAATACAACCTAGACCTAAGCATAGGGGGATGAACATAAATTGGAGAAAAGGAAAGAAAAAGGGGGGAGGGGGGGAATAAGATGAGAGGGGGTGGGGAAGGAAGCGGATGCTAGGAGGGGGTGAGGAAGGAAGAGGATACTGTGAGGACTAAGGTGGGAAGGGTGAGGGGGAGGAGGGACCGGTTTGAGGTGGGGGAGTCGGTGGAGGGTACAATAAGGGTTGCCAAGCTGGGCTCAAGAACCAACCTTTATCTCGATTAAGGTTCATAGGGTGGGACCTAATGTAGATGGCTTCAAGGAGTTTCCTCCTGTAGAAATTGTCCTCATTGTAGAGAACTTGGGTTTCCTCAAGACAGATATGATGTTTGGTTTAAAAGGAGTGCTCTGCAAGGGCTGATTTGGAAATACAATCATGCCTAATGTCAGCACAATGTTCCTTGACCCTAGTACTAATAGAATGACCAATTTCGCTGATATACAGGGTCCCACAAGAACAAGAAATTTTGTAGACTCCAGAGTTGAGCATTTTAGGTCTAGGGTCCTTGACAGAACGGATGAAGTTCCTAACAGTGGATAAGGGTTTAAAGGTACACATGAGGCCTTTCTTACGTAAGATTTTTGTGATCTTGTTGGAGAGACCTTCAATGTAGGGGAGAGTCACAGAGGAAGAGTAGGGGGCATCAGGTATAGGTTTGGGGCCGATGCAATTTTTGGCAGTGGAGAAAGCTCTAGAGATGGATTTGTTGCTGAACCCATTGAGTTTAAAAACTTGTGAAAGGTGAAAGAGCTCTAGGTCAATGTGCTCCTTATCATAGAGGTGGAAAATGCGTGTGGCTAGTGTTTTAAGAACACCATCCTTTTCGCTAGGATGGTGAAGAGAGGAAGCATGGAGGTAAAGATCAGTGTGGGTAGATTTTCTATAGACCCGATGACCAAGAGAGCCATCCTTATGATGGATGATGAGGACATCAAGGAAAGGAAGTTGGTTGTTAGCCTCTAGTTCCTTGGTGAATTGAATGCAGTCAACCAAACTATTAAGATGGGAGTGGAAGAGTTCTAATTATTCTTGGCCATGAGGCCAACAAATATTGGTGTCATCAACATATCTTTTCCACCATCTAGGCTTGAGGGGAAAGGAGTTTAGAGCCAACTCTTCGAAGTGCTCCATATAAAGGTTAGCTATGACAGACGAAAGAGGGGAGCCCATTGCAACCCCATTCGATTGTTCGTAGACAACATCTTGGAAAGCGAAGAGAGTGGAACAAAGGCAAAGCTCAATAAGAGAAGCAATTTTATCAGTGGTTTTGCATCTGATAACCTCTAAGGAGTCACAAATGGGAACTTTGGTGAATAAGGACACCACATCAAAGCTGACAAGAATGTCATTCATTAACTTCATACATGACAAGCAAGTGGTAGAGGATGACATTCTTGTCAGCTTTGATGTGGTGTCCTTATTCACCAAAGTTCCCATTTGTGACTCCTTAGAGGTTATCAGACACAAAACCACTGATGAAATTGCTTCTCTTGTCAAGCTTTTCCTTCATTCCACTTTCTTTCATTTCCAAGATGTTGTCTATGAACAATCCAAAGGGGTTGCAATGGGCTCCCCTCTTTCGCCTATCATAGTTAACCTTTATATGGAGTACTTCAAAGAGATGGCTCTAAACTCCTTTCCCCTCAAGCCTAGATGGTGGAAAAGATATGTTGATGACACCAATATTTGTTGGCCTCATGGCCAAGAACAATTAGAACTCTTCCACTCCCATTTTAATAGTTTGGTTGACTGCATTCAATTCACCAAGGAACTAGAGGCTAACAACCAACTTCCTTTCCTTGATGTCCTCATCATCCATCATAAGGATGGCTCTCTTGGTCATCAGGTCTATAGAAAATCTACCCACACTGATCTTTACCTCCATGCTTCCTCTCTTCACCATCCTAGCCAAAAGGATGGTGTTCTTAAAACACTAGCCACACGCGCTTTCCACCTCTGTGATAAGTAGCACATTGACCTAGAGCTCTTTCACCTTTCACAAGTTTTTAAACTCAATGGGTTAAGCAACAAATCCATCTCTAGAGTTTTCTCTGCTACCAAAATCACACTGGCCCCAAACCTATACCTGACGCCCCCTACTCTTCCTCTATGACTCTCCCCTACATTAAAGGTCTCTCCAACAAGATCACAAAAATCTTATGTAAGAAAGGCCTCATGTATACCTTTAAACCCTTATCCACTATTAGGAACCTCATCCCTTCTGTCAAGGATCCTAGACCTAAAATGCTCGACTCTGGAGTCTACAAAATTGCTTGTTCTTACAGGACCCCGTATATTAGCGAAACTAGTCGTTCTATTAGTACTAAGGTCAAGGAAAGTTGTGCTGACATTAGGCATGATTGCATTTCCAAATCAGCCCTGCAAAGCACTCCTTTCAAACCAAACATCATATCTGTCTTGAGGACACCCAAGTTGTCTACAATGAGGACAATTTCTATAGGAGGAAACTCCTTGAAGCCATCTGCATTAGGTCCCACCCTATGAACCTTAATCGAGATGAAGGTTGGTTCTTGAGTCCAGCTTGGCAACCCTTACTGTACCCTCCACCGACTCCCCCACCTCAAACCGGTTCCTCCTCCCCGTCACCCTTACCACCTTAGTCCTCACAGTATCCTCTCCCTTCCTCACCCACTCCTAGCATCCGCTTCCTTCCCCACCCCCTCTCATCTTATTTCCCCCCCTTTTTTCTTCCCTTTTCTCCAATTTATGTTCTTCCCCATATGCTTAGGTCTAGGTTGTATTTTCTACGGGTTAATCCTCTTTACAATATTGCTCTTTTTTGAATTTTTTGTTCTTTGTCTTCCTTTGGTAGGTCTTCCCCTTCTATTTCTTTGTTTCCTTACTTTAATTCCCCTTAATGATTTGTTCCCTCTTTGCCATTCTACTACGGCTCCTTTTTAATCTTTTGATTTGACTTACCTCTCTCTCCATTCCTTTCCATTTATTTTCACTATTTATTTTTCTCTATTGATTCATTTTTAATTCCTCTTTTTGTTTTGGTTTACTTTTGTGGTTAGGTATTTTACTCAATTTGTTTCATCTTGTCTCTTCTTCTGCCTCTCTTCTTCTCTCTTTAATTTTCCTCTCTTGCTCGTTTTTGTTCCCTTATGTTTAGGTGTCTTTTATCTCTTTTCTTTTTCCCCCACAATTTTTAATGTTGTTAGGCTTTTTCTTTTGATTCCTCACATTTTGGTGGGGTTTATTTATGTTATTGGGTCCTCTATTTTTTGTTTTCATTAGTTTCCTTCTATGTGTTGGTGTTCTTTACTTTTTCATTGTTTGATCTTCTTTGTTAGGTCGTCAATTTCTTTTTTCTATTAGGTTTCTTTATGTTTCCTCTTTTTCCTTATTTCTCCAAGCCTATTCCATTTATTCTCCTTTGCTTAGGATGTCTAACCCTTTTACCTTTCCCTTATCTCTTTTTGAGTGATTTTTTTCAATTTTTTTCTTTTCCTTTTCAATTTTTTAGTGTCATCTTTTTAGTATTTTCATTTTATTATTTTGTTAATCTTTTTGATTCCCTACTATTATTTTTCATTGTCTTTATTTTCTTGACTCATTTTCTCTCTTTCCTTGTGGTAGGTTTATTGTGTTCTTCTGGTATGTTTTACTTATTTGGTTTTATATTGACATTATTGCTTTTGCACTAGCTTATTACTATACTCATTTATTTTTGTTGCTTGATTAGTTTGCCCCTCACTTTCTTTTTCTCCTTCCAGCTTCTTATTATATATTGTGTTTTCATTTTATTTATTGTTTTTTCATAGTATCTCATGTTTCTTTTATATCCTTCCTCTTACTGCTGTGATCTTTTCTTGACTTTTTGCTCACACTGAGGGGTTAATTAATGTGTTTTATTCCCCTATAATCCTCTACAACCCTAACACCCCCCCTCTCTTCCTTTTTATAAGGCTAAGCATCTGCATCATATTCACTTGTTTCCTCTTCCTGATGATGGATCACTGAGTGTGATCCAAAACGTTGGCAAAAAAACACACATAGTATAATCCAAAAGCATTCTTATCATATTCTATGGACTGTAGAAAACTCATGCCTACTAGGTCTAGATCCCTCAGATGTTGTAATTCAGTAAGTTGTGGAATTGGGAAAGTCAAGAGGGGTATCGTGACTACTGTATTCCAAAGATTTAACCTCTTATAGTAAAGCATGGAAAATATATGAGCATCTGAGTATTGGGTTCCAGTCAAATGGAGAAAATAGAGGAAGAACTGATCGACGGAGTATCAAACTTCAATCTAGATGAGTAAATGATGTTGATCAAGTAATTTGTGGGATCATACATTATTGTCTGACATGATTAATGACTTCTATATCTATGTTTTTGATATGCATCACAAATCAAGCATGGATTTAGCTGACAGAGTAATTATTTGCAGTGTTCTTGATGCTAACTAGCAAGTTGATAAAAATCCTTGATGCTGATATATACCAAATAGATTTCAGCATGTGAGGTTGGAAAAACAATAAGTAGTGAAGAAAAGTGTGAAGAAAAGTAGAGATAACTGTGGGAACAACAACATTGAGTAGAGGAAGGATGAAGTGCATTAGATCTATATATTGTGCCTAAACTAGAACTGAACTCTTGCATTTGTAAATGCTTCTCATCAGTTCAAACATTTGATTATCTTATGTAAGTTTTGTAGACAGTGAGTCTCTTGTAGGCAGTGTGTCTCTTGTGAGTAGTGTGCTCAGGCAGTGAGCCCTAATTGGCAAGTGCCATTTTGTACTCATTTATTCTTTTAATAGAGAATATAATCTTGGGTTAGTCACCCTATAGTTTTTCCCTTAATAGGGTTTCCCACGTAAAAATCCTTATGTTATGTGTTTTGATTTTATTTTTGTTCTTATGATCACATATGCTTATATGTTTTGATGTTGCACTGATTATTAAAGATAACAAAAGAAAAGGAAGTTAACAAAATTTTGATATAACTAATTCACCCCCCCTCTCAGTTATATGTCTTATTTCTAACAATTGGTATCAGAGGTAAGTTCCTCTGAACAAAGCCTAATAGCTTGAGGAAGATCTAAAAATCTCAATTGATATATATGGTATGAAGGAACAACTTCAGTCTGCCCTATGATCTCTAACAATCTCATTCTAAAGTCAATAATTTGAGAGAAAGACTCAAACAAGCTGATGATTTCATAAATGAGCTAAAAGAAAAACTTAATATCTCTATGAAAAAGAAAAAGGAACTACTTCAAAAATTAGCCAATCAGAGTGAAGACAATTATACTAATGAAGATTTGAATGAGAAAAATAAGCTATATGAGAAGTTGTCAAAAGAGATCATTATGGTAAGGCATGAAATGGAATCAGGGGTTATGAGATTCACCCAAGAAATTGAAGAAAAAAGGAAAAGTGAAGATAATCTAAAACAATCCCTCAAGGAGAAGATAGAGGACTGCCACAAAATGGATAGAATAATCAGGCATCTTGAATATGATCTTGAAGAAGATAGAGATAATGAAGAACAACTTGAGAATCAGATAGATACTTTTAAACAAGATCTTTAAACAACAAATGAATACAGAGAGAAACTCAAGATAAGCTCAACCCAACTTGAAGTTCTTCTTGAAAGCTAAAAGAGGGTGTATAATAAGCATGGCTTGGGATATGAGAAAGGGGAAAGCTTTAGATCAGGTCAGAAGAACTTTGGATTAGGAAATCAAAGAAATAGGCCTAGAAGACCTCCGGTAAGGCAACCAAATGGTCAAAGATATCCATCCTTCAATGAATATTGCTTCAATTGCAACAATTTCAATCATAAAGCAACTCAGTGTAGAAGGAGAATGAATCAGACTAATCCATCCTTCTCCAGACAATATTTCAACTACAAAAGGTATGGTTACAAATCTCTTGAATGTAGAAATATGCAAATAAACAATTCATTCAATGGTAGATGCTTTGCATGCATTAGAATGGGACATATGGCTAATCAATGTAAATCAAGAGGATATCAATCAAATATGCAAAGAAATGTTGTCTGTTACAATTGCAATAGATCTAGTCATATTGTCAAATTCTGCAAAAGTAAAAATCAAGATAAAAAGGGTCTGGTACAACATAATCAAAAACAAGATAAGGGTAAAGGTAAAGTGAATGTAGATGAAATTCAAAACGAGACGAGCAAGATTTGGGTGAAGAAGAGTACATAAAATATTGGGGATGGATCTGCACTGAAATCTGGTGCTAATATTCCTTCTAGAAACTAAAAAATGAGCTCTGGTTCAGGGGGAGTCAGAGAAAAAATAATTCCCCCAGCTAGTCAATTAGTGCCTAAATTCGACACATGGAATGCTGTGGATTAAAGGTTTCTCAAAAAAATATTTAAATAACTCTCAATAAAAATATGAAATATCCACATGGAGTTTTACAAGAGTTTAACCGCTCAAGTTGATTCAGTTTGACAGTCATCTGGTAAACCAAGATTTTCACAGACAGATCTAGTATGATTTAGAATTAAAATACTTTGATCTACAGACCCATGGCATGATTGAAGAAAAGAAGATAAATTGTCAATCCTCACTGACATGTATTCTAAGTTCAGCATAATGATTCAAGAAGATCTCTTTCAAAATAGGGCAACTGGATAACTTATGTTGTGCATTTATTATAAAAGGAAATTAGGGTTTGTGCAAGGATAAAATCAGTCATTCACTCATTATTTGCACAGTTGCATTCAAGAAGAAGAAAAGAAGAGCTCTGGAACAAAGTTTCTACAATTCACTCAAGATCAACTGGAAAAATTGAATTCAACTAGTGATTTGTTTCGGCTCCTATTTCAAACCCTAAAAGCATAAAAAGGTATTTCCATTCTGAAAGTTTCTCTCTGAATCTTTTACAAGATGGCTACTCCAATGGTTGTAAAGATCATTGATAGGCTATGTCCTAAATTCAAGAAACACCCCTATAAATCTCTAGAAGTTGATCCTTTAGGTGCATTTTCTAGCATTCTGCATGTGGTATTACGCGTAGAAGATGTTAGGGTCTATATCCATGTACGGATCTGCTTGGTCCAAACTCAAATTTTCAAAAATTTTAATTTATTAACAAATTCTTATGAGATATATCAAGACTTTGATTGAGTACTCAGGAAAAACTTCAGCCAAAACGGGCCATATGTTCAAATCAGAACATTCTTAAGCCACCCAGGCTCTTCTATCCTTTGGGCAAATAGGTTCATATAGAACCAGGTCAAATGGACCTTATCGCTACCTAATTCAGGTAGAACAAACAATGGCCAAAAGGCCTAGTGGTCTAACGGACCAATACTCTATCCAATCCGGGATACATAAACATAACAGCCTAACGGGCTAAGGAGGATAGGAGCCAGAGACTTTTGACTCCCTTGGGACCGATATAGGTTCATGAGTCACTTCCTAGGGACCACAGTCTGCCCAGACACTGTACTGAGGATGTCGACTAGGGAACACATAACATGAACTTGTACTCACCTCAGTTTACGGCAACGTCAGGTAAAAGTAATCCACCCCGGGGATTCTTCTGAGTACTAGGAGAGTTCTAAGTTACCTAGATAACTTTTAAACTAGGGAATGACATTATGAACTTGATTATAAGGAGTATAATATATCCGAGGGACCTGAGAACTGGGGGTATCCTTCGCCGTCCAGACTGCCTACATACCCTGTATCCACGGGATGAAGGCCTAAACGACGAATAAGAAACATGTAGTTCTATCTTGCACTATGTTTAACGTAGTTATTAGTGAGTACACAACTCTTCGTCGATTGCCACCCACTCGAGTGATACAATGGATGGAATTTCTAAGGAACTATTTTGCAAACACACCTCCCGGGAGTGTTTGGCATTTATATTTTTTCAAGTGTGAATAGTTTACCTAACATGCATATTTTCCCGAAGAGATCTTCCCATTGATCGTCGTACAACAATTTTTGATAGGTTCTCCTTTTCTTTTCTTTTAATTAATCTTTTTGGTGAGGTATCCGAGGAGATTTTCCCTTCCTGTGGATTTAACTTTGACATGTTCCTTATTACTCCCCGACGATCTAGAGGGACGATGCCCAGATGTCATTCTTGCAGCTATGTTAGACGCGAGGTACTTGGTTCAACGGGACGGCATTACCCGTAAATGTGACCCAGAGGTACCATAAATACCGAACACTACGATTTGTTTGAGTTTGGATGTTTCTTTACAAGGTTTACCTATCTAATGACAAAGGAAAAACTTGCATAATAACAGTTGATAAAGGGAAATACTATTTTAATCACAATGCAGATAAAAGATGCTCTATCATCATAAATAGAACTAGAAAAGAAACTTAATCAATTTTTATAAACATATGAGTAGAAAGATACTTATATTAACTCATGAATAGAAAGATCTTGTAAAATTTGATCTAGGTCAAATAAAAGTAATCTTTGATAACTAGTTCAACTACTAAATTAACATATGCAATTTCAATAAACCCTTTTTAATTTATCACAATTCCAAGCGTTTGTATCTAGTCATTCTAAAACCAACAATACCCCTGTTTGATCATTTAGAAATTCACAAAATCTAAGATGTGATATGAAATTCAATTCACCATATACTTAATTCAATCACTTTTGATGAAACTTAGATTATAAAAGATATACATATCTATCTACCATACCCTATGTATGCGATCATGCATATATAAGTAGTATCAATATCTTGACCCTACCAAGTTTTAAACATGATACCTAATCTTAATCATAGTAAGAAAACCCATTTGATTATTAAAGCATACCAAGTAGCTTAGTTTGAATAATAATCCACCACTATTGTCAATGTAACCACTCCTCAATTATGTAAAAATTCCATCATATAAATCCTTATTTCTCTAGCCTATACAAATATAGTCTCATGTTAATAGATGCATTCATTATGGATTTGTCTTGTATAATTTTTTTCTCAAAATTCTTTGTATATAAGCTACCCTTGTATTTCTTAACTCTCTGTTGTTGCATTATTGCATACATTTATTTGTATATTTGCCATGTATATTCTTACCCTTTTTCAAATCATTTTTCTTATACTAGTTTACCTTATGCCATTAATTCTTTTATTTTCTTATTTACCATTTATTATTTACATTATGATCTTGAATTCGTGCACTTTTATATTTATATCCAAAAAAAAAATTTCTTCAACCAACTATAATATGTATTCCAACTTTAAAATGCAACCATATCACTATGCCTTTTATTGAAATTGTAGTTATAGCAATTATTTTTATTATTTTTATTATTACCAAGATTTACTCTTAAATTCTAAATTGTAAAAATTTATGGGTGTCAATTAGCCGATAGGCTTTTATATATGAGTGATTCATATTGCTTAGAAGGTTAGGAGATAAGGTTATGGTAAGTTCCAAATCTTTTAAGTATTTTCTGTGGAACCTTTGACTCATATCTCTCGACTATATAGCATTCCCTATAAGTATGTTGATCATCCTCTATGCATACAATGCATGAAATACTCAATCATCCCATTACTTTAACTGAAGAAAGCATGCTTGCAAGTTAATCCTGAAAAGCTAGTGGGAACGAGTGCCACTTTCATCTCTATTTATGTGATAATATTGACAAAATTATTGACACAATGTTAAAACCTTCATCCATCTAAAGATGAAATATGAAAAAAACATTGGGCTTGTGTATGGTAAACTCCACAAGTAAAGTAACTAACAAAATAATATCTCCAGAGAAAGTCATTTCTCATTTTAATTGTAGTTACTTTTTAGTTGCAGTGGAATTTCTTTGTGAAATGCTCGTATACATCTACTAAATAATAATAAATATGAAGTTTGGAACATTGTGACCGTATAGAAATTTATCTGGAGCATACCATATCACATAGAGTTTTGGGAACCTTGATTTGATACACACAATGGTACATACAGTTTAATCCATGCATCCTTGAGATAATAAAATATAAAACTTTGGGAGTATGGCTTCATGTTTCAAATCTTGAGGACACTAATAAGAAGCAACTCGCTGATCAATAAAACAAATTTTATTAACATAGAGAGAAAACTTTCTAGAATATCATCAAGTGGACGCAATGATTGCAGTAATTACAAAATGGATTTGTTGAAATGAGGTTAGAAATTTTCTAGCGAAAGACATTGGCAGACATAAAACCAAAAATCAAAATGGGAACTTTGAACTAAGTATGATTATCTGTCAAGTCTAAACTGGGTAAGATATTATAGTTCGAGATACTGGGGCAGACATATATTCACAGGAAAGACATGCCAACTGTTTGACAAAATTCCCAAATGAGATGTCTCTCATGGAAGGCCGTGATGGCAGGATATGCACAAAAAGGAGTTAGAAATTTTCAAACAAAGGGAATTGGCAGATGTAAAGTCATATTCCACAGCCTACACTAATGTCCTTCCTGCCAGTGCCTTTGTGGGAGTTTTGGAATAGGGCATCGACATACATCAAAGCATAGATGAATGACAAACTTCATCAGATGTTGTAGTTACAAATGCTCAATATATATGTATACAGCACACATGGACTGTTCGGTTGGAAAGAGATTAGAATTTTTTTTTTAGGAAATTCTTAAATCACTACTAATGTCCTCCCTATTTGTGCCTGCATGGGCCAGGCATAGAATATGGAATATGGGTGGTAGGAGGCTGAGGGCTGTGGCAGAGAGGAGAGGCAGACGGGTTAGAGGGAAGTCTAGATCAACCATACTACAAAACTTTTTAATAAGAACTACCATACATATATTAAATTTGCAACCTATCAACATGAATTTTCAACTAAAATCAATTTGCAAAGTGCAAGAACTGGAATAAAAAGAAGAGAAGAATTCTTACAGATTCTCCAGCATTCTCCAACCAGAGATGGGGTGCTTTCCATCCTCAAAAATCTAGGCAATTTATAGAAAATTACCACCTTTAGGGAGGAAGTTCTAAGTCTTCAGTCAAGTCTCCATCATAAATGCACCTCTCCATTTTCCAAATTGCCATTCAATGCTTGTGGAAATGGATTTCCAAATGGAGAAAATGGACATCATCTCATAAATTCTGGTCTTGACTTGAGGATGGGAGAGAAGGTTCCTCATTAAGGCTCTTTCTAGAAGTGTTTGAAAATTAGGGAAATATTTCTCTTATTTGATTTTCTTTCAAATTTAAAATTTAAAATATTGAGTTGTGACATCCTTCTCCCCTAAATTTATGCATCGTCCTGATGCATGTTAGAAATAAGATCAAAATATATAGAAATAAATATACTTGCCTACTTTAAATTCCATCCTTCAACAAGGTAGGTTAAATAGTTTAACATAGATAAAGATAACAAGGAGTATTATCTAAGCATAACTGTCTATATCATCTTAACATCATTGTCTTTAAGCAAAATTTGAAGTTTGTCGAGTTTATAAATAATTAGAGTGTATTCAAAATAAGTGTGGATAGAGCTATTGCATTTCCACTGTGTCTTCCCATGTAGCATTCTCAGGTGAATTGTGGTCCCACTGGACTTTAGATTGGTCCACTGTCCGATTGCGGAGTTGGAACTGGCGCCCCTCGATGATTTTGCATGGCTCTATTGTTATTGTACCGGGTTCCTCCACCTGCAGGGCATTCCAATTAAGAATATGCTTAGGGTCAGGTCTATACTTTTTTAACAAGGATACATGGAGCACATCATGAATTCGGCTCAGTGCTGGAGGTAAGGCCAAGCGGTAAGCTACAGGATTGATTTCCTCAAGTACTTCAAAAGGCCTGACGTAGTGAGGAGCTAGCTTTGACTTCCTTCCAAAAGAGATGGAAATTTTATGAGGTCGAACTCTTAGGAACACCTTTTCACCAACTTGAAATTTTCTGGGTGTCCTATTCTTATCTACATAACTTTTTTGGTGATCCGAGGCTTCCTTCAACCTTTGTCGAATAAGTTGCACCTGATTATCCATATCCTTTAACAATTTGGGGCCAACTAGGATCCTATCTTCCAGTTTATCCCAACTCAAAGGTGTTCGACAAGGTCTCCCATAGAGAGCTTCAAAGGGCGCCATACCTATTGCTGCTTGGAAGGAATTGTTATAGGCAAACTCAACTAATGGCAAATATTCCTCCTATTTAGTCTATTGGTCCATGCAATACATACGAAGGAGGTCTTCCAAAATTTGGTTGGTTCTTTCTGTTTGTCCATCTGTCTCAGGATGATAGGCTATGCTGAAATTCAACTGTGTTCCTAAGGTAGCCTGCAATGTGGTCCAAAATCTAGAAATAAACTTTGCATCTCTATCAGAGATTATTTTCTCAGGTATTCCATGCAACCTAAAAATTTCCTTTATGAACCTTTTTGTTACTGCTAGTGCATCATCTGTTAGGTTTCCTGGTATGAAGTGGGCAACTTTAGTGAGTTTATCCACTACCACCAAAATGTAATTGTGCCTATGAGATGTCATTGGTAGCCCTTGGACAAAATCCATACTTATGACTTGCCATTTATAGAAAGGTACATCATGTGGATAAAGAAGTCCTGCTGGGTGCACATGTTCTGCCTTAACTCTTTGACATTCTAGGCATCTGGCAACTATGTCTACCACATCCTTCTTCATTCCTGGGCAAAAATATATTCCTTTGAGGTCTGCATATATCTTATTCACCCCTGGATGTCCTGAATATGGAGCCTTATGTGCCTCTGTCAAAATCATACCCCTTAGTTCTGCATTACCAGGAATACATATTCTTCCCTGGTACCTCATTAGTCCATCATAATCAAAAGCATAATCCAAATACTTAGGTTCCACAAAGGTGTTAGCTAGAGATGTCTTAACCTGAGCGTACCATGGGTCATGTTTCTGCTCGGAGAGTATTTGTTGCTTTAGGTCTATGTGCAAGTTGGATATGGCCATTATATGTCTCCTCCTGCTGAGAGCATCGGCCACCCTATTTTCTTTCCCCTTGATATAATGAATATCAAAATCATACTCACTTAGAAACTCTAACCACCTTCTCTGTCTTGCATTCAAATGAGGTTGAGTGAAGATATATTTTAATCCTTGATGGTCTATTTTAAGCTCAAATGGCTTTCCCAACAAGAAATGTCTCCATTTTTGCAAGGCATGAACTATGGCTGCAAGTTCAAGGTCATGGGGGGCATAATTGACTTCATGGATTTTCAATTTTCATGATTCATAAGCCACTACTCCTTCCTCTTGGAAAAGAACTCCTCCTAGTCCTTCTATAGATGCATCTGTTACTACTGTGAAGTTAGCATTAGGGTTAGGTACTTTTAGAATTGGAGGTGACGTTAGCCTTTCCTTCAGTACTTGAAATGCCTTATCACACTGTTCAGTCCAAATGAACTTTTTGTTCTTCTTTTGCAAGGATGTGATTGGATTGGCTATCTTTGAAAAGTCTTTCACAAACCTTCTATAGTACCCTGCCAATCCCATAAAACTTCTCACTTCTGTCACATTTATAGGGATAGGCCATTCAGTGATGGCTTTTACTTTATCAAGATCTACCGCTATACCTTCGGCTGAAATGATATGCCCTAAATAGTGTACTCTCCTTTCAAAGAAGGAGCATTTGGATAACTTCCCAAACAACTTATGCTTCCGCAACCTTTGTAAGATTGCCTGTAGATGGGCTAAGTGTTCCTCTTCATCCTTGGAATATATTAAGATGTCATCCAGAAACACAATCACAAACTTATCCAGAAAATCATGGAACACACTATTCATTAGATTCATAAAGGTAGCTGGAGCATTTGTTAGCCCAAATGGAACTACCGTGAATTCATAGTGGCCATACCTAGTCCTAAATGCTGTCTTTGGGATGTCTTCTTCTTTTATCCTTAATTGGTGATAGCCCGAGCAGAGGTCAATTTTAGAGAACACTGAGGCTCCTCTCATTTGGTCAAATAGATCATCAATACGAGGCAAGGGATATCTGTTCTTCACAATGGCCTTATTCAACATTCTATAGTCAATGCACAACCTTAGTGTCCCATCCTTCTTCTTGACAAATATGACTGGTGCTCCCCAAGGTGATACACTAGGCCTTATCAACCCTTTCTCTAGCAATTCTTGCAACTGTATTTTCAACTCTTGGAGTTTTGTGGTGTTCATCCTATATGGGGCTTTGGATATAGGTGCAGTTCCAGGAATTATATCAATTGAAAAATCAAATTCCCTTTTAGGAGGTAATCCAAGTAGCTCTTCAGGAAACACATCCTTGTAGTCCCAAAGGAATGGACTATTTTCAAAGGTAGGGGCTTTTTTCTCTTCTCCCTTCTCATCTAAAGATACTAAGAATATCTGATTTCCTCGTTTTCACCTTGCCTTCTTTAGTTGCATAGCAGAAATGGTCCCCACTGATATAGGTTTGTAAATTCCTTGGATCCTAACTCTACACCCCTTATCATCTACACACTCCACCACCTTGTTATAGCAATCTATGTTAGCCTTATGACTCATTAGCCAACTTATTCTGATTATGACATCATAGGCTCCTAGGGGTGTGACATATAAGTTGACTTTGGTTTCTAATTCAAGAAACTTAATGAGGGCACCTCTTATGTACTTGTTCACCTTCCGTATAGCCTTATCCCCATACTGAACCGTCCATGATAATTCCATATTCTTAGTTTGCAAAGACATTTTTCTTACCAATTCTGGGGAAATAAAATTCTCAGAGGAACCAGTATCTATCAAAATAGTTATGGGTTTACCAAAAAGCATACCTCTCATCTCCATAGGTACATTTTGATGTTGAGTTTGTTGATTTCTGACAGCAACATGTATTTGATGTTGCCGAGGTTGCTGTGGCTGATTGTACCGATTCCTTTTTGAACAATCCCTTGCATAATGATTGCCTCCACACATAAAGCATCCACCAGGGGGTCCATTAGAAATTTGGGGTGGTGCATTCCCATTATTCCTCCTGACATTACTATTGTAATTATTCATGTAATCTTGATTCCCAACAGATTCTGTTCTACCCCAGTCTCTCCTCTTGTTCTTCTAATCTCCTCTATTGCCCTTATTGTCTAGTTTCCTTTTGAATGCAAATTGTTTGTCCCGAAAGTTTTACTTTGCCACCGATAGTGCCTGTAATTTCTTTTCCTATTTGAGTGCCTTCTCCAAGACTTGATTCATGTTCTCAGGGGCAAACATATCCACTTCTACCCCAATATCAGTATTCAACCCCAAAAGAAACTTCCATGCCTGAGACCTTTCATCCTTTTGATAGATAGGAACATATTTCAATAGCTTTGCAAATTTATCCCAATACTATTGGACCATGAAATTTCCTTGTCTAAGATTCAGAAACTTAGTCATCTTCTCATCATAAAATAGTTGTGGAAGCCATCTCTCATGGAAGTGGCTCACAAACTGCCTCCAAGTTAGGTTTTCTTTTGAATAACAATATTATTCTTTTATGTTTATCCACCAACTAGCAGCTTCTCCCTCTAACTGGTAGGCTCCCCAGGTTTCCTTGATATTCTCTAAGTAGCTTCTTAGTTCAAAATATTTCTCCATTTCGATTAGCCATCCTTCTACAGCATCCCCCATATGTTTACCATTAAATTTAGGAGGAGTTATCTTCTTCAGGTCTTGTGAGATGTCTAGAGTGGTAGTATCCTGCCGAGCCCTAGGAACCTCTAGCTCATTTTGAGCTATGTGTACTTCTGCACCTTGAGGTTCATTTTTAGGTTCCAAAATATTTTCTATAGTCCCCTGTCTAGTCTTTAAGTCCTGTACAGTTTTCTCAAGGTTTTCCAACTTTTCTCTCTGTTCTGTCAACAACTGAATAATTGCCTCTATCCCAGCATTTGGGTTCTTAGGTGGGTTTTCAACATGTTCTTGGTTTCCAACTAGTTCTTGGTTTTCAACTAGTTCCTCTCCATGCAGATCTTGCAAACTTTGGGTTCTCGTCATTTAATTCTGAAACAAGGAGAGATGAGGTTTACCAATTGCTACAATTTTTGGTTTACAACATGCAATTTGACTATAATTAAATCTATCACAATTCTTATCTTAAATACCAATTATTATCAATTTTGAGTTAGTAGGCCTCTAGGCCGAGTGTTTGAACCACGCTCTGATACCACATGTAGGGACCCACTTGGTCCAAACTCAAATTTTCAAAATTTTTACTTTATTAACAAGTTCTTATGAGATATATCAAGACTTTGATTGAGTACTCAGGAAAAACTTTGGCCAAAACGGGCCATATGTTCAAATCAGAACATTCTTAAGCCACCCGGGCTCTTCTATCCTTTGGGCAAATAGGTTCATATAGAACTAGGTCAAACAGACCTTATCACTACCTGATTCGGGTAGAACAAACAATGGCCAAAAGGCCTAGTGGTCTAACGGACCAATACTCTATCCAATCTGGGATACATAAACATAACAGCTTAATGGGCTAAGGAGGACAGGAATCATTATGCTCTAGCCAGAGACTTTTGACTCCCTCGGGACCAATATAGGTTCATGAGTCACTTCCTGGGGACCACAGTCTGCCTAGACACTATACTGAGGATGTCGACCAGGGAACACATAACATCAACTTGTACTCACCTCAGTTTACGGCAAAGTAATCCACCCCGGTGATTCTTCTGAGTACTAGGAGAGTTCTAAGTTACCTAGATAACTTTTAAACTAGGGAATGACATTATGAACTTGATTATAAGGAGTATACTATATCTGAGGGACCTGAGTACTGGGGGCATCCTTCGCCGTCCAGACTGCCTACCTACCCTGTATCCATGGGATCAAGGCCCTCTATGGATGCGATCTACATGACGAATGCAAACATGTAGTTCTGTCTTGCACTATGTTTAATGTAGCTGTGAGTGAGTACAAAACTCTTCGTCGATTACCACCCACTCGAGTGATACAATGGACGAAATTCCTAAGGAACTATTTTGCAAACACACCTCCCGGGAGTGTTTGGCGTTTAAGTTTTTCAAGTGTGAATAGTTTACCTAACACGCATATTTTCCTAATGAGATCTTCCCATTGATCGTCCTACAACAATTTTCAATAGGTTCTCCTTTTCTTTTCTTTTAATTAATCTTTTTAGTGAGGTATCCGAGGAGATTTTCCCTTCTTGCAGATTTAACTTTGACATGTTCCTTATTACTCCCCGACGATTTAGAGGGACGATGCCTAGATGTCGTTGTTGCAGCTATGTTAGGCGCGAGGTACTTGGCTCAATGCGATGGCATTACCCGTAAACGTGACCCAGAGGTACCGTAAATACCAAACACTATGATTTGTTTGAGTTTGGATGTTTCTTTACAAGGTTTACCTATCTAATGACAAAGGAAAAAACTTGCATAATAACAATTGATAAAGGGAAATACTATTTTAATCACAATGCAGATAAAAGATGCTCTATCATCATAAATAGAACTAGAAAAGAAACTTAATCAATTTTTATAAACATATGAGTAGAAAGAAACTTATATCAACTCATGAATAGAAAGATCTTGTAAAATTTGATCTAGGTCAAATAAAAGTAATCTTTGATAACTAGTTCAACTACTAAATTAACATATGCAATTTCAATAAACCCTTTTTAATTTATCACAATTCTAAGTGTTTGTATCTAGTCATTCTAAAACCAACAATACCCCTGTTTGATCATTTAGAAATTCACACAATCTAAGATGTGATATTAAATTGAATTCACCATATACTTAATTCAATCACTTTTGATGAAACTTAGATTATAAAAGATATACATATCTATCTGCCATACCCTTTGTATTCGATCATGCATATATAAGTAGTATCAATATCTTGACCCTACCAAGTTTTAAACATGATACCTAATCTTAATCATAGTAAGAAAACCCATTTGATTATTAAAGCGTACCAAGTAGCTTAGTTTGAATAATAATCCACCACTATTGTCAAGGTAACCACTCCTCAATTATGTAAAAATTCCATCATATAAATCCTTATTTCTCTAGCCTATACAAATATAGTCTCATGTTAATAGATGCATTCATTATGGATTTGTCTTGTATAATTGTTTTCTCAAAATTCTTTATATATAAGCTACCCTTGTATTTCTTAACTCTCTGTTGTTGCATTATTGTATACATTTATTTGTATATTTGCCATGTATATTCTTACCCTTTTTCAAATCATTTTTCTTATACTAGTTTACCTTATGCCATTAATTCTTTTATTTTCTTATTTACCATTTATTATTTACATTATGATCTTGAATTCGTGCACTTTTATATTTATATCCAAAAAACATTTTTCTTCAACCAACTATAATATGTATTCCAACTTTAAAATGCAACCATATCACTATGCCTTTTATTGAAATTGTAGTTATAGCGATTATTTTTATTATTTTTATTATTACCGAGATTTACTCTTAAATTCTAAATTGTGAAAATTTATGGGTGTCAATTAGCCGATAGGCTTTTATATATGAGTGATTCATATTGCTTAGAAGGTTAGGAGATAAGGTTATGGTAAGTTCCAAATCTTTTAAGTATTTTCTATGGAACCTTTGACTCATATCTCTCGACTATATAGCATTCCCTATAAGTATGTTGATCATCCTCTATGCATACAATGCATGAAATACTCAATCATCCGATTACTTTAACTAAAGAAAGCATGCTTGCAAGTTAATCCTGAAAAGCTAGTAGGGAACGAGTGCCGCTTTCATCTCTATTTATGTGGTAATATTGACAAAATTATTGACACAATGTTAAAACCTTCATCCATCTAAAGATGAAATATGGAAAAAACATTAGGCTTGTGTATGGTAAACTCCACAAGTAAAGCAACTGACAAAATAATATCTCCGGAGAAAGTCATTTCTCATTTTAATTATAGTTACTTTTTAGTTGCAGTGGAATTTCTTTGTGAAATGCTCGTATACATCTACTAAATAATAATAAATATGAAGTTTGGAACATTGTGACCGTATAGAAATTTATCTGGAGCATACCATATCACATAGAGTTTTGGGAACCTTGATTTGATTCACACAATGGTACATATAGTTTAATCCATGCATCCTTGAGATAATAAAATATAAAACTTTGGGAGTATGGCTTCATGTTTCAAATCTTGAGGACACTAAGAAGAAGCAGCTTGCTGATCAATAAAACAAATTTTATTAACATAGAGACAAAACTTTCCAGAATGTCATCAAGTGGACGCAATGATTGCAGTAATTACAAAATGGATTTATTGAAATGAGGTTAGAAATTTTCTAGTGAAAGACATTGGCAGACATAAAGCCAAAAATCAAAATGGGAACTTTGAACTGAGGACGATTATCTGTCAAGGCTAAATTAGGTAAGATATTATAGTTCGAGATACTGGGGCAGACATTATTCACAGGAAAGACACGCCAACTGTTTGAAAAAATTCCCAAATGAGATGTCATCTCATGGAAGGCCGTGATGGCAGGATATGCACGAAAAAGAGTTAGAAATTTTCAAACAAAGGGAATTGGCAGATGTAAAGTCATATTCCATAGCCTACGCTAATGTCCTTCCTACCGATGCCTTTGTGGGAGTTTTGGAATAGGGCATCAACATACATCAAAGCATAGATGAATGACAAACTTCATCAGATGTTGTAGTTACAAATGCTCAATATTTATGTATATAGCACACATGGACTGTTCGGTTGGAAAGAGATTAGAAATTTTTTTTTTAGGAAATTCTTAAATCACTACTAACATCCTCCCTGTTTGTGCCTGCATGGGCCAGGCACAGAATATGGAATATGGGCAGTAGGATGCTGAGGGCTGTGGCAGAGAGGAGAGGTAGACGAGTTAGAGGGAAGTCTAGATCAACCATACTACAAAACGTTTTAATAAAAACTACCATACATATATTAAATTTGCAACCTATCAACATGAATTTTCAACTAAAATCAATTTGCAAAGTGCAAGAACTGGAATAAAAAGAAGAAGAGAAGAATTCTTACAGATTCTCCAGCATTCTCCAACTAGAGATGGGGTGCTTTCCTTCCTCAAAAATCTAGGCAATTTATAGAAAATTACCACCTTTAGGGAGGAAGTTCTAAGTCTTCGGTCAAGTCTCCATCATAAATGCACCTCTTCATTTTCCAAATTGACATTCAATGCTTGTGGAGATGGACTTGCAAATGGAGAAAATGGACATCATCTCATAAATTCTGGTCTTGACTTGAGGATGGGAGAGAAGGTTCCTCATTAAGGCTCTTTCTAGAAGTGTTTGAAAATTAGGGAAATATTTCTCTCATTTGATTTTCTTTCAAATTTAAAATTTAAAATATTGAGTTGTGACAATCCATGCCAACGTTGAGGAATTTGGAAACTCAAAATTGATGTACATCTATCACAAACAACTAATAGATGAGAGTTTTGAACTCAAACCTCAATTCAAGGCCATCTGAGATAAACACTTCAGACATTGCATACATGTTCCCTGTTTTACAGAAGATGATTAGGTCTGATGTCCTAAGAAGGATGTATGATAATTTCATGTGGTTAATGAGGCCCTTCAAGATAACAAAAGATGCCATCAGGGTAGTGACTAGACTACATTCTTTTGGTGGGTTATGTACACTTAAATCTATCAAGAACCAAACAATAATTGAAGCCACCAGATCTAAATTTGACAAAAGAGAAATGACCATAGATGACATCATAGATTTGGATGTCAAGTTTGCCTCAATGATAATTGGATACAAGATCTATCATTTTAGCAGGTAGAATTCTATGTCTGGGATTGCAATATATTTAGCATATTAGATGTTGAGGGAAGATGCAGATTATGACCTATGTGATCTTCTCCTAAATCAACTATTAGAAAACCTGTAGAAGATCAAAAAGGATAAGAAAAATTCCTTCAAATATGGTTCTCTAATACTATGTCTATTCTTCTAATATATCAATGAGCTACCTAGATCTAGTGGTTGGGTTTGGCAAAATGATAAACTAGTTGCAATCCAGATTAGAGATTATATGTATGGACTTGGTGATGATAAATCTTAGAACATAGCTCTCTGGGGTTACTTTAAGAACTTCCAAAGCATGATTCAAGCCAGAGAGAGAATACCTCAAACCATAGTTGAGAAATACAAGGATATAGTGTGCTTCATGGTTGACACTGATCAATGCCTAATGGAGGCAGTTGAACCCAGAATAATGTGGATAATGCTTATGGGATACGAGGTCAATGAGAAAATATTGGAGCTAGATATTCAACACCTATTGAGCCAGCCTAAGGACCCTGAGGTAGAAAGGTTTGGAACCTTTCAAGAACTAAGTGTAAAATTACATGTTGAGTTAAGACAACCAGAGATAAAGAGGAAAGTAAAAAGGGAAGTTGAGGAAATTGCCAAAATATTTGGCCTATCAAAAGAGGCAATAGACAGAAATAGAGAGAAAATGGAGAAGGCTGAGAAAGAGAAACAAGAAGCAAAGAAAGGAGATGTTCCAGTACAAGCCTCCTCCCAGACTAGATCCTCCAAGAGCTCTATACCTACCACTCCTAAAAGCTCAAGGGCCACCAAACTGGAAGTCAAGACATCTAGAAAAGGAGAAAAGAGGATGAAGACCAAAGCCACAAGGTCATACACAAGTCTTAAAGATGATGAAGAAACATAATCTAATGAGGAAATCAAGAAAATGAAGAAGAAGAAAACATCCAGGGAATTCTCTACTAGTAAAAATAAGGAAGAAAAGGTAGAAGAATTTGTTCAAAAGATCACTCTTTCCATTGATGACATCATCAAGGAAGTTACTATGGATGGAAACCTATAGCCAGTAACAAAGTTCCATGCAGGTACCTTAATATTTACAATAAAGCTTTCATTGAAATTATATCATTAATTCCCAAAAGTCTAGAAAATGTACTTGAACTGAGAAAAGAGAATGCAAAGGCAAAAGACCTAGAGATTCAAGAACAAATAATGATTCAACATTATCCTTCTATCACTCCAAAACAAATGGACATGATATTTAAGGATTGTAAGGATGAGTTCCGGAGTAAGGCAAGAATGAATAAACTAATGCTTGGAGAAACAAACCAAGTAGCAAGTGAGACAAAAGATATCCCCTAAAATGCCTTGAAAAAATTCAATCTTCCTATTATAGAGGAATCAGTTGAAGAACCTTCTACCATGGATGTTGAAGGATTAAATGTAACCAATGAAGAAACGTCTGATGTAGAAGGATCAAAAGAGATAAATGAAGAGAATTCTAAGGACTTAGATTCCTCTATTCTAGAAGAGGAAGTTCATGAAGTAGTAATCTCATGTGACATCTCTCCTCCAGATCCCACTATGAACATTCCAAATTTTGAAGTTGAAGGAGAAGGAAGAAAAGAGGAGAAAGTAAGTCAAGAAGAAGAGGTTAGAGGAAAAGAAGAAGAACAAGCAGAAGAGACTAATGTTGACTGTTTTAGTATCCCAAAAGAAAAGAAAACTCAATCACCAGCAAGAGACAATGTAGAGGTAGTGAAGAACTTCTTGAACAAAGAAATGATGGAGATAGATGAACTTGAGCTATTTCAAGGGCCACTAAATTTCAACTCTTTCTCTCCAATCCAGACAATAAAAATAACATCTTTTGCTCAAGCCAAAGCAAAAGAAAAAATCCTAAAATCTCACATGGAAGACTGTGAACTGTTGGAGATGGCATCTGGGATGCTAGAGAAGATCATGCCATCATTCCAAAAGGATCCTTCAACCTCACCATCTGGCAACCTGAAATCTTTGGTAAATTCTGTTGACACTCACTTTGAATCTCTAGAAAAATCAGCAGAAGCTAAGGGCTGGAAGGAGTTTCTTGGAAAAAGATTCATTGAAGTACAAGGACTCATTGCTAATGGTAGGAGGACCATAGACATTGGAATAAAGAGCCTTGAAAATGCTCTTAAAGATGGTGGGGACATGTACAAATTTTGTCTATCTTGGCCCAAAGTGACAGAGGATATTGAAAAGAGGGCGAAAGAACAAGAAGGTAAACTATCAAGTTTATCTCAGAATTTTGATCCCCTTACTACCTCTTTAATGAATCAAGAATGCCAGGCCATTGTCATCATAAATGAAATAAAGAGGCTGAATAAAGAAAAGAAGGATATAATAAAAGGAATGAGTGAACTCAGAGGGATAATTATCCCTAAGTTAGAGGTAATGCATGAGGCCTTGACAGATGCTCAGACCACAGCCCGGACTAGTGATCTGGCAAATTTAAGAAGGACAGAAGCATATGCATTTTTGTTGAGTGGTCATAGCTCCATTTTGGATAGGATGAAGAAGAGCTGGGTCACAAAGTTTGTATAGTTGAAGGCCACTTTTGTGGATATACTTAAGTATATGTAAGTATAACATTTATATATATACTTATATGGCCATGTATAGGTTAATTTTTGAAAAATTTTGGTATGTAGGTTCCGCCCTTTGCCATTGATGTCAAAGGAGGAGTAAGGAGTAGTGAAAAATGAGGAATCTAGCTAAGGGGGAGCTTCGATATAATAGTACAAAAGACAAAGCATTAGCCAAGGGAGAGTTCACTGTGACACTTAGCCATTTTTCACTAAGTGTTGCCATCAATGCCAAAGGGGGAGATTGTTGGAAAGAGACACTATGTGGCTTCATGAGTGTTGTCATTGATGGCAACAAAGTCTATCCCACACATTTGCAGTACATAGTATGCCTATACAAGAAGTTAGATTGAAGATTGTTTTGATCTAGTGAACAAGAATAGAGTATGTAACAAGGTCCGATAATCAGGTCTAGATCTCTTAGATGGTGTAACTCAGTAAGTTGTGGAATTGGGAAAGTCAAGAGCGATATCATGACTATTGTATTCCAAAGATTTATCCTCTGGTAGTAAAGCATGGAAAAGATATGGGCATCTCGGTATTGGGTTCTAGTCAAGCAAAGCAGACAAAGGAAGAACTGATCGGTAGAGTATCAGACTTCAATCCAGATGAGTAAATGATATTGATCAAGTAATTTGTGGGATCATACATTGTTGGCTGAATGATTAATGACTTCCATATCTATGTTTTTGATATGCATCACAAATCAAGCATGGATTCAGCTGACAGAGTAATTACTTGCAGTGTTCTTGATATCAACTAGCAAGTTAATAAAAATCCTTGATGCGGATATATCCCAAATAGATTTTAGCATGTGAGGTTGGAAAAACAATAAGTAGTGAAGAAAAGTAGAGATAAGTATGGGAACAACAATCCAAGCCCGGTATAGAACAACAAGATTGACAAGATGAATGATGAAGTGCATTAGATATGTAGATTGTGCCTAAACCAGAATTGAACTCTTGCATTTATAGATGCTTCTCGTCAGTTCAAACACTTGATTATCTTCTATAAGTTCTATAGACAGTGAGTCTCTTGTAGGCAGTGTGCCTCTTGTGAGCAGTGTGCTCGGGTAGTGAGACCTAATTAGCAAGTGCCATTTTGTACTCCTTTATTCTTTTAATAGAGAATACAATCTTGGGTTAATTACCCCATGGTTTTTCCCTTAACAGGGTTTTCCACATAAAAATCCTTGTGTTATGTGTGTTGATTTTATTTATGTTCTTATGATCACATATGCTTATATGTTCTGATGTTGCACTAATTATTAAAGATAACCAAAGAAAAGGAAGTTAAATAAATTTTGATATAACCAATTCACCCCCTCTCTCAATTATATGCCTTATTTCCAACAATTGGTATGGGTGAGATGGATGTTGTGTTAGGTATGAAGTGGTTGAATGATATTGAGGAGTTCACACTCAACTCCCAGACAATGGAAATGAAGTTTGAGGTGGACGGAGTTAGACATGTGTACAGAGGCATTTCAAATGGTGGGTTGAGTGTTGTTTCTCTCAAGCGGATGGAGCGATTGATTCATCATGATTAGGTGGAGTGGGTAGTAGAGATGCCTGCAACAGATCAGTAGAAGCATACATATCCTCCTGACATACAGTCTATACTTACCAAACACACCAAAGTGTTTAGTGATATTCCACTAGGTAAACCTCATGATAGAGGTTTTGAGCATGTAATCGAGTTGGAGTAGTGTGCTAAGATAGTAATAAGTACACCTTATAGGCACATGAAGAGCTATAAGGTTGAGATCGAGAAGGCTATCAAAGAGCTTTTCAAGATGGGTCACATCAAACCCAGTAAGAGTCCATTTGCATCATCCATGGTATTAGTGAAGAAGAAGGATGGGACCCTCAGAATGTGTATTGACTACAAGGAACTCAATAAGAAAATAATCAAGAATTGGTACCCCAATTCCCATAATAGATGAGTTGATTGATGAGTTGCATAGGGCCTATTACTTCTCCAAGATCGATTTGAGATTAGGTTACCATTAGATCTAGGTAAAAGATGAGGATGTGGAGAAGACAACATTCGAGAAGTCATTATGGGCACTTTGATTTCCTAGTCATGCCATTTGGTTTGACCAATGCACCAGCTACCTTCCAATCTTGTCAGTTGAGGAGATTTGTGTTGATTTTCTTTGATGATATATTGATTTATAGTAGGACATGGGAAGAGCATCTAAAACACATTGACATTGCTCTGAGCATCTTGGAGAGGGAGTCGTTGTATACCAAAATGTCAAAGTGTGAGTTTGGGATGACCAAGTTGCTATACTTGGGTCATATTATCAATGCCAATAGTGTGAACGTAGACCCAAAAAAGATTCAGGCAATTGTGGATTGGCCACCCCAAAGAGTCTCTCATATCTTAAGGGACTTCTTGGCCTTTGTAGGTATTACCGCAAGTTTGTGAAGGGGTTCTCTCAGTCAGTTGCTTCCCTTACATATTTGACTCGTAAGGATGCTTTTAGTTGGACGTATAGGGTACAAGAGTGTTTTGACAAATTCAAACAGATCATGAGTACATGTCTTGTGTTAGCTTTACTCGATTTTAACAAACCTTTCGAGCTACAGTGTGATGCCTTTGGTGAAGGTATTGGTGCGGTGATCATGCAGGATAGGCACCCCATAGCATTTAAGAGTAGGAAGTTGAGGGGTGTGGAGAGGAGTTATAGCATATATGACAAGGAGATGTTATCCATCATGCATACATTGGCTAAGTTCAAATAGTACCTTATGGGTAGTGAATTTGTGGTTAAGATGGATCACAACAATCTGAAGCATTTCCCTGGCTAGAAGGATTTGAATGAGAGGCAACAGAAGTGAGTCAAGAAGCTATAGGCCTATGATTTTGACATTGTTTATGTCAAGGGGAAGAAGAACGTTGTTTCCAATGCTCTATCTAGGAGGCCCCATTTGTGTGCACTTGGTGCTATTGCAGATGATTGGAGGGAATTGGTTCCAGCAGAGTATGCCAAAGATGAGTGGGCTACTAGAGTCATTGATGTCACCATTAAAGAAGATAGGTACACAATGGTAAATGATTTAATCATTTACAAGGATAGGATCTTCTTGGTGTTAGGCTCTCAGATGAAGCAAATGTTTTTGAGGGTATTCCATAATTTGCCTATGGCAGGGCATCTAGGATACTTCAAAACATATAGGTAGGTTAGAGAGAAGTTCACTTGGAAGGGCCTCAAGACCGAGGTGAAGTAGTATGTGAGAGAGTGTCCAATATGTCAGCAAAACAAGCAGGAGCACTCACTTTTAGGAGGTTTATTGTAGACCCTACCCATTCCTGATATGAAGTCAGATAGCATTTCCATGGACTTTATCGTAGGTCTACCTAGAGTCCAAGGTAGGGAATGTATTTATGTGGTGGTGGATAGATTGATGAAGTATGCACACTTCTTTGCTATTCCTACCACCTACACTGCAACTCAGGTTGCAGAGTTGTTCTTTTAGGAGGTATTTTGACTCCATGGGTTGCCTTGAAGTATTGTCAGTGATAGGGACAATAGGTTCCTCAGTAATTTTTGGCAGGATCTCTTCAGGTTGTTAGGGATAGAGCTCACACCCAGTACCAGTTACCGCCCCCAGACTAATGGTCAGACAGAGATAGTTAATAAGTGGGTGGAAAGATACCTCTAAAACTATGTTTAAGGACAATAGAAGGCATGGGTTGAGTGGTTTCACATGGGGGAGTATTGCTGCAATTCCACTTACCACATGTCCATTCAGATCATGGCATTGTATGGTTATGAGGTGCTAAGCTTTGTTGATTTACTGTTTGGTGATAGCAGAGTACCAAAGGCCAAATACTTCCTTTAGGAGACTCAAGATATCATGAGGGCATTGAAGGAGAACATACAGAAGGCTTAAAATCAATAGAATCAATATGCAGATTAGCGGAGAATTGAGCAATCATTTGAGGTTGGTGACATGGTTTACCTCATG
Organism: Cunninghamia lanceolata; assembly: GCA_027924645.1. Taxonomy (NCBI): domain Eukaryota; kingdom Viridiplantae; phylum Streptophyta; class Pinopsida; order Cupressales; family Cupressaceae; genus Cunninghamia; species Cunninghamia lanceolata. The sequence continues at coordinate 9,592,436 of BSBN01000111.1, forward strand.
TTGTAGCCTTATAGGCAGTCTACTCTCAAAAAGAGTAGAGCGAAGAAGTTGAAGCCATGATATTATGGACCTTTTAGGATCTCCAGGAAGATTGGAGTGGTGGCTTATGAGTTGGAGTTACCAGCCGGGAGTAGGGTACATAATGTGTTCTATGTTTCTCACCTCAAGAAGGCACTGGGGCACAATGTTACACCATCAGTTGAGTTGCCTCCTCTTGATGAAGAGGGGAAGTTGATATTAATACCTGAAGCCATTATCAACACCAGGGATCATAATTTGAGGAGGATTATTAGAGAGTACCTGGTCAAATGGAAGAACTTACTGATTAAGAATGCTACATGGGAGAACAAGCAGATATTGGAGCATCCTGATTTGAGATTGCTTGAGGCAAGCAATCTTAGGGAGGGCAGACTGTAATGTCCCCTTATAGACACATGGTTAGTCCATCATGGAGTTCCCATGGGCTAACAGTTTGGTGAGGGAACTGGGGTTAGTTTGGTCCTGGAGGTCTTGTCAGTGTAGGAGTTATGGTTCACATTTAGTGGATCCAGTTGGTACCCTCGTGGTTGACTTAGTGGGCTCTTGATCGTTACTTATTATTTTTAATAAGTTTAGGTTTGGTGTCACTAGGATTTTTAGAGTTAGATCAGATGTGTTTCATCAAGGCCTTTCCAACAAGCTATAAATCGTTGGTTTTTGATATCATCTTGGCCTCTGTTTTAAAGTCCATAAATTAAACATTATTATTTAATATTTGACCTTCATGCCTAGGCTCAACAACTTAATGTTGTTTTAAAAGAGGGGACTTTAAGGGTGATGTTGAGGAAATAATTAAAGAGAATTATAATATTTTAAAATGTATTTTCTGTCTCATGTTTTATCCCATATGCAAGACGATTTTAGAGACTCCTAGTTGGAAATGTATAAAAGGAGGAAAAGTGCTCTCATTTGGAAATGCTATGTTTATGATATTTCTACCTTTCAGCTCTGCTAGGGTTTCATATTCCTTGTAGTTTGAGGATTCGAACTAGAGACTCTTGGAGATGGAAACCTCCTTGAGTAATGGTATCCCACAGGTGTGAAAGATCACCCGATGGTGCTATTGAAGGTGGATGTATTCAACATTCACAAATGTACTTGCAATGGAGTTATTCAAAGTTTTGTTTGGAGTTGATTGATACATCTCTCTTCATTGTTGATGTATGCTGATAAGAAAAGGATTAGAAGGAAGATTTTAGTGTGTTAGAGAAGGTTGTTTGCTACTGTGTATTTTCTCTTTATTGGTTGTACTTGCTCTAACCATGACGTGGGTCCTTTAGAGGACTTTCTTCTTGCATTGTAACTTCTATGTGAGTCTTAGAGAGGCATTTGGAGCTTTATTCATTGTTGCTAATGATTGTATGGTCATTTCTTTCCTTTCCTTGGAGTGTGGAGTGATTTTTAGCCATACCATTGGCTAGTCTCACAATAGACAAAAATTGAAGTTTCAAATCTTCATATGGGTATGTTGTGATAATTGTTTATTAGCCATTTTTCTATCTAGGTAGTCATTAGTTTCTTCATATCTATTGTATATTTTCAGGGTTTTCTCTCTATGCTCTATATTATATGCTTCGACAACACATCTATAGGAAAACTTAAATCCCCTTCTGCATTCTTCTGTCTAGTCTGAAAGATCACACAAAATTAAAAAAATAACACATAAAAAGATCTTAAAAAAATACAAACAGGTATGACACTTTACACCAGCCTTAGCTAATTTAAGGTATCCACCCTAATTGTAGGTTGATGCCCAACTAAAAACTTTAAAAATGGATTTGAGGTTGCTACGCTTGACTATTTGGTAGTGGACACCCTAGCTATAGGTTTCCACCCAATTGGAAACATGAGACAAATGATATTTTCGATGGTTACAAGTGACCACTCAAGTCGATAAAAGGTAAGGCTATGCCCAAACAAATGATACTAAGAGTGGGTGATATAGGATGCATTCCCTCCTTTAAGTAAATTAGTGAAAAATGATGCATAGATAAAAGAGACAACCATTTTAAGGTTAATGGCTAAGAGGAAAGGTATAATGAGAAAGACCAAGGATTTTGATGAGAGGAGAAGAATAAAGTGCAAAGATGGGGAACATCTAGGTTATGTCTCCAAGAAATTAAAAAAGATAAGAGAACAAGTGGAACAAGCATCACATACCCACAAGTGAATATATGGTAATGTGATGAGAGAGGGTAGAATATTTAGGTCATTACTCTAAGAGATGAAGAAACATATCATGATGAACATTAGGGATAACTTTAAGGAACCCCCCTGAAAATACTTATAAAATCCTGGTGAATCCTAGCTTGAGGCCATAAATTTTTTGGTGAATCTATGACTATTTTTGGAAAAAAAAAACTTTCATTAGCGAATTTTTTCAAAATTGTTGATAGTGGTTTTTTGCTGGCAAATTGTATATAGATTTGAAAAACAAAATTAATTTCCTTAGCAAATTATAGTTGTATTCCAAAAAAATAAATAAATTAGGTGGAAAATTATAGTTTTAGTCCAAAAAACAAAATAAATTAGGTGGCAAAATATATAGATATTCAAAAATGTAAAATAAATTATTTGCAAAATGTGCTGGCAATTTTTTGAAAAATCATGTGGCTGGTGAAAATATCAAATGCCAAATTATAATGACTAATTTACTTCACAAATTTATAGATTACAAAAATATTTACATTTAGATCGATGGATAGTCAATATCATAGATCAACAACATTAGTTCTATTCTGGGTTGCAGTTGTGACACACACATCTTTCTCCATAAAGTCTCCAAAATAGAGACAAGTGTCAATGAAGGAGTAATTTAGATTAACAAAAAATGAAAATAACAATTCATCTATTGAAAATAACTGAAATATATAGATTAACACAACATTGCCCTATCAACAACACAAAGTTTGCCAAAGGATCCTAAATGCAGATTGACATACTTAGTATATATAGCCTTGTCATAAAATAATTGTTTTTGAAATAATAAGAGCTTCTTGAGGACAACTGATTTAAAACATAAAATAATAATAAGTATTTTGCCACAAGAGTATCCAGAGCATGTTTAAAGAAATAACATAAAAATAAGAAATGCCATCATGTGGTAGTAGTTTGGTCTTCGTTTTGAATAGCAGTCGAGCCCACCTGAGTTGATGCTCTTAGTTTTTCCTTGTACCTCACATACCTAGTAATGATGGGATTTAAAATCTTGTCACTTGGTCCATAGGTAATGTTTTCCTGGAGTTTCCACTTATTTATCATTCTATCTACATCTATTAGTCTCTTATAGATATCATCAATTTCATGCTTGAAAGGTCTAAGATACATTGCTATATGTCCAAGATTCCCTAGTGATTCACCATTAACTACATTAGGACCAACAAGCTCTTTAGTAAGCATCTTCTTAAAAATTTTCTTTACTTCCTTGACATCATGCAAGTTGAAGTTCTCTCTACTTTCATATGAAATCTCTACATCTAAGATGGTACAAATGTTTTTAAGATCAACCATATCAGTGTGACATTGATTCAAAAATCTTCTTATTTATCCATTATAATCCCCTAGAACAGACCTCTTCCACTCTAGTGCATCTAGCCAAGACACAAAATCATTCTGATTTGGATCATTTTTTTTTTTCAGGTACAAGAATATTTGCATCAATTCTCATCATATCTTTTATCTCTGTAGACAACATGAGTAGATTATTGTCTTCTCTCTTTATATTTCGTAAATTTGCAACTAGCCTTTTCCTTTTATCATAAATAAGGGTATATAGTTTCATAAGCTCCTCAATGTACAACAAACCATCATCGGTGAGTTGGTCCACCCATTTCTTGATGGCCTTACCTAGAGTTTGATATCTCATGATTTGTAGCAACATGCTAGGATCCATTCTATCAATAGAAACATTGGGAGTTGCATCAGAGGATTGAGAAGTACTATTCAAAATAGATTGAATGAAAGATGTCAGAGAATTCACCTAGGCTTGCAGCTTTGCATTCTCCTACTACTGAACTTTAACTCTCTTTGCTAGCATGTATAGAGAGAATTTTTCATGATATAAATCACCTTCCATAGTAGGAGGACACATGCCAATCTTGGTCAAATTAAAATCCTCTTCTGTGACTTCATTTTCATTTTTATCCCCAATCAGGTCTGTAATCTCCAAAATCCTATGCCCTAAGGAAGAATTTGTTACCATCTAAGACATCTTTTTAGCCTTCTTAGGCTTAGGTGTAGGATGCAACAATTTAGCTACAATATCAATGTCTGTGTCTATCATTGGGGCATATTGCCTGATCCTCTTTTTCTCAACAACTTTCTTTAGCCAGGAAGGGGAAGACAAAAATGTACAACACTCACTTGCACCCAAGACAACTCTATCTAACTGATTAAGAGTCTCTTGCGCATGAGTTTCATTTGATATGGGGGAGGTTGGAATCTCAAACAAGGAATGAAAAGTACTATCATCAGCAATCTATTGAAAAATGGAAGAATCATTACTAGGTGAAGCAGACATAGGAGAAGTCATGTGATCTACCTACAATTGTTGTAAAGAATCCAACTTCTTCTTTTCTCATGGTTTCACAAATGCAGGTTGACCATCTTGTTCACATACACCTTTTAGTTTCCTATTATCTTCAGGCTAGTCTCCATCCCCACCACTACTAGATTGTGAACATTTTGATATGCATCAAACAACTGAGAGGGGTGGTGAATTAGTTGTCACAAAAACTTAAACACTTTCTACAATTAAACATTCATCACGTATCCACAATTATTATGATTAAACAATGAGTTCATGAAATCATAAACTTAACCAAAAACACAAGAGACACCAGATTTATGTGGAAAACCCTAAGGTGGGTAAAAACCATAGAGAGGATTAACTCTCAATAGATATTGCAATATTTAAATAGTGATGTTCAGGCTTGGTCACCCCATGGGCCTAAACATACTGGCTTACTACCATGAAAAACAACTAGGTCTAGCAGGCTCACTACCTCAACCCTAAACTTAGCAAGATTACAATAAGGGTTATTAAACCCTGAGCACTATTAAACTCTACTGGTGGCTTACTGTGAAATTCACTGCCATGATCAACACCTTTATTTATTGAAAATAAACAATTCCTTAGCTCTATTTTTCCTCTACCTTGCTCTTCCTCTGCTCTGCGCTTCCTCTTTTTTCCTCTGCCTTTTCTCTTCTCTACCTTTGGACATTTCTTAGTACCTTATTATCTCTACTCAAGGAAACCTTTTCCATGACTCAACTACAAGTATTTATACACTACATCAACCTTGGAATGATCATCAAAGTCAACATCAACCATTGGAACAATCTCCAAGGTTAGTATTACAAACATTTACAAAATAGGTCTTGATCTATTGTAACATCATGCAAAGTGAATGAAATGTGGATCATGCCATGCCTTATCTTGGACTCAAACGTGATCTTCCACACTAGAACATGCTTTCAAAATCTTCTAGAGATCTTCACAATCATTAGGATTGACCAGGTCGGCTAAGACTGGTTACACACTACGTTATTTGGGAACAATCTTCACACACCATCTCAATTTATTAACATGGTCCAAAGTCTAGATAGGAACATGATTAGGAGACATCCACAAGCACACTATAATCATCAAGAGTAACTGCATGAACCTTAACCACTTTATTCATAAGAATCTTCTCACTGGAGTACATGAACTTTACTGTCTTCAACTGTCATAAAAGAAAGATAGCTTACAAACCACCAAACCACGAACCATTGCAACTATAGGTAGTTATCATCATCCCAAACTTCCCTCTAGAACCACAGAGTAAAATACTTTATTACAAAGAAATGTGGAGCTAAATATGGTCTTCTTGTCTCAACTGAACTTACAAAAAAAGTAGGATTCACTCTAGTGAACACAAATCAGTCAAATCTTTATGCAGGTGGCTCGGACCTGAATTGTAGCATCCTCAAACATACCTCTAACTTACTTCCAATTTGCAGACCATGACTTGTAAGCAAGAACAAATGTAGAGTAGTTTACCTTGACTATTCTTTAGCATACAACTCACTATCTATACTGTACTTCTCCGTGGCTTACTTGTTTCTTCCAGAGAGGCTAATTTTATCAATATCCTCAACATACAAGTCTTCTAAATAAGTAATGGAATAGGATACAGTTGACACCAATGGCAAGAAGAATATGTTGACATCAATGACAACACTGATTAGGCACATACTTGCAACAATTTCCCCCTTTGTCATTGATGGCAACATATGATGTGAAAAACTGCAACAACCATCAAGACAAGATTCTCCCCCTTTCTCGTTACACACCTGCACTCTTTCTTTCTCCAAAATTCTCCCCCTTTCTCTTACACACCTGCACTCTAAGGTTTTCACATGACTTCTCTCCCCCTTTGACATCAATGGCAAAGGGCACATACTTGCACTCTTCTACTCTAATCTATTCTTTCCTCTAAACTCTCTGACTACTCCCACTAAGAAGTAGCCCTAAAAAGGATCAATCTAGACCTCTAAACACCTCCAAACTGATGCACCATTGTGCCTCCTAGTTTAGAGAAGGACGGGTGATGACCCTTAACCTTTGTCTAAGATAGTCAAAAGTATCCTTGGGCAAAGGCTTGATAAAGATGTTTGTAATCTGATCCTTGGTAGAAACATACTCCAACTTGACATCATTCTCTATCACTTTTTCTCTCGGGAAATGATACCTAATGGATATGTGCTTGGTCCTTGAATTCATCACTGGGTTCTTTGATATGTTTATGGCACTTGTGTTGTCACAAAAGATTCTTATAGGTTCTTCATACACAACTTTGATGTCCTTCAAAGTCTACTTCATCCATAACACTTGAGTGCAACTGCATGCTACTACAATGTATTCTACCTATGCAGTAGATAGGGCTATTGAATCCTATTTCTTTCTTAACCAAGATACTAATCTTTTTCCCAAGAAGAATACATCTTCGGCCCAATCTGCATCAATATATGCAGTAAGAACAAAGTCATTGTTCCTTGGGTACCATAAACCATAATCTATTGTACCTTTTAAATATATTAGAATTCTCTTGATTGTCATCACATGTGATTCCTTGGGTTCTACCTAAAATCTTTCCACAAGACACACTACATGCATTATGTCAAGTCTGGTTTGAGTCAGATAAAATAATCTTCCAATCATAGATCTATACTTTTTCTAGTCTGCCAAGGGTGAGTTATCATCTTTTCTCAACTTACAACTAGTTATCATAGGTGTGCATACTAGTTTAGAGTCTTCCATCCCAAATTTATTTAACTCTTTCACATACTTAGACTGAGAAATGAAGATACCCTTATCTATACGACTTATTTGTAGACTTAAAAAGAAGTTCATCTCCCTAAACATAGACATTTCAAATTCATTTTGCATTTCTCTAGCAAAAGTTGAGCACATACCTTCATTGCCTCCAAAAATAATGTCATCAACAAAGACTGTAACAATCAAGTTTTGTTCATCATTGATCTTGAAGTAGAGATTACTATATGTCATACCTTTATTGAACCCTATCTATATGAGCTACCTGTCCAACCATGCATACCAACTCCTAGGAGCTTATTTTAATCCATACAATGTTTTCTTCAATCTACATACCATGTCCCCTTGCCTTGATGATTGAAATCTTTTTGGTTGTTCAATATAGACTTCCTCTTCAAACTCTCCATTTAAGAAGGTAGACTTCACATCCATTTGATAAACCTTGAAATCTTTGTATGCTGCAAAAGCCAAAAACACCATTATTGCTTCAATCCTTGCTACTGGAGTGAAAGTTCCTTCAAATTCTATTCCTTCAACCTGATCGTATCCTTTGCATACCAATCTTGCTTTGTTTCTTACCATTACATTCTTATTGGTTGGTCTAGGAACAAGATCCCAAGTCTGATTCTTCTCTATTTGCATTAATCCTTCTTCCATGGCCTTTATCCAATTCTCATCTTTATCCATAGTTTTAGGTTCAATCTTAGAGATTAGATAGAAATTTACTTGTTCTTCTGCATCTTTTCTTCTGGTTAAGATCCCTTTTCTCTTGTCTCCTCTGATTTGATTTTTAGAATGACTGATTCTTACATATCTTGGAGTTTTGGTAGCACTTACTAGAGCTTGTTCTTCTTCATCTATGTTGTCTTCATGTTGTACCACTTTTGAAACATCTAGATCATCTAACTCATATCCACTTGGTTCTGAAGACCTTTCCTTACACTCATCAACTTTGACATTTGCACTTTCAATTACTTTATTCAACCTCTTATTATAGCACTAGTAGGCCTTGCTCTTGGTGGACTAACCAAGGAAGATTCTTTCATCACATCTAGCATCAAACCTGCCTAAATCTTCTTCTCATTTGACATAACATCTGCTACCAAAAACTTTAAAATATTTCGTAGTAGGAACTCTACCATGCCACAATTCACAGGGAGTTTTTGAACTGTTACATTTTACTTGAACTTTGTTTAGGATATATACTACGGTGAGAATTACTTCTCTCCAATATGCTTCTGAAAGATGAGCTTCCTTCATCATGGTTCTAGTAGCTTCTTGAACCATTCTATTTTTCCTTTCAACAACTCCATTTTGTTGTGGAGTTCTAGGTGCAAATAGCTATGTCTTTATTCCATGCTCTTCACAAAAGAAATTGAATTCATTTGATGTGAACTCTTCTCTATCAGATCTTAAACATTTGATTTTCAAATCTATCTCATTTTCAACCATTGCCTTAAATGCCTTGAATTTACCTAGAGCTTCATCTTTCTCTTTCAAAAAGGAGACCCAAGTCATTCTAGAATAATCATCAATGAGTAGCATAAAATATATGTCTCCTTGCAAACTTTTTACTTTAGTAGGTCCACACAAATTTGTATGCACTAGCTCAAGTAGTCCTCCAACTAATTGATCCTTGCTTTTGAAACTTGTTCTTGTCTGTTTCCCAAATTAACACTCCTTGCAAACTGGATTAGCAGGCTTCACAAGCTTAGGCAAATCTCTAACAATCTATGCAGTACTTATCTTCATAATATTATCAAAATTTATGTGACACAATCTTCTATGCCATAACCAACTCTCATCAATCTGAGTCAACAAGCAATACTTCTCAGTTCCTTTCAAGTGATAGATGTTACCTCTGGTCTTCTTACCAATTGCAATGACTATTCTAGAGCTTCCCCTGATCTTGCATCCATTGTCCTTGAAGATTAAGTTGTAACCCTTGTCACACATTTGATCCACACTCAGAAGATTGTGCTTTAATCCTTTCACATATAAGACATCTTCAGTATTATGCTTTCCATCAAAAGAAATAGATCTTTTTCCACAAATCCTACCAGATGTATCATCTCCAAACCTAACCAGTCCACCATCATATCTTTCCAAACTTACAAACTTACTTTTGTCACCAGTCATGTGGTGAGAGAAACCACTATCAATAACCCATTCATCTTTGTCCTTAATGAACTGAGTAGCCAAATAACTTTCCACTAGTTTTTCTTCCTTCATATAGCTAGAAGAATTAGTAGACACAAGATCTTCCTTAATAGAAATGAACAAACATTCATTTATAGAGGGATTAGCATTTTTTAGTTCACCATTATCTGATACTCCATCATCATCAAAATATTCAACATAATAACACTTATTTTGGGTCTTAGGCCTATTCTCATATCGTCTATTTCTTCCAATGCTTTCAGGACATATGGAAGCAAAATAACCTACTTTACCACAAGAAAAACATTTGAAAGGTAGTTTTCCTTTATACTTACCAGATGGGTAAGTGCAAGAAGATGGGGGGCCAAAAAGGGGTCTTAAGTGGCCACTTTTTTTCTGAAATTAGGAAATAATAGCCTTGGATGAGAAATTGAGCATAGTTACACTCAAAATTTGGAGATGTAACCAAAACAATGTTCATAGTGCTCCGAGTCTACTTTCTAAACTACTATTTTTTAAAAAAAATGGCATAGATTAAGGGGTTCAAAAGAGGGAGCCACAGAAATTGGTGTTGTTTCTGTCAAAAAAACATAACATAGCATGTTTTGTGGCTCCCTCAAAAGGTCAACTTTTTTTTGGTATTTTTAAAATCGCTTTAGTGAGAAATTAGCTAATAACATGTAGTTTATGCCTGATTTTTCTGATAATTTTTTTATGAATATTTGATTTTTTACTAATTTTTCAAGTGGACACATCCTAAAAAATAGAATTTTGGCCGTGCTACCCCTATAAATTTTGAAAACTAATTGAGAATCACTTTTTTCTTTTTTTAATATTTGTAGAATGGAGTCTAGTTTCTAAATATGTAATTTTTTTTAAATTTCAATGAATAGGTAATTTGCAATGAAAAAAAGACCAAACAGTGGTTTTTTCCCAAAAATGGACACACAAACAAAACAAATTAAAGATGAAAGGCTTAACATTGTTAAAATGTGAAAAAAATCACATTGTCAAATAGCTAAGAGAAAGCCTAACATTACCCAGCTAGTCAATTTGTTTGACCCTGAAACACGTGCAAATCTAAGGGTTAGCACGAACGAAATTATGTGAAATCTTGAAGAATATGGAAAAACACGTCTGTGACTATTCAAAAGGCACTCCAAGCCTTTGGGTTGGAAATCCAAAGCAAATCCCAAGCCCAAGGCTTGGATTCCAAAAGCAAGATGTAACATGAGCGCATTATAACGCGCTTGCGTTATGTTCTTTGCATTTTTCCTTTTCTGCAAGTCTCTTGTTTGTCATGTTTGGCATAATGCGAGCATGTTATAATGCACTCGTGTTATGTTCCCATTAAATATTTTTTTCTTGAAGTCTATTAATCATGTATGTATGTATGCCTATATGTATGTATGTATGTATGTATGTATCTATGTATGGCTATATGCATGTATGTATCTATGTATGTCTATATTTATGTATGTATAGTGTTGAGGGTAGAGGAGGGTAGAGATGGGAGTGAGCTAGATAGGGGAGGAGAGGGGTGGATAAGGATTGAGTGATTAAGGTTTAAGGTTGAGGATTGAGCGTTTAGAGATAGGATTTAGAGTTTAGGGATAAGCGATTAGAGTTTAGGACCTTGAGGATTAGGGTTTAGGGTTGAGGCTTTAGGGATAGCATTTAGGGATAAGGGTCGAGGGATTAGGTTTAAGGTAGAGTGTTGAGGGTAGATGAATTAGGGATAGGGTTGAAAGTTTAGGGTTGATGGATTAGGGTTTAAGGTATAGTTTAGTAGTTCTTGTGGATAGAGCTAGTAAACAATGGGAGATTATTTTCCTGTTTCATAACAGTATACCTTCCCTAAGTGCAGGGTGGACAGCAAGAAACATAGATGTACCCCAACAAAAATCTTTTCTCATAATGATAATCCTTCTGATTTCAACTGTTAATTACTCACTGTGGATGTACCATACGCAAAGCTTTTCTCATAGGGTTTGTTACCTTTTGAGTCGCCCTTGTTTATTCATATATCGGTAATTTTTTTCTTAAGCAAGAGTCAGTTTACCGTATTATATTTTTGGTCATATCTTCGCTTTGTAAATCGACTCTTAGTCCTTCAAATTTTCCCCTTGTGTCATCTTTGTATAAAAGGTTTGAACCTTTGAACCCGAACCATTCTCAAAATTCAAGGTTCAATGGTTCAATATGTCTGAAGTGTCAAATAAAGCAAGCTGTCTTACTATTTGTCTTAAGCGTCTTTGTACTTTCGGGTTGAACTTGAACCTTCCGCGCGTACCCTATAGCGGGGTTCAAGGTTCAATGGTTCAACAGTTTTAAGGTTCAACACTCATTGTCTTCCTATGAGTCGGGTCACACAGTTTCCGTGTCTATTAATGTATCATTCGTTGAACCTCCCACTTGTACTTTGCCGCGGGGTTCAACGGTTAAAGGTTCAATAGTTCACTGTTTTATAATTGGCAACCTTTACCGAAGCCGCATAACTTTTTGTTGGTCCACATAACCCTTGCGTCGTTGAACCTTCGTATTGAACTGCATCTTCAGAAGTTCAACGGTTCATAGGTCAAGTCCCTATTTCGGTAAGTCAATCTTTTGCCTACCTACAAAGTCCAGTTGACATGCTTGAACCATCACATTGAACCATCACGTTGAACCATGTCCCACAGGTTCAATGGTTCAATAAGTTCGAAGATTTGGCAATATTAGTCCCGTTTGCTCCCGCAGATTTCTAAGTCAAACTTGGCAGGAAAGTTGGAGGAAAATTTATCAGAAAACCATCATGAAACTGAGAGCTCTAATTTAGCGAAGACTATAGATAATCATTGTACTTCATGATGGCGCACGAACATTACTTGATATTAATGAAGAAATCAGAGTTCATGTCTTTTCAAATATTTTTGGCACGTATTGTTCCAAGCGATGATTATTCATTCTGGTAAGCACCATTATTAACCAAGAACAAGCTAATTTTAGCAAGAAAATATACTATGCAATGCGGAGAAGGATAGCACTGGAAGTGTAAGGCTCTCATTTTTCAAGTTTTCACAGTGAATTCAAATATCCTGAAAGTGAGTCCTGTTTCCCCTGTGCTATTCCGAATTCTTATACTGGAAAGAAGAGCCTCTGGAATTTCTGTTAATTTTGAAATTCGAAGTGTTTTATTATAATAGTCCATGTATGTCATTGAAATCTACATGTTTGGGGGACGAACATGGCCCTGGTCTCACTTACTCTCACTTATAATTTGGGGATACTGCATTAGTTCAATATGATTTAGAGGAATTCATAGGAAGAACTAGAAACCCTGTCCAAACCCCCACAATGAAGAAAATTGTGGACAGTGGTCTAGTTGAAGCCACAGCCTTTCCTCAAACTATATTCTACCCAGAGTTGGTTCAAGAGTGTATAAACAGATACGATCCCCAACACAGGTGCGTCAGAAAAGTAGACGGGGATGTGTTATTTCACGTTGATAGACAAACCCTCATGTCTATGATGAAGATACCACCTAAGGAGGCGTATTCTAATCTTGACATTACTTCCTCCAATGGGTATTTCTCAGAAAAGAGACCAGCTTATAGAAGTGTAATAGTAAGAAATTGGCTGCTAAAATTTCAAAAAGGCGGTTCAAGGCTGCCTAGACCCCTTACTAGAGATCATTTAATACAGGAAGTAAGGGATATTGTGGTGTTGTTGAACAGACTGAGAGGCAATTAGCATGCCTATTACTGGGAAGATTGGATGTACTTTTTTATACAAGTCATCCTTCAGGGTGAACAATATTTGGATTGGGCTGAGATAGTAGCTGATCGTCTGCATCAGAGTTTAAATAATCATCTGGGTAACAGGGATTTCTTTATGTCTTCATATCTATTCTACTGTTTAGCATCCACAAGAGATTGGTTTGACTTGCCTCATGAGCCTTTAGATGAGAGCAGTAAGATTTATGAATATTATTCACAGTTGCAAAGAAGAAATTGTTATGAAAATTATAAAAGGATTAATGATGTCTTCACTGGAAAAATGACCTATGAACTGGCAGGCAATCCAGGTAAGAGAGTGACCAGTGAAGTAATGCAACTAATGAGTATCTACGGTAGCTTTTTCATCCAGTTTTCTAATTCACTTATATCAGAGTTGGAGGGTTTGATGGTGAACCCCTGAAGTTGCCTAGATATGTATTCGATCATTTTGTATTGATGGAGGTATGTCAGCAATTGGCACATGTTGATAACAAATTCCCATCAAAAAGGGGTTGTGGTATTGCTTTTCCTATTGAACTTGGGCATTATTCATGCCATTCAAAATCTGATGCCTTAAATCTGGAGGTGAACCTCAAAAGGTTCAATTTTCAATTTTTCACTGCCAAGGTTCAATTCGACAGTAAATGTTTTGTTAAAGATAACCTAGATTCCGGGACAGGGCACTCACATCTTCCTAAGCTGGAAGATTACTAGGAGGACTGCCCAGATGAATTCAAAGTTAGGAGGAGGTTATGGTGTAGATTTTCTTTGGGGCAAATAATTACCCTTAATTTAAATATGGACGTTTCTAGAATTTTTGTTGATGATGAACAAGTGGTTGATCCACAATTTGAGAAAATAGAACACTTACCCATCCCAGAGGTGGACTGGAGCAAGAAAGAGGAGGACAGAATTGAAATTAAAAGCCTTCCTGTGATAAGGAGGACTGAAAAATGGTTGAAAGAAAAAAGACAGGAAGGGCTTCATAGTAAAACTGTCCAACAATTCTCTTCAGTGGCCGCATCATCACTTCCCATGGTCTCTTCTAATCAACCCCTTGCTATCTGTGGTGCAGGTGCATCCAAGCCATCGACTGAGAAAAGCCCTGTCTCCAAGAGATCCAGAAGGGCCATCCCGTGTTACCAGATTGAGGACAAAGGGGAAGAGAAAGAAGTAGACTTCTGAGACAATAATTGTTGACTTAAATTCAAAGGAAGAAGCAGAAGAGCCTATGGGGGACAAAGAGGCAAGCCCAAACAGAACAGAGATAGTTGACACTGGTTCATAGTCAGAGACCTTTCTAGACACCCCTAAGGTGTTAATGATTTCAAATGAACCCTCTGATGGAGAGAAGCCCAGGAAGACAGTCTCGGCCCCTGTACCGAAGTGGCTAGAAAGCTCTATATCTGACAAAAAGAAGGTGATTCCTTTTGTTCTCCCTCTAGAGGATATGGTAAGTAAATGTCTGGGGAAGACCCCCAAGTCCAAGAGACTTAAAACAATGTCCAAAATAGATGTTGACCCAAACATTGGTAACTGGAGTGTAGAAATAGCCAAGCCAGTGACCGAGGGAGAGGTTCAAGATCCTATAGTGCATGATTTCACTGTGGAGAGGATAGATCTCGGTACTGCCTCTAGAGCTGCAGACATACGCCATCTTGAAGCTTCCACTAAAAGAATGGTCAATCAAACAATGAAAGATGAGAAGGACAAAAGAGAGTTGAAACAAGCTCTGCGTGCAATGGCAGAATATATTGAAGCCATTAACAATTCTAACCCATAGCAAATCTCACAAGTCCCCTTGTCTTTCGACCCAAAGTCGCCTGTCAATCAAAAAATGTTAGATCAAGTGCATAGAAGCAAAATGGTCTCAAAAACTTTTGACAGTTGGTTAGACAGCATAGAGCAAAAGGGAACTAAATATATTTATGAACTCAAAGCCATATATGATCTGACCACCACTACCATTGAAGATCTTAAAACACAGGTTGCTATCTGGGCTAAGGATGAAGGTAAATGGACAAGTGTGATAAATCAAATAGAGGAAGTCCAGAAATATGGACTGGAAAAGTTTTTAGCAGAAAAGAACTTGACTAGTGTGGATGAGGATTTGTTGTACGTGAACAAGAAAAATATCGAATGGAGGAACTCCATATCCAAACAAGGGCGCTTTGAACTCTCAAAGCTAATTAAAGAAATAACGGAATTTACTCAATCACTACAACATGATTTGCAATGTATCGATTTAAAATACTTAAAGGATGACGGAAAGCCTGTGGAGGATGTTGAAGCAGTAGTCCAATCTTTTAGAGACAAAATTTACTTTATTAAAGAAAATGATAATATTCTGATCGAGGATTTCTCTAGGGTTTCCAAAGTTGAGTCTCTGCTATATCTCTACATCGATGCACTCCCTGAGCACAAAGAAATATTCGAGAGAATGCGAAGGGAAAAGGAGGTCTAGAAATCAAGGATGAAACATATAGGGATACCAAACTTCCCTAAAATTTAGGAGTTCGTGGCTACCTTTCAGGAGTGGAAAGCCCAACATACTTCCCAGGCTATCGACAGCAAATCAGGAGATGCTGATTCATCGCCCCAGTCATAACCTTGTCGTCTTGTTCTTTTTCTGTTCCTCGATTTATGTTATTTCCAGCAACTTTGATCTTTTATAATCAGTTGTTAAAACTAAATCCTGTAAGGGTCAGAGTTATGTTAACTCTGGGTTTAATTTGCTCATGGACTTTGTTAAGATAATCATATATATATATATGTTTTTCTTTTAGAGTTTTAGAGATAGAGAATTTGGAGAAAGAAAAAGAGGAAGTGAATTTCAGAAAGACTGTGCTTAATTTTTACATTATGTGACGATTGTTTGAGTAAATTTTCATCTATGAATGAGAAGAAGAACAATTGCTACTTATTTGGATCTGTGCGTCTGAATGTGTGGAATCAGATTTTCTGTGTGAAATCCCCTTTCACTTGGTAATTGCTCTTTATTTGGACAATTTATCATATGTGTTCAGTTCTTTATTGGTTTAGCAAGTTTCTCTCAATGTATTCATGTATTCGAAGATACCAAAGTAAAATCTGTATATTCTATATTGTTGCTGTAAGAATTTATCACGTTCATGACATGGCTATGTATGAATGTTAGTCTGCCTTAAGCGTTTTCTAGTTAAAAATGCATTTGATTAATTGAATAGGTTAAATTCATTGAAAATCACAAAGGGAGCTGTACCTAAAAATTCAGAGGGGAACTAATTTAAAGGGTTCACCCATTTGTTGTTTAACTCATTTGTTCTTTTAAAGAGGGGTATAGAGTCAGAATAGATTATTTTCAGAATAAAGACAAATCTGTTAACCAACAGTTTTTGGCGACTCTACTGGGGATATCTTGATAAATTCATTAATTAAAGATTGATCACCTGAATATGAAGCAACAATGGTGCTTCCACATGAAAACATAATTCCTGTTCTGCAACCCAACCTTGGATTTCAAGACGAGCAGGAAGACATTATTGGCCAGCTGAATACCCTCGCTTGGTGTGCTCGTCAGAATAGTGAAGATTACAGAAGAGCAAGTAGAGTATTAGAACAAGAAGAAGAATTGGCCGATAACCTGAGATTGCTGTTACTCAGGCAGAGAAGAAGGCAAGCACGAAACACTGCAAGAAACCAAGCCCTGGAGGTACAAAGAAATCAAAAATAGTAAAGAAATCAATAACTGCCTCTCCATTTTCAATATTTTAAGCTGGATTCTAGACCATACACCAGGTCTTCGAGAAGAGAGGGAGTTGAGGACCCTACTTTTCAAACACTACAAAGTCTTAATTTTCTTTATATCCCTACTCATGCAAGAAGAGCAAGAAGTAGACCTCCTAGTCCCCCTAAATCTTCTACTTCCCCTGTCTGTCAAGCTTTAGTCCTTTCAGGCACTGCTATCCCTTTAGCCATAAATTTTCTACCTATGGCTCAACCTTGGGGAGCTGCCATAGGGCCTCTGAACCTAGGGGCCAACCTAAATCCATTGCCTAAAAATGCAAGATAAAATTTGCCCAGGTTCAATGGGGACGACAAACAATCACCAGAAGAACATTTGTGTGCTTTTGCAGCAGCATGCAGTGTACTAGGTGTTCAACACCAAGATGTTGCCATAAGGCTCTTTGTGCAGACTTTGACTGACACTGCTGCACAATGGTTCTACCACCTGACTGATTCCTCAATTACAAACTGGAACGAAATGAAGACTGCTTTTGAAAATAGGTTCAAAAGTGCAGAGGATGAACATTACCTCCTTGCACAGCTGACTCAGCTTAAAAAAGAGATTCATGAACCTATGAGGGAGTTTGTGGCCAAGTTTAATAGAATTGTGAATAAAATCCCTGCTACTAAAAGACCCTCTGGTGAAAATAAAAAATGTTTCTTTATTAATTCTATGCCTCCTGATATTAGCTTCCATCTCAGGAGAGGTGTAATTGCTGATTTGCCAGCTGCACAAGCCTTAGCAGTCGGATTGGAGGATGATCTCATTATGGATGGTAAATGGAAGAGAGAAGTTCAAGTGCCAAATGCCCAGCCCTCATCATCTACGGACCCTGTAGTGCAAAGGTTGGTGAATGATATGATTGCCTTAGAGAGGCAACTACCCAAAACTGGTGCTCCCTTCCAACAACCCTATCAGGGTATAAGCAGAAGGAATTCGAATCAACAAGCAAATACTGGTAGAGTTTTACCCCTGATGGTAGCACAGCCAAGACTGGCTATTGAACCTGCTCCTGGGAGAGGAAACATGTGTATATTTCACTTAACTACCGACCATGATGGAAACTCTTGCCCAGAAATGCTTAGGTTTACTCAGATGACTGCTACTCAAGACATGTTAGGGGAAGCCATAGAAGAAGAAAGGAACTTCCAGGAACCTGGCGGCTCTGAGATACACTTCCTAGAATATGAATCTGATTCAGAAAGGGGAGGTGAAATATTGGCAACCCTTGAAGATCCTTCATGTGCCGTGCTCACCAGGGGTCAGAGGAATATGAAATCCTCTAATACTTAAGAAATACCTGGCAAAGGTAAGGAACCTTTAACTAGAACTTATGATGCTGATTTGAAGGCTCAGGAAAATAGATTATTACATATAAATGATCTAGATGCCCCTTTTGATATTGTAAATTTCTGTAAGTCTACAAAAATTCAAATTTCTCCCATTGAGTATCTCAAGTTGAAACCTACTGAACTTGACAAATTGGTCAAACATGTTAAAGGTAGTCCTGCACAAACTGAATTTGAGAATCAATTGGATGTTGATACTGAATCCCCCATTGCTAGGTTATTTGCTTCCTCATCTGAGTCACCCTTGTCTGCCCCTAAAACAACTCCTAATTCATTCAATAATACTCCTTATACTAATTTGAAGCCTAATCCTTTTTATGTGTCCCTGTTTATCAATGGTCATAAACTTAGTAACTGCATTATAGATTCAGGAGCTTCTGATAACATTATGCCCTCCTCTATGGCTAAAGCCCTAGGATTATCACTCACAAAAACATTTGGAAGATGTTATTCTATGGATGGAAAATAGGTTTCCTTGCTTGGGCAGATTAAAGATGCACGAGTCGCACTTGCAGCTTATCCTGACAAGAGGGTGAAATTAACTATCCTAGTAGCAGATATTCCTGCCAGTTATGGAATGCTTTTGAGCAAGACATTTTGCAAGGATTTAGGTGGACAAATCAAACTGGGTTGGTCAGAGGCCACAATCCTAGTGGGGAAGCAGAGAGTGAAACTGGAACCTAAACCCAAGTGCAAATTCACTGTCTATCCCTCTGATGATCCCAAGGCATAGATTTTGTTTGAGGAATGTGAATTTGGCAATTATTTCTTCTCCTCTGAACAGAGCTATGAGGCAGAACCCAAAGAAGAATTAATGCAAAAACCTGTACATTCTAATGACCTATGGGTTATGGAATTTGATGGCAGCTGTGCTATTGCTGGTTCAGGGGCTGGGGTCATGTTAATCTCACCTGAAAGTGAATTGTTTTCTTATTCTTTTAAGCTAGAGTTTAAAAACACCAACAATACTGCAGAGTATGAAGCTTTACTGCTCGGATTATTTGAAGCCAAAGAAAAGGGTGTGAAGGTACTGAAGGTGAAGGGTGATGCTGAACTGATTGTGAAACAGGTAAGAGGGATCTTTTCTGTGAAAAATGAAAGACTAAGGCACTACAAAAATAGGGTATGGGATGAGATTGAATATTTTGATGCCTTCTCTATAGAAACAATTCCCAGAGATCAAAACTCCCAAGCAGATTCTTTAGTAGTATCAGCTTCACTCCTTTTGCCACATCCAGATTTCAAGAAAGATTCTTATAGGATAGAAATGATATATCATCCCAATGTCCCTGACAATGCCGAGAACTGGCAGGTTTTTGAAAGTGATAATCAAATCAGAAAGTTTTTAGAAAATGCAGAAATGTTCCTGGGGGCCTATTTTGAAGGTTCCGAAGCAGAGTGTAAAGAATTCAGTCCTGACCCTGGGATTAATCCAAGAGAGGACATAATTCAATTAAAGGGGAACAAAATCCCTAAAGGGCTGGTCTCTTTGGAACATCTGTTTTCTCGAAGAGATGAATATGTTAAAGGCAAACCTTCCCGTGTTTCTGATAAAGCAGAGGATTATGAGAAGATAAATATTGGAGATGAAGTTGATCCTAAATGGGTATCCATTGGTAGGTGCTCCTCTTCGGAAGAGAAAAACAAATTGATCATATTGTTGATCAAATATAAAGATGTTTTCGCCTGGTGCTATGATGATCTCAAAAATTTTAGACATGGACAGTTTCAACATCATATTCCGTTGAAAGCAAATGCAGCTCCATTTAGACAGAAGCTGAGGAATTATAATCCAAAAGTTGCTGAAGCCATTTTCAGGGAGACTGATATGATGCTAAAAGCTAGAATTATATATCCAATTCATCACTCCACTTGGGTGGCAAATATTGTTCCAGTACAAAAAAAGAATGGAGAAATAAGGATTTGTGTCGACTTTAGAAATTTGAACCAAGCCATCCTGAAGGACAACTATCCCTTACCTGTGATGGACCACATCTTGCAGACAGTTGCTGGGTCTGAAATAATGTCTATGCTAGATGGCTTCTCAGGTTACAATCAGATAGGTGTAGCTGCAGAAGATCAACACAAGACTGCTTTCACCACACCCCGAGGGACTTTTGCCTATAGTCGAATGCCCTTTGGCTTGATTAATGCGGGAGCAACTTTTCAGCGAGCAATGGATTCATCTTTTAGAGACCTGAAGAATAGAATTATTGTTATTTACCTTGACGATTTGACTGTATTTTCCAAGAAGAGGGAAGATCACTTGAAAAATCTAGAGTCTGTCTTGCAAAGGTGTCAAAGCCATGGCATCTCACTCAATCCCAAGAAGTCAGTTTTTTGTATGACTGAGGGAAAATTGTTGGGACACCTAGTCTCAAAGGATGGAATCAGGATCGATCCAGAAAGGGTCAAGGCAATTCAACAGCTTAGCCTCCCTTCAAATAGAACTGGAGTCAAGTCCTTCTTTGGTCAAATCAACTTTCTCAGAAGGTTCATTCCCGACTTTGCTGAAATTACAAAACATATTGTTGGGATGATGAGTGAGAAACAACCTTTCAAATGGAATGAAGTTGCTGAGAAGGCATTTGAGGATATCAAGGAGGTGATTGCAAACACTCCCACTTTGGTAAATCCTAATTTTCAAAAGGATTTTATCATTTACTATTATTCTTCGGAACATACCATGTCAGGTATTTTGCTGCAGAAAAATGAATTGAACGAAGAGGTTCCCATAGCTTTTATGAGCGTCCCCCTTAAGAAACATGAGCTGAAGTATTCTTTAGTAGAAAAATAGGCTTTCGCAGTTGTTAAAGCTGTTAAACAATTCAGATATTATATACTTCATTCCCACTCGGTTGTATTTGTTCCAAATTCAGCTGTGAAAAGTATTTTGACTCAGCAAGAAGTAGGATTAAACAATAGAGCAACGTGGGTTGCTAAAATTCCGGAATATGATCTAGAAGTTAAGCCTACTAAGCTGATCAGGGGACAAGGCTTATGCAAGTTGATTGCTGAGAACAAAGAACAAGAAGGAGAAGGACTCCCCACAGTCTTATTGGTAAGCTTGCAGGATCCATGGTTTCTGGATGTGGCACATTATCTTACATATGGGGATTGTCCTGATCACCTGACTCCTAAAGAAAAAAGAAACCTGAAGCTAAAAGCTGTAAAATATGTTATCTGAGGAAATATCCTTTACAAGAAATGGTTAGATGGAACTTTCCTGAGGTGTGTAGACAAAGAACAACAAGAGAAACTCTTGGAAGTTTTTCATAACGAAGCTTGTGGTGGACACTTTTCTTCTTCAGTTACAGCTTTCAAAATCCTCAGAAATTGTTACTACTGGCCAGGAATGTTTAAAGATGCATATAGGTGGGTGGCTAATTGTGAGAAATGTAAAATGTTCTCAGGTAGGCCACAACTTGCAGCTCTACCTTTGAGGCCTGTTGTTGTTGAAGACCCTTTTAAACAGTGGGGACTGGATTTTATTGGGCCTATCTCACCCCCCTCAAGTGCAGGGCATACTCACATTTTAACAGCAACAGATTATTTCACAAAATGGGTTGAGGCAGCCCCTATAAAAAGAACAACTTCCGAAGTGGTTTGTGATTTTCTTAAAAGGAATATCTTGGTATGTTTTGGTGTGCCTCAGAAGATTGTAACATATAATGCTACCAGTTTCTCTTCAGTTGAAATGACTTCTTTCTGTTATGAGCATAGCATTTCTCTCTCCCATTCATCAGATTATTATCCCCAGGGGAATGGGCAAGCTGAGTCCAGTAACAAAAACCTCATTGCTATCATGAAGAAATTGGTGAATGATAACCCTAGAGATTGACATAAGAGGTTGTATGAAGCACTCTGGGCCGACAGAATAACTCTTAAAAGAGTGATTGGGATGGCTCCTTTTGAATTAGTTTATGGGATAGGTGCCCAATTATCTTTACCCCTGGAGCTATCTACAGCCAAACTGCAAAGTGTAATTGAGGATCAATATTTCCAAGATTCCCTGGAGAAGAGGATTGTGTATTTAGCCAAAATTGAAGAAGAGAGAAACGAGTTGGTTGACCGAATTACTGTGCATCAGGCCAGGGTCAAAGAATTTTTTGACAAGAAGACAAGACCCAAGAAGTTTATGGAAGGAGATGAAGTATTATTGTGGGACAGAAGGAGAGAACCAAAAGGTGCACATAGCAAATTTGATTCGCTCTGGAGTGGGCCTTTCAAGATTCACCAGGTACTGGGTCCAAATTCTTTCAAACTGGAATATCCTGATGGAATTGTGTTACCCCTGTCCTATAATGGACAGGATCTCAAACTGTATCATCTGTAAGTAGGATCCCCTGCTTTGTACATAGTCTTCCCTCTTGTTCGGTTTTGTGTTTTCCTTTCCCATTTTTGTTTTGCCCCGGGCTGTTTCTTTTCTTCTCTTTCTTCATCTTCTGTGAAACTAGAACCTCTGAGTTCTCTACATTTTGCCATAAATGCAGTCCCCAGTCAGAGCCAATGTTACCTTTTGAGTCACCCTTGTTTATTCATATATCAGTAATTTTTTTCTTAAGCAAGAGTCAGTTTACCGTATTATATTTTGGTCATATCTTCGCTTTGTAAATCGACTCTTAGTCCTTCAAATTTTACCCATGTGTTGTCTTTGTATAAAAGGTTTGAACCTTTGAACCCGAACCATTCTCAAAATTCAAGGTTCAATGGTTCAATATGTCTGAAGTGTCAAATAAAGCAAGCTGTCTTACTATTTGTCTTAAGCATCTTTGTACTTTCGGGTTGAACTTGAACCTTCCGCGCGTACCCTATAGCAGGGTTCAAGGTTCAATGGTTCAACAGTTTTAAGGTTCAACACTCATTGTCTTCCTATCAGTCGGGTCACACAGTTTCCATGTCTATTAATGTATCGTTCCTTGAACCTCCCACTTGTACTCTGCCGCGGGGTTCAACGGTTAAAGGTTCAATAGTTCACTGTTTTATAATTGGCAACCTTTACCGAAGTCGTGTAACTTTTTGTTGGTCCACATAACCCTTGCATCGTTGAACCTTCATATTGAACCGTGTCTTCACAAGTTCAATGGTTCATAGGTCAAGTCCCTATTTCGATAAGTCAATCTTTTGCCTACCTACAAAGTCCAGTTGACATGCTTGAACCATCACATTGAACCATCGCGTTGAACCATGTCCCACAGGTTCAATGGTTCAATAAGTTCAAAGATTTGGCAATATTAGTCCCATTTGCTCCCGCAGCTTTCTAAGTCAAACTTGGCGGGAAAGTTGGAGGAAAATTTATCAGAAAACCATCATGAAATCGAGAGCTCTAATTTAGCGGAGACTATAGATAATCATTGTACTTCATGATGGCGCACGAACATTACTTGCTATTAATGAAGAAATTAGAGTTCACATCTTTTCAAATATTTTTGGCACGTATTGCTCCAAGCGATGATTATTCATTCAGGTAAGCACCATTATTAACCAAGAACAAGCTAATTTTAGCAAGAAAATATATTGTGCAATGCGGAGAAGGATAGCACTGGAAGTGTAAGGCTCTCATTTTTCAAGTTTTCATAGTGAATTCAAATATCTTGAAGGTGAGTCCTGTTTCCCCTGTGCTATTCTGAATTCTTATACTGGAAAGAAGAGCCTCTGGAATTTCTGTTAATTTTGAAATTTGAAGTGTTTTATTATAATAGTCCAAGTATGTTGTTGAAATCTACATGTTTGGGGGATGAACATGGCCCTGGTCTCACTTACTCTCACTCAGAATTTGGGGATACTGCATTAGTTCAATATGATTTAGAGGAATTCATAAGAGGAACTAGAAACCCTGTCTAAACCCCCACAATGAAGAAAATTGTGGACAATGGTCTAGTTGAAGCCACAGCCTTTCCTCAAGCTATATTCTGCCTAGAGTTGGTTCAAGAGTGTATAAACAGATACAATCCCCAACACAGGTGCGTCAGAAAAGTAGACGGGGATGTGTTATTTCATGTTGACAGACAAACCCTCATGTCTGTGATGAAGATACTGCCTAAGGAGGTGTATTCTAATCTTGACATTACTTCCTCCAATGGGTATTTCTCATAAAATAGACCAACTTAAAGAAGTGTAATAGCAAGAAATTGGCTGCTAAAATTTCAAAAAGGCGGTTCAAGGCTGCCCAGACCCCTTACTAGGGATCATTTAATACAGGAAGATATTGTGGTGTTGTTGAACAGACTGAGAGGCAATCAGCATGCCTATTACTGGGAAGACTGGATGTACTTTTTTATACAAGTCATCCTTCAGGGTGAACAATATTTGGATTGGGCTGAGATAGTAGCTGATCATCTGCATCAGAGTTTAAATAATCATCTGGGTAACAAGGATTTCTTTATGTCTTCATATCTGTTCTACTGTTTAGCATCCACAAGAGATTGGTTTGACTTGCCTCATGAGCCTTTAGATGAGAGCAGTAAGATTTACGAATATTATTCACAGTTGCAAAGAAGAAATTGTTATGAAAATTATAAAAGGATTAATGATGTCTTCACTGGAAAAATGACCTATGAACTGGCAGGCAATCCAAGTAAGAGAGTGACCAGTGAAGTAATGCAACTGATCAGTATCTACGGTAGCTTTTTCATCCAGTTTTCTGAATTCACTTATATAAGAGTTGGAGGGTTTGATGGTGAACCCCTGAAGTTGCCTAGATATGTATTCGATCGTTTTGTATTGATGGAGGTATGTCGGCAATTGGCACATGTTGATAACAAATTCCCATCAAAAAGTGGTTGTGGTATTGCTTTTCCTATTGAACTTGGGCATTATTCATGCCATTCAAAATCTGATGCCTTAAATCTGGAGGTGAACCTCAAAAGGTTCAATTTTCAATTTTTCACTGCCAGGGTTCAATTCGACAGTAAATGTTTTGTTAAAGATAACCTAGATTCCAGGATAGGGCACTCACATCTTCCTTAGCTGGAAGATTATTGGGAGGTCTGCCCAAATGAATTCGAAGTTAGGAGGAGGTTATGGTGTAGATTTTCTTTGGGGCAAATAATTACCCTTAATTTAAACATGGACGTTTCTAGAATTTTTGTTGATGATGAACAAGTGGTTGATCCACAATTTGAGAAAATAGAACACTTACCCATCCCAGAGGTGGACTGGAGCAAGAAAGAGGAGGACAGAATTGAAATTAAAACCCTTCCTGTGATAAGGAGGACTAAAAAATGGCTAAAAGAAAAAAGACAGGAAGGGCTTCATAGTAAAACTGTCCAACAATTCTCTTCAGTGGCCGCATCATCACTTCCCATGGTCTCTTCTAATCAACCCCTTGCTATCTGTGGTGCAGGTGCATCCAAGCCATCGACTGAGAAAAGTCCTATCTCCAAGAGATCCAGAAGGGTCCTCACAGACATTCTGCCATCCCGTGTTACCAGATTGAGGACAAAGGGGAAGAGAAAGAAGCAGACTTCTGAGACAATAATTGTTGACTTAAATTCAGAGGAAGAAGCAGAAGAGCCTATGGGGGACAAAGAGGCAAGACCAAACAGAACAGAGACAGTTGACACTGGTTCACAGTCAGAGACCTTTCTAGACACCCCTAAGGTGTTAATGATTTCAAATGAACCCTCTGATGGAGAGAAGCCCAGGAAGATAGTCTCAACCCCTGCACCGAAGTGGCTAGAAAGCTCTATATTTGACAAAAAGAAGGTGATTCCTTTTGTTCTCCCTCTGGAGGATATGGTAAGTAAATGTATGGGGAAGACCCCCAAGTCCAAGAGACTTAAAACAATGTCCAGAATAGATGTTGACCCAAACACTGGTAACTGGAGTGCAGAAATAGCCAAGCCAGTGATCGAGGGAGAGGTTCAAGATCCTACAGTGCATGAATTCACTGTGGAGAGGATAGATCTCGGTACTGCCTCCAGAGCTGCAGATGTACACCATCTTGAAGCTTCCACTAAGAGAATGGTCAATCAAACAATGAAAGATGAGAAGGACAAAAGAGAGTTGAAACAAGCTCTGCATGCAATGGCAGAATATATTGAAGCCATTAACAATCCTAACCCACAGCCAATCTCACAAGTCCCCTTGTCTTTTGACCCAAAGTCGCCTGTCAATCAAAAAATGTTAGATCAAGTGCATAGAAGCAAAATGGTCTCAAAAAATTTTGAGAGTTGGTTAGACAGCATAGAGCAAAAGGGAACTGAATATATTTATGAACTCAAAGGCATATATGATCTGACCACCACTACCATTGAAGATCTTAAAACACAGGTTGTTGTCTGGGCTAAGGATGAAGGTAAATGGACAAGTGTGATAAATCAAATAGAGGAAGTCTGAAAATATGGACTGGAAAAGTTTTTAGCAGAAAAGAACTTGATTGGTGTGGACGAGGATTTGTTGTACATGAACAAGAAAAATATCGAACGGAGGAACTCCATATCCAGACAAGGGCGCTTTGAACTCTCAAAGCTAATTAAAGAAATAATAGAATTTACTCAATCACTACAACATGATTTGCAATGTATCGATGTAAAATACTTAAAGGATGATGGAAAGCCTGTGGAGAATGTTGAAGTAGTAGTCCAATCTTTCAGAGACAAAATCCACTTTATTAAAGAAAATGATAATATTCTGATCGAGGATTTCTCCAGGGTTTCCAAAGTCGAGTCTCTGCTATATCTCTGCATCGATGCACTCCCTGAGCACAAAGAAAAATTTGGGAGAATGCAAAGGGAAAAGGAGGTCTGGAAATCAAGGATGAAACATATAGGGATACCAAACTTCCCTAAAATTCAGGAGTTCGTGGCTGCCTTTCAGGAGTGGAAAGCCCAACATACTTCCCAGGCTATCGACAGCAAATCAGGAGATTCTGATTCATCACCCTAGTCATAACCTCGTCGGCTCGTTCTTTTTCTGTTCCTCGATTTATGTTATTTCCAGTAACTTTGATCTTTTATAATCAGTTGTTAAAACTAAATCCCGTACGGGTCAGAGTTATGTTAACTCTGGGTTTAATTTGCATATGGACTTGGTTAAGATAATCATATATATATGTTTTTCTTTTAGAGTTTTAGAGATAGAGAATTTGGAGAAAGAAAAAGAGGAAGTGAATTTCAAAAAGACTGTGCTTAATTTTTACATTATGTGATGATTGTTTGAGTAAATTTTCATCTGTGAATGAGAAGAAGAACAATTGCTGCTTATTTGGATCTGTGCGTCTGAATGTGTGGAATCAGATTTTCTGTGTGAAATCCCCTTTCACTTGGTAATTGCTCTTTATTTGGACAATTTATCATATGTGTTCAGTTCTTTATTGGTTTAGCAAGTTCCTCTGAATGTATTCATGTATTCGAAGATACCAAAGTAAAATCTGTCTATTCTATATTGTTGCTGTAAAAATTTATCGCGTTCATGACATGGCTATGTATGAATGTTAGTCTGCCTTAAGCGTTTTCTGGTTAAAAATGCATTTGATTAATTGAATAGGTTAAATTCATTGAAAATCACAAAGGGAGCTGTACCTAAAAATTCAGAGGGGAACTAATTTAAAGGGTTCACCCATTTGTTGTTTAACTCATTTGTTCTTTTAAAGAGGGGTATAGAGTCAGAATAGATTATTTTCAGAATAAAGACAAATCTGTTAACCAACAGGGTTTAAGGTATAGTGTCAAGGATTGAGGGTTTATTGATAGTGTTTAGGGTTGAGGGTTGAGGGATAAGGTTTTAGGGTTGATGGATTAGGGTTTAAGGTATAGTGTTGAGGGTTGAGGGTTTAGGGATAGGGTTTAGGGTTGACGGATTAGCATTTAATATCGAGGTTAGGGTTAGAGTGTCGAGGGTAGAGGGATTAGGTATAGGGTTTAGGGTTGAAGGTTTAAGGATTGAGGGTTGAGGCTTTAGGGATGAGGTTTTAAGGCTTAAGATATAGTGTCAAGTGTTGAGGGTGTAGTGATAGGGTTTAAGTTTTAAGGGTTAAGGGTTGAGGGATAGGGATTAGGGTTTAAGGTATAGTATTGAGGGTTGATGGTTTAGGGATAGGGTTTAGGTTTGATGGATTAGGGTTTAATGTTGAGAGTTGAGGATTGAGGGTTGAGGTTGAGGTTGAGGGATAGGGTTAATGGTCAAGGGATTAGGGTTAAATAAGAGTGTCAAGGGTAGAGGGATTAGGGATAGGGTTTAGGGTTGAAGGTTTAATGATTTAGGGTTAAGGCTTTAGGGATGAGGGTTAAGGGATTAGGGTTTAAGATATAGTGTCGAGTGTCGAGCATGTAGGGATAGGTTTTAGGGTTCATGTTTTAAGGGTTAATGGTCGAGGGATCAGAGTTAAGGGTTGAGGGATTAGGGTTTGACATTGAGGATTGAGTACATTGAGGTTTGAGGGTTAAAGGTTTCAGGATAGGGTTGAGGGTCGAGGGATTAGGGTTAAGGAATAGGATTGGAGGGTTTAGGGATAAGGGATTAGTGTTAAGGTATAGTATCAAGTCAGTTAAGGGTTTAGGAATAGGGATAGCATTTAAGGTTTAGGGATGAGGGATTAGAGTTGAGGGATGATGGATCAGGGTCGAGGGTTGAGGGATTAGGGTTTAGGGATAAGGTTTAGGGTTGAGGGTTGAGGGATTAGGGTTTAAGGTATAGTGTTGAGGGTTTAGAGATAGGGTTTAAGGTTGAGGGATTAGAGTGAAGGGTTGACGGATTAGGATTTGACAATGAGAGTTGAGAGTTGAGGGTTTAGGGTTTAGGGTTTAGAGATAGGGTTGAGGGACGAGGGATAAGAGTTAAGGGTTAAGGGATTAGGGTTTGACGTTGAGGGTTGAGGTTTGAGGGTCAAGGGTTTAGGGATAGGGTTGAGGGTTGAAGGATTAGAGTTAAAGTATAGTGTGGAGGGTATAAGGATTAGGGAAAGGGTTGGAGGGTTTAGGGATAAGGGATTAGGGTTTAAGGTATAGTATCGAGTCTGTTGAGGGTTTAGGAATAGGGATAGCATTTAGGGTTTAGGGATGAGGGAATAAAGTTGAGGGATGATGGATTAGGGTTGAGGGTTGAGGGATTAGGGTTTAAGGATAAGGTTTAGGGTTGAGGGTTGAGGGATTGGGGTTTAAGGTATAGTGTTGAGGGTTTAGGGATAGGGTTTAGGGTTGAGGGATTAGAGTGAAGGGTTGAGGGATTAGGATCTGATGTTGAGGGTTGATGGTCGAGGGTTTAGGGTTTAGGGTTTAGGGATAGGGTTGAGGGTTGATGGATAAGAGTTAAGAGTTGAGGGATTAGGGTTTGACGTTGAGGGTTGAGGGTTGAGGTTTGAGGATCAAGGGTTTAGGGATAGGGTTGACGGTCGAGGGATTAGGGTTAAAGTAGAGTATGGAGGGTATAAGGATTAGGGATAGGGTTGGAGGGTTTAGGGATAAGGGATTATGGTTTAAGGTATAGTATCGAGTTGGTTGAGGGTTTAGGAATAGGGATAGCATTTAGGGTTTAGGGATGAGGGATTAGAGTCGAGGGATGACAGATTAGGGTTGAGGCTTGAGGGATTAGGGTTTAGGGATAAGGTTTAGTGTTGAGGGAGGTATAGTGTTGAGGGTTTAGGGTTAGGGTTTAGTATTGAGGGATTAGAGTGAAGGCTTGAGGGATTAGGATTTGATGTTGAGGGTTGAGGGTTTAGGGTTTAGGGATAGGGTTAAGGGTCGAGGGATAAGAGTTAAGGGTTCAGGGATTAGAGTTTGATGTTGAGGGTTTAGGGTTGAGGTTTGAGAGTCAAGGGTTTAGGGATAGGGTTGAGGGTCGAGGGATTAGGATTAAAGTAGAGTGTGGAGGGTATAAGGATTAGGGGTAGGGTTGCAGGGTTTAGGGATAAGGGATTAGGGTTTAAGGTATAGTATCAGGTCGGTTGAGTGTTTAGGAATAGGGATAGCATTTAGGGTTTAGGGGTGAGGGATTAGAGTTGAGGGATGATGGATTAGGGTTGAGGGTTAGGGATTAGGGTTTAGGGATAAGGTTTAGGGTTGAGGGTTGAGGGATTAGGGTTTAAGGTATAGTGTTGAGGGTTTAGGGATAGGGTTTAGGGTTGAGGGATTAGAGTGAAGGGTTGAGGGATTAGGATTTGACTTTGAGGGTTCAGGGTTGAGGGTTTAGGGATAGGGTTAAGGGTCGAGGGATAAGATTTAAGGGTTGAGGGATTAGGGTTTGACGTTGAGGGTTGAGGGTTGAGGTTCAAGGGTCAAGGGTTTAGGGATATAGTTTAGGGTCAAGGGATTAGGGTTAAAATAGAGTGTGGAGGGTATAACGATTAGGGATAGGGTTGGAGGGTTAAGGGATAAGGGATTAGGGTTTAAGGTACAGTATTGAGTCAATTGAGGGTTTAGGAATAGGGATAGCATTTAGGGTTTACGAATGAGGGATTAGAGTTGAGGGATGACAGATTAGAGTTGAGGGTTGAGGGATTAGGGTTTGGGGATAAGGTTTAGGGTTGAGGGTTGAGGGATTAGGGTTTAAGTTATAGTGTTGAGGGGTTAGGGATAGGGTTTAGGGTTGAGGGATTAGGATTTGACATTGAGGGTTGAGGGTTGAGTGTTTAGGGTTTAGTGTTTAGGGATATGTTTGAGGGTCGAGGGATAAGAGTTAAGGGTTGAGGAATTAGGGTTTGACATTGAGGGTTGAGGGTTGAGGTTCAAGGATCAAGGGTTTAGGGATAGGGTTAAGGGTCAAGGCATTAGGGTTAAAGTAGATTGTGGAGGGTATAAGGATTAGGGATAGGGTTGGAGAGTTTAGGGATAAGCGATTAGGGTTTAAGGTATAGTATTGAGTCAGTTGAGGGTTTAGGAATATGGATAGCATTTAGGGTTTAGGGATGAGGGATTAGAGTTGAGGGATGACGGATTAGGGTTGAGGGTTGAGGGATTAGGGTTTAGGGATAAGGTTTAGGGTTGAGGGATTAGGATTTGATGTTGAGGGTTGAGGGTTAAGGGTTTATGGTTTATAGTTTAGGGATAGGGTTGAGGGACAAGGGATAAGATTTAAGGGTTGAGGGATTACGGTTTGATGTTGCGGGTTGAGGGTTGAGGTTCGAGGGTCAAGGTTTTAGGGATAGGGTTGAGGGTTGAGGGATTATGGTTAAAGTAGAGTGTGGAGGGTATAAGGATTAGGGACAGGGTTGGAGGGTTTAGGGATAAGGGATTAGGGTTTAAGGTATAGTATCAAGTCAGTTGTTTGTTTAGGAATACGGATAGCATTTAGGGTTTAGGGATGAGGGATTAGAGTTGAGGGATGACGGATTAGGGTTGAGGGTTGAGGGATTAGGGTTTAAGGTATAGTGTTGAGGGTTTAAGGAAAGGATTTAGGGTTGAGGGATTAGAGTGAAGGGTTGAGGAATTAGAATTTGATGTTGAGGGTTGACGGTTGAGGGTTTAGGGTTTAGGGTTTAGGGATAGGGTTGAGGGTCGACGGATAAGAGTTAAGGGTTGAGGGATTAGGGTTTGACGTTGAGGGTTGAGGGTTGAGGTTCGAGGGTCAAGGGTTTAGGGATAGGGTTGAGGGTCAAGGGATTAGGGTTAAAGTAGAGTGTGGAGGGTATAAGGATAAGTTACAGGGTTGGAGGGTTTAGGGATAAGGGATTAGGGTTTAAGGTATAGTATCGAGTTGGTTGAGGGTTTATGAATAGGGATAGCATTTAGGGTTTAGGGATGAGGGATTAGAGTTGAGGGATGACGGATTAGGGTTGAGGGTTGAGGGATTAGGGTTTAGGGATAAGGTTTAGGGTTGAGCGTTGAGGGATTAGGGTTTAAGGTATAGTGTTAAGGGTTTAGGGATAAGGTTTAAGGGATTAGGATTTGACATTGAGGGTTGATGATTTAGGGATAGGGTTGAGGGTTGAGGGATAAGAGTTAAGGGTTGAGGGATTAGGGTTTGACATTGAGGGTTGAGGGTTGAGGGTCAAGGGTTTAGGGATAGGGTTGAGGGTTGAGGGATTAGGATTTAAGTAGAGTGTGGAGGGTATAAGGATTAGGGATAGGGTTGGAGGGTTTAGGGATAAGGGATTAGGGTTTAGGAATAGGGATAGCATTTAAGATTTACGTATGAGGTATTAGAGTTGAGGGATGACGGATTAGGGTTGAGAGTTGAGGGATTAGGGTTTAGGGATAAGGTTTAGGGTTGAGGGTTGAGGGATTAGGGTTTAAGGTATAGTGTTGATAGTTTAGGGATAGGGTTTAGGGTTGAGGGATTAGGATTTGATGTTGAGGGTTGAGGGTTTAGGGTTTAGGGATAGGGTTGAGGGTCAAGGGATAAGATTTAAGGGTTGAGGGATTAGGGTTTGATGTTGAGGGTTGAGGGTTGAGGCTCAAGGGTCAAGGGTTTAGGGATAGGGTTGAGGGTCAAGGGATTAGGGTTAAAGTAGAGTGTGGAGGGTATAAGGATTAGGGACAGGGTTGGAGGGTTTAGGGATAAGGTATTAGAGTTTAAGGTATAGTATCGAGTCAGTTGAGGGTTTAGGAATAGGGATAGCATTTAGGGTTTAGGGATGAGGGATTAGAGTTGAGGGGTGATGGATTAGGATTGAGGGATTAGGGTTTGGGGATATAGTTTAGGATTGAGGGTTGAGGGATTAGGGTTTAAGTTATAGTGTTGATGGTTTAGGGTTGAGGGATTAGAGTGAAGGGTTGAGGGATTAGGATTTGACATTGAGGGTTGAGGGTTGAGGGATAAGAGTTAAGGGTTAAGGGTTTAGGGTTTAACATTGAGGGTTGAGGGTTGAGGTTCGAGGGTCAAGGGTTTAGGGATAAGGTTAAGGGTCGAGGGATTAGGGTTAAAGTAGAGTGTGGATGGTATAAGGATTAGGGATAGGGTTGGAGGGTTTAGGGATAAGGTATTAGGGTTTAAGGTATAGTATTGAGTTGGTTGAGTGTTTAGAAATAGGGATAGCACTTAGGGTTTAGGGATGAGGGATTAGAGTTGAGGGATGATCAATTAGGGTTGAGGGTTGAGGGATTAGGGTTTAGGGATAAGGTTTAGGGTTGAGGGTTGAGGGATTAGGGTTTAAGGTATAGTGTTAAGGGTTTAGGGATAGGGTTTAGGGTTGAGGGATTAGAGTGAAGGGTTGAGGGATTAGAGTGAAGGGTTGAGGGATTAGGATTTGACATTGAGGGTTGAGGGTTTAGGGTTTTGGGTTTAGGGATAGGGTTGAGGGATTAGGATTTGACATAATAAAAATACAATCCCACTATTATCTTGTATTCATTTCATAGGAAGTAGTATTGGTCTCTTTATCATGCTATAGACAAATTCTCTATGATGCCGAGGAATCGATCAAGAATTAAACCAACACAGGAAGAGATAGAAGCTAAGAATGCAAAGAAAGTCATGGCTATGAGGGAACTTTGTGAGAAGAGGAAATTGGACATAATAAATGAAGACATACCAATTAAAGAGGAACCACAACCATCACAAAGAGATATGTTATTTGCGGCACAAAGAGAACGAATGTAAAAACTTCATGCTATGAGAGATTTGAATACCATAGTTGGAGACATGTCCTTTACCGCAAGTCAACATGTAGGGACACCATCTAGCACATCTCAAGTTGAGAGTACATCATCATTCACATGTGATGAAGGAGGTATGCCATTGTTCCCACGTCAACCTCAAGGTATGTCATCTATTCCATCTTCGATCGAAAGTATGCCATCTAGCCCATCTCATTTAAATATTGATGAAATTCCTAATGTTGAGATGAATTTACCTAACTTAACACCACCTAGAATTTTGCATAGAAAGCCAAAGTATTTGATTGAAATTGATGAGAATATTTTGCAGCCAATGGAAGGTAAGATTCCAAAATGCACTTGTAGAAGATATGCTCATAAGATTTGGATATTGTTCTTTGAAAAGTTAAATGAGATTGCAGGATGTTAACTATTCATTGAAATGATGTGAAGTATAAAGTATAGGTCCATCATGAAGATTCTTGGGTTGAGAACATTAGAGGCTTCAAGTGAAAAATCTATTGTCAAGAATCTAATGAGTGTGTATGAGAGTGTGGGTAACACCTCACGCACAAAAGATAGTAATGCAACACGACGTGTGATTACATTGACTATAGTAAGTAGTCAAATGAGGAAAGATCGTCTCATTAGAAACACGAGTCAAGAATTGAGAATTAATAAGAAAACTTTATCAAGAGCCATTGGAAGATGCCAAAGAATTGAGGACACTAATACCAATGAATTATGGGTGTTCTCGGGGAGACTACCATGAAAAGATAAACCAATTGTTGAAGCATTGAGATCACTAATTGAAGACTTTTGGAAGAATTACACAAGGGTATCTTCGAATCAAAGGGATGTGGTAAGAAGGAGAATCGGTAGTAAGAACCATGAGCCACATCTAAAGCATTTTTTGGATGAGACTCAAACACAGTTTTATGGTAAATTTCTAGAGAAGTATCCTCAAATTAAAATTTGTCAAAGATATTTTGAAATGCTAAAACCTTTCTATGTCAAGATAAATCACACACGCACTACTTGTTGTTGTATATTACATATTGAATTTTATAACCATTTTGATGCTTATAGGTCTATATGTTTAGATATGCATACTAACAATGTTTTGGAGGGTTGTGCCATATGTGCCCCACCAACATCTTCAAGAGACTTCATATCAAGAATTTTATGTGAAAGAGAGGAGGGTCAAATATTCTACAAGAAATTATGCTTGGATGGCACATGTCATCATTGCAGCAGCTTGCAACATTTGCCAATATGTGAACATATGGAAAGAACACATGCGGTTGGAAACGAACTAGTAGAGTTTGGCAAGTATAAAATAGTGGCATACAATACAAAAGATGGTAAAGAAGTAAAGAGGTGTGAATTGGTTATTGAAAAGATTACAGTGTATCAGTTTATGCCTATATTTCATGACAGCATAATGTATGAGTATGCAAGACATTCCCATAGAGTTCGATGGTTGGACTTGCAATTCAAGTTATGCAAGGACACATTTTTGGTTGGTAGCATTGTTTCAGTCATTGACTTTGCAGAGAACTATAGTCTACATCCACAGCATGAGGTGCAATCACAATATTACAACTCCACATAGGTTTCTATATTTGTGCACATCGCATTCATTCATGCGAATGATAGTATAGAGGATGACAAAAAGATCATAAGCGAGTATAATTTCTATATTTGTGATGATCGCATGCATTCTATGGAGTTCATACAAGGTTGCTTTTAGGTGTTCTACAATGATTTGGCTAGAAGGGGCATATTGTTCAGTCAACATATCATATGGTCAGATAACTGTGCGTCACAATTCAAGAACTCGTGGAATTTCTATTAGCTAAGTAGAAGGCATAATTTTATAGTTATTCAACATATGTGGAGCTTTTGTGAGGCTGGGCATGGAAAGGGGGAGCATGATGGTACAAGAGCATGTATCAAACGAGCCATAGCACGAGAAGAGTTAAAGTATAAAGACAATGCAAAGTTGACAGATGCAAAATTGATTGTTGAGTGGTGTAATGCTTCCATGGGTCTAGGTAATGAAGGTAAGTCATCAGTTCATAGAATTTTTTTGGTTGATAGATGATACTAGCATTGCACCATATGAGGACTATTGTACACTGATAGGATCAAATGAGATGGACTCTTTTACAAGCTCAATTGCAGGTTCATGGAGTATCCATACGTGAAAGATGTCATGCTTTTGTTCTTCCTATACAATTCAAGTCTGGGATGAGTACGAGTCAAAGGAGTGGGTTGACAAATGGCAGTTAAGTTATCTTAGCCCACTTGATACATATCAATCCCTGACGGCACTGGAACTAACACAAATGGAATCATCAGTTGACCTTGACCACATATCAGATTTAGTTCAACCAGGTAATATAGGGCATGTATATGCATCTAATTTCATCTAGTTCAACCAAGTAATGTCATCTTACTTTGTAGTGTTTTTGTAATGTTGACTAATTTCATCTAATTTGCTACACATATCAATGCAGGGAACGTATATGAAGTTATTATAGATGAAGATAATGAAGAGGGAATATATTATTATTTATGTCATTGTGTTGAGGCCAAAAACAAATTGGAGGCCCCTGTTACAGATGGAGAAAACATCAAATACTCTATAGGCTCAGTGGTTATTACTGGAACATGGCTTAGAAGGTACCCACATAAGAGTGTTAATGTTTGGCTGTTTTAGGACTTTGACATGCATCAAAAGATTCTTCATTACTCGAACCTTGTCATGGCATCCAATGTTCATTTGATAAAGTATCGGGGTAGACCTTTCAACAAAATCTTGTGGAAAGTGCGTGAGTCTGACCAAGAAGCAATACTTGACACAATGAAGAGTAGAGCAGATCTGGATGGTTCATTGGATTAATTTGTAAGTATTCACATTGATTTTGTAAAGTCATGTTACATTGAGTTGTAAGTATGCACACTAATTTGTAAGGTTTGTCTTTTTTAATTTCCTGCTGCATTTTACACATATACACATTTTTACATCATCACGTTATGCATTTTTGGTGTCTTGCTCCTGATGTGACCAAAATGACTATTCCAATGCATCTAGATGGGTACATTTACACTAGTCATGGTCCTATTTTTTACCCAAACATATCGAAACAATTTGAGCATTGTACCGATGATATCCCTGAAGAGTCCAAAGTGCAAAAAGGAAAAAATCTTTGAGGACATGTTAGTTGAAAACTATGTGACTTAGAGAAATTCCATCTGAGGTAACACGATCATGTAGAGTGCCTCTACAATAACCTCTCTCAGTTTTTTATATCTCTAAGGCATTTGTTCGTGGTGAAAGGTTTTTTGCTGCCCCAAAAATTGTCAGAAGGAGGCAGTGTAAAGTTGTAAAGGGGTGTAACTTTCATCCTACTCCTAATGTGACCAAAATGACTATTCCAATGCATCTAAATGGGTACATTTACGTTAGACATGGTCCTATTTTTCACCCAAACATGACGAAACAGTCTGAGCTAAATTGTACCGATGATATCCCTTAAGAGTCCAAAGTGCAAAAAGACAACAATCTTTGATGACATGTTAATCGAAAACTATGTCACTTAGAAACATTCCATCTAAGGAAACATGATCACATAGAGTACCTCTACAATAACTTGTCTCAATTTTTTATATCTCTGAGGCATTTGCCCGTGGTGAAAGGTTTTTTGCTGCCTAAAAAATCGTTAGGAGGCAGTGTAAAGTTGCAAAGGGGTCTAACTTTCATCCTGCTCATGATGTGACCAAAATGACTATTCCAACGCATCCAGATGGGTACATTTACACTAGGCATGGTCCTATTTTTCACCCAAACATGTCGAAATAGTACAAGCTACATTGTACCGACGATATCCCTGAAGAGTTTAAAGTGTGAAAAGGAAGCAATCTTTGATGACTTGTTACTCAAAAATTAGTTCACTTAGAAACATTCTGTCTAAGGCAACGTGATCACATAGAGTACCTCTACAATAACCTCTCTCAGTTTTTTATATCTTTGAGGTATTTGCCTGTGGTGAAAGGTTTTCTGCTACCCCAAAAATTGTTAG
This sequence comes from Cunninghamia lanceolata, assembly GCA_027924645.1. NCBI lineage: Eukaryota > Viridiplantae > Streptophyta > Pinopsida > Cupressales > Cupressaceae > Cunninghamia > Cunninghamia lanceolata. Next base: position 9,630,387 of record BSBN01000111.1, read on the forward strand.
AAGGAGGCAGTGTAAAGTTGCAAAGGGGTGTAACTATCATCCTGCTCCTGATGTGACCAAACTAACTATTCCAATGCATACAGATGGGTACATTTACACTAGGCATGATCCTATTTTTCACCCAAACATGTCAAAACAGTCTGAGCTACATTGTATCGATGATATCCCTGAAGAGTCCAAAGTGCAAAAAGGTAGCAATCTTTGAAGAGATGTTACTTGAAAACCATGTTACTTAGAAACATTTTGTCTAAAGAAAAGTGATCACATAGAGTGCCTCTACAATAACCTCTCTCATTTTTTTATATCTTTGAGGAATTTGCCCATGGTGAAAGGTTTTTTGCTACCCCAAAAATCATCAGAAGGAGCCAGTGTAAAGTTGCAAAGGGGTGTAACTTTCATCCTGCTCCTGATGTGACCAAACTGACTATTCCAATGCATTTGGATGGGTACATTTATGCTAGGTATGGTCCTATTTTTTACCCAAACATGTCGAAACAGTCTGAGCTACATTGTACCGATGATATCCCTAAAGAGTCCAAAGTGCAAAAAGTAATTTTTGACGACATGTTACTCAAAAACCATGTCACTTAGAAACATTCTATTTGAGGCAACACAATCATGTAGAGTGCCTTTACAATAATCTCTCTTAGTTTTTTATATCTTGGAGGCATTTGCCCATGGTGAAAGGTTTTCTGCTGCCCCAAAAATTGTCAGAAGGAGGTAGTGTAAAGTTGTAAAGGGGTGTAACTTTCGTCCTGCTTGTGATGTGACCAAACTGACTATTTCAACACATTTGGATGGGCACATTTATGGTAGGCATGGTCCTATTTTTCACCCAAACATGTCAAAACAGTCCGAGCTACATTGTATCGATGATATCCCTGAAGAGTCCAAAGTGCAAAAAGGCAGCAATCTTTGATGAGATGTTACCCAAAAACTGTGTCACTTAGAAACATTCCATTTGAGGTAATGCAATCACGTAGAGTGCCTCTACAATAGCCTCTCTCAGTTTTTTATATCTCTAAGACATTTTCTCGTGGTGAAAGGTTTTCTGCTGCCCCAAAATCTGTCAGAAGGAGGCAGTGTAAAGTTGCAACTTCTTCTTAGGCACAAATGTAAGGGTACATAATGGGAAAATTACACCTAGATGACTTAGTACATTTCTATGACTTCATTCACATGTTTAAATGTTTGAGAAACTCTCCTTTACTAAGTGCTTGTCCTCATGTCGATGTTAAGCTTTATACTTCCTAGGTACTCAATTAGGTGATGTCATTAGATACAACTTACCCTGTCATGTCCCCATTTCTAGCTTGATCATCATGTGAATAATGGATTAGCCTATTGCTCATTCCTAGAGGCTAATTCAAAATGATGAGGGAATGAATTAGATTTTGACTAACTCAATCTCATTGTTTTGCAGGAACAAAGTCAGAAACTCAAAATTTGGCTAAGTCTAGAAAGCAGAAAGTTGACTCTTGGAGTCTAGGTGCTAATTTTACATCAAATTGTCCAAATGAGCACCCAAGGATGTGGAGTCTTCAATCAAGGCACTCTAGGAGGAAAAGTTGTTTGGCCTTCAAGATGAGGTTGCCTTAGTGAATTAAGTCAGGATGAAAGCCTATTCACTCTAGGCACCAATCTCAAGTTGCACAATCACGAATGGGTGCCTAGAGCAATAAGGCACTACATCATGGTTCCAGGACCTTGAAATGGCACCCAAGCATGTAGGAGGAATTTTCAAGGAGTTAGAATATTTTTGAAATGCTAAGGAACTAGTCCAAAGACTTTATGGTGCCATCTTGATACCATTGAGTCAACTTTCAAACTCAAACATATTGAAACAAGGTGTAGGAAGCTAGGTGCCATCTCTTGCCAGTTCAACCTCTCAGATGCGCTAACATTAGAAAGACTCTTAATGAGTGCCTAAGTTTGAATTGATCTTGTGATTGAAAGTTTGGTGATGTATTAGTGCAAGATGATCTTCAGTTGATACAATCTAAGTTCTAGGAAGGGTTTAGAAGTTATCGTCTTCACTAAGTTAGGCACACTTTACAAGCTTTCTTACCCAAGAGTTGCACCTCATTAAGACAAGGTGCATCTTAACCTCTGGGACTTTTCATTAAGACTCTAAGAAAGAAGGTGCATTTCCATGGAGTAGCATACTCTAGATAGTGCCTAATGCCATCAAGGCGCAATTCCACCCTCACTTTGGTGGCCTATCATCAAGAAGGGGCATTGGGCATTCCTTGAACAGTTCTAAGCATTTGAAGTTTGTGAAATCACCAAGGAATGTTAGGCGCCATGTGTATCCTCAATAAGCTTGAGTTTGCACCTAGACAAGTTCACACTTATTCATGTTTTAACTTCCCTCTTGAAGCGCCTAACTTGGGAAAAAGTTATCTTGTTGTTAGTCAAGTGTTTGATGTGTTTTGGAGACTCCAAAAGACTTCCTCTTGCTAGGTGCTCTTCTTGGCAACTACAACCTTCAACTACTGCCTAGATCCTAAAGAAAAACACTTGCATGTGTGGGCACACTTTCCTTGTGATGAAGCATCAAATTGGAACCTAGAAATCATAACGCATGAAGTGAGCACCTAGGATCCTATTGGTCCAATAGGTGGTTTTGGGATCCATGTCAAGTCATTGAAGATAGATATTTTGGCTTATTTGATGATGGTCTCAAGTCTCTCTACCAAGGTGCATTTTGATGATGTTCTCATTTAAACTCTTATGAAGACTATATCATCCCTAAGCACTCATCCTCATTATTTTCATGCACTTAGACTTCAAGGCGCCAAAACTAGTAGGAAAATATTTGGGGGGAAACCACACTGATTAAAGTTGGGTAAATTTAACATCTAAGTCTGATTAGGCTCCGTATAATAGCAATATTTATATCATGTCCCTTTGCTTTATGAAACAAGCAGTATGTGTCAAGTCATAGGGATAACTCTATGGTCCTTAGAAATTTCTCTGTGATTTTTGATAAGATTATCTACTATGATGCTTGATAGTATTAAAATTATTGGGCATTAAGTTGAGGTGACCATTCTTGTTATGATCATCACTTTTCACAAGGGGTATGTCAGTTATCCCATATATCATTACATTATGATTATTTTTCAATATCCTGATGGTGGAAGGATTGTTTTCACTATTATCTCTAGCTTGGGAATTCATCAACAATCCAACTCTTGATGTCGATACAAGGTTCTTTTGAAGGCAAAGGGTGCCTAGGCTTATGGGGCTCAATTTGATGTATTTATTGTAAGCTCAAGGTGAATTGATGCTTATTGAAAATGCCACTTAGTCCTTCATTTGCATTCTAGGTGCCATTTCCTATTGACTTATATACTCCTCCTCATGCTAGGGTTCCATAATGAAGTGGTTTAGATAATAGGTGTGCTTCACTTACTAGAGGCTTGTTCTCCTTCCACCTTAGGCGCACTTTTATGGTGGAACAGGTGTCAATGGGTGCCTTGTCTTAAATGAATGCTCTCTCTAAGTTGGGCACCCTTTTGAGGCTTTATGAGTTGCAAATTGCACCTTAACCCTTCATGCTTGTTGCTCAATGTTTGAATGTTTAAGAAAGTCTCCTTTAGGCGCTCATTTTAATGACTTTTTCTCAAGGCACAATCACCCTAATGACTTGGATATTCATCCTAGTGTTTCAAGATATCAGACTACCAAACCTAGTTATTTTTAGGATCTCAAACATAAAGAATAACATGATGATTCATTTTTTTGGATTACATATAGTTGACATTCTATGCTACTCATAAAGAATATTAATATTTTCTATTCAACATGATGATTCATTTTTTTTTTTAAACACAACTTTTATTTTTTAGTTCCAAAATGAGGTTTAGGTGATACTTGAATAATAATAGCTAGCTTATTGGATCAACAAACATCCTATGTAATATAATTGGACTTTAAATATTTGAAGTAGCCACCTACAAATATCCATTCAAATGTGGATTTATAATGCAAGTATGGATGCCATCAATAAGAAAGATTTGTATTAACCAAATATCCATATAGGCATACATCAATATCTGTCGATATAAGTATAACATATATACAAAATAGCCATATAGGCATACAATGTCAACTATGTATAATACAAAATATATGTCCACAAATGCCATATAGGCATACAACAAAGGAACACAATAAAAAGTCATTCCCCTCTAGCTGGTGAAGAGAATAAATCACGGGCAGCCTTTGATCTTCTAGGGGATGGAGACGCGCATGTGGGTAGTCTACTATGAACCTGAGGGCTACTCCTATTTATTTCTTCCTGCATCTTTAGCTGTTACAATACAAGTTATAGACATTAATATATAGAAATTACATGTTATAAAAAATGAAACATTTAACAAAATAATAACTTACTGCTAACATATAATCTATCTCCTCACTTGCCTTAGTAGTAGGAATAGGCCTTGGTGATGTCAAGTCCTATAGAAACCATCCAGATAGAAATTAAACTTCAAATCAATAATCTTTTGATTTTTCAAAAATAGACAACTATAACAATGAATGTAAATTGAAATTTACTAATCTACCTCATACCCCTGTCAATGCCATGGAGCTATCAATTGCAAAGGCCACACCATGCTCCATTGCGCTCTGAACATGGGGAGGTGTCTCCACAACCTACATCATCTGCAAATAAAACAACATTATTCAATTACGAAAACTATAATAGTGATGCAAATCATGGCTCCTAACATACACACACGTTCATCTAAACATGGAAGTACACACAATAAAGCACACAAGTCACATACAAAAATCTAGTAAGTACAATTCATTCATTAAACTATTTATTTTATTACCTCCGTAAAACTTTGAAGGCCACCACCGCTAGTAGGTGTTGCCATGAAATCTACAATATTAACCTATTCAACATCTCAAATCAAATATTAGAATACCATTCATATAACGATGCTATTCACATGTAAAATTTATAATTATTTACTAGTTACATGCCCTACTAGTAGATGATCTAGTGTAAAATGCAGGTCACAAACCACTAAAACTGCATTGACGCTATGACCCTAAAATTTCATTAAAATCATCAATTTAAATTAGTTAATCTTGCATTTCAAAAATGAAATTTAATAAATTAAATTCAATAAACTTGCTAATATCTTCAATTTTTTTTTGTTCTTTTCAATTTGCGCCATTATATTTTCTTGTGTTCCAGGGGCATGTCAAGGAATGGATGGGGGAGGTTGTTGTTTTGCAGGTATTTCCTCCTCAGGATTTTGTGGATTTTGAGGAGGAGGAGGAGAAGGAGGTGCATTAACATTTCCTGACAATTAACGAAATATACATCAAAAAACAACTCAAACCTACCTATTTAGAAGCAAATTCAAACAAAAAAATAAATAAAACTCACTCCTTTGGCGTGCTCAACGTCGTGGTAGCATTTTGGAGATGAATCACTGAGATTTTGGTGTTGAATTGGCTTTTACAAAACATAAGTGTGCTTCCTAGGGTTCGCAAGCCGCAGGGATAGAGGAGAAAAATAGAAATGAAATGAAATGACAGCCCTATTTTTTATTTATAGTAATCCATAACGCGCTCGTGGTATAATACGAGTGTGTTATGGTTTGGTAATGATGAGCCTCGTCATTACCAACCCATAACGCGAGCGCGTTATAATGCGCTCGCATTATGAATTATTTTTTTTTAAAACCATTTGGCCATTTTTTGGCCCCCCATCTTTTTGCACTTACCTAGATCCTCTTTGTAGTCTTTCCACAAAGTTGGCTTCAACTTCATCTATCTCATCATCAGATTCTACCTTATACTTTTCTAATCTGGAAGTACTTTCAGGAGTAATCACTTTGAAGGTAGTCTCAACTTTTGGTAGAGCATCATCTTACTCCCTCATTTCAAAAGTAGTAAGCTTACCAAGTAACTGATCCCTATTAACTATTTTTACTTGCGTGAATACTTCAATCACGGCCACCTTGTGATAGTAAGACTTGGGCAAAGATTTGAGTAATTTCATAACAATTTCCTTTTCTTCAAGAGTTCCTCCTATGGCTTTAATCCCTGTAAAAAGTTCATCAACTCTTTGCATAAAAGCTTATATGTTTTCATCATTGTTCATCTTCAAGCTTTCATATTTCACTTTCAGACTTTGTAACTTGGCTTCCTTCATAGAATCATCTCCTTCATAAAGATTTTTCAACTTTTCCCATACCTTATTCACAATTTCAAGATCCACCACTTTCATCAGTATTAAGTCAGTTAATGAGCTTAGCAGATCATCCCTTGCCTTGATATCTATTTCACGTTCTTTGATTTCATCTTTAGTTGTTGGACCATTTTGAGGTATAGTGTATTATGTTTCTGCGGCTTTCCAAACATTATCACCAAGAGAAAGAAGATGGATTTTCATCTAAGCCTTCCAGAGAACATAATTAGTTCCATCAAAATGCAGTGCTTCCTTCTTGTAAGACATTTTGGATCTTCCTCAAGCTGTTAAACTTCTTCTAAGGAACTTAGCTTTGATACCAATTGTTGACATGCATTGGACAACCGAGAGGGGGGTGTATCAGTTGTCACAAAACTTAAACACTTTCTACAATTAAACATTCATCACTTATCCACAATTATTATGACTTAACAATGAGTGCATGAAATCAAAAACTTAACCACAGATACACATCAAACACAAGAGACACTAGATTTACATGGAAAACCCCAAGATGGGGAAAAACTGTGGAGAGGATTAACTCTCAATATATATTGTAATTCTGAAATAGTGATGTTTAGACTTGGTCACCCCATGGGCCTAAACATACTGGCTTACTACCATGAAGAACAACTCGGTCTAGTAGGCTCACTACCCCAACTCTAAACCTAGTAAGATTACAATAAGGTATTTTAAAGTCTACAGACTATTAAACCCTACTGGTGGCTTACTGCCAGATTTAATGCCACAATCAACACCTTTCTTTATTGAAAATAAACAATTCCTTAGCTCTACTCTTCCTCTACCCTAGTCTTCCTCTACTCTGCTCTTCCTCTTCTTTCCTATGCCTCTTCTCTGCTCTCCCATTGGACCTTTCTTAATATCTTATCATTTCTACTCAAGGACACCTTTTCCATGACTCAACTACAAGTATGTATACACTACATCAACCTTATAATGATCATGAAGGTCAGCACCAACCATTGGAACAATCTCCAAGGTCGATATTACAAACATTTACAAAATAGGTCCTGACCTATTACAACATCATGCAAAGGGAATGAAATGTGGATCATGTCATGCCATAGCTGGGATTGAAACACGATCTTCCATGCCACAACATGCTTCCACAATCTTCTAGAGATCTCCGCAATGACTGGGATCAACCAGGTTGGCCAAGACTTGTTACGCGCTATGTTATCTTGGAACAATCTTTACACACCATCTCAATTTCTTAACACAGACCAAAGTCTAGATAGGAACATGATTATGAGACATCCATAAGCATGCTATAATCATCAGAAGCAACCGCACGAACCTTAACCACTTTATTCATAGGAATCTTCTCACCAAAGTACATGAATATTACTATCTTCAACTATCATAAAAGAGAGATAGTTTATGGACCACTAAACCATGAACCATTACAACTGTAGGCACTTATCATCATCCTAGACTTCCCTCTAGAACCCCAGAGCAAAATACTTTATTGTGGAGGAATACGGAGCCAAATACTGTCTTCCTATCTCAACTAAACTTATAGAAAAAGCAAGATTCACTCTGGTGATCACAACTCACTCATATCTTTATGCAGATGGCTCATACCTAAAATGTAGCATCCTCAAACATACTTATAACTTATTTCCAATCCACAGACCATGATCTTCAAGAAGGAACAAATGCAAAGCAGTTTACCAGACTATTCTTCAGCATACAACTCACTATAAGTACTGTAATTCTCTATGGCTTACTTGTTTCTTTTGGAGAGGCTAATTTTTTCAATATCCTCAACATACAAGTCTTCTAAACAAGTAATGGAATATGATATAGTTGACACCAATGGCAAGAAGAATATGTTGACATCAATGACAACACTGATTAGGTACATACTTGCAACAAAACCAACTCTGTGATTACTTCTCTCCACACCAGCTTAAGTTTTCTGAATTCTATAGGCCTGGGAGGTTCCTTCTTCTCTTGTTCTTGATTCTTTATGCATAGAAGAAGAAACAACGTGCTCTCAAAATTGCCTCTTAAGCCACCTCTCGGCCTTCTCCAAAACAAAGGATGACTAGACCTTAACATCAGGATAATAGTTCTTTGCACATGCAACAACCAAGTCCAGACATGGCACAACTGGTGTGCAACCCCTAGTAGGAGCTAACTTGCTTGTTAGGATTTTCTCAGCTATAGATGACTTGGGGTTTTGCTCTAATCAAACCTAGAAATTCTCCAAGTCCAAATCTATATATCTTAGCTAAACTATTCTCAATAAACAAAAGCTTCATCTTTACTTGTTTGAGAAACTAGTAAACAAAAGCTTCTGTAACTACTAAGGGTACCAAATAAATCTCTAGAAGATTTAGGGTAAACAAACAGTCTGGACTCTTGTTCTTCCCACATAGTTGACTTGAAGAATTCATATTTATCACTATAAGAAATGGGTAAGAAAGAGCACCAATTAGCTAACCTACTTATGAATGCCTGTGTTCAACACCTATAGAAGATGCAGTCTAGAGTTCCTCCAAAGTACATGGGTGAAAATGTAGAATAAGGTAGGTGTAAGGGTTACAAACCTAATAAAATGTTTCCATAAATTGCATTGATTTTGGTGGCATGTACTGTTGTATGATTCATAAATGAGCTGTATAAATTGCCCTTTGAAATTAGCTAACCTAGTTGTTAATGCTCGTGTTCAACAACTACAGAAGACATAGTCCAAAGTTCCTCAAAAGTACACTAGTGAAAATGGAGAATAAGGTAGGTGCGAGGGTTGCAAACCTAATAAAATTTTTCCATAAATTACATTGATTTCGACAGCATGTACTATTGTACGATTCATAAATGAGCTGCATAAATTACCCTCTGAAAAATGTGCAATTACACTTCTCACAACATTCCTTATTTATTATGAAAGTACAGATGTCACTTCCATCGTACATGTCAATAAATGGAAAATATTCTAAATTTATAATACTTTTTTATCATCAAATGATCGTAGATCGATGCAACAAGTTTTATTTCAGGCCAAAGTACTGACATACTCAAAATTCTACACAAAGTCCCTGGAATAGAGACAAGTGGACTGTGTTGTATGCCATGTGGCATCTCATGATTAAATCGTAATGTTTCATGTAAATTGCAAAATTAAGAGGTAGGCCCATCTTCATAGTTGAGGGCTTGCGCTCTACCGCCACCTTGACCCTTACATAATAATCAATATAAATATCTATATTTTGTTTTTATATATATCTCAACCATTGATCTAATAATATCTAATGGCTCTTGGTTTATTTTAGAGGATTGTTTTGACAATGTGTAGCATTGAAGATCTACCTTATGGAATTGAACTACAACCGTTCATCATTTGTTCATCAAACAACATAGCAAGTTACAAGTGGAACAATTTTCTTTGATGGCTGATGTCTTAGTGGTCACATTAGTCATGCAAGGAGATCAAGTGGATGCAAAATTCAATCTTTGTAAAGGGAGCCAATGTACTTTTCAATGAGAGATGTCAAGTCCATACATGTAAGATGACAAGTCCATAGGAGTATTTCTTGAATTGGATGCCCAAATGCTCTCAGAGCATGATATGATTCTAAAGTGACATTTTGGCATCTGGAGATTTATTTGGAGAGTTAGTAAGATAGACTAATGGATAGGTAATGATTTTTGAATTCCTAATTTCCCAGCAGTCATGGCTATAAAGGGATAGAGAAAGTTTCTTTTGAAAATCAATTTCAACTTTTGGTTGTTCCTTGTTAGCTAATTTTGGGAATTATGTAGTTAAAATGCATTCTTTGTCTAAAGAGGAAATTATTAGAATGGTTACATAGTTGGGTTGTTATCCTTACCTTGAAGGACCCAGTTCTTGCAAGATGAAACAAAATGAGTCATGGGAACTCCATGTATGACATGGGAGGATCTGGAAAGATAACAACCAACTACATGGGAAATAAAGAGGAAGGAGAATGGTACCTTCTGGCATCATTCTTCTTTGAGTGCAGCTAGAAAGTGCCTTGGCTCCTTAGGCAAATGCATATCTAGAAATATTGTATGCTAGATAGTCTTGCATCTATCTGATGGGTTGTGGTTAGTATTATCTCCCAATCCATTGCCACATCTTTTTGGCAGCTTAGTGATGGATTGTGAATAGTGGTCTCTCCCAATCCATTAGTTCATGTGTATGGTAGTTGGCTTAGTATGATGTTTCTTCTAGCTTCCTTCCAGATAGTTCAAACTATAGAAGGCTTCTTCTTTTACCATGTTAACTCTTCTTCTTAAATTTGGATGAAATTCCCAATTTTATTCCTGATTTCATTCACATATTCTTCTTGGTCTAGTGATCAGGGCTCAAGTGAAGGTTTCTTCTTCATTGTGTTGTAAGGAAAATATGAGGGAAATATACAGTGTTCAGTTCTCTGTCAACTTGAAATATTTATTATAAAGGGATGTAATCTTTGTGTTGTCATCTTTCTGTAATAGTTGTTAACATTTTTTGACTTAATAAAATAAGAGATGTTTCTAATTCTAATTTGTTAATTTCATTAATTACACACATTGTTAATCTCTTTTCTAAAGGATTCAAGGAATGATTTTGATTAAAATTATTTTTTACATATATTCTAAATTTTAATACTTCTAGAATCAACCAATCGATCTAACCATAAAGTAATAAAACATAAACGTTTCAGAATTTTGTTATTATCTAAAAATAATAGATAATAAAACAAAAGAATTTTGTAATCTATATCAATAATCCATATTAATATATTATATTAAACAAAAGAGTTTAAGACATTCCTTATTTATTATGAAAGGATAGATGTCACTTCTACCACACATGTCAATGAGGCTTAAGTTCTATTTTAGACCAAAGTACTGACACACCCAAATTTCTAATTTTCTATAGTTGAGGGCTTGCGCTCTACTTCCACCTTGACCTTTATACAATAATCAATATAAATATATTGTATATTTTATATATATCTCAACCTTTGATTTATTAAGATCTAGTAGCTCCTAGTTGATTCTAATTTCTGGAGGATTTTGTTGGTAATGTAGACCATTGGAGATCTACCTTTAGGAATTCAACTACAACCATTCATCATTCAAGTTCAATGGTTCACCAAACAATGGAACAATTTACAACACTACAAGTGGAACAATTTGCTCTATCATTAATTAGAGTCATACTATTGATTTCATTGAAAGTGCCACTTAACTGACTAGATTAGCCAATGTCAATTGAGTTCATTAATGGCAAGTGATATATCACATAGATTAGCTAGTGTGAATTTCTAGGGTATGACAGAGTCAATTAAAAGGAATTGCTTGTTATTTATTACCTATTTGTCATGGCAGTACATGTCATGTATATATGGTAGTGTTTATTATTTCAACCTTATATTCCATTACGAAGTTTCAGATAGTAGAAGAATTAATAAATTGTAAGAGTTCAAAGTAATGACTTTCATTACAACAATTGTGCAAAGAAAGTAACTTACCAAGTACTTATTTTGTGATCATTCATGATTTTGAATTTAACTGTACGATATATTGCTCAATTCATAGATGTAGAAAAGTAATAAGAATGATGGAAAATTTTGTTTGTCTATGGCTATGTAGTATGTTATTGCTTTGCATGTCTTAGAATCAAGAAATACAAGCATTCATCAAGTGGAATAAATTATGTCAAGAATTGACACTTTTAATATTTCCAAATGATGCATTCTATTTTGGGTGGTGGGTTGAATCTCCCACACATGAATGCATGGATGAAAAACTAGAATTGGTATTACAACTCAATTGCCAGTGACCTTGACAAAATCAATTTAATTTTCCTTTACTGGCCTTATTGTTACCCATACCTAGTGGTTTCTTGTACATATAAAGCAAGGTTCTATAGTAAATCATTTACTATCATTGTGAATGAAGACATGATTGAATTTGCAATGGAGCCATTACTTGTTAATAGGATAATTACGGACTATAATGAAATATTCATTAAGCATCATCGAAAAGATGAACCAAGAAGATTTTGGAGGATCAAAGAAAGGTTTGAAGGTCGAAGGATAGGAGTTTTGTTTCAAACTTTAAGGTTGGTTAGATGTTAAGCATGGGTTGTCCATAGGCCAAGATACTATTGCATGAAGAGCTTCTGGATTCAATAGTCTCTATGTGTATTGTTTCCTTTTTGTATCTATTTGATGTTGGTTAGAAACTTAGATGTTCATGTACAATGTAATTCCCCAATCTTTTTTGAAGGGTGATGTTAAATTTAAATAAAAAAATATAGAAGTAATTATGGTTTGGAATTGAGTCTTGACATGAGTTTAATGGAAAATTGTAATGTATATGGATCATAGATGGTTCAAACTTTTAATATTAATAATTTAAATAGCATTCATCACATGGAAAAAAGAAATGAGTTCAATGGAAATGTATAGCGATGTATAAAAAGGGCAAAGATAAATGGATGTGTTATGTCAATTCAAAATTTTATGTTTTTTATGTTATCATGTTGAACACTCTACAAAATCTACATGTAAAAACACTACAACTGGTGTTGTCTAAGGCATTTAGGGTTTATTCTTCTAATTGATCGTTGACCTGTGTAGCCAGTTTCCCCAACTTAAGTTGTTATTTAAATATCCACTTGGTGGTGGTTATTTTATCATATATTATATTAATATCAATACTAATACTAATACTAATACTAATACAATATATAATATAAATTAATAAGGTATGATGTTAATCTTATTATATAATATAATATAATAAAATAATAGTTATATATTGTGAATAATTATTATATATTAATGAAGCTCATTAGTACTTTTCCCAAGCATTAAATTACTCTCCGATGAGAGCTACTGACAACCCTGCTAGCATGAGAAATAATGAATTATAATTATTAACGACAACACGAACCGAAGATTGATGCTACAAAAATCTAGATAACGAATAAATACATCTTTAACCTAAGGCATGTGTTCATTAAAAAAATTACCTTAAATCTTGGAGGCCTCCAACAAAATGGCACTTGTTTGGCTTGTTCAAAACACAAGTTGGACACTCTAAAAAGGCTATACTGCAATAAGCATCAAGTTGCCTTTTTGGGTCATATCACAAATTACAGACTAATGATCATTTCTAAGTAGTAAAACAATCTCTTCTGTGAGGTAGTGAAGATAGTCCTGGGTAAAGACTTCTTGGTCTTGGAGGACAAATATAGGTTAAATACAAACATTTCCTCACACTTTATGGCTTCCTTGTTTAACTTGGGAGAGGTAAAGGTGGATGCATTGTTGATTCTATGGGAGGTATTCACTCTAGATATTCTTGTGGATGACGTAGATGTGATGGTTTTTGTAGAATTGGGGGTCAAGATCTCGTGGTCGACAGACTTGGAGAAGCTGTAGGAGGAAGAGGAGGGCATAGCTAGGAAGCCATTACTGCTAAACATGAATGAGCAACAACTAGGAAGGCATAGGCTTTGGACAGCTCATGGGAGAGACTTTCTTCAATGGGCAATTGGAATGGATAGAGAGGAGACTCTAGTATGGATTGATCACTTCGTAGCCACTATGAGTATGAATGAATTCTACTAGCCGTAGGAGTGGTCGGGCTCCTAGTCTCGAGTCCACTTTTTTGGTAATTGTCACACTGGGGAATGGGGTGGTATGGTGGCAAGGTTTTGAGATGGTGGTTGTTGCTATGTGTTTTTTGATCTTGGGCTGGTAGATTAGAGGGATAATTTTGGAAATTTTATTGGCACTATATTTGTTTTTTTGGCACAATGAGTGCTTTTGTATTAATTTGTGAGGAGCCCTCTAGGCTTGAACCGAATGTAAATCTTTTTGTATTAATATAATTTCCCGCACATGGTGCAGTTTACTGATCAAAAAATGTCTTTCTATCCTATTATTATAATTGTTTTTTATGATTACTTTCTACATTATTATTGATGTGTTTATTTTATTCTATTAGTTATTATTAAATTAACATATGAAGTTGTAGAATTGTGTTTCTGTCATATGTTTGTTATTACTTTTGGATGATTAATTAATCCCTACATTGCTATCGATGTGTGTAGTTTATTTTGTTAACTATTGAATTTAATCTTTAGGGATAATGTATTTTAATCTTGGTGGTTTGCTTCTTTTGTTTTCATCATTCATTTTATTTGTTGCTACCTCTTTTCTATAGACAAGATTAGATTAAGCCATTTAACAAGGAACTGAACCTTAGAATCTATTATTATCATATATTTTTTATATAATTATTATCATTGTTATCATATATTACATTCAAAGTACATATGCTGTTTATAGAGAAAGTACATTCAACATGCAAGAAATTGAAAATTACTACTCATAATATGGACAACTTCTCAGAAATTGCTCTGTGTTTCATTATTAAAGTTTCCCACATCAAAGAAGACATATCACATGATTGGATCTCTGTTCACCCTAGACACATTTATCCATACTTCTCCACCCAAACTGCACATGCTTTCTCTGATGGCCATTAGAAATGAATCAATTTTGCTATTTTTTCATTATGCCCTGCATACCTAGCATCCAATAAGATTTTTGACTCCTTACACAATACCTCAAAATTCAACTCCAATGCATGTAGCTTATCAAGTCTAGAACTTCAAATTTTTCGTATTTGGATCACCATCTACACAACTTGAAGATACGAGCTACTTGGCTATATCTTCAAAATTAGCCTTCAATTTGTACAAACTCTTTACTTGTCCATCATTTTTCAATATGCTTGGCATAATATTTTCAGCTATCTTCTCAATTGATTGTATTTTCTCCTTCAAAGCTTTATTCAATTTTAGCTAGAAAGCCACTACCTCTTCTAACAAAAGCAACATGTCAAGGGTTAATTTTATTTTTGTTGGAGCATCAAGGGCAAACCTTAAACATCTATGAATTTCCCTTATTTCTCCAGTTCTAGGTAGCCATACCCTAATCATGTCCTTCAAGCTTTCCTTATCCTTCTCATGTTTGTCTTGGGTTGTCCTCAAACTTGAATAAGATTTCCATGTATCATCAACCCTAGCTATAATCTTGGATAGCCTATGGTTAATCAAATTTGTAACCATTTCCTTTACAATGGTCTTCTTCTCATCTTTCAAACTTTTTACTTGTTCCTTCAATTCTTTAATCTCTAAGAGCAATGTCTCTCTATCTGTTGGGAAAGCTTCTACAACATCCATAGGGATTGAAACATTTTGAATTGAAGTACCTAGTGATAACAACATTTACCCCTTGTACTTATTGAATTCTACCATTGCTTGTCCATATTTCAATAAAAGCTCATCATAGTCTTTCTACAGTTTATTGGTGACAGCCTCAACAAATTGAGTTGTGCGAACACTCAAGCTTGTAGCTTGAGGAACTAGAGTATATGATACTCCTTTTATCATCAACTCTCCTATTAATTCACCTAAACCCATCCTTGGCTTTTTATTGTTTGGGACCAATGCCCGTATTGCTGAGGTCTCAAATTTGGGATTGAACTCTCCACTAGAGAGTGCTTTATCTACCCAATCATCAAAGATATATGTGCCCATCCTTGTGATAGTACCAAATGCAATTGCATCTGCCAAAGTCCAATGAGGAAGTAACAATAGACTACTCTTTTCTACCAAAGCTCTCCCTTCATCAAGGGTCATCCTGTTGATATCCGTACTCAATTCATTGAGCACCCTGTGTGTTATTTATTCATACTTCTAAGGATCAACTTCTCTTTTTGCTTCTTCCACTTTCTTCTAAAATTATTCATTTCTCACTTTCAACACATACCGCTAAAATTTAGGGATATTGGCAAAGCCATCATCTTCTAAAAATTGTGCACAAGCAAGCACTCCAATGTCATCTATATCTAGTTGGTTACTAGAAAGTGACCTTGCCAATCTCTTATCTAGAGAGGAATATGATGGAGTCAGTTTGTCATTAATGTCAAAAAAGGTGTTCTTTCAGGTTGTCATAGATGTTGGGATTGATCTTCATATCAGGAAATCAATATCATCAAGATAACTAGGAGTTATGAAGAATAATGTTTGTTCATGTTTTGATAAGAGCATCATCATGTGCAGGGTTGATATTGGTAAACATTTGAGTAGGAGACATCATCTCATGTGTTCTTTCTATTGTCATATCATAGCTTGTTCAGTATGGTAAAGTGTTGTGTCATTCAAACTGAGTTGATGATAATATTGATCTGTGAAAATGTTGCTTTAAGAATATCAATTGTGTTTGTGCAAAGTCTTCTTGAATAGATTCTCAAGATTGAGCTACATCAGGATGTCAGTGATGTGTTTGAGGATGTTGATCATATAGGAGCTCAAATGGGTTACATGCATGTTCATATTTACGCAGATTGATCATGTTGATGTTACAATGTATGATTGATCTTGGCTTGACAAAGTTCACTTGCTTCAGTATTATAAGACCAGTGCATATAAGGTATTTATGTTGGAGGATTCACTTTGTGTGTAGTACTTGATCAAGTCTTTACAATCATATTTATGAGAGGGCTTGTTTCATTCTCAAGGTTACATTATAAAGTAGTATTGATTGCAAGAGATGATCAATCATTTCACAGAGATATGATTTTGGAGATCATTTGAGGTTTTCAATTGTCTAAGTTTTTATTATGATGGAGGTAATCTCAAGAGCTTAAATTGTATATGTTGAAGTATTAAATCTTTTTGCTCATTGCTCAAAAGAGTTTATCTTTTCAAGGGTGCCTTGAATTTGATGTTTAGATAATGTGTACTGATATCAATATTGCATCAGACATGCTCGAGGGTAAGGTGATCAGTTTGATGTGGTGTTTTTGACATTGCAATAAGGATGACTAAAGAGGTATTATCTACTCTAAATCATTATTTATTTCTAAGTCTCTAAACCTCCTACCTGTCATACACTTTTAAATCTATTTGGGAGGTGACTTATTATAGCGGGTTTACAACTTAATTATTACCGCTTGGAGGGTCCTCAAGTCATGGTATTAACCGGCCCCATCTTTCTTTTCACCGAATGCGTTGGTTTTGGTCTTTGGGCGGGCTTTCAATGTTTTTTTAAATTTAAAATTATCACCGCCAAATGTGGAGTGGGCACGGGTGATAAAGTTTATAAAGTTTTTTTTTGGTTTTAAAATGGAAGACCATTGAATAGGTGGAGCCCGATGTCTAAGGTGAAACCGGTCAACAAAATAGAATAAATGGATATGGTTTAGAGTTTGGTGGAGCATAAAAAGGTTGTAAAAAGTATAAACTTTATGCATTTAGAATGTTTCTTATAAGAAACATTAGTTGCTTGAATAGGTAAGTCCCTATTCATATGTAGTTTTTTGAGCCTATTTTTCATGAAGTTTTTTTTTTTACAAGGCATCGGTTATTTTGGTTCACATTTTATGAAGAATTTTTTTTAGAACCTCTTTTTCACCTAGAGAGATTTTTTGGAGATTAAAAGGAAAGAAGAGATTTTCTTTTTGAGATAGATATATTGTCATTGAAGTTTTTTTTAGAGAAGAGATTTTTGTATGAAGAATATGAAGAGTCTTGTTTGAAGAAAATGAAAAATTTTATCAGAGATTTTTTATTTTACAGAGCATTGATTAGATTTGTGGAGATAAAGATTTTATTATCAAGGAAGATTAAAGATTTATTGAAGAGTTTGAATGCAGGAATTTACAGAGAAGGAGATTGAAATGAAAAGTCATATACAATGTTTTTGCAGGAATATTGTATGTATGGTTTTTGTGTGTTTCAATATGCAGGGTTGAAGAATATCTTGATGGGAATGAAATGTATTTTCTTTAAATGAATATGAAGAGACTTTTTGAAGATGATAAAATAGATTTTATTTTCTTCTACAAGGGAAGATTAAAAATATTGTTGTTGAAGACAATACAGATGAAGATTTGCAGAAGATGAATTTGAACAGGCAGATTGAAAAAGCAGAGAAGAATTGAATGTGAAAGGATATATAATGAATCTACAAGTGTTTTGAT
Source organism: Cunninghamia lanceolata (assembly GCA_027924645.1). Taxonomy (NCBI): domain Eukaryota; kingdom Viridiplantae; phylum Streptophyta; class Pinopsida; order Cupressales; family Cupressaceae; genus Cunninghamia; species Cunninghamia lanceolata. The sequence continues at coordinate 9,648,652 of BSBN01000111.1, forward strand.
TAGAGTTTTTTGTTGAGGGTGCAGATCAATGATGAAATTTTTAATATAGATAAATGTATAAAATATGAAAAACCAATTTGTAATGATAGAGAGATGTTTCCCTGATCAGGTGAATTAGATGATTCAAGAATAAAATATCAAAGGATTGGAATGGTGGAATGAATGTTGCAGATGAGTTGATTTGAACGGTGCAAATCAGATTGAGCAGCAATCACTTCTTGCACATGAGATTTTTAGTTCTGATTGATTGAGAAATGCTAGTGAGGCTTGTAGGTCAGTAAGACCATTTGTCAATGAGACACTTACATCAGCCAGTGAGGCTTGTAAAGATTTTTTTTCAAGGTGAAGCCAGTGAGGCAGTTTTGGAGTGGTTTTTATACCCCATTAGGGTTTTCCACTCGTGCAAATTTGTGTTATGTGTCTTATTGTTTTCATCTGTATGTGTGTATGTTAATACATTGCTTATAAGGTTTTGTTCTCCTTCTTCATTCATAGTTTTGTGTATATGTGGTTGACAAATCAATAATAGCTTTCTCTCCTTTGTGATCTGCAAGTTAAATTTTGAAAAAGATTTAAGAATTCACACAACACTGATTCACCCCCCCTCTCAGTGTTGTCCTGGACTCCTACAATTGGTATCAGAGCATAGGTTCCCTTTTTGAAGTCTAATAGGCCCGGGTAGGTCCTGGTATTGGAGTAAAATGGGTAAGAAGAATAGAATTAAGATCTCAAATAAAGTTGTTGATCAAAAGATGGTAAAACAAGCCTCAGTTGTGCCCTACAGTGAGTTGTTGCATTTGTCACCCTTGATAATTTATACAAAGAATGGTCATGTAGTTGAGAATTTTGATAAATTTAATGAAAGAAAAGATGTCATTGCTATTTATACTAATGATGAAGATGAATAGGAATTTAATGAAGATATTTGTGAGGTTGATTTTGAAGGAGAGCTTCTATGTGCCCTGGATACAATTAAGCAACTTAGTAAAGAAAATAGGAGATTAAAAGATCATCTTATACAAGAGAAAGAATTCAAGGACAAAGTTGTTTTAGATCTTGAAGAGGCAAGAAACCTGATTGTAGACTTGAAGAATCAAGCAGGTGAATTAGACAAATTGATTGTCAGTTTGAAGACAGAGGTTGAGAAAGCTAAGAAGATAACTGATGAAACAAAATCTGAGTTGGAGGCTAAAAATTTTGAATGTCAAAAGCTAGAAAAAGAAATAATTTCTTTAAGTAAAGAAATTGAGGATGCTAAGAAGCAATTAGAAAAGAATCTAAAATTTGAAAAGAGCACAAGCAGGTTAAATGAGATGTTGGGAAAACAAAAACAACATGGGGATACTTTTGGACTTGGTTATGAAAAAGGAGAGTCTTCTAAAGCTAGAGATACTCATAGAAGAAAAATTGATCAGCCTGATGCTCCTGAAAGAAAAGTGAACAATCAAAGAAAAAGTGCTCCTGTTAGACAAGCATACATGTACAGGTATAACTATTCATTTAATGGTTATTGTTATACTTGTAATCAATTTGGACACAAATCAGTTAATTGCAAAAGGAATACTAACATTGTATGTTACAAGTGCAATAATGCTGGTCACATTCAAAGAAACTGCAAAATGCATAGAAGGTATGATCCTTCATGGAAGTTTAATATGAGTACTCAAAGGTACTTTCATTCATTTGATTATGATTTTGACATAGTTTGTTATAATTGCAACACTCTTGGACACAAAGCACAGAATTGCAAAATGTATGCTTCACCTGATTTGAAAAAGTTGAAATGGAAAGAAAAGGTTTGGAGGAAGAAAGCACCTATGAAAATTTGGAAACAGAAAGAAGGTAAAGAGAAGTCAAAATCTAATCTTGTGCATCTTGCACAAGTCATTTCATCTGTTGCATAACAGATAGCATGAAGTAAGGGGAAGTTGTTCAAGTGCTATCAATTGACCCCAAGAAGTTTTAGGAAGGAGATCATTTGAATGGTGATCTTGTTTTGTTTATCATATTTTCCAATCTTGTGAGATAGTTGTTGAAGATGCTGCTAACTAAGTTGATTTTTAGTGTATATCAGTGATGCAGGAAGAGCTTATTAATGCAGTTGGTATGCAAAATTGATGGACTGGATTCTCATATGGAAGTGCTCTTGATGTAATAATCTCACATGGTTCTTTGATATTTTCATCAGTAATATATTTCAGGGTAGTATGTACAAATTGTATGATTCTAGTGGTATCAGGTGTCCATGATCAATGACATGTTCAGTGAATACAAGGTGTTGATAAGTTGTTAAAGGATTTAATGCTCAAAGAGTTTGGTGATGTTGTGACTTGATCCTATTTTGTATATTGTTCATATCATACTGACAATGGTTGAGTTGGTATGTTGTTGTAGTTCAATGAGATCTTGATATGGTGAAGTGTTTGTTGTCGTTAAGATATTTTCAAAAGCCCTTATCAGATATTAGCATGTGTTGGCTAAGGTGGCTGAAAATAAAAAATTCAATTCATAGCACTTATCTATGTTTTTGATTTGTGCAAAGTGTTGTTGCAAGCAGAATTTGTTGATGCAATTTGTTTGATTGTTGTTTGAATGACAAAGTCAAGAGGCAGAAGTTCTTGTTGATTGCAAGATGTAGATTTGACAGTATGTTGTGAAAAGTGTCTTGTACAGAACAGGAGGATAGTTCAGATGATCTTCAGTCTTTGTCATGTTAGAAAAGGTGTCAGAATAAATTGGTTGTAGGATGATAATTCATATCAAAGAAGTCAATTTGATAGTCATATCAACTACCTTGTTGTGTAATGTTTTTATGGCATATGTTTGCATAAGTATTGAAAATTTTTAGGTGATTTGGAGATAGTGTTTCACTTGTCTCATTGATGATCTTCCATGTTTTAGACAGAGTTCTTCAAACTATGACATTGTTGGTGATATCCTGCATTTCATTAGAGGAAGTTAAAATAAGCAATAGCAGATGGTAATGTTCAAAAAAAGGTTAGTCATATGCTAGCTTCAGAAGTGTTATCATCATAAATCATTACTTGTTCAAAGGTTAACAGGAGTTTATGCCTTCAAAGTGTTCATAATTTAATATGATTATAATGATTATGATCATGCTATAACATCTTTAAGTGAAGTTGTTCTCAGGGGGAGTTAATCAGAGGATTGAGTTGTCATTATCATGGGAAATTTGAAAAGAGATATGTTTTCTTCATCCTCATTTTGGTGTTGTGTCAAAAAGTGATGTTATATCAGTGGTTTGTGTTGGTTATTCTTGCCAGTAATTGTCAGTGGTATTCAACACAGGGGGAGCAAATAGTTTTTGTGTCTTTGTCATCAGATGTCAAAAAGGGGGAGAAAGATAAATTGCATCAAATGGTTTTGCCATCAATGACAAAGGGGGAGATTGATGGAGTCAGGTTGTCATTGATGTCAAAAAAGGTGTTCTTTCAGGTTGTCATAGATGTTGGGATTGATCTTCATATCAGGAAATCAATATCATCAAGATAACCAGGAGTTATGAAGAATAATGTTTGTTCATGTTTTGATAAGATCATCATCATGTGAAGGGTTGATATTGTTAAACATTTGAGTAGGAGACATCATCTCATGTGTTCTTTCTATTGTCATATCACAGCTTGTTCAATATGGTAAAGTGTTGTGTCATTCAGACTGAGTTGATGATAATATTGATCTGTGAAAATGTTGCTTTAAGAATATCAATTGTGTTTGTGCAAAGTCTTCTTGAATAGATTCTCAAGATTGAGCTACATCAGGATGTCAGTGATGTGTTTGAGGATGTTGATCATACAGGAGCTCAAATGGGTTATGTTGATGATCGTTTTGATGCAATCATAACAATAAGTTAAAATTCACATGAAATGAACTGAAACTATACTTGAAAGATAAGAAGGAATCATTTGAGATTCAACTAATCCCAAGTCTACAATGGTTCGGTTGGTCAAGTTCAGTTGGTCAATGTGAAGCTGTAATGTTCAAGGGGCCTTACGTAGTTTAGGTTTTGTTTGGTGGTTTACTGGACTAAGAATATGCAAAAAGGTCATGAGATATGTCAATACTTTTCATTCCTTTGCACAACAGTGTTACTGTGCTGCAAGCTTTAGATGGTTTTCTTGATTTATTTGCAGCTTTCTTCTTCATACATTTATGAAAACTGTCTACTTATAGCTTTGTTATGCATGCTTCTTCAAATTTGAGACAATTTCCTTTGGATTTCTACGTTTTCAGCTAAATATTCCAGATGGGTTGGGAAAAGTTAGAAAGATCTAATCTATACCTCATTCAATCTACCGAAGGATCTAATTGTTTCTGTTATGCACTATGTAAATACCACAGTAGTTTGATCAAATCCACAGTAAAAACCTTAAATGTAAGTTCTGAGTGTTTTCACAAACATATATTTAAAATTGCAAGCTCTCAAAGGAAATATTTCAGAATACAAAGAAGAGCAGGAGAACACTCAGAAGATAGATGCAGAACTCCAGATTCTATCGTATTAGAAACGAATAGTCATACATGATTTACAATGTAGGAATGACTCTTAGTTTCATTGATCATACTACAGAGAACTTACAAGCTTTACAGATACAGTAAGGCAGCCAGACATTCCACGCGCACCTTACTGCAGACAAACAGGTGACCTCCTTCTTCTACCTCTAAACTATGCTAAGTTAACTTGCTGTGTTTTTCTAAAATCCCCGTTGTAAAATATTACAGTGTAGAGAGGCACAATATAAAGACATTCTGATTGTCCTCACTACAGCAAAAACCTAACTGGACCCCTGGTTCAAACCCCTGGTTACAGCAATAAATACAGGTGAACCAGCTCTTCAAAATATCTCTGAGCAGTGTCAAATCTGGGTGAAATATTGCCCCTTCTAAGAAGTTCCGGCAGCTGCGTAATAACTTCTGTTTGTCTGTTGTAGTAATACCTTCAGCTGCAACTCTGTCCTTCACTTGAATGGCCTTGATTTTTTCACACTTCTTCTTTATCTTCCTGCTCATGAGATCGGATTTCTTCCTCCATGAGGTCACTGTGTTGACTTTCCAGCTGCTTCCTCAACTGCAAGCCTGCAAGACAAGACAAGCAATAAGTTTTTCATTTATCACATAAACAGCAGGAAACTAAAATAATAGTTTAAATCCAGGTGACTGCGTAAAATTGTGGAAATCGGATCCAGAATACTCTAAAACGCGCCCAAAACGCATTCGGACCGCTCAAAACCCATCGGGTCAACCATCGCTGACCGGGAAAATGCCACGGGCGCCAAAAAAATGGTTTAAAACTCCACCGCTTCATTTCCCGCCCATCGGCATGTCAAAAAACATGTATGGTCGATATTCGCTGTTTGGCCGATGTTCACTTCATCTGCATGATATTCTGGAAATATGATGCTCTCCCTTCCGAAGGTCCAGATGACGTCATCAGGATGTTTCGCTCTTGTATTTCGGGGAAAAGAATAACATCATCATCATCTTCATGTTGAAGAAAAATAGGAGGATGTGAAATATGATCCTGTTGCTGAGGAAAGGAATATGATGGTGATGTCATCGTCATATTCGGGCTTCGTTAAAATGCAAATGATGGCGTCATCGTCATATTCGTTAAGATCAGGGGATAAATGCAATATCGGGTCACCTAAGGAGCATGATCAGGATGATGAATGTAATATGACCCCTTTGCGGCCAAGGTAACCCTCTCGAAAGATCAGGATGATGAAGATCATCAGGATATTTGGGGCTTTTGTTGAACTTAGAATAAAACGTCATCATCATATTTCGCGAACCGGATCATGTTTTAGAAAATATCCTGCCGAAAGGAAATGTGATGATGATGATGATCAGGATATTTGCTTCTTCGTTTATCAGATCGGGATGATGCCATCATGATATCCGGGGCCTTTGTTAAACTTAGAACATGACATCATCATGATATCCGGGGCCTTTGTTAAACTTAGAACATGACATCATCATGATATTTCGCTAACCGGATCATGTTTTGGAAAATATCCTGCTGAAGGGAAATGTGATGATGATGATCATCAGGATATTGCAAAAGGTCGTTCTTTCTCGGCAGGAGGACTTTACAAAATATCAGGTAGACAAACAAGATCATGATGATCTTGACAATATGACAGGATAAAAAAATATGATGATCCTCCTCATCGAATTATCATGATGACGTAATCATCATATTTTGTTTTTAGAGCATGAAGATGAGTTGAGGTCATCATCCGGTTTGCGCTAGGGTGATATTTAAAATATGATCATGCAAAAGGAGATCAGGAGGATATGAAAACGTCATCATCATCTTAGCAAACTTCAGCAAATATCAGGATGATGACCCTCCGATAAGATTTTAACATGCGCATGCAAATATGCCGATGGTGGATTTTCTAAGTCAGGATGATCTTATAATATCAGCATGATCCTATAATATCAGGTAATGTTAAAATATCATGATGCTCACGATACAAAAGACCGCTCGACGGGGAAAACCTACTATGACTTAAAGTTGACATCCGGATATTTGAATCTCAAGATATTATCGGGGGGGCATTTCAAATATGATGATGATGCTCTTCACACAGCAAAACCGAGTTTATAAGATATGACCCTCCTAAAATCATGATGCTCTTGATGCGCATAAGGCCATTTGACGGGTAAAGGGCACTATCACCTAAGATTGACGTCTGGATATTGCGACTGCATGATTTTTATCGGGTGATAGACCAAGATCATGATGACCTTGACAACATGAAAAAATATGATGATCACTTGCGTTTATCAGGTTTGACCAAAACTTTGACTGTGTATAACTTCCACATATGGATGAATTTTCAGGTGATGTAAAAGGCAAACCTGCATGGAATTTCAAGCTCTTTCTAAATATGAGGTCACAGAAACAAAATATGAACTTTGACAAACTGACCTCATGATGATAATCTACCCCATCCAATATCATGATGATGATGCACCTGACCTTCATTTTTACCAAACCGCTAGAAAGCAGAAAAATACAAGCAGAAGCAAAAAGCAAAACATCAGCAGGGGTCCCCATTTTGCTAAGGAGCATAATGGGGCGTGTTGTGAACATCACAACAACTAGCAACCAAAACAAAACAATTAAATTCAGAGTGTTCAAGGAAACTAGATGAAATGAACTCATAACTTCCAACTATCTTTCCTGCAAATTACTATTCAGCTTGAGACTCAAAGTATTCAATAAAGATGCATGAATTTCCATTTTCAGTTTAGTTGTGTGCACGTGATTAATTATCCTCATCTTGAAGATCGGTTGAACAAACTAGTGACTGACATTAGCCTATGTAGGTGAGGATATTCCCTCATAGCCGACCGGATAGAGCCTTGCTGCCAGTGAGCGTCTATAGCCCCGGCAAGGTTATCGTTACAATTCTCCTAAGTAGAGCCCCACTGCCAGCGAGTGTCCATAGCCCCGGTAGAGTTACTTAGATGGCTTAATCTGGATTTTCAGTATAATCCGCTTTATTTATTTATTTATTTATTTTTTGTTTTCTAATTTTGAAAGATTTCATAAGATATAGCAATTTGTAACTTCATGATGCAAGGAGTGGACACTTGCTGAAATTAAGCTGAGAATTGTAATGGTAGCAAGGGTGACCTCTGATTTTTCACCTAATATCTACACTGGTAAGTTCAACAAACCCAAGGATTTTAGGTGTGTCATCGTGAAAAACCTGCTTCGAATTCTCAATCACATTTATTGAATACAAAACTTCAGAAGATGAACAACTCTCTACATTCATGATAGTGACAGATTATGTGTAAATTACAAATGGTTAACCTGAATATCCTAAATTTTATACTGTTTTGAATGGTTGTTAGTTTTGCTCCTTAATACCCTAAAGTAAAATAAAGATCCCTGCTGAGGAGACAACAAACAAACCAAACAAACAGGCTGTACAAAAAGCAAAAAAGTAGAAAAAATTGTACAAACAAAAGCAAAAATGAACAGAAGACAAGCTATACAAACAGCCAACCCAAAAAAGAAAACAGCAAAAGAAGAACACAAAAACAAAAACAACTACCCTACCAGACTATATACAAGCCTCTACAAGGCAATTAGAAACCCAGGAAAAAGACCCAAGAACACCCCTACTTGCATATTTCTTTAGATTGTGCAGGAGTAATAGGGTACTGGTTATGGTTCTCATCCTAGCAGATTTATCTTTGAATTCTGAAAAAAATTCTGATATTCTAGATTCATTGTGCTTATCAGAATAGCTCTTAATAACTAGTAACTAAGGCCGCTCATCGGGTTTATGATTAATCTATATGCATGTCCTATCTCTTGAATTTCCATAATCAAAATAGCATTTATCATTGTTTACTAAGGAAAGGAAAGAGACAACCTGATGTGCCCTTAGCTCTGTGGAACACACTTGTTTATTAATAGCTGGCTTTTCATTTAGCTCTGCATTTTCATTGCCCAGCTCTATGTCTAGTCCTTTTTCAAGTTGAAAGATGAATGACTCTAGATGTATCATTTCTTCATCTTCATCCAGCTTTGTTCCTTCATTCTGGATGTTCAATTTATCCTCAAATTTAGCAAACCTCTCAATGCTCTCATTAGCTTCCTGCACATTAGTACTTAAGTAAGTATCTTCATCATCATCTGATATACAGAATTTAATCATTTCTAGATCACTTGAGAGTAAAGGTGGGACGACATCTTTTGATTGACAGGAGTACTCCCCTATTTTATTTTCACCATAGCATGGGGGGAATGTCTGATTATGCACAGCAGCTCCATGATCCTCTATATTTTCAATTTTCAAGAATTGTTCATCGGATGACTCACTTTTGTCATTCAGTGAAGAGTCTAATCTTATTGAACTGCAACAATCTTGATTTTGATCATTTAATTCAAAGAAGTCAGTCGTAACACTAGGATTTACTTTCTTTTCTATAACTTCATTAGTTGTTGTAGTGGGAACTTCATCAGTTTTAATGCACTTTAATTTTGCCAATGCTTGTTTACATTTCTTTGCCAAATCATGTTCGTCAAAACTTTTCAGGTCAGACCCAGAGGTTTCTTCTTGACAAATATTTCTTAGTAATTCCATATATTTATCAAATGTATCAAGATGAACCTCACTTTCCTTTTCCTTTTCATCAAATCCTTTTTGCTTATTATCTAGAAAAGGGACATGAGCTGTGATTTCTTCTCTGCATTTTTTAGGATATTTATACTTTTCATTAACTTTAATCACAGCTGGACCCTGACGACAAGACAGATTTTTTTTCTTACCGTCACATGATTCCTAGAAAGAGATCATATTATCCTTTATTCCTAGCATTGGTTCCATCTTTGTATCCTCTGCACATTTAACGACCGTTGCTGCTGCATCCTCCTGTCGCTCAATAATCTCCTCACTTCCCTGCCAACTTTCAGCCTTATACACATCTGAGAGAGAGATTAGTCCTTTCAAATATAAATCTAATTTTGTAAGGAAAGCTATACAATTAAGCTCACCATGCTCTGCAGACTTATGTATCCTACACCTTCCAAATAAACCATAGCTATCTAAATTTCTAGGATAAAGCTGGTTATTCAAAGCTTTCTGAAATGAAGGAATGTCAACTTGAAAACTGTCCCTATATGAGTCCATTGAAAATGGGACCCTCTTTCAACTCTCTTTTTTATGAGATCTAGCATATCTCAGAATATAGCATTTGAACTCAGAAAATTAACCCTAAACCAAATCAGGCCCTCCTTCTAGCGCCAGAAAACTGTTGATGATCGTTTTGATGCAATCATAACAATAAGTTAAAATTCACATGAAATGAACTGAAACTATACTTGAAAGATAAGAAGGAATCATTTGAGATTCAACTAATCCCAAGTCTACAATGGTTCGGTTGGTCAAGTTCAGTTGGTCAATGTGAAGCTGTAATGTTCAAGGGGCCTTACGTAGTTTAGGTTTTGTTTGGTGGCTTACTGGACTAAGAATATGCAAAAAGGTCATGAGATATGTCAATACTTTTCATTCCTTTGCACAACAGTGTTACTGTGCTGCAAGCTTTAGATGGTTTTCTTGATTTATTTGCAGCTTTCTTCTTCATACATTTATGAAAACTGTCTACTTATAGCTCTGTTATGCATGCTTCTTCAAATTTGAGACAATTTCTTTTGGATTTCTACGTTTTCAGCTAAATATTCCAGATGGGTTGGGAAAAGTTAGAAAGATCTAATCTATACCTCATTCAATCTACCGAAGGATCTAATTGTTTCTGTTATGCACTATGTAAATACCACAGTAGTTTGATCAAATCCACAGTAAAAACCTTAAATGTAAGTTCTGAGCATTTTCACAAACATACATTTAAAATTGCAAGCTCTCAAAGGAAATATTTCAGAATACAAAGAAGAGCAGGAGAACACTCAGAAGATAGATGCAGAACTCCAGATTCTATCGTATTAGAAATGAATAGTCATACATGATTTACAATGTAGGAATGACTCTTAGTTTCATTGATCATACTATAGAGAACTTACAAGCTTTACAGATACAGTAAGGCAGCCAGACATTCCACGTGCACCTTACTGCAGACAAACAGGCGACCTCCTTCTTCTACCTCTAAACTATGCTAAGTTAACTTGCTGTGTTTTTCTAAAATCCCCGTTGTAAAATATTACAGTGTAGAGAGGCACAATATAAAAACATTCTGATTGTCCTCACTACAACAAAAACCTAACTGGACCCCTGGTTCAAACCCCTGGTTACAGCAATAAATACAGGTGAACCAGCTCTTCAAAATATCTCTGAGCAGTGTCAAATCTGGGCGAAATATTGCCCCTTCTGAGAAGTTCCGGCAGCTGGGTAATAACTTCTGTTTGTCTGTTGTAGTAATACCTTCAGCTGCAACTCTGTCCTTCACTTGAATGGCCTTGATTTTTTTGCACTTCTTCTTTATCTTCCTGCTCATGAGATTAGATTTCTTCCTCCATGAGGTCACTGTGTTGACTTTTCAGCTGCTTCCTCAACGGCAAGCCTGCAAGACAAGACAAGCAATAAGTTTTTCATTTATCACATAAACAGCAGGAAACTAAAATAATAGTTTAAATCCAGGTGACTGCACAAAATTGTGGAAATCAGATCCAGAATACTCCAAAACGCGCCCAAACGCATTCAGACCGCTCAAAACCCATCGGGTCAACCATCGCTGACCGGGAAAATGCCACGGGCACCAAAAAAATGGTTTAAAACTCCACCGCTTCATTTCCAGCCCATCGGCGTGTCAAAAAACATGTATGGTCAATATTCACTGTTTGGCCGATGTTCACTTCATCTGCATGATATTCTGGAAATATGATGCTCTCCCTTCTGAAGGTCCAGATGACGTCATCAGGATGTTTCGCTCTTATATTTCGGGGAAAAGAATAACATCATCATCATCTTCATGTTGAAGGAAAATAGGAGGATGTGAAATATGATCCTGCTGCTGAGGAAAGGAATATGATGGTGACGTCATCGTCATATTCGGGCTTCGTTAAAATGCAAATGATGGCGTCATCGTCATATTCGTTAAGATCAGGGGATAAATGCAATATCGGGTCACCTAAGGAGCATGATCAGGATGATGAATGTAATATGACCCCTTTGCGGCCAAGGTAACCCTCTCGAAAGATCAGGATGATGAAGATCATCAGGATATTTGGGGCTTTTGTCAAACTTAGAATAAGACGTCATCATCATATTTCGCGAACCGGATCATGTTTTAGAAAATATCCTGCCGAAAGGAAATGTGATGATGATGATGATCAGGATATTTGCTTCTTCGTTTATCAGATCGGGATGACGTCATCATGATATCCGGGGCCTTTGTTAAACTTAGAACATGACATCACCATGATATCCGGGGCCTTTGTTAAACTTAGAACATGACGTCATCATGATATTTCGCTAACCGGATCATGTTTTGGAAAATATCCTGCCGAAGGGAAATGTGATGATGATGATCATCAGGATATTGCAAAAGGTTGTTCTTTCTCGGCAGGAGGACTTTACGAAATATCAGGTAGACAAACAAGATCATGATGATCTTGACAATATGACAGGATAAAAAAATATGATGATCCTCCTCATCGAATTATCATGATGACGTAATCATCATATTTTGTTTTTGGAGCTTGAAGATGAGTTGAGGTCATCATCCGGTTTGTGCTAGGGTGATATTTAAAATATGATCATGCAAAAGGAGATCAGGAGGATATGAAAACGTCATCATCATCTTAGCGAACTTCAGCAAATATCAGGATGATGACCCTCCGATAAGATTTTAACATGCGCATGCAAATATGCCGATGGTGGATTTTCTAAGTCAGGATGATCTTATAATATCAGCATGATCCTATAATATCAGGTAATGTTAAAATATCATGATGCTCACGATACAAAAGACTGCTCGACGGGGAAAACCTACTATGACTTAAAGTTGACGTCCGGATATTTGAATCTCAGGATATTATTGGGGGGGCGTTTCAAATATGATGATGATGCTCTTCACACAGCAAAACCGAGTTTATAAAATATGACCCTCCTAAAATCATGATGCTCTTGATGCGCATAAGGCCATTTGACGGGTAAAGGGCACTATCACCTAAGATTGACGTCTGGATATTGCGACTGCATGATTTTTATCGGGTGATAGACCAAGATCATGATGACCTTGACAACATGAAAAAATATGATGATCACTTGCATTTATCAGGTTTGACCAAAACTTTGACTGTGTATAACTTCCACATATGGACGAATTTTCAGGTGATGTAAAAGGCAAACCTGCATGGAATTTCAAGCTCTTTCTAAATATGAGGTCACAGAAACAAAATATGAACTTTGACAAACTGACCTCATGATGATAATCTACCCCATCCAATATCATGATGATGATGCACCTGACCTTCATTTTTACCAAACCGCCAGAAAGCAGAAAAACACAAGCAGAAGCAAAAAGAAAAACATCAGCAGGGGTCCCCATTTTGCTAAGGAGCATAATGGGGCGTGTTGTGAACATCACAACAGGTTACATGCATGTTCATATTTACACAGATTGATCATGTTGATGTTACAATGTATGATTGATCTTGGCTTGACAAAGTTCACTTGCTTCAGTTTTACAAGACCAGTGCAAATAAGGTATTTATGTTGGAGGATTCACTTTGTGTGTAGTACTTGATCAAGTCTTTATAATCATATTTATGAGAGGGCTTGTTTCATTCTCAAGGTTACATTATAAAGTAGTATTGATTGCAAGAGATGATCAATCATTTCACAGAGATATGATTTTGGAGATCATTTGAGGTTTTCAATTGTCTAAGTTTTTATTATGATGGAGGTAATCTCAGGAGCTTAAATTGTATATGTTGAAGTATTAAATCTTTTTGCTCATGGCTCAAAAGAGTTTATCTTTTCAAGGGTGCCTTGAATTTGATGTTTAGATAATGTGTACTGATATCAATATTGCATCAGACATGCTTGAGGGTAAGGTGATCAGTTTGATGTGGTGTTTTTGACATTGCAATAAGGATGACTAAAGAGGTATTATCTACTCTAAATCATTATTTATTTCTAGGTCTCTAAACCTCCTACCTGTCATACACTTTTAAATCTATTTGGGAGTTGACTTATTATAGCAGGTTTACAACTTAATTATTACCACTTGGAGGGTCCTCAAGTCATGGTATTAACCGGCCCCATCTTTCTTTTCACCGAATGCGTTGGTTTTGGTCTTTGGGCGGGCTTTCAATGTTTTTTTAAATTTAAAATTATCACCGCCAAATGTGGAGTGGGCACGGGTGATAAAGTTTATAAAGTTTTTTTTTGGTTTTAAAATGGAAGACCATTGAATAGGTGGAGCCCGATGTCTAAGGTGAAACCGGTCGACAAAATAGAATAAATGGATATGGTTTAGAGTTTGGTGGAGCATAAAAAGGTTGTAAAAAATATAAACTTTATGCATTTAGAATGTTTCTTATAAGAAACATTAGTTGCTTGAATAGGTAAGTCCCTATTCATATGTAGTTTTTGGAGCCTATTTTTCATGAAGTTTTTTTTTACAAGGCATCGGTTATTTTGGTTCACATTTTATGAAGAATTTTTTTTAGAAACTCTTTTTCACCTAGAGAGATTTTTTGGAGATTAAAAGGAAAGAAGAGATTTTCTTTTTGAGATAGATATATTGTCATTGAAGTTTTTTTCAGAGAAGAGATTTTTGTATGAAGAATATGAAGAGTCTTGTTTGAAGAAAATGAAAAATTTTATCAGAGATTTTTTATTTTACAGAGCATTGATTAGATTTGTGGAGATAAAGATTTTATTATCAAGGAAGATTAAAGATTTATTGAAGAGTTTGAATGCAGGAATTTACAGAGAAGGAGATTGAAATGAAAAGTCATATACAATGTTTTTGCAGGAATATTGTATGTATGGTTTTTGTGTGTTTCAATATGCAGGGTTGAAGAATATCTTGATGGGAATGAAATGTATTTTCTTTAAACGAATATGAAGAGACTTTTTGAAGATGATAAAATAGATTTTATTTTCTTCTACAAGGGAAGATTAAAAATATTGTTGTTGAAGACAATACAGATGAAGATTTGTAGAAGATGAATTTGAACAGGCAGATTGAAAAAGTAGAGAATAATTGAATGTGAAAGGATATATAATGAATCTACAAGTGTTTTGATTAGAGTTTTTGGTTGAGGGTGTAGATCAATGATGAAATTTTTAATACAGATAAATGTATAAAATATGAAAAACCAATTTGTAATGATAGAGAGATGTTTCCCTGATCAGGTGAATTAGATGATTCAAGAATAAAATATTAGAGGATTGGAATGGTGGAATGAATGTTGCAGATGAGTTGATTTGAATGGTGCAAATCAGATTGTGCAGCAATCACTTCTTACACATGAGATTTTTAGTTCTGATTGATTGAGAAATGCCAGTGAGGCTTGTAGGTCAGTAAGACCATTTGTCAGTGAGACACTTACATCAGCCAGTGAGACTTGTAAAGATTTTTTTTCAAGGTGAAGCTAGTGAGGCAGTTTTGGAGTGGTTTTTATACCCCATTAGGGTTTTCCACTCGTGCAAATTTGTGTTATGTGTCATATTGTTTTCATCTGTATGTGTGTATGTTAATACATTGCTTATAAGGTTTTGTTCTCCTTCTTCATTCATAGTTTTGTGTATATGTGGTTGACAAATCAATAATAGCTTTCTCTCCTTTGTGATCTGCAAGTTAAATTTTGAAAAAGATTTAAGAATTCACACAACACTGATTCACCCCCCCTCTCAGTGTTGTCCTGGACTCCTACAGCATAGGGCCTTATTCTCTAAGCTGAATTCACTTGTTGAAAAATTTATTATTCTTGTTCATTAATTTCCTCCTCCAAGTTGACAAGCTCTATTTCTTCTTCATGCTCCAAGTCAGTAATTTTTAATTTTTTGGTCAGAGGTGAATTAGGAGACTCATTTCTTTTTCTATATGGCTTGACTATACTCCTTTGATCATATGTAGGTCTCTCTTCACTTGTAGGGGCATTTTCAATCAGAGTCATTGCATTGGCAATAATTTTTTGAATCCTTATTATTGGGTCATTTTCCTTTGCAAAAGCCCTAGGATATGCAAAATTTAAATTTTTTTCTCATTCTTTCCCCTTCCATCACTGCTCTCCACTTTTCCCTTAAGTCTCACCCTATTGATCAAACCTTCTAGATCAAATACCCTTGGGTGTTCAAACCCCATCTTGTAACCTTCCAGAATTTAATCATTTTGATCCATAGCATATTTATTTGTAGCTCAGAAGTCACAAAACTTGGTGGTAGTAGGGAAAAATGTCCCTTTCTTCTGCAATCTTAGATGTTCTTTAACTAATTCATTCAATTGCTAGATAATTTGTAAATATGCAATCCTCCTTGGCACATACTTTGGAAATATATGTGGGACAACCTTGTTCCCATAAACCCTAATGCAAGTAGTGCAGGTGTGCAGGAACCAATCTCCCTAATTATGTTGAATTCCTAGTTCAAGGGTTTTATCCAATGGTCTCAAAAAATCTAATACATCCCTTAGAACCCTTTCACCTTTAGGCTCCATAAACTTTAGTAGCCTTCTCACAAAATGTTCTTCAAAAATCACATAGTCTAGATTTTCACAATGCATATCTAACAAATGAGTCCATAATTAGACAAGGAGAAGAGTATCATCCTATTCTAATTCTCAGACATGCAAAGCCTAATGCCACATCCATGTTCCAACATATAAAAACATATGGTACATAATTAAATACCATTTAAATTCCACCTTTGCATCTACAACATACAAATTATTCTTAATCTTCAATAACTACTCATGCATCTTGTCTACTATATATGTTGCATAATCAAATGCTTTAGTAGTTGAAATAACTTGTACATTTGCATCTAACATCATCATAGGAACTAGGATCTTATCCACTACATCTATTCCCAATACATGGCATAGAGTGTGGTAAGTCTTTACAAAGTAATGCATGAATTGTGAAAAATCAAACAATTCTTCTTCACTATCTGATATACTAATTAACTTTCCATCAATTCCCCTTGCTTTGTGCTTAGGCAACTTGAATACTCTTTATGCATGCCAAGATCTTTTGTACTCATATTTTAGGATGTTGAAATCAATGTTTTTGTTTGCAACGGGGTTGAGGTCAAATACCTTTGTGATGAATTCCTTTGTTGTACTAATCATGACTTCATTATTCCCTACCCTAACTATTACAAGTATGGGCCTAACCAATGTTTTCATTGATATCAACATACTACTGTTGCATTAATGATAAGGATTGGATGATCTATTTGCTGAGGATATTGAGAAAATTGGTCATAGTGGAGAATAGTGAAGGCAACAAGGTAAAAGTCTAAGTAAATGAGAGGATCAGAGGATGCAGATTAAAGGGTTTGTAGATATGTGTCTTAAGGTAGTCCAATAGAGATTTCAGAGGTCCGCATGAAGATCTAAAGAAGTTGTGGCCACTCAAGTAAAACTGGTTCTAGCAGAGGTTCAGTGGTGGTAGAGTGATACAGATAGGTCCAGTGAGATCCAGAAATGCATTATCCTGTTCTGTAGATTTGGGGAAGTGTTTAGGAAGTCTTTGTGGTGTGTCAACTCAATTGGTTCATGGTTTGAAGGTCCACAAGCATCCTAATCTTTTGTGATAGTGGTGATAGATTGTGTTCTTAAGGTTCTGGATGAAGGAGAGAAGGATTTTAGTAAGCAGATGAAGTGTGGATGTTCTTGGTGATTCAGGCAAGCTTGTGGTGCTCTTTAGATCATGTCCAGTTCGTGTTGGTGGTCCAAATTGGAGTTGGAGCTTGCAATTGAAGAATAACTTCCAGATGATGGTGTTCTTTCTGTGACTGGCTGACTGGATGAGTTATACATCTTGCAGATGTTCTTATGATTGATAGCTAACTTAGATGATCATTCCTAAGTTGATGTCATGTATAAATAAGGGATTGCAAAGTCATTTCAATAGTGTCCTAGTGAAGATGAGTGTGTGGTAGCAAGGAGAAGAGTGAAAGGCAGAGCAAAAGTTTTTGGGCTTAAATGGAACTGACTCAAGCATGGTGAAGATGCTATTTACCAATTCAATTGTATGCCTTGAATCTCACAATTAGTATTAGAGCCAAGTTCCTCCAAAAGGAGCTTAACCACTTGAGGAGATCTAGGATGTCATCTTACAAGAAGGACAGTCTAAAATTTGATGGAACCAATTTTAATCTTTGGAAAGGTCACATGAAATGTCACTTGTAATGTATGGGAATGATGTACTAGAACATGGTTACAACATAGTATGTACCTCATGTTGTTATATGGAGCCTAATCAGACTCAGAGGTTATATTTACCCCACTTTTATCGGTACAGTTTTCCCCCAAATTCTTATGGGGTCAAGGGGCAGCACCCCTTGCGGGGTCCAGGGGTAGCGCCCTT
The DNA here is from genome assembly GCA_027924645.1 of Cunninghamia lanceolata. Taxonomy (NCBI): domain Eukaryota; kingdom Viridiplantae; phylum Streptophyta; class Pinopsida; order Cupressales; family Cupressaceae; genus Cunninghamia; species Cunninghamia lanceolata. The sequence goes on from BSBN01000111.1 coordinate 9,666,698, forward strand.
GGCACGTTCCTTGTCGTGATATAGGGCGGGGTCGAGGGGCAGCGCCCCCGTGGGGGCTCAGGGGCAATGCCCCTGAAACCTCACATGGTTTTTTATTATTTTATAATGCACCAGGAGTTAATTTTTTTTTTCATTGACCGACATAAGAAAACCCTATTTTGTAACCAACAAAAAGCTTGATAAAAAGTGGCTAAGGGTTAGGGTTTTGGTATTATTGTATTGTAGCATTTTACAGCGGTATTCAGTTGTAGGGATTGCTGATTGTAATCAGTTTGATTTACTGGATAATAATATTGGACTCTTTGTTTGGTGGATGTAGCCTGAGTTTGGGTGAACCACATTAAAACTTGTCTCTCGCTATTATTATTTCTGTGTATTTCCATTTCTCTATTTAATCTTTATTTGCATTTAATTGATATCTTCTTCCGGCTAACCCTAATAAGTGGTATCAGAGCGAGGTTGTGTTTTTTGATTATCATCTCTAGGAAAGTCTCACGGTTGAGTGGGAGCAATGGCAAACGAGGGTAAATTGAAGATCGATAAATTCAATGGGCAAAACTATCAGTTATGGAATATGCAGATGGAGGATTACCTCTATCAAAAGGATTTATGGAGGCCATTGGAAGGAGTATCCAAGAAACTGGCAACAATGTCTGATGAGGATTGGAATCTTCTTGACAAAAAGGCACTGGGAACCATTCGGTTGTGCCAAGCACCATCGGTGGCATTCAATATAATAGAAGCGAAGACAATAGATGGTCTGATGAAAGCTTTGGCTAAATTATATGAAAAACCCTCAGCCTCAAATAAGGTATTTCTTATGAAGCGTTTGTTTAATCTGAAAATGGTTGAAGGTGGATCTGTGACAGATCATTTAAATGAATTTAATACGATTGTCAGTCAATTGACTTCTATAAATGTAAAATTTGATGAAGAAGTTAGAGCTCTCTTGATATTATGTTCATTGCCTGAAAGCTGGGATAGTTTGGTAATGGCAGTTAGTAACTTTATTTCTGGTTCGAATACCCTAAAATTTGATGATGTTATTGGTGTTATTCTGAGTGAGGAAATTCGTAGGAAAAGCTTAGGTGGATCCAAATCAGGCAGTGTTTTGAATGCAGAAAGTAGGGGCAGATCAAAGGAGAGAGAAAAAGGTTCTGGAAGTCATGGGAAGTCATGAGGAAAATTAAAGGACAAAAGGTCCCAAACCAGAGGACAGAAGGATTGCTGGTACTATAGAAAACCAGGTCATCTAAAGAAAGATTACTAGTCTCGGAAGAACAAAGAAGGAGACAAACAAGAAGGCAATAAGGAAGCAAATGTGGTAAGCAATAAGTCTAAAGATGATGCTTTGATTCTTTCCCTAGATAATGCTGATGATTCATGGGTTTTAGATTCAGGGGCCTCATTTCATGCTACACTCCATAGAAGTTATTTCCTTGATTATGTCCAAGGGGATTTTGGGTTGGTTTATTTGGGAGATAACGAACCCTGTTAGATTGTTGGAAAGGGAAGAATCAAGATTAAGTTGCAGAATGGGAATCATTGGCTATTACAAGAGGTAAGGCATATTCCAAAGGCTCAGTAGAAATTTAATTTCAGCAGGGCAGCTAACTGAATAAGGTTGCACTGTTACATTTACTTATAAAAATTGGAAGGTTTCAAATGGTGCCTTAGTAGTATCAAAAGGTGTGAAAGTAGGCACCTTATATCTTTGTACAGGTCATATTGTTCCTTCTACTTTAGTTGTTACAGAGAAAAAATAAACAGGTTCAGGAACAGTTGCTGTAGGTTTACAGGAAGAGACTGGAAAAGTTGCTGCAGGTTCTGAGACAACACTATGGCATAACAGTCTTGGGCATATGAATGAAAAAGGTATGAAGGTACTTTACTCTAAGAAAGTTTTACCAGGTCTGAAATGTATTAATATGGATTTTTGTGAAAGTTGTGTGTATGGAAAACAAAAGAGAGTCAGTTTTCTCAAGGATAGGAAGCAAAAGTAAAATGAAAAATTAGAGCTTGTGCATATAGATGTATGGGGACCAGCTCAGGTATCTTCTCTTAGTGGCTCTCGGTATTATGTTACATTCATAGATGATGCAACTAGGAAGGTCTGGATTTATTTGCTTAGATAGAAATCTGATGTATTTGAAACATTTAAGAAATGGAGAAGTTTGGTTGAGAATGAGATGGGTAAAAGATTAAAATGTCTCAGATCTGATAATGGCGGTGAGTATTGCAGTAAAGAATTTGAAGATTATTGTTTCTTTAATGGAATTCATTGGCAGAAAATGGTTCCAGGGACTCCATAGGAAAATGGAGTGGCTGAACACATGAATAGGACAATAATGGAGCGTGCAAGGACCATGAGATTGCATGATGGGCTGCCTTTAAACATGTGGGCAGAGGTTGTCAACATTGCTGTATATTTAATTAATAGAGGTCCTTTAGTTCCTTTGGGCTGTCGTATTCCAGAGGAAGCATGGACAGACAAGAAGGTGAGTTATTCTTTTCTAAAAACCTTCAGCTGTGAAGCATTTGTACATATAGATTCTAAAAATAGAACCAAGCTGGATGCAAAATCAAAAAGGTGTACCTTTGTTGGACATGGCATTGATGAATTTGGTTATAGGCTTTGGGATTTTAAAAATTAGAAAATTGTGAGAAGCAAGGATGTTATATTCAATGAGAAGGTGTTATACAAAGATCAATTGTAGTAGCATGAGAAGAAATAAAAGGATTATGTGGTGCTAGATGATACTCCAAATAGTGATGTTCTAGTGGTTCCTCATGCTTCGCAACAGCAACCAGAAATACCACAAACTCCAGTGAATGTTAGACGGTCAACAAGGATAAGTAGACCTCCTCAAAGGTTTTTCCCCCTCTTTGTATTCTATTTTGTTAACAGATGCTGGTGAACCAGAAGGGTATGATGAAGCTATGTAGGTGGATACACAGGTTCAGTGGGAGCTTGCAATGAAAGAAGAAATGGACTCCTTGCTGAAAAATCAGACTTGGAAATTATGTAAGTTACTTGCAGGTAAAAAGGCTTTACCAAATAAATGTGTTTACAAGCTAAAAAAGGAAGATGGAGGTAAGAAAAGATTTAAGGCCAGGTTAGTTGTAAAAGGATTTGCATAGAAAAAAGGCATTTATTTTGATGAGATATTTTCTCCGGTTGTCAAGATGACTTCTATTCGTACTGTTTTAAGTATTGTGGCTGCTAAAGATTTACATTTGGAACAGGTAGATGTTAAAACCACCTTTCTCCATGGTGATTTGGAGGAGATATATATGGAACAGCCACAAGGATTTACGGTCAAAGGTAAGGAGAAACTGGTGTGTAGATTGAAGAAGAGTTTGTATGGCTTGAAACAAGCACCTTGGCAATGGTATTTGAAATTTGACAGTTTTATGGCTGAGCAAGGCTATAGCAGGTGTAATTCTAACCATTGTGTTTATTTTAAGAGGTTGGATAATGACAGCTACATTATTTTATGTTTATATGTTGATGACATGCTTGTAGCTGGGTCTAACATGGATCACATACGAGAGTTAAAATAGCAGTTAACACAGTCATTTGATATGAAGGATTTAGGGACAGCAAAACACATCCTTGGTATGAAAATTTGTAGAGATAGGAAGAACAAAAAATTGACTCTATCTCAGGCTGCTTATATTGAAAAGGTGTTGCAGAGATTCTATATGGAGAATGCAGAAGTTGTCAGCACACCTTTGCCTAGTCATTTAAAATTGACTAAGGAGATGTGTCCTAAGACACAAGAGGAGGAAGAGAAAATGTCCAAGGTACCATATGCTTCAGCTGTAGGAAGTTTAATGTATGCCATGGTATGCACTAGACCAGATATTGCACATGCTATAGGAGTCGTTAGCAGGTATATGAGTCATCCCAGATTAAAGCATTGGAATGGGATAAAATGGATTCTCAGATATTTGAGAGGTACATCTAATAAACACTTATGTTTTGGGGGCTCTAATACTAATTTAGCAAGTTATGTAGACTCAAATTTGGTAGGGGATATTGATACCAGGTGGAGTACTACAGGTTATGTCTTTACTGTAGGTGGAACAGCGGTGAGTTGGATTTCCAAGTTACAAAAGGCAGTTGCTTTATCCACCACCGAGGCAGAATATGTCGGTGCTATAGAGGCAAGCAAGGAGATGATATGGCTGCAATCTTTCATGAACGGATTGGGCACACAACAAGTTAATAGTTATTTGTTTATAGATAGCCAGAGTACCATACATCTTGCAAAGAATTCTGCCTTGCATTCAAAGACCAAACACATATAGTTGAGGTATCACTTCATTCGGTCAGTGTTGGTTGAAGGTAGTGACAAGGAAGAAGCTGAGCTCCTCTTTAGCTTCGGTTGGTCTTCTAGACTGAAAACAACAAAAACAGAACAACAGAGTCCAGGGTGCTTATTTCCAGTGGTAGCTACAGGGTCAGTAGTGTTATGATCAATCTCCAAGTGGGAGATGATATGGTGTGGAGTTTCATCAGTCTCCAAGTGGGAGATTGTTGTTATATGGAGCCTAATCAGACTCAGAGGTTATATTTACCCCACTTTTATCGGCACAGTTTTCCCCCAAATTCCTATGGGGTCAAGGGGCAGCACCCGTTGCGGGGTCCAGGGGCAATGCCCTTGGCGCATTCCCTATCACAATACAGGGCGAGGTCGAGGGACAGCACCCTCGTGGGGGCTCGGGTGCAATGCCCCCAAAACCTCACATGGTTTTTTATTATTTTATAATGCACCGGGAGTTAATTTTTTTTCATTGACCGACATAAGAAAACCCTATTTTGTAACTGACAAAAAGATTGATAAAAAGTAGCTAAGGGTTAGGGTTTTGGTATTATTGTATTGTAGCATTTTGTAGCGGTATTGAGTTGCAGGGATTGCTGATTGTAATCAGTTTGATTTACTGGATAATAATATTGGAATCTCTGTTTGGTGGATGTAGCCTAAGTTTGGGTGAACCACGTTAAAACTTGTCTCTCGCTATTATTATTTCTATGTATTTCCATTTCTCTGTTTAATCTTTATTTGCATTCAATTGATATCTTCTGCCAGCTAACCCTAACACCTCCATAGGTGGTCCAAAAAGTCATAATGAAATCATTGATGCTGAAAACAATCTACGGACCATTGAGGCTCTTCTAAGTGCATTATCTAATTTAGAACTCTCAAATGTTATTGACCTACAAACTGCTTTTGAAATTTGGCAAAAACTGGAAGTGTTGCATGAAGGAGACAAGTATGTTAAAAGTGCAAGGCTACAGAGTCTGAAAGGGAGATTTGAAAATCTAAAGATGAGAGATGATGAAACTATTACTACTTTTATGCCAAGAGTAAATGAGGTTGTTTGTGGAATTAGAAATGCTGGTGGAGTTTTGAGTGAAGATGAGATTGTTGGCAAAGTTCTCAGATCCCTTCCTGCTTCTTATAAAATCAAGGCTGCTGCAATTGAAGAATTCAGAGCTCACACAACCATCACAAGAGATCAATTGGCTGGTAAAATGGTTGCATTTGAGATGGATGAGTTTGGAGATGATCCCCCAAAGACTAAATCTACATTCAAAGCCAGTGCCTCTATAAAAGAGAAACAAAGGTTTGATCTGGGAGAAAACTCTTCAGGGAAACTATCATGGTATAAAAAAGCAAAAAAAGACTTGGAAGAAGAAGAAGTTGAAATTGCTCATCTTGAAGCTCTTATTGCAAAAAGACTGCCAAGAGGATCTAATAAGTATGAAGGGAAATTGCCTTTTAAATGTTTTAACTACAATAAGATTGGTCATTTTAGCTCAAGGTGTCTGGAAAGATTTTTAAAGCCAAATACTAATAGACCAAGATTCTAGAAGAATTGTTACTATGCTCATGAAGGAGATTATGAAGGAGTAATAGATGATGAATAAGAGATAGGAGACAAATTTGGAAGTGACTAGGTGTTCATTGCCATAAAGGAAGAAGACCCAATGCCCTCTGAATCTATCAATCATAAAGTTGAAGAAAGAGCTCTGGCTGCCCAAGTTGAAGAAAAGGATGATTGGGTCATTAACAGTGGATGCTCTCACAATATGATAGGTGACAAAAATAAGTTCATAGATTTGGAAAGGTATGAAGGAGTGGTAAAGTTTAGTGATAATTCTACTGGCAGAATCAAAGGTAGAGGAACTAATTCTTCTGATGGAAAGAACAAAACTGGTAATGTACTGTATGTTGAAGGATTAAAGCACAATCTTCTCAATGTTGGAAAGTTGGTGGACAAAGGCTATGATCTCAGATTTAGGAATGGAAAATGTAAGATCTTTGAAAGTTTTAGAACAAAGATTGCATCCGGTATTCAAACTAAAGGTAATATCTTCCACTTGGTTGGTACTGGTAAAAGTTGTTTATTTGCTCAAGTTGATCAGAGTTGGCTATGGCATAGGAGAATGTGTCATGTGAATTTTGATAATATCATCAAGATAAGCAATACTTAGGCTGTAAGAGATCTTTCTAAATTGGTGAAACCTACTAATAGCTTGTACAAAGAATGTCAGTTGGGTAAGTTAAGCAGAGTCTCTTTCAAAAGTAAGGAACTGTCTTGTACTAGATTATTAGACTTAGTTCATACTGATCTTTGTGGTTCGGCAAGAATTAGGAGTGTGCAAGGTGATAGATACTTCATGTTACTAATTGATGACTATTCCTGGATGATGTGGGTAACCTTTCTGAAAGAAAAATCAGAAGCACTTGAGAAATTCAAAATATTCAAGGCCATGGTGGAGAATGAAACTGGATTAAAATTGAAATGTCTAAGGTGTGATAGAGGTGGAGAATTCACATCCGGTGAGTTTATAGACTTTCGTGAGAAACATGGAATAAAGAGACAATTGTTTGCTCCTAGGACTCCATAGCATAATGGAGTAGTTGAGAGAAAGAACTGGACCATCCAGGAAGCATCCAGGACCATGATGATGGAAGCAAATGTTCCTCAGATCTATTGGAGAGAAGCTGTCAGCACTGCAGTCTACACTCTAAATCGAGTTCAAATCAGAAACATTACCAGTAAGACTCCTTATGAACTTTGGTTTGGCATCACTCCCACTATGAGGTATTTTATAGTTTTTGGTAGCAAATGTTACATTAAAAGGGATGAAGATCTAGGAAAATTTGATGCTAGAAGTGATGAAAGAATATTCTTGGGTTACTCTACTCAAAGCAAAGCATACCGGTGTTATAACAAGAGATTGAGAAAGATTATAGAAAGTACAAATGTGAAGGTTGATGAAGGAATTGAAAAACCCTCAAGGTTTTATGAGTATGATGAAGATGATCAGAACGATGCTCTGATTCAAAGTGCCCAAGCCTCTTCTGAAAAATAGATTCAAGCTGATTTGGTAAGTCAGGAAGAAGAGATATGTTTCAATGAGCCTAATCAAGAGTTAGAAGTGCAAGAAACTCCCAAAGTTCCAAGGTATGTAAGACTGAACCACTCTGAAGATCAAATCATAGGTGATAAAAGAAAAGGTGTTCAAACAAGAAAAAGGATTACTCAGGATTCAGAAGAATATTGTCTAATTTCAAAGATTGAACCTAAGATAGTGAATGAAGCCTGCAATGATGAAAACTAGACTAAGGTAATGGAAGAAGAACTAATGCAAATTGAGAAAAATCACACTTGGGATCTTGTTCCGAGACCGAGAAACAAGAATGTAATTGGTACCAAATGGGTCTTCTGGAACAAACTAAATGAAGTTGGTGAAGTAATCAGAAATAAAGCCAGATTGGTTTGCAAGGGCTACTCTCAAATAGAAGGAGTTGATTTTGAAGAAACTTTTGCTCCGGTGGCAAGAATTGAAGTAGTCAAATTATTTCTTGCATTTGCTACCTTCAAGGATTTCAAGGTGTATCAGATGGATGTCAAGTCTGTTGGCAAGAGACACTATATGGATTCATGGTTGTTGTCATTGATGGCAACAAAGGTCATCCCACATATCCGCAAGTCATAATGTGTCTCTACCGGAAGTCAGAATAAAGATTGTTGTGGTCCGGTGAACAAGAACAGAGCATGTGGCAAGGTCTGACAGATTGATCCGGATCTCTCAGAGGAAGTGTCTTGGTGCAGTGCAGATTTGGGGAAGTCAAGAGGACTACCTCGAGTGGTATATTCCAAGGATTTAGCCTCCGGTGATGGACAAGGAGAAAGATATGAATAGTTGAGTACCGGATTCCTGAGAGACAGTGAAAACAGAGGAAGAACTGACAGACAGAGTATCAGACTACTTTCCGGATGTGTTACTATTGATGATAGAGGTTGTGAAGGCATGAATCATGTTTGGCCGACATGATTAATGATATCTACAAGTATATGCTTGATCCGCATTGCTTGGTGAGGAAGGATTCAGCCGACAGAACAAGAGTTTGTAAGAAACTAGACTGTTCCGGATGCCGACTAGAAAGGTGATGAAATTACTTGTGCGGATATATATAGAGGATGGATTTAGTTGTGAAGTGTGTGATGGTGTGAAGATATATCCGAAGAAGTTCAGAACAGAGCAGAAGTAGCAAGAAAGATCCGATATGTGAAAGGATAGCAGAATAAAGAACAGAGGAAAGATGAAGTGCAGCAGATCAGTGTACTGAGCCTAACCGGAACTAAACTCCAGCATATGCAGATGCTTCCAATCAGTTCAAGACCGTGATTCTTATCACTTTGTAGACAATGTGTCTTCTTGTAGGCAGTGGGCCTCTTATGAGCAGTGTGCTCGGGCAGTGAGCCCTAATTGGCAAGTGCCATTTTGTAATTTCCTATTCTTCTAATAGAGAATAATTTTGGGTTAATCACCCCGTGGTTTTCTCCCTTAACAGGGTTTCCACGTCAAAAATACTGTGTTATGTGTTTCTTATTTCATGGTAATGTTTTTGTGTTTGATTCAATGCTGCATCAATTAATAAGAAACTCCAATAAGGGAAATAATTAGGATAACTGATTCACCCCCCCTCTCAGTTATCAACAGTTGGTATCAGAGCTAAGTTCCTCCTAATAGAGCCTAACAGCTTGAGGAAGATCTGGAAGTTCAAATGGATGCATATGGTTTAAGGGAGCAACTCAAGACTGCTCTTGAGGATTTTGAACAGTCAAATTCTAAAGTCAATGAATTAAAGGAAAGACTCAAACAGGCTGATGAATTCATGAGAGAATTAAAAGACAAATTAAGTCTCTCTATGAAAAAGAGAAAGGAGCTGCTCCAATAGCTGGCAAGACAAAGTGAAGAAAGCAATACAAATGAAGAATTGACTGAGCAAACCAAGTTATGTGAAAAGTTATCAAAAGAAGTCATTATGTTAAGACATGAAATGGAATCAGGAACTATAAAGTTTACTCAAGAGATTGAAGAAAAAAGAAAGGCTGAAGACAATCTAAGACAATCTCTTAAAGAAAAATCAAAAGAATGCCACCAGATGGACAGGATTATCAGACATCTTGAATCTGATCTTGAAGATGCCAAAGATAATGAAGAAAAACTTGAGGATCAAATTGCCTCTCTCAAAAGAGACCTTCAAACAGCAAATGAATATAAAGAGAAATTCAAGATAAGTTCTGCTCAACTTGAAGTTCTTCTTGGAAGTCAAAAGAGGACAGATGACAAGTATGGTTTGGGATATGAGAAAGGAGAAAGCTCCGGATCCGGTCAGAAGAATCTTGGATCAGAAAATCCAAGGAGCAGGCCTAGAAGATCTCCGGTAAGACAGCCAAATGCTCAAAGATATCCATCCTTCAATGGATACTGCCACAGCTGCAACCACTTTGGTCACAAAGCTAATCAGTGCAGAATGAGAATGAATCAGATTAATTCATCCTTCTCCGGACAGTGCTTCAACTGCAAAAGGTATGGACACAAATCCCATGAATGCAGAATTATGCAAGTAAACAAATCATTCAAAGGTAGATGCTTTACATGCAATAGAGTAGGTCATATGGCTAATCAATGCAGATCAAGAGGATATCAGTCAAATATGCAAAGAAATGTTATTTGCCAAATCTGCAATAGGTCCGGTCATAATGCTAAAGTCTGCAGAAACAAGTATCAGGACAAAAGAGGTCCAGTGTATAATCAGAATCAAGACAAGGGTAAACAAAAGATGAATGCGGATGAAGTTAGGAATCAGATGAGCAAGATTTGGGTGAAGAAAAGTTTAGAGAATGTAGAGGTTGGATCCGCACCAGACTCTGGTGCTGATATTTCTTCCGGAAATTAAAAAGTGAGCTCAGGCTCAGGGGGAGACTCAAAGAAAATCCTGTTCCCCCAGCCAAACAAGTGGTGCCGGATGTGGCACAAGATGCGGATTAAAGGGTTTGTAGATATGAGTCTTGAGATGCTTCAGTCAAGTTTTCAGAGGTCCGCTTGGAGTTATGAAGAAGCTGTGATCGATCAAATAAGACCTGTTCAGGGAGATGCTCCGGTATGACAAAGGATTACAAAAAGGTCCAGAGAGATCCGGAAGTGCGCTATCTTGTTCTACGGATTGGACAGAGTGTTTGGGATGTTCTTGTAATATGTTACCTTGATTTATTCATGATTGAAAGATCCAGATGATATTCACAGATCAGGACTAATCTGGGATACTCCAAGCTATCCAGACAAGGCAAACCGGAATAATGTAGGTGAAGCATTTATTGCAGACAGATATTAGGGTTCGCGGAGCAATATAAGGGATTTCTCAAAAGTCATTTTCTCATTCTGCACTCAAGAAGAAGCGAATAGTGGAGCTCTGCAACAAGATTCATCAAGCACACCAAGGATCTCCTGCCGAAGTCATTGTAGAAAGAAATCAATCCAATCACTCCGTGCAAATCGAAGGCGCATAAGGTATTCTCTATTTTTCATTACCTCACTGCAAATCTTTGAAGAATGGCTACTCCAAACATAGTTAAGATCTCTGATAGACCTCGCCCCTCATTCAAGAAACATCCTTACAAATCATTGGAGGTAGATCCACTAGGAGCCTTCTCTAGTGTTCCTCATGGTGTATTGCATACGAAAGATATTAGGGTTTACATCCATGCGAATCTTGAAGACTTTGGAGAATCAAAACTAATGGATATCTATCACAAACAATTGATAGATGACTCCTTTGAGATCAAACCTCAGTATAAATCCATCTAGGACAAACACTTTTCACAGTGCATTCATTTCCCCTATTTTGAAGAAGATGAATGGGTCCGGTATGTATTAAGTAGAGTACATGACAACTTCCTATGGTTGAACAAGCCCTTCAAGATCACCAAGGACGCAATTAGGGCTGTAACCGGTCTGCACTCATCCGGTGGATTACCTATTCTCAAATCTATCAAAAATCAGACAGTCAGTGATGCAACCGGATCCAAGTTTGACAAGAGAGCTATGACAGTTGATGATATCATTGAACCGGATGTCAAATTTGCAGCTATAATAATTGGTTACAAAATCTATCACTCCAGTAGGGAAAATTCAGTACCGGGAACTGCAATCTACACAGCCTATCAGATGTTAAAGGAGAATGCAGACTATGACTTGTGCGAGCTTCTAGTAAACCAACTCTTTGAAAATCTGCAGAAGATTAAGAAGGACAAGAAAAACTCCTTCAAATATGGCAATCTGATCCTTTGTCTCTTCTTTTACTACATGAATGAGCTTCCCGGATCCAGTGGATGGATATGGCAGAATGACAGACCGGTTGCCATTCAAATCAGAGACTATTTGCATGGACTTGGGGATGCAAAAGCAAGAAATACAGCTCTATGGGGTTACTTCAAGAACTTCCAAAGCATGATGCATGCAAGAGAAAGAATACCCCAATCCCTTGTTGAAAAATACAAAGACACAGTATGCTTCATGGTAGAAACAGATCAGTGTCTGATGGAGGCAGTGGAGCCAAGGACTGTCTGGATCATGTCTATGGGGTATGAAGTGGATGAACAGATAGTAGAGCTGCATGTTCAACACATGCTAAGCCAGCCCAAAGATCCTAAGGCAGAAAGGTTTGGAACCTTTGAGGAACTGAGTGTAAAGTTACATGTAGAACTCAGGGAACCAGAGATAAAGAGGAAGGTAAGAAAAGAAGTTGAGCATATTGCTCAAGGCCTAGGCATCTCAAAAGAGGCACTTGATGCCAGCCGGGAAAAGAAGAGGAAGGCTGAGGAAGAAGAGAAAAGTAAAGAAAGTGTTCTGGCTGAAACTCCCACCCGGACCAGATCATCAAAAAGATCTGCACCTCCCTCAACCAAAAGTTCAAAACCGGAAGTCCAGGCATCCGGTAAAAGATCCAAGACAAAAGCCACAAGGGCTTATAAAAGCCAAAAGGATGAGGAGGAAACAGAGTCAGATGAGGGAGTAAAAGAAATAAAGAAGCAGAAGAAGAAAGGATCCGGTAAACCCTCCTCAGGACAAGACAAGGATGAAATGGCAGAGGTATCTATTGAAAAGCCCACTCTGTCTCTAGAGAATGTAATCAAGTCGGTCACGGTGGATGGAAACCTTCAACGAATGACTGAATCTTATGATGACTTCAGTGAGGCTGACCAAAAGACTCTGCAGGAAGCCACAGTCAAATATCTGAACATATATAATAAGGCTTTCATTGAGATCATATCTCTTATTCCTAAAAGCCTAGAAAAGGAATTGGAAGTAAGAAAGAACAATGCTCATGCAAAAGATTTTGAGATCCGGGAGCAGATAGCTATTCAGCTATATCCTCAAATTGATCCCAAGACAATGAACATAATCTTCAAGGACTGCAAAGATGAGTTCAGAAGTAAAGCCAGGATGAATCAACTCATGCTTGGTGAGACTGACAAAGTGGCCCAAGAGACAGAAGAGATCCTCCGGAATGCCTTCAAAAGGTTCAATCTTCCTGTTGTAGAGGACTTAGGTACAGAAACAGCTGAGGACTTGGAACCCTCTGCTCCAGAAGAAGTGGCCTATGAATAAGCTAGCATCTCTCCTCCGGTTTCCCCTACAGTCTCCGGATCCAAAGAAGAAGAGAAATTACAGGAGAAGGAAACAGTGGTGAAAGACAAAGAGGTTGACAGTTCCAAGACTGCAGAAGAAAAGAAACATCTGTCTCCGGCAAGAGACACTGCACAAACTATTCAACAATTTTTGAGCAAAGAAACTTTAGAGATTGATGAACCGGAGCTTCTAAAAGGCCCATTCGACTTTGACTCTCTCTCTCCGGTACAAACAATGAAGATAGCTTCATTTGCAAATGCCAAGGCAAATGAAAAACTTCTGAAGTCTCATATGGAAAACTGTGAGTTGATAGAGGCTTCTTCTGGAGTACTTGTAAAGATTATGCCATCAATCCAGATAGATCCGACAGCCTCCTCTTCCGGTAATCTAAAAACCTTAGTCAGCAGTGTTGATACACATTTTGATTCTCTAGAAAAATCAGCTGAAGAAAAGGTCCGGAAGGAATTTTTGGATAAAAGATTTTCAGAAGTATTAGAATTAATCTCTAAAGATAGGAAGATTGTGAGCATTGGAATAAAGAGCCTAGAGAATGCTCTTAAGGATGGCGGTGACATCTACAAATTTTGTATATCCTGGCCAAAGGCAACAGCAGCAATTGATAAGAAAATAAAAGAGGAACAGGACAAGCTACAAAGCTTATCTCAAAGTTTTGATCCTCTCTCTTCCTCCATAATAAATCAAGAATGTCAGACTATTGCAGTCTTGAATGAAATAAAGAATCTTGAGAAGGAAAGGAAGAATATCACTAACCGGATGGGAGAACTTAGAAGGATTATAATCCCTAAGTTGGAAACTATGCATGAGGCCATCAGTGATGCTCAGACCACCGCCCAAACAAAAGATTCGACAGATCTCAAGTGGGCAGAAGCTTTTGCATTTTTGTTGAGTGGTCACATTTCAATTTTGGACAGAATGAAGCAAAGTTGGGCTACAGAAATGATCCAATTGCAGACATCCTTTGCAGACATTCTTCAGTATATGTGAGTATGTAAATATGCGGCTATGTATAGGAAATTTTTGAAAATTTTGATATGCGGACCCTACCCTTTGCCATTGATGTCAAAGGGGGAGTGAGGAGCAGTGAAAAATGAGGAATCCAACTAAGGGGGAGTTCCGGAAATTGTATATAAAGACAGAGCATCAGCAAAGGGGGAGCATAGTGAAAACACTTAGTCATTTTTCACTAAGTGTTGCCATCAATGCCAAAGGGGGAGATTGTTGGCAAGAGACACTATATGGATTCATGGTTGTTGTCATTGATGGCAACAAAGGTCATCCCACATATCCGCAAGTCATAATGTGTCTCTACCGGAAGTCAGAATAAAGATTGTTGTGGTCCGGTGAACAAGAACAGAGCATGTGGCAAGGTCTGACAGATTGATCCGGATCTCTCAGAGGAAGTGTCTTGGTGCAGTGCGGATTTGGGGAAGTCAAGAGGACTACCTCGAGTGGTATATTCCAAGGATTTAGCCTCCGGTGATGGACAAGGAGAAAGATATGAATAGTTGAGTACCGGATTCCTGAGAGACAGTGAAAACAGAGGAAGAACTGACAGACAGAGTATCAGACTACTTTCCGGATGTGTTACTATTGATGATAGAGGTTGTGAAGGCATGAATCATGTTTGGCCGACATGATTAATGATATCTACAAGTATATGCTTGATCCGCATTGCTTGGTGAGGAAGGATTCAGCCGACAGAACAAGAGTTTGTAAGAAACTAGACTGTTCCGGATGCCGACTAGAAAGGTGATGAAATTACTTGTGCGGATATATATAGAGGATGGATTTAGTTGTGAAGTGTGTGATGGTGTGAAGATATATCCGAAGAAGTTCAGAACAGAGCAGAAGTAGCAAGAAAGATCCGATATGTGAAAGGATAGCAGAATAAAGAACAGAGGAAAGATGAAGTGCAGCAGATCAGTGTACTGAGCCTAACCGGAACTCAACTCCAGCATATGCAGATGCTTCCAATCAGTTCAAGACCGTGATTCTTATCACTTTGTAGACAGTGTGTCTTCTTGTAGGCAGTGGGCCTCTTGTGAGCAGTGTGCTCGGGCAGTGAGCCCTAATTGGCAAGTGCCATTTTGTAATTTCCTATTCTTCTAATAGAGAATAATTTTGGGTTAATCACCCCGTGGTTTTCTCCCTTAACAGGGTTTCCACGTCAAAAACACTGTGTTATGTGTTTCTTATTTCATGGTAATGTTTTTGTGTTTGATTCAATGCTGCATCAATTAATAAGAAACTCCAATAAGGGAAATAATTAGGATAACTGATTCACCCCCCCTCTCAGTTATCAACAAAGTCTGCCTTCTTGAATGGCGACTTGCAAGAAGAAGTGTACATTGAGCAACCGGATGGATTTCAATTGTCTGATCATGGTGATATGGTTTGCAAGTTGAAGAAGGCACTATATGAATTGAAGCAAGCCCCAAGAGCCTAGTATGAAAGATTGGACAAGCATCTTTTGAAGATTGGTTTCAACAAAAGTACTACTAATAGTAATTTGTATTTCAAATTTGATCATGAAAATATCTTGATTGTTGAAGTGTTTGTTGATGATATCATTTTTGGAGGAAGAGACAGTATATGTAAAAGCTTTGGAAATCAAATGAAAAGTGAATTTGAGATGTCCATGCTTGGTGAAATGAATTTCTTTTTGGGTCTACAAGTCACTCAAACAGAGAATGGAATCTTCATTTCTCAATCAAAATATGTGAAAGAATTGTTGAAGAAATTTGGGATGGAAGATTCAAAGCCAATGAATACTCCTATGGCAACTAGATGTAAGTTGAGCAAAGATGATGACTCTCCCAAGGTAGACCAGACAAAGTACATGTTAATGATTGGAGGATTGTTGTATCTCACTCAAACTAGACCAGACATTATGCAAGTTGTTGGCCTTGTTGCTAGATTCTAAGTTGATCCTAGAGAATCTCATGTCATGGCAATCAAGAGGATTTTTAGATATCTAAAAGGGATAGTTGAGTATGGTCTGTGGTATCTTAGAGATCATGATTTCTCTCTTCATGCATATACTAATGCAGATTGGGTAGTAGATGTGGATGATCGAAAAAGTACCAGTGGTGGAACAATCTTTTTGGGGAAGAGATTGGTTTCTTGGTTGAGTAAGAAATAAGAGGCAATATCTCTGTCCACTACAGAAGTAGAATATATTGTAGCAATAGGTAGTTGCACTCATGTCTTGTGGATGAAACAGATGCTAAGAGATATCAAAGTGGAGTATGAGGAACCTATCACAATTTTTTGTGATAATTCAAGTGCAATAAACATATCTAAGAATCTGGTGTTGCATTCAAAGACTAAACATATATCCATCAAGTTTCACTTTTTGAGAGAGCAAGTGAACAAGAATGAAGTCAAATTGGAGTTTGTGCCTTCCAAGGATTAGATTGCAGACATCTTTACTAAACCTCTACCTAAGGACTCTTTCGAGTATCTAAGGGAGAAGTTAGGGGTTATTGCCCCTCCAGTGATAAATTAAGGTACACTGAGGTGCATCAATCTAGTAGATATCACAATCATATCTTGTGATTTGGATTGATGATGGGAAGCTGCTACTCAGGGGGAGCAGCAGATATGATTTTGAAGTAGTAAAATTACAAGTATGTGCCCTTTGCCATTGATTTCAAAGGGGGAGAGAAGATGTGAAAAACAAGTGGTTGCTGATCAAAGGGGGAGTAATAAAGGGAGAAAAGACATGTAAATGGTTGTTGCTGATAGGGGGAGTTGTGACAGTGAGAAGAAGTTCTTGTCTTGATGGTTAAAATAGTTTTTCACATCATATGTTGCCATTAATGACAAAGGGGGAGATTGTTGCGAGTATGGGCCTAAGTAGTGTTGTCATTGATGTCAACATACTATTGTTAGATTAATGATAAGGATTGGATGATCTGTTTGCTGAGGATATTGAGAAAATTGGTCATAGTGGAGAATAGTGAAGGCAACAAGGTAAAAGTCCAAGTAAATGAGAGGATCAGAGGATGCAAATTAAAGGGTTTGTAGATGTGTCTTAAGGTAGTCCAGTAGAGATTTTAGAGGTCCGCATGAAGATCTGAAGAAGTTGTGGCCACTCAAGTAAAACTAGTTTCAGTAGATGTTTAGTGGTGGTAGAGTGATACAGATAGGTTTGGTGAGATCCAGAAATGCATTATCTTGTTCTGTGGATTTGGGGAAGTATTTAGGTTGTCTTTGTGGTGTGTCAAATCGATTGGTTCATGGTTTGAAGGTCTGCAAGCATCCTATTCTTTTGTGACAGTGATGACAGACTATGTTCTTGAGGTTCTAGATGAAGGAAAGAAGGATTTTAGTAAGTAGATGAAGTGTGGATGTTCTTCGTGATTCAGGCAATCTTGTGGCGGTCTTTGGATCGTGTCTAGTTCATGTTGGTGGTCTGCATTAGAGTTGGAGCTCACAATTGAAGAATAACTTACGGATGATGATGTTCTTTCTGTGACTAGTTGACCGGATGAGTTATACATCTTGCAGATGTTCTTATGGTTGATAGCCAACTTAGATGATCATTCCTATGTTGATGTCATGTATAAATAAGGGATTGCGAAGTTATTTCAATAGTGTCCTGGTGAAGATGAGTGTGTGGTACCGAGGAGAAGAGTGAAAGGCAAAGTAGAAGTTTTTGGGCTTAAATGGAACTGACTCAAGCATGGTGAAGATGATATTTACTAGTTCAATTGTATGCCCTGAATCTAACACTAATAATTCTAGAAGTGGGATTATATCTCTCTACAGCAACCCTTACCATGTTGGGATTTACAAATACATTAGGGCACATCAACTTCACCACATCTAAATTCTAGGCATTACAAATAGGTGCTTTGTACTCCTTCTTATCATTCTAGTGCTTAAACAAAGTCCACCCATGAATAGGCAATTTTGCATCATGACACCCATAACACAAATCTAATAGTCTATCATTACACCAACCTAGACCGTATTTATTCACTGGCCTTCTTGAAGACCCAGGTAACTATTTCAATAAATCCTCATCCAGACTCCTCTTAAAAGTTGAAGGATGACTTGTTTGACTCATTTTTTTAAATAACACATCACCAAATTAGGGTTTTCTCTTCTAAGAATGCTCAAAATATCCTTTACTAGCTAGCAAATTAGTAATTCACCTTCAAACAAACATAGGAGGCAAGGATAACTTATAGGTTTTAGTTGCAAAATCTTGAAATCACAATATTTTCTCATCTAATTGCTCATTCTGCATAAATCCTCTTCATGTTTATGAAAATGTTGTGAAAAACCCTTACCTTCAACTTTAATCGAGCTTATAGATTAGGGATCAGTGCATAAATGCACATCTTTTCATCCATCACTATGAATTCGTGATGTGTACATAGAAAATTTAAATTCCAACAATTCATGCAAAATTCATATTGTGAGATTGATGGTCATGAATCAACTATCAGATTTAGAAATCTAGGCCTTTATGTGAAAATAAACTAGCCTGGTGGCCAATCAAATTACTCCATCTCAAACGTGCCTTCTTGTTGACTTTTCAACTTTTTTTTCCTATGTGGTCACATGGCATCATTTCACAGTGGTGCAGTAGAAAATAGTTACCTCCTTTTGGCTATACAGGTGCATGCTAAGGCTTCCACATGGACATCCATTATGCAAACCTTATTCTTCTTTCTAGGAGTTAGATAGGTGTAAAAATCTTGTAGTAGCATGGAGAATCTTCTGCTCCGACAAGATTCTACTGTGAGGATGTGCTACCGTCAGATCTTCAAAATCTACGGCCCCACTACTTCACTCAATCCTTTGACATGTGGTACCATATCCTTCATTCAATTGAATTATCGATATTATGGCCATAGGCCATGATGTATGTCCTTGACACCTATCTTCACCTCGTAGCCCTACGATGCAAACATGATGTCATCTTCACCATTGTGAGGGCTTGTAATATCTTGCCAAGTGGCACTTTTAGACCCTTACAAGGATATAAGACTAACTTTGCAATGCATATGACTTGATAGAAAAGAACAAGTCAAGACCTAGGGGCTGATTAACTCATGACATAAAAGACAAGGTTATAACTTACTAACTGGGAACCTAGGCTAGACGGTCAACAATAAAATATAACATAAAGTAAACTCTCAACTATAAGACTTAGGATTTTAAGGAAAATAAGTAAAACACTTGCATGAATGTTTCAATGCAAGATGGATGGCTATAGTTGAATTCCAGAACGAAATGTCGAGAGTGCTAGACTGGCAAACTCATACCTCTAGAATGAATCTACAGCCATTAAATTTATAAAGATCAACAGATGAATAATTATTATATATTAATATAACTATTATATAATAAAATATATAATTCTAATTATTATACAATATATTATAATAATATATCTAACCTTTAACCTATATTATAATATTTTATCTAATATTAATTATAATTATTATGTAATATATCTAACCTTTATTATATTTAGACTTTAGTACCATGTATCACCCATTCGATGAATGTTTCGATGCTAGATGGATGACTATAGTTTAATTCTAGAATGAAAGTCCAGAGTGCTAGACTTGGGAACTCAAACCTTTGGAATCAATCAAAAGTCATTAGATTTACAAAAGTCAACGGTTGAGATTATAAATAGTTTTCAATTCCACGACTCGATGTACATGATGTATAAGTATTAAATTACTAATTCATTTGATGTGGAAAAAATCAGCAGTAGTACAACTATACAACTCCAAAATTGTACTCAAAGTGAAGAATAGAATAGAATATAATAGGTTTAAAAAAATTTAACTTCCTCAAGAATAAAATAAAATTTATAACTTTACTAAAAGAATCTAACACGTTTCACTTGCTTTACTTCATAGTTGGCACTTAGCATTTATCAATTTTAATTGATACTATTTGGAAGTGAGAGGGTCAAGGACTCAAGGAGATTGTAATGCACTAGAAATTTTAATATCAATTGTACAATGCCATGAAGTCACTCAGTGCTAGTCTTTGTATTCATCTTTTCCAGATAAGTGAAATACATAAATACTTCATTCCTATTACTATTTCTATTACTATTCTCCTTGAAACTTTAGTTTTTTCAATCTTGGGGACTGGGGTTTAGAAATTAGGGTTGAGTGTTTACAAGCATGTCTACTATCACTACCAAACCAAAAATTTAGAAAACCAAAGAAAGAGATAAAACAGACTACTCCGAACTGCTTAAAACCCTAGGTTTTAAAGATGAATACCATGATATTTATGATGCTGTAATCTTTGGAAGGTTTACTTCAACACTCACATAGTCATTTTAGAATAAGGTATGTTAACCATAAACTGACCCCAAAAAACCAATACCAAATAGCAAGTTGATTGCACCATGTGTAGTTGGATTGGGACGCTTGATGTTCCCTAAGGTTTTCCTTTGCCTTAAATTTATCATGGTCTGTGCCCATAATTATGATGAAAATAGAAAATTAATAGTTATAAAAGATAGCTAGTAAGTAATGCTTCCCATTAATAGAGAATATTTTGGCAAATTGTTGGTTTTTACCATTGAAGAATGCGGAACAGTGCACATAAACCTAGAAAGACTTGCTAGTACTTATGAAGCAGTTAGTGAAAATGATAAAAAAAAAATCAAATCTCTAACATTGGATAGTGCCCTACTAAATCAGAATCATAATCCTCCTTATAAAATTGATATTTTTAAACCATGGGTTTAGGATATTGTTTCCATTCTAGTGTTTTGCCTTAGATTGGATAATA